>CM056050.1:496361936-497597450 GCA_029574335.1 Rana kukunoris | reverse complement strand
ACGAGCGATCTCCGGGCAAGAGAGGCAGAACAGGACATTATGTGTGTAAACACACAAGTTCCTTGTTCTTTGAGCTGAAGAAATGCAGTTCGTTAGTTCCTAATATCTAGGAACCACGATCTTTAATTTCCTCTAGTGAGTCCCATCCCCCCCTTCAGTTAGTAAACACACATTAGGGAACACAAATAACCCCTTGATCGCCCCCTAGTTTTAACTCTTTCCCTACCAGTGACATTTTTACAATAATCAGTGCATTTTTATAGCACTGATCGCTGTACAAATGCCAATGGTCCCAAAAACGTGTCAAAAGTGTCCGACGTGTCCGCCATAATGTCGCAGTCCCGATAGAAATTGCATTTCGCCACCATTACTAGTAAAAAAAATATTAAAATAACAATTCTATAAAATCTATCCCTACTTTGTAGACACTATACCAGGGTGTGTCCAAACTTTTTTCAAAGAGGGCCAGATTTGATAAGTGAACATGCGTAAGGGCCGACCATTTTGCCCGACATTCTTTGAACCATTAAAATTGTGTTTGTTGGATCACTAATACACTGTCCAACAAGAATCTAGGCACACACACACACACACTTACACATACAGGCACACACTTACACATACAGGCACACACTTACACATACAGGCACACACATACATACAGGCACACATACAGGCAGGCACACACACATACAGGCAGGCACACACATACAGGCAGGCACACACACATACAGGCAGGCACACACACATACAGGCAGGCACATACACATAGACACATACAGGCACACACACTCACACACATACAGGCACACACACACTCATACACACATACAGGCACACACACACTCATACAGGCACACACACACACACAGGCACACACACACATATACAGACACACACAAACATACAGCACACAGACACTCACATGTATGAAGCCTTTTAAAACAAATCTGGGTTCTAGCACAGTACCTTTCAGTTTCCTTGTTCAGTCGGGTACTGCACTCTAGGGGGAAGCAGAGAGCACAGCACAATCCCCTGCATTTACTTTTACTTTTGAGGCTGATGAAGCTTCTTACAGTGCCGATGGGATCAGGAGATCGGGCTCATACGACAGCCCTTATCTCCCCTGATAGCGCGGCACACCTGAGAACCAGGCGGGCCGCCCAAAAACCGGCCCGCGGCCGCGATTGGCCCGCGGGCCGGACTTTGGACATGCTGCACTATACCATTTGCGCAAACCAATTAATATACGCTTATTTCAGTTTTTTTTACCAAAAATATGTAGAAGAATACATATCGGCCTAAACTGAGAGAAAAAATCGATGGCCCGGATTCACAAAGATGGGCGAATATTTACGCCGGCATAGCGCACACATAGTACGCTACACCAGCACAGCGCAGAGAGGCATGCACTGAATTTAGCAAGCTATTGCTCCCAACTCTGCGCCGGCGTAGCGTACATTTTGAAGGCGCAGGCTGGCGTAAGTGGAAGTAGGTGGAAGTGGGCTGGAAGTGGGCGTGATCAATGCTAATGAAGCGTGACCTCATGCAAATGATGGGCCAGGCGCCAGGAAAGTACTTAAAACGAACTGCGCGTGCGTCGAGACGTGGACGTATCCCCGTGCGCATGCTCACAACCACGTCGGAACAACTGCCTAAGATACGCCGGATCACTGTGTACGCCGTTAACGTAACCTACGCCCAGCCAGACCCACGTGCTATGTAAAATACATAGGCTTGAGTTCCCTGGTGCAGACCTTTGCATGTCTGGTGCTGACTTATAGTGTTGCTCACGAATATTGTATTGCGAATATTCGGCTCGAATATGGCATATTCGAGTATTCGCGATATATTCCGAATTTCGCGGTGAATATTCGCTATTTCGAATATTCGAATTTTTCCAATATTTTTTTAGAACAGATCACATCCTAGACATCCCCGTCGACGTTTAAAAGCCATTGCTGGTATGATTAGAGACCTTGGGCCGAGTAGCTGCAGCGATCCTTTTATATTACCGAATATTCGCATTGCGAATGTGCGTCACTAGGCTTATCGCGCGATCATTGTTTATTGCCGAAAAATTCGCAATGCGATTACGCGAGAGTAGCGATATCGCGCGATTATCTTTTCTTCCGCCTCAGAACGATTATTTCAGTTTCATTATTAAAATAGATCACATCCTAGTGATCTCCTTCGACGTCTAAAAGCATTGCTGTTATTATTAGAGACCTTGGTCCGAGTAGTTGACGCGAATTTTTTATATTGCCGAATATTCGCAATGCGAATATTCGGCAATAGGGATATTGCGCGATTATTTACTCCGCCCTTCTGCATCAGAGCCAATCAGAGTTCTCCTTCCACACTCGTCATAGGTTAGCAACCAATAGGAACCTGCCTGTATGGGCATTAATATAAGGTCACTCCCAGCAGCATTTCATTGCAGATCCAGAACTTGGCTAGAGAGTGTGGAGACTGTTTCTGTGTTGCTGGTTTTTTGCATCTTGCATCATCATCATCAGCATTGTCCTTTATGGTTGCTATTTGCTACAGTACTTACTGATTCCAGTGGATATTTTCCAGCTCATAATCCTAAACTGCTTTTTGCAAAGCAATACACCCAAGAGCTTTTTTAAAAGCTAATTTTTGTTTTGTGCTCTGTTCAACTTCTGTTAGTGTAGTAAGTTGCAGGCTTAGCTATTGACTGCTTCCTATTGCTTTAATTGCAGATATCCAGATTTCTGAAAGGCCCTATAGATTTTTAAAAGCCCTTTATTTTCTGCTGTGTTGGTCAAATTCTGTTAGTTCAGTAAGTTGCAGCTTAGCTATTGACTGCTTCTTATTCATTTAATTGCAGATATTCCAGATTTCCTCATTCCTTAAAGGCGCAGGAGCTTTTTTAAAAGCTCTTTTTTTTTCTGCTGTGTTGTTCAACTTCTGTTAGTTTAGTAAGTTGCAGCTTAGCTATTGACTGCTTCTTATTCATTTAATTGCAGATATTCCAGATTTCCTCATTCCTTAAAGGCGCAGGAGCTTTATTAAAAGCTCTTTTTTTTTTCTGCTGTGTTGTTCAACTTCTGTTAGTTTAGTAAGTTGCAGCTTAGCTATTGACTGCTTCTTATTCATTTAATTGCAGATATTCCAGATTTCCTCATTCCTTAAAGGCGCAGGAGCTTTTTTAAAAGCTCTTTTTTTTTTCTGCTGTGTTGTTACACTTCTGTTAGTTTAGTAAGTTGCAGCTTAGCTATTGACTGCTTCTTATTCATTTAATTGCATATATTGCAGATTTCCTCATTCCTTAAAGGCGCAGGTGCTTTTTTAAAAGCTCTTTTTTTTTTCTGCTGTGTTGTTACACTTCTGTTAGTGTAGTAAGTTGCAGCTTAGCTATTGACTGCTTCTTATTCATTTAATTGCAGATTTTCCTGCTTCCTGAAAGGCCCCAAGAGCTTTTTTAAAAGCTAGGTTTTGTGTTGTTCATTTTAGTTAGATTTCTGTATAGTAAGTGTACATACTGTTGGTGTACATTTATTGCAGCTAGCTTACTTTAGTGTGTGTTTAGTGTCTGTGTTTTCTTGGTTAAAAAAAAAAAAAAAAAATTATTAGTTAGTGTTTCTTTATTTTTTGGTAGTTGTAGTCCTTGTCAGTTAGTGTTTAAAAAAAAAAAAAAAAAAAAAGTAGCCTTAGTTTATAGTCATATACGTTTGTGTAAGCAGTTAGTGTTTGTTTGAGTGCATTTATTTTTATTTTTTTGTAGTTCTTGTCTTTGGTGTACTAGTTTTATTAAAGTTTAGTAGCTGTCTGTTTAGGTCTTTGTCTGCGTGCCTGTCTTTTAAAAAAACACCAAAAACATTTTACACACATTTCCCTCCCCAATAAAGTTTACCCCCCCACACACACACATCAGCAATTATGAGCGGCATCCGTGGCCGTGGCAGCAGGGGTAGGGGAGTTACTCCCAGTGCTGGGTCGCTGCCAGCACGGGGTACCTCTCGTGCCCCTACTATTGCTAGAGGATCAGGTGGAAGGGGAGTCCGCCTCATGCGTGATTTTTTTGCATCTGGCAGCCGCCCCATATTGCCATCTCAGGCTCAAGGAGTGGTGGACTACATGGGGCACAGCAGTGCCACTGAGTCGTCGGTCCCGACTCACAGTAGTTCCACTATTACACCGTTGCCTGTAGTACCCCCCCCCAGCCCCCAAGAGTCCAGCATCTTACTGTTCGACAGCGACAGTGAGAGGGATGTCTTGGTGGAGGCCATGCATCGGGCAGAGCTCCCGCTCTGTCCTGATGGTCAGGACCTTTTTGAAGGGATGGACGATGAGTATGGGATACCTGCCGTCAGTATCCCAGAGACATCCCTTCAAAGTGGTGGTGCTGTTTTGGTGCAGGAAACATCAGCACCTAGTCAGACCCAGGCGTGGGTGAGGGAACAGCGGAGCCAGGCTATCGGCTCCATGTCAGCTGGTTCCCTCATACCACAACATCACAGCCCTTGGTCTGACATCTCTGGGGGCGAGGAGGGTGACCCATCATGGTTGCCATCTGTCTCGTCGGCTCACTGCGACAGTGACGACGGGGAAGGTAGGCACCCTGTGGAAACGGTGCGCCAGGTCACCACCAGGGAGACCAGCGTCAGGGTCTCCACTGGAGATGGCAGCAGGAGGTGTCAGCAGCAGCAGCAGCAGCAGCAGCAGCAGCAGCAGCAGGCAGCTCCACCTGTGCGTACCGAGTCCCAGCAGATGCAAGTCAGCGTTACCCCATCTGACGGGAGGGTGACGCTGAAGTCACCTGTCTGGGCCTACTTCACCCTGGTGGCAGACAACCCTCTAGTGGCCATCTGCCGGATCTGTTCAGTCAGGGTGAAGAGAGGGAAGATTTTGGCTCGGGTGGGTACCACAGCCCTGAACCAGCACCTGAGGATAAATCACTGGCGGGTGCATGACCAAATGAAGCGTGGTGGTGGTAGCAGCGCCACCACCACAAGTGAGCAGGGTACAGCAGCCCCTGCCACAGCTTCATCTCTTCCCAGCAGGTCATGCCCCCCCGCTCCCTCTACTAGTGGTACTGGTACCGGCAACCAGACCTCTACTTTGACAGCACCCTCCGCGTCCGTGTCCCGCACTGCCGTCCGGCGCCAGGCGACTATTTCAGACGCCTTTGAACGCCACACTCCCTTCTCCACCGGAGACCGACGTGTGCGTTCCCTCAATGGGCTCCTGGCAAGGGTTATTGCCCCACCATCTTCTGTCCCTTCAATATTTCGTTGACAGCAACCCCTTTCGGAGACGAGATGTCCTGGTGCAGGACCAACCCCCAATGTTTGGCGTGTCCCCAGCCGCCATTTCTTTGCCAGGACTGGTTGTCCCTGCCCTACACCAGCACATTGTGAAGAATGTAACCCTGTCGCTGGATCACGCTGTCAGCGACAGGGTGCATCTGACAATGGATGGCTGGACCAGCAGGCATGGGCAGGGGCGCTACATAAGCTTTACTGCCCATTGGGTTTCCCTCCAAGGCGCCGGGGAGGGATCGGCGGCAACAGATTTTGTGGTGCCGCCCGGGGTGTCCAGGGGAGAACTGCTGGTCTCCGTCAAGCCTCTGTCTCCGCAGCTGCTGAGCCTCCCAGCAAGCGCCCCCGTAGCTACTCAGGTGTGGTGCACGTGCGCTGTCAGGCGTGCTCCAGCTTGTTAGCTTAGGGGACCGGAGACACACTGGACAAGAAGTGCTGACCGCACTTCAGGCTCAGGTCCAGAAGTGGCTGACACCACGAAGGCTCCAGGCAGGTATGGTTGTCTGTGATAACGGGCAGCAACCTACTCTCCGCCCTTCAGGCTGGCAGTCTGACTCACGTGCCCTGTCTGGCACATGTCCTCAACCTAGTGGTGCAGAAGTTCATGCGCACCTATCCTGGGTTGAGTGACATTGTGCTAAGGGTGCGTAGGATTGCCAGCCACTTCAGGCGCTCCCCAACCGCTACCGCGTCCCTGTCCAAGTGGCAGCGGGTCAACAGGCTGCCCCCTCACAGGCTGATGTGGACAGTGTAACGCGGTGGAACTCCACCCTCCAAATGCTGGAGAGGTTGTGGGAGCAGCGAAAGGGCGGTGAGGCAGTACCTGCTGGAGCAACCCACTGCCGGCCCAGCATCAACACTCCCGTACATCACCTGTGCGGAGTGGGGGCAGATACACCAGGTCTGCCAGGTGTTGGGCCCTTTTGAGCAGGCGACCAAGATGGTCAGCAGGGAGCATGTCGGCCTTAATGACGTGCTCCCTATAGTGTTCGTGCTGGAGAGGACACTAGATCGCCTGCTCGAAGCTGGGGAGAGTGCCTTGGTGGAGCAGGAGGAGGCAGCACTGCTCCACCCGAGACCAGGGCCAGGACGAGGAGGAGGAGGAGGATGATGATGATGAGGACGAGGTTGCTGGTGTCGTCCTGGAGTCAGGGCCTGGCCAGGAGGGACAGCAGGTGTTGGGGGCACCGATAGTCCGGGGGTTGGGCAGCTCTGAGCGTGATCAGCAGCGCCTCAGGGAAGAAGAGTCTGACCTCATTGACCTGGGCAGCAGTGAGGAGTCCCAGCGGGCTGCGCTCTTCCCCATGGCTGCCCACATGCTGAGATGCCTCAGGAGGGACCCCCGGGTTAAGACCATCAAGGGCAGGGATGATTATTGGATGGCCACCCTTTTGGATCCCAGGTGCAAGGGGAAAGTGGAGCAGTTCATCCCAGCCAGTCGGAGGCAGCGCCGGATGGAGGAACTGCAGGCAGGCATTGTCAGCCGTTTGGAGCAGGCAACTCCCGTCCTCCAGTTGTCGCCCCTCATCTCACCCAGCAGGTGTCTGCACCCAGCAGCAGCCGAGCAGGGGACCTAATGGAGAGATGAGGATGTTCTTCCAATCGGATCAACCCAGTACCAGCAGCAGCAGAAGCAGTCACCACCAGCGTCTGGCCCACATGGTGGCAGATTACATGGCGTCCGCCGGTGCTTCGGAGAGTATGAATACTGACGACCCCATGGAGTACTGGGTTGCCAGATTGGACACCTGCCGCGAGCTCGCTCAGTATGCGCTGGAGCTATTGTCTTGCCCCCCCTCCAGCGTACTATCTGAGCGGACATTCAGCGCGGCAGGTGGGGTGGTCACGGACAAGAGGACCCGTCTGTCCACAGACTCCGTGGACAGACTCACATTCATAAAGATGAATGAGTCCTGGATCGGCGGTGAGTTTCTGGCACCCGCCGTCGGTTCAGGGCACTGAAGGGTCCCTTGTCATGCATTCCCTGATCTATTTACAGTGCTGAAAAAAATTATTTGAACACCTGAGTAAATCAATGTAAATATTTGGTAGAGTAGGCTGTGTTTGCAATTACAGCGGACAAACCTTTCTTGTAGTTTTTTACCAGCTTTGCACACACTGTAGGAGGGATATTTGACCCACTCCTCCACACAGATCTTCTCTACATGAGTCAGTTTTCTGAGCTATCGCTGTGAAAACCCGAGTTTGAGCTCCCTCCAAAAATTCACTATTGGGTTTAGGTCTGGAGACTGGCTAGGCCACGCCAGAACCTTGATATGCTCCTTACAGAGCCACTCCTTGGTTATGCTGGCTGTGTGCTTTGGGTCATTGTCATGTTGGAAGACCCAGCCTCGACCCATCTTCAAAGCTATAACTGAGGGAAAGAGGTTGTTGCCCAAAATCTCGCAATACATGGCCCCGAACATCCTGTCCTTATTATAATGCAGTAACCCTGTCCCATGTGCACAAAAAACACCCCCAAAGCATGATGCTACCACACCCATGCTTCACAGTAGGGATGGCGTTCTTGGCATGTTACTCATCATTCTTCTTCCTCCAAACACGGTTAGTGGAATTATGACCAAAAAGTTATATTATGGTCTCATCTGACCACATGACTTTCTCCCATCAGTCCTCTGCATCATTGAAGACACCTATGTCAAAAGTTATTTGCCACTCTATACTACTATTACCACTGCTGCTGCTGCTGCTGTTCATGGCTGCTCTTTCCCGAGTCATTACACACTATATTGTCTACTGCTACTAATACTGCTGCTGCTCACGAACACCTATGTCACTAGTTATTTGACACTACGGACTACTATGGTCACTACTGACGCTGTAAAGTCCTGCCCACGTGTTTAGATGTACTATGTCTGCAGTCTCTGACCATCTCCTGTACTATGTCTGCAGTCTGACCATCTCATGTACTATGTCTGCAGTCTGACCATCTCCTGTTACATGAGATGGTCAGAGACTGCAGACATAGTACAGGAGATGGTCAGAGACTGCAGACATAGTACAGGAGATTGTCATAGACTGCAGACATAGTACAGGAGATTGTCAGAGACTGCAGACATAGTACATGAGATGGTCAGACTGCAGACATAGTACATGAGATTGTCATAGACTGCAGACATAGTACATGAGATGGTCATAGACTGCAGACATAGTACAGGAGATTGTCATAGACTGCAGACATAGTACATGAGATGGTCAGAGACTGCAGACATAGTACATGAGATGGTCAGAGACTGCAGACATAGTACAGGAGATTGTCATATACAGCAGACATAGTACAGGAGATGGTCAGAGACTGCAGACATAGTGCATGAGATGGTCAGACTGCAGACAAAGTACATGAGATGGTCAGACTGCAGACATAGTACCTGAGATGGTCAGAGACTGCAGACATAGTACATGAGATGGTCAGACTGCAGACATAGTACAGGAGATTGACAGAGACTGCAGACATAGTACATGAGATGTTCAGACTGCAGACATAGTACATGAGATGGTCAGACTGAAGACATAGTACATGAGATGGTCAGACTGCAGACATAGTACATGAGATGGTCAGACTGCAGACATAGTACAGGAGATTGTCAGAGACCGCAGACATAGTACAGGAGATGGTCAGACTGCAGACATAGTACATGAGATGGTCAGAGACTGCAGACATAGTACATGAGATGGTCAGACTGCAGACATAGTACAGGAGATTGTCAGAGACTGCAGACATAGTACATGAGATGTTCAGACTGCAGACAAAGTACATGAGATGGTCAGACTGAAGACATAGTACATGAGATGGTCAGACTGCAGACATAGTACAGGAGATTGTCAGAGGACTGCAGACATAGTACAGGAGATTGTCAGAGACTGCAGACATAGTACATGAGATGGTCAGAGACTGCAGACATAGTACATGAGATGGTCAGACTGCAGACATAGTACAGGAGATTGACAGAGACTGCAGACATAGTACATGAGATGTTCAGACTGCAGACATAGTACATGAGATGGTCAGACTGAAGACATAGTACATGAGATGGTCAGACTGCAGACATAGTACATGAGATGGTCAGACTGCAGACATAGTACATGAGATGGTCAGAGACTGCAGACATGGTACATGAGATGGTCAGAGACTGCAGACATAGTACAGGAGATGGTCAGAGACTGCAGACATAGTACAGGAGATTGTCATAGACTGCAGACATAGTACAGGAGATGGTCAGAGACTGCAGACATAGTACAGGAGATGGTCAGAGACTGCAGACATAGTACAGGAGATAGTCAGAGACTGCAGACATAGTACATGTCTGCAGTCTGACCATCTCATGTACTATGTCTGCAGTCTCTGACAATCTCCTGTACTATGTCTGCAGTCTGACCATCTCCTGTACTATGTCTGCAGTCTGACCATCTCATGTACTATGTCTGCAGTCTGACCATCTCCTGTTACATGAGATGGTCAGAGACTGCAGACATAGTACAGGAGATGGTCAGAGACTGCAGACATAGTAAGGAGATTGTCATAGACTGCAGACATAGTACAGGAGATTGTCAGAGATGCAGACATAGTACATGAGATGGTCAGACTGCAGACATAGTACATGAGATTGTCATAGACTGCAGACATAGTACATGAGATGGTCATAGACTGCAGACATAGTACAGGAGATTGTCATAGACTGCAGACATAGTACATGAGATGGTCAGAGACTGCAGACATAGTACATGAGATGGTCAGAGACTGCAGACATAGTACAGGAGATTGTCATATACAGCAGACATAGTACAGGAGATG
This sequence comes from Rana kukunoris, assembly GCA_029574335.1. Classification (NCBI taxonomy): domain Eukaryota; kingdom Metazoa; phylum Chordata; class Amphibia; order Anura; family Ranidae; genus Rana; species Rana kukunoris. The sequence goes on along the minus strand of CM056050.1, from coordinate 497,587,349 downwards.
GTCAGAGACTGCAGACATAGTGCATGAGATGGTCAGACTGCAGACAAAGTACATGAGATGGTCAGACTGCAGACATAGTACCTGAGATGGTCAGAGAGATGCAGACATAGTACATGAGATGGTCAGACTGCAGACATAGTACAGGAGATTGACAGAGACTGCAGACATAGTACATGAGATGTTCAGACTGCAGACATAGTACATGAGATGGTCAGACTGAAGACATAGTACATGAGAGGTCAGACTGCAGACATAGTACATGAGATGGTCAGACTGCAGACATAGTACAGGAGATTGTCAGAGACCGCAGACATAGTACAGGAGATGGTCAGACTGCAGACATAGTACATGAGATGGTCAGAGACTGCAGACATAGTACATGAGATGGTCAGACTGCAGACATAGTACAGGAGATTGTCAGAGGACTGCAGACATAGTACATGAGATGTTCAGACTGCAGACAAAGTACATGAGATGGTCAGACTGAAGAATAGTACATGAGATGGTCAGACTGCAGACATAGTACAGGAGATTGTCAGAGACTGCAGACATAGTACAGGAGATTGTCAGAGACTGCAGACATAGTACATGAGATGGTCAGAGACTGCAGACATAGTACATGAGATGTCAGACTGCAGACATAGTACAGGAGATTGACAGAGACTGCAGACATAGTACATGAGATGTTCAGACTGCAGACATAGTACATGAGATGGTCAGACTGAAGACATAGTACATGAGATGGTCAGACTGCAGACATAGTACATGAGATGGTCAGACTGCAGACATAGTACATGAGATGGTCAGAGACTGCAGACATGGTACATGAGATGGTCAGAGACTGCAGACATAGTACAGGAGATGGTCAGAGACTGCAGACATAGTACAGGAGATTGTCATAGACTGCAGACATAGTACAGGAGATGGTCAGAGACTGCAGACATAGTACAGGAGATGGTCAGAGACTGCAGACATAGTACAGGAGATAGTCAGAGACTGCAGACATAGTACATTCTGCAGTCTGACCATCTCATGTACTATGTCTGCAGTCTCTGACAATCTCCTGTACTATGTCTGCAGTCTGACATCTCATGTACTATGTCTGCAGTCTCTGACCATCTCATGTACTATGTCTGCAGTCTGACCATCTCATGTACTATGTCTGCAGTCTCTGACCATCTCATGTACTATGTCTGCAGTCTATGACAATCTCTGTACTATGTCTGCAGTCTATGACAATCTCCTGTACTATGTCTGCAGTCTATGACAATCTCCTGTACTATGTCTGCAGTCTATGACAATCTCCTGTACTATGTCTGCAGTCTATGACCCTCTTGTACTATGTCTGCAGTCTCTGACCATCTCATGTACTATGTCTGCAGTCTGACCATCTCATGTACTATGTCTGCAGTCTCTGACCATCTCATGTACTATGTCTGCAGTCTATGACAATCTCCTGTACTATGTCTGCAGTCTATGACAATCTCCTGTACTATGTCTGCAGTCTATGACAATTCTGTACTATGTCTGCAGTCTATGACAATCTCCTGTACTATGTCTGCAGTCTATGACCCTCTCATGTACTATGTCTGCAGTCTCTGACCATCTCATGTACTATGTCTGCAGTCTGACCATCTCATGTACTATGTCTGCAGTCTCTGACCATCTCATGTACTATGTCTGCAGTCTCTGACCATCTCATGTACTATGTCTGCAGTCTGACCATCTCATGTACTATGTCTGCAGTCTCTGACAATCTCCTGTACTATGTCTGCAGTCTGACCATCTCATGTACTATGTCTTCAGTCTGACCATCTCATGTACTATGTCTGCAGTCTCTGACAATCTCCTGTACTATGTCTGCTGTCTATGACAATCTCCTGTACTATGTCTGCAGTCTCTGACCATCTCATGTACTATGTCTGCAGTCTCTGACCATCTCATGTACTATGTCTGCAGTCTCTGACCATCTCATGTACTATGTCTGCAGTCTATGACAATCTCCTGTACTATGTCTGCAGTCTCTGACAATCTCCTGTACTATGTCTGCAGTCTGACCATTCTCATGTACTATGTCTGCAGTCTCTGACCATCTCATGTACTATGTCTGCAGTCTATGACAATCTCCTGTACTATGTCTGCAGTCTATGACAATCTCCTGTACTATGTCTGCAGTCTATGACAATCTCCTGTACTATGTCTGCAGTCTATGACCCTCTCATGTACTATGTCTGCAGTCTCTGACCATCTCATGTACTATGTCTGCAGTCTGACCATCTCATGTACTATGTCTGCAGTCTGACCATCTCATGTACTATGTCTGCAGTCTGACCATCTCATGTACTATGTCTTCAGTCTGACCATCTCATGTACTATGTCTGCAGTCTGAACATCTCATGTACTATGTCTGCAGTCTATGACAATCTCCTGTACTATGTCTGCAGTCTATGACAATCTCCTGTACTATGTCTGCAGTCTATGACAATCTCCTGTACTATGTCTGCAGTCTATGACCCTCTCATGTACTATGTCTGCAGTCTCTGACCATCTCATGTACTATGTCTGCAGTCTGACCATCTCATGTACTATGTCTGCAGTCTCTGACCATCTCATGTACTATGTCTGCAGTCTGACCATCTCATGTACTATGTCTTCAGTCTGACCATCTCATGTACTATGTCTGCAGTCTGAACATCTCATGTACTATGTCTGCAGTCTCTGACAATCTCCTGTACTATGTCTGCAGTCTGACCATCTCATGTACTATGTCTGCAGTCTCTGACCATCTCATGTACTATGTCTGCAGTCTGACCATCTCCTGTACTATGTCTGCAGTCTCTGACAATCTCCTGTACTATGTCTGCAGTCTCTGACAATCTCCTGTACTATGTCTGCAGTCTGACCATCTCATGTACTATGTCTGCAGTCTGACCATCTCATGTACTATGTCTTCAGTCTGAACATCTCATGTACTATGTCTGCAGTCTCTGTCAATCTCCTGTACTATGTCTGCAGTCTGACCATCTCATGTACTATGTCTGCAGTCTGACCATCTCATGTACTATGTCTTCAGTCTGACCATCTCATGTACTATGTCTGCAGTCTGAACATCTCATGTACTATGTCTGCAGTCTCTGTCAATCTCCTGTACTATGTCTGCAGTCTGACCATCTCATGTACTATGTCTGCAGTCTCTGACCATCTCATGTACTATGTCTGCAGTCTCTGACCATCTCATGTACTATGTCTGCAGTCTATGACCATCTCCTCTACTATGTCTGCAGTCTCTGACCATCTCCTGTACTATGTCTGCAGTCTCACCATCTCATGTACTATGTCTTCAGTCTGACCATCTCATGTACTATGTCTGCTGTCTATGACAATCTCCTGTACTATGTCTGCAGTCTCTGACCATCTCATGTACTATGTCTGCAGTCTCTGACCATCTCATGTATTATGTCTGCAGTCTCTGACAATCTCATGTGCTATGTCTGCAGTCTCTGACAATCTCCTGTGCTATGTCTGCAGTCTCTGACTATTTCTTGTACTATGTCTGCAGTCTCTGATAATCTCATTTAGTATTTTGGGGGGAGAGCCATGCTCACTTGCGCTGCAATCGTGATGCATCGCGGAATCAAATCGAATCGTGGACTTGATAATCGAAATTGCATTGAATCGTGAGACGGGTGAACATGCGCAGCCCTAGTTTTTTAGGTGCAGTTGTGATGGGCTAGTTTTTGATGGAGCAGTTTTTGATGGGGCAATGGACCGAACTGGATTAACACACGGTTGGATCACATTTACATCTCTAGGGTCACCGTCTCCAGTCAGTTGTATTGGTGGAGGCAAGACCATGCCGCACAATTTACCCTAAAATTGTATCTTTTCTAGTTACATTACATTTTAATACTACTGCTGCTGCCTCCATGCTGAGTAATGCTTCATGACCTCTCTGGCACAGCGGATCCACCAAGAGCCTCCGCTACAAGCTACCAGACAGGATCGTAACAGCAAGTGTAACTAAAACAATAAACTTTATGTTTAGCCCTGATTTGCGGCCTTTTAATGCAACCATTAGCCTGTATGGAAGAGCAAATCTGCACTCTCTCTCTCTCTCTTTCTTGCTCTCTCTCTCTATATCTATATCTATTGTTGCTTTTGTTATGTTCATTTTTCAACAGTTTAGTTTGTGTTCGTCGTGACTGTGTCTGTGTACTGTAGTTTGTCCTGGTTTTGTGTTAAATAAAATAATAGTATAAAATGATTTCGCTAATTATGAAGTTATATGTGTTGATGTTGATGTTGATGATGTGTTAGATGTGAAGTTAGATGTGTTGAAAAACCTAAAAATCTATCTCAAAAACAAAGGAAACATTTCAAAAAAATAAAACTTTTTATTAAACACCATATTACAATTCAACGTGAGTCTTCAGGCGATTCAGGGTTTCTTGCTCTTTTGCGTCAATTTTGTCCAGCTCCTTCTCCATTTGCTCATTTTGCTGCAAAAGATATTTGATCTGCCTGTGATTACCCCTTATTCGTTCACTAATTTTTCTTCGGCTGTCTTGTAAGCCCTCAATTGTATTGTAGCTGTTAGGATATAAGAAAAAAAAATTTGTTTTCAAAGACCCTTAACAAATACATAAAATAATTCTGTTGCTTATTAATCAATCATTATCATGTCTATACACTTGTTATGTGTCTAGCACAGACCGGGAGTGCAGAATTATTAGGCAAATGAGTAATTGGACAACATCATCCTCTTTATGCATGTTGTCTTACTCCAAGCTGTATAGGCTCGAAAGCATACTACCAATTAGGCATATTAGGTAATGTACAACTCTGTAATGAGAAGGTGTGTGGTCTAATGACATCAACACTCTATATCAGGTGTGCATAATAATTAGTCAACTTCCTTTCCTTTGGCAAAATGGGTCAAAAGAAGGACTTGCAGTCTCTGAAAAGGCAAAAATAGTGTGATATCTTGCAGAGGGATGCAGCACTCTTAAAATTGAAAAGCTTCTGAAGCGTGATCATCGAACAATCAAGCATTTCATTCTAAATAGTCAACAGGGTCGCAAGAGGCGTGTGTGGAAATACCAAGGCACAAAGTAACTGCCCATGAACTGAGAAAAGTCAAGCGTGCAGCTGCCAAGATGCCACTTGCCACCAGTTTGGCCATATTTCAGAGCTGCAACATCACTGGAGTGCCCAAAAGCACAAGGTGTGCAATACTCAGAGACATGGCCAAGTTAAGAAAGGCTGAAAGACGACCACTACTGAACAAGACCCACAAGCTGAAACGTCAAGACTGGGCCAAGAAATATCTCAGGACTGATTTTTCTACCGTTGTATGGACTGCTGAAATGAGAGTGAGTTTTGATGGACAAAAAGGAATGTGCCAGTGGCTGGATTGGTAAAGGGCAGAGAGCTCCAGTCCGCCTCAGACGCCAGCAAGGTGGAGGTGGAGTACTGGTTTGTGCTGGTATCATCAAAGATGAGCTTGTGGGGCCTTTTGGGGTTGAGGATGGAGTGAAGCTCAACTCCCAGTCCTACTGCCAGTTTCTGGAAGACCCCTTCTTCAAGCAGTGGTACAGGAAGAAGTCTGCATCCTTCAATAAAAACATGATTTTCATGCAGGACAATGCTTCAGCACACGCGTCCAAGTACTCCACAGGGTGCCTGGCAAGAAAGTGTATTAAAGAAAAAAAACTAATGACATGGCCTCCTTGTTCACCTGATCTGAACACCATTGAGAAGAACCTGTGGTCCATCATCAAATGTGAGATTTACAAGGAGGGAAAAGAGTACACCTCTCTGAACATTGTCTGGGAGGCTGCGGTTGTTGCTGCACGCAATGTTGATGGTGAACACATAAAAACACTGACAGAATCCATGGATGGCAGGCTTTGAGTGTCCTTGCAAAGAAAGGTGGCTATATTGGTCACTGATTTGTTTTTGTTTAGTTTTTGAATGACAGCAGAAATGTATATTTTGGAATGTTGAGATGTTAGATTGGTTTCACTGTTAACAATAAATAATTGAAATGGGTATATATATTTGTTTTTTGTTAGGTTGCCTAATAATTCAGCACAGTAATAGTACTCACCTGCATACACAGATAACCCCTAAAATAGCTAACACTAAAAACAAAATAAAAACTACTTTCAAAAATATTCAGCTGTGATATTATTGAGTTTTTGAGGTTCATTGAGAACATGGTTGTTCAATAATAAAATTAATCCTCAAAAATACAACTTGCCTAATAATTCTGCACTACCTGTATACTTCTATCATAAATACCATATTATGGTTGTGAAATCTGACGGGTGAGCTTTATATGTTGTCCATTTTTATATCTACATTTTATTGTTGAAATGTTATTAATCTTTGTGCACATATTTACCTTCCTGAACGATGCTCACCGCACCTTCAATTTGCACCACCTCCACCTCTCCAGCGACCAGCATATCGTCAAACTGAGGATTGTTTTGGGGGGGTACATGCTCCACAACAGGAGCGGTGGCTGGCGAGTGGGAGGTCCCTGGCTGATCCTCCTCATCCCTCTCCTCCTGTGCCTCATCCTCCTCTGGCACATCCTCCTCTAGCACTTCCTCCTCTTCTTCCTCCTCATCAGTGTCCTGGACCTTTTGCGCTTGCTGCGCACAGTTGGCAGCGGAGCTCCTAGAATAACACAATGTTCATATATTAGAAAAATATTTTATAATGACGTATGCAAATTCGGTGTGCTCTGCTGTATTGTATGTGAATACAAATTAATTTATATAGACAGTTAAACCAATGGGAAAATGTTATAATAAAGGGTCTTGTGGGCACTACAGGGGACTGAGCGTGAGCTGGTCTGCCACCATGGTAAAATGAGCTGTTTTTGTCTCCTTTGTTTTGTTCTGACTATATCATGTTAAAAAAAAAGGGTCTGATGGATCACACGGGATTACTATGAAAACCCCACGCCTAACACAGGAATTTAGTGGGAATCTATATATATAAAACTCAACGTGTCTGTATGTATGTATGTATGTTCCAGCATCATGTCCAAACGGCGAAAGATATTTACATGAAACTTGGCACACAGGTTACTTATATGTCAGCCACCAACATTGTATAGGTGATTTAAGCCTTACCCTCCCCCATTTGCCATGGTGGTGGTTTTTCTTTAAATTCCCATTCATCTCTATGGGAAATACGTGTTACTTCATAACAGCTGTAGATATTTCGATAAACACTTAGTCACATGTTACTTACACGTCCACTTAAAGCATAGGATAGTTAATTTATCCATTAACTACCCCCATTTGTGATGGTGGTGGTTTTTGTATAAAGTCCCATGCAAAGCAATGTGAAATGTATGTTCCCACATAACTTCTGTGTTGCTGTCTGCTGTCCCATGTCTTTTTTCAACAGTGCTATGAATACCTTGGCTGGTGGTGATATATGTTACCACAACATGGCGTCTGGGTTAATAACATCTGCCCTTACATTAATTACATATGACCTTAAATAACTGTCAACAAAGGAGCTGCGGTGGGTCAACGCGATTGCCACTGCGCTGACAAGCCATTCACCTCTGCAGCTAGGGGTTCTGATCCCGCTCTCGGCTACATGTCAATTGAGTTTGGTGGTCTCAGCCCGGCCTCGGTGGGAGTGCTATGCGAGGTAAGCCTGCGCTTAGTACGCCTACCCCCCTCCCACAAAAACCACCACACTTACACGCGCACTAGAAAATTGGGTTAACATGCGCGCACTCTGACCACGCGGTCTCTAAAAAGAGAGGCGAAGGACTAACGGGGCTGTTTGAGCGGGCAAATCCTCTCACTACCTTATAGGAAGTCCCTCTACCACGTTGGCCTTCAAAGCGGAGCAGGTAGGACGGGCTGTATGTGAGGACCCCCTCTCACACGCCATTGTCAACAGGGGCAGGGAGAAAGGTGGCATATTGCCTCTGGGGGAGGCCTGTCTACTCCCAAATCCTGCAGTCCGTCTCCTCTCTAGAGTACACGCACAAAATACACTATAGATAAAAAAAACATAACTGTCAACAATAACTTACCTGGGTGAAATTTATCACGGAGACGCCTGACCCGGTCCATATGCCGCCTTTTCAGGTCGGACCACTTTTTGACAATGGCCATGCGATCCGGTGGCCCGCCAGGATGTCCTGCTAGTTGTTCTAGGACAGAGCTCACCACCTCCTTCTTTTTTGCCTGACTCTGCAGGTTATCATACCCCGTTTCCAGGAACCTCTGCAAGATGAAGAACAAAGTATATTATAATACTTTTGTTTAAAAAATATTAACATTGTATTTATTGTATTAACAAGTATTCAACATTGAGAGCATTCTCGCCTTATTAATCAATGACAGGGTTAACATGACAGATTTTTATATCTTGACATTTTTTAGACTTTTAGATGAATTAATTTAGAACAAATAATGGAGTTGATGTTATTAAAAAACTACAACTACCAGCATGCTCTGATATACCATGTAGCTCCCCGTCACCAGCTGTACAACAATTATACTTTAACTAGGAGCATGGCTGGACAGTTAATGGCTGTCCGATAATAACGGGGAGTTGTTTTGCAACAGCTGTAGGCTTCCGTTTAGGAAACAGCGACGCATAAGCGAGTAGCGCCCGCATATGAAATGGTGGTGTTCAAACAACACAAGTGAGGTATCGGCGCGATCGTTAGAGCAAGAGCAATAATTTTAGCCCTAGAGCTACTCTTTAGCTGAAAAAATGCAACCTGTTGAATTATTAAATAATCACCTATCGAGAAATTTTTAAGGGTGAAAGTTTGACGCCATGCCACGAGCGGGCAGAATTTTTGAGCGTGACATGTTGGGTATCATTTTACTCGGCGTAACTTTGTCTTTCGCAAAATCTAAAAAAATTGGGCAAAATTTATTGTTGTGTTATTTTCAAATTCAAAACAAAATATTTTTTTTTCCAAAAAAACAGCGCTTGTAAGACCGCTGCGCAAATACGGTGTGGCAAGAAATATTGCAATGATTACCATTTCATTCTCTAGGGTAGGGGTCTCCAAAGTACGGCCGGCGGGCCACATCTGGCCCGCCAGGCCATTTTCTCCGGCACGCAGCTGGAGTCACTGGTCCACCTGTTAGTTGTGGAACCTGCGCTGAATATTCGTCCCTAGCAATATGCAGCGCAGGTCCCGCAATCTCTCCCAGCGTCTCGCTGTGTTTGTGTAGGCTGCTGGGTCCACGGGCATCCTAGCAGCCAATGTTTTGTTTTAGACCCGTTGCCACAACGCCCTGCTCCCCCTCCCGCCTCGCTGTTAACCAGTAACGAGTGTGTATTAAGGCGTGGCGGGAGTCGGGAAGTGCAGCAGGTCTGAACAGCCAGTGTGTGTAATGTCTGACGCGCTAGTAAAGTACACATGCATGGAGGAGGGAGGGGGGCTGATGCGAGATGATTACTGTACACTACTGTGGAGGGTGGCTGAATGGCTCTGATATGGCACAAACTTCAGGGTGCTGATAATTCTCATGGGGACACAAGTGGGAGGTGCTCTAATGGGGATACAAGTGACAAGTAGGGGGTGGTGCTCTTATGGGGACACCAGTGGGGGGGTTCTCTAAAGGGGACACCAGTGGGGGGGTTCTCTAATGGGGACACCAGTGGGGGGGGTGCTCTTATGGGGACACCAGTGGAGGGGGGTTTAATGGGGACAGCAGTAGGGGGTGCCCTAATGGGGCACAGATGTGTGGTGAGACTATTGGGCCCACAGATGTATGGGGACACCAATGTGGGGACACAGATGTATGAGGAGACTGGTAGGGAAACAGATGTGTGGGGATAGATGTGTGGGACAACAGTGTGGGGACAGATAATTGTGGGGACACCAGTGTGGGGAGCCAGATGTGTGGGGATACCAGTGTGTGGACACAGATGTGTGGGGACACAAGTGTTGGGACACTGATTTATGGGGAGACTGGTGGAGTCACAGATGTGTGGGGACATAGATGTATGAGGAGACTGGTGGAGTCACAGATGTGTGGGGACACAAGTGTGGGGACACTGATTTGTGGGGAGACAGGTGTCCCCATACATCTGTGTCCCCACCAGCCTCCCCACAAATCAGTGTCCCCACACTTGTGTCTCCACACATCTGTTGCCCCCCACCAGTCTCCTCATAGTTCTGTGTCCCCACATTAGTGTCCCCATACATCTGTATCCCCAACAGTCTCCCCACAAATCAGTGTTCCCACACTTGTGTCCCCACACATCGGTGTCCCCAACAGTGTCCTCATAAATCTATGTCCCCAGCAGTCTCCTCATACATCTGTGTCCCCACATCAGTGTCCCCACCAGTCTCCCCACACATCTATGTCCCCACACTTGTGTCCTCACACATCTGGGTCCCCACACTGGTGTCCCCACACATGTGTGACCCCCACCAGTCTCCTCATACATCTGTGTCCCCAGCAGTCTCCTCATACATCTGTGTCCCCACATCAGTGTCCCCACCAGTCTCCCCACACATCTATGTCAGGCCCACACTTGTGTCCTCATATACACATCTGGGTCCCCACACTGGTGTCCCCACACATCTGTGACCCCCACCACTCTCCTCATACATCTGTGTCCCCACATGGGTGTCCCCATACATCTGAGTCCCCACCAATGTGGGGGCACAGATGTATGAGGAGACTGGTGGGGCCACAGATGTGTGGGGACACCAGTGTGGGCACACAGATGTGGGGACACAGATGTGTGGGGACATAGATGTGTGGGGAGACTGGTGGGGACACAAATGTGTGGGGACACCGATGTGGGGACACAGATGTATGAGGAGACTGGTGGGCTAACAGATGTGTGGGGACAACAGTGTGGGGACACATAATTGTGGGGACACCAGTGTGGGGGCACAGATGTATGAGGACACTGGTGTGGACACAGATGTGTAGGGACACCAGTGTGGGGTCACAGATGTGTGGGGAGATTGGTGGGGACACAGATGTATGGGGACACCAATGTGAGGACACAGATGTATGGGAACACCAATGTGATGACACAGATTTGTGGGGAGACTGGTGGGGACACATGTATGGGGACACCAATGTGGGGACACAGATGTATAAGGAGACTGGTGGGGTAACAGATGTGTGGGGACAACAGTGTGGGGACACAGATTTGTGGGGAGACTGGTGGGGTAACAGATGTGTGGGGACAACAGTGTGTGGACAGAGATTTGTGGGGAGACTGGTGGGGACACATGTATGGGGACACCAATGTGGGGAGACAGATGTATGGGGACACCAATGTGATGACACAGATGTATTGGGACACCAATGTGATGACACAGATGTATGGGGACACCAATGTGAGGAGACAGATGTGTGGGGACACCAGTGTGGGGACACAGATGTATGGGGACACCAATGTGATGACACAGATGTATGGGGACACCAATGTGAGGAGACAGATGTGTGGGGACACGGGAGTGCAGTGTGGGGACACAGATGTGTGGGGACAAAAGTGTATGAGGAGACTGGTGGGGGGCACAGATGTGTGGGGACATCAATGTGATGACACAGATGTATGGGGACACCAATGTGATGAAACAGATGTATGGGGACACCAATGTGATGACACAGATGTATGGGGACACCAATGTGATGACACAGATGTATGGGGACACCAATGTGATGACACAGATGTGGGGGAGACTGGTGAGGACACGGATGTAAAACCTCAATGCACGCTGGTAGTTAAACCCGCTGAATGATGCTCCATCGTTTTATTAGACGACGGGACCATCATCCAGTTCTGCGGTCAACAGTAAGTAAAATGCTATTCTTCTTCTACTGTGGATTTATTTAGTAAAATTATTTTTCCGGCCCGCGGATATGAGTAAAATATAGAATGTGGCCCTCGAAGTAAAAAGTTTGGAGACCCCTGCTCTAGGGTGTTATTAAAAAATATATATATAATGTTTGGGGGTTTTAAGTAATTTTCTAGCCAAAAAAAAGTTTTAGTCTCGTAAACAACAAATCTGAACAAATTAGCCCGGTGTGCACAACATGTTAAATTCATTATGCAAAATAGCAAGGAAAGTGCTAAACCTAAATACACATTTACCAAGCAGGGTGTCTGCAGCTGTACAGACATGCTGGGACTTGTAGTTTTGTAACACCAGGAGAGAAATTTTTTGGGAAATACTAATATCTGATCTTATATACTAACTTTTAAACTAGTCTAAAATGCAGGTAAAGATAATTAAAATACTCACACTGATCAAAATATTCTCTTCATCTCTTGAAAGGTTGCTTCCAACCATATTTCCAATTGAACTTGTGCAAATAGACCAAGAACAGCTACCTATGGAAAATGAAACTGGCAAGTGTCCAAGTTCCAGGAAGTCGTCGCGCGTGCGTGTTGTTCGCGCGATTGCGCAAGCGCGCTCGAGAAATTCGAAATACTGTTTTTAAATAAAATTACACATATATTCGATTTCAGAGTGTTACTGTCGAAATTCAAGAAAGGTATTTATCATTCGCATTTTGTGACATTTCGATAAAATATCTCGAATATTCGATTTCAGAATGAGCCAATCAGAGCGCTTGTAAAGCATGTTCCGAAATTCTGCCAAAAAACAGATGTATGGGGACACCAATGTGATGACACGGATGTATGGGGACACCAATGTGATGTGACAAATGTATGGGGACACCAATGTGGGGGCACAGACGTATGGGGACACCAATGTGAGGACACAGATGTATGGGGACACCAATGTGGGGACACAGATGTATGGGAACACCAATGTGATGACACAGATGTATGGGGACACCAATGTGGGGACACAGATGTATGGGGACACCAATGTGATGACACAGATGTATAGGGACACCAATGTGATGAAACAGATGTATGGGGACACCAATGTGAGGAGACATGTATGGGGACACCAATGTGATGACACAGATGTATGGGGACACCAATGTGAGGAGACAGATGTGTGGGGACACCAGTGTGGGGACACAGATGTATGGGGACACCAATGTGAGGAGACAGATGTGTGGGGACACCAGTGTGATGACACAGATGTATGGGGACAAAAGTGTATGAGGAGACTGGTGGGGGGCACAGATGTGTGGGGACACCAGTGTGGGGACACAGATGTGTGGGGACAAAAGTGTATGAGGAGACTGGTGGGGGGCACAGATGTGTGAGGACACTAGTGTGGGGACACAGATGTGTGGGGACAACAGTGTATGGGAAGACTGGTGGGGTGCTCAGATGTGTGGGGACACCAATGTGATGACAAAGATGTATGGGGACACCAATGTGGGGACACAGATGTATGGGGACACCAATGTGGGGACACAGATGTATGGGAACACCAATGTGATGACACAGATGTATGGGGACACCAATGTGGGGACACAGATGTATGGGGACACCAATGTGGGGACACAGATGTATGGGAACACCAATGTGATAACACAGATGTATAGGGACACCAATGTGATGACACAGATGTATGGGGACACCAATGTGATGACACAGATGTATGGGGACACCAATGTGAGGAGACAGATGTATGGGGACACCAATGTGAGGAGACAGATGTATGGGGACACCAATGTGATGACACAGATGTATGGGGACACCAATGTGATGACACAGATGTATGGGGACACCAATGTGAGGAGACAGATGTGTGGGGACACCAGTGTGGGGACACAGATGTATGGGGACACCAATGTGAGGAGACAGATGTGTGGGGACACCAGTGTGATGACACAGATGTATGGGGACAAAAGTGTATGAGGAGACTGGTGGGGGGCACAGATGTGTGGGGACACCAGTGTGGGGACACAGATGTGTGGGGACAACAGTGTATGAGGAGACTGGTGGGGTGCTCAGATGTGTGGGGACACCAATGTGATGACACAGATGTATGGGGACACCAATGTGGGGACACAGATGTATGGAGACACCAATGTGGGGACACAGATGTATGGGGACAACAATGTGGGGACAGATGTATGGGGACACCAATGTGGGGACACAGATGTATGGGAACACCAATGTGATGACACAGATGTATGGGGACACCAATGTGGGGACACAGATGTATGGGGACACCAATGTGATGACACAGATGTATGGGGACACCAATGTGAGGAGACAGATGTATGGGGACACCAATGTGAGGAGACAGATGTATGGGGACACCAATGTGATGACACAGATGTATGGGGACACCAATGTGATGACACAGATGTATGGGGACACCAATGTGAGGAGACAGATGTATGGGGACACCAGTGTGATGACACAGATGTATGGGGACACCAATGTGAGGAGACAGATGTGTGGGGACACCAGTGTGATGACACAGATGTATGGGGACACCAATGTGATGACACAGATGTGTGGGGACACCAATGTGATGACACAGATGTATGGGGACACCAATGTGATGACACAGATGTATGGGGACACCAATGTGATGAAACAGATGTATGGGGACACCAATGTGATGAAACAGATGTATGGGGACACCAATGTGATGACACAGATGTATGGGGACACCATTGTGGGGACACAGATGTATGGGGACACCAATGTGGGGACACAGATGTGGGGGAGACTGGTGAGGACACGGATGTAAAACCTCAATGCACGCTGGTAGTTAAACCCGCTGAATGATGCTCCATCGTTTTATTAGACGACGGGACCATCATCCAGTTCTGCGGTCAACAGTAAGTAAAATGCTATTCTTCTTCTACTGTGGATTTATTTAGTAAAATTATTTTTCCGGCCCGCGGATATGAGTAAAATATAGAATGTGGCCCTCGAAGTAAAAAGTTTGGAGACCCCTGCTCTAGGGTGTTATTAAAAAAATATATATATAATGTTTGGGGGTTTTAAGTAATTTTCTAGCCAAAAAAAAGTTTTAGTCTCGTAAACAACAAATCTGAACAAATTAGCCCGGTGTGCACAACATGTTAAATTCATTATGCAAAATAGCAAGGAAAGTGCCTAAATACACATTTACCAAGCAGGGTGTCTGCAGCTGTACAGACATGCTGGGACTTGTAGTTTTGTAACACCAGGAGAGAAATTTTTTGGGAAATACTAATATCTGATCTTATATACTAACTTTTAAACTAGTCTAAAATGCAGGTAAAGATAATTAAAATACTCACACTGATCAACATATTCTCTTCATCTCTTGAAAGGTTGCTTCCAACCATATTTCCAATTCAACTTGTGCAAATAGACCAAGAACAGCTACCTATGGAAAATGAAACTGGCAAGTGTCCAAGTTCCAGGAAGTAGTCGCGCGTGCGTGTTGTTCGCGCGATTGCGCAAGCGCGCTCGAGAAATTCGAAATACTGTTTTTAAATAAAATTACACATATATTCGATTTCAGAGTGTTACTGTCGAAATTCAAGAAAGGTATTTATCATTCGCATTTTGTGACATTTCGATAAAATATCAAGAATATTCTGAGCCAATCAGAGTGCTCCTTCCGTATTTGCCGAATATTCTCAATTATTTTGTATTGCAATATATCACGAATATTCTGAGCCAATCAGAGTGCTCCTTACACATTTGCCGAATATTCTCAATTATTTTGTATTGCAACATATCACGAATATGCTGAGCCAATCAGAGTGCTCCCTCCGCATTTGTCGAATATTCGCAATTCGCAATTCGCAATAGCGAAAATTCGCAATGATTTCGGTTTCAAAAAATATCTCGAATATTCGTATTTAGCGAATATATCACGAATATTCGACAATATATTCGAGATATATCGCGAATTCGAATATGGCATATTCTGCTCAACACTACTGACTTACACCACCTTTATGGGGAATAACTTTACGCCGGACGGAAAACGTACGCACGTTGTGTAGAGCCTGCGCCGGGCGCACGTACATTCGTGAATCGGCTTATTTCCCTCATTTGCATATTTGAATGGCTAATCAATGGGAGCAGCAACATGCGTCCAGAAGAAAAATGTGCCCACGTTACGCCGGGGTAAGTAAGATACGTCGGCGTAGGGTGGCCAGTTTTTAGGCGTATATTGGTTTGTGACTCAGGCGCACAGATACGCCGGTGCACATTTGCACTTACGTCGGCGTAACTTGATTTACCCCGGCGCAAGTGCTTTGTGAATCCGGGTCTATATATATATTTTTTTTTTAAAAGGGGATATTTATTATAGCAAAAAGTACAAAATATTGGGGGTTATTTACAAAGGGCAAATTCACTTTGCACTACAAGTGCAAAGTGCACTGAAAATTGCACTGAAAGTGCACTTGGAAGTGCAGTCACTGTAGATTCAAAGGGGGACATGCAAGGGAAAAAAAAACAGCATTTTTAGCTTGCACATGATTGGATAAAAAAACAGCAAAGCTTCCCTCGTTTCAGATCTATCCCTCAGATTTACAGCGACTGCACTTCCAAGTGCACTTTTCACTTGTAGTTTGCACTTGTAGGGCCAGATTCAGGTAGATGAGAGTATCTTTCCTCTGGAGTAACGCTTCTCATTTACGTTACTCTGAAGACCCTTTCAGCGCAAGTCCTGTAATTCACATAGCAGTTGCGCGTAAACTTGCGCCAGAGTAACGATAATGCGCTGGCGTAACCCGACGCAAGGGGAAGTGGGTGTGATCATATGTAAATGATGGGCGGAGCCCAGCGCAGAGGCTTACGTTCAGCGCATCAACCACGGAGCATGCGCAGTGAGTGAGGCTCCACTCGCCCCCTTTGTGCGCATGCTCACAACTTCCGTCGGCACCACTTCACGGGAAACGTCAGCGCAATGCCTTCCGTTGGGCGTTTAAATGCGCCCGTAGAAGCGCCATTCCGGCACTAAAGTATATCCTGCTCCCCCTCCCCGCAGTGATGTTACTTTTGTTCTGAGATGGCTGCTCCCGTTCCCCGCAAACACACAGGAGAAAGCTGAACTTTAATGGCCAGGAGCTGTCAGCCGTCATCTCGGCTATGGAGACCTATGATGTCTTCCTCCATGGCTGTAAAATTTGACAGACAAGCATGGACAGAGGTGTTGTCCTGCAAGTGGGGGTGCTCAGCTAGCTCTTATCG
Organism: Rana kukunoris; assembly: GCA_029574335.1. Lineage (NCBI taxonomy): Eukaryota > Metazoa > Chordata > Amphibia > Anura > Ranidae > Rana > Rana kukunoris. The sequence continues at coordinate 497,570,231 of CM056050.1, read as the reverse complement.
TCGGTAACGCTGCTGTAGCTGCTCTCCTGCTGACCTGTGACCGTCTGGAGTAAAGATAAAGCAGCCTTTTGTAGAAATAACTTTGCGCCGGACGGACGAGATACGCGCGGCGCATGTAGCCAGCGTATGGTGCTAATCCGTTCGTGAATTGGGAAAAATCCCTCATTTGCATATTTGCAGGGGAAATCAATAGGCGCGACTGATGCGCACAGCGAAATTAAGCGCTGATGATACTCTGGCGTCGGAACGTTCCGCCGGTCGCAAATGACCCGTTATTGGGCGCATCTAGTTTGGTGGGTACGGGCACATAGAAACGACGGCGCATCATCACAGTTACGCGGCGCATATCCAAATACTCCAGCGCAAGTGTTCGTGAATCTGGCCCGTAGTGTATAGCGCAAAAAATTTAAATCACAGAGATAATCAAATACCACCAAAAGAAATATCTATTTGTGGGAAAAAAAGAACATCAATTTTGTTTGGGTACAGCATCACACAACTGCCCAATTGTCAGTTAAAGCAGTGTTTTTCAACTCCAGTCCTCAAGGCACACCAACAGGTCAGGTTTTCAGGATTTCCCTCAGATGAAATGGCTGTGGTGATTACTAAGGCAGTTAAACTGATCAAATCACCTGTGCAAAATAATGGAAAGCCTGAAAACATGACCTGTTGGTGTGCCTTGAGGACTGGAGTTGAAAAACACTGAGTTAAAGTGACACAGTGCTGAATTGCAAAAAATAGCCCGCTCATTGGGCAGTCAAATCTTCCGGGGGGTAAAGTGGTTAATAACATTTAATTACAATATGACTTGTGCTGCAATTGTTTATGCTATATTATTTTTTCGTTATTTGTTATTTATTTATTTTCAAAGAGTTACCCTTTAAAATGAACCTGTTGCTTGTCCTGCATGGGCAGATAATAAGTTTGCTTTAATTTCTTTTTTTTTGCTAAGCGCAAACTTTGTGGAGCATCCAAAGGAAATCATTTTCTTGGAAATACATCATGGGACACAGAGCCTTAATTACTTAAAGGGTTATGTAGTTACCACAGGTAATTGGACACTGGCAAACCCAATTAAAATTGAGTTCCTCCCCTATATAACCCACCCCAAATGGAGAGAACCTCAGTTTTGTAGCAAAGCAATAAGTGTTCCACCATAACTCTGAAGAGGGGTGGGAGCTCTGTGTCCTGTGATGTATTTCCAAGAAAAGGATATTACAGGTAAGCTGTATTAAAAAATCCTATTTTCTTGATCATACATCATGGGACACAGAGCTTTAATCACTTAATGGGATGCCCCATAGCAATCCTAAAATTAGAGGGGAGGGAGACACAGATCAGAACAAGACCACTATTGAGCCAGAGGATTTATACTGCTGCCTGCAGCACACTACGCCTGAAGGCGGCATCCTCGTAACCTCTCACATCTACCTGATAGAATTTGGTAAATGTATGGACCGAACACCAAGTAGCAGCCTTACACATCTGAGCCATGGAGGCCTGGTGATGCACTGCCCAAGAAGCACCAACTGCTCTAGTCGAGTGTACTTTCACCTGAAAAGGAAGGATCTTCTTTTCTAAATCATAGGCCTGAATAATGACTTGTCAAATCCACCTTGCAATAGTGGATCTTGACACTGCCTGGCCCTTCTTTGGGCCTTGTGACAGAATGAACAGACAATCAGTCTTTGTCAGGAACGAGTATGGAGATTGAGATGCTAAGAGGGCTCCCCTTGCGGCTGAGTGCAGCGCGACCCTGGAGTTGGGAACAGGAAGCGCGGTGCCCACAGAAGCATGGTTGGCCAGGTGCTTGTTTGCAGTCTGATGATCTCAGCCACTGAGGGATGGCTGAGGCAGGCAGAACTGAGCTTGTTGTATTTAAATGAACAGAGATACCAGAAGCCAGGCCAGGGGTCAAACACAGGTAGGTCAGTCCAGAGCATATACAGGGGCGAGCCAAGTTCATACACGAGCAGGGTCCAGGTACAAGCCGAGGGTCAAGCCGGGTGGCCAGGATGCAGAAGCAGAGTCCAAAAGCAGGCCGAGGGTCAAACACAGGAGATCAGGAAGCAAGGTTAAGGCAAGCCGGGTCACAACGGATAAGCACGGATCAGGAGACAAGGTCAAGGTACACAGGGGACTGAAGAGATAATCCAGCAATGAGCAGCTCCAGCAGCAGGCTTAAATAGACCAGGAAGTTAAAAGAAATAGAGTCACCACTCCTGGTGGGTCTGCTATATGGTCACACGCTGATTCAGGACACCAAGGGTGCTGGCGGTGCACTAGGCAAGCATGAAAGATGAATGAAGGATGGATGGCCGCACTCCAAAAAAAAACATACAGGTTGTCTTTTATTAAATGAACAGCAGATACATCACAGGGTCACAGCAACAAAAAACAGGGGAACAGCTACAAGATGTAGCAATTATTTGGGGCCCTGACATTGCGAGAGGATAGCTCCTGTGGCCACTTCAGAGGCATCAACTTCCAAAATGTAGGACAATGCAGGGTCAGGATGCTGAAGAACTGGTACTGAAACAAACACTGTTTTAAGTCAGTCGAAAGCTGCCTGAGCCTCCGGGAACCATTGGAATCTGGAATGCAAACGGGTTAGTTGATATAATGGCTGAAAAGTTCTTAATAAATCATCTGTAAAAGTTTGAAAAGCCAATAAACCTTTGAACACCTTCTTGTCTGAGGGGACAGGCCATTCCAGGATCGCTTTTACTTTCTGGGGATCCATGGCCACTCCTTTACTAGATATGACAAGACCCAAACACTGGATAGATTCTTTCTCAAAGTCAAATTTTTCAGGTTTTAACATATAGTCCATGTGTTCTTAGAATAGTTAGTACCCTTTTCATGTGCACTCGATGAATCTCCAGGGTGGCTGAGAAGACAAGGATGTCATCCAGGTAGACAATGAGGAAGTTGTCAAGATGGTCTTGGAAAATGTCATTCACAAAGTGCTGGAACGTGGCTGGGGCATTGCAGAGGCAAAAAGGCATCACCAAATATTTGAAATGTCCTAAACAAGTTCAGAAGACTGACTTCCACTCACCCCCCTCGAATGTGAACCAGATTGTAAGCACCACGTAAGCGCAGTTTGGAGAAAACTCGAGCAGAACGGAATCATTGAAAGAGTTCCGGGATGAGAGGGAGTGGATAGTGATTTTTGATGGTGATCTTATTCAGATCTCGATAGTCTATACAAGGCCTAAGCGTTTTATCCTTTTTTTTCAACAAAAAAGATGCCAGCACCTGCAGGAGAAGAAGAGGAACGGATGAATCCCTTTTCCAGGTTTTTATCGACATAGATTTATAGGGCCCGATTCAGATACATTTGATGTATCTGTCCGGTCGGCGTAGCGTATGCTGTTTACGCTACGCCGCCACAAATATTATGGGCAAGTGCCTTATTCAAAAAGCACTTGCTCCATAATATGCAGCGGCGTAGCGTAAAGTGCCTGGCGTAAGGCTGCGCAATTAAAATTTGTGATGTGGGGGCGTGATTCATGTAAATGAATCATGCCCCCACGTAATTGACTTTTTTTTGGACGGCGCATGCGCCGTCCGTGGACGTTCCCAGGGCGAAAAGCACAAAATCACGTCACTATTTGTCAATGTAAACGACGTGAACGTAACCAACGTCGAGCCCCATTTCCGAACGATTTAGGCAAACGCCATAACCGAGGTACAATTCGACGCTGTCCCGACGTCCATACTTAACATTGGCTACGCCTCCTATAGCAGGGGTAACCGTACGCCGCTATAACGCTTACCCAAACAACGTAAACTACGACGGCCGGCCGTAAGTACTTTCGGGAATCGCCGCAAATCCCTCATTTACATATTCGACGTGCAAAACGACGGAAGCGCCACCTAGCGGCCAGCGTAAAAACTGCAACTAATATACGACGGTGTAACAGAATTACGCCGCTCATATATTAGCAGAATTCCGGCGTATCTTCTTTTCTGAATAGCAAAAAAAGATACGCCGGCTATTCTTATTTACGCAGCGTATCTCTTGATACGCTGACGTAAATACTTTCTGAATCGGGCCCCCAATGTCTCAAGTTTAGTCTCTGATAAAGGGAAGATACGACCAAAGGGAATTTCGGAGCCTGGGAGCAAGTCAATATGGCAGTCGTAAGGACCATGAGGTGGAAGGGAGTCTGCTCCCTTCTTGTCGAATACATCCTGGAATTCTAGGTAGGCAGAAGGTACACAAGGGTTGGCACTAAAAACAGGTTGTATGGTCAGACAGCTGGTAAAGAGCCAGGAGGCAGACAATTCTGCTGACAGTAAGTAGATGAAAAAAGCACTTCATTCTTCAGCCAGTCAATGTGAGGGTTGTGTGCTCGTAACCAGGGGACTCCCTGAATGACCGAAAACAGAGGAGAGCACAAAACATCGAAACGTACCAGTAACTTGTGGCCAGAGGGTAATCAGTCCAAAACTGGGTAGAGATCCATCAGCCAAATGAACTGTTAACTGCTGCTTCTTGGTAACAAGGGGAATTCCAAGTCCTTTGGCCAAGTTGATGTCTAGGAAGCAGCTGCAGGTCCCAGAGTCGATGATGGCTGAAAGCCGGATCTCCTCCCTGGCTACCAATAGGGAGATAGAGAGAACAAGATGAGATAAGGTAAGTCCTGACACTTGAAAATGTACTGGGGGTTTGAAGAATGGTTTCTTCAGCCTGAGGTGGCAATTTTGTAAGAAATTGCCATTGTCTCCACAGTAAAAGCAAAAGTTTGCCTTTCGGCGGTATAGTCTTTCCTTAGGTGATAGAGCAGGGCGTAACAGATCAATCTGTCTGGGCTTGACTTTAGGCATGGGTGGACTGCATGCCTGAGAAAAAGAGGGTTCCGGCAGTCTCTGAGCTGGTTGGAGAGTCTAAGACTTCTCGAATAACTGGATGAGACCCTCCAAGGTATCCGGGATTGCTACCCTGGCTAGCTCATCCTTGAGGGACTCTAATAGGCCCAGATGATATTGGTACTTCAAGGCAGCTTGATTCCAACATGTGTCTGTGGCCCATGTGCGGAAGTCCACAGTGTAATCTTCTGCGGGACGTTGCCCCTGTGCAGGGCATTCTCGGCCATAGTCATACGTTGGGGGTCATCGTACAACTGGGCCATAGCCGTGAAGAAAGTGTCAACAGATTCAGTAATGGGGCTCTTCTGTTCCAGTAACCCGTGGGCCCATACCTGGGGGTCATCCAAGAGTAAGAAGATAATGAAACCAACTTTAATATTCTCCAAGGAGAAAGTTCTTGGTTGCAGAGCCAGGTATAGCAGCCAGGTGTTTTTAAAAGTCCCTAAAATTTCTTTGGTCCCCCGAGGACCATTCAGGGGTCAGCACACGTGGTTCAGGAAGCAGAATCGGCATCGTGAGTGGAGCCTCCTAAAACATTGCAGCAGAGGGGGTATGTAACGGTCACCACCGTTTAAGATCTTCCATCAACCCAAGACAGCTTATCCGACACTCCGACAAACCATGTAGACACGATCCATTCCATTTCCCAGAATAACGAGACTCAGCTCTGTTCTCTGGTTTCAAATTGTATGAATGCTTTTAATGGTAACTCTCAGTCTTATATACAGTACAGGCATGTTACAGTTAATCACAGGGACAATGAAACTCTCCACCCCCCAACATCACACAATGGGGGGCTAACGAGTCTCCATTACACATCCCACAGACATTTTGGCACTAGTCTGACATAATTACCATGACCTAATTACTACACCTGAGTCAGACTGCCAACACATATCTATCATCAATAGTATTTTCACACCATACAGTGTCATTTACATACACAATGAAAGATCTTAGGAGCAGACTGAATTAACACCTCCAAGTTAGACATCTGACCTTTGCAGACTTAATTAGTACAATAGACACAAAACAGTATTAGCATCACACAATGAAAAGGTCTGTAGAAGCAGACCTAATTAGCACCTCAACAGTCTGTTACACAGAGGAATGAGTCACTATTGACCGGTAGGGTCAGAATAAGCCAACAACTTGTAATATCTCAAGATATCCTGCAAACATGAATTATCATTTCTCAGTCACCCTATGCCCAAAAGGTGCACAGGGTGACCCTAGACCAGGGGTGTCCAAACTTTTTTCAAAGAGGGCCAGATTTGATAAAGTGAACATGCGTAAGGGCCGACCATTTTGCCCGACATTCTTTGAACCATTAAAATTGTGTTTGTTGGATCACTAATACACTGTCCAACAAGAATTAGGCACACACACACACACACTTACACATACAGGCACACACTTACACATACAGGCACACACTTACACATACAGGCACACACATACATACAGGCACACATACAGGCAGGCACACACACATACAGGCAGGCACACACACATACAGGCAGGCACACACACATACAGGCAGGCACACACACATACAGGCAGGCACATACACATAGACACATACAGGCACACACACTCACACACATACAGGCACACACACACTCATACACACATACAGGCACACACACACTCATACAGGCACACACACACACACAGGCACACACACACATATACAGACACACACAAACATACAGGCACACAGACACTCACATGTATGAAGCCCTTTTAAAACAAATCTGGGTTTCTAGCACAGTACCTTTCAGTTTCCTTGTTCAGTCGGGTACTGCACTCTAGGGGGAAGCAGAGAGCACAGCACAATCCCCTGCATTTACTTTTACTTTTGAGGCTGATGAAGCTTCTTACAGTGCCGATGGGGATCAGGAGATCGGGCTCATACGACAGCCCTTATCTCCCCTGATAGCGCGGCACACCTGAGAACCAGGCGGGCCGCCCAAAACCGGCCCGCGGGCCGCGATTGGCCCGCGGGCCGGACTTTGGACATGCCTGCCCTAGACCCAAGAGTCATTAGTGATGCTGGCACAGGAGTACCCCCCATCCTTCAAAAGTCTCTGGGTGTCACAGGCCATTCCGTTACAGGGTACAACTGGAGGTAGGTCTTGGATCGTGAGATATGGGATCGGAAGACAAGTGATGCAGATGACCCTCTAATGGCTCATGGGCGTGTTGCAGTCTTTGCACTGTTTGGGTAAGTGCGGTGATCTGCTGGCACACAGCTTCTACAGGCGAGCGCCTCTGTCGATCTCTGATATGGCTGGATTATACTGTCAGGAACGAGTATGGAGATCGAGATGCTAAGAGGGCTCCCCTTGTGAATGAGTGCAGCGTGAACCTGGGGTTGGGAACAGGAAGCACGGTGCCCACAGAAGCATGGTTGGCCAGGTGCTTGCTTGCAGTCTGATGAGCTCAGCCACTGAGCGATGGCTGAGGCAGGAAGAACTGAGCATGTTGTATTTAAATGAACAGAGATACCAGAAGCCAGGCCGGGGGTCAAACACATGCAGGTCAGTCCAGAGCATATACAGGGGCAAGCCAAGATCATACACGAGCAGGGTCCAGGTACAAGCCGAGGGTCAAGCCGGGTGGTCAGGAAGCAGAAGCAGAGTCCAGAAGCAGGCCGAGGGTCAAACACAGGAGATCAGGAAGCAAGGTTAAGGCAAGCCGGGTCACAACGGATAAGCACGGATCAGGAGACAAGGTCAAGGTACACAGGGGACTGAAGAGATAATCCAGCAATGAGCAGCTCCAGCAGCAGGCTTAAATAGACCAGGAAGTTAAAAGAAATAGAGTCACCACTCCTGGTGGGTCTGCTATATGGTCACACACTGATTCAGGATACCAAGGGTGCTGGCGGTGCACTAGGCAAGCATGAAAGATGAATGAAGGATGGATGGCCGCACTCCAAAAAAAAACATACAGGTTGTCTTTTATTAAATGAACAGCAGATACATCACAGGGTCACAGCAACAAAAAACAGGGGAACAGCTACAAGATGTAGCAATTATTTGGGGCCCTGACATTGCGAGAGGATAGCTCCTGTGGCCACTTCAGAGGCATCAACTTCCAAAATGTAGGACAATGCAGGGTCAGGATGCTGAAGAACTGGTACTTGAATAAGTACTCATGAATAAGTATTATTACGAAACATGTCGGGGCATAGGCTACATTTTGAACATCTGAAACGTTTGAACCAACGTGGGGACACCGCTCTGCATGTTATTTTACGCTGGTCACCAGCAATCGTGAGTTTTTTTACCAACCAGGGGAACAAGTACAGCGCAGGTGGAACGGTGAGAGACATCTGGTTATTTGCATAGGTCCGCCGCCACCATGGTTCATCAGCTATTTGAATATGGAGGAAGTTCTGCTTTGTTTTGATTCACGGCTTTGATTTATTTCACTTTTGTGAGTGCAACCTTTGTAGATTTTATGTGGTGTGTTATTAAACTGGTTTTACGTTATCACACTATCATATGCTTTTTTCATTTTGCTTCTTATCTACCACACTACTGGAATTGGAATTCGACCTGATCGGTTAAGGATTACACTTCATGCTTTTTTGCCTAAACACGAGAGTGTCAGGCAACTTGTTCTGGTGAGTTGTCAATTGGATTGGTGGAGGATTCACTTTGCACATCGGGTGTGGTGGAAGAATACTGTGAAGATTCCTGATTTGAGTTCTGTTTGATTTTATCTCATATGAACTCTTTTTGTTTGAATCACTTTATTTACCCACGGGTTCATATCATTTGTTTTTACCACCTTTTTCACTTATGTGGCTCATCCACATATGAGCGCTGTTCATATATATTCGCCATTTAAACCACATTGTTTAAATACACTGTATATGCTTTGTCACTATTACTTTTTTCAAAACAGCAGCTGTGAACTCTTGTGTATATATATATATATATATATATATATTCATCTTAGCGCAGCGGTGGAAGTCATCAGGGCGCATTGTTTGTGACTACTATTTGTTTTATACAAGAATATGCCTTGCTGCTTAGGCCAAGATGTGATTCACATATTTTTGGGCATCCAGACTTCTGGTGCCTCCTTGGTGATTAATATAGGCTATGGCCGTAGCATTGTCGGACTGAACCCAAACAGGCCAGCCTTGCAGTCTCCAAGACCAAACTTTGAGGTCCAAATTAATTGCCCGAATCTCCAAAATGTTGATGGATAGGAGCTTTTCAACCAAGGACCACTTTCCCTGGCAGATGGTGGTTACCACTTTCCAGGTAACTGGAGTGAAAGATTTACCCTTCCGACAGATTTTGGTAGAGCAACCACCAATTGAGATTCTGGTTAACCCCTGGAGATAAGACTATAGAAAGATAGAGGACCTGAACATCCTTGTTCCAAGCTGACAGAATCCTGCCCTGTAATGGTCTTGAGTGAAACAGGGCGTAAGGGACAGCCTCGAAGGAGGCTACCATCTTTCTCAACAAACCATGCAAATACAGATGGAAGGCCTTCTCTTTGCCTTTACCACTCGGACCAAGTCTCCTATGGCTTTCGCACTTGGCTTGGGGAGAAATACCTTGCTTAGGGTTGTATCTATAATCAAACCTAAAAAACACAAAGATACAGCGCTCAGAATGTTCAGTGATGTCCATAAAATTAAGCTCAGATGTCCATGTCTATAGAATAGCAATCATATAGGAAATGATTTGTAGTGGATAACCAGGGCTGCTTCTCCATGAGTGAAGTCAACTCGAATTACATGAAAGAGAAAAGAGAAGGAGAAAAGCGCCTCTGGGTTATCTAGTAGGATTTTTAATAACAGGTAGGACGTATCTAACACTTACATGTAGTGTGATATCGGCCGGAGATGAAATGCTGGCAGTCTAGGAGAGCAGGAAGGTCTCAGGCTTGTGCAGGCTGTATCGAACGTCCAATCAATGGCTTCAGAGGCGCCGAGTGTGTCACTGCAGGAGGTGGAGCGGCTGGTAAGGAGAAGTTCATCAGGGTGTCAGCAATCCTAGGCTGAAAATAGGCTGGTGCAGAGCAGTGTCCAGGATCAGGGAGCTCTGAGAGAAACAGCCCGTGTTCCGGGTGGTGACGTCAGGAGGACAGTGGAGGATGGTGGCTAATCAGGGCCAAAAGTTCACACGCTGCAAAAACCAGACAGGAGCTCATCCTGTGAGGCTGCTATCAGGCTAACAGAGGGGGATGGTAAACTGCAGGCAAACTCAGAATCCTTAGCCGTACGTGGGGATTTTCTGGTGCCTTTTTTATTTGCCCTAGACCCTCTTCTAGGAGATATAGTCCTTACTGCACAGCAAAAGTACAATCCACAATATATAAATGCAATCACTGTTGTGCTATAGTCTTACAATACAGAAAACATATCAGCTCACTGCACAACCTGATGCTGAGTAGGAGTCTTGGGATTGCCTGGTTCAATCCACAGTAATGCTTACAGCCCACAGCTCTGTGTCCATGCTGCTTACAGAAGGCTCTTGGCATGCTGGGCTTTTTAACCAGCCTCTTGGCGCCTGCACACAGGTGTCCTGCATTGAGCACGGGCACTAGCAACTACTTTGGGCCCTCCCCCTATCCATGTATACATCTGCCAGAAACGATCGTTTCTGGCATGCAAACGAATGCTTCCGCAAACAAAAGTTTCTGTCGCACGTGCGTGCACTGTCATGGTGCCCCTAGGAGACGAGGAATCGGGGAAGAGTTTCTGGAGGGCATCTGAGGGCCCCTGCATGCGTATCGTGGCAGAGCCTGCAGTGGAAGGAGGTGAGTGGTGTTATTATGACTGACTTCACTGAGCATGTATATCCTGGAAGGCTATGTAAGAAAACACCAGGTTTCACGTACTCCCCCCAGTGGTGAAAACCAGGAAAGACATCCTACTCCAAGAAGTTAATACATAAATAAAAAATTCTTCTTACCTGATCCACACCGCAGGAAAGCTACAAAAAGTAATTCCAGCTTTCACCCATCAGGGCGGGCAAGTTGTGTTAATCTTCAGGTTTACAAAGGGTTTTATTAGAAAAAAACTCATACCTGAACCTGTGGAAGACTCTGCCAGAAACTGTTTGTGCCACGTATGTATTAGTACACTAAAGTCTGGATCCCAGAGCCCAGACAGCCGCAGAGAGACTTTACAGGCAAACCTTGTTTCTTCTCAACACGAGGCCCGGGTACCAACCATCTTAGGCCTTTGATATTAGCCCGAGGAATAGATCCGGTTATAGGTCCTAGGCCTCCGCACCTAGACCATCAAAAGAGCATTTTTCTTCTTAGCACATGTTAAACGTGACCAACCACCTTAACACTGGCTTGGGAGGGGTTATATAGGGGAGGAACTCAATTTTAATTGGGTTTGCCAGTGTCCAATCACCTGTGGTGACTACATAACCCATTAAGTAATTAAGGCTCTGTGTCCCGTGATGTATGATCAAGAAAATAGCACATTTAATTTCAAATGTAGCAAAAGGGCTTTACCCAAATATGGATAATGTAACCACTTTTAAAACTTCCAGAAGAAATTAAACCAAAATGTACTGAGTCAATGGAATCAATGATTCTCCACACAAAGAAAGTGTAAACAATTGTAACAAACACACAGACACAGCTGGACAAGTCCTTTATTAAAAAAATAAAATAAATCCAGCGATGTAATTCCGTCTCTCGATGTCCAACGATGATCTATTCTCCAGCGACGCTGCAGTTTCCACTCTTCCTCCTGCCAGGAACAAAACCACCCTGATGTGTAAGAGGGGGCGGGGTCACCTGTCCACATCGTTGGGTAACCAACTAGGACTTGTCCAGCTGTGTCTGTGTGTTTTTTTCAAAATGTACACTTTCTTTGTGAAATGGTAGGGGTACAATGTACACCGTTACCAATTCACATGGGGATCTGGAGTTCCTCCTTTGTTAAAGGGGATTCCAGATTTTGACAAGCCCCCTCACTTGGACCCCACACCCACCAAGGGTTGTGGGGATGAGGCCCTTGTCCCCATCAACATGGGGACATCCTCCCCATGTTAAGGGCATGTGGCCTGGTACGGTTCAGGAGGGGGGGCACTCTCTCGTCATGATTCATGATTTACATTAGGTCAATATCCAGACATTCTGGAGGAACCTGCGGCAGAAGGAGTTTGTTCTGTCTCAAAGAAAGGTAGTTCTGATAGAGCCAAGCTGGTTGAGGGTACAATGAATGAACCTTATTTCCACAGCCTGCGCATACCAGCACTAGACTGTAACCAACATCAATCCTCCTCAGCTGCTTTGGCATACTTTCAGTTTCTTGAGCACCTGGGTGAGAGAGAGGCTGTGATGCTTCAGGCTGAAAGGAGAGCTGCTCATCAGCAATGACAAGAAGGGGATTAGCTCCAGCAATAGTGAAAAGCTCAGACCCTTTGTTCCCCTGAGCACAGAGAATCCTCTTTGGTTGTGAACCATGCAACCAAAGTTTCCATTCATGGAGCAGGACAGTGACATTCTATCCTTTTAAAAAACATGTCATTACTATGACCTGTCACAGGTACAGTGGGCCCGGGATCTGACATACATACGCACCTGGGTATCTGACCAAAGTGTCCCCTCTATTGGCTGGGAGGGAAATCTTGAATGGCAACCGGTACTACAATTCAAGCAACTAGCACATGGAGCTAACAAGCTGGCATCGGCTAATACCCACAGCAGATATACTTGTGGCAAATCTGGACCCCTCAGGAACTGTCTGAAATAAAAAAAAATCAGACTGCACCTATCCAGACAGTATAAATTCATCTGTGCTATTTGTCAGTCGGGAAGCAAGGGGCAACAACTGTAACATACAGCTGGTGATCATATGAAACCAAATGTTACTATTTTTTGAAATACCAGCACATAAGTCAAACTTCTTCACCCTGAGCTAGTGGATGATAATGAATCATCCTGGAGAAGTTTCTTATGCTTACTGGAGTTGAAGATATTCACTTACCTGTTCCCTCGTGCATGGGTTTACATTGGATTGGATGATGAGAGAGGTTAGGAGGCTTAGAGAAGATTCCCACACCGGTACTGCTAGCCTTGTCTCATACTATGCATCTGTGGATGACACCCAGGATTCACCATCTGAACATACCAAGGTACTGTATGAAGATGTGGTTGTGCCTCCGGAAAACTTTGGGATGTACAGAGGGAGGAGGGAAGTGGGGTGGAGATGCAAATTTCTCCTAGGGAAGGGGACAGAGTAACTACTTTGCATGCACCAATGTAACCAACCAGTTGCCAAATTACTGTAAGAAAGGTCCAATGTGAACTAACACGAGAAGACCATTGTATGCTCTAATGAGCAGAGCCCTCTTCTCCTGTATTAAATTGCACTGTAACTGTACTGTTTGCACTAAAGAGTTGAGTAAATTGTTGGCGCTATATAATCCTGTATAATAATGATAAAAAAAATTATGCTCACATTTCTGAGCATATAAATATACTGGAAAACATACATTAGATTACATGCACTAACGTATCAGCATGCATGCTTGGCACTGGTATTGGTGCCAAATTATCTATTTAGGCTGGAATGTGACATGCAATATTATTAAGTAGTCTTCAGAAAGTCTCTGATTTACCTGTGACTTGACCTGATTCACTGGCTTTCCTGTGTATGATCCGGCTTGCCTTTGACCTGTCCTTGGATTTCTGTCTACCTGTTGTCACCTCAGCCTGTGTTTTGGACTGTGTATCCTGCTTTCCAATTTGGTACCTCACTATTTGGCTGAACACTGACCATTTCTCGTGACCTGATGTGACCTCTGTATTATGTTCCTGTAAACTGACCCATCCCTATATCCCAAAGCTGTCCATGCCTTCTGATTCAATACTATGTTGCCTGGCTGTTGACAATCTCTGACTTTTGTCCTCGCTTATTCCTGTCCACTTACCAGGTGCTACTGTGTTCCTACCTCTAGTCCTTATCCGGTGGTCCACTGGACTGCAAAGACTGCCAAGACAAGCCTCTAGCTACAGAGTCTGAGATGCTACCCATACCCTCATTCTTTTCTCTGTCTGAACCATTGGGGTTAAGCCTCTGCCAGGTCTCAGTTGCTGTCTTTATTCGGAATAGGACTTTTAGTGTTACATTTGAGCAAGAACTGCAAACTGGTCCAAGTCTGGAGAAGCTCAGGAGGCACGCTTCAAGTTGTTCTGTGGAGGGAGACACACAATAGGCTTACTGGAAAAATAAAAAGCTGTCAACTTGAAAGCAGAAATTGTCAAAATGTTGATTTTTTTTATATCCAATCAGTTACTGAACATTGTGACCAGCTGCTGAACATTGCTAAGTGTTCTTTATACAGAGGTTAAATAACTTGTCCATACCAGCCAATACTGTATATTCTAAGCTCTGAAGAAGGGTAGGATTTGTGGTCCCCAAAAATACATCCCAGCTCCCAAATGTACTCTTTTTCCATAATTCCTGCTGTGATGAGATTATCTCTATAAGAACTAGATACACAAATGTATAAGAAAATAACAATCAGTTAGATATCAATCTCTTAGAATTTGGGATTTGAAAATCAAAATTTGGAATTCAAAGCTCGGGATTTGGAATTTGAAACCTGCGATTTTAGATTTGGAATTTAGAACTTAAAATTTGGAATTTAGAACTTGAAATCTGGTATTAAGAACTTGGAATTTGGAGTTCAGAACTCAAATTTAGAATTTAGAACCCTGAATTTGGCACCCAAAACTTAGAATTTGGTATTTAGAATTCAGAATTGGAAAATTGGAATTTGAAACTCAGAATTTAGAATTTGAAATTTTGAACTCTCAATTCAGAGTTCAGGATTAGGCATTCAGAATTTGGAACTTGGAATTTGCTATTCGGAACTCGGAATTCAGGACCCAAAATCGCACTTCAATATCTGAAGTTTGTAATTTGAACTTCAGAATTTGTAATTCAAAACTCAGAATTTGTAATTCAGAACTTGAAAGTTTATATTCAGAATTCAAAATTCGGAATTTAAAATATGGGATTTGTAACTTGGAATACAGAACTCAAAATTCAGAACTTAGAATTTGAAACATAGAACTTAGAATTTGGAACACAGAACTCAGAATTCAGAATTCAGTATTAGGAATTTGGAATATATAATATGGATCTCAATACAGAGCTCAGAATATGGAATCCAGAACTCAGAATTTGGACAGTGGATCTTGGAATTCAGAATTAGAAATTTGGAATTTGCAACTCTGAATTCAAAACCTGGAACACAAAACTCGGAATTTGGAAAACAAAACTCGGATTTGGAAATTAGAGTTCGGAACTTAGAACTTGGATATTGGAATTTGGAACAAATATGGAATTTAAAGCTTTGAACTTGGAAATTGGAATTCAGAATTTGGAAATGTAGAACTTAAAATTCAAAACTCTGTATTGTACTGTATTCAAAAATACAAAACTGCCTGACAATCTTGCTGAATTTTTTTTGTTATGACATGCTATGCTCTGCTTGATATTCTATCAGTGCTGCAAAAAGACTTTGATTTAGTTGTCTACCATTATTGAATGTGTTTGTCTTTCTAGTTTCTGTACCTGACAAACTTATAAAAACCTGCAATAAACATATGGAACGTGAAATTTCAAAACTCAGAATTTGAATTCAGCGCTTAGAATTTTGAATTCTGAATTTGTTACTCAAAATTCTGAATTTTGAAATCAAAATTTGGAATTCAGAATTTGTCATTTGTAAACCGCAATTTGGAATTCAGAACTAGGAATTCAGAATTTGAAACTCTTAATTTCAAATTTGGAACTTAGAATTTGGAAGTACAAATTCAGAAATGTTTAATGATGAATTCAAAATTTAGAACTTGGAATTCAGAAATTGGTATTTGGAATCCAAAACTCGAAATTTGAACTTGGGAACTTTGGAATTTTGGGGTCAGAGTTCGGAATTTTAAATTTATAATCTGGAATTTAAAACATAAATGTAGAAGTATTCCAACTTTAGGGTCTCTGCTCCGCTTTTTCCCCCATTTAGTGTGTCCCACTGAGGATGCAGGTCAGGCTAGGAGCCTGCACTGACTCCATGTAATTCACAGAAAGCAGAACATAGAATTTAAAGTTTGTAATTTAGAATTTGGAATTCAGAATTAGGATTTTGGCATTCCAAACATGGAATTAAGAACTCAGAGTTTGGAATTCAAAACTTGGAACTCAGAACTTAGAATTTGGGGTTTGGAATTTAGATTTTGGAACTTGGAAATTGGAATTTGGAACTCTGACGTCGGAACTTGAAATTCATAGTTACTTAGGTATATAGTTAGTCAGGTTGAAAAAAAGTCCAAAAAAGTTCAACCAAAAAAAAAAAAAAACAATACAATCTCATATACACAAACCTACACCCACAGTTGATCCAGAGGAAGGCAAAAAAAAAAAAAAAACAAACAAAGCATTCTCTAAATTGCTACAACAGGGGAAAAAAATTCCTACAATACCACTTATGTATTTGTACATATTGATCATATCTCCCCTTAATCTCCTCAAGAGGGAAAAGGTTTGGTTTCTCTAATGTTTCCTCATAGCTGAGCTCCTCCATGCCTCTTATCAGTTTGATTGCCCTTCTCTGCACTTTCTTCAGTTCCCCGATATCCTTTTTGAGAACTGATATATTCATTCATATATCCATTTTTTCACTCATTCATCCATCTATCCATTCATTCTTTCCCTCATTCATTCATCCATCCATCTATCCATTCATTTACTCAATTATCCATTCATCTATCCATTCATTCAGTCACTCATTCATGCATCCATCTATCCATTCATTCACTCAATTATCCATCCATCTTTCCATTCATTCATTGACTCATTCATCCATCCATCTATTCATCCATTCACGCACTCACTTATCTATATATCATTCATTCACTCACTCATCCATTCATTTATTCACTCATTCATTCATCCATCCATCTATCCATTCATTCACTCACTCATCCATCCATCCACCCATTCATTCACTCACTCATCCATCTATCCATTCATTCACTCATTCATCAATTCACCTATCCATTCATTAACTCACTCATCCATCCATCCACCTATCCATTTATCCATCTATACATTTATTTACTCATTCATCCATTCATTCACTCATTCATCCATCATCTATCCATTAATTCACAAATGTATTCATCTATCCATTCATTCGCTCATCCATCTATTAATTTATCTAACCATTCATCTATCTATCCAGTCATCCATTCATTCATCCATTCTTTCATCTATTTGTTCATTCTATCCATTCTTGTCCCAATACAAAAAGAATGGATTGAAAAAATAAAGGATATTCTGATGGCATTATACTAACCCTATATTTATCACACTTTAGTAACAATCCAGAGCTCTTGTACATAGCGCACTGCTGATTCCTGTATTGTGTGCATAGTGCACTCCTGATCTCTGCATTGTGTTTATGTTTGGCACTCCTGGGGGCAGATTCACAGAGAATTAGATTCTCGTAGAGTATCAGAAATACACTACGCCGCCGTTTTTTACCTGGCTCTACGTGGAATCCAGGTAGATTTTGTCCAGTAAACGACGGCGGTGTAGTGTATTTCTCCCGTCGCAATCCATCTGCGCGAGTAGGGGGCATGAAGCATTTAAAATAGGCGCGCTCCCGCGGCGATCGAACTGCGCATGCTCCGTTCGCAAATTTCCCGCCGTGAATTGCGTGAAAACACGTCGTCACGTCGTAGTAGCGTCGTTTACGTACATTCCTATTCCCGAACGAGTTACGTTAAAAAAATATATATATTTTCAAATCGACGCGGGAACGACGGCCATACTTTACATGGGTTACGCACTGTTAGACCAGCAAAAAGCTCCTCTAACATTACGTAGCCAAAAAATGACGTAGGCGATTGCGAGGGACACTCGTACCTTCGTGGATCGCCGTAAAAACTCATTTGCATATCCTGACGCATGAAAACGACGCGAACTCCTCCCAGCGGCCGCAAAAATATCGCAGTGTAGATCCGAAGGCTTACGAGGATGTAAGCCTCTTGGATCAAACCCCGAAGCCGCCGTATCATGGTTTGAGGATTCAAACTAGTGATACGGCGCGCAAAATTTGAAATTACTCCTGTCTAACACCAGTTAGACAGGCGTAATTGCTCTGTGAATCTGGGCCATGATCTCTGCATTGTGTATGTACGGCACTCCTGATCTCTGCATCGTGTGCATAGTGCACTCCTATGATCTGCATTGTGTATGTAAGGCACTCCTCCTGATTTATGCATTGTGTATGTAGCACCATGCTGATCTCTGTATTGTGTATGTAGTGATCTCCTGATCTCTGCACTGTGTACGCATTGCATTTCTTAACCCTGCATTGTGTACATAGCACACTGCTGATTCCTGCATTGTGTGCGTAGTGCACTCCTGATATCTGCATTGTGTATGTACGGCACTCCTGATCTCTGCTTTGTGTATTTACGGCACTTCTGATCTCTGCATTGTGTATGTAAGGCACTTCTGATCTCTGCATCATGTGCATAGCGCACTCATTGTGTATGTAGTACACTCCTGATCTCTGCACTGTGTATGTAAGGCACTCCTGATCTCTGCACTGTGTATGTAAAACACTCCTGATCTATGTATTGTGTACAGGGCCGTCTTTAATATGGTTTGGGCCCTGAGCATACATTTTTTTGGGGCCCCCCTCCAGCTTATTTTGGGCCTGGCTGGTTCACATGTATGTGTTTTGGCGGCCCTCATTTGTGCAGGCACAGCAGCCCATTGATTTTAATGGGCTGCCATGCCTTTGTTTCCTGCAGAAAAAAGGTGCATTCAGCATTTTAAAAATACAGTTGCCTTGAAATCCATTCTGCTTTTGCACCATGCTACTTACCTGCAGTTCTTGCACACACAAACTGTGTTTTTAAAAGCGTGACCTAAAATGTCTAAAAATACAGCAGGTTTGACAGTGCAGGAACTGCAGATAAGTCACAGCAGACAGCAGAATGGACAGACAGTGCTGTATTTCATTGCTTGATGGGCATAGGTGTGCCGTGTGCGCAGCCTAATACATGAGGCATGCGCTTTTCTTTGCAGAAAAAGGCAGGCATGGCGGCCCATTCAAATGAATGGGCTGCTGTGCCTGCGCAAATGTGGGCCGCCAAAATACATACATGTGAAACAGCCAGGCCCAAAATAAGCCCATCAAGCAGTTAAATACAGACAGTAATGCCATGTGCTCTGAGGCCTTACTCAGCCTGGACTGCAGGTCTTGTCTGTGATTTAAAGAGTTCCTGTATTTTACACATGGCATGGCCTGGGGTCCCATGGTGCTAAAGCAGAATGGACAGACGGTGCTGTGACCCCATGCCATGCCATGTGTAAAATACAGAAACTTTTTAAAACACTGACCAGGTCTGCAGTGAATCATCAAATATTATAAAGACTTTGGGCACACTCTACAGAAAACTTCTATTTACAATATACATTAGCAAACAGTGACATACCTTGGAGTGCAGGACATGAAGAAGAAGTCAGCCTCAGGAAGAGCAATCTAGGGATGCTATAAAATCACATTCTAATTCATTTTTATATACAAGCAGCACCCAGTGGCAGGAAGGGAGAAGTGCACGTCTAAAGAGAAGACAGGGGTGCTGTACATTTTTAAAACACTGGGAAGGGAAGCAGTACTGCGTGCCGCTGATGATTTTCAGCGCTGATTTGTGGGCAGCACAGGGGCTTAACAGGCGGCTTTGCTTTGGGCCCCCAACAGTGACAGGGCCCTGGGCAGCTGCCCCTGTTTGCCCTATGGTAAAGACGGCCCTGATTGTGTATGTAAGGCACTCCTGAGCTCTGCATCGTGTGCATAGTGCACTCCTGAACCGTGCATTGCATGCATAGTGCACTCCTGAACCCTGCATTGTGTGTGCAGTGCACTCCTAAACCCTGAATTGTGTGTGTAGTGCACAGCCTAAGCCTGCACATTGTGTGTAGCACAAGCCTGAATCTTGTAAATTTCTGTAAATAGCACACCAATCAGCTCTGCACTCCAACGTGGTGCACTCAATGCATCCCCATACACCCCTATGCTCACTGTACACTCCATGCATTGCCCACACACCCCCTGTACTCGCAGCACACTCCATGCATTTCACATAAACCCCTTATACTCACAGTACACCCCATAGACCCCATAGACCCCCTATACTCCCTGCACACTCCACACACTCGACGGACACACACATTCCCAGCTGACTTTTTACCGCCAGGAAAACCGAGCATGTGTACAGGGCTTTAGAAATAGTTTGGCAGCTCTTTGTATTTTTATGTGTACAATTGCAGGCCTGACTGCTGTGAGTTATTGTGGGAACAATCCTTGATGCAGGTAATGCTGGAGGAAGATTAACTATCTGAGCTCCGGTTAGTGGTATGCAGATTGCCTCTGGGACATGACCATACATTGTTGGACCTGCTATCTAAGGCCTTAACCTCTGGTAAGCAGGCTGAGTTCTCACCAGTGGATGATGGTGCACGGACGTAGCTGCTAATTGCTTGCAGAGGATTAACTCTGCTTGCACACAATTATAATGAACTTTGTTTATATGAAATTCGAATAGAGGTCACTTGTGTTGCACATTGCACTTTATATGTATGCACAGATTACACTTTTATCATTTTTATCACATATTTAATTTATATATGATTTATTGATACTTTTTATGCTTTTACTGCTTTCTTTGAATTATTGTGGCGTACAATGTAGTGATAATTAGCTTTAGCACATTTTGTAGTTTTTTGGGGTATGGGACAATGTGCCGAACTGTATGGCCTGTTTTCAATGTGTGACTGAGTTTTTAGATGGTTCTCTGGCTTCTTTGTGGCTGCTGACTTTTTATACTTAAAGTGGATGTAAACCCCAAAAAATGTTTGTTTGTTTTTTGATGTCACAATGTAGAGTATAAGATTTCCTATCATCTGTGCCCAGTCTCTTGCCACACAGAGTTTTTTTTTTTTTTTATAATCAAAAATTTTCCTTTTTTTTATTTTGCTCGATATAAGTCATACAAGATTAAACATTCTTATCTTTTGTTAAGTGCATCATTACATTTATCTTGTAAAAAAAAAAACATATATTCCAAGATTACATTTTCCATGGATGCCTATCAGTCATTTTTATCCCCCCCCCCCCTCCAGAAAAAAAAAAAAAACAATATAAATAGTTCTCTTTCCTCTTTTTCATTCCCCCTATTGCCCTTCCTCCCTTTTCTACTGAGGTATAGCTGTTCTAACCCTGTAATCTCTTGATTTCCATTCCCTAAGGACGGAGAAACAGGGTCCTCCTATTGGAGTCAATATTGGAGGGGGGGGAAGAAGGGGAGCAAGAAAGAAAGATTTTATATAACCGTGATTTTGTTAATGTCTCCTTTCTGGTCAGTGTTTTTAATCTAAATCGTTGTTCTTCTAAGATGTTACCTTTATGCCGTTGCCCTCTATGTGTCATACATCTATTGCATCCCATATCCTCTCACTTCGTTTCTCTTAGAGCCACACAGAGTTAATCCAGATCTGAGAAATCTTCTTTTAATGTTCAGTGAACAGCCTTCCAGATAAAAACCTGCCTAAATAAAAAGTCTGTTTTCTCTCTTCTTGCTTTGAGTGACAGGTTATTTACATATCTAGCTTGGACATGTTTATCATATGTTATGTTATGTTTATCAGGTATGAGGTATAAAAAGTGAGAAATCCACCCCTCCCCCACATAACACATACTAGTAATATACAATGAACTTTGGATCACCTCATGTTATGATAAACATAACATAACATATAATAAACATGTCCAAGCTAGATATGTAAATAACCTGTCACTGAAAGCAAAAACAGAGAAACAGACTTTATAATTTGGCAAGTTTTTATCTGGAATTCTGTTAATTTGCACTGAACATTAAAAGAGGATTACTCAGCGCTGGATTAACTTTGTGTGGCAAGACTGGGCACATATGATAGGAAATCTTTTACTCTACATTGTGACATAATTTTTTTTTTTTTTTGGGGGGGGGGGGGTTTACATTCACTTTAACTACCCCAGCACTGACTTGAGGTTATTGCTGTCAATGACATATGCTGGGGGTTATAATTGTTGACTTCAATGGAACTTATTTTATGTCACAATCTCATCAGTGTACCTCCTTATTAGCCTATACAAAGACGTAGAGGTGGCACACTACAAGCTAGAGTTTGGGAAGATTCACTCACATTTGGCCACAACCATTTTAGCCACACACATGCAAATGTTGCCACACGTTTCGCATGCTACATCAGCACCCTCTCTTTTTCTTTCAGCATCTGCACAGCACCCCCAAAATATTTGGGCTGGAGCCGCCCATTTCACACCATAACAAATCCCCATACTGTAACAGTGTGTACTTACCTTTTCAATGTACTATATTGGCATGTATTTAAATTTAGTTATGTTCTTTTGCTCAGTTTGCTAGGCTGGCGGGTCCTGAATAAATGTTTAGTAATTAAATATCCATGCAAGTTGTAAGTTATTGGTATTACAAGATGTGATTTTGGTAAACAAGGGTTACAAGTGGCCTTCAGGTGATTGCACAGCAAAGCTAAGCACAGCATAATGCCTTTAAATTCTCATCATGCCTTCAGTTTTGTAGCAAGCAGTGATACAAGTTCATCTAAAGTTAAATGAGGTTTATTGTATTTATATTAATATACTGTATGTGCTTAAAGCATGATGCCAGAAATGATTTTACAAAAACAACAATATCATCGGCTATGCATAACCCTGCAATAAATTGCCTTTTTGGCATTTTTTTTGGTTTCTTGTTATTGTGGAACCTTTCTGCATGCCAACCATGATTACATTGTACTGAGCAAATGTACAAAACAATATATTTACTTGTACATGACTACACAATTTTGCTGTTTGCTTGTGGTTGAATTAAAGGGCAATAATGTTCATGATGAACATCCAATTTTGTATTTTTTATTTATTTTTTACTTTTCCTCAGACACGATTGGATATTTAAAGTGAGAATAGATCCTTCTATTTAAAAAACATTATAAACTGCATATCAAAATCAAAATAACAGTAAAACGCATATCTGCACTGCTGAAATTATGAGCATACATTTATTAATGCTAACAACAAATATATTCAATAATGAATTTCCAAGGTGATAAAGCCTTGGGAAAAAAATCACAGCAAACTTGCAATGGTGTATTTGAACGTTTGCATATAGCATTGGCACCTACTCCTCTGGTGATATGAAGTAGTTGGCAAACAACTCCTTAAGACCTCTATCACATGGCTGGTTGCATGTGTCCAATTCCAGCAGCAAGAATTCAGCACATTCTTATGCCTCGTACACACGACCGGTTTTCCCAGACGGAGGAAAGCGGCAAGGAGAGCTTTTGGCCGGGAATCCCGGGCGTGTGTATGCTCCTTGCAGTTTTTCTGATGGGAAAACTGCACACAAAATGCCGGACAAAAAAAAAAGAGATCCAGCTCTCTTTTTGCCCCCTGGGAAAACCTGCAGACTTTTGCCCAGTGTTTTTTGGCAGTATTCCCGACCAAAGCTCCATCGCAGTTTTCCTGTCTGGAAAACCGACCGTGTGTAGGGGGAAAGACTGACCTAGCAGGTTCTCTCCTTTACCCTCGGGATTTCGGACGGAAACTTTTCCCGTCGGAAATCACGCACGTGTGTATGGGCATCTCATAGCTGGGATGACCAGGGCATGCAAATAGCCTGTTTAAACTGATAGCCTGTTATTAGTTTAAACAGGCTACTTGCATGCCCAGGACAGGGGCCACACACAGAGCAATTATATAGCGACCTATAGTTAGGGACATATGTCCTAGCCTGGATGAAGCTGGCTTGGACATCCATCCATAACTTCTTTGTATGCAGATACATGCAAACAGCAGCTGCTTTTTACATGCACCAGTCATGAATATGGATGCCATCCAGTTCTCTGATACAGTGGGGAACAATGTTGTACTTTGCTAATTTCTAGCCACTGTTCTTCTGTTGACAGTAGCATCACAGAAATTCAAACAAGAAAAGTTCGAAGTGAGCTTTTGTTCAAAAATATGTAGGCTCCATCAGGCTTTTTCTGTTGAAATTTTCGACAGCAAAAATTTGAGGGCTGGTTCTCAATTTTTCCGACAAGAAGAATTCTGTTTGCAATCCCGACGAGCAAAAAAAACATGTATGCTCTGAATCAATTTAACACATGCTTAGAATCATTGAACTTCATTTTTCTCAGCTCATTGTAGTGTTGTACGTCACCACGTTCTTGACGGTTGGAATTTTGCAATACAAGTTTGAGGCAACATTTAGTCGGAAAAAAATCCATTTGTTTTCTTGTCGGAATTTCCAATCATGTGTACGTGGCATAAGACAATATCTGTAGCAGCTTTCCTTCTCCTTTTCTCAAGCTGAATGCTCGGCTGTTTTGAAGGAGCAAAGTCCTGGTACTGAAAAGTATTGTCAGAGCTTTTTCCCTTTCCCTCTCAACACCCACATTCCTATAGGCCAGTAATGGCAAACCTATGTCACA
This sequence comes from Rana kukunoris, assembly GCA_029574335.1. Lineage (NCBI taxonomy): Eukaryota > Metazoa > Chordata > Amphibia > Anura > Ranidae > Rana > Rana kukunoris. Next base: position 497,545,759 of record CM056050.1, on the reverse strand, counting down.
CGTGTCACAGCTGGCACGCAGAGCCATCTCTGTAGAGGAATCAGGAATCATCTCTGTAGAGGAATCTGTGAGAGGAATCAGGTTCGCAACGGGGAGAGCCCGGTAGCAAGCAGCAGCGAGGTGCAGGAAGCGGTCTGCTCGAGTGAATAGGCGGCCCCGCAGCCTCTACATTGAAGGTTACAGACCTGAGAGCATGGGACGGAGAGAAACGAACATCGGCGAGGTGCACAGAACGATCTGCCTGAGTGAGTGGGCAGCCCAGCAGCCTGCGCGCAGAAGGTTACAGGCCTGAGAGCATGGGTGGGAGAGAAGAGCTTCACCACTTACTTGACAGCCGAAGAGGAGCGCAGCGGGCACAGCATCCCTGGTGCCTTCCGGAGCCTGGACTCCTTAAACCTCCTCTTCAACAGTGAGGCCCAGAGAACAGGCGGACTGTGGACCCTGAAGTCGAGGCAAGAGGTGCAGGCTGTGAGGTAGCCGCTGGATGGAACAGAGCAGAGAGCACTCCCAGATCGAGGACAGAGACATGTACCGAGCACAATTATAAACTGACTACCTGCAGACAAAGACTGGGCAGGGAGGCAGAGCAGGGATGGCAGAATAGGACAGAGATAGAGGTCTCTGTCTCCTCTCAGCCCTCCTCCTTCTCTCTTAGCCCCCCTCTCTCTGTCCCTTTCCCTCTCTCTAACACCCCTCTCTCTCTCTCTGTTGCCCTCTCTCTCAGCTTCCCTCTCTATCAGCATCTATTTCTCTGCCCCCTCTCTCACACACCCCCCTCTCTGTCCCCCCTCTCTGTCCCCCCTCTCTCACACACGCCCCTCGTCTCTCAGAACCCCTCTCTTTATCTCTCACACAACCCCTATCTCTCTCTCTCTCTCACAACCCCTCTTTCTCTCACAACCCCCCCCTCTCTCTCTCTCTCTCTCTCACAGCCCCTCTCTCTCACACACAACCCCTCTCTCTCACACACACAACCCCTCTCTCTCACACACAACCCCTCTCTCTCACACACACAACCCCCTCTCTCTCTCTCACACAACCCTCCTCTCTCTCACACACACAACCCTCCTCTCTCTCACACACACACACACAACCCCCTCTCTATCACATACAACCCCCCTCTCTCTCTCACACACACACAACTTCTCTTTCTCTCACACAAAACCCCTCTATCTCTTTTCCACAACCCCTCTCTCTCTCACACACAACATTTCTCTCTCTCTCTCTCTCTCTCTCTCTCTCTCTCTCTCTCTCTCTCTCACACAACCCCCCTCTCTCTCACACAACCCCCTTTCTCTCACACACACAACCCTCTTCTCTCTCACACACAACCCCCCTCTCTCTCTCACACACACAACCCCCCTACCTCTTACAACCCCCCTCTCTCTCACACAACCCTCCTCTCTCTCACACAAACAAACCCCCTCTCTCTCACACACACACAACCCCCCTCTCTCTCACACACACCTTCTATTTCTCTCACACAACCACCCTCTCTCTCACACAACCCCTCTCTCTCTCACACACAGCCTCTCTCTCTCTCACACACACACACAAACACACTCCCATATCTCTCTCTCACACACACCCCCACTTTTCGCTCCGCCCCCTCTCTCATGAATTGCCTTGTTGGCACTTTGCAACACAAAACCAACTTATTTATTTTAGTTTGGGCACTCAGGCTCAAAAAGGTTTGCCATCACTGCTATAGACCCATCACTATGATCGACTACATTCTTGGTCGATAGGAATGTGTTAGAGATTGGAAAGGGCAAACAAGTTAGACCAATACCAGTATAGTATGTACTTTATATCTGCTAGCATGTCACTTTAAGTGTTTACACTGAGATTTCTAGAAGGTGAATTTTGTCTGGAAATCTGGTGTATTTAATATATTGGACCTGCCCTTGACAACTGTGATTAGCTACACCCTGTAATACTTGTATATTATAGTCACCCTGACAATTGGTTGTCATAGGGGTTTGACTCCTTCAGTATGTGCCTCATTTACTGGACACCATCCTTGTCCATTTAGAATTCTGTTAACCTCATATACTCAGACACCTGGAACAAAGTATATTTCTTTATTTGTTCTGGCTTCAGTGCATGACAGGAATGCATATGGACATAAAGAGGTCCCAAACACAGGAAAAGTACTAATAGCAGCTGCACTGTATCATAAAAATACTTAACTTTACAAACCATACAGCATTTTTCACTAGGCAGCATCTCTTGTTTTGGGCTTCTACATTACCATATATATTCTTGACATTTTCTGCATGGACTGCTTGTTCAGAACTGTGTCTGGCCAAGCAATAGTATGAATACTACGAGTTAGCAGGGTCAGTTCTGCAAAGGTCTCTTTTGATCACTAGATTTGAGTCAACATGGAGAAATGTCACTCCTATGATAATTTTGTGGGTTTTAAATACCATGCTTAGTGCAAAACATAGTGCCAGAACATGTGTCAGTTTATGCAGGACCCTACCCCTGATTAATAATACAGGTGTTATGTGCTATGGTAGGCTGATTGAGTTGAATAGTTTGGGGCAACAAAATTAGGTTTAAAACCAGGTCCAAACTGGTCCCAAACTAATGAGCCACTTGGAATGAGCCAAACTACCCGAAGTTCCACACATTTCGAAGAAGTTCTAATATCAAACCCAAACCCAATTAAAATCAACATGAGCCCAATTTGTCAAATTAAAATCCCAAATTTCTGAGCTAATAGGAAAAGAGTTGTAAAAAAAAATAGCATCGGAGTATGGGAACTCCCTTGGAAACATGTTCCAATGCAAAACATTTTTTTTTTACAAATGCTTAAAGTGAAACATTAAAAATGCAAAATTCCTTTAAATAACATGCCTTTGGGGTGCCCTAATACTGACTATGAATGGATGTACATAAAGTGATTCAGCAGCATTGATATTTACAAAGAAAAAAGGGTTTTAAACTGCTGGCAAAAGACAATGGGCCAGATTCACAGAGCCCTTACTCCTGTCTATCTCGCGTTAGACTGGAGTACTTTCAAATTACGCGCGTCTTTTCACTACTCTGAAACCTCAAACCATGAAAAGACGGCTTCGGGCTTCAATCCGACTGGCTTACGTGTTCGTACGCCTTCGGATCTACGATGCAATAAATTTGCGGCCGCTGGGTGGAGTTCCCGTTGTTTTCCGCGTCGGGGTATGCAAATGAGCTTTTGCCGACGATCCACGAAGTTACGAACGTCAATCGCAATCTCTTACGGCATCTTTAGTCATCTTTTTGCCGCGTAAAGTTATACCAGCTTTTTGCTGGTCTAATATTAGACAGCCCATGTTAAGTATGGCCGTCGTTCCCGCGTCGAATTTCAACGTTTTCCGACGTCTTTTTTTTATTTTTTACGTAAGTCGTCCGGGAATAGGAATGTCCGTAAACGACGCTACTCAAACAAAAAATTACGTAACGACGTTATTTCGCGCAATGCACGGCGGGAAATTTCTGAACGGAGCATGCGCAGTTCGATCGCCGCAGGGACGCGCCTTATTTAAATGCTTCACGCCCCCTAATCGCGTATTTCGATTATGCGGCGAGAAATACACTACGCCGCCGTATCGTACGGGACAAAATCTACCAGAATTCGGCATAGAGCCTGGTAAAATACGGCGGCGTGGTGTATCTCTGATACTCTGCGCCAATGTAATTGTATCTGAATCTGGCCCAATCTTTTAAAATAAATAGCACACAGACTTCTCTAAGGGGCTGTTCCCGCCAAACAGGGCTGAACGGGCAAAAGTTTGGGCTTTTCTATAAAAGCCTGAACAGCCCAAGTTTAACCATTGGCTCACCTTGGTAGCTACAACATTGTATGTAATATGCAGCAAGGTGCTTAACAGCAGTGATTTCAGTTTGACAAGCAGGCATATTCCAGGATTAGCTGGATGCTGATAAAAGGAATTGACGTAGACTAGTGCAGTACCGTGGCTTGACTACAAATAAAGTTCCATTTGCTTTTGATTTAGTGATTTAGACCAAAACTTTCTTGCATTCAATTATTTCATTTTTGGGGCTGATTTGTTTAAATAGAGAAATGTTCGAGGCTTTGCCCAACATGAACCGAATTTTTCCATGAAAATAAAGGGGCAATTTGGCTGCTGTTGGCAACAATTTCAAATTGTGTGCTCAATTTTTTCCAAGTTTAATAAGTTATCTCCTTTAGGTTCAAAATTAATAAATAATTAATGCCGAAGGAGACAGTAAGGTCAGCCTTACACAGAGCAAAATTCTTTCCTTCAATCAGCATCAACAGACAGTTTTGATGAGGAATCCCTCTTGCCAGGCCATTGTCTTCTCCTGGAGGGGGAAGCAGTCCATGCTGGGAGAGGACAGTAATTATTACTAGCAGCTATAGCATCCGCTAGCAATAATCAGTTAAAACCCAGACTGCTGGGTTGTACCCAAGTTGATCGATCTGAAATTCGAACTGTGTACACAGATGACCTGTTTATGAAGGTGAAATCTGAAGATCTCACTGGCCATCTCTTTAAAATACCTCTGTCCCAGGACTAAAGGGTCTGGAATGGATATTTGGGGGGAACCCCACATAATTTTTTTTTAATTTGACGCAGGGTTCCCCTTAACCACTTAAGACCCGGACCAATATGCTGCCAAATGACCAAAGGGGTTTTTGCGATTCGGCACTGCGTCGCTTTAACAGACAATTGCGCGGTTGTGCGACGTGGCTCCCAAACAAAATTTGCGTCCTTTTCTTCCCACAAATAGAGCTTTCTTTTGGTGGTATTTGATCGCCTCTGCGATTTTTATTTTTTGCGCTATATACAAAAATAGAGCAACATTTTTGAAAAAAAATCAATATTTTTTACTTTTTGTTATAAAAAAAATCAAATAAACTAAATTTTAGTCAAACATTTAGGCCAAAATTTATTTAGCCACATGTCTTTAGTAAAAAAAAATCGCAATAAAAAAAAAATTAGCTACCTAGCGGGAGCAGCGACACTAATACAGCGATCAGAAAAATGATCGCTTAGTGACGCTGGCAATAGGGAGTGAAAGGGTTAACTAGGGCAGTGATCAAGGGGTTAAAACTTTATTAGGGGGGGGGGTACAGGGCTACCCTGAACCTAACACTAACTGACTTTTACACTGCCTGTCACACTGACACTAAATACAGTAATCATACATGTATGATTACTGCATTCAGTGACACTGTGACAGGGGGGAGGGGGGGCGATCGCGGGGGTTAAATGTGTTTTTTGTGTAGTGTAGGTGCAGTGTAGTGTTGTGCAGACTTACTTGTGTTGTGATCTCTCCTCAGCGGTGGTTGAAAAAAAACACAGAGGGAGAGATCACGTCGCTTCCTCCTTCCTGTGTTTACACAGGAGGAGGAAGTGCATTGCAGGGGGAGCGCGCGCATTGGCTGAGAGCGATCCGGAGGGGGCGGACAAAAACGAATAGCCGCCCCCTCTTGTCGGATCGCTCCTGCAGCCGCGCGGACCGCCGCATGTACGGGGGGGGTCCGATCGGACCCCCGATCCCCCCCAAGGCACCAACGTATATATACGTTGATGTGCCTGTCGTGCCATTCTGCCGACGTAAATGTACGTTAATATCCATACCAGACCCTAAGGTGAGTGATTTTAAATGACTTATTTCCTTCAGAAATTACATTTTGTGCAGGGACAGTTCTTAGCACAGGAAACATGCGCTACTTTACAGGCATACTATAGACACCCCCCTAGGTATGAAATTTAAAGGAATATTTCAATTTTATTGTTTCACTTTAAGCATTATTAAAATCACGGCTCCTGAAAAAACAGCCATTTTATAAAACTTCTTTTGCATTGATACATGTCCCCTGGGGCAGGACTCATGCCCCCAAACACTTTTTAGGACAATAACTTGCATATTAGCCTTTAAAATTAGTACTTTAGATTTCAAACGTTCCAGCTCAGCGGTGGAGACTATAGATGAGAAGTTGTTGTGATGTGAGGAAGGAGGCTTCTTTCTTCCTAACATCAGCAACGGCAAGCTTAAAGATTGATCTAAATAATAACTATATATGATTATGTGTGTATGTATGTATTTTATATACATTATATATGTAGCGCCTGGCTATTTTTATAGCCAATTCTGCTGTAAATTTAGAGGGGGTCAGAGAGTTAATTGACTCTGATCATGTTTATTTGGCTAAATTTGAGGCCTCTGTTCCAGCTCTGGCTGTGCTGGGTGTCCACGGCTGCTCTCTGGGGACTTCAGGCACCCCCAGACGGTAGGTGGTAGCAGTAGAATAAGGGTTGTGTGGATACTTCTCCTCGGCAGCCAATCAGAAGGGTTGATCGCCTCGCTGTGCATGCTGGGGAGGGGTATTTAAGTGGAAGACGCCATTGGCTCAGGGTCGTCGCCTTGCCGCCTTCCACCTGGGCAGTCGTCCCACCACCCCGTGGCCCTCCTGGCTGGGGGGTGTGTGTGTGTTGCAGTGTTCCTGGCTCCGGGACCACGTTGGTCCGGAGCATTAATCTACCTCGTAGACTCCGTATGCAGACTGAGTCTACACTTTGCAAGTGGCCCTGTGCTGTCCGTCCAAAGTGGGAGGAAGCAAATCGATGGAGAACCTGCCTGGGGGTCACCGAGCACGAGGCTGGTGTCACAGGAGAGGCCTATCTGCTCATCGAAGGACACTTTGGCTACGCTGGTGCAGTGCAGAGAGGGAAGCATGGAATTCACAAAGCAAATGCTCCCAACGTTGCGCCGGCGTAGCGTATAGTCGTAGGCGTAAGTCAGCGTAAGTCAAAGTAGGTGGAAGTGGGCTGGAAGTGGGCGTGATACATTTAAATGAAGCGTGACCCCATGCAAATTATAGGCTGAGCTTCAGACAAGTACTTAAAATGAACTGCGCATGCGTAGTATCTTGGACGCATCCCAGTGCGCATGCTCACAATCACGTCAAAACAACTGGCTAAGATACGTCGAATTACTGCCTACGACGTAAACGTAACCTAGGCCCAGCCCTATTCACATACAATGTAAACTACGTAAAATTAGACGGCGTTCGTTCCCTGGTCCATACCTTTGCATGAGTTGCGCCTCCAATATGGGGAATAACTTTACGCCGGACGTGAACCTTACGCAAATCGCTTAAAACATGCTAGAGCATTTAAATATCACTTACCTCGTTTTTCCTTTTGACCTCCAAAATACAGTAATCCAGGTTTGAAAATGCCATTTCCTGTCTCTCCTCTTCTTGATTTCCACCAGCATCTGAGCCGTTTTGCATGTTGGAAAGCAGAATGTGCTCAACCCCTCCCTATGACTACAGCCCTGCATGAAGATGCTCTCTTATCCCTCACAGGCATAGAGGCTAAGCCTAATGGGAACTGTAGTACAGCATAGTGCTTGTGCTGTGTAATTTGGCCCCTTCTATCACCTAAAAAACCTGGCTGATTCTGCCTGGCTATACCCTCCGTAAACTGACCACAGTTTATCATGCTGCTCTGACACCATGGTCAGTTTATGAGCCTCCATTATCCACAGTCCTGCTATGTCCTTCTCTGCCCCCCCCCCCCCCCCGCCTGTCTGCTCATGTCAGTGCCGGCCCCCTCCCCTCCTGCTGCTTTTATACTACTACTATACTACTACTATAAAATCCTCCCATCCCCTTTATAACATAACAGTATGTATCCCTGTGCCTGTGTTATATAAAAATTATGCCAATCTGTACCTATATCAGAGCGGCTCCTGGCACTCACATGATTCCTTGGCTCTCTCTCGCCTCTCTTCCTCCCTGGTTGATATCATTGGGAATGCTCATCCCCACCTGCCTGAGCTGTCAGCCAGGCAAAGGAGAGAGCCGAGGAGCACTGGGAGCCCCTCTGATATAGGTAGTAAGTAATGAAAAAAGTAATGAAAAAATTTCTAATAACACTACAGTATGTTCTATTTATAACACTATGGGCCAGATTCAGGAAGATGAGAGCATCTTTGCTCTGGAGTAACGCTTCTCATTTACGTTACTCTGCCGAAATTTTAGGAGCAAGTGCTGTTATTCATGAAGCACTTGCTCCTAAAGTTGCGGCAGCGCATCGCAAATGAGCCGGCGGAATTCAAATTGGGCAGGTACGGGGCGTGTAATATTTAAACTATGCGCGATCCCGCGGCGAACGTACTGCGCATGCGTCGAGTGTCAATGCATCCCAGTGCGCATGCTCCAAATTCTGTCAGTGAACCTCAATGACGTCACATCCCCATTCATGAACGTTTTACGCAAGCGACGCGATTATTATTTTTTCGACGCGATGACGACGCCTATACTTAACATAGGATACTCCACTAGGGGGCTGCTTTATCTTTACGTCGCGTATCGCTTCCGGAAACGTCGTAAAGTCACTGCGTCGCGCCCGAAAAAGATTGTGAATTTCCGACTCCCGCTGATTAACATATTTTTTCAGCGTTAATCAGCGGGAACGCCCCCGGCGCCATTTTTAAGTTGAAGTAACGATGCGATGGCGAAATTCAATTACGCTGATCGCATCGGAACACCAACCCGGCGTTTCTTGTTTTCTGGTTATAGAAAACAGAAACGCCGGCTTAAAGTGACAGTTAGGCTGGAGTATCACATATACTATGATTGCAGGTTGCAGACAACCTTTTAGTTGTCGTCATCACTAGAACTTATTTGGGGTTATTTTTCACAAAGTATAGGCTATGGTGGAAAAACTTTACAGATTTAAGATGAAGGAAAACAGGATTATGACTGTTTACTGAAGAACAACTGACCTTATTCTTATTTTCATACCCTGCCCTGAAGGTTTCTGCAATCAAAAAATATATCAATACTTAAAAACAAACTTCAGCTCTTCCAGACCCTCCTTTTGTATTAGTCAGAGGTTCTGCAATCCCATTTATACAGAATGTGTAATCATAGTGAAATCTTGGCAATAGCATTAAGGAAATCAAATCCATAAAGGATATTATTCTGATGAATCTATAAAGCTACATGTGGGCAGTATATTTATCAACTGCCCCCGTGGAGAGCAGCTTTCCCTGGGGGCACCCATGCGGGCTTGCTCACAAGTCCCACTGCTGCATCCATTGACACAGAGAGCAGGACTCAGCCCTGCCCCTCTGCTCCCATGTCACTGGATTTGATTGACAGAAGTGGGAGGCAATGACTCCTGCTGCCATCAATCTATCCAATGAGGATGGAGACAGCGGCTGGAGTCGCTGGGCTCATGCAGATCGATGGAACGGAAAAAAAGGGTGGGGTGGGGGGTCTGGGGGGCAGCTGCAGCACAGAAGGTTTTTCACCCTAATGCATAGAATGTATTAAAGGGGTAATTCCCCCAAAAACCTTTTTTTAACATTTATTCAGGCTCGTTATGTCAAGGGGAATCATTTTTTTTTTTTTTAGAAATGAAGCCGTACTTACCGTTTTACAGATGCATCGTCTCCGTCGCTTCCGGGTATGATCGTCTGGTCTGGGCGTGCCTATTTGATTGACAGGCTTCCGACGGTCGCATACATCGCGTCACGAGTAGCCGAAAGAAGCCGAGCGACGGTGCGGCTCTATACTGCGCCTGCGCACCGTCGTTCGGCTACTTTCGGAAAATCGTGACGCGATGTATGCGACCGTCGGAAGCCTGTCAATCAAACAGGCACGCCTATAGTCGGAGCCCATACCCGGAAGCGTCGGAGACGATGCATCTGTAAAACGGTAAGTACGGCTTCATTTCTAAAAAAAAAAAAAATGATTCCCCTTGACATAACGAGCCTGAATAAATGTTAAAAAAAAGGTTTTTGGGGGAACTACCCCTTTAAGGTGAAAACCTAGAGACTTTACAACCCCTTTAATGCAGATGTAGCTTGATGTATGTGATTTAAATGACAGTGATTGATTCATCTGCAATGAATGTTTAATTAAAAATTACTGCTTTATAAACAAAGTGTTAGCATAAGTTTAACCAGGTCTTTGAGCTTATTAGCTGAACTGAGTACTGGGGAATTTTAGTACAGCAAAGTAAGGATAGGACACCTAGTCACAGGCTCACAAAGAAGTGAGTGGAGCTGTCAGATGTGCTGTTGTATAAATACAGCAAGGAAAGTCTCAGCAGAGACTGAATTATGTAGGATAGGTGTTGGTGACAAGAAATCAGACAATGGCTTTCTTTCTCCAAGATGTGAGCCTGTGACTAGGTGTCCTATCCTTACTAGGAGAAGAGATAGTGACATCTTAGTTACATCACTTGCGGGAAAAAAGTACAATTTTTTTTTCTAAATAGCTTCCTTTACCTCATCCTTTGATTTTGCTTTTAAATGTCCTTATTTCTTCTGAGAAATTCTCACTTCCTGTTCTTCTGTCTGTAACTCCACACAGTAATGCAAGGCTTTCTCCCTGGTGTGGAGTGTCGTGCTCGCCCCCTTCCTTGGACTACGGGAGAGTCAGGATGACCACTAACACACAGATTCATTCTCTATCTGCAACGTAGAGAGCGTCCTGACTCTCTTGTAGTCCAAGGGAGGCGGCGAGCCCAACACTCCACACCAGGGAGAAAGCCGTGCATTACTGTGTGGAGTTGCAGACAGAAGAACAGGAAGTGAGGATTTCTCAGAAGAAATAAGGACATTTAAAAGCAAAAGTGAAGGATGAGGTAAGTGAAGGAGGAGGACTGCACTGAGGTAAAGGAAGCTATTTAGGAAAAAAAATTGTACCTCTACAACCCCTTTAACCACTTAAGGACCGACTAACGCCGTTACACGTCGGCAGAATAGCACGGCTGGGCACAAGCATGTACAAGTACGCTTCCCTAAGGCCGTGTACACACGATCAAATTTGTCCGCTGAAACTGGTCCATCGGACCGCTTCAGCAGACATCTCCGATCGTGTGTACGGGCTAGCGACATATTTGGCCAGCGGACAAATTTTAAAACATGCTTTAAAATTTGTCCGCCAGAGACATGTCCGTCGGATATGTCCGCTGGTTAGTACACTCACCAGCGGACATATCTTCCCGCACATGCGTCGAATGGATTCGACGCATGCGCGGAAGTATTTTTCTTCCTGGTTCGGTGACGTGGCAGAGTCATCGTCACCGCCACATCACCGTGCTGTCTGCCGGCGGGGATTTTGATCCGATGGTGTGTACACACCGCCGGACGAAAATCCAGAGGAGACATGTCCGATGAAAACGGTCCGCGGACCGTTTCCATCGGACATGTCCCTCCGTGTGTACGCGGCCTTAAAGGTGCCTAGCCGTGGGCCGATCGCCGCCGGTGTCCCATGATCGGGTCACAGAAGCTGAAGAAAGGGGAGAGGTGAGTATAAACAAACCTTCCCCGTTCTTCTCTGTGGCTTGTCACTGATCCTGTGTTCCCTGTTATAGGGAACAACGATCAGTAACGTCACACGTTTAGCCACGCCCCCCTACAGTAAGAATCACTCCCTTAGGGCACACTTAACCCCTTATCGCCCCCTAGTGGTTAACCCCTTCACTGCCATTATCATTTTCACAGTAATCAGTGCATTTGTATAGCACTTTTCGCTGTGAAAATGACAAGGGTCCCAAAAATGTGTCAAAAGTGTCCGATGTGTCCGCCATAATGATTTTTTTTACCAAAAATATGTAGAAGAATACAACTGAGGGGAAAAAAATTATATATATTTTTGGGGATATTTATTATATTTTTTTTGTTTATAGCGCAAAAAATTTAAACCGCACAGGTGATCAAATACCACCAAAAGTAAGCTCTATTTGTGGGGGGAAAAAGGAAACCAATTTTGTTTGGGAGCCACGTTGCACGACCGCGCAATTGTCAGTTAAAGCGACGCAGTGCCGAATTGCAAAAAGGGGCTAGGTCCTTTACCTGCATAATGAATGAATGAAAAACTTATATAGTGCGGCACATGCAAACTAAATCGCCTCTGGGCCGGGTCTTAAGTGGTTAAGGATAATATAAACCCTTTGGGCCAGATTCAGGTAGAGTTAGGCTGGAGTATTAGTGATACTCCAGCCTAACTGTCACTTTAAGCCGGCGTTTCTGTTTTCTGTAACCAGAAAACAAGAAACACCGGGTTGGAGTTCCGATGCGATTGGCGTAATTGAATTTTGCCATCGCATCGCAACTTTAATTTAAAAATGGCGCCGGGGGCGTTCCCGCTAATTTACGCTGAAAAAATATGTTAATCAGCGGGAATCGGCAATTCACGATCGTATTCGGGCGCGAGGCAGTGACTTTCCGACATTTCCGTAAGCGATACTCGGCGTAAAGATAAAGCAGCCCCCTAGTGGAGTATCCTATGTTAAGTATAGCCGTCGTCATCACGTCGAAAAAAAAAAAATCGCGTCGCTTGCGTAAAACGTCCATGAATGGGGATTTGACGTCATTGACGTTCACTGACAGAATTTGGAGCATGCTCACTGGAATGCATTGACAGTCGACGCATGCGCAGTACGTTCGCCGCGGGATCGCGCTTAGTTTAAATAATACACGCCCCGTACCCGCCCAATTTGAATTCCGCCGGCTCATTTACGATACGCTGCCGCAACTTTAGGAGCAAGTGCTTCATGAATAACAGCACTTGCTCCTAAAATTTCGCCAGAGTAACGTAAATGAGAAACGTTACTCCAGAGCAAAGATGCTCCCATCTACCTGAATCTGGCCCTTTGTTTGACCTGATCATTAGAAAATGTAGGATTTGATTCAGACTTCCTCTTATGAGCATTGGCTGCTTAATGCCGCGTACACACGGTCGTTTTTTGCGATGAAAAAAAACGACGTTTTTTGTGAAGTAAAAAACGACGTTTTTGAAACGTCACTTTCAAAGACGATGTTGCATACACACCATCGTTTTTTTCACAAAAAACAAGGTTACGTTCACCACACTTTTCCATTGAAGCTCGCTTCATAACTACCTTCTGGGCATGCGCGGGTTGAAAAACGTCGTTTTAAACAACGTTTTTGCTACACACGGTGACTTTTTGTGAAACAAAAAACGACGTTTTGAAAAACGACACAAAAAATTCAAGCATGTTGGAATTTTTTTTTGGTCGTTTTTTTTAAGACAAAAAACGACGTTTTGCCCACACACGATCAATTTAAATGACGTTTTAAAAAACAACGTTTTTTTTCATCGCAAAAAACGACCGTGTGTACGCGGCATAAGGCTTTATTAAGATGATAATTCTACTAAGAGTTTGGATATTAGCTCTCATTCCCCAGTTTATATGAGTTATACATTTTTTGGGAAACTTACAAACCCTTATCTGTTAAGGCGAAATGGCTAATCTAAGAAACATCATTCACAGTCTACGGAAAAAAAACATGGCCTGGCTATCTCTCACGTACTTAAATATTATTTGGCTGGTCAAGTGGAATCTTGATGTCAGATCTAGAGTGAGGAGTTTGCTCCTTCAAAAAATGCTGCCACATGGATTAGAGTGGGTCTGTGTACTCTCTGTGGGTTTAGAGGGTCAAAAATGCAAGACAGATTAGCTCACTGTGTATTATCTCATTTATTCCCAGAATTTGGGAAACTGTTACAAATGTTAGTTGTGAACTCTACCCTTGAGCTCTTCCAAGGGCAACTCTACCCTACAGGAAATGTATTACTTGACAAACTCCCAGATCTAGATAACATATGGTATATACTACCATATACTATGCCATTCATTTAGAGTAGAAACACATGGTTAATAATCACTCATCGCCTTAACCACTGGATTCCTTGAGTTTTTTGCTCCATTTAACCCCCTTGAGTATGTTGTTTGTAGTTTAAATAAGCATTTACAGTGTAAACTAAAGTAAATAGTAGCGCCAAACAGTATAAATAAACCCAGCGACAGGTGATAGTGATCAACATTATTACATAAATAAACAACTAATAATAAAGTTTATTCAAAAATAGTCCATAAATGAGACTCATGGGATCATGGGATCCCATATGAGTAAGTTGTTATGACGAAACGTCGGGATGTGGCTGTACGGCAACCAGTTTTTCACACTTGACGCTATACCGGAAGTGGCGATCAGAGGATCACGATCTTTCACTGGTGAGATTCAGTTGACCTATGCTGTGTCAGTTGAGACCACATTACACCAGTACTTGCTGCTGCAAGAGGATGCCTCTAGGCTTCATTGATTTGAGCTTATGTAAGTGCAATGTTTGAAGCTGTTTTAATAGAATAAACTTTTTACAATGATACTGCACTATTGGAGCACTTTGTTTCATTATATATGGAGAGTGCATGACATCAGGTGTTACGTCTGGATATTGCTGGATATCTAACCATGTAATGCCTGGTACACCTGACCGGTTTTCTTGACGGCTAAACTTGCATGTTTGCTTTTTGTCAGGAAAACAAGCCGTGTGTATGCTCCATAGCAGTTTTCCCGATGCAAAAACTGCACGCAAAAAAATTTGAACCAGCTCTCTTTTTTCCCGTTGTAATTCCCATCGGTCTTTTTCCCGTCGTAAAAACTACTAGTGTGTATGCTTTTCCGAGGAAAAAAAAATGCATGCTCAGAATCAAGTATGAGACGGGAGCACTTGTTTTGGTAAAACTAGCGTTCGTAATGGAGATAGCACATTCGTCACGCTGTAACGGACTAAAAAGCGTGAATCACCTCTCACCAAACTTTTACTAACACAAAGATAAGCAAAAGCAGCCCAAAGGGTGGCGCCATTTGAATGGAACTTCCCCTTTATAGTCCTGTCGTACGAGTTGTACGTCACCGCACTTTGGTCGGGCGGGATTTGGCATGATCGTCTGTATGCAAGGCAGGCTGGAGAGGAATCATGTAGGGAAAAATGTCAGGTTTTTTCCTGACAGGAAAACCGGTCATGTGTACGAGGCATAAGGGTTGATGCTGTTTTGCTGAGCATGAGAGTGCAAGGCATCGACATTTGGTGAGTTTTTAACCACAGGGGAGTGGAAACACTGAGTGCACGCTGTGTGGTGAAAGTTTGGAAGATTAGGATATATTCAGCTTTCCTTGAGACAATCCAGTCTTATTTATGAACTATTTATGAACAAAACTTTAGTTGTTTATTTATGCATTAGTGTTCACTATCACCTGTCGATTGGGTTTAGTTATTATTTCTACTGTTTGGTGCTACTATTTACTATAGTTTACACTGTAAATGCTTATTTATATCATTTAAAGTAGCAGCTGTTGCACATTTAGGTTACTTTTGGCGCTGTGGTGGTACTTGAAGAGTGGGTATACAGATTTTTTTGGACCAGTTTTGTTATAGCGTATGTATATATATACACGAGACGACCATATACGAGACCACGTATCAGCCGTATCCAAAAAATTATTTGAGACACCCATCAGCAGACACATGGGTCTATTTCACGGCCATGATTTAACAATGATGGGTTTTTTCGCTCTTGCCCATATTCCTCTAAATGAGAGAGGTGGACAAACGTCTTCCACAAATAGAAGCTAAACAGATATATACTCTGAGGGCGACTCAACATCCAGGCCTGAACGAAGGCGTCAGCTACAAATCTTTTTTGTAGCCAGTGACACCTCACTCTATCTCATTCTATTACCATTTTTCCGTGGTCATATACCGCAAAGTTACTTCATACCTGTCAACATTACTTTGTTCAGTAGGTCCTGGTATACCATAAAACACACAATATAACTGTTTGAATGCTGTATCGTATGCGGTATTTAGATGTATATCTATCTCTCTTCTTCCTTTTTTCATGTCACTATCCAACATAAGCAGCATTCAACATCAGTTTGAGTGGAGCTCGAGCGACATTAGAAAGAGAGACATATATGTACAAAAAATGTAGAAGACATAATGAGCAAATAAACAGATACTTATACTGTATTCTTTCTAATCACTAGCGTTGCCATGATAATTATTGTATTTTCCTCCTCTTTTCCCCTGTAAAAAAGCATTGTTCTGATTGTCTATCATGTTCTTTACTTGCAAGTATGTAGGCATCTACAAGGGTCCTCGGGTAAGATAATTGGGATCATGCTAGCAGACCGTCATTGGCATTGACATGCGTCTCTTAGGCTGCGTACACACGATCGAATATATCTGCTAAAACTGGTCCGCAGAGCAGTTTCAGCGGACAGTGTCCTGGTTCGGTGACGTGGCGGCGTCAACGTCACCACCATGTCACCGCACTGTCTGTCCGTGGGGATTTTGGTTTGATCGTGTGTACACAGATCAAACCAAAACATCCCAGGAGACATGTCCGATGAAAACGGTCTGTCGGACCGTTTTCATCGGATATGTCTCCTCGTGTGTATGCGGCCTTAATCCAAGAGACACAATAGGTGCAATACTACCAAAATCCACAAGATGTCACCTCAGTCTTATAGTGGAAGAAATGAAGACCACAGAGGTGATCAAACACCACCAAAACAAAGCTGTTTTGTGGGGGAAAAAATTTATTTGGGTAAAGTGTTGCATGACCGTGCAATTGTTATTCAAAGTGCGACAGCGCCAAAAGCTGAAAAATGGCCTGTACAGGAAGGGGGTTTAAGTGCCCTGTATTGAGGTGGTTAAGGTGTGTTATGGAACAGTACAATTTTTCACAGTTTTAGCACCAGCATTCACTGCCAGTGTATATGTAGGTGTAGAATTGATTTCTTTTTCTTTTACATGTAGCGCCCCCCCCCCTTTTTGGTGGGGTGCTATGCTAAAGTTAGTGGGGAATGGGAGAGTTAAGTTGCTCCCATTCACAAATTGCCTAGATTTGGGCCGCTGCCATTTGGAACTGCCTTGTAGGTCGGTCTGCATGTCAGTCGTGTCAGAGTGACAGTCGGCGCTAGAGGGGGTTCTGACAGACCCACTTTCTCCCAGCAGCTAATCAGAGGAGCGTTTTTCTTCTCTGGACGTGCTGGCGGGAGGGTATATCAGGAGCAGTCACCTGCGTGAGTTCTGCTATGTGGGGCCCGAGTTCCAGGTGTGGCATTCACCTTCAGGGTGCGCACATCCATGGGCCCCGCCATCGAGGCCCGCCTGGCCGAGGTTGCGTACCCAGCGGAACCCTATTCTGATGCAGAGAGGGGCCCCAGCTGCTTGCTGGGTCCCAGATCCTAAGCGGGAGCTGAACGGTGGGGGATCGGCTCGGGAGAACCCAGAGGCAGAGGTTGTCTGCGAGGCCTGGACGAACCACCGGGGATTCAGTCACCACGCCACATGACAGGTACGCTTTGGCTGTCAATCGGTGACCTTGAAATTGGAGTTACTGGGAGGATTCATTGGTTCTAACCTTTGACAAACCTAAGAGAAATTCATTAGGCCTGCGGCAGAGGCCCTGTTTCCTCCCAGTGACTTTGTTTAAAAGTGGCCCTTTGGCTGCCAGGCACAAGTCCGGGGGCACTTTACCCACTCTGGTGTCAGACTGTGTACTCACCGAAGCCGAGATGCCGAGGGTGGCCCACCGTTGCGACCCGGCGCGACCATCCCCTGGAGTTGGGACAGGGGAGGCGAGCCCCGGGAGGCACCAGCGCCAGTGAGGTCCGGGTTGGTAGCCGGGATTCTAGTGAAGACTGGAACTGAAGCTCCTCCTGGTGGTGGTGAGCAGAGCAGGCAGCCGAGGAGCCACAAGACAGGTGCAAGGCAGGTAACAGAAGCTGTACTGAGGCACTGCGGAGCAGGTAACTGGAGGGGTACCAGGCAGGTGCAAGCGGAACAGACTGAGGACAGGTCCGGAGAGCAAGCCGGGGTTCAGGGGTTGGAGAGGTCAACAAGTCCAAAAGCCAAGCCAGAGGTCAGGGATTATAGAAGACAGCGTATCCAGGAACAAGAGCCAAGGTCAACTTCAGGGCGAGAGGAGAGTCGTACGGAAGGTCAACTTCAGGGCGAGAGGAGAGTCGTACGGAAGTCCGGGTCAAAGGTTCAGGTAATCGGCAGAGAGTCCAAGCACAAGCTGAAGACAAACCAGCAACCTGCCATAAGACAGGGGCTGGTTTAAATAGCCTGGTCAGGCCTCTGATTGGTTCCCGGAAGGTGCGCGCCTGTGTGCACGTTGCGTCGCCAGACCGCGCAAGCGTGCGTGTGCGCGCCTTTCCCGCATGGGTACACGTCGAAGCGCAGCTCTATTGCGCATTTGCAGGGATCGGAAGACAGGCCTGGATCCCTGACAGTGCCCCCCCAAGGGGCAGACTCCGGACGCCCAAACTGGCCATCAGCTCCGGATGTTCCTGGTGAAAGGCACGGATTAGGCGTGGGGCGTGTAGATTCCTAGAAGGTTCCCAGGAATTGTCCTCCGGTGGATACCCCTTCCATTTGACCAGGTACTCGAGTTGCCTACCCCTCTTCCTACAACTCACGATGGCCTCCACTTCGAATTCCAGTTCACCCTCAATCTCCACTGGTGGAGATGGGGGTTCCTCTCTTCCGCCAAAAGGGTCTGACACAACGGGTTTAAGGAGGGAGAAGTGAAAAACAGGGTGGATTCTGTAAGAGTCCGATAGGGCAAGTTCAAATGCTACGGCATTGATTTTCCGTCTGATCTTGAAAGGACCAATGAACCTTGGGCCAAGTTTCCGAGAGGGCACAGGTAATTTTAGGTTAGTGGCGGAAAGCCAGACTTCCTCCCCGATTTTAAAGGCTGGACACTCTTTTCTTCCTCTATCGTAATTTTTTTTATAATCCTCTTGGGCTTGTCGCATCATCCCCTGAAGCTTCAGAAAATTTGACTGGATAGCTGTTAGATGTTCCTGAACAGCTGGGACAGGTATTTCTGGTAGATCATCCGGGAGGAAGGATGAATGAAACCCAAAGTTGGACCAGAAGGGGGTCTGATTGGTGGTGGAATGTACCGAGTTGTTGTAGGAGAACTCCGCGGATGGTAGGAGGGACGACCAATCGTCTTGAGAGGAGGAACAAAAGCATCGCAGGTATTGCTCCAAAGTTTGGTTCGTTCTCTCTGTTTGACCGTTGCTCTGGGGGTGATAGGCCGAGGAGAGGCAGTTCTTAATTTCCAAGGCCTTACAAAGTTCTTTCCAGAATCTGGATGTAAATTGGCTGCCCCTGTCAGAGACGATACTTCTGGGAACCCCATGGAGCCTAACAACTTCCTTGAAAAAAGTCCTGCCGCAGAGGGAGTTCCTACCATAGGCAAAAAATGGGACATTTTAGAGAGGCGGTCCACCACGACCAGGATTGAAGTAAAGCCTCCAGATGGAGGCAAGTCCACAATGAAGTCCATGGAAATTTCTGCCCATGGACGTTCCGGAATAGGTAGGGGTTTGAGCAATCCCCAGGACTTAGTATTGGGACCCTTGTTTCGTTGGCAACGAATGCATGAAGCAACATAAATTTTACAGTCCTGTCTCCACCTGGGCCACCAGAAAGCCCGAGAAATCAGTTCATCCGTTTTCCGTGCCCCAAAATGTCCTGCTAACTTGTGGTCATGGAAGGTACTCAAAATCAATCGTCTGGCTTCCGTTGGTACAAAAAATTTTCCCCTTGACCATAGTAAGTCATCATGTTTGTCCAGTGCCCCAATTTCCGGATCGGAACACTGTCTAGAAGCCGTTTTGAGAGAATCTAACAAGTCCACTTGGGAAAGTAAAAGAAAATTCTGAGGTGACAGGATGGTACTGGGTTCTGCAGTGCAAGGAGCTTCGAGGAACATCCTGGACAGGGCATCCGCTTTTCCATTCTTTGAGCCGGGTCGATAAGAAATATGAAAATTGAACCTTGAAAAGAAAAACGCCCACCGAGCTTGCCTGGGTCTTTAGCGTTTTGCTGAACGTAAGTATTCGAGGTTCTTATGATCCGTGAAGATCATGATGGGATGAGCCGCCCCCTCCAGTAGGTATCTCCATTCTTCTAGGGCCACCTTAATGGCAAGCAGCTCTCTGTCCCCTACATTGTAGTTTCTCTCGGGGGCAGTTAGCTTCCGAGAGGCGTAGGCCACAGGATGTAGCAGAGCCTTCACCCCTTGTCTCTGTGATAGGATGGCCCCGGTGGCCGTCTCAGAGGCGTCTACCTCCAGGGTAAAGGGTAGTGTTGGATCCGGGTGTCGTAGGACCGGAGCAGAGGAAAAGGCGGATTTAAGCTTTTCAAAGGCTTCCTGAGCCTCTGGTGACCAGTGGAAGCGACTACCTTGTCGGGTGAGCTTAGTAATGGGTACCACAATGGAGGAAAATCCAACGATAAATCGTCTATAGAAGTTGGCAAAACCAACAAACCTCTGCACCGCCTTCTTGTCGACCGGAGCTGGCCACGCTTGGATGGCCTCTACTTTTTGCGGGTCCATGGCGACCCCACTGGTAGAGATAATGAATCCTAGAAATTGTACTGAAGCCTTCTCAAATTCACATTTTTCTGCTTTCAGGTAAAGTTTATGCTCCCTTAGTATGGCAAGAACCACTTTGACATGGCACCCGGGTAATTTAAGGGAGGCTGAAAAGATGAGAATATCGTCCAAGTAAACCACCAAAAAATCATTTAGATATTCACGAAAGATGTCATTGACAAGATGTTGGAAGGTGGCTGGGGCATTACAGAGCCCAAAGGGCATCACCAAGTACTCGAAATGTCCAAATCGGGACCTAAAGGCCGTTTTCCATTCGTCTCCGGACCTGATCCGAATGAGGTTATAGGCGCCCCTCAAATCTAGCTTGGAGAAAACTTGAGCTGACCGGAAGCGCTGAAAAAGTTCTGGAATCAGAGGCAGCGGGTACCTGTTTTTGACGGTAATTTTGTTGAGTTCACGGTAGTCAATGCAAGGCCTCAACGAGCCGTCTTTCTTCTCCACAAAGAAGATACCTGCCCCGGCTGGAGAGGAAGACCGGCGGATGAAGTTTTTTTTAAGATTTTCATCAATGTAGGCCTTGAGGGCCTTTAATTCGGTCTCGGATAATGGGAATATACGCCCGAAAGGGACCTCGGATCCAGGTAGTAAGTCAATAGGGCAATCATATGGCCGATGAGGTGGGAGAGAGTCGGCTTGCTGTTTATCAAATACATCCTTGAATTCAAGATAGACGGAGGGGACGTGCAGAAGGTTTTCTGGTGGGGTTGTTATAGCGGAACAGACGGTGACTGGGGGTGGAAAGCAACTCTGGGTGCAGTATGAAGATGTGAAACTGACTTCTTTCTTTAGCCAATCAATGCAGGGTTGATGCGCCTGTAACCAGGGGAGGCCCAAGATGATGGGGAATAGAGGAGACGGAATAAGATCCAGACATAGGAACTCTCGGTGGCCTGAGTCCGTGGTGGCACAGATGGGTTGAGTCTCGTGAGTAATAAGTCCGGATCGGGGCAGCGAGCCGTCAGCCAGGTGGATCTGTAACTGATGATCTTTAATGCAAAGCGGCACATGAAGTTTCTGAGCCAAGGTGGAATCTAGGAAGCAGCTGCATGCCCCCGAATCAATAATGGCTGGAAGCCGGGTTGCCCCTGCTGGTAGCTGTAGAGAAACAAAAAGCACAACATGAGTCTGAGGGAAGTTAGCAACATGGATATTGTAAGCAGGTGGCGGCTTTGACTTACTAGGTCTTATGGGGCAACCGCGGAGGAAGTGGCCAGCCGCTCCGCAATACAGGCATAGATTGGCTTGGCGCCTACGTTGTCTTTCCTCGGAGGTGAGAGGCGCCCTGGACTAGTCCAAGCTGCATCGGCTCAGGGTCAGGAAACGTGGAGACTGGAGAAGCCGCTGGAGGCGGAAGAGCTGGAGAGGCCCTTGGAGGTGTCCAGGTGGGACGTGCGTTTTGAAAGCGCTCGGAGCGCCGTTCTCGTAGGCGCCGATCTAACTGAGTAGCGGCTTGGATCAGATCTTCTAGCGTGGCCGGGGTTTCAGTCCTTGCCAGCTCGTCCTTGAGGCCTTCAGCGAGCCCCAGGCGGAACTGGTACTTCAGGGCGGCTTCATTCCAGCCAGTGTCGGCCGACCATTTACGGAACTCAGCCGTGTAGTCCTCCACGGGTCTTCTTCCTTGAGCCAGGTTATGGAGGACGGCTTCAGCCGTGGCTGTGCGCTGTGGGTCATCGTATAATTTAGCCATGTGCTCAAAGAAGGAATCAATTGAGTCCAGGATGGGGCTCCTTTGCTCCATCAAACTGTGCGCCCAGGCTTGCGGCTCTTCGGCCAAAAGGGAGATCACAAACCCCACTTTTACGGGTTCAGAACAAAAAGTCCTAGGTTGAAAAGCCAAATACAAGGAGCAGGCGTTCTTGAAGGCCCGATATTTTCTTTGGTCGCCCGAAAATCGCTCCGGGATGGGGACCCGAGGTTCGGGTTGAGTCATAACCACAGTCGGAGCAGAAAAAGCTTGAGAAGTAGCGACCCCAGGGGATGGAGCCACGGATGGGGGTACGGCCCCAGGCGGGTTGCCCAGTTGTTGGAGGCGGTCATCAATTTGCACGTATCCTTCCTGAAGCTTTTGAACAGCCTCGGTGAGGACGGAGACCTGCTGGCACAGGGTCTCGAAGGGAGAGCGCACCCTGTCGGCTTCGGACATCTGGCTGGTTTGTACTGTTAGACTGTGTACTCACCGAAGCCGAGATGCCGAGGGTGGCCCACAGTTACGACCCGGCGCCAACCGTCCCCTGGAGTTGGGACAGGGGAGGCGAGCCCCGGGAGGCACCAGCGCCAGTGAGGTCCGGGTTGGTAGCCGGGATTCTGGTGAAGACTGGAACTGAAGCTCCTCCTGGTGGTGGTGAGCAGAGCAGGCAGCCGAGGAGCCACAAGACAGGTGCAGGGCAGGTAACAGAAGCTGTACTGAGGCACTGCGGAGCAGGTAACTGGAGGGGTACCAGGCAGGTGCAAGCGGAACAGACTGAGGACAGGTCCGGAGAGCAAGCCGGGGTTCAGGGGTTGGAGAGGTCAACAAGTCCAAAAGCCAAGCCAGAGGTCAGGGATTATAGAAGACAGCGTATCCAGGAACAAGAGCCAAGGTCAACTTCAGGGCGAGAGGAGAGTCGTAAGGAAGGTCAACTTCAGGGCGAGAGGAGAGTCGTACGGAAGTCCGGGTCAAAGGTTCAGGTAATCGGCAGAGAGTCCAAGCACAAGCTGAAGACAAACCAGCAACCTGCCATAAGACAGGGGCTGGTTTAAATAGCCTGGTCTGGCCTCTGATTGGTTCCCGGAAGGTGCGCGCCTGTGTGCATGTTACGTCGCCAGACCGCGCAAGCGTGCGTGTGCACGCCTTTCCCGCATGGGTACACGTCGAAGCGCACCTCTATTGAGCATTTGCGGGGATCGGAAGACAGGCCTGGATCCCTGACATCTGGCGACAGTGGCAATGTTTAAATTTGACTATGCTGAGAGCAGGCTTGCTCTCTCTTTGATATCCGAGGCCTGATACTACAGTTCTCTCCTTGCTCATCAACCTTTTCTCCATCGTGTGTCATGTTGATGTTGGACACTTGCTCTTTAACCACCTTCACTAATATTATCCCTAGACAAGTGTAACGGAATGAACCGTGACAGACTGAGATCCTCTGCTCTCCACTAACCGAAGAGGGGGACCCTGTGGTAGTGGATGAGACTGTGGTCTCCACTCACAGCAACCCAACGGAAGGAGCTGGCAACAGAGCAGAGTGTCATAGGCCTCTGCTCTCCACTAATGGAAGAGGGGGACCCTGTGGTAGTGTATGGGACTGTGGTCTCCACTCACAGCAACCCAGCGGAAGAGCTGGCAACAGAACAGAGGGTCACGGACCTCTGCTCTTCACTAACGGAAGAGGGGGGACCCTGTGGTAGTGGATGAGACTGTGGTCTCCACTCACAGCAACCCAGCAGAAGAGCTGGCAACAGAACAGAGGGTCACGGACCTCTGCTCTCCACTAACGGAAGAGGGGGACCCTGTGGTAGTGGATGGGACTGTGGTCTCCACTCACAGCAACCCAACGGACCTCTAGGCCTCTGCTCTCCACTAACGGAAGAGGGGGACCCTGTGGTAGTGGATGGGACTGTGGTCTCCACTCACAGCAACCCAGTGGAAGAGCTGGCAACAGAGCAGAGTGTCATAGGCCTCTGCTCCTCACTAACAGATGAGGGGGACCCTGTGGTAGTGGATGGGACTGTGGTCTCCACTCACAGCAACCCAGCGGAAGAGCTGGCAACAGAGCAGAGTGTCATAGGCCTCTGCTCCTCACTAACAGAAGAGGGGGTTCCTGGGGTAGTGGATGGGACTTCAGTCTCCACTGACACAACCCCAGAAAATGGTGCAGCCCTGAAACAGGAGGATGTCGGCTTTGCTTTGCAAGCACCGGGGGTTTTTCACCTGGCACCTGTGGATGGGACTGCAGTCTCCACTGGTATACTCCAGGAAGGGGGGGCAGTTGGCCCAGACCCCCAACAGCATGATGGACTGAGCCCAGCCACCCTGCCTTCTCTCCAGCGGCTGAAAGGACTCCAGGGATTAGGGCCAGTCCAGGCCTCTCCCCAGCGGCAGGCGTGTTCTCTGAGAGAGGCAGAGGTTGGCGGGGTAAGTAATGCTCTGTTTGGAGCCATTTATTTGGGGTACAGTATGGATACCAGCATTGGAGGACTGGAACTACTGACGGACTTCGGAGTCAACCCGTTTGGGGTTCCCACCTGTGTCCGTCTCCCACCAAAAGGGGAGAGATGTAACGGAATTAACCGTGACAGACTGAGATCCTCCTATGTCTAGGGTCACCTTATGTCCACTAGGGCCATAGGGTGACAAAGAAATCATAATTCATATATTGCAGAAGATGGGACATTAATAATAATTCATATTGCAGGACTGGAATATTACAAAGTGGATGTCTTGAGATATCACAAGCTGTTGCCTATTCAATATGGGCACACATGCTTTTGAAAAGTGTTAATTCAGGTCTACAAGACAGTGACACATCTCTCTGTGTAACCGACTATTGAAATGTTAAGTGAGGTTGGCTCTTCAATGTGAAAGACACATTCTGTTGAAAAGGTGTTTGTGACGGTCGTAGAACATATCCCCGTCAAGCATTCCCTTCTTCTCCCATAAAAGACATCACCCAATATTCCCCGACTAGGAATATCCCTGGAATCGCTGAATAATCCATACATGAGCCATGGCTTAATGCTGAATGTAAACAGGACACACTTTATTGAAAGTACACAGCACACTTTATACAGGATTTGGAACATCCAGCCCCCAACAATCGCTTTCCTATTGGTCCATTGTAAAGTATGCAGTCTTCACTCTGGTCCTCTTAAAACATGCAAATGAGGACTTGAAAATGTCTCCGCAGAGATTGGTTCCAATGCTTGAATAGCCTGAATATGTGTGGCCAGAAGCCTGTGATGTGTTTTCAGACAAAAGCCCCAGGGGGTCAATCAATGTACACAATAGCCAGCCACAGAACAATGGAGCCGTCTGGAAAATTGAGACAGGGCAGAAGTCATTTACACCTGATAATAGAAAGGCTTTAGATAGGGTTATCACACAATGGACAATGAGTATTTCTTCTGAGTCTATTGACCTGGCTAAGGTTCAGAATTAAATCTTCTGTAATACATGAATTAGGATTTCAGTATTTCATGGTCCATGACATTACTCCCCCTGGGAAATAGTTCAACATCCGCAGTGGGACCCAAACGGGTCACTCGAGGATGTTGGGCAAGTAGTCTTAAGGTTCCAGGACTGTCTGCCAGGATAACCCATCCGCCTTCCTGCTTTGAGGCCCTGGCCCATAATCGGACGGCAAGAGGCTCGCATTCAGTCCTCTCCAAAAGCCCCTGTCCCGGCTAGGCCGGTCACACATCTCCCCTTTTGGCAGGGGACTAACCCAGTAGGAGACACCAGATGGGTTGTCTCTGAATTCAGTCAGTAGTTCCAGTCCCCAAATGCCGGTATCCATACAGTACCCCAAATCACTTGCTCCAAACCGAGCATTACTCACCCCGCCATCCTCTGCCTCTCTCAGGGAACACGTCTGCCGCTGGGGAGAGGCCTGGACTGGCCCTTCTCCCTGGAGTCCTTTCAGCCGCTGGAGAGATGACAGGGTGGCTGGGCTCAGTCCATCATGCTGTTGGGGGTCTGGGCCAACTGGCCACCATTTATGGGGTATACCAGTGGAGACTGAAGTCCCATCCACTGGTATCCACTCAAGCTGTAGTGGGGTGCAGCCACCAGTAGCAGCCTGTCCTGGTGCCAGTGGTTACGCTGGGAGTAAGAGCTTTACCACCTCAGCTGGTTGCTGGGGAGGGGGGCCAACCGCCCCGGCTCCCTGGAACTCCACAGTTGGTCCCGGTGCTGGGCAGAGATGGCTGGCAATCTGCCCTGTTGCCAGCACTTCTGCTGGGGATGCATAATCCATAACATCCTCTGAACAGTCCATACATTCTGTAATCTGTGGCTGGGGAGTGATCGCCATCTTCTCACCCTGAGCCTCCAAAACTGCCACAGGGGTGGGGCAGAGGTCTTGAACCCTCTGTCCGGTGACCAGCGCTTCAGCTGGGGAAGTTCCTTGTAACTCCACAAATACTGCTCTTGGGGCTGGGCAGAGCACAGTGAAGTGTGGCCCTGATACCAGCTCTTCTGCTGGAGGCCCATCAGGTTGTTCTTCCTCAGCAGAGAAGTCTATCAGATCCCCTGTCTCTGCAACTGGTGTCTGGGGATAGAGGTTCACCATCTCCTGTCTTTCATTTGGTGCTGCTTCTTTAGGCGTTGTCACCGATCGTCGTATTTCTGCAATTCTCAGCTCATGTTGCCGCTCTCGTTCTTTCTCATCAAAAGCTTTAAAAGCTCTAAACGGAATCTTCCTTGTGTCTGCTGTGCTGTACTCACTGTTTGGAGAATGTGCGGCTGCTTGTTGGACTGCTGCCAGTTTTAACTGTAGCTCTGCGTTTCTTATTTGTTAACCCTTCTCCGCTACTAGGGTCATCACTTTCAGCACCACATCCGCTGTTGGGTTCGGACCGAACCATGCTAATTTCTCTCTTATTAGCTTGTTAGCTGCTGATTCCTCCTCCTGAATCACTGGTGTCCCCATCTTCTGTACTGCTGGCGTTGCTGCAACCGAGTTCTCCTGGTCTAGCTCCATTTATTCTGCTATGATGACACGCTCGGTTTTGTTGCTAGCAATCCTTCCACAAACTTCCAGTAGTCCTTTCCGTGTATTTCTTTTAAGCAGGGTGTATCAGTCTTCCATTCACTGTTCCCAGTGTCTGCTTGGAATCCTGGTGTAAAGGAAAGTAGAAGGGAAAATCCTGCTGCTGCCAACCAGTTGTGACGGTCGTAGAACATATCCCCGTCAAGCATTCCCTTCTTCTCCCATAAAAGAAATCACCCAATATTCCCCGACTAGGAATATCCCTGGAATCGCTGAATAATCCACACATGAGCCATGGCTTAATGCTGAATGTAAACAGGACACACTTTATTGAAAGTACACAGCACACTTTATACAGGATTTGGAACATCCCGCCCCCAACAACCGCTTTCCTATTGGTCCATTGTAAAGTATGCAGTCTTCACTCTGGTCCTCTTAAACCATGCAAATGAGGACTTGAAAATGTCTCCGCAGAGATTGGTCCCAATGCTTGAATAGCCTGAATATGTGTGGCCAGAAGCCTGTGATGTGTTTTCAGACAAAAGCCCCAGGGGGTCAATCAATGTACACAATAGCCAGCCACAGAACAATGGAGCCGTCTGGAGAATTGAGACAGGGCAGAAGTCATTTACACCTGATAATAGAAAGGCTTTAGATAGGGTTATCACACAATGGACGATGAGTATTTCTTCTGAGTCTATTGACCTGGCTGAGGTTCAGAATTAAATCTTCTGTAATACATGAATTAGGATTTCAGTATTTCATGGTCCATGACAGTGTTAATTGCAAGAAACACTCTTTCATTGTGTGAAGCTCTCTGTTTACCCTATTGTGTTATTCTAAAGGTTAATTGAATTCTATTGATACCGGAATGTATTAATGCTCAGGTGTCAGAGACAGTACACGTCTGTCTAGGTAATGTGATTGAGGTCAAGGCATTGTGTAATTGTAGTTTGGAATGTGACAGATCTGTCAGTATCGGTGCCGACCTGTCTGCTAGATAATTAGCCTCAGTGAGTGAATAGGGGGGTGGAGATTGCATTGTCCTGTGATTAACTGTATTATGCTTGAAACTGTATAAGAAGCTGAGAAAATACCAATAAAGGGGTCATATCTTTGGAAGTAAGTACGGAGCTCTGTCTCGTCTTATTCTGGGAATTGATATGGATCGTGTATGCAAGATTGTCGCAGTGTGTCAGATAAGCTTGTCGTGGTTGGATGGAAGGTCGTAAACGGTGGCGACCGTTACAACAAGAATCACTGGTAACCTAACATGCCGGTCCCAAACTAATCAGCGGCTCCTTCGGGGGTGAGCGCTACATACAATACAATATATTTCATTTTCATTTAGTTTTTTTCTTTAGATAGTTTAACAGCAACAAATGCCTAATGATTAAACGTTAATTGGCCTGCTTTGGCTGGCAGATATAATTGGCCAGTATAAAAAAGGGGGTAAAAGCTGCACTACTACTGAACCAAAAACATTAAAGTCCACTGAAACCGAAATTGTTTGTTGTACTATGTATATATAGTCCAAATGTGCACCATTCAGTATGCACACAAATATTAGATCTTGAAGGTTATGCTCCAAAAACTTCACACCACAATGACTTCACAGATATTTCACACTTAAGTGAAAACCCACCACTGAGTATCAAATCCGCTTACCGAAAAGGGCAAGCTCGATTAGCAATCGGCTATAGCCTAGCCGCGGCCTTTGAAAGCTGTAATGGACTCCCAGACTAGAAGTTCCCAGAACTGGCTTCCTTCGCATTCACAGACTTCACCAGATGGACATAAGTAGAAAGAAGGTGCACCATAGCATAATTCTGTATAATTTATTTATTTAAAAAGTGTAAGTACTTAAAAGATGCAGGTAAAAATGTTACATGTAAAAACAGATACCAGCCGGGAAAAAGCGGAGCCCTTCCTCCTCGGCGTGGTGACGTCACTGCGCGTCCAACCAAACGTGTTTCGTCATTAACCAGACGTTCGAACGTTCAGTTTAATTTTTTTTTATTTTTCATTATTTTGATTGTTATATTTATAATTAGGGCAGTTTTCCTTGTTTCTCCATAAATTGGCCAGTAATTTGAGGCTTTCCTTGTTCTGGATGATGTAATGCAACTGGCCAAATTCTGTCAAGCTTAGAGTGCCTAGACATCTCCGGTTTCCGGGGACTGTTACCGGTCTGAGGACATTGTCCAGATTCAGAGGCGGTTTAACATAGACAGGGCATCCCATGCTGGCTGAGAATCAGCCTAGTGGCTTGGATGCCGATGTTCCGATGCTGATGCAGTCCTGTGCCCAGCGCTCTGTGTGTTATGCAGGCCTTTGTCCAGCACTCTTTTTATCATGTAGTCCTGTGCCCAGCGCTCTGTGTATTATGCAGTCCTGTGCCCAGAGCGTTGTGTATTATGCAGTCCTGTGCCCAGTGCTCTGTGTATCAAACAATTCATTTTACATAAAAAATAATCTTGGGAATACAGCCCAAGTGCAGATCCCTTGTTTCTTAATAGAATCACCTGTTCATATCTCCCTATTGTAGTATGCAGTTATCTATCACTTACCAGCACTTTGTTAAGACCCCTTTCACACTGGGGCAGTTTTGAGGCACTTTGCAGTCCTGTGCCCAGCACTCTGTGTATTATGCAGTCCTGTGCCCAGCGCTCTGTGTATTATGGAGTCCTGTGCCCAGTGCTCTGTGTATTATGTAGTCCTGTGCCCAGCTATCTGTGTATTATGTAGTCCTGTGCCCAGCTCTCTGTGTATTATGCAGTCCTGTGCCCAGGGCTCTTTGTATTATGCAGTCATGTGCCCAGCGCTCTGTGTATTATGCAGTCCTGTGCCCAGCGCTCTGTGTATTATGGAGTCCTGTGCCCAGTGCTCTGTGTATTATGTAGTCCTGTGCCCAGCTCTCTGTGTATTATGTAGTCCTGTGCCCAGCTCTCTGTGTATTATGCAGTCCTGTGCCCAGGGCTCTTTGTATTATGCAGTCCTGTGCCCAGCACTCAGTGTATTATGTAGTCCTGTGCCCAGCTCTCTGTGTATTATGTAGTCCTGTGCCCAGATCTCTGTGTATTATGTAGTCCTGTGCCCAGCGATTGTGTATTATGTAGTCCTGTGCCCAGCTCTCTGTGTATTATGTAGTCCTGTGCCCAGCGATCTGTGTATTATATAGTCCTGTGGCATTTTCCAATAAAAAAAAAATATGTACCCAGATTTTAAAAATCTGGTCACCTTAATCAAGCTCTCATTAAAGATTAAGAGATCACAAATGATACAGTAGTGTAAATTGACCAGCAGCAGGACATTTCTAATGAGGGAGAATCAGACAATCCAAGGTCATCCTGAGCTCTATGATACTGGTCACAGGCTGAACAAGAACAATAAAAAGAAGCTCCATATGTGGCAAGATTGCTGCACAACTGAATCAAGACTGAGAAAAGAAGAGTGAACCGACATCAGCGAGTTAAGAAAATGTTCTTACAGTTTGCTAAGTTGATATCCATTTTTTTTTCCGATTCCATGACTAGTGTAGATTAGATAGTCCAACCTTTTACTCCCCACTATTAGAACCCCCCAAATTCTTTAAACATTTTTCCATTTACCCATTAACGAGATAGACACAGGAGTTGGAGTAAACTCGGCCACGACAGCCTATTTATTTTTTCAAACCAAATTAAATATTTAAATCCAATTAACTAATTCCAAGTAACCAAAACTTTATTCATTAACATTTAACCCAAATAACTTTATTAACACCCGTCCAATTTGGTCTTTGACAGCAACCCCACTTAAACCTTTTTATTTTCCATTACACTGCGTTACCATTACCATATCCGGCCCCCAGCCGACTCCAGCTCGGAGACACCCCCTTTTTACACCGCAGTGTACCATAACCGTATTCCAGCGGACACCGTTCCACTGGAATAACACCATACGGGGGACATCCCACCGATGAGCCCCCCCACCATTTCCATTCCATCTGTTAACTGTCACCATCAAAGACCAAAGGACACCGCCAACACTGTCATGACAACCTTTCTTCAGAACTTGAAAGAAAAGAAAACAGACGCACAACACCAAAATACCACAAAACAGGAGGTTGGGTAGCACCCCCACGTAAACCTTTTTTATTTTCCGTTACACTGCGTTATCATTACCATCTCCGGCCCCCAGCCGACTCCAGCTCGGAGACAACCCCTTTTTACCAGTGTACCATAACCATATTCCAGCGGACACCGTTCCACTGGAATAACACCATAAGGGGGGCCATCCCACCGATGAGCCCCCCCCCACCATTTCCATTCCATCTGTTAACCGCTACCATCAAAGACCGAAGGACACCGCCAACACTGTCGTGATGACCCCTCTTCCGAATCTGAAAGAAAAGAAAACAGACGCACAACACCAAACATACCACAAAAACAGGGAGGGTGGGTGGGAAAACCTGCCTCCCAGCGTGCTACACTTCCTTGAATGTCCCACGTGTGCCCCCGCCCCCCTTTATAAGGGGGGTTCCTCCTACCCAGTCACCAGACCTCCTACAGCCACTCCCCTGAAAAGCACCTCCTTCCTTCCTTAACCCTTTTGTTGCACTACTCCTCACACAGTCATGCCCAGCCCTCCGTTATTTGTCTTTTTTGTCATGTCACTCTGGGCTTTCCTTTACCATTAATTGAAATTTGAGTGTGGACGTGCATCCCCACCTTAACAGCATCTGGCAAGGCAAGTTGACAGCGAGATTTTAGTGAACCCATGGTATACATATGCCTCTATACATAATCTTCATGTAGATAATAACAGGCAACTCAACAAATAAAAAATGAGACCACAAGCTTACCTGGATTATAAAATGCATTTTCATAAACACCACAAACACCATAAATGTAACATTGGGGGCGTGGCCTGCACAGGCATGTGAGTGGTTGCAACACACGGAGCTCCCGTTAATGATCCTCTTACGATCCTTTTCCTGGACACTTGCTGCACCGACGATCGGTACACACACAGCCTTACTTTACCGGCCACAGCGGAGGGTGACTCGGCAGTTGGCGGGGCATCGGATGACTCGTAAAACTGAGAGGGAAGCTGCAGCAGCGGTGGCAATGAATGTCCAAGAAGGCGTTGGATCCTCTCAGCAGCAGAAGGCAGCGCATGGGGCAGACAAACCGCCGGAGATGGGCGGTAAGTCACTTAAAGGACAAAAACAGCATGGGAAAGAGCCCCCCCAAAGACATGCAATATTACACCCAAAAACTGCAGGGCCCCTCCAGCTCCCCTGCTCCACCACCGCGAACGTGGGCTCAGAGGGTATAGGAGCAAAATGGCACCTCAGCCATGGACGACACATTACCACTACAGAGCTCCTCTGACAACTTCCAGGACATATTTGCGGAGATACAGAGGATGCTCCTCAGCCCACACTGAGTGAAATTCTACGAGCTGTGCAGAAATGCACTGTAATGGTCACCACCGTTTAGGATATCCATTCCATCACCCCAACTGCGACAGCTTATCCGACAGGACCCATTTCATTCCCCAGAACAAGGACGAGACACACAGCTCTGTTCTTGTTCCAAAATGTATGAACGTTTTTAATGGTATCTTAGCTTTCTTATATACAGTACAGCATGTTAAAATTAATCACAGGGACAAAGAACTCTCCACCCACACATCACACTATGGGGCTTCAATCACATTATTTTAGATAATGACATTCAGTTGAGGTAATTATTAGTCATCGCCCAGACGTTCCATCTCCGCAATTAGAGGAGGTAATTACTACAGCTTGACAAGTTCCCCTCACCAGTTACACAAAACACATTCCTTTACTAAACATAATTGACATGCTAATTCAATACACCTGAAGAGAGACGTCTGACCTTTAGAGCCACAACTCATCTATACACAATGAAAGGTCTTTCAGAAGCCCGACTCACTTAGCATCTCAACAGCCTGGGTTAAGCATTGAAAGAGTCATTCTTATTGACCGGTTGTGGGTCAACATGAAATCACCTGTAATCTGTCCCATCTACTGCAATACATGAATTATGATTTATCAGCCACCCTATGCCCAAAAGGGGCACAGGGTGACCCTAGACCCAAGAGTCCTTAGGGACGCTGGCACAGGAGTATCCCCCATTCCTCAAAAGTCTCTGGGCATCACGGGTCAATCCGTTACATGCACAACCTCTGTGACAGCCTCGGTGGATGACTTAAAAGTACAGTTTGGGGAACTGGTTACTTAAACGTGTCCCTCCTGAGGCATGACCTCCAGAAAATCAGGGAGCAGACCACGGCCGTGTAGGGTCGCATTAGTGAGGTAGAAGACCTGCTGCCGCCCCTCATCAGGGACACCAGGTCAGCATTACAGCAATCCGCACAGGCGGATGACATTGAGAACCGGCTGAGGAGGAACAATGTCCGCATAGTGGGTCTACCTGAGAAAATGGAAATAACAAAGAACGGATGGACGGCCGCACACCGGAAAACTCTTGAGTTGTCTTTATTGAAAAAGCATAAGCAGGCACCACAGATACACAGCAAGAATCAAAAAACAGCCAACGCATTTCACACTTGGTTAGTGCTTATTCATGGTCATGTGTGAAACCCTCCCATATCTCCTAGGGGAGGGTAGGTTCTTCCTTCTTTTTTTCTATTTGCACATGGTTTGATTGGTGACTGTTCTCTATATATATCATTGAATTGCACTATGTTTGTATCACTTGCCTGACGAAGAGACCCTGCGTGGCCTCGAAACGTTGCTTTTTTGTGATCGTTTCTTTGCAATAAAAAATTTTTTGGACGTTCTTTTAAAACGATCCTTGGTGTGCTGGCGAATATGTTTACATCTTTACCAAACAGGCCTACTATGGGGAGGGGGAGAAGACTGGCTGACTTTTAGCCAGGATTACCAGGTCTCAGCAGGCGTCCCCCGCCATAGGAGCGATCTGTGGTGCTCAGGGGCGACTGGTGAATGACCCAGAGTTGATTATAGCGGAATTAGTCGCCTTCGATGCTTATACAAATGAGGAACTGCAACAATATGTGGGTGCAGTGGCCCTTCCATCCTGGCTCGTATAGGCCCATTTCTCTGTTGCAAAGCGATGTAAAGATTCTTGCAAAGGTGTTAGCTGTGCGGGTTAATACAGTTATCCTGTCCATTGTCCACCCGGACCAGGCAGGATTCATGCCACGTAACTCTACAGCGACTAACCTTCGGCGGTTGTACCTGAATATGCAGACCCCTTCGGACTCTGTCGGTAGCAGGGCACTGTTGTCTCTTGATGCCAATAAGGCATTCAACAGTGTTGGCTGGTGGTATCTCTGGTTGGTGCTGGCTAGGTTTGGCCCTAATTTTCTGAGGTGGGTGAGACTTCTGTATGATGCGCCACAGGAGGCCATACGCATGTCTGATAGGATGTCTCACGCTTTTGCACTGGGCAGGGGGACCAGGCAGGGTTGTCCCCTGCCCCCCCTGCTCTTTGCTCTGGCTATTGAGCCACTGGCGGCCCTGGTGAGGAGCTGCCCCGCGCTTCGGCCATTTCTAGCCTGGATAGTTCCCTCACAAGGGATCCTCCTCTCCAGTGGGGATCGAATTTGTCAATAACCAAAAAGAGAGTCCCCTCTGGATTGCGACATGCTCCTCTTTCTGGAGGATACAGTTGACTCATTGACTCAAGTTATGTCCCTTATCACTGACTTTGATCATTTCTCGGGCCTCACCATTAACTGGACGAAGTCAGCTCTTATGTTCCTAGAGGGGGCGCCCACGTCTGGGGGGAGCTTTCCCTGCCCCATCCCTGTAGTGGCGTCTTTCAAATATCTATAACTGTTATATTTGCTCCACAATACACATTTAGTTATTACTCTTAAAATATTTAGAGTTGTTAACTCTCTCTTTAGACAATTATTATGGCACACCAAAACCCCTAGGATAAAACTAGAGCAATTACAACGCCCAAAGGAGGAGGGGGGCCTTGCTCTGCCCAATCTTTGGATATATTACCTAGCCGCACAGCTTCAACACTTGATAGGAGCCATGGTCCCAATGCCCGCGGCTTCATCAGCCCGGCTTCTGCTGAGGGGCTCAGGTGCTGACGCGATACCCGAGGGGTTGGAGGCCCAGCTGTTTCAAAAGCCCAACAAACCTATGCCCACCTACTCGCTCATTTAGAAGGTATGGAACAAGGCCAAACAGCTCCAGAATGTAATGGGGTTCACCGAGTATAGGCTTCTCTGGGGGAACAACACTTACCCTGAAGATTGAGCAAGGACCCAATTGGCGCCCTTTGGGGATTATGCACCTTAGACATGTTTTCCACGGCAGGGCTTTGTTTCCATTTAGCGTACTACAGTCTAGGTATGCGCTCTCACATAATATGCAGTTCTACTACTTGCAGTTACAACACGCTGTCAGGGCCCAGGGAGATGCAGAGGAGTGGGTTCAGTCCCCCACTCCGGTTTTTCATATACTGCGGGCTGCATCCGACACTAAGGGTGTGAGCTCTCAATGATATAATATGCTGCTATCATCGTTTCTGGAGGGGTATCCCGTGAGGGTAGTGCATCAGTTAGAGGCGGATGTTGGACCCATTGCAGGGGAAATCTGGGAGGAGGCACTACAGGCGGTTAATGCATGCTCACTCAATGTGTCACAGAGAGTGTCTCAATTGTACATTTTACTGAGAGTACATTTCACACCGGTGAAACTCTTTAGAATGGACCGGGCACCCGACCCACTGTGTGGAAGGTGCAGGGCGGTACCGGGTGACTTGATTCACCTGCTCTGGCATTGCCCCAAACTCCATAGATATTGGACGGAGGTTCTGGCTACACTTAATTCGGTGTTCCAGACCAACGTTCCACTGGATCCACTTCGTTACCTGCTGGGGGTTCTGGAGGGGGCGATTACAGAGGAGGTGACCCGAGTGGCATTGCCAGGGCATTGTTCCAGGCGAGAAAGATCATTCTTCTTAAAGTGGAGGTTCACCCAAAAATCAACTTTCTGACACTAGATCCAGCATACTGCTAACATCTGCAGTATGCTGGTTTTTTTTTTTCTTTTGTACTTATCGTTTTATGAGCCGTTGTTACCCGGCTCCGAGCGGGGAATCTTGCAGGGAATGGGCATTCCTAAGCCAAGAGGAGTTGATTGATGGGCTGCTAAGGCGTGTCACGCCTTCCGAAAATACCCGAAGTGACACTCCAGCGTACAATGTTTCATGCTTTCATAATTTGTATGTTTTGTGAGCAATAAAAACCTTTTGATTAAAAAAATAAAATAAATGTAACATTATGTTGATGGTAAAATCCCAAACAACAGGTACATTTATAAAAGAACAAAACACAAGGGCAAAGAGCAGAAAAATTAAGGCATTTGTTGAGTTATGTGCCATTACATTAACTGTAATGGTGGTGAGAGGCATACACACTGGACAAGGAGCTATGAGAGACACAAACCCTGGACACTGGGCAGTGAGAGGTACACAAGCTGGACGCCAGGCTGGGAGAACACACTCGCTGGATGCTGGATAGCAAGGGAAGAGAGGAGTTGCCACAAGAGATAGAGCTGAGAGGAAAATTAACAGAGCAGGGTGGCAGAAATGTAAATCGGGGCCCCCGGCTATAAGCAGTGAGGTGCTTTAAAACAGTGCTACTGGGACACTGTGAGTAGCTGAGAAACTTTGGTTGACTGAGGCACTGTGATTACTGAGATATTGTGAGTGACTTGGGCACTGTGACTACTGAGGCATTGTGAGTGACTGAGGCATTGGGGCATGTGTGTGTGTGATCAGTGAGAGGGAGCAGGAGACACCAGGGACCATGTGATCAGTGAGAGGGAGCAGGAGACACCAGAGGCCATGTGATGAGTGATGTGTACCAGGGGACCATCCAGGATCAGCCCCACAGCCAGGATATCAGGCAGCACTTGCGGCTGTCCAGGAGTCCCCCCCCCCCCCCCCAAATGCTGGAGTGCTGGAGGCTCCGCACCTCGCGGGAGATTTGGGATGTCTGTATTTATGCACTCCAATTCCTCCACCTTCACTGTACCAACAGCTGCACATCCTTTAGAGCAGGGGTCTCCAAACTACGGCCCGGGGGCCAGATGCGGCCCTTTGCCTGTTTTTATCCGGCCCTTGGGGCACTAATCTGCCATCAAACACCAACAATGGAGCGTAATTTCTCCCACTCATACTAATAATAGGGCACTATTCCTCCTTATGATACCAATTATTTGGCACTATTCCTCTATCCTAATACCAAATGAGGTGATGTTTACTCCTACTGATGCCGCTGGCCATGATCTGGCCCTCCTGAAGTCTGAAGGACCGTAAACCGGCCCTTTGCTTAGAAAGTTTGGAGACCGCTGCTTTAGAGATTGTGCTCTGAGGAGTATAACCTTTTAGAGAATGGTAAGTCTGTCTCCCTTTTGTCTTTGTTTAATATTTCTTTTATTTACCCTTTTCAAACCTTCAAATAAAAAAAGGTCACACTTTTTAAAATAAAAAAAGATAATTTCAGAAAAGTTAACGTTGCACAATAAAAATAAATGTGCTTGTCATACATTCTCTTGTCTGTTTTTCTTTCTGTCAGTTGTCAGTTATCTACATGTCTACTGGTCTCCGTCAAATATACAATCTGATTGTACAATCTCTTTGCAGTCTCTCTAGATTTTAACGATAAGAAGGTCCAAAGAGGCAGCTGAGAGCCTGAGCCAGCTGCTCCCACACCCTCAGCAGCCCGTAGCTCTAGTGAGCACTGGAGGGGCAGGGTAGAGAACCAGTGACTGACAGTCGCTCGCTCTCTTTCCACTGAAGAATAAGAACTGAGTGAACAGGGGTCATTGATTCTCGATCTTAGAGGTGGCGGGAGACAGATGCAGCATTAGACCAATGCTGCATCCACTTGCAGATGAGTTTAAATGTATTTTTTCAATCCCATATTTTTCTTTTAAGATTTCTATGTAGTATGAATATCAACCAAGACAAGCAAATTGATTATCCAATCAAGTAGGTACATGTACTGTATAGTTGTTAATAGAATATAACATTAATAATAATAATAGCTCATAGATTTTTAAATGTGTGGTGAGTTTTTGGGCATCTTATCATTATTTCACTAGGAACATTACCAATGTAGCTATGACATTCTTTTTTAAGGGCACGTTATTTTAATAAGACATTCAAAGCTGGTTAACACAGGAAATAAAAATGTATTCTTCAACATGCAGTACACACCGATACCACCCCTTTTCTTGTGTAATCTGTATATATATGCATGGTCTAGGACTTTATTGCACGCTTGCCTGTATATGCGTACAGCTGGCAGGCACTTGTTTTACTTTGCCACATATACATTCACGTATTTTACCCTCATGCATAATAATAAAAATATAACTTATACTGCAAACATGTGATGTGAACATGTGAAAACAAGTGATCAACGGCTGTTGTACAGGGCCCAGATTTTCCCTTCATTTCCCTTTCCATCAGCAGAGGATACAACCAGAAGCTGCCAAGCACATCTTCTTAAAAGAGCCACACGTCCCTTTTGGCATAGGATTAAAGACCATGTACAGTTGTGCTCATAAGTTTACATACCCTGGCAGAATTTAGGATTTCTTGACCATTTTTCAGAGAACAAACTTTTCTTTCACTCATGGTTAGTGTTTGGCTGAAGCCATTTATTATTAATCAACTGTGTTTACTCTTTATAAAACATAATGACAACAGAAACTACCCAAATTACCCTGATCAATAGTTTACATACCCTATTTCTTAATACTGTGTATTCCCTTTAACATCAATGACAGCTTGAAGTATTTTGTGGCATTTGTGGATGAGACTCTTTATCTTCTCAGATGGTAAAGCTGTCCGTTCCTCTTGGCAAAAAGCATTCAGTTCCTGTAAATTCTTTGGCTGTCTTGCACGAGCTGCATGTTTGAGATCTCCCCAGAGTTTCTCAATGATATTGAGGTCAGAAGACTGAGATGGTCACTCCAGAACCTTCACTTTATTCTGCTGTAGCCAATGCCTTGTGTTTTGGATCATTGTCATGTTGGAATGTCCAAGTACATCTTATGCGCAGCTTCCTGGCTGATGAATGCAAATGTTCCTCCAGTATTTTTTGATAACATACTGCAATTATCATTCATATTCTCTGAAAAATGGCCAAGAAATCATAAATTCTTCCAGGGTATGTAAACTTATGAGCACAACTGTATACTATGTTACCACCAACATGCCATCCACGCCAATAGGGCAACATGTAGGTTTTAATCATGTATGTCTCGGTTACTGAATTTGTTGCTTTAGAACGGATCCCGATAGATCTTAGAGGAGGAGTTTT
The DNA here is from genome assembly GCA_029574335.1 of Rana kukunoris. Lineage (NCBI taxonomy): Eukaryota > Metazoa > Chordata > Amphibia > Anura > Ranidae > Rana > Rana kukunoris. The sequence continues at coordinate 497,506,410 of CM056050.1, read as the reverse complement.
CGATAAAATGTTCCTCCAGAGAGAGATGCAGTGGATCCATCTTACCACCGGGCTTAAATGACACCATGAGCTACAAACCATTCTTGTATTATCTTGTGACTTGCCCATGTGTCTCTGTTCTACGATATACTATTTTAGTTTCTCTCCTTTTTTGCTTCTTAAAATAGCGATGGCCAGCACCATTATAATGATTGTTAGGAGACCTTGCTCAGGAGCAGAGTCTCCACAGTTGTTCTGAAAACAATGAAAACGTGACTTCACGGAAACTATTATTTTGAGAACACTTCAATAAAGAATATTCAAATAAAAAAAAAAACATAGGCTGCTGTTAGTCAAACTCCTGTGAGGAAGAGCGGGGGCTTGGCTTACCAGCACTGTGTGTGTCTACAGATACATACAGACTGGCTCAGGAGATTGTCCACATGGCTGCCTTTTTAACACATAGCTTATTGAGTGGGCACCCAGATAAAGGAAGAGCAGATGTGGCTGTTGGGGGACTTAAGAAGAGGAGGTAAGGTGATATATTGCACAGAGCAGATAAGTATAAAACATTTTACTTTAAAGCAAAAAATATAAATTTTCTTATCACTCTAATGCCTTGTACACACGAATTTCCGATGAAAAAGGTATGACGAAATTTTTTCATTGGATATTCTGACCGTGTGGGGGCCCCATCAGACTTTTTTTCTGTCGCAGTTTAGAAACAGAACATGTTTTATTTTTTTCCATCAGAAAAAATAAAACATGTTCTATTTCCAAACTCCGACGGAAAAAAGTCCGGAAATTACAATCGTCTGTGTGGAACTCCGAAAAAAAACATGCATGCTCAGAATCAAGTCGACACATGCTTGGAAGCATTGAACTTCGTCGTAGTGTTTTACGTCACCGCGTTTTGGACGGTCGGAATTTGGTCTGACAGTGTGTATGCAAGACAGGTTAAAAGGAATTCGAATGGAAAATTCCATCAGATTTTATCCCATCGGAAGTTCCGATTGTGTGTACAGGGCATAATACATGCACAATGTAGCTACAGACACTCTTCAGCAAGTGTCTTCTCCATCTTCCAATGTCCCTCTTTTTATTTTAAACTGGAAGCTATGAATTGTATATTATCCCTAAGGCCTCGTACACACGAGTAAATCTGTCTGCTGGAAATGGTCTGCTAGACCGTTTCAGCAGACAGATTCGATCGTGTGTGCTGGAAACGGTCTGCTAGACCGTTTCAGCAGACAGATTCGATCGTGTGTACGGGCAAACAGACGGATTTGGCCACCCGACAGATTTCAAAGCATGCTTTGAAATCTGTCGGCTGGGAACCTGTCCGCCCGACATGTCTGCTGGTTAGTATGCTAACCAGCAGACATCGACTGCGCAAACACGCGCCAAATGATTTTGACGCATGTGGCGGAAGTGTTTTACTTCCTGGTGCGGACGACGTGGCGGCGTCAACGTCACCGCCACGTCACCGACACGTCAGCGCGCTGTCTGCTGGCAGGGATTTTGGTTTGCTCGTGTGTACACGCGAGCAAACCAAAATCCAAGCAGACAGATCTGTTCAAATCGAACATTTTATTTATATTTTCAAAAAAAAATCAAATTTTTAAACTGACAATGACCATTTCTACTACATTTTCCTGTTTATGTGATTTGCTTCTACGTATATGAAAATCGCTCCTGCTACATTCAGAACATATTTCACAGACATTTGTTTTTTTAAATAAAGGTACGCATATTATTATTTTGCTAATATTTATTGCTTCTTTTTAATCTCCAATATATAAACTGGATTTTTGAGAAAGTTCCCATCCCCTCTCCAACAAAACAAAATTACATCTTTTGACATTAAAATTGATGTGCCCTAAAGATGAACCATGCAACAAAATCTAAAGTGTACTGGAATTTCTATTTATTTTTCAAGTTCTGTACCTCTGAAAATACATTCTGGTAACACAAACTACATTTTCACAGAAGAACTGGTAGATGCACTGTTTATGCTTAGAGGTATACAAAACAGTGACAGATCTACAATGGCTTTGGATTACGGACACATGCAGTATACACCTGCAGTTCATTTATTTATGGGTAATTTTTCATATTTTGTTTAAGTTTCTATGTAATGAAGAAAAATTATTATTATTACATGCACAAAGTTTATTAAATCTCATCCCATCAAATGGCAGGTTTTTACTTTGCATAGGCAAACACTTCCTTGGGTTTTTTTTTAAGATTGCAAAGCTGTAATAAAAAAAAAAACGTAGCTCTCATTGCAAGACTCACCTTGACTCCGGCTGCGTACACACGATCGGTCAAAACCGATGAAAACGGACTGAAGGACCGTTTCATCAGTCCAAACCGATCGTGTGTGGGTCCCATTGGTCAGTTATCCTTCGGTCAAAAAAAAGAGAACTTGCTATAAAATTTGACCGATGGACGCTTGACCGATGGGTCAAAACCGATCGTTATTATGCAAAAGCATTGGTTAAAAGGCCGCGCATGCTCAGAATTAAGTCGACGCATGCTTGGAAGCATTTTTTTCAGCATGTCGTTGTGTTAAAACACGTAAACGTCACCGCGTTCTAACATGATCATTTTTTTAACTGATGGTGTGGAGGCACATCAGACCATCAGTCAGCTTCATCGGTTAACCGATGAAAACGGTCCTTAGGACCGTTTTCATTGGATGGACTGATCATGTGTATGCAGCCTCCAACGATATCCCTGATAGAACCCTCACTCCACTGACGGCCCGTTTGTAAATGAATTACTGCCAGCATCATTCAATACCCTTCCTGTGAGCCTAGCCACTGGATTTGCATTATCTGTACTGGCATGGCCCCATTAGATGCCAACAGTTTTCAAATGCTTGCTACCTTGGCAAATAGTGCTATCAACTAAGTTTAATGCAGGAATATGCATTAAGATAAAAAACCATCTATGCATTAAGATAAAAAGCCTTCTGTGTACAGCAGCTCCCCCCCCCCCTTAGCCCCTTAATACTTACCTGAGGTCCATCTTGATCCAGCGATGTTGCATGAGAGACTGGGCTGTCCCTTCCTTATTGGCTGAGACAGCAGAGCAGCGCCATTGGCTCTTGCTGTTGCCGATCAAAGTCAGTGAGTCAATGAGGAGAAGGGGCATGGGGCCAGGCCGCGGCTCTATGTCTGAATGAACACAGGGAGCTGCGGCTCAGCTTAGGTGCCCCCATAGCACGCTGCTTGCTGTGGGGACACTCAACAGGAGGAATGGGCTGGTAGCACTGAAGAGGAATCTAAGAAGTGGAGGATCTGGGTTGCTCTGGGCTGCTCTGTGCCAGGGTTTCCAACTTTCAGTAAATTTACAAGCAGTTTGTAAAATCCATAATTGTTGCATCTGTCCACGAATGTCAGTTATGGACATGCACAAAGTACAGATTTTACAAACTGTTTGTAAATTTACTGAAAGTTGGCAACCCTGTTCTGTGAAAAACTACTGCACAGAGATGGTAAAACTCTTAAAAGTGTAACTAAACCCACAACAGTAAAATCAGTCTGTATATGCAGTAAAACATGCTTGTTATACACACAGTGGAAACTAAGGGGTTAATCCTCTGCATTGTGTAAAAAGGCTGTTTTGATGTATGCACAGATCCTCCCTTCCTTCCACTGTCCCCTGATAATTTCTTGATAACACAGAGCCTATGAAGTCAGGCTGCACATGCTCAGTTTGTTGTATATTGCGAGATTGCTAGAGAGTTGTCATTTTTTTATTGGGAGAGTGCATGTGATCAGCACAGGGGCAATCGGCACTGTCCAGACAGAGAGTCAGGGGTTTTGCAGTCTCATAGAAAAGTCAGAAAACTCCTCCTATAGGCTGTAACCAGTGCCTGGGTGGACACTGATAGAAGTCACAAGATTGCTCTATCTGCTGATGAGAAAGTGTATTTAGCAGTTTATGTTTACTAAAATAATTGCATTTCCATGTTCTGTGTACTGTTGGAGACCACGTATAGTAAATGCAGCATCCTGGGTGTAGTAACACTTTAAGGTTGCAGTTGGACATCAAACATCCCTAGATCCCAGCAAACATAATGTTTGAATTAAAAAAAATCAGCAAATGTTACTGAGATCTGGATTTACTGTTCAAGAATCTAAATGTTGGGGAAGCTTCAATAAAGAAAACTTTATTAGGTAACTTATAGCAAATAGTGATGGCAAATATGTTTAATGAATACATAGAACCTTCCAATGGTGACTTGGCAACAAACAAACACCAAATCTGTACTTATTATTTAAGACATGTTAAAAAATGAAAATAAACTGTGCATCATCATGTGTGCATTCTAAGTATAAAAGACACAGTTGTGAAAAAATCTGAGAACATCCACACTTTTGTGAGTTATCGTTGCTTCGTGTGTTTGTATTCTCCTAATCCTCACATACTTTAAAAGAATTAACATAGGAAAAACTGTATGTAATGAAGAGTCTGTGAAAGAGAAATTACATTTTATAATGCTTTTGTGTATAGTACAAGAGCATGGGGCAGCAGTGGTGCAATCTGATTATATTACTTATTAATTCAATTTGATATTGTTTTTTTTTTGCCAGAACACCATCTACCTATTTATAGAGTTGGGTCCATAAGTTAAAATATAGTTACTAGAATTAGCTTTGCACAGCAACTCTGAGCGCTTCACGAGGCCCCAAAAGCAATGATCGGCTTAGGTTAGAGGGACTCAACCTCGGAGATGGAAAAAAAATCTCTTTAAAATGTTTGCAACACCTTTTTAAAAATGTTAATAATATATACCAGAAGATGAGAAATGAGCATAAAAAGGTACATTCACCCTCCTTATTCACAGCATAAGTTTATATAAAAATGTACAGAACAGATTTCCCATGGATACACTCCCACCTTGTGTTTGGATTTTGTATGTGTGATAAATATCAAATATCACAGGCAATGTAAGGCCAGATAGAAAGCCAGAATTTGAGAAGAAACTTTACAAGCGCTCTGATTAAATTCTGAAGCATAAGCTGTCAAGAACCAAGTCTGCCAAACAAGACTGGCTTTGACCTTAAATGTTATGTTTAAAAGAACATATTCTGTTCAGTATCCCTTTAGTGCACATCTAAAGACTTTGGAAATTATGATGACTGAGCAAAGCAAATATGGGATATTATACTCACTCTATGTGGATTCTATTACAACACGGAATAAGAAACAATAACTTGCTCTAACTAAAAAAAATTGGAACAATTAGATATAAGCTGTTTGCCAATGAGGATACAATCTTTCCACCATGGCTTAAATATAATGAAGGCACCAGCCTAGTGTTTTATTTTTATGGTAAGGGAATGCAGAATAGCAAATTCGATAGGGCTACCCTAGAGCTTTGGAAACCATCCTATGAACCTTGGTATGATGCACAGTAGGCCAGACAGTGTGTGGGACTGTGTGGCTGCTCTGACAAATTATTCATACCAACATTCCACCTTCTGGATACATGGCATATCTGTGTTTTCTCTCTGCCTCCTGTTACTTCCCCCTAGTTGCTGTGTCACTAGTTTGTCTTTGCATTACCCAGCATAGCCTCATTAATGTCACTTGGTCAATTGACAGTGTAGTAACATGCTATGGACCTCACAAATGTGTTTCTGAAAGAATGGTCAAACATTCTAATAGACGCACTCCTAAACCTTGTGGATAGCCTCCTAGACGAGGTAAAGCTGTTATAGCTGCAAGGAGAGGACCAACTCCATATTGAACCCTATGGACTAAGACTTGGATGCCATTAAAGTTTATGTGCATGTAAAGTCAGGCATCCCAATGCTTTTGACATTATAGTGTATGTTTGAACTACCAAAGAGCCAATAGTGAGCCAATTCTTGTTTTTCTATAGGAGTGACGAAACATAGAAGTAAAAAGAAGTAACAGGTTTACTTTAAAGTACTGTGTAACCAAGGCACAGTGGTCCTATGACAGATCTTTAAGGCAGCAGTGTCAGGTTCCTAAACTTATTATTATTATGTCTACAACCCATTTAGGTCTTAACGTACCCTAAAATAGTGTCAGAATGTCTGATGTCCTGCCTAGTGGTCTTTACAAGTTCCAAGAGTTTTATTAGGTAATTACCATTAAAAGTATTATTAAGTTGGTGCTTTCATTTATGAGAAGTGATTTAAATAGCTATCTTGGTTCTTTCTATTTCATCAAAAATGTTTTCTGGTTTAATGCTGGCCTTTGTAATATCTGCTGAGTGCATATTTAATGTACATTTTTTAAGAAAAGCTATTGTCTAATGTCTGAAACAAGTGCATGTCTATGGATTAAAAGGTCAATAAATAGTTTGGCAGCCTGGAGTTGTATACGCTTCCAACAAATATGTTGTATTTAATGTCTATGGCCACTTATGATGGGAGAGGTTAGGCATGTGGTTCTATTTTGTATTTACAGCATTGGGGAATATGAGATATGGGATGGCAACCCTAATCTGAGCAAAGGCAAATTAGATTTTTTTTTGTTCAAATAATGCTTGAGTATGACGTAAAGGTCTCAGTGGATAAACTCCACCATAGCCTCTAAAATTTGCCTGTTTGTCTTTTGAATCTATAATTGAATTTATTCCATTTATTATTTTGTGTTTTAGAGCTTTTCTGTGTAAAGTAAAGTGTTTTATGATAATTTGCAAGTAAAAGTATACAAGAGAGAAATGCTTGTTTTATGAAGAAATTGCTGGGAGGTATGCCCAAGTGCCTCAAGCACACAGGGGGGAGAAGAATTTTTTTGATGCATAGAACTTAAGTGCATTAGAAAACTGGAATTACCATAGGCATAGCATTTAAAATTCTCTCATATAGACATACGAATATGTTATATAAGTAGAAACAGCAGTGCCTTGCTAGCAACTCTGCTGTCATTGTCTGACAGAGACAACAATAAAGTTAAAACAAAAATACACTAAAAATTCCATTCATACTGCAGTTAAGAACACTCCAGCCAGACAGGAAAGTTTTGCATGTGAACGTGCTCCACAGCTCATGTGATAATTTTGCCATGTGATAGTTTGATATATTCCTATACAGTGGAACCTCAGTTTAAGTGTAACTTGGTTTGAGAGTGTTTTGATTTGCGAGCAACTTTTTTTTTTAAATTCTGACTCAGTTTGTGAGTGTTGACTCGCAAGACAAGCAGAATTCAAGCTAAATAGGCCTGCAGTACCTCATTGGCCAGAGGTGTGGGGGCGCTGAAGCTGAGCAGACCCGAAAACAGGCCTGCAGTACCTTATTTGGCCTGAGGTACGGGGGCATAGGAGCTGAGAAAAGCCGAACATTGCCCTGCAGTACCTCATTTGGCCTGAGGTACAGGGGTGCAGGAAACGAGCCAAAGTGTCCTTGTACCTTTTCGGCCCTTTTCGGCACTCTCTGGCGCTCCCCCCACCTCTAGCCGCATTCGGTATTGCATCCCATTGAAGTCAATGCGGAACAAATTATTTTTATTTCCATTGACTTCAATGGGAAAACTTGCTTTGATATGCAAGTACTTTGGATTACGAGCATACTCCTGGAACGAATTATGCTCATAGTCCCGAGGTTCAACTGTAGTTTTCAGGGAATGTCAGGGAATGACTATGATAAATGTGGCTAATAGATACTGCATGCACCAAACTTGGATCTTGCTTCTGCTCTGTCCCCAGTTCTTGACCCTGATTCTGTTCTTGACCACATCTCTGTTTTATGTCTCCTTGATGCCTGCCTGCTGCCTGCTGCTGACCTGGTTCAAGTGCCTATCCAGCTGTCATCTGTCTCAGCTCTGATCATCACAGCGAGTTCCTGTCTCAAGCCTGCTGGGAGCTCTGACAAGCCTTGTATCTGGAACCCCCAGCCTACGTTAAGTGCCCCTTTAACTTCTACTGTTCCTGACCTGATGTTCTGCCAGCCTGCCAAGGTCTGCATCTCCTGCTGCAAGCGCTCCTATCCTCCTGTCCCTCGGTACCCTCTGTTCCACCTTCAGCGGGACCTGAGCTTGAGATACAAGAGAGGCCAGACTCGTCATTTCAGTCTATGATTTCTTTCTGAATGGCACTTATTATCTGGATGCTGTCACGCCTCTAATGTGTGTGGCCTCCACAGCAATGTGAACGCCTCCACAGCAGTGCGTGAAAGACCCAGGAAGTTCTTCTGGGACAGCGAAGTTAGGAGTAAGGACACAGAGATACACCATCCACAATAGGTAGCAGATCTGTGCCGCTTCCAGGACCTGAAGGCAGTAAGGTACTGCAGCAGTATCCTATGGTTGAGAAGTGTACAGAGACAAAATTATATGGTGGTGAATGATTACCACCTGCTGTGTAAGGAGAATAGATTTGATGTGGGCAAAGTATACATTTGCAGCGCACCTAGGAGAAATGGGTTTCCAATAAAAGGAAAGTTGTAAATTGAAGAACATAATAGCACAGATTAAGACATTATAGAACATATTTGTGGAGCAGATTCCCTTCAATACACAAAGCTTTTAATTTAATATCACCATCTGCAGCCAACACACTACACTTGGATAAAAGAACTTGTTGGCACACTAGCCCTGTACTGAATGTTTTTTTACTCCCTTTCCAAAGGTTTTGGCAGTATAATGTATTGTGTGCAGGTAAAAACAGACCTTCTGTTGGAAAGGGTGCTCAGCTCAGTGTACAGGGAAATCTTTCTTTCACCCTTTGTGTTTTCATGCCATATTGCATAAAATATGGTCATGACAAAGCTTTCTCTGCATTCCTAATACTGTATATGATGTTTAGTTTAAAAATGACCCTATCACTATAGGGTGAAAAGTGATATACTGTAGGCACCGCCTTTAAAAGAAGAGGAAGAAAGATGTATGTAGGGTGCTCTGAGCCAGATGGACCCACAAAAAGTCATGGAGACCCAGATAAAAGTCAGAGGTTAGGCTTGTAGTCAGTAGGTAGGCAACTTAAAATGTACTTCTGCAGCATTACATAAGAGAGAAGCAAACTCTAAGGTCGTGTACACATCATCAGTCCATCCGATGAGAACGGTCCGAAGGACTGTTTTCATAGTTTAATCCCGATGAAGCTGACTGATGGCCTGATGTGCCTACACACCATCGGTTAAAAAAATGATCGTGTTAGAACGCGGTGACGTTTACGTGTTTTAACACAACGACGTGCTGAAAAAAACAAAGTTCAATGCTTCCAAGCATGCGTCGACTTGATTCTGAGCATGCGCGGCCTTTCAACCGATGCTTTTGCATACTAACGATGGGTTTTGACCCATCGGTCAAGTGTCCATCGGTCAAATTTTAAAGCAAGTTCTCTTTTTTTTTGACTGAAGAAGAATAACTGACCGATGGGCCCCACACAAGATCGGTTTGGACCGATGAAACGGTCCTTCAGTCCGTTTTCATCGGTTTTGACCGATCGTGTGTACGCGGCCTTATAGAAACATAAACACAAAGAAGGCGCTTCTAAGTGCAATAATATAAAGCTTTAAAGGGGTTGTAAAGGTACAATTGTTTTTCCTAAATAGCTTCATTTCCCTTAGTGCATTCCTCCTTCACTTACCTCATCCTTCCATTTTGCTTTTAAATGTCTTTATTTCTTCTGAGAAATCCTCACTTCCTTTTCTTCTGTCTGTAACTCCACACAGTAATACAAGGCTTTCTCCCTGGTATGGAGTGTCGTGCTCGCCCCCTCCCTTGGACTACAGGAGAGTCAGGAAGCCCACTAACACACAGCTCCTTTCTCTGCAACGTAAAGAGCATCCTGACACTCCTGTAGTCCAAGGGAGGGGGCGAGCACGACACTCCACACCAGGGAGAAAGCCTTGCATTACTGTGTGGAGTTACAGGCAGAAGAACAGGAAGTGAGGATTTCTCAGAAGAAATAAGGACATTTAAAAGCAAAATCGAAGGACAAGGTAAGTGAAGGGGGACTGCACTAAGGTAAAGGAAGCTATTTAGGGGAAAAAATTGTACCTTTACAACCCCTTTAATAAGACAAATGGTTAAAAACACTTACAGAGGATACAAGGTAATCAAAGTCATCAGAGCATAAGACGTCCAGCAGGATGGTCTCCTGAAGAAATCCCTTATAATGTCTCGCCACTGGCCAGCAGTGTGGAGCAGTGCATGGAGATCCAGAAAGAGCCCCAATCCCGCTCCAGTCCTGCCCCACTGCTATATATATCTCAAGCTCAGTTTGTCCTTGTATCCACAGTTTTGAAGACGGAGTTAGTGCGTATGCTTGGAAACGCATCACAGCCCACTTGAAGTCATACTGTGGTTCCTTCTATTGGCTTGTAGGTTCTGTAGTGATGTAGAAGTCAGCAGCAGAAATTACACAGTGCAGCAGGTATTTGACCCATTTGAAGTAAATAAATACCAAAAGTTACCAGCACTAAAACAGTGACAGTGCTAGTCCAAATGGTGATAAAAAGGGGGGGTTAAAACCATTAATCATGAGGAAATTTTGAATGAGCCCAGTGCTGCACGGTAACCATGGCAGGAACACAAGAATAAACAAAAAACTCAAACAACCAGCACTCAATGGGCATGAAATGCAGACTATAGGAATGGCAGATAACTCGTTATTATGTTCCTCTAAGTTACAACAGTTATAAAAAGAGGGAGGGTTTAGTTCATATACTGGATAAAAACATGAAAAAAATGAACTAAGGGGAACATAATAAAGAGTTATCTGCCATTCCTATAGTCTGCATTTCATGCCCTTTGAGTGCTGGTTGTTTGAGTTTTTTGACTAATTTGAAGTGCCACTGATGACTAATTAAATGTGTAAAGTATACTTACCTTTGCAGACACCTGTTCTGATGACAGAATAATTAAACGTCCTCTCAAAGATAATGGAGAAAGCAGTGGTACAACAGCTGCAACAGCATCTAGATACCCATAATCTACTTGATCAATTTCAATCCGGTTTCCGTCCCGGACACGGGACAGAAACAGCATTGCTGAAAATATGGGACGACGCACTTGAGGCCGCAGACGAAGGAGAATTTTGTCTCCTGGTTCTGTTGGACCTAAGTGCAGCCTTCGATACAGTAGACCACAAACTACTACTGACTCGATTGACTGAAGTAGCCAAAGTCGCAGAACGTGATCTATCATGGTTCTCCTCTTTTTTGGAAAACCGATCACAAACAGTGAAATTAGGACCTTTTACTTCCGAAAAACGCACGGTGTCATGTGGAGTCCCTCAAGGATCACCCCTGTCACCGGTGCTCTTCAACATATATCTTCGCCCTCTCTTCGAAATCATCAGTAGCCAACAGCTGCTTTACCACTCCTATGCAGACGACACGCAACTGTACTTTCGCATCTGCAACAAAAAGGATCATCATATCAGTTTAGAGAATTGTCTCTCTTTGATAGAAAACTGGATGACAAAGAGTTATCTTAAACTCAACAGCTCCAAAACAGAACTTCTTCCGTTTCATGCAAGTCACCAGAGTCAACCTGCAACAACCTGGTCACCTCCCCCCATTCTGGGCCAGATCATCACCCCTGACTCCAAAGTCAAAAGTCTCGGAGTCATCTTTGACACCAACATGACAATGGACGCACAAATAGGGTCAGTAGTCAGCGGATCACACCATCTGCTCCGCCTACTAGCAGACTAATTCCTTTTATCCCCAAAGAAGACGTAGCAGTCGTGGTGGGAACAATTGTGAACTCCAGACTAGACTATGCAAATGCCCTTTACCTCGGACTCCCCAAGTACCAAATCACTCGTCTGCAAGTCGTTCAAAATACGGCCGCCAGACTGGTGACTGGGAAAAAAACATGGGAATCAATCTCACCTTCTCTGAGAACCCTTCACTGGCTGCCAGTAAAAGACAGAATTGCCTTCAAAGCACTCTGTCTGACACATAAGTGCATCCATGGGAAGGCTCCGCAATATCTATGCAAAAAGATAGAAGTCCACAACCCCAGTCACATTCTGCGATCCACCAACCAAAATCTGGTCAAGATACCCAAAGCCAGATACAAGTCCAAAGGAGAAAGAAGGTTTGCTTTCCAAGGTCCCAGACTATGGAATGCTTTACCAACCAGCATTCGGTTGGAGGAAAACCACCTGACCTTCAGAAGACAGATAAAAACTCTGCTCTTTTGATGACCAGAGAGACAGAAACAACATGCGCCCAGAGGCGATTCAGTTCGCATGTGCCGCGCTATATAAGTTTTTCATTCATTCATTCATTCATTCAAATGTATAAAGTATACTTACCTTTGCAGACACCGGTTCATATCCCATTACATGTTCTACTAGTTTCCTTACCTTGCTGCTTCTACTAATTTGAGTGTTGGAGGATTTCCCACTAAAGCAGAAACCTCATTCAAACATCAGCAATGCAAACGGTTATGCCCTGTACACATGATCGGTTCGTCTGATGAAAACGGACCGATGGATTCTTTCATCAGATATCCGATGAAGCTGACTTTCATCAGTCTTGCCTACACACCATCGGTTAAAAATCTGATCGCGTCCAACGCGGTGATGTAAAACACAACGACATGCTGAGAAAAATGAAGTTCAATGCGTCGACTTTTTGACCGATGGATTTCCCCACAGATAATCGTTTTTTTCTATCGGTTTTTTAACCATAAGAAAAAATTAAAACAGGTTCTATTTTTTTTCACCGATGGTAAAAAAACGATGGGGCCCACACACGATCGGTTCGTCTGATGAAAACGGATGGACCGTTTTCATTGGACGAACCGATCGTGTGTACAGGGCATAACGGGGTAAAATAAATGGAAGAAATTTAGAGGGAGAGGGATTTTAAAAATGGGGCTGCATAAGGAAATAAAATGTTATAAAAAACAGTCTTGTTTCCACATCCCCCAAAAAATTATGTTTTTAAATGTGTATGTTTTTAAAATATTTGACCCATACTTGAATGAATACTTAAACATTTTTGAAAAAATTGATTTATCTGTATTACAATGAATGCCTTTAACCACTTGCGGACCGCCGCATGTACATTTACGTCGGACAGAATGGCACCGACAGGCACATCAACGTATATATACGTTGGTGCCTTGAGGGGGTTCGGGGGTCCGATCCGACCCCCCCCCGTACATACGGCGGTCCGGTTACCTGGCCGAGCGATCCGTGCAGAGGGGGCGGCGGTTGGTTTTTGTCCGCCCCCTCCGGATCGCTCTCAGCCAATGCGCGCGCTCCCCCTATGGGTCATTTCCTCCTCCTGTGTAAACACAGGAAGGAGGAAGTGATGTGATCGCTCCCTCAGCATTTTTTTCGACCACCGCTGAGGAGAGATCACATAGTAAGTCTGCACAACAGCACACTGACAAACAGACACATAGGAACATTTAACCCCCCCCCCGATCGCACCCCCCACCCCCTCCCCCCCTGTCACAGTATCACTGAATGCAGTGATTATATGTATGATCACTGCAGTTAGAGTCAGTGTGACAGGCAGTGTGACAGGCAGTTAGTGTCAGGTCCAGGGTAGCCCCCTACCCCCCCCCAATAAAGTTTTAACCCCTGGATCACCGCCCTTGTTAACCCTTTCACTCCCTATTGCCAGCGTCACTAAGCGATCATTTTTCTGATCGCTGTATTAGTGTCGCTGTTCCCGCTAGGTAGCTATCTTTTTTTATTGCGATTTTTTTTTACTAAAGACATGTGGCTAAATAAATTTTGGCCTAAATGTTTGACTAAAATTTAGTTTATTTGATTTTTCTTATAACAAAAAGTAAAAAATATTGGGCCACTTAATTTTGCGCTGCGTAATCGAAATACTCTACGCTGCCGTATTTTACCAGGCTCTACATCGAATTCTGGTAGATTTTTGCCCGTACGCTACTGCGGCGTAGTCTATTTCTTGCCGCGTAATCGAAATACGCGTTTAGGGGGCGTGAAGCATTTAAATTAAGCGCGTCCCCGCAGCAATCGAATTGCGCATGCTCCGTTCAGAAATTTCCCGCCGTGCATTGCGCGAAATCACGTCGTTACGTCATTTGTTGTTTGAGTAGCGTCGTTTACGAACATTCCTATTCCCGGACGACTTACGTTAAAAATAATAAAAGACGTCGGAAAACGTAGAAATTTGACGCGGGAACGACGGCCATACTTAACATGGGCTGTCTAATATTAGGCCAGCAAAAAGCTGGTATAGTGTTACGCAAAAAAAAGATGACTAAAGATGCCGTAAGAGATTGCGATTGAAGATCGTAATTTTTGGGATCGCCGGCAAAAGCTCATTAGCATACCCCGACGCGGAAAACGACGGGAAGTCCACCCAGTGGCCGCAATTTTATTGCAGCGTAGATCCGAAGGCGTACGAACACGTAATCCAGTCGAATTGAAGCCCGCAGCCGTCTATTGAGGTTTGAGGTTTCCGACTAGCTAAAAAACGCGCGTAATTTGAAATTACTCCAGTCTAACACCAGTTAGACAGGAGTTACGGCTCTCTGAATCTGGCCCATTGTTTTTTTTCCAAAATTGTCGCTCTATTTTTGTATATAGCGCAAAAAATAAAAATCGCAGAGGCGATCAAATACCACCAAAAGAAAGCTCTATTTGTGGGAAGAAAAGGACGCACATTTTGTTTGGGAGCCACGTCGCACGACTGCGCAATTGTCTGTTAAAGCGACGCAGTGCCAAATTGTAAAAACCCCTTGGGTCATTTACCAGCATATTGGTCCGGTCCTTAAGTGGTTAAGAGACCTAAATAAATACAGGTATTTTCCCTAACTTACTTTCCAGACTGTGATGTCACCTTCCAGAAAAACAGTTTCTGGTTATGAACAACGGACTGCCTAGTTCCCAACTCAAACATTCATGTTGTTCATTCATAATGCACCCAGAGTACTAGTCTTAAATAAATCAAAACTGTTTAATAAAATAAATAAAAATGTTGTCATCTTGGGAAACTAAATATATAAACAGAAATGGAAAATAAATGCATAACTGTGAGATTCCCAACTAAATGAGTGTTTTAACAAACACATTAAGCATGAAAAAGTTTAGACATTGGATATTTTTCCTGGAACAAGTGTGATATTTAAATTCTTGGAAAATGTTGTGAATATATTACACAGAAAAAATAAGTATAGTTTATAAATTACAAAGGCCATAAAATGGTTTATTATTTCCTTATGAGTCCCCCTGACTAGTATTATCACACTATGGGCTTGATTCACTAAAGATCAAAAGGTGAAGCGTTCCTTCAGAATTTTTTTTGCGTTGCAGCTAGTTACAGTATCTCACAAAAGTAAGTACACCCCTCAGATTTTTGCAAATGTTTTTTCCTATGACAACACTGAAGAAATAACATTCTAACATCCACCAGCTCCATGATGTTGTGGAAGAGGACTCCAGTGGCAACCTGTGAAGCTCTGGTGAACTCCATGCCCAAGAGGATTAAAGCAGTGTTTTCGAAAATAATGGTGGCTACACAAAATATTGAGACTTTGGGCCCAATTCAGACATTTTCACTTAGGGGTGTACTCACTTTTGTTGCCAGCAGTTTAGACATTAATGGCTGTGTGTTGAGTTATTTTGAGGGGACAGAAAAAGTACACTGTTATACAAGATGTACACTCACTACTTTACATTGTAGCAAAGTGTAATTTCTTCAGTGTTGTCACATTAAAAGATAATAAAATGTTTACAAAAATGTGAGGGGTGTACTCACTTTTGTGAGATACAGTATAATGTATTTACAATGCATTCTAAGCAAATAATAGCTTAAATAACTGGTAAAAATCACAATGATTTACACTAAATTAAATTTTAAACTCTTCTTTTTGCATAATTGTATTAATTGATGTTGTGCATCAGGCAGATGGGTGATGTAGTTCTATAGTCAGGTTGGAAAAAGTTAAAAGCCTATCAAGTATATTCTCGGAACCCTGAATCTGACGCTAATCCTGGGATCTAGAAAAAGGCAAAAAAAACAGTAAAGAAAATTGGAAAAAAGATCGGACTGTGCAGGGCCAAAAGAGGAATAACTATTCAAAATATGTTAAAACATATTATATTTATTTCAGTATCAAAATATTAAAAGAACATTGATGTCAACATAAACATCTATAATAAAAGAAATAGGATACAAAAGACACATTGGGGCTGATTTACCAAGCCTGTGCGCCAAGACTCATGGTGCACAAGCAGGAGTAAACCTGTTTTTGACATTTACAAAAGAAACACGCTGCCAGTGCAGCGTGTTTCCTCATTTACTAAAGTGCCTAATGCGCCCAGAAGAGGGCGCACAGCACGCCAGTACAGAGCTGGCGTGCGGCATTTAGTAATGTAAACATCGGGGATTCGGGCGGGAGTTTATGTGGGGTGGGAGGGGGGTGATGCAGGGGAAGTGTAGTGACATGTGTTTAAACTTGTGTGGCGGGCCGATTTGAAAGGGAAAGTGACTTTTGGGACCCGATCCCCGTGCCCTTGCAAAGTACGCTAGAACCTCGGAAGGTTCACTTGCATACTGGGCATGCGCAGAGGGAAAAATCGGAGCTCACCGCGCGCCTCTTCAGTACGCCGGGAAATCCTTGGTAAATACCAGGCGGCGTAGCAGTGTTTGCACTGCCTGGAGCGGCGCACGGCAAGCTCCGAGCTGTTCTCGGGCTGCGCTGACACTGAAGGGGAACTCCGCGCCAAATTTCAAATGTGAAACCGGCGCGGCTTCCCCCCAGGGGTACAATAGGCTCTCCGGCTTGGTCCGGAACGTGAGGGGTTAACCCACGCCAAAATCGGCGTGGGGTTCCCCCCCAGATCCGTACCAAGCCCTCATCCCAGGCATGCAGTCTGGCCGGACAGGAATGGGGGTGGGGACGAGCGAGCGCCCCCCCCCCTCCTGAGCCGTACCAGACCACATGTGACAGTGATGTCACGTCACATCACTGTCACATGGGTTAAGGTCACATGTTGGCATAACCACGCCCACGCCCAATGCCAATATAAGTCCTTGCCCGCCGCTCAGAAGGCATTTCAGCGCCGGACCTCGCCGTGTCAACATCGAATGGAAGAAGAAGCCCGCGAGTGTCACCCCGCGGCGGAAGACTGCGACGGAAGCCCGCTGCCCTCATCA
Source organism: Rana kukunoris (assembly GCA_029574335.1). Classification (NCBI taxonomy): domain Eukaryota; kingdom Metazoa; phylum Chordata; class Amphibia; order Anura; family Ranidae; genus Rana; species Rana kukunoris. Next base: position 497,489,338 of record CM056050.1, on the reverse strand, counting down.
AACAAGCACGGAGCTTCGTGGTGAAGGGGGCAGCGGCAGAAGACGGCGACGAAATCCGGGGTGGGATGTACGACCCTCGCCCCGGAGAAGACGACGGAAGCCCGCTGCCCTCATCAAACAAGCACGGAGCTTCGTGGTGAAGGGGGCAGCGGCAGAAGACGGCGACGAGAAGCCCGCCACGTCCAAGTCCTGGATGGGATGTGCGACCCCCGTCCAGGCCGAAAAATTCGAAGGGGGCGGCAAAGAAGAAGGCCTGGCCCCCCGCGGCGGAAGACAACGTCGAGAAGCCCGGAGAGTGGCGCCCCTCCGGCGGAAGACGGCGAAAGAAGCCCTGGCCTCGGGAGGAGCCAGGCAGAAGCGGAGGAGCCCGAGGTGGGGCGACACCCCCGTTGTTCTCCGCTGTTTTCGGCCGGCCCCCCCCGGATGTAAAAGAGCTTCATTTTGGGGTGGGGGCACAGTCGAGCATGGCGGAGAGCATGGGTGGGTGTTTCCCCCCCCCGGCAGAAGACGGCTAGAAGACCGAGGAGTGGCGACGCCCCCGTTGTTCTCCGCCATTTCCGCCGGCCCCCCCCGGATGTAAAAGAGCTTGATTTGGGGTAGGGGGCCTGGCCGAACATGGCGGAGAGCATCGGTGGGTGTCTCTCTCCCCGGCGGAAGGCGGCGGCGAAGACCGGGGGGGGGTAGGTGTACCCCCCCGGCGGAAGGCGAAGACCGAGGAGGGGTTTCGCCCCCGTTGTTCTCCGCCATTTCCGCCGGCCCCCCCCGGATGTAAAAGAGCTTGATTTGGGGTAGGGGGCCTGGCCGAACATGGCCGAGAGCATCGGTGGGTGTGTCCCCCCGGCGGAAGGCGGCGGCGAAGACCGGTGCGGGGCTGGAGCCCCCCCGGCAGAAAACGTCTGGAAGACCGAGGGGCTCCGCCCCCGTTGTTCTCTGCTTTTTTCGGCCGGCCCCCCCCGGATGTGAAAGAGCTTATTTTGGGGTGGGGGCCTGGCTGGACATGGCGGAGATCATCGGTGGGTGTCCCCCCCCGGCAGAAGACGGCGAAGCCCGGGGCCCAATGGGCTGGTGGTGGGGGGTCCCGGCAGAAGACCCCCGGAGCTGACTAATAAATTATTTTTTTCTGTGTGTGTTTTTTTTGGTGTTTACACTTTTCCACCCGGTGAATGGGTAGGGGTACGATGTACCCCATACTCATTCACATAGGGTGGGTGGCCAGAATCTGGGGGCCCCCTTAATATAGGGGGCTCTCAGATTCTGATAAGCCCCCCGCCCGCATACCCCGACAACCAACGGCCAGGGTTGTCGGGAAGAGGCTCTTGTCCCGATCGACATGGGGACAAGAGTGCTTTGGGGTGGGGGGGCAGTGCCCCCCTCCCCCACAGCACACACTCCCCCATGTCGAGGGCATGTGGTCTGGTACGGCTCAGGAGGGGGGGGGGCGCTCGCTCGTCCCCACCCCCATTCCTGTCCGGCCAGACTGCGTGCCTGGGAGAAGGGTTTGGTCTGGATCTGAGGGGGAACCCCACGCCGTTTTTTGGCGTGGGTTTAACCCCTTATGTTCCAGATCAAATCTAAGAGCCTGTTGTGCACCTGAAGGGGGACCCCCACGCCGTTTTTTTTTGTAATTTGGGGTGGAGTTCCCCTTTATCCCGGTCCTGTCAGGGGGGGGGGGAATGCCTGCTCGTCTGTCCCTACAATGTATGAACAGCGATCTGTCATTTCCCCTACACAGTCCCACCCCCTTTACAGTTAGAACACACCCAGGTAACATATTCAACCCCTTCCGCGCCCCTAGTGTTAACCCCGTTCCCTGCCAGTGTCATTTTTATAGTAAGCAATGCATTTCTATACCATTGCTCGCTACAAAAATGCCAAATCTCACAAAAATGTGTCCGCCACAATGTCGCATTAGACAGAAAAAACAATGATAGCCACCATTACTAGTAAAACAAAAAATTATTCCAAAAAAACCCATAAGACCAACCCCTACTTAGAACTTTTGCCCAAACCAATCAAACGCTTATTGTGATTTTTTTGCAACCAAAAAGATGTCCAAGAATACTTATCGGCCTAAACTGAGGGCAAACATTTTTTGAATATATTTTGGGGGAGATTTATTATAGCAAACCGTAAAAAAGATGTTTTTTTAGTTACCAAATTGTCGCTATATTTTTGGGTCAAGCAAAAATAAGAAAAAACGCAGAGGTGATCAAATACCACCAACAAAAAAAAAAAACTAAATTTTTAGGGGGGGGGGGGGGAGGATGAGGACGCCAAATTTTTTTGGGGGCCACGTCGCACAACCACGCAATTGTCAGTCAAAATGACGCAGTGTTGAAATGCAAAAAATGGCCCCGTCAGTGACCAGTAATATGCTCTGGGGCTCAAGTGGTTACAAATTAAGAATACACTAAAGTTAGCCCAATTTATGGCCATAATGTGAAAGATGATGTTACACCGAGTAAATAGATACCCAACATGTTACACTTTAATATTGCACACACTCATGGAATGGGGCCAAACTTCAGTACTTGAAAATACCCATAGGCAACGCTTTTTTATGTGTTTCAGGTTACCAGTTTAGATTTACAGAGGAGGTCTAGTGCTAAAAGTATTGCTCTCGCTCTAACGTACGCTATGATACCTCACATGTGGGGTTTGAACGGGGGTTCAATATGTGGGCGGGGCTTACACATTTAAGGCCCGCCCCCATATATGGAAACATTCTTCAAACCACACATGTGAGGTATCATAGCGTGCGTAACAGCAAGAGGAATATTTATAGCACTAGACCTCATCTGTAAATCTAAACTGGTAACCGGAAACAATAAAAATGCTGCTTGTTCGCTTCTGACTGCGAGCTACTAGGGACAGGGGCTTTTAAATTATTACTATTTAGGTTTGTTACGTAAAAATTCTATAAGACCTCCCGTTCAGCTTGTAAAGCATCACTTCATGGGGACCAAAAAAAAATTAAACACCTCTAATGCTTTCATCCGCCATTGCAGATTTGATTCTGGTACTGCATTTCGAGTGAACTGGGCATGCTCGAACAGTTAGAAAAAGAAGTTGGAAGTTTCATCCTGAAAATGACTTGCATCTTTCTGAGCATGCTCAGAAAGCTTTTTTTTTTGGCTTAGTAATTTAAGGACATCCTTAACAGGTGTAAGCAGTTACAAGTGCACACAAACTAGAGGCTGACATTTCTTCATGTGTTTCCAATTGGTTCATTAGCACACATGTTATAAAAAGCGTGGATACTGCACGTGTCAGCTGCCCCTCAGAGGGGGCAGATTTGCTGGCTGGAAGTAATGGCGGAGTGAAACAGAGATGTTTTGGAGCAAGTTTTGTATTTTTTGATGTTTTCTCTGCTACATAATTTTGCTAAATGTTTCTCAAGATGTTAATGACTAATGTTTTAATCCTGTGGGTCTATCCTGTTATTTCAAAAGCATGATTTATTTTCCAATGACTGTGAAATAAACGTTGGTCTTTTTTGTTTTTAGGTGTTTTTATATATTTTTGGTGTGTTTATTTGTAATTTTTTGTTTTGCTTTCCTTGTTTTGTGGACCAATAAAATTACTTTCAAATTTTGAAGTTTGTTTTGTGATATTTTTTTCCTGCTATGGATTTCAACCGCTGCAGCTGAACTAGTTTGGGCCTAAACCATCAAGTGTGATTTGTCTCTAAGCTCTTTCCTGGTGTGTATGCATGAAATGTTTAGTCACCAGAAAAGGAAGGACAAAGCGGTAAGTATTGTTTCCTAGAACTGATGTCCAGACTGACTTTTTAAAGCACATGTGCAAGATGTAGGAAAAGCTGCAAACAGGGCCTGTTGGAGGGGGGGGTGGTGTATTGGTGGACAGGCTTGAAGTGCTGATTTACAGCGCTGTGCTTGAAACTAGCACAAGACAATCCTATTCTAATTGTGGGTTGTTTGAGGGAAGCCAATTGAGTGTTAGAACCCCTGCTAGTGTTTTTAGGCTGGGCTTTGTGTCCCTTTTCCTAAAATTGGCTTCACTTCCTGTCACACAGCTGAACAGGAAGTGAGGTTAAAACCCTACCAATGGTCTTTTCTTTGGGACACAGGTCAATCTAACTAGTGTCACCATTAAGCAAATTGCACTGCAGTGTACACCCCAAATGATTAGTTATTTTGGGTTTAGTAAAGGCAAAGCCGCTCTGCAGTAGAAGCGTAGGCAATGAAAATCAGAAGGGAAGCACTGATGGTTTTTACTTCCAATCCCGCCAAGTTTTGAGTTTTCTTCCTTGCTTGTCCACTTGTAGTGCAAAGTGGATTTGCCTTTAGTAAATGGACCCCAAAGTCCAAGATTCCTACTAATTTGGGGTGTACACAGCAAAATGCCATTTCCAAAATGGGAAACTATTTATATTGATCTGTGTGTCCCCAACAAAACATTACTCAGGTGTTTCCCTCACTTCCTGTTTGGCTGTGTGGCAGGAAGTGAATGAATTAAGTAGAAAGTGACAACATTTGTGAGGTGTCTTTACCCTATCAGGGGTGCAGGCATCCCCAAAACAAACAAGAAAATAGTTGATTTAACATTGGGTGGTGTTTGTGGGGGTCCCTAACACACATTCATACATATTAGCAACGCTGGATCCTGGCCTATTGGCATGGTTATATTTTCTTAAGCCTCTCAATAAAATGATCTGAAATTTGGGGTTAAACTGGAACAATAATCATCACTTTTATTTTTTGGATTTCTTTCATTTTGGATAGAGTGGGGGGGGGGGGGGTTAGAAGCTCTGTCAGTTTATTTTGTATTATCCCTGTCCGTTTGGGGAGGGGAGATTGGCCTTCACTTCCTGCCCCATCCCCAAGCCAAACAGGAAGTGATCGAAAAACTAGGCAAATTAAGGGTCTAATCCCCTGTGCCCCCCCCCACAGAACTTGTGTGTGTCCCCTGAAAATTCCTGGGTGGGTCATAAAAAAACAGGGTGTGGCCTTGACAGGAAGGGTGGGTCATTTTTCTATTAGGGGGGTGCCAAAATTTGGTCAGGCCTAGGGAAGCACAAAACCTAAATATCCTACTGCATATTAGGGCTTATTTAGACAGGATCCAATTTACAGCATGTTTTTAGATTGTGGGAGGAAACCCGCACAGGGAGAACATGCAAACTCCAGGCAGATAGTGTCACGGGCGGGATTCGAACCAGCAACCCTTTTGCTGCTAGGTGAACCTGCTACACACTACACTACTGTGCTGAACGAACATGATCGCAGCTGAAAGCATGAGATGTTTTTTTTTTTACCAATTCCATGCTTTCCAGCCTGGAGGACAGATGTGGGGTCTAATTGACCCCGCCTTTCTCTATAAAGAGGACCTGTCACACACTAGTCCTATTACAAGGGATGTTTACATTCCTTGTAATAGGAAGAAAAGAGAAAAATAATACAAAAAAAGGGACAAACAAGTGCAAAAATGAAAATATTAAGTTTAAAAAATAAAATAAAAAGGAATTTAAATGCTCCTGTCCCTAGTAGCTCGCACTCAGAAGCGAACACGCATGCAAGTCCCACTCCCCACATATGTAAACATCCTTCAAACCCCACATGTGAGGTATCATAGCGTGCGTTAGAGCGAGAGCAATAATTTTAGCACTAGACCTCCTCTGTAACTCAAAAGTGGTAACCTGAGAAAAAAAGTCAAGCGTTGCCTATGGAGATTTTTAATAACGAAGTTTAGCGCCATTCCATGAGTGTGCGCAATATGAAAGCGTGACAAGTTAGGTATCTATTTACTCGGTGTAACATCATCTTTTACCTTATCCCTAAAAATTGGGCTAGCTTTACTGCTTTCTTATTTTTATTTGTCATTCATGAAACAGGTTTTTTTTTGAAAGCCAAAAAAAAAAAAAAACGTTTGCAAATTTTTGGCACAAATACTGTTGGAAATGTGTCCGAAAAAATGGCCGCCACTTTATTCCCTAGGGTGTTTGTTAATAAAATATATATAATGTTTGGGGGTCCTGAGTAAGTTTCAAGGAAGAAAATATAATTGTTACATGAAGGAGAGAAGTGCCAGAATAGGCGCGGTATGGAAGTGGTTAAAGTGCAACAATAAAAGTGAAAAATTCCTTGAAATTTCGTACCATGGGGGGGGGGGCAATTAGGGCCGCCATCAGGAATTATGGGGCCCCTTACACAGCTTCAGGCATGGGCCCCCTGGAGCAGAGAATAGGGGGGGGGGTGCCGCCTGATATTAAGAAGGGGGGGGGGCTGCCGCAATTTGATAAGCGGGGGGTTCCTTTACTAAAAAATACATATAGAAAAATATATATTAAAAAGGGTGGTAGCCATCCGGGGGCCCTGGGGACCACTGGGCCCTTTAATAAAAATAAACCTCTGGGCTCTTTAATGAAAAATAAATTACAATATCTATATATATATATCTACATATATAAAATAATAAAAAAGGGGGTTGCCTTGGGAGCTCTGGGCCCTTTAATAAAAAATAACTACCAAAAATCTAAAAAAAAAATAACATGGGGTGGGAGCTGCGGTGGCTCAACGTGAATGGCACTGCGCTGACAAGCCGTTCACCTCTGCAGCCAAGGGTTCGGATCCCGGTCTCGGCTACATGTGAATTGAGTTTGGTGGTGTCAGCCCGGCTCCCGATGGGTGTGCTATGCAAGGTACGCCTGTGCTTAGTACGCCCACCCCCCCCCCCCACAAAAAACACCACACTTGCACGCACTTTGGCCATGAGGTCTCCTAAAATAAAGGGAGGCGAAGGACCTACAGGGCTGGCTGGGTGGGCTACACTCCCTCATAGGGGGAGTCCCTCTGTCCCATCGGGCTCCCAAGTGTAGCAGGTGGGGTGAGTGGGAGGCCCCCCTCACACCCACCATTGCCACCGGGGGCATGGAGAAGGATGGCGATTGCAAGTCCAGCTCCTCTCTCTCGACTTCACGCACAAAATACACTTTAAAAAAGAAATTAAAGTAAAAAGTAACAAACCTGGGGAAAATGTTTATAACATTTTTAGAAGCAAAAAGGTTGTCATCTGGGGGCCCTCTGGGAGCTTTCATAATTATATTATATATATATATGTTAAAAAAATAACCAAAAAATATATAATTTTTTTGTTTTGTTTTTTTTTTTAAAGGTGGGGGGTTGTCATCTGGAGCCCTGGGGATCTCCGGGCCACTGGGGACCTCCAGACCCCTAAAACAAAACATTGGCCCCTTTAATAACAAAAAATTATGGGGGGTTGCCACCCGGGGCCCTGGGGCCTCTGGGCCCCTGGGGACCTCCAGACTGCTAAAAAATATTAAATTCCAAAAATTGGCCCTTTAATAAAAAATCCTACAAAAACCAACTACCAAATATATATACAAAAAAAAAAAGAGGGGGGTTACCATCTGGGGCGCTGGGGGGCCTCCAGGCATCTGGGCACCTCCGGACCCCCGGGCCCCTTACAGGTGTACAGGGCCGCCATCAGGAATTTTGGGGCCCCTTACACAGCTTCAGGCATGGGCCCCCTGGAGCAGAGAACCGGGGGGGGGGGGGGGGTGCTGCCGCATGAAATTGAGAAGCGGGGGGGGGGGGGGTGGTGCCTGCAAATTGAGGAGCGGGGGGGCCCTTTACAAAAATTTTGACAGAAATAAGAAATAAAGAAAAATATATATAAAAAAGGGGGGTAGCCATCCGGGGCCCTGGGGACCTCTGTGCTCTTTATAAAATAAAAATAAAAAAGAGAGAAAATACATATATATATATTTTTTTTTTAAATATAACATTTATCCAAAAAAAATTACAAAAAACAAGGGGGTTGCCTTCCAGGGCCCTGGGGACCTCTGGGCCCTTTCCATAAAAAAAAAAAAAAAAATATATTAAAAAAATATATTTATTTTTTTAAATATACATATTTTATTTATAAAAAAGGGCTTGCCATCTGGGGCCCTTAGTGGCCTCTGGGCCCCTGGGGACCTTCGGAGCCCTTAAAAAAATAAAACTAAAAAAAAAGGTTTTTTTTGTTTTAGGGTGGTTCCCATCCGGGCCCCTGGGGGCCCCTGGGGACCCCCGGGCGGTGTAATCCCTGTACCCCCCTAATGGCGGCCCTGCAGGTGTACTGCCTGTACCCCCCTGATGGCGGCCCTGGGTGTAATGTCAGCATGTGAAAAATGACATTCTGAAGGAAAAAAGCCATTTAAAACTGACTCGCGGCTATAATGAATTGTCAGCTCCTGGAAATTGCAGGAGAATTCATTCATTAAAAACACCAAAAAAAAGCGTGGGGGTCCCCCCAAATTCAATAACCAGACCCTTTAGGTCTGGTATGGATATTAAGGGGAACCCCGCCATCAATTTTAAAAAAAATGACGTGGGGTTCCCCCCAAATATCCATAACCAGACCCTTCGGGTCTGGTGTGGAATTTAAGGGGAACTCCACCCCAAATAAAAAAAAATGGCGTGGAGTCCCCCCTAAAATCCACACCAGACCCCTTATCCGAGCACGTTGACCTGGCCGGCCGCAGAAAAGAGGGGGGGACAGAGCGCGGCCCCCCCCCCTCTCCTGAACCGCACCAGGCCACATGCCCTCAACATTGGGAGGGTGTTTTGGGGTGCCCCCCAAAACACCTTGTCCCCATGTTGATGAGGACAAGGGTCTCTTCCCCACAACCCTTGCCCGGTGGTTGTGGGGGTCTGCGGGCAGGAGGCTTATCGAAATCTGGAAGACCCCTTTAACAAAGGGGCCCCCCAGATCCCGGCCCCCCCCCTGTGTGAAATGGTAATGGGGTACCTTGTACCTCTACCATTTCACGAGAAAAAAAAAAGTGTCAGTGTTAAAAAAAGACAAGAGCCGGTTTTTGACAAGTCCTTTATTATCTTCTTTTCTTCTTTCCTTCGGGTTTCTTCTTCCTCCATCTTCTTCTTCCTCTGCTTCTGTCTTGGGTCTTCTATTCCCGCATCTTGCCCGGCGTGTTCTTCCATCTTCTTCCGCTGTCCTTCTCGTCCGCATCTTCTTCTCCTTCTTCTTCTTCGCCGGAGGCGCCGCTTCCAATTGAAATCCCCGCTGTCTGCCGGACCACGCCCCCCCCTCTGACGCCACGGGCAAGCTCTTAGGAGTGTGGTGCCAGTGCGTCAGAGGGGGGCGTGGTCACATGTCAGAGGGCGGGCAATTCAATTTGAAGCTTGTGCGCGGCTTTTTCTTTGCCAGAGTCGCCGCTTCCAATTGAATTGCCCGCTTTCTGGAACATGTGACCACGCCCCCCTCTGACGCACTGGCACCACACGGGGACTTTCCTAAGAGCTTGCCCGTGGCGTCAGAGGGGGGGGCGTGGTCCGGCAGACAGCGGGGATTTCAATTGGAAGCGGCGCCTCCGGCGAAGAAGAAGAAGGAGAAGAAGATGCGGACGAGAAGGACAGCGGAAGAAGATGGAAGAACACGCCGGGCAAGATGCGGGAATAGAAGACCCAAGACAGAAGCAGAGGAAGAAGAAGAGGAGGAAGAAGAAACCCGAAGGAAAGAAGAAAGAAGATAATAAAGGACTTGTCAAAAACCGGCTCTTGTCTTTTTTACACTGACACTTTTTTTTACTCGTGAAATGGTAGAGGTACAAGGTACCCCATTACCATTTCACACAGGGGGGGGCCGGGATCTGGGGGGCCCCTTTGTTAAAGGGGTCTTCCAGATTTCGATAAGCCTCCTGCCCGCAGACCCCCACAACCACCGGGCAAGGGTTGTGGGGAAGAGACCCTTGTCCTCATCAACATGGGGACAAGGTGCTTTGGGGGGCACCCCAAAACACCCTCCCAATGTTGAGGGCCTGTGGCCTGGTGCGGTTCAGGAGAGGGGGGGGCTGCGCTCTGTCCCCCCCTCTTTTCTGCGGCCGGCCAGGTCAACGTGCTCGGATAAGGGGTCTGGTGTGGATTTTAGGGGGGACTCCACGCCATTTTTTTTTACATTTGGGGTGGAGTTCCCCTTAAATTCCACACCAGACCCGAAGGGTCTGGTTATGGATATTTGGGGGGAACCCCACGTCTTTTTTGTTTTTAATTGACGGCGGGGTTCCCCTTAATATCCATATCAGACCTGAAGGGCCTGGTTATTGAATTTGGGGGGACCCCCACGTCATTTGAATAATTATTTTAAAAATTCGTACCATGGGGGGGGGGGGGGGTATGTCAGCAGGTGAATAAAGCGCACTTTTCCTGTGGTTAGAAATATGTCTTTGCACAAAATGACATTCTGAAAAAAAAAAAAAAAAAAAAAAAAAGCCATTTAAAACTGACTCGCGGCTATAATGAATGTCGGCTCCCGGCAATTGCAGGAGAATTCATTCATTAAAAAAAGGGAAAAAATAAAGCGTGGGGGTCCCCCCAAATTCAATAACCAGACCCTTTAGGTCTGGTATGGATATTAAGGGGAACCCCGCCCTCAATTTTAAAAAAAAATGACGTGGGGTTCCCCCCAAATATCCATAACCAGACCCTTCAGGTCTGGTGTGGAATTTAAGGGGAACTCCACCCCAAATTAAAAAAAAATGGCGTGGAGTCCCCCCTAAAATCCACACCAGACCCCTTATCCGAGCACGTTGACCTGGCCGGCCGCAGAAAAGAGGGGGGGACAGAGCGCGGCCCCCCCCCTCTCCTGAACCGCACCAGGCCACATGCCCTCAACATTGGGAGGGTGTTTTGGGGTGCCCCCCAAAACACCTTGTCCCCATGTTGATGAGGACAAGGGTCTCTTCCCCACAACCCTTGCCCGGTGGTTGTGGGGGTCTGCGGGCAGGAGGCTTATCGAAATCTGGAAGACCCCTTTAACAAAGGGGCCCCCCAGATCCCGCCCCCCCCCTGTGTGAAATGGTAATGGGGTACCTTGTACCTCTACCATTTCACGAGTAAAAAAAATGTAAAGGGTTAAAAACGACAAGAGCCGGTTTTTGACAAGTCCTTTATTATCTTCTTTCTTCTTTCCTTCGGGTTTCTTCTTCCTCCTCCTTCTTCTTCCTCTGCTTCTGTCTTGGGTCTTCTATTCCCGCATCTTGCCCGGCGTGTTCTTCCATCTTCTTCCGCTGTCCTTCTCGTCCGCATCTTCTTCTTGTTCTTCTTCGCCGGAGGCGCCGCTTCCAATTGAAATCCCCGCTGTCTGCCGGACCACGCCCCCCCCTCTGACGCCACGGGCAAGCTCTTAGGAAAGTCCCCGTGTGGTGCCTGTGCGTCAGAGGGGGGCGTGGTCACATGTTCCAGAAAGCGGGCAATTCAATTGGAAGCGGCGACTCTGGCAAAGAAAAAGCCGCGCACGAGCTTCAAATTGAATTGCCCGCCCTCTCACTTGTGACCACGCCCCCCTCTGACGCACTTGCAGCACACTCCTAAGAGCTTGCCCGTGGCGTCAGAGGGGGGGGGGCGTGGTCCGGCAGACAGCGGGGATTTCAATTGGAAGCGGCGCCTCCGGCGAAAACCAAGGAGAAGAAGATGCGGACGAGAAGAACAGCGGGAGGAACAGAAGATGGAAGAACACGCCGGGCAAGATGCGGGAATAGAAGACCCAAGACAGAAGCAGAGGAAGAAGAAGAAGATGGAGGAAGAAACCCGAAGAAAAGAAGAAAGAAGATAATAAAGGACTTGTCAAAAACCGGCTCTTGTCTTTTTTAACCCTTTACATTTTTTTTACTCGTGAAATGGTAGAGGTACAAGGTACCCCATTACCATTTCACACAGGGGGGGGGCCGGGATCTGGGGGGCCCCTTTGTTAAAGGGGTCTTCCAGATTTCGATAAGCCTCCCGCCCGCAGACCCCCACAACCACCGGGCAAGGGTTGTGGGGAAGAGACCCTTGTCCTCATCAACATGGGGACAAGGTGTTTTGGGGGGCACCCCAAAACACCCTCCCAATGTTGAGGGCATGTGGCCTGGTGCGGTTCAGGAGAGGGGGGGGCCGCGCTCTGTCCCCCCCTCTTTTCTGCGGCCGGCCAGGTCAACGTGCTCGGATAAGGGGTCTGGTGTGGATTTTAGGGGGGACTCCACGCCAGTTTTTTTTAAATTTGGAGTGGAGTTCCCCTTAAATTCCACACCAGACCCGAAGGGTCTGGTTATGGATATTTGGGGGGAACCCCACGTCATTTTTTTTTTAAATTGACGGCGGGGTTCCCCTTAATATCCATACCAGACCTAAAGGGTCTGGTTATTGAATTTGGGGGGACCCCCACGCTTTTTTTTTCCTTTTTTTAATGAATGAATTCTCCTGCAATTGCCGGGAGCCGACAATTCATTATAGCCGCGAGTCAGTTTTAAATGGCTTTTTTCCTTTGAAAAATGACATTTTGTGCAGAGACAGTTCTAACCACGGGAAACATGCGCTTTTTCACCTGCTGACATTAGAGACCCCCATAGTACGAAATTTAAAGGAAAATTACACTTTTATTATTGCACTTTTAGCATTATTAAAATCACTGCTCCCGAAAAAACGGCCGTTTTTAAAAAATATAAAAAGCATTGGTACATGTCCCCTGGGGCAGGACTGAGGTCCCCAAACACTTTTTAGGACAAAACTTGCAGATTAGCCTTTAAAATTCACTATTAAGATTTCCCCCCATAGACTTATACAGGGAGTTCGGCGGCGGCTTTAGTTATCAATCACATCGCGCTGCTGTGCAACGCCGGCTCATGCGCCTAATTAGGGCTTCATCCAGCGCACTAATTAAGGCATGTACCGGCGCAGCGCAGATTCATTAGTAAATCAGCCCCATTGAGCAGTTTCCTGCATAGGGTTATGTAGCGAGGGAATGTTCGAACGCGCTTTACCGCTGCTTCTTCGGGGCCTGTGAAGACCACACAGTACTCATCTATGAAGGAGAACAATACCATTTATAATCATTTGGATATATATATATATAATTTCATTACATAATTTGTATATCACATAACAATTTATTACAGCTGTATGTGAGAGTGACCACCTCAGTGATAAGCCACACACGCATAACTGCTCCCTGGTCAAGCACCAGGGCAATAGGAAGATACCAACCATAGAGACATGGGGCCAGATTCACAGAGCGATTACGCGTGCGCAACTGCTGTTGCGCGTGCGTAAGTCTAAATGTGCGCGTGCGTATAGTTGGACGCGATTCACAAAACAATATACGCCAGAAATCTACGTTTTTTGGTCCGGCGTAATTGAGTTAGACATTCGCTTCCCTTCGCGCAAAACTGCGCTAGACACACCATTGATTTGCTAGTCAAATATGCTAATGAGGGAGTTACGGGGATCCACAAAAAAACGCAGTTGCTGCGCAGGCTACGCGATGTGCGCAACTGCAAAATGTCCTGTCTAAAGTTAGAGCACATAAAAGCTGATCTAACTTTTGAAAAAAAGTCTAATTGTCAGATAAAGCAACACCGTTATTGAGGAGCAGACCACACACACGTGTTGCACTACAATTTGACTGCCAACATGCTAGGGGCATCGTCGCTCATAGCTGCACTAGTGAATATAGATGACCAAAGAAGGAGGAGGGCACGGAGGATGGCACGGGAGAGGGTATACCGCACCCGCATACACCTGTTTGGCATGAATGATTCAGAGGTCTTTCGCATCTTCAGATTCCCCCCTCATGCCATCCTGGAATTAACCACAACCTTGCAGGAGGACATCACCAGCCCAACACAACGCTCACATGCAGTGCAGCCACTGGTCAAGGTCCTGGCAACACTCCATGTCCTTGCCAGTGGCTCTTTTCAGCGTACAAGTGGAGTGGTGGCTGGGATGTCACAATCCTCCATGAGCAGATGTGTGCACCAGGTTGTCCCTGCAATCCTCACACGCTTGGCCAACCAAATCATCAAACCCACCACTGAGGAGCTTCGAATCAAGGCAATGGCAGATTTCTACCGAATTGCCAGATTCCCACGCACCATCGGGGCCATAGATTGCACACATGTGGCACTCCAGCCCCCCCATGAGACCGAGCACATGTACCGCAATCGGAAGAATTGGCACTCCATCAACGTACAGGTGATAGTTGATGCCCAAGGCCTCATATGGCACGTCCGTGCCAAACACCCAGGGTCCAGCCATGACAGCTACATCTACAATCAAAGCCACATCCGAACAGAATTCGAACAGAACGTGTATGGGAACACCTGGCTGGTTGGTGAGTGACATGGGAGTCAGGCATGACTATCCCCTCCCGTGATGCACAACAGAAGTGGCACATGCATGACTAACATTCTCCTGTCTTTTCCTTTACAGGTGACTCTGCATATGCACTGGGACCCCATCTCATGACTCCTATCCGGAACCCCCAAACCCCAGGAGAGGAACGATACAATGAAGCACACATCAAAACCCGTGCAGTGGTGGAGCGCACCTTTGGCCTCCTGAAGTCACGTTTCCGATGCCTGGATAAGTCTGGGGGGTACACTGTTGTATTCCCCAAACTTCGTGTGCCATATCATCGCTGCATGTTGCATGCTACACAATCTCGCAGTGAGGAAGGGCCTGCAGGTTGAGCTACGTGATGATCTGACCCCCCAACCAGAAAATCAACCCCTAACCGAGGATACCCCGTCTTCTGAGGGAAGAGCAGTCAGGAGGCAGCTCATATTGGGCATCTTTGCACGTTAAACACACACATTAATCATGGCACAATGAGAATGCATGCATGCACACCACTATGGTCCCTAGCACACACACCCCACATCCTCATCAAATTGGATTGGCACCAGTCCACCATGCAAGACTGGTGAGCAGTAACGCCACGTCAAGGCTCCAATTATGTCACTGTACATTCATACACCATTCACACGGACCTGGGAATCACTTCTCCCTGGTCCTGGGGAACCCTTCTCCACCAAAATTGAGGGTGACACCCCTTTTCCAGCAGGAATGTCACCCCCACATTCAAACATCATTCACAACCCAAAATATGCCAAAAAAGTCAAACAAACAAAAATGCTTAGAAAAAAAAAAAAAAAAAGCAGAGAACAAAAATAAAAAAACTTTCAAAACAAACAAAAGGGGGAAAAAAAAAATTATTGCCCTCTGCCTGAGCCACGCCTGGGGCGCCCCCGGCCACGGCCCCGGACCCTCAGGGGAGACGCATGGGGGATGGGGGGGGGAAAAGCCGGGGAAGGAGGAGCAGCCCCTGAGATCTGCCACCTGGCGGCCTGCCCTCCAAGGCCCACGGCTATTCTGTCCAGGGCAGCACCAAGTGTTGCCGTGTTGCCCTGGATAGCCTGGGTAAGGGCCCTCACATCCTGCCCAACGCCTGCTGCTGTAGTTTGCAGGTCATTTAGGCAGGTTGTGGAGGCCCGGGAGTGGGAGTCCAGGTTACCCAGGCTATCATTAATGGAGGACAGGCTCTGATCCACCCGCCCCATAGTCTGGCAGAGCTGTCTCAGAAGGCGGGTCTGGGTGGCCAGGTTCCTTCTCAGACAGGCGGGCATGAGATTGGGCGCCCCCCTGGTGCTTGGGGATGACCTCCTGGCTCTTGCTGATGGTTGTGGCCGGGGAGAAGGGGAGGCCCTTGTGAGGGAGCCATGTTGGGGGAGGAGGGGGGGGGGCTGACCCTTAGGGAGGGCAGGCTTCTTGCAGCCAGAGGGGAAGAGTCCGCAGAAACCAAAGGGCCAGTGCCTTCCATGGACTCCTCCTCCTCATGATTCTGCTCCTCCTCATGATCGTCCTCCGCATGATCCTCCCCCTCCTCTTGTTCCTCCTCTGCGGACTCTGGCCTTGTTGGGGGGCCTCATTAGGCTGCTGTCCTGGGGTTGGAGCGGTCAGTCCAGATGGCCCTGCACCCTCCTGCACAGCTGTGGATGACACAAAACATTCACAGGTTGGAGGATCCACACACTTGCCACATATTCCCTTTCACCCCCTCCCCCACACATGCTACACACCTGAGAGAAATAAAAACCTTACCTGGCACCGCGGGGACCGGACTTGTGTCAAAGCCTGGCAGGCCCTCCACTTCATGCCGGTGAAAGGTCAGGGCCACCACACGCTCCGTCTCTGAAAATCTAACCCGGCATGGTGGGCCCCCTCCTGTGCCCCTGGCATGGGCATTTATTGCGGCCAGTTTTTTTTTCACCTCACGCCGGAGGTCATTTATTTTCTTTTCTATCCCAGAGCGGGTCCGTGTCTCCCCCTCCCCCGATGAATTGACCTGCTCCGTGATTATATCCAATATCTCCCTCCTCCTGGCCGGGGTGGTGGTGGCACTCTGCGGGCCGTGGAGAAAACGCCCATAGTCGGTAATGGCCCGGGCAAGAATTCTTTTTTCCCCCACAGTAAAATTGAGCTTTCTTTTTCTCTCAGTCATACTTCCAAACAAACTCACTAGCAGTCACCAAAAATCTGTCACAAATACAAGCACAACCAATCAGACAAGAACACACACAAAGAGAAAAAGAACAGCCAAAAATCACACTAGCACTCAGCAAGAAACACACACAAAAAAATCAGATGAAAAAAAAAAGCAAGAAAACAAACGCTCAGAAATCTATCAATCAAACAAACAGTCTCAAACACTTATCAAAATACACTTTCACAAAACTACCAACAAGCACAAGATCACACAGAACACTAATCTCACAACTACAAAACACACTCTAACGAACAACAGAGCAAAAGCACTTGATTCAATGGGAAGGGACACAAAGGGATGTACTTTTGCAATGGAAGGGCGTTTGTGTGTGTCTATTTATGCTGTCTGCGTAGTTCACAACATTGCCTAGTCCATTTCCAATTTCAATGATTGCGCCGCTCCCGAGTTGTGAGCATGCGCACAACGGAGCTGACATGGTTTCCTTCACGCGCGCATGCGCGAGTCGGCCGGCCCTTCATTTGCATGGGGTCACGGCTCATTTCAATGTAACACGCCCACGTCCCTCCCAATTTGTATTACTCCTCCTTACGCCTATGGAAAAAACCTTACGTTTGCGCAAGCTCTTGCGTAAAAGCTACGTGAATCGCCGGATTACGCGGCTAGATTGCGCAAGTCTAACGGAAAAGTGGTGCGCTACGCCGGAATGATAATGCGCCGATCTACGTGAATCTGCCCCATGGGATCTAAAGTATTTTAAAAAACAGGGGGCCAGAATCAGATACACTTAATATTGCGCTGCGTAATCGAAATACTCTACGCTGTCGTATTTCACCAGGCTCTACACCGACTCCTGGTAGATTTTTGCCCGTACGCTACGGCGGCGTAGTCTATTTCTCGCCGCGTAATCGAAATACGCGATTGGGGGGCTTGAAGCATTTAAATTAAGCGCGTCCCCGCGGCGATCGAACTGCGCATGCTCCGTTCAGAAATTTCCCGCCGTGCATTGCGCGAAATCACGTCGTTACGTCATTCGTTGTTTGAGTAGCGTCGTTTACGAACATTCCTATTCCCGGACGACTTACGTTAAAAATAATAAAAGACGTCGGAAAACGTAGAAATTCGACGCGGGAACGACGGCCATACTTAACATGGGCTGTCTAATATTAGAGCAGCAAAAAGCTGGTATAGTGTTACGCAAAAAAAAGATGACTAAAGGTGCCGTAAGAGATTGTGAATGAAGATCGTAATTTATGGGATCGCCGGCAAAAGCTCATTAGCATACCCCGACACGGAAAACGACGGGAAGTCCACCCAGTGGCCACAATTTTATTGCAGCGTAGATCCGAAGGCGTACGAACACGTAATCCAGTCTAATTGAAGCCCGCAGCCGTCTATTCATGGTTTGAGGCTTCCGACTAGCTAGAAAACGCGCATAATTCGAGATTTTCCTAGCTTGTGACGGAAAATATTGATTATATGAAGACAGGAGGCGAGTATCTTATGCATTAATCTTTCTTTATTAATGCTCACAGCAGAAACAAAACTGATCAGTATTCACGCTTTTCTAAAAATAACATGAAACAGAAAAGCTGAAACTTGAAAACTAGAAAGAAACTACGTTTCCCAGCAGTCCTTGGGTCTGTGACCCCTCACTCTGGCCTCTGCATATAAGGACTGCTCCTCCCCTTCCTATTCCTCTTTCTTCATGCGAACTTCCAAACGAATTGAAAATGATTCACCAGTCTCTGGGTCCCCCAACTCACTTCGGACTTTGGCTGGCCGGCCTTTTCTGAATCCCAGACGTTCCGTTGTACGCGGGGTAACATTCGTCCCAACGGGGACCAACCGACAGCTTCTACGGCCAACCGGGCCTTTGGAAACGAAACCATGTTAGAAGGAACGTGTCTTCGACCTTCCTGAACGCAGTCGAACGTGTTCAGTATCCTGTAAGAGAGTAGAAGGAACCATAATAGGGTAGGGTAGGGAGGGAAGATACTCGCCTCCTGTCTTCATATAATCAATATTTTCCGTCACAAGCTAGGAAAATCTCGAATTATACCTCAGACAGGAGGCTCATATCTTATGCAAGTTCAAAGCTAGCATTTCTTACAGAAAATGAAGACAATATACATCAGATTACCCCAAAGCGGCCATAGACACATGTGTTTCCGGTCTGAAGTAAAAGGAGCGGAAAACGGCCTCCGAGGACCAGTCCGCCGCCAGTAGAAGATCTGACAGAGATCCCCCGGCCGAGACCACCTTAGTAGCCATTGCACTTCTAGTGGAGTGTGCGCCGAATTTAGTGGTATCTATACCCGCCATGTCCATAGTCGACCTGACCCAGCGCGCTAGAGTGGCAGAAGTCACCGGGCGATGAGGTTGGACGTAGGAAACCAATAATTGGGGCGAAGATGGAGAACGAAGTTCGGCGGTACGCGTTTTATAGGCCTGCAGGCACTTGACGACACATAAGCGCGGACGATCCGAAAAGAAAGTATAGAATACCGACTGAATGCCGGTCTTGGTCCTACGCACGACCGAGAACCTAACTCCTAGGGGCGAAAATTGTCGCCTGGAAATATCCAGTGCTCTAACATCTGAAACCCTTTTGACCGAGATAAGACAGAGGAGGATCGTAAGTTTGTACGTGAGATGTTTGAGAGACAAGTCCTCATTGTCATCCCACGTGGATAGCATGTCTAGGACCCTGGATACGTCCCAGGTTGATAGGTATTTGGGACGAGGAGGTCGTTTAAACTTGATACCTCTCATTAGTTTGCAAATGAGAGGGTGTCTACCCACCGGCAAGGCATCCACAGGGTGATGGTAAGCCGAAATAGCTGATCGATACACGTTAATGGAGCTGTACGCTCTACCGGTATCAAAAGCCTCCGCCAGGAAGTTCACTATAAGTGCTACAGGGGTATGTATCGGATCAGCCTGTCGTTGACTACACCAACGCACCCAGATTCCCCAGGCTGACCTATACGCCGATCGAGTCCCGGGGGCCCAGGGCGAGAAGCTCTCTAGCTGACTGTGAAAGGCCTCCGTCAGCGTCTGGCATCCTGAGACCAGGCAGGCTAGGAGGGTCAGAGAGCCGTCTGAAATTAGCGGGTGTATGTCTTTGGACGGGTGTGGAAGGAGGACTGGAAACGAGGGCAAGACCCTGGGAAGGTCAATTACCATTTCCAACAGAAGAGGAAACCACGGTTGTGTTGGCCACCAGGGCACAATCAACACCACCTTGGCTCCCTGGGTAGCGATCTGCAATAAGGTCCGGCATATCAGCTGGAATGGTGGAAACGCGTAATGCGTCCCCCCCCGTCCAGGATTGGCGGAAAGCATCCACCGCTGTTGCCGTTGGGTCCGGCCTCCAACTGAAGAATTGGGGCAACTAATGGTTGAGTCTGGAGGCGAACAAGTCTATGGACAGTGGTCCCCAGAGATGGATGATACTGATGAAGGTCGAGCGGTCTAGCCGCCACTCGCTGGAATCGGTAATGTATCTGGAGTTCCAGTCCGCCACGATATTGGAGGATCCCGGAATGTACTCCGCCATGGGGACGATATTCCTGGCCAGGCAGAAGTGCCATAATGCCTTGGCGATATCCGCCAAAATTTTGGACCTGGTGCCCCCCAAACGGTTGACGTATTGTACCGCTGAAATGTTGTCCATGCGTAGCAATACGCAACAGTTTGATCTCTTCGAGAGAAAACTCTGAACCGCGAAGAGGGCAGCTAGTAGCTCTAGGGCATTGATGTGTAGGAAGGATTCCCTGACTGACCAGATCCCTCCTGTTGAAATCTCTCCGAATCGAGCGCCCCACTTGCGTCGGATTCTAAGACGACGTCCGGATAGGAATTGAAGATTGTCTTGCCGTTCCAATCGACGGCATGACCGAGCCACCACTTCAGTTCCGTCCTGGCCTCTGCGGAGAGTGGAATCTCGTCTGCATAACGGAGACCTTGTCTCAGGTGAAGGATTTTGAGGCGTTGAAGGGCTCTGTAATGGAGAGGGGCCGGGAAGACGGCCTGTATGGATGCGGCCAGGAGGCCCACTATTCTGGCTAATACCCGTAAAGATAGGGATTGCTTGCGCAGTACTGCTCTGATCTCTTTGCGGATCAGAGCAAGTTTTGCCTTGGGTAAACGCAAGACCGCCTGGTTGGTATCTACCAGGAAACCGAGAAACTCCATGCTCTGGGATGGTGCTAGAATAGACTTCTCCATGTTGATGAGGAAGCCTAGGTCCTGCAGGAGACGTACGGTCCAGCCTACGTGGGTCTGAGATTTTGAGTTCGCAATGATAAGGATATCGTCTAGGTAAATAATCAGACGAACGCCCCTGCTCCGCAACGCGGCTACCACGTGCTTGAGTAATTTGGTGAAGCACCATGGGGCCGATGACAGCCTGAACGGTAGGCATGTAAACTGCCACGTGCGATCCCACCATTTGAATCGGAGTAGGTGTTGTGACTCCGGATGTACGGGGACTGTGAGATATGCATCTTTTAAGTCCACCTTTGCCAGCCAATCCCCCGGGTGGAGGAGGTCTCGGAGGCAATGGATACCCTCCATCTTGAAGTGACGGTATGTGACGTTTTGATTCAGGGCCCGGAGATTTATCACGGGGCGGTAACCTCCCCCCTTCTTTTTGACTATAAAAAGACTGCTTATGAACCCCAGGGAGAGGGTCTACCTCGAGCACTGCTTGTTTGGAAATCAGTTCTCCCAACTCGTTGTCTATGAGTGCAATGTTCTGAGCAGTGAAACGAATGGGGGGGGAGGAATAATGCCCAGTTGAGGGCAGGACAACAGTTCTATCTGGAACCCTGTGACTGTGTTTATCACCCATGCGTCTGTCGTAATCGCAGACCAGGCGTGGATAAAAAAAACGTAGTCTTCCCCCTACAGAGGTGGAAAAACTTGGAGTCAGAAGAGGACTTACCGGAGTATGGACGGGATCTGGGGTCACCTCTGCTCCCACGTCCTCTCCATGGTCTGCCACGTGGTGGAAAGAACGGTGCGGGTTTGTGCCACCGTGGTATAGGAGGCAGGAGTCTGAGCGTAATGTTGCTGGGCGGGAGCCCTATTAAATGGTCTGGAGTAACCAGCTCGGCCGGCAGAGCGGCCCCTACCTCTGCCGGCCCTAGCAAAAACCTTTTGGTTGCATGCCCTTTTGAGGGACGATTGAGCTTAGTCGAGACTATTGAATAGTCCAACGAATTTGTTAATGTCCCTAACAAGGGAGTCCCCAAATAGTA
Organism: Rana kukunoris; assembly: GCA_029574335.1. NCBI lineage: Eukaryota > Metazoa > Chordata > Amphibia > Anura > Ranidae > Rana > Rana kukunoris. The sequence continues at coordinate 497,467,772 of CM056050.1, read as the reverse complement.
GGCCTTCAGCAGAAGGTCCCGGTTCGGTCTCCGCCAGGTGGGCCAGTTGTGGATCCAGGCGCATGAGGATGGAGCGTCTGCGCTCCGTGGAGCATGCCGTGTTGGCGTTACCTAAAAGGCATATGGCCCTCTGGGCCCACCCCCGAAGTTGTTGCACATCAACCTCTTGTGCTGAGGCAGCTGTTTGCTCAGACAAGTTAAGGATTTTTGTCAGTGGGCCCAACATGTCGAGGACCCGGTCCTGGATGCTCCTGAATGAGCGATCTATCCCCTTCTTGGGGAATTTCCCTGATTTGGCCAGGTACTTAGATAAGACGGGATCAATGTCTGGTGTACATGCCACCTTACTGGGTAGGGAAGGGCGTGGGCATTCCGCCCGCAATTTATTTCGGTTAGCTCTATCCAGCGATCTGCGGGTCCAGAGTTCCACGTATTGGGACACGTGGGGCAGGGGAGCCCAATCTCCCGACCGCGTGGGTGAGATATGGCATCTGGATGGAAGAGAGGTTCTCCCAGAGCGTCTGTGATTGTATTGCCCTGAATATCAGGTTTGGCGTCGTGTGGGATCGCCATTGACCCAGCACCCATATCATCATTGTCATCGTACTCGGACCCCGAGAATCCGGCTTCTGAGGACTCGTCAGACGAAATATCGTCTGAGTCGAGTACGTAGGAGTCCGGTTTGTTCCGCCTGGCGGATGTACGCCTCATGCATGACTCCCTGAGGCTCAGGGGTTGAAAGGGGTCCGGTGGGTGCGTGGGGTGGCAATCCGGGTGAGGGAGAGCCTTGTGCACATTGTTTGCTTCCCCTGCCGGGGAGTCCTCGATATGAGCCAAATGCTTCCTCTTTTGGGAGGATTTCCCTCTTTTTACTAGAGGTTCTTCAATTACGGTGGGGGCAACCCTGGGGGTTTGTTGTGAACCCGAGGTAACGCCACGGCTGCCATGGCAGCTTGCACAGACCTGGCTACCAGGTCCTGAATCTGTGCAGCGTTAAGCATGCATGATGGCTCCAGAGGCACTTCAGGTCCCTTCAAGGGGACAGAGCGGTCCTCAGACATTGCCTTCTGGCAGTGCAGTTATAGAATGCTAAGTAACTGGGTGATGATAAATCACCACCTCAGATCCTGACCTATGGGAAGGAGGGGGCCTGCCAGGGAGAGGGGTACTACACCTGTTAGATGTTATATAAACGAACAATGTTCAGTAATAAGCACTAGGTTATAATAATAAGTTATAATAAGGTTACACAGGTTTTGTACAAGTAAAAGTAAAAGTAAAAGCAAAATTAAAACACCTCACAGATAACTAGCAGCAGTGCAATACTTATCTCTCCTGTGAGCAGAAAGAAAGAGGAATAGGAAGGGGAGGAGCAGTCCTTATATGCAGAGGCCAGAGTGAGGGGTCACAGACCCAAGGACTGCTGGGAAACGTAGTTTCTTTCTAGTTTTCAAGTTTCAGCTTTTCTGTTTCATGTTATTTTTAGAAAAGCGTGAATACTGATCAGTTTTGTTTCTGCTGTGAGCATTAATAAAGAAAGATTAATGCATAAGATATGAGCCTCCTGTCTGAGGTATAATTTGAAATTACTCCAGTCTAACACTAGTTAGACAGGCGTAATGGCTCTGTGAATCTGGCTCAATATGTATAATAGTGGTCAGTGCATAAACCTTGTGGCTACACATGAAGTCTACAAAGCATGGGCCACTTACTGTAGGACAAATAACCTGACAGAAGAATTTAGGATCTACCAATTTAATACACCCAGGTCTACAAACAGCAGATGGATATTGGGTATGGATCAATATGAGTAACATATATTGCATTTGTGCTTAATATTATATCATGTTATGTATTATTGTTGGATTATAATTACCTTTAAATCATTGCTCAAACGTATACAAAGGATAGAGTCATGGCCCCATATACAGCTGTTAGGTGCTCAACTACCCTAAAACAGATTTATATGTGTATCAAAATATGTGTTACATCAAGTATTCATATATTTTTATATTAATAGGGATTATACCTCACTGGTAATTGGCTGAGACCAAACCACGTTCCATCCAACCAGCCCATATACTGTCAAATAGATATGCAAGTCAGAAAGTGATGGTATAGAGTAGATGATCTAGTAACAAACATGATAAGCATGACCATACATTCTTAGTTCAGTTGCCACCGTCCCATAAGCATGTCGACTTCGATAGGTCACCTACCTGAGATCTGTATTGTCCTAATGTGAGCTGGTCACTCTCTCTGTCTAAAACTGTGACTGCATGCCATTGCTACCTAAAGGCCCCCCTCTCCCGGCTGGGGACACTACCACGCAAGGTACCCAGGTGGGCACTAACTAATGGGCTGTCACCATCTCAGCCAAAGTGGTTGTCTGTCTGATCTCTCAGAGCATTGAGTGTTTGGGGGTGTCAGTCAAAGATGTCAGTAGATGGGGAAACACAATATCACTTTCTCCTGACACCTTAACATACTTACGTCTGACCTCTGAGTTATTTCCTACTGGCCCCTGAACACTGTGTCCCTTACTACTGAACTCTGCGTCACTTACTACTAAAATGCCTGCACTTTGTGGCAAAATATACTGTACATGGTAGAGCTGGACCAGTTGTTCCTGCAATGGCCAATTCTCTGGAAGGTCCAATCCATCTGCACACATCTGTCCAACAAATGTCCAAAATTACTTGGACCGGAGTTGCTCCCAAATGACCCTACATCAATATACCTAAATAAATAATTTGCATCAGTCACCACTAATATAACAAAAGAAAAAGTATAGTTAAAGTACTTGCTGCCACTATCTACTGGCTTGGCTCCCACAGTATGCTGTTTTTTTCTTCCCCCCCACTGTACTTACCGTCTTATCATAGTTTTCACCCGGCTTCCGCCCCAGGGAATAGGTGTTCCTAAGACCAGGCGTAGATGATTGACGTGCTGGTAAAGCGCGTCACGCCTTCCGAAAATACCCGAAGTGGGACTCGGCTTTTTACGGCGCCTGCGCAGTCAGCTCTACACGGCAGGCGCAAGCGCCGTATAGCACTGTAAACAGCCGAGTCTCACGTCGTCTATTTTCGAAAGGCGTGACGCGCTGTACCCACACGTCAATCATCTATGCCTCGACTTAGGAACGCCTACTCCCCGCGGGGAATCAGCTCGGAGCCGAATGAGAACTACAATAAAACGGTAAGTACAGCAAAAAAAAAAAAACAGCATACTGCAGATGTCAGCAGTATGCTGGATCTAATGGTAAGAAGTTGATTTTCAGGGTGAACCTCCGCTTTAAGTATTGTTCATTTGTAGAATTTTTTCATGACTACATTCTTCATTACATCCCATATGACTGAGCAGGTGTCACAGATAATGAAGCTTGCCTTTAACGTTTTAATCATAAATGTGATGTTAAAAGAAAAAAAGAAGTGAAGCACTACCTCCCTTCAAAGATGAAAAAGGTACTAAGATCATGTGAACACAAAATGAAAATAGTGACCCCTAGTGGGAGTTTTAAATATAGCAACACAATAATATAAATACAAAAACCAAAGACCTATAAATATAACACATATATATGTCAAACATATCCAGTCCATATATCCAGTGATATTTTCTGTAAACAAATGCTGTCCACACAAAATCCAGCGGTGAATATTAGCAAATGTGTGAAAAAGTGGACCCTCCACCAATTAGGCCCTTTTGGGGTCTCAATCCAGTATCTTTTAAGCTTCAAACAGTAGGCTCCTGCAAGCATGGTCTCTCATGGGTGATGGCAACATAAAGGTAAAGAAGGAACTAGCATAGTGCAATACTGTAGAACAAAATTTATTTAAAAACACAAGCCACTATTCCACTCACATTTAGGAATGCACTAGTTCTGGTGCATACAGGTGATGAACTTGAACATATACAGATCTGTCACTGGGGTCACAAAATCGTCTGTAAGTCCTCGGCCCTGCTGCCCTCATGGGTGATCGTGTACTTCCTACAACGACGCTGTGAGTTCACTCGCATGTGACTTTATCAAAGACCCTTTTTAACACTCCCACTAGGGGTCACTATTTTCATTTTGTGTTCACATTATCTTAGTACCTTTTTTCATATTTGAAGGGAGGTAGTGCTTCACTTACTTCTTTATTTTAATTTGGTATGCAGATAACAGTTGGTGTTATGCAGCAACCTCCTACATTTAAAATATACAGCACTTAGTTTTATTCTATTAGTAGCACAGAACAACACTTTTTTATATTTTCCATAAGTGTGATGTGCAGTCTAACCAATGATAGCTTAGTTTCTAGGCACTAAAGATAAACAAAAAATATCAGTTTAATTTATCTTTTTACAGTGAAGCTCCTGAAAACCAAGATGAAAAGCTTAAAGGATAAACATGCTCACTACCACAGACTTCTTCAGGAACACAGAACTGGGTCAACAGTCTCAGATCCAAGCAAATGTGTCCACGTTCATACAATTTTGGATATAGGGAGGTAAGGTAGCAACTGTGATTATGTATGTTTTTAAAAAAAAATCTAGCCTAATGAATTTATAATGTTCCAATACATTATTTCTATATACAGAATGGAATTTAGCTGGGATGCTCTTGCAGCAAGGGATGACATTGTTGAAGATGTTCCAGAAGAGAGCTGTAACCACTAGCCCTGTTTGACTGAGACAAACCATACTGTCCACAAAAGGGAAGTCAACAGGAAAGGATTTCCACAGAATGCTGAAAATGATGGTGACCACGGCTGACAGAATGGACGACAACTGGTCTGATGAAATGACCGCAGTTTTGAAGAACTTATACCCATCTTGAAAACGTATCCCTCCTCCGCCAACACCATCTTTTGCACCACAATACCACCACTACACTCTTCAACCTTTCTTTCCCTATTCATCTGCTTCCTCGTCTCCCAGGAATGCAGCTACACCCACCAGTACCTAACAGACGACTTTGTCACACAGACATTACTCTCAGGCATGAATGTGGCAATGTCATCTAATAACCCTGACCCTTACTATATATTCATTAGGTCCCATTTTAGACCAGGTAAAGGAGTGTTTCATATCAGTAGTACCAGTGGCCCAACAAGAGCACGTTGTAAATTGTATACCTTGATTAATAGGGTAGAACTATGTTTTATAATAAATTAAACTAAATTTCCTTTCTCAGGTTTTTTTTTCCCCCCAGTTTCAAGTTCTTTATAGTATAGCTTATTACCTTTCCTGAAATATCAGGGGCACACCCACCCAACTTGTGACACTCACAAATCAATATTCGCTATTGGTTTCCAGCTTCTCCTCTCAGCCAATCAGGGAAAGAGGCGGATTTGAAGAAGACAGGATTGGCAAGTAGGGGAAGCCGGGGAAGCCGCAGGGATGAAGGGGTCAGCGTGGACCTGGGGGGGGGTGTTTGCGCCCCCCAAAAAAGTTTAGCACCAGCCGCCACTAGTATTTAAGTAGCATTTTTTATTGATTTGCATCTATAGATAGGTGCATGGGTCCTTCTAAGAATACACTTAGCGGAACTATACTTACCTAGAATCCAGCAATGTGCTGTCCCCAGAATTCCCTAGAACCCATCTCGGGGACCCGGAAGCCCGCCATCCAAAGATGTCAGCAGCTGGCTTTCAGGCTCCGATTGCTGACCAATGTCATTGGCCGAGCGGAGATAATGTTACTCACGTACAAGAGTTCCATCAGATTCGGCAAATCAGCTGCTCTTGTGCAACTTACAGTACAGGGGTTGGCAGACTGGTAAGACATTTTAATGCAAAAGAGGTAAACATGTCTCTTCTGCAATAAAAATCCTGCCTGTTCGCCAATTTTTAAATCATAGCCTAAAGTTCCACTTTAAGTGCTTTCTCAGTCTTATGTGTTAAAGATAAAGGTAGTAGGAATAAAATACCTTGAATATTGCTTGCAGTGTGGCATGTAGGTTGTTGTTTGAGTGTTCTAGGGCTAGAGATAATGTTCTTTGAGCTTTGCATAGAGAAAATATTGACTATAATAGGGGGAATACTAGGGGACCTGCGCCCCTGCGCCCATTACGGACCATCCGCCACTGGATGGAAATAACCCAGGCCTCCATTACCTGTTCAGAGGCTGCCAGGAACAGACACCAGTTCTAATCACACTGACAAACATATTCTTGTTCTAGGGGATGTATTTTTGTAGATTTATTGCAGTAAGTGAAAATGTAAAACAGGAAAAGGACATATTCTTAAACATAAATAATTTTGACAGCAGTGTTAAATGTTGCTGGAGGAACAGGGGATAGCCAGTCTATCTGGGACATGAGCATTCACAGTCCTTGAAGCAACCTCTGATATTCTGATATTGCAGGCACACCAGGAGTCCTAAGCACAGGTCCTAAGCACAATGTCCAAAGACAGCTGTTGGCAACTAGTGATGAGCGGAATACGCCATATTCGATTTCGCGATATTTCACGAATATATAGAAGAATATTCGCGAAATATTCGTTAATATCGAATATTCGTGATATTTTATAAAAAAAAAAAAATTTGCGAAATTTCGCTAATGCGAATGCGAAATTGATTGCGAAATACTCGTCAACACGCGAAAAACGGAGATCGTTTCCTGGATTACTAAACTAATATGCACTAAACACTAACTCTACTTACACAAACTTATATGACTAAACTAAAGCTATTTTTTTTTTTTTATACACAAAACACAGAATGGCAGAGAAAGTATTCGCGAACATTCGTAATACGAATATTCGCATTGCGAATATTCGGCAACATAAAAGGATCGCCTCAGCTACTCGGCCCAGGGTCTCTAATCATACCAGCAATGCTTTTAGACGTCGATAAAGATCACTAGGCTGTGATCTGTATTAAAAATAAATTTGAAAAAATACGAATATTCGCAATAGCGAATATTCACCGCAATATTCAATTTATTCGCGAATACTCGAATATGCAATATTCATAACGAATATTCGCAATGCGAATATTCGTGAGCAACACTATTGGCAACCAGCTTTCATGCGACACTTTCCTGTGGAAAATAGGTCCATCCCCAGCCCAGCTCCCTAAAGTAGTGTCCTCCAGCAAATGTCTTTAAATCCAGGTTCCTTCAGGTTCTCTGCCATGAACATTAACCAATGCCTGGAGCCTGGCGGATAAGCTGGGTGAACTAGAGATACTGTTGTACAAGGAAGATTTGGATTTTGTGGGAATTTCAGAGACCTGGTTCAACAGCTCTCATGATTGGCTGGCAACCATTCAATGGTATACCCTTTATCGCAAGGATAGAGAGGGTAAAAAATGGGGAGTGGTAAGCCTATATATCAAGAATAATGAACAAGTGAATGTGAGAGATGACATCACTAAGGGAGCTAGGGAGAAAGTGGAATCCTTATGGGTAGAACTCCAAAGGGATGAAGCTAAGGGGAAAATAATACTTAGAATAAGCTATAGGCCCCCTTACCTGAGGGAGGAGGGGGAGACAGATCTCCTATCACAATTTGGATTAGCAGCAAGGGTGGAAAGTGTTATCATAATGGGGGATTTTAATTATCCAGACTAGGGATGAGTTTCGAGTTCAAATCAAACTCATGCTCGACTAGAACATTGCCCGTTCGCCTGTTCGGCGAACGACAAACAATTTGGGGTGTTCGCGGCATATTCGAAAAGCCGCGAAAGACCCTGTTAAAGTCTATGGGAGAAATCGAAAGTGCTAATTTTAAAGGCTAATATGCAAGTTATTGTCCTAAAAAGTGTTTGGGGACCTGGGTCCTGTCCCAGGGGACATGTATCAATGCAAAAAAAGGTTGAAAAATGGCCGTTTTTTTGGGAGCAGTGAATTTAATAATGCTAAAAGTGAAACAATAAAAGGGAAATATTACTTTAAATTTTGTACCCTTCAGGTCTGGTGTGGATTTTAAGGGAAACTCCACCCAATTTTTAAAAAAAAATGGCGTGGAGTTCCCCCAAAAATCCACACCAGACCCCTTATCCGAGCATGTTAACCTGGCCGGCTGCAGAAACTGTACCAGGCCACATGCCCTCAACATGGGGAGGATGTCCCCATGTTGATGGGGACAAGGCTCTCATCCCCACAACCCTTGCCTGGTGGTTGTGTGGGTCTGCGGGCGGGGGGCTTATCAGAATCTGGAAGACCCCTTTAACAAACATTGTACCCCTACCATTTCACGAAGGAAGTGTAAATAGTTGTAAAAAAACACACACAGACACCGTAGAAAAAAGTCCTTTATTAATAAATTATTTTTTTTTTAAATCCAGAGGTGGTAATCCACTCGGTCCCGGCTCCCTGCTCCAACATTGTCTGTATCCAGCGACGGGTGATCTCCTCTCTGGTCCAGCGATGAGAAGATCGTCCGGGATCCAGAGCAGCATCGCCGGCCTTCTCTCTCCTCCAGACACCGCCCGGCGAATGAGCGGCTGGAGCTTTGACATTTCTTATAATTTGTGAGGTGGGGCCACCGTCACATGACCCCGTCCCCCTCTGATGCAAGGGGAAAGCTTGGACTTCCCCAGTGACGTAGCAGAGGGTGCGTCCGGCGGAGAGAGGAGGACGGCGAGATGCTGCACTCTGGATCCCGGACGATCTTCTCATCGCTGGACCGGAGAGGAGATCACCAGTCACTGGATACAGACAACGTTGTAGCAGGGAGCTGGGACCGAGTGGATTACCACCGCTGGATTTTTTTCTCTTTTTTTCATTCATAAAAGAGTTTTTTCTACGGTGTCTGTGTGTGTTTTTTACAACTATTTACACTTCCTTCATAAAATGGTAGGGGTACAATTTACCCCATTACCAATTCACATAGGGGGGGCCAGGATCTGGGGGTCCACTTTGTTAAAGGGATCTTCCAGATTCTGATAAGTCCCCCGCCCGCAGACCCCACAACCACTGGGCAAGGGTTGTGGGATGAGGCCCTTGTCCCCATCAACATAGGGACATCCTTCCAATGTTGAGGGCATGTGGCCTGATACGGTTCAGGAGAGGGGGGGCGCACTCTGTCCCCCCCTCTTTTCCAAGGACGGCCAGGTTAACGTGCTCGGATAAGGGGTCTGGTGTGGATTTTTGGGGGAACTCTACGCCATTAAAAAAAAAATTGGGGTGGAGTTCCCCTTAAAATCCACACCAGACCTGAAGGGTTTGGAATGGATATTTGGGGGGAACCCCCACGCAATTTTTTTCTAAATTGAGGGCAGGGTTCCCCTTAATATCCATACCATCCAACGTGCTGACTTTACACCCCCCCCCCCCCCCCCCCCGGTACGAAATTTAAAGTAATATTTCACTTTTATTGTTTCACTTTTAGCATTATTAAATTCACTGCTCCCGAAAAAATGGCCATTTTTAAAAAGAAAAATTGCATTGATACATGCCCCCTGGGACAGGACCCAGGTCCCCAAACACATTTTAGGACGATAACTTGCATATTAGCCTTTAAAATTAGCACTTTAAAATTCGAATGTTCGAGTCCCAAAGACTTTAACAGGGTTCTAAAGTTCACACGAACATTTGGTGTGTTCGGTGCAAACCGAACAGGGCGGTGTTTGGCTCATCCCTAATCCAGACATAGACTGTGCGGGGGGAACCACGCATTCATCTAAAGCTCGCCAGTTCCTAAATGTCTTGCAGGACAATTTTATGGGTCAGATGGTAGACGCACAATTAGAAATAAAGCGTTACTGGATCCACTGATTACCAACAATACAGATCTAATCACGGATGTGGAAATACGGGGCAATTTAGGTAACAGCAATCACAGGTCAATTGGCTTCAGTATAAATCACACAAATAGGAAACATAAGGGGAATACAAAGACACTGATTTTCAAAATAGCCAACATCTCTAAACTACGAACCTTGCTAGAAGGCATAAATTGGGATAAAATCTTAGGAACAAAGAACACGGAGGAGAGATGGGTTTTCTTTAAGAGCATAATAAATAAGAATAAGGGCATTAGCCAATGCATCCCATTGGGTAATAATTTTAAAAGAGTGAGAAATAATCCTGGATGCCTTAACTCCAATGTAAAAATGCATATAAACAAAAAATAGAAGGCCTTCAAAAAATACAGGGCTAGGGGATCATCATCAGCATTCAGACTTTATAAAGAATGCAACAAAAAATGTAAGGGTGCAATTAGGGCGGCTAAAATAGAATATAAAAGACACATAGCGGAGGAGAGCAAACAAATCTAGTATGTATGTAAACAGTAAAAAAAAGAGGACAGACAATATTGGCCCCATAAACAATGAGGAAGGGCATCTGGTTACAAAGGATAGGGAGATGGCGAAGGTATTGAATTTATTCTTTAAGGGAATTGGGGGGCTTCAGGACCAAAACTGCAGTGTCTATCATCATGACACATCACAGGAAGCACCTCCATGGTTAACAGAGGACAGAATTCAAATTAGACTTGGGAAACTTAACATTAATAAATCACCAGGACCAGATGGCTTGCACCCGAGGGTACTTAGGGAACTCAGTCAAGTAATTGCCAGACCATTGTTCCTAATTTTTACTGACAGTCTACTGACTGGAATGGTACCAGCTGATTGGAGAAAAGGCAATGTAGCACCAATATTTAAAAAGGGCCCAAAATACATCCCTGGGAATTAAAGACCAATTAGCCTAACATCAATAGTATGTAAGCTCTTGGAGGGGATGATAAGGGACTATATACAAGATTTTAGTAATGAGAACGGTATTATTTGCAGCATCATCATGGATTCATGAAGAATCATTCTTGCCAAACCAATCTATTAACCTTCCATGAAGAGGTGAGTTGCTCACTAGATAAAAGGAAGGCATGTAGACGTGGTGTATCTGGATTTTGCAAAAGCATTTGACACAGTTCCCCATAAACGTTTGCTGTACAAAATAAGGTCTTTTGGCATGGACTATAGGGTGGGTACATGGATTGAAAACTGGCTACAAGTGTGAGTTCAGAGGGTGGTGATAAATGGGGAGTACTCGGAATGGTCAGGGGTGGGTAGACCTCCCCAGAGGTTCTGTGCTGGGACCAAGCCTGTTTAATTTGTTCATAAATGACCTGGAGGATGGGGTAAGCAGTGCAATCTCTGTATTTTCGGACAATACTAAGCTAATCAGTGTAATAACTTCTCCGCAGGATGTGGAAACCTTGTAAAAACATCTGAACAAATGAATGGGGTGGGCAACTACATGGCAAATAAGGTTCAATGTAGAAAATTTTCAAATAATGGGGAGAACCTCTGGGGGAATCTAAGATGGAAAAGGACCTGGGGGTTCTAGTAGATGATAGGCTCATCAATGGCATGCAATGCCAAGCTGCTGCTAACAAAGCAAACAGAATATTGGCATGCATTAAAAAGTGGATTAACTCCAGAAATAAAACGACAATTCTTCCATTCTACAAGACTATGGTCTGGCCGCACCTAGAGTATGCTGTCCAGTTCTGGGCACCAGTCCTCAGGAAGGATGTACTGGAAATAGGGAGAGTACAAAGAAGGGCAGCAAAGCTAATACAGGGTCTGGAAGATATTAGTTATGAGGAAAGGTTGCAAGCACTGAACGTATTCTCTGTGGAGAAAAGATGCTTGAGAGGGGATATGATTTGATTTTAAAAATAACATACTGGTGACCCCACAATAAGGATAAAACTGTTTTGCGGAAGGGAGTTTAACAAGATACGTGGCCACACATTAAAATGAGAAGATAAGAGGTTTAACCTTAAACTATGTGTTCTATGTTCTAATTAGAATCCTCCTCGTCTCAGTTAGCCAAACACCCCACCAGCACCACCAGTTCTCATCCCTCTTTGAGACCTCTTGCTGTATGGTTGGGAAACCTGGGCAGCATATTTGCAGGAGAAAGGTGAGGCCATACATAAAAAATTATGATGCCATGTGTGTAGTAGTGCAGAATATGCCATATTCGATTTCGCGATATATCTCTAATATATAGTCGAATATTCGAGATATATTCGCTAAATACGAATATTCGTGATATTTTTTGGAAATGAAATTATTGCGAATTTTCGCTATTGCGAATGCGAATGCGAAATTTCGAGAAATGCGGAATGGAGCACTCTGATTGGCTCAGAATATTTGTGATATTTTACAATACAAAATAATTGCGAATATTCGAGAAATGCGGAAGGAGCACTCTGATTGGCTCAGAATATTCGTGATATATTACAATACACAATAATTGCGAATATTCGAGAAATGCGGAAGGAGCACTCTGATTGGCTCAGAATATTCGTGATATATTACAATATAAAATAATTGCGAATATTCGAGAAATGCGGAATGGAGCACTCTGATTGGCTCAGAATATTCGTGATATATTACAATACAAAATAATTGCGAAATTGCGAGAAAAGCGGAATGGAGCACTCTGATTGGCTCAGAATATTCGTGATATATTACAATATAAAATAATCGCGCGATATCGCTATTGCCGAATAATCGCATTGCGATTTTTCGGCAATATAAAATGAGCGCTGCAGCTACTCGGCCCAAGGTCTCTAATCATACCAGCAATGCTTTTAGACGTCGATGGGGATCTCTAGGATGTGATCTGTTCTAAAAAAAAAATTTGAATATTCGAAATAGCGAAATAGCGAAATAGCGAATATTCGCCGCGATATTCGTGTTATTCGCGAATACTCAAATATGCAATATTCGTAGCGAATATTCGCAATGCGAATATTCGTGAGCAACACTAGTGTGTAGGTGAGAACAACAAAGGCAATACCTTGCCTGATTTCGATTTAGCAGAGAAGGTTGGGGAGGAAGGTGCTATATTGGCCTAAACTGTGGGACCATCCTGCTGATGGCTCCACTATTATCCTACTGATGGCCACTTTAACCAGTCACTAAAACCATTTTTAATAAGCACCAATGACACGTGCTGAGTTCTTCCAAAATATATGGCTCCTTTTCCTCCCAAAACCTCACTAGACTGAAAAGCAGAGAACACAAATCTATATTTCATATGGCATGATGTGTATATTGCCTGTTTTGAACCATCTTTTTAATCCTGTTTAACTGGAGCTGTAATAACCAAATTTCAATAATGATAATTTTCACTGCTCTTACACACTACCACTGCCAATTACTAAATTGTTATTTTTTTATTAGTACTAGTAAAAGTGTTCCTGTTTCTTGAAAAGGGGAGTATTTAGTAGTCTCAGAGGTATGAACAACCTCTGTCTATTAGTGTCAACACTGATGATTGCCAGTTTTGGAACATAACATCCAGCATAGCATGAGTGTGGCAGAATGGAACTGTGGGTTTATAGTATAAAACACTGAACAGTAAACAGAATGAGGCAGTCTGGCAGCATGTCATGTATAGCACAGCCATTCATCCCAAAACAGCACACCCCACCAAGCACCATTATAAACCTATTACATCTTACACTAACTTCAGAGTTTCCATTAGTGGATCATTAGGCTGACATTTGTCTGGCTATAGATACATCTTCACAATGTGGCCAGCAGCCTTTTTATTTTCTGTAGGCTTATCTTTAATATACAGCTCTCCTTATCTTAGATGGCTCTCAATGACATTGCTTGTCACACTAAAATATGTCATGTCTAAGTTAGTGGGTCTTACTTATACTAATGCCGCGTACACGCGATCACTTTTCGGCATGAAAAAAAATGTAATTTTTCAGCATGTCCAAAAAAAAAAAAAGTTTTTCCAACTTCATCATTAAAAACAATGTTGCCCACACACCATCGTTTTTGAAAAATGATGAACAAAGCACTCTGACGTACAACACGTACGACGGCACTCTAAAGGGAAACTTCTATTCGCCTTTGGGCTGCTTTTAGCTGATTCCTTGTTAGTAAAAGACGATTCACGTTTTTTTGTCTGTTACAGCGTGATGAATGTGCTTACTCCATTATGAATGGTAGTTTTACCAGAACGAGCACTCACATCTCATACCTTGCTTCTGAGCATGCGCGGGTTTAAAACGTCGTTTTAGCCCACAAACGATCATTTTTTACAACACAAAAAACGACATTTTCAAAAATGACATAAAAAATTGAAGCATGTTCGATTTTTTTTTTTGTTGTTTTTCAGAAGACAAAAAACGATGTGAAGCCCACACACTATCATTTTAAATTACGTTTTTTTAAAATGTCATTTTATTTCATCACAAAAAACGACCGTGTGTACGCAGCATAAGAGATACTTTAAAAGATAGAGTTTCCATGTGGAATTTTGATTTATTTAGCACAACGTCCTTTGATTGAAAAACTTATGGACAGAGCATGGCTCAAATTTAATTTTGTTATACTCAACAACAGTATTTCCCAGTTGTCCATATTTTGGTGACAGCATCTGTATTTCCTATATATGCCACCTAACTATACACCTACAGCTATATGATGCACCTACATATTTTGTGGTGTTGAACTGTCTTTATCATGTACTATAGTCTCATAAAGAGCAGCTTCCAAGAGAATTGGTATCCAACTAGAAATCTGCAGTCTCAAAAATGGTCACTGGTCCTAATGGAAGTGCACTCTCTTTTTGAGGCTTAAAACATTGTGGTCCCCTAGTGTTTGGGCAGCATTCAATATAGAAGCCTAATTTTCCACTGATATCATGACCACAGTCCACTAAGGCTGGCCATACATTATACAACCGTCTTGTACAATTTTCCTTTAGATTTACCAAAACCATATGTAGCGCCCTGCTCCTGTTGAGTAGATGCTATGTGTAAATTTAGGGGTTATCTGAGCTGTAAATTGCTCAGAGTGATTATGTAAATTGCTGCTTCTGTTCTAATTCAGCTGTGTTGTGTGCATTTCCCACTTGACAGTAGGTGACGCTGTCACCACAGGTCAGTGTTGGAAATACAGCAGGCTGGGTGTATTGGGTATTCGTTCCCCAGAGGCAGCCCAGTGGGAGTGTTCTTGCCACTGTGCATTCTTAGAGAGGATACTTAAGGGACAGATGCCATTTTCTGGGCTCTCTGACCTGATAGTCCTCCTGGCCTAAGGTGGCTGTTCTTCTGCCTCTGGGCCTGCTGGCCCGAGGCTGTGTTAGTGGAAGTAGGCCCAGGAGTTTCTGGGGTCTACTGGTCCAGGGGTGGTCCTGTGCTGTCTTGCCTGCGGGGAAAAGCCAAGCAGTTGGAGGAGCCAGGGGAGGACCTTTTCTGGGAGAGGACAGAGCGAACGACTGGTATCTCAGGAAGGGGCCTGGTGATTCAATTGGAGGATGCATCCCAACTAATCTACCTCACAGTACTCCCGGACAGCTTAAAGACCCTGGTACTGTGTAGCTGTGCTTAAACTTGAAAAGAACTGTTTGGTTATGCAATCCTGTGGCAGAGGATCGTGCAACAACCTCATTGTATTCCGCGCATCGCACTGGCTGCTAGATCAGTGAGAGAGGCCTATCCAGTGGTTGGGCCTATCCGGTGGTTGCAAGATCCAGTGCTAGATCCTAAGAAGTTCCCGTGATCTGCAACCAAGGTATCTGAATCTCCCCTAACCCTCCATCCCTCTATTGCTGCAAGTTGTTTAATAAAAGCATTGGAAAAGAACACGACTAAGTGCTTGGTGCATACATCTGTGGACGTACTTTCCAATACAGACTCCTAGTTCTGATACGGTGAACAGTGAGGTAACGCCAGACCCAAATCTAATCCAGCAGATCCTACTGGGGTAGTGCTATACATATAATATATGAAGTCAAACCTAAACACTTTCAATGTGTATGTAATCAGGCAGGCCCTTGCACTACATACTTGCATAGTTGAAGGTAAATCTAAAGGAAAGTGTACAGGAAAATTGTATAATGTATGGCCAGCCTAAGGGACCCAGTTAATTTAAATAGCAGAATACAAACATTACATATTGAGCCTTGCTGTGCATTTACAATAGTTAGGATGTCTATTACTGGTCCAACCTTTGCAAAGTATATAATTTCTGCTAGTAAATGAATATTACAAACGAAAATGATATTACATTTCTCAGTCATAGCATTGAGCATACATTGGGGCAAGCATATCTTTTAGGAATCTAACACATGGACTTTAACATATGGAATCCACAAATTATACTAAGTACTGCAACATTGAAAGAAATGTCTTTAATTAGTACCAGTTTTATCCAGTCTATGCAATGTGCTTATAATGTAAATCACTAAAAGAATTTTCAAATGTTTCACTGTCATGAAATGCTTCACCTATTAAGTTATAAGCTAAAGTTTATTTTTCTTCCAAAAGTTATAAAACACATGGGAATACTTTATTGTGTGCATATAACACGTCTTCTTTACACTTTTCAGTAATTATAAATATCTATACAACAGTCTAAGAGAGAAGTTAAACCTCTCAAGTGTCAACTAAGATAAACTTTACAAAACTTTCCGACCAACAATTTTGCGACATCTTCGTTCTTCAAAAGCTTATAAGTATTTACCCATGCAGTCTTTTTGTAAAATGCTGGAAGCTAATTGTGTATTTTATATAGTATTCATTTCCAGTTTTCATTAAAGCCTCACTATAAACGGACTTCAAGCAGTCAGTGATAAGGTCTGGTTTTAGCAATGTGGCTGGGAATTATTTGATTCATTGCCAGGAAATCTGGTGATATCATTGTGACATGCCAGCTAGTATTAGATAATTTTTTTAGTATTAACATTGTGTATATTAATTGTATATGTTTGTTCTCTACAGGATCTTGAATGAATCATGTCCCCTATTGAGAATAATTATGTAATGAAAATAGGGAGGCGTGGTGTCCCAAAGCAAAGATTGCTGGGTCTTACTCAATTATGTATTGTTGCCGTGTGACTAAAGATCTACTGGGTCTTTAAATCTGATGTAGCATGGTCCTTGTTCCTTATGTTTTTAATAGAACTGGAACTTTTTCAATCAGCACTGTATATAAGAGAAGTAAATGTTGAAGCAGACGTTGTGGCTGCTTTGGGGGTAAAAATCATTGGGACCAAGCTTCTTTCTCATCGGAGAGTAAAGACGATATGGAACTCTTTTTGCTATGCAATGTGTTGCTGGGAGTTCTATGGATGACTTCCTGTACACATTTGCATTAGGCCCAGTGAAGCAATAATTATTATGCCTTGCTTTATATACCAATTAGGTATAAAACCCTGACTTTTGGACTTCTGCAGAATCAAAAATAATGTGAATGTTAAGGCCACTTTCACACTTAGATTTTGGTCGTGTTGATGGTAAAGCGGCACTAGTTTTAGTGTCGCGTCGGCTCAGCGGGGATCCCCGCTCCGCTGTCGGCGGACAGGGCGGTCCCCGCACACTGTGCAGGGACCGCCCTGTCTCTCCTCCGCTCTCCCCTATGGGGAATCGGATGAAGACGGACCGTGTGTCCGTCTTCATCCGATCCGATCCTTCAGACGTAAGAAAAATAGGGTTTTCTTCCGTCCGAAAAACCGGATCCAGACGGACGCGGATCTTTGCGGATGTTAGCGGATGCATCATCCGCTAATTGACGCGATCCCATAGGGCCCCATTCTAAGTCCGTTTATGGACTTAGAAAAGGCGGACCGTTCGTCCGCACGTGTGAAAGGGCCCTTAGCTGTGCTTTTTGGTTGCTAGCAGGGAGCATTTAACTTGAAAAAAGGTTAAAAGTGCCCGCAACGCGCCACTACTGAAGCACTTTACAGGTGCTTCGGCAGCACTGCAATTCAATGGCAGGAGCAGTTTAGGAGTGGTGTGTATTTCGCTCCTGCACCGCCCCAAAGATGCTTCTTGCAGGACTTTTTTCCTTTCCTGCAAGCGCACCGCCCCAGTGTGAAAGCACTTAGGCTTTTACACTGAGGCTGCAGAAGAGGCAGTTTACATGCGCTATTTGTAGCGCGAAAAATGCCTGTAAAACGCCTCAGTGGGAAAGTGGCCTAAGTGCTATTGTAGAGTACTGAAAAAAAAAATCCACTCGAGCTTGATCCTCTTAAAAAAATCTGTTTTATTCATACAAAGACTAAAATCATATACCGTGTAAAGCATGACAGACAGCTGGATGTCTAATTCAATGGAATATAGCATTCACGCATTCCAACACTGCATTAAACATGTATATAATAATGCCAAGACTATTCATCAACCATAAACATAATTTACTGCAATTTATGCTTATTTTACAGTATCTATGGAGCAAATTACATGAGCCCATAAGCAGGGCTGTCTTAATGAGAGGGCACACCTGGGCACTGAACAGGGTCCCCAGCTGCATGGGGGGGCCCCTACACTTTGCCCAAAAGCAGCTGGTCCTTGAGCCCACACTGCCCCGAAATTGGGGGCCCCCATGATAGCACTGAGAGTGATAGATACATAGGGGAGACAGTCTGCCTCCTACTTACTTGATGTCATCATTGTAGGGGCCCCAGAGCATTACTTTGCCCAGGGGCCCAAGATGCTATTAAGACAGTCCTGCCCATAAGTCCTTACTTATGACCATCAAGGGGGAAAAAGATTTTCTTAAATATTCACTAAGACCAAGGGGTGAACAAGCCATTAACAGGAGGGATAAAAACATGAGGCATATGCATGTATTGTAGAGCTATTGTGCACATTTTTTATTTTGCCCTTACATACATTTTAAAGGGGAACCTCAGTCATTTTTGACATCACATGTGTCTGCAAAAAAACAGGCAAAGACCTGATCCAGTTCTGCCCTGCCTCTCATTGTAGCTAAAAGCAAGCAGCATATAATTAATATAAATCATGTGTTGGGGTTGGGGGGCGAACCCATTCAAGTCAGGCTCCTCATAAAAAAGAGCAAGAAAAAAACAATATATTTTGCTTTGTGAGCATCAAAAATGTGCATAAACAAGCTCAATGAATTTTAACGATCGCCCTGTCTGTGAAAATGTCACCACTGTGCTCATTTTTGGCCACCTGAACACAAATTGATCCTACGGCCCTGTTTTTCTGGTCCTATATGTGACAGTTTAGAGGTAGTCTGATGTAAACAGACACAAGTCCTTTACATCTGGCTGCCTATAGAGCTATAATGGGTCTGCCCATGTCCACCAGACACAAACTGAACAGGCAAAGATGTAAAAAAAAACACGTGTCCCATTAAAGCGGAGTTACACCCAAAAATGGAACTCTCACTTTAAGGCCTCGTACACACGATCGGACATATCCGATGAAAACGGTCCGCGGACCATTTTCATCGGATATGTCCGATCGGGAGTTTGATCCGATGGCGTGTACACACCATCGGATCAAATTCCCCGCCGCCGGACGGCGCGGTGACGTGGCGGTGACGCGGCGGTGACGCGGCGGTGACGTTGACGCCGCCACGTCACCGCCACGTCACCGCACCAGGAAGTTAAACACTTCCGCGCATGCGACGAATCCATTCGGCGGCGGCGCGGCGGCGGTGCGGGACGACATGTCTGCTGGTAAGTGTACTAACCAGCAGACATGTCGGGCGGACAGATTCCACCGGATAGATTTCAAAGCTTGCTTTGAAATCTGTCGGGTGGAGAAATCTGTCCGCTAGCCCATACACACGAGCGGAGATGTCTGCTGAAACGGTCCATCGGACCGTTTTCAGCGGACATATCCCCTCGTGTGTACGAGGACTAAGGGAAGGTGACCCCCTGACATGCCACATTTGGCATGTAATTTTTTGGGGAGGGGGGCGAAAACCATTTTTTTAAAGGGCTTCAGCTCCCACTTCCTCCCTGGACACAGCGGTGTAGGAAGGAAGGTCACCTCTCCCCCTCCCTCTTGGCAATCATCTGGGACACGTCACAGGTCCCAGGTGATTGCTCGGCCAATCAGGGAGCACAGTGCGGCTCATGCATGTGCAGTGCGTGCCCAACTGTGAAGCCACAGTAGTGATGCCAGCGCTGCGGAGAGGAGGAGACGAGCAGGGCTTTGTTTCCTCCTGGATCGCTGGACCCTAGCACAGGTGAGTGCCCGGTAATTAAAAGTCAGCAGCTGCAGTATTTGTAGCTGCTGACTTTTAATATTTTTATTTTAGTTGGAACACCGCTTTAAGTTCTAATTTAGCAGAGGATTCACTCAGGATCTCCTTCTAAACGAAACAGAGGGACTGTGTCTGACTGAGCCCTTAAGCCTGACACACTAGTTTTGTTTTACATTCAACCCGTGAATTTAAATAAATAAAAAACTGACAGCTACGGTCGGAGCCGCTGTACTAATGACCTAGTGTTAGTACAGCAGTCTCCCCCACAGAGCTGTTGTGTTCTGACAGGAGACGGCCCCCCCACCATAACACTCCAGTCAGGGCTATTGGCTAAGTGCACTGATTGGGAGCCAGTTGTCTGCTGGTTTTCCAGCATGCTCACCCAACAGAAGCCGGTCGAACACACGGGCCGAATGTCGGACATTTTTTATTGAACCAGCCGATATCTCCTGACCTTTGGCCCTTGTGTACGGGTCTTTAATGTTACAAAAACAAGTTTCCTAGGTGCATTTTGAGCTACTTAATTTACCCTATCAGGGAAGGAGTTGAAGAAGCCCACTCAAAGAACAGCACTCTTGAAGAGGACCCATTTTGCCAAAAATAATGGTAGACAACTGTATTTTAATATCATATTAATACCATCGCATTGTTATCACATGTGCAAAACTAAGCTTTAGTGGGCTCTTTTGATATTTCAAGGGCTGCATTTGAGGATTCCCATATATAATAAGTTGAACACAACTGCTCTAGATACTGTACTTGCTCTTGTGTATATTAAAGGTTTTGTGACCTAAACTTTTACAACCTAAAGGAGTTGTAAAGGAAAAAAATGTTTTTGCCTAAAATTAATGTCTGCAAGGTAGACAGACAGAATAATGTAATGATTCTGTTAAAAAACAAGTAAATACCTATTAAATCACCTCCGGTGTTCTAGTTTCTGTTCTCTCATTCACTTCCTGGTTTGGAGTGCTCGTTCATGTAAGAACTACATTTCCCAGTATGAATTGCGGCACGCCCAGTAATTCACACCTCCTTGAAGTCTCTAAGGCCTCGTACACACGATCAAATCTGTCTGCTGGAAACGGTCTGCTAGACCGTTTCAGCAGACAGATTCGATCGTGTGTACGGGCGAGCCGACGGATTTGGCCACCCGACAGATTTCAAAGCATGCTTTGAAATCTATCGGGTGGGAACCCATCCGCCCGACATGTCTGCTGGTTAGTACACTTACCAGCAGAAATGTCGTCTCGCACCGGCGCCGAATGGATTTGGTGCATGCGCGGAAGTGTTTTACTTCCTGGTGCGGTGACGTGGCGGCGTCAACGTCACCGCCACGTCACCGACACGTCAGCGCGCCGTCTGCTGGCGGGGATTTTGGTTTGCTCGTGTGTATTCGTTTTTTCGGGTTATAAAAAATGATCGTGTGTGGGCTAAAACTACGTGTTAAACCCGTGCATGCTCAGAAGCAAGTTATGAGATGGGAGCGCTCGTTCTGGTAAAACTACCATTCATAATGGAGTAAGCACATTCATCACGCTTTTACTAATAAGGAATCAACTAAAAGCAGCCCAAAGGCAAATAGAACTTCCCCTTTAGAGTACCGTCATACGTGTTGTACGTCACCGTGCTTTGTTCATAATTTTTCAAAAACGATGGTGTGTGGGCAACATTGTTTTAAATGATGAAGTTGGAAAAACTTTGTTTTTTGGACATGCTGAAAAACGATTTTTTTTTTCATGCTGAAAAATGATCGTGTGTACGCGGCATGTGTTTGTAGGATTCTACTTTGTGGATTGAGACACAGCAATGCTGAGGAAATCCCTTTTCTAATGTATTCCATGTTGCAATATGGGGTGCCCCTTCATATTCTGCCTTGCGTTCCTGGATATTGTGTTTTGGGCACCTTTCATTATCTCTTAACATGGGCATTAACATCCCCTCTCAATAGAGTCTAGAATCTGTGTTTATGGTAGTGGAAGCTGCCAGAGGTCAAATTGTAAGGCCTCGTACACACGACCGAGGAACTCGACAGAATCCATCAAGAAAGTTGGTGGCAGAGCTTTGACGAGGAAAAAGGTCGTGTATATGTTTTTCGTCGAGAAAACTGGCGTGAAACTCGACGAGAAAAAAAGAGAACAAGTTCTCTTTTTCCTCGTCGGGAGTCTCAATTTCCTTGTCGTGTTTCTCGTCGGGCTGGTTTTCGTGTGTATGCTTAGAAACCCACGCATGCTCCGAATAAAGTATGAGACGGGAGCGCACCTTCGGTAAAAGTAGAGTTTGTAATGGAGATAGCACATTTGTCACGCTGTAACAGACTGAAAAGTGCAAATGTCTCTTACCAAACTTTTACTTAACAGGCGGTAACATGAGATTAGCAAAAGCAGCCGCAAGGGTTGTGCCAGTGGAATCGAACTTCCCCTGCCGTCGTACGTATTGAAGTCACCACGTTTGAGAACGACAAGATTTGGTCTTGACAGTGTGTACGCAAAGAAAGCTTGTCAAGTTTCTCGACAAGCCTAACAAGGAACTCGTCGAGGAAATGTTTAATTTACGACAAGTTCCTCGGTCATGTGTACGAGGCCTCACAGGTCTCTCAATATCTATGGGCACCAACATAGTATGATAGCATAACATGCAGTATCAAGCATATGGAATGTTGTCTACAAACCACAAAAATAAGATTCATGTTACACAGCATATTTCTACTGTGCCTATTTTTACATACTTGTCAGAAACTGGCTTGCATTCTAAAGGACAATTTTATTGTTCATCTGCACTAACACTTTACGATCACGGCCATGACTCAAATGCACGTGATTTCCAAACACAGAATGAATTCTGAGCATAAGCCTTACGTCTCACTAATATGTACCTCTTCCTTATATCCCAAGATACTTTTCATTTGGCCCTCAGGAAAGACATCTGCAATCTGTATTTTTTTTGTTCTCTTAGTGTCCTGTTTATTTTCTATTTCTATTTATACAAAATCCTGAGCTGCATACACAGAATAATGTGCTGGGCTTAAATAATGCACTCAGAGAGTCCAACAGATTTCCAAGTCGAAACAATACAGCAGAGATTTACACTACCTGATTAGCTTTGTATACTTCTAGGGGCAAGAGTGGGGGTGAGGAATCCAGAATTTCTAGGTGAGATCTCACTGTAGAATATTAGGATATAGACAGCTGACAGTTAATGTGATTACCCATGTCAACCAAAAATGGAAATGTAAGTTATGTCTGGACTGTACGCAAGCATTAAAATGCAGTTAAATACATAACTGGTGTTTGTTTTAATGCCATTGTCATTGCCATTTTCGGAAATGTACACAAGCCTGCCACAGTGCATAGCTAGGACAGTGACCTCCCTTTTCTCTACAGTAGATACTGCAATACATCCAATCAGTGCCCACCAGTGGCAGCAATCAATGCCCACCACTGCCCACAAGTGCCACCAGTGCCCATTAGTGATGCCAGCCAGTGCTGGCTATCAGTGCCACCTATCAATGCTGCCCATAAATTCCCATCTCTGCTGTCGGTCAATGCTTATCAGTGCCACCCATCACCCATCAGTGCCCATCAGTACCGCCTATCCGTGCCACCTATCAGTGCTCATCAGTGCCACATATAAATGCCACCTATCAGTGCCCATAAGTGCAGCATTATAGTGCCTCCTTATCAGTGCCAACTAATCAGTGCCCATAAGTGCTGCCTCATCAGTGCCCATAAGTGCCACCTCATCAATGCCCACCAGTTCAGCCTATCAATACCCATCAGTGCTGCCTCATGAGTGCACATCAGTGAAAGCGAAATATACTGCTACTGATTTTACAGTGAGATCCACCCAGAAGCCTAAATCAGCAGCTGGATCCAACTTTCAGCGAGCTGCTGAGAGCCTGAACCAGCCGCTCCCGCCCCTTCCACAGACTGGCACTTCAGTGAGTACTGCAGGGCAGAGCAGAGAGATGGTGACTAACAGTCACCAGTTCTCAGCTGGCTAAAGATCGAGAACTGAGCAAATAGAGGTGGTGGAGGAACAGATGCAGCTAGGATCAGTTCTGCAGCCATCTAGGTGAGTATGAGTGTTTATTTTTTAGAAGCCATATATCTCTTTTAACACAGGAAGTGAAGGGAAACACTCCCAGCAAGACACATACAAAAAAAAATAATCTTATGTGGGTTGTTCCCTACACTATACAAAACTCTAAAAAAGGAATGTTGACATATTTTTAAATTCCATACCTTGGAGTACAGAACAGGACACATAGTTACATACATAGTTACATAGTTAGTCCATTCAGTTCAAACACAAAAAAAAAAAAAAATGAAAAACATAGTACAATCCCATACACCCAACTCCATACCCACAGTTGATCCAGAGGAAGGCAACATTTTTTTTTAGCAGAGCATGATCCAATTTGCTACAGGAGGGGAAAAAATTCCTTCCTGATCCCCAAGAGGCAATCGGATTTACTCTGGATCAACTTTACCTACAAATCTTAGTACTCAGTTATATTGTGTACATTTAGGAAAGTATACAGGCCTTTCTTAAAGCAATCTGGCCAGAACCACCTCTGGAGGGAGTCTGTTCCACATTTTCACAGCTCTTACTGTGAAGAAACCTTTCCGTATTTGGAGATGAAATCTCTTCTCCTCTAGACATGAAGAGTGCCCCCTTGTCCTCAGTGTTGACCGTAAAATAAATAGCTTAACACCAACTTTACTATATGGACCCCTTATATATTTGTACATGTGAATCATATCCCCCCTTATTCTCCTCTTCTCCAGAGTGAATAAAGTCAGTTCCTTTAATCTTCCTCATAGCTGAGCTCCTCCATGCCTCTTATCAGTTTGGTTGCCCTTCTCTGCACTTTCTCCAGTTCCCCGATATCCTTTTTGAGAACTGGAGCCCTAAACTAAACTGCATATTCCAGATGAGGTCTTACTAATGATTTGTACAGGGGCACAATTATATCTCTCTCTGTGGAGTCCATACCTCTCTTAATACAAGAAAGGACTTTGCTCGCTTTGAAAACCACAGCTTGGCATTGCATGCCATTATTGAGCTTATGATCTACCAAAACCCCCAGATTCTTCTCCACTACGGATTCCCCCAGTTGTACTCCCCCTAGTATGTATGTTGCATGACACATGAATCGATACAAAAACAGGGGACATTATATACAAAATATTACAAAAATAATAAATTGCCTTGCACTGCTAAAGGGTTCGGCTTGAAGAAACCCTATCCACCACACAAGAAGAAAGCAGCTTTATGAGGCGATTTAAAGCCTCGTCTCTGCGGTCGATTAGGAGGCACGCCACTGGGATGAAAGAAGAGTGCCTTATTAAAAACATGCTTCTTGGCTCATTTCTCCTTTCCCAATGGCACCCCTCCTAATCTATTATGGAAGTGAGGCTTTCACTGTGATTGTGTAGGCCTTCATGATACATGTGCAGAGTTATTATTATCAAACTTTTGGAATACCTAATATATATTTTATTATTACCATCCTATGGCTTATTTATGTGGGGGGCTGGAGGTGTGAGGTTGGAGAACTTATTTTTTGGGCAGGTGGGGGGGTTGCCAAACTGAGTCTTTGCCTCAGGTGAAAGAACTTCTAGCTTCGCCACCGAGTGTACCCATATCATCCTGCCCACTCAATGAGGCTCCAGGATGTTAGCAAGTAGTAAGGAAGTCACAAAGGAAAGAGGGGAGAGATCTGTGTCCTGTACTATACACCAAAATATGGTATTTACAGGTACATCAAAATTCCTATTATCTTAAAGCGGAGGTTCACCCTAATTCGCAAGTCTGCTTTAAACACAAGGGCTCAGTGTATCTTAAAACAGTTCATTGTCCAAAAAAAAGTTAAATCGCTTCCGTACCTTATTTCAGTGCTCTGAACCAGGCACTTCCTGGTCTGAGTCCTGCGGGACTGGGCGTGTCACTTCGGCTGCGACCGCCGCAATGATTCCTGGGATCACAGCGTGGCGCTGCCCAGGAGAGGATTCTCTAGATCACAGCAGAAGAAGTCTTGCGTTATTTCTGCACGTCACATGATTCTTTTGCAGCCAGTCATGTGACGAGTGCGGATACAATTCTGCCATTTTAACTGCTGAAAACCAGGTGAAAACGTGCCCGTTGTTATGGTAACTGTGCAGTGTTGACGGCGCAGCTCGCCATCAACACTGCGCATGTGCGGGATAGAGCGGTGAATGCTGAGACTACAGCATTCACCGCATGCCGGAAGGAAGTCCTTTTGGGCTTCAGACTGCCCATAATTAAGATGGAAACGTCCATCTATAATTTTTATAAAATATCTTTTGCGGGGAAATGAGAATGCTGGCGGCTGCAATAATCGGACGGGTGAGTAAACGACTTACTATGTTAACCACTTGTCACCTGCCCACTGTCATATGACGGCGGGCGGGTAACTCCATTGTCCTGACTGCACGTCATATGACGTGCAGTCATAGAAAGTTGCTAGGGGCGAGTAAACACAGAGCTGCACGTCCCTGTCAGGGAGAGAGGAGACCGATTGTGTCCCTTGTACATAGGGACACAATCGGTCACCTCCCTAGTCACCCCCCTCCCCCCATAGTTAGAACACAAAGTAGGAGAAACATTTAACCCCTTCCCCGCCCCTAGTGGTTAACCCCTTCCCTGACAGTTACATATATACAGTTATCAATGCATATTTATAGCATTGTTCACTGTATAAATGTAAATGGTCCCAAAAATGTGTCAAAAGTGTCCGATGTGTCCGCTATAATGTCCCAGTCCCGGAAAAAAAATCACAGATCGCCGCCATTCCTAGTAAAAAAATAAATAAAAAAAATCATAATTATGTCCCGTATTTTGTAGGCAATATAACTTTTGCGCAAACCAGTCACTATACAGTTATTGCGGTTTTATTTTTTACATTTTTTTACCAAAAATATGTAGAAGAATACGTATCGGCCCAAACTGAGATAAAAAATGTTTTTTTTTTTTTAAATGGGATATTTATTATAGCCAATAGCAAAAAATATTGTGTCTTTTTTCAAAATTGTCGCTTTTTTTTGTTTATAGCGCAAAAAATAAAAACCGCACGGGCGATTAAATACCACTAAAAGAAAGCTCTATTTGTGGGGAAAAAAGGACGCCAATTTTGTTTGGGAGCCACGTTGCACGACCGTGCAATTGTCAGTTAAAGCGACGCAGTGCCGGAAGCTAAAATGTTGTCTGGGCAGGAAGGGGGTGTAGGTGCACAGTAGGCAAGTGGTTAACAGCGGGAGAAAGACCTTTAAATAAAAAATAAAAAAAAACGCAATAAATCAATGGGTGGCCTAAACAGCAGCAACAGCCCCATAGAAAAAAATGGTCAAAAGACCCAAGAAAATGGTTTAAAACAGAAAACAGAAAAGGGTTAATTGAAATTCCCAAGAGAAGCCCTGGCAGGTTACCATCAAGGACAATCCTGACCCACCCACAAAGCAAAGTAAAAACAGTTTGACATGCCTTTAGGGCAGGACATGGGGGAATAAAATTACAAAAAAAGATGATAAAAAGAGAGCTGAGGAAGCTAGAAGGACTGGCTTACGGGAAATGTTGTGCCCATGCAGCAAAAGGAAATAAAGGGGGCTCTACAGAAAGCAGAATTACAGCTTCAAGAAAAAACAGAGGAAGACTGTTGTTAAAGAGAGCTTTTAATTGTTTGGTAGCTGTTTTTAGTAAAGGAAATACCTTATATTCATTGTTATGCAGTTCCTATGGTAACCGGAAATACTTCACACATGCCTGCACATACGTGCTTCATATTGCAATGCTAATATTTTCATGACTTCTGATATACACTACAACTTTAAGACATATACAGAGCTGTTACCGATTTTTTTAGTAGCTGTTTTTAGTAAAAGAAATGTCTTATATTCATTGTTATGTGATTCTTATGGTAAATGGAAATACTTAAAATCCCACATTCAACTTCAAAGTAAACTCTTACCAGAATCAACTGGATCACAAGCAAATATATATGGATTTATTCTCTCTGTCTCCAATCTCCCAGGAAAGCTGCACCAGCGGTTTGGATCACACAGTAATGGGCTCAATTCAAACAAAAAAATAGAAAAGAAACTCCATAGTGTAATCCCGTTTCAAACGATTTATTGTTTATCCACACTGAACCCCCTCTTACAGACCCAAGGCTGCAAACGTGCATATCATTGAATAAAATCGCATTAGCAGACCATGCTTTCCTACCACATTCCGCTGTGTTTTCCAGCGGTGGTGAACGCAGTGTCCCCGAGTGGCGTGCTGAAGTCACTGATGTTCATCGTAAAGCCAAAGTGAAATCAGTGATGGTCATCAAGGGACCTCAAATGATGTCATGGATGACGAAACCCATCAGGACTGACTATACGGCGACCATCAGTAACCTCAGCATGTGGCTCGGGGACACTGCATTTAACACTGCTGCAAAACACAGCCAAATGTGGTAGGAAACACTGCACTATCCCTGCATGGTCTGCTGATGCAATTTTATTTAATGGTTGAATGCCATTTATTGCGATTAAGAGTAAAAAGGCTCTCGGCAGTAGAGCTAACCTTCCAAGCATTGTGAGGAGAAGAGTCCTAGTGCCCTGAGTCGTGATAACAAGGCATGGACTGCCCCATCAACAGAGGAATTCAGTATATATTCTTGTACGTGGAACCCAACACAGGCAAACATGTTGCGATGAAGGAAGAATGTAAACAAGAATGTTAGCAGGTGTAGATCCAGATACCCCAGATGGTACAAGGTCAGAGAAGGAGCCTGAGAGGAATGCAGGATCATTTGAAAGGGAGAATAATGAGCCATAGCATTTTGGCAAATGGTTTAAAGAATTGAGTTTAGGAGCCTTGTAGTGAAAGATCTCCGAGGCACCCTAGGATACAAGGATCAGGCTGCAAATAAGAGCTTATAAAATTTCACCACAGAGTATGTTGATTTCTTCAACAATGCAAGGACTGCATCAAAGTGTGAAAAGATAGTGAATATACCCCATCACGTAGTACTGTATCTGTTAATAGTAGCCAAAAACTATCATATGAGAGACATAGTGGTAGATCTAATGCCGCGTACACACGGTCGTTTTTTGCGATGGAAAAAAAAACGACGTTTTCTGTGAAGTAAAAACGACGTTTTTGAAACGTCACTTTTCAAAGACAATTTTGCATACACACCATCGTTTTTTCACAAAAAGCGAGGTTACGTTCACCACTCTTTTCCATTGAAGCTCGCTTCATAACTAGCTTCTGGGCATGCGCGGGTTCAAAAACGTCGTTTTGAACGACGTTTTTGCTACACACGGTGACTTTTTGTGAAACAAAAAACGACGTTTTGAAAAACGACACAAAAAATTCAAACATGTTGGAATTTTTTTTTGGTCGTTTTTTTGAAGACAAAGTTTTGCCCACACACGATCAATTTAAATGACGTTTTAAAAAACGTCGTTTTTTTTCATCGCAAAAAACGACCATGTGTACGCGGCATAAGAAGACCAAGCAGGAGCCTAGCTACTACAGTAATTAAGACAGATCTTCTAAGGGCATGATGGGACATGTTACCCTAAATGAACAAGGAATCCTGTACAGGGGTTGGAAATTCCTTGTAATTCTTCCTAAAAGGTAATGCCCTGTACACACAATTGGAATTTCCGATGGGATAAAATCCGATGGAATTTTCCGTCGGAATTCCGTTCAAGCTGTTTTGCATACACACTGTCAGACCAAATTCCAACCGTCCAAAACGGGGTGACGTAAAACACTACGATGAGCCGAGAAAAAGTAAGTTCAATGCTTCCGAGCATGCGTCGACTTGATTCCGAGCATGCGTGTTCCACAGAGACGATTGGAATTTCCGATAGGATTTTTTTTACCGATGGAAGAAAATCCTAACATGTTGTATTTCTAAACTCCGGCGGAAAAAAGTATGATAGGGCCCACACACGGTCGGAATATCCGATAAAAAAATTACATCTGACTTTTTTCATCAGAAATTCCGATCATGTGTACAAGGCATTAGAAGATGACCACCCCTTGGAAAAGTAAGGCCTCAATCACCCTGGTACCAAGTAACAACATTAATGCCTCCCAGATTACTTTTTGAGCCAGATTCAGGTAGAGTTAGGCTGGAGTATCAGTGATACTCCAGCCTAACTCTCACTTTGAGCCGGCATTTCTGTTTTCTGTAAGCAGAAAACAAGAAACGCCGGGTTGGAGTTACTATACGAGCGGCGTAATTGTATTTCGCCGTCGTATCGTAACTTCAATTTTAAAAATGGCGCGCGGGGCGTTCCCGCTGATTAACGCCGAGAATATGTTAATCAGCGGGAAACGGAAATTCACAATCGTATTCGGGCGCGATGCAGTGACTTTCCGACGTTTCCGTAAGAGATACGCGGCGCAAAGATAAAGCAGCCCCCTAGTGGAGTATCCTATGTTAAGTATGGCCGTCGTCATCGCGTCGCAAAAAAAAAAAATTTGAGTCGTTTGCGTAAAACGTCCGTGAATGGGGATTGACGTCATTGACGTTTCCTGAAAGAATTTGGAGCATGCGCACTGACAGTCGACGCATGCGCAGTACATTCGCCGCGGGATCGTGCATAGTTAACATAATACACGCCCCCTACCTGCCCAATTTGAATTCCGCTGGCTCATTTTCGCTACGCCGCCGCAACTTTAGGAGCAAGTGCTTTGTGAATAACAGTACTTGCTCCTAAATTTATGGCGGAGTAACGTAAACGAGAAACGTTACTCCAAATTAAAGAAGCGCCCATCTACCTGAATCTGGCCCTTTGTGTTTAGATGATCCTGATTTAGTGGTGTAGTTACATTCTTCTAGTAACATTTAGAATTTCTAACCACATCCTGGATGCACAAATTTTATCTAAATGCAGCTAAAATTAACTCACCTAAATGCATACTGGGAATACCATAATTGAAAAAAAATTACATGCATTTACATGTGTTTAGAAATGTCCTCTAAACATTGTGACAGTGCGAGGCCTTGCCAAGGTGTTAGTTTAGAAAATGGATAAAGAAATGACACAGGATACTCAAACTTGTTAAAGTGTTAAAGTGGTGATGTCACAATGTAGAGTATAAGATTTCCTATCATCTGTGCCCAGTCTTGCCACACAGAGTTAATCCAGATCTGAGCAATCCTCTTTCAATGTTCAGTAAAATGAACAGCCTTCCAGATAAAAACCTGCCTAATTAAAAAGTCAGTTTTCTCTCTTCTTGCTTTGAGTGACAGGTTATTTACATATCTAGCTCAGACATGTTTATCATATGGTATGTTATGTTTATCATAACATGAGGTATAAAAAGTGAGAAATCCACCCCTCCCCCACATAACACATCCTGGTAATATAAATGAACTTTGGATCACCTCATGTTTTGATAAACAAAACATAACATAAGATAAACATGTCCAAGCTAGATAACCTGTCACTGAAAGCAAAAACAGAGAAACAGACTTTATAATTTGGCAAGTTTTTATCTGGAATTCTGTTAATTTGCACTGAATATTACAAGAGGATTACTCAGCGCTGGATTAACTCTGTGTGGCAAGACTGGGCACAGATGATAGGAAATTTTATACTCTACATTGTGACATGAAAAAAAAAAATGTTTGGGTTTACATCCACTTTAAGAGTCGGTTCACACTGGGGCGACTTGGGATCCGACTTGAAGTCATCTCAAGTCGTCCCAAGTCGTGCTGTCCAGAAAAGCAATGTAAGTGAATGGGAGCGGTGTTAATACACACTACTCATGTCGCTCCGACTTCAGAAGAGGTTCCTGTACTACTTCAATCAGACTTCTAGGCGATTTGTACCCATTGATTTTATTGGGTACAATTTTCCTTATCCCCCAAGCAATTTGACCAGAACCTCAACTGTTTGTTTTGTTCTGAGCATAAAATATGTTATTCTGACATGAAAGATTTAATTCAACAATACAGGCATTCTCCTTAAAATGTTTTATGAAAAATGGGCTTACTGGATACATTTGAAAAACTCTGCTGAATTTCAGCTTTTGAAGGGTGTTTTATTTAATTCTTTCCTCTCTTTATAGTCCTTTTCTTAAAATTTTAATTCCATTATATACTACTTTCCGTACACCCAATCTATTACATTCCCCCCCCACCCATTTTCTTTATATCTCTTTTCTTTTTTTATCTCTTTATTTTTCCTTATCCCTAATTTAATATAAATTGTATAACATTTCTTAAATACAGATTTTAAGGCCCAGATTCACAGAGCGATTACGCCTGTCTAACTGGTGTTAGACTGGAGTACTTTCGACTTACGGGCGTTTTTTAGCTAGTCGAAATCCTCAAACCATGAAAAGACACCTGCGGGCTTCAATTCGACTGGATTACGTGTTAGTACGCCTTCAGATCTACGCTGCAAGAAAATTGCGGCCACTGGGCGGACTTCCTGTTGTTTTTCGCCGTCGGGGTATGCTAATGAGCTTTTGCCTGCAATCCACGAAATTTCGCACTTCAAACGCAATCTCTTACGGCACCTTTAGTCATCTTTTTTTTGCGTATCACTATACCAGCCTTTTACCTCCTCTAATATTAGACAGCCCATGTTAAGTATGGCCGTCGTTCCCGCGTCGAATATCAACGTCTTCCGACGTCTTTTATTATTTTTAAACGTAAGTCGTCCGGGAATAGGAATGTTCGTAAACGCCGCTACTCAAACAACGAATGACGTCACAACGTGATTTCGCGCAATGCACGGCGGGAAATTCCTGAACAGAGCATGCGCAGTTCGATCGCCGCGGGGACGCGCTTAATTTAAATGCTTCACGCCCCCTAATCACGTATTTCGATTGCGCGGCGAGAAATAGACTACGACACCGTAGCGTACGCGCAAAAAACTCAGAAATCAGAATTCGGTGTAAAGCCTGGTGAAATACGGCAGCGTAGCGTATTTCGATTACGCAGCGGAATATTACATCTATGTGAATCTGGGCCTAAGTTTCTTCTTTAAGACATATGTATTTATGTAATGCTTACACTTTTAAATTTTTCATATTTTTATTTATTTTTTCATATGTATTAATTTATTTGAATGTATGTATATTTAAAATTTCAATAAAAATATTTGAACAAAAAAACAATGTTATTCTATGAAAACAGAAGGAAATTTCATTATGAATGACTTATGCACTATGACCTCTGGTTGTTGGGTGATATCTCTGTTTATAACCTATGCTCTTTTGTGCTCAAACTGCACAGACAATTTACTGTCTACTTTTTGTATAACATGTATGACTTGTACTGTTTTATTATGTCTCTGTACTATTTAAATGCTCTCTAGTATTATTATTTTTTTATTGTGAGCATTGTGAGCAGAGAAAGCTGTGTTATTTACTTTCTCTGGACATTGTAATCTCAGATCAGGGTTTGGAGTTTTAAAGGCTCCAACGTGTCTTGGGTGGGACAGAGTCTTCAATCCTGTGTCTCGGTTTTGCTTGAGGCCTGCAGGCTGTGTAAGTACACAGTTGTGCAGGGTCTTTAAAAGGCAAACATGTTCATAGCTCAGAGCTCCCATTTGGAGACAAGAGCTCTCTCAGAAGAGCTGTGTGTTCCTGCCAGAGACTTCACCCCATGTTGGCACAGGACTGGGAAAGTCAGGACAGTTACATGAGTCTTAAGAACCAAGAGAGGGTATGGGAGACTGAAAAAGTTGAGGTGGCAAGCGAGTCCAGGGGGCAAGAGGGAGTCCGTAAGTCTCTGGAAGAATGAGCAAACTTGGGGGGGCCAAGAGAACACTGTCTAGAGCAGTGGTCTCCAAACTACAGCCCTTTGCTTGCCTTCATCCAGTCCTTGGGGCATTATTCCTCCCACTGAAAACAAAGATGTGTCACTATTCCTTCCACTGACACCAATGATGAGGCACTATTCCCCCCCCACTGACACCAATGAAGAGGCATTAATTCTCCACTGACACGAAAGATGGCACCTTATTCTTCTCACTGACATCATCGCAGGGGCACTATTCTTCTTACCGATACCATTTTCTGCCCCAACGGTCAAAAGTCAAGCCCCCTTAAGGTCTAAAGTGCAGCAAACCAGCCCTTTGTTTAGAAAGTTTGCAGATCCCTGGTCTAGAGGCCAAGAGTGGGCCTGCGCAGTGAGAAGCTGCAACATAAGTGAGCCAAGAGAGTCAGTGAGCGGGATGACGTAACCCAACAAGAGCAGTGGTGCTGCTGAAGAGATCCAGGTGGATCAGCATTTTTGGTTGTTGTTTTGCTGTATGACCTGCCTGGGCAATCTTTGCACTGTGAACTTTTAGTTTATTTTTATTTTTTTATGAAATTGGGCTGCAAGTCTTTAAATCCTACAAGTGTAGAGTGGCACGACTCATTCAAATGCATTTACCACACTGAGCTTAATTACCCTTTATCACAACACATATAAATACCGGTTTGACATTGCCAGTGTGAATGAAAACAGTGGCCCGGATTCACAAAAGAGTTACGTCGGTGTATCTCCAGATACGCTGCCATCATTTTAAATTTGCGCCGCCGCATCTTTGCACCGATTCACAAAGCAAGATACGCCGAAAAACTTGGCTTCAGTCGTCCGGCATAACTTGCCTACGCTGGCGTATGGTGGGCGCATAGTTACGCTGGACGCATTCGGCGTTCCAATGTAAAATATGCAAATGAGCAAGATACGGTGATTCACGAACGTAGATGCGCCCGGCCGCTTCATATACACGCTTTGCGTAAGGCTTTCGTCCTAAGTAAAATTACTCCTGCTTATAAGAGAAGCAGCTAATGCTAAGGTATGGGCCAGGGAACGACGCCCTCGAATTTTACGCCGTTTACGTAGTACATGAATAGGGCTGGGCGTAGGTTAGGTTCACACATCCTAAACATTGCGCGCTGGCGTCACTTAGGCATTCTATCTGACGTGATTCTGAACATGCGCACTGGGATATGTCCACGGCCCATCATTTGCATGAGGTCACGGATCATTATACTAAAACACGCCCACTGCCTAGCTACTTTGAATTACGTAGACTTACGCCGGCCCATTTACGCTACGCCGCCGTAACTTAGGGAGCAAATGCTTTGTGAATACAGCACTTGCCTCTCTAAGTTGCGGCGGGGGAGCATAAATAAGATATGCTAAGCCCGCACAAGGATACGCCCGCACAAAGATACGCCCGGGTACGTGAATCTGGGCCTTAGTCTGTAAGAAAGTGTAGAAAATTTGTCTGCTCTTTGTGAAGCAGCAAATAGGAATAGGAAGCAGAGAGGACAGCAATGTGTACCTCTACTAATGGCAAAATTCAATGTTAAGAGGACAGATCAATAAGAGGTTGTAATTATGGATAGTGAGGTAACTGCCTCAATTTAATCCTCAAGGGTATTTACAAAGATGAGCTCACTTTCAAAAGGCAGGCTTAAAAGACACCTTTTCCGAGCAGAGACAACTGACTAAACTCTAAGGCCGCGTACACACGAGGAGACATGTCCGATGAAAACGGTCCGACGGACCGTTTTCATCGGACATGTCTCCTGGGATATTTTGGTCTGAAGTGTGTACACACGATCAAACCAAAATCCCCGTGGACAGACAGCGCGGTGACGTTGACACCGCGACGTCCGCAAACCAGGAAGTAAAATGCTTCCACGCATGCGTCGAATCCATTCGACGCATGCGGGGGATTTCGGTCCGCTGGTTAGGCGTACTAACCAGCGGACATGTCCGACAGACAGTTTTCCAGCAGATAAGTTTTAAAGCATGATTTAAAACTTTTGTCTGCTGGAAACCTGTCTGCTAGGCCGTACACACGACCTGCAAGAGCAAGGGAGGATTTCAACACCTTCCCTCCCAGCCATGAGCAGAATGAGTGCCGGACGGTGGTTTTCTGAGTGGATGTCATATGTCTGTCCCCGCACATCCCATACCTCTCCCCAGCCCTCTTTATCTCTATGCTGTTATCTGTACTCTTGCTGGCAAATTTAAAACTGTGCAAGCCACCCCCCATGTCCTACCAAACAATGACATCATCAGTTGCTAAAGACAGATTAGAGCAGCCTGCACAACATTCAGTTTTGCCGGCAAGAGTACAGATAACAGCATAGAGAAGGAGAGAGACAAAAAAATGCACTGCGATTTGTAGATGCATGAAGGTGCCATTGATTATTAATGGCATGCCCACGCATCCATCAATTGAATGAATGTTTGTGCACAGTAAAACACATGGTATCGCAGTACCATGCATTTTGTGGGACACAATTTTAAAATCATGCAGCACCTTTTTTTGCGCATTTCATGAACATAGTGTAAGCCATTAAAAAATGCAACACATGAGAACACCCAAGAAATAGTTTGCTCTCAGACGCACCACCTTGTGTAAACGAGTCCTGGGACTTGAGTACCCCAGGGTGCCTCGACTGAAAAAAGGTTGGAAATAAACATTGATTTAGAAATTGTCCATAATCACCAATAAGGAATTGTGCAATGCTGTAGTTGTAAATTGCAATTGAATGATCACAGTATAGCACTATCAACAAAACTTAACAGAAAGCAGGCTAGAACAACTGATCAAAGAAGTCATATCCAGTTTCACAAATCATGTTCAAATTGCCTGTGCGGTTATGGTTAAAGAATGTATGATATTTACAGTCTTATTCCAGCTTAGTCTATTCAGAATTTTGCCATTACCATTGTAACCACAGCACAATGATGCAGCTGGCTTGAGCATAGTCTCTCAAACATGTCTGTAAAGAGGAACCCAACATTAAGGTAATGAGCACTGGTGATAATTAAGTATAAGAACTGTATTCCCTGCAGCTTTAAATGATGTAATGATAGCAAATAAAGGCTAATTTAAGCATGTGGTCATTAAAGCAATACCAATTCTTTAACTGGTGATATATGCTGAAAAAAAAATGTTAGAGAAAGTTATTGCATGCTTCAACTGACTAAAACCAAATGGTCCTGATGAAAAAAACATTTTTGTTTCCAGGCTTTATAGGTAATAAAGTTATATGTCCATTCCGCATTTTATTTTCCCAAATATTTTTCATTATGTCTATTCATTTTTTTGCAAGGATACTTGTTTTGGATTATGTACAATTTTTTTTGGCTCCCTATTTCATTCATAATCTGTATCCGGGTGTAAGACACATGTAAATATGAGGAAATAGATATCATTTGCTGTTTTTATTAACTCTCCATAGGATCATACTGTATATCTCAGGAAGTGTGAAATCCAAAAAGTGTGATCTTAGGTAAAGACAAATGAAAATTTTCTGTAAGATCTACGTACGTACGCACGTACATCTCTTTTGCCCAAGACTTTGAATGCGAGTGAAGTTGGTGTGTTGTATTCTGCTAGACTTTACAGATTTTTCAAATAGTAATGTTGATGTCGTTTAAAACCAGAAATTCACAAAAATAATAATACACCATTAAAAATTCACATTTATAAATAAGTTTTTGCTGAAATACAGTGGGTATAGAAAATAATCACCCCATTTAAAATAATCAAGTTTTGTTGCTTTGCAGCCTGAAATTAAGACAGACACAGTTTTTGTTTTATCCAGATGTATTTACTCAATGAAACTTATAACATCCAAGTGAAAGATATAACACCAGCATATCAGAAAAAAAATCTAAAATAGAATCACTGAGTTGGAAAACATATCACCCCCTTCTAAAAATGACTTGTAAACTCAATCAGGTGTAGCTAATCATCTTCTCAATGGCACGCAACATCATTTGACTTTCAACTATGATCAGCTGGGGTCCTTTTGATCAGATTAGCATGAAAAGAGCTTTCCTGGAGCATTTCAGTCCCTGGTAGTGCAACTGAAGAAAACAATCCACTATGGGTGGCAAGACACTGTCAAAAGATCCCGGGGATTAAGTTGTGGACAGGTACAAGTCAGGAGATGGATACAAAAAAAATGCAAAGGCTTTATCAATGCCTAGAAGCACAGTGAAGTCTATTAAGAAGTGGAAGATATTTGGTGCAACACAGACCCTCCCAGGATTAGGACATCACCAAAACTGGATGCAAGAGCCAGGACCAATATCATGGATTGGAAAAATGTCTGACATTGATAGATAACTGGATGACAGAGAGCTCCCTCAAACTCAATGAATCCAAAACAGAACTGCTCCTTCTACACGCAAACCGGAAGACTAATTCTAGGATGACTTGGGTTCCTCCCACCATCTTTGGACAAACCATCACCTCTAGCAATAAAGTAAAAAGCCTCAGAGTTATCTTTGATTTCGACATGTCTATGGACGCACAAATAGGATTGGTGGTCAGCGGATCTCACTATCTTCTCCGCCTGCTGCGCAGACTCATCCCCTTCATCCCCAAAGAAGACACAGCAGTAGTAGTGGGAACACTCATCAATTCCAGACTCGACTACGCAAACTCCCTCTACCTAGGACTACCGAAATACCAGATGGCTCATCTACAAGTGGTCCAGAACACGGCAGCCAGACTGGTAGCGGGTAAAAAACCATGGGATCTCCATGGTCATGAGGACCTTCCACTGGCTAGCCGTAAAGGATCGGGTGACATTCAAGACCCTCTGCCTCACCCACAAATGGACACAAGGAAATGCATTGCAATACCTATGTGAGAAAATAAAACACTACACCCCAAGTCGGGTCCTCCAATCAACAAATCAGAACCTCTTCCACATCCCCAAATCTCGCTACAAAATGAAGGGAGAAGGATGGTTCGCTGTCCAAGGACCCTGGTTATGGAACGCTCTACCCGCAGACATTCAGTTGGAGGAAAATCATCGGGGCCTTCAGAAAAAAACTTAAGACCCATCTTTTCTGAAGCTTGATTGGACGATCATATTGAGGCGATTTAGTTCGCATTTGTAGCGCTATACAAGTTTCTCCCTCACTCACTCAGGAGGAAACAGGTCAGAGAGGCTACCAAGAGGCCTACAGCAACTCTAAAGCAGTTGAAGGATTTTATGACAAAGAGTGGTCATTGTGTGCATGTGACAACAATATCACAAATTTTCCACAAATGTGGCTTGTATGAGAGGATTACAAGAAAAAAGACACTTCTCAATAAAGGACACCACATGCAGCCATGACTGCACTTTGCCAAAACACACCTTAATGATTCTGAGGCCAAATGGGAAAAGGTGTGATGATCGGATGAGACGAAAATTGAATTATCTGGCCTCAACACCAAATGACATGTCTGGAAAAAATCAAATACAGCTCACCATCCAAATTACTCCATTCCTACAGTACAGTATGGAGGTGGTAATATCCTGTTATTGGGGGGGTGGATGGGGGAAAATACCAGAAAATTATTGAGGAATATCTGCTGCCCTCTGCCAGAAAGTTGTCAATGTAAAGAAGGTGTACCTTTCATGACAATGATCCAAAGCACACAGCAACAATTACAACACTGTGGTTGAAGTAGAAATGGTTGAATGTCTAGTCAGAGCCCAGACTTAAATTGATTGTAAAGTCTCTTTTTTTTATAACATACATGTCATACTTACCTTCACTGTGCAGTTGTTTTTGCACAGAGCAGCCTGGATCCTCCTCTTCTCAGGTCCATCTTTGCTGCTCCTGGCCCCTTCCTCCTATTAAGTGCCCCCACAGTAAGCAGCTTCCTATTGGGGCACTGGAGCCGAGTCACAGCTCCATGTGCCTAATCAGACACAGTCCCCTGACCCACCTCCACCCCCGTGACAGCCGTAGGAGCCAATGGCAGCACTGCTGTGTCTCAGCCAATCAGGAAGCATGTCCCGGACAGCTTAGACATTCGTGGACATCGCTGGAGAGAGATTGGTCTCAGGTAAATAATTAGGGGGGTTCAGGGGCGGACTGACAACTCATGGGGCCTCCAGGCAATAGAAGAATATGGGGCCCCCTGGGCTTACAGATGGCCACCATGCCAGGAGGCAGTGCAGAGGCAGGGCAGCTAAAATCTCAGGTTTTTCACATCAAAAACATGTGGGTTTCGGACATATCAGGGACAGATGTAAAAGAAAAACACAGATTTTTACATATTGTCCCTGGTTTTATTGAGCCTGGCAAACCTGATGGGGCCCCCTAGTGGCATGGGGCCCACGGGCAGTGCCCGAAAACCCCAATGGTCAGTCCGCCCCTGGGGGGGTGCTGGGGTGGCTGCTTCGCACACAAAAAAAACTTCTGCCTTTACACCTCCTTTTTTGCTGACATGTTGGTGTTATATCTTTCACTTGGATTTTATAAGTTACACAGAGTAAATACAGCTGGATAAAATAATCTTAATTTCAGGCTGAATAACAACAAAATGTGATTATTTTAAATAGGAGTGATTATTTTCTATACCCACTGTACCTGCCTTCACTGCAGAGCCGTCCCCACAGTAATTCCTAAATTCTAGTTATTCCTGCAGAAGCAACCACATGGTCCAGCAGGGGACAAGGAATCGAACACATCTGAAAGAGGGTCAGATGCAGAAAAAATTTCAGCCAGTTTAGCTCAAGAAATCAAAGATCAGTGGTGCAAGACAGAAAAGGGGTGCAGGACAGGAAAGGATCAACCACCTTCTTTTATGAAAATAATTATTTTTAAGCTTTTCATCTAGCAACAAAGCAGCTCCCATTTGTTTCTCTTGCTAACCTACCTCCATGTCATTACAGGACACAGTAATGAGGTGAGCAGGAGGAACCGGTGATCTCTGCAGGGGACACAGGAGAGGGACAGTTTCAGAAGTCTTTCTTTCTCAACAGACTTTGAATGATGACTTCTCAGTAACGGATTGATGTTCAGTGATGCAGACACCAGAATAGCATTTACATTTTGCAGGTAAAAACTTTTTAATGAAATGTATTTTCACAAAGCTAGGCAATTTACAATAAATGTTGCCACTGTGCCACTGTGAAAATTGTTGAAAAAAGGACACAGGGTTTGCACATGTGCAGGGTGCAGGACTCTGGAGGACTCTGGAGTATTGGTTATGAGCGGGGGAAACTGTTTATACAGCTTTCTCTGGATTTTGGTATTCCTGAATTGGGCTCCTTAGTGTAGAGGTTTCAAAGTGTCTTGGGAGGAAAGAAATCTACAACCCAGTCCTCAGGTTTTATTGAAAATAGCAGGTATGTGTCAAAGTACACACAGTGCCTACAATGAAAGCTTGTGGATCGCTCAGGGTAGTTGCTGCCATTCAGAGACACCCCCTTGAGTGAAGATAGTGGTGTGCTACAGCCAGGAGGAGTGACCTACTCAGGAGTCAAAGCCCTATATTGGGGGAACTTCTTGTCCACAGAACTGCAAGAGTCAGGACAGCTATGTGGGTCCAGAAAGATTGAGAAAGCTGAGGTGAATAGCAAGTCCACAGAGGGGGCTGGAGTGAGCCTGAGTTCCCGAGAAGTGTGAGAGAACCTAGGGTGCTGAGAGAACCAGCCAGGTGTGGGCCCATACAGCAAGGTGCTGTGACAAAAAAAGGATAAGTGAGCCTGAAGAACTCATTGGTCTGGAAGACCAGTACTAATAGTATTGGTGCTGCTGAAGTGTAGCCAGTTGGGCTAGCAATTTCCAGTTTCAATTTTTTTGATTTGAAAGAATCAGTAGATATTGGTATTTTTCAAAGGCTACTCTACTTTAAATGGTATCTAAAAATTATAAGATATTTTTAATAACATGCAAAAAAATAAATTCACCAAGGATTTTGATATCGGTCAAGA
The DNA here is from genome assembly GCA_029574335.1 of Rana kukunoris. NCBI lineage: Eukaryota > Metazoa > Chordata > Amphibia > Anura > Ranidae > Rana > Rana kukunoris. The sequence goes on along the minus strand of CM056050.1, from coordinate 497,426,099 downwards.
CTAAAACACATACATACTAGTTAAGACTGATCTCTAAAGCAACAGGTTCACCTAGCCATCTCCTTTCCCTATAGAACATACCTTCTACTCAACCCCTGGCAGCAAAGAAAGGAAGCTGTCAAGACGCTGACTTGGAGCAGAAGAAAGCATGCATCTATACGTAAATTGAGAACTCCTGCCAGTAACCTGCACGTGCCCATGCATTTGTGCGCCAACGTGCGTACAAGCAGTGCACAAATGTCTGTGCATGCTAGTGCAGTCTAATCTCATAACTGATGCCAAGCGCCATATTTAAGGAAAGGAGCTTTGACTGGTAATTGCAGGATGATCTTCAGCTATACATGATCCCTGTTCCTCTGCATCCTGATCCTGTGCTACTTGATTGACCTGTGACTGACTCGTCTTGTTCTTGGACCTCTGGGTGACTCCTGACATTGGCGTGTTGATAGACCTTGCTTATATTTGATTTCCTGTATATATGCCCTAGTCCTGGCTCTTTACCCCCATACCATCTCCAGCTATAATACTTACCTGTGTATGACTCCAGCTTGGCTCCAGACTACTTCTCTCATCCTGGTTTCTTACCTGTTTATGACCCCATCTGGGCTCCAAGACGACAGGTGGCAGCAGTGGAGTTGAGGTTTGGGTGCTTTTTCCCCAGCAGCCTATCAGGAGGGGTTTTCCTCGCTGTGCATGCTGGGGGAGGGTATTTATGAGACAGACACCATTGGTCTGGGTCTTCTTCCAGTGTGGCACCCACCTTTAGGGTGACCCCATCACGGCACCCCGGTGAAATGGCCTTCCGGGCCACGGTGCGCATGCCAAGCGGTGTTCCTGGTTCTGGGACCATGTTGGTCTGGAACATTTAAAGCTGTGGCTGGGCCCCAGTGATCGAAGCTTGAGAAGATCCCAAGCTTTGTTCCTTTGAGAGGAAGCTTTTCGGTGGGGAGTCCACCTGAGGAGAGCCAAGAAAGGCTTGTGATCCAATATGGTCTCGACAATCCACCGGGGATCAAGGTAACCAGGAACTAAGAGGCTGGATGTTGGTCACCTATCAGTTGGTAACCTAACTGCAAACTACCTGAAGGAGATCCAGGCGCAAAGTCTATTAAGGAGGATTATCTATGCTATCTCAATCCTAAGGAGGGTCTGTGGCAGAGACTTTTTTCCTAAGTTCAAAGTCCAAGTACCAAGTTCCAAGGGCTTGTCCAGGTACACTAAGCCCACTCAGATTGGAGTGGTGAAAGAAATGATACATGTGGGAGCAGGACTGTTTCCCTAATGCTAAGCCTGAATCTGCTATTTCTCCTTCTACTGAATCTCTACCTTTCACCACCAGTTTTATTGTTTTTACCCGGCTGGGTAATAAAGAGCACAGAAAAAGACACCTGTTGTGGACATTCCATTACTTCTACTTTCACCATACACCCCTAGATGGTGGAGGAGCCAAGAGCTAACATGACACCCAAAACAAACCAGCAGCTCCTTCGGGGGTAGTGCTACACACACATATATATATATATATATATATATATATATATATATATATATATATAATTTGCATTTTGATTTTGTATCGCACATGAATTGTATAGAATAATGTATACTGCCAGCGCTGTTTCATATTTTTTTTTACTTTTAAGGTTGCAGTCCCTTTGCGCAGCAGTTGCAGTTTTGTGTTTATATTTATTTTTACTTAGTATTTATTTAGTACCTTAGCACAAGTTTTTGAATAGTTTTATTGTTTTCTTTTGTGCTTGTTTGGCATGCACTCTGCAGCTATGGAGTTTTTTTACATTTGTCAACAATAGGAATATTATTGCAGATGATTTATTTTCACAAACAAAATGGCAATTTGGATGTTAACCAGGATTTTAAACATCTTAAAAGTGCTTTAGACAAGCAAATTAGAACCTGGTGGGATGTGTTTACCCTTGGCAAGTATGTCAAGGATAAAATTACACCTAGGAGGCTAAGATGGGACATTCCCCCCAATGACGGGTTAGTGGATAAAGGTTTGGAGGACGTATGGTTTTCTTTTTACAATCACATAAAGAACATTATTGGAAATGTGAATAACAAGCAAAGAGAAAAAATTAAACCTATCAGAGACCAAAATGAATGCCATTAAATCCAAATTAGGTCCCTTAATAGCAACAGGTGAGCATAAAGATGAATTGAAACTCCAGGACTTTGTGGATAAATTAGATAAAGACACAAAATAAAAAAAATTAAGAAATATGTTAGGGATACAAACAATTACAAATCCAACAAAGTTTATAGATGACCAGGAAGCTAATGAGGATCAGGGTGCCATTTTTAGAGCCTCAACTGAAGAAAGGGAATCTATTTTAGATAACCCCAAAACCCCCATTCGGAAGTATGATGGATCCCAGAGGGACTATAAGAGGGGGGATCAATATGATGGTGAAAGAACTAGTTCTAAACCAGAGACACCTTAATATGAGTCCCCACTTATAATAGATTTGAACCCATTAGAGGTTTTATAACCAGAGAGGTTATGATTACAGAGGAGGTTATGGTGGTCCTTCCTGGACTCCTAATCATTCCAGTTATTATCCTCCCCCTAATAGCGGTCAAGGGTGGTATCCTAATAATTATCAAGGGGATTTTCAGAGGAGAGGTTCTGGAGAGGCCATCCGTGAGGGTAAGAGTGGGACTCAATCCCAGGAGACGTGGGAAGGATCACAACCCACCAGACAGGAGAGAGGAGGAAAGGAGATCGTGGTATCCCATGCCACCTCCTCAACCATATGCAGATGGGGAAAGAAGAGAAGGACAAGAGGATGCAGGGAAGGCAAAAGAGAAACATAATTGAAGGAATTTTCAATTTGATTGATGCTATTTTTATAGCAGATGAGCTTAATGTTTTAGAATTGGATCTCAAATATGCTAAAGACAGGAATTTAAATAAATGTGATGTTTTCATTGATTTCCAAACATTTGTAAGAAAAATGTATATTAAGAAAGTTTTATGCAAAGAATAGTCCACTAGCGGATCAACCCATAGAAGTATCATTACACCCCTCTCAAAAATAATTATATGTTCAATCCTAAAATCACCAACAATCATTTTGTTGAGGGGTTTAAGTTTTTTATACTAAAATTTGCACATAATGTAATTAATCCCCCTAAGAAGCTATTAACTTTCCTAGATCAAAATGTTTTTTTCAGTTGTGGCAAATGTATGATGTGTAAGGCTTCCAAACACAGGAAAAGGAAAACAACCCACTTTATTTCCTACTCCCAGGGGAGGCCACCTTCAGGTGATTGGACACTGGCATAATCAAGACAGGAAGTTCCTCCTATATAACCCCTCCCATACCTGTTATAAAAATCCCATTTTCTTTATTGTACATCATGGGACACAGAGCAGCCATAGTAATTACTATGTGGGATGTCCCAGAGCAATACTATTTGAGGGGAGGGAGACACAAATCAGGCAGACCACCATCAGACGCGAGGACCTATACTGCTGCCTGCAGCACACTGCACCCACAGGCGGTATCCTCCTGTTGTCCTACATCTACCTGATAAAACCAAGTTAATGTATGTACTGATGACCAAGTTGCGGCTTTGCAAATCATAGAGGCTTGGTGATACATTGCCCATGAGGCACGTACTGCCCTAGTAGAGTGGGCTTTAACTCGGAAAGGCAGAACCTTTCCTTTCAAACCATAAGCCAGAATAATAGTCTTGATGAATCCATCCTGTAATAGTCGCTTTTGATGCTGCTTGCCCCTTCCTGGGGCCTTCTTTCAACACAGAGCGTCAGTCTTCTGTATCTGAGCCGTCGCTTTCAGAAAGGCCTTCACTGCTCTCACTACATCTAGGGAGTGCAATGACCTTTCCTCTGCAGAATGTGGTTTTGGGAAAAAGGAAGGTAGGGAAACATCATGATTCAGATGGCATAAAGATTATCCTTATTAATAACCAGGTATGGCTCTTTAAGAGAGAAATCTGCCAGCTCTGAAACTCTTCTTGCGGAGATTAATGCAACCAAACATAAAAAAAATTGTCAAAAGGGTTAAGGGAACCTGGCGCATCAATCAGTTCAAAAGGCTGTCCCTGTAAAACCGATAATACCAGATTCAAATCCCACGGGCACAAGGATGACTCAACTTGTGGATTTATATGCCTTACTCCTTGTATAAATGCCCGGACCAGAGAGTGTGAAGCGAGTGGCTTCTGGAAATGTACCGATAAGATCTGACCCTTGATAGTACTCAAGGCTAGCTTCATTTCTACTCCTAACTGTAGGAAATTCAGAATTCTTCCTATAACATACTTTCGAGGGTGCCATCCTTTGGCTTCACACCAGGAAACATAGGCCTTCCAGACCCTATAATAAATGGCCCTAGAGACCAGCTTTCTTGCATTAATCAGGGTAGTTAACACTGAACCTGAAAGCCCATGTTTCCTTAAGGCCTCGTACACACGAGGCAATTCATTTGTTCAAATCGGTCGGACCGACTGATTTGAACAAATCTGTCTCTGGATTTTGGTTTGCTCGCGTGTACACACGAGCAAACCAAAATCCCCGCCAGCAGAAGGCGCACTGACGTGTCGGTGACGTTGACGCCGCCACGTCACCACACCAGGACGTAAAACACTTCCGCGCATGCGCCGAATCCATTCATGTGCGAGACGACATGTCTGCTGGTAAGTGTACTAACCAGCAGACATGTCGGGCGGACGGGTTCCCACCAAATCCGTCGGCTCGCCCGTTCACACGATCGAATCTGTCTGCTGTGAGGGTCTAGCAGACCGTTTCCAGCAGACAGATTTGATCGTGTGTACGCGGCCTTACAGGAAAGGGTACTCTTATCACCTGATATCTTTTGGCTATATTTATATGGATGACCCCCAAATAACCGTTCCACATGAAAAGGAAAACTGACCAGAAGCTTCTTGCATGGTAACTCGCCAATGCTCCAGAAGTAGCTACAATGCCAATGGCTCAGCCCGGACATAAACTTCAGGACTATCAGGGGAGGATGATACTGTGGAAGCGAGACTAGGATCCACCAAGCCTGACCGCGGAACCCTTGCGTTCCTCCTTACTGATTTTACCTTACTCTTTCAGGAATTCATGGTTCTAAGCACAAAGGTACTACCATCAAATGTATCTGCTGCTGGGCTTTAGTCAAGCACTGTTTTATCTGCTGCTTTCAGTGTCCAGGCTGATGCTTAGTAGATGTGCCTTAATAATGCCTGTATTCAATACCATATACTGCTTATGTGCCCAGCAATTCTGCTGTGTCTCTCCTTCATTCAGGCTCACACAGAGTGAGCATTTAAAGGCAGCAGTCTCGCGTATGTGTGTCATGATAAGAGATACAGGAATCTTACCCATACTGACAGCGCCAGGAGAAGTCTGTTTCAGCGCATGCGTGGGGGCGCGCGGGTGCGCGCGCGTGATGTGCGCGGCGCGAGCGTGCACGCGGCGCGCGCGGCGGGAGCGCGCGCGCGCGCTGACGTCATTTCGGCGCCAAGAACTGCTATTTAAACCATCTGATCCCACTGTATCTTGCTGACCAGTCTGCAGCAATCCCTGACTGAATCTGAACCTGTTACCTGATTACCGAATACCTGACCCGGCTTCCGTTGACCTTTCTCTGCCTGCAGCCTGCCTCTGACCCCGGCCTGATCCGACTACCGACTCTGCTTAAACCCGCCTTGCTGTCAGCTTACCTGATTCACCGACCCGGTCTGAACTTGATTCAACCCTCGGACCTGTCTCCTGATTAGTGCCTGATCCAGTGTCTGACAATCCCTTGGCTCCTATTCACAAGCGCTACAACACCGTTCCTGTGTTCGCTGGATTTCTGCTAGGACCTCGTCAACACCTGTTCAGTTCCTCTTCCGGTCCATCTCCAGCTTCCCACCAGGCACTTGTGTCCCTCCAGACTCCGTACCCCCTGTCTGCTCTACCAGGGGTTCCTGAGTCAGAGGCTTACGAGAGGCCGCTCCCTGCACATTGGGCTCCATAACCAGGTACGTGACAGTACTGGTCAGCCATGTCCGAGCCCACGCAGGGGGCGTCTCCCATGGAGGACTTATGCCGCCATCTAGATGGCCTCACCGCGGCCGTACGGACTTTACAAGAAGGATATACCCGCCTAGAAGGACGTGTCCAAACTCTGGCCACAACAGCACCTGCAGCGTCTGGAACCGCAGCTGCCCCTTCCGTAGTGATGCTACCACCGGAACCCAGAGTTCCCACCCCGGAGAGATTTTCTGGAGATCGCAGCAAATATAGAGCTTTCCGCAACGCCTGTGAACTTTTTTTTGCTTTACAACCCAGGACCTTTTCACTTGAGGCCACAAAAGTAGGTTTCGTTATCTCGTTATTGTCTGGCGAACCTCAGACCTGGGCGCATCGTCTTCTAGAACGCAAGGAAGAAAGTCTTAACCTATTCAGCACTTTTTTCCAAGCCATGGACCTTATCTATGAGGATTCCCAACTAGCAGCTACCGCTGAAGCAGCATTATGTGCCTTACAGCAGGGACGCAGAGCAGTGGAGGAATATGTAGCTGAATTCAGGCAGTGGAGTTCCGATACCAACTGGAATGATGCTGCCCTGCGTCACCAATTTCGTATGGGACTTTCAGAATCTCTAAAAGACGAATTAGCCCGAGTGGGCATCCCCGCAACACTTGAAGCCCTCATCCTCCTCTCTGTTCAGATCGACAGACGGTTGAGGGAACGGCGTGCTGAACGCACATCCGGCCCCACACGTCCCATATGGATGATGCCACGTGTACCTGGCCCACCGCATCTGCCTCCTTCAGGTCCCAGAACAAACCCCATTGATCATCCAGAACCAATGCAAATAGGCCTACTTCGGCCATCCCTGACTCCGGAGGAGCGTCAAAGGCGTCGATCCAATAACCTTTGCATGTACTGTGGAGGATCCGGGCACTATGTAAACACCTGCCCCGTCAAGTTCCGTAAGTGTTCAGTCCCCTCACCGGCTCTCTTCTCTGTCTTACGTAACAATAATATTCACCTGGCTGTTTCAATCTCTCTACAGCTTCCAGGAAGGAACCTCCAAGTCCCCGCAATTATTGACTCTGGTGCTTGCAGCGGTTTTATGGACGCCTCCTTTGCCTTTCGACATGGAGTCCCTCTACGACCACGACACCAGAAACTTACCGTCCATTTAGCCGACGGATCGGCTATCAAATCCGGCCCGGTTACCCAAGAGACAATTCCCCTATACGCACTCACCTCCCAGGACCACCGGGAACTACTCTGTCTGGACATTATTGAATCCCCAATGTTTCCGGTCATTCTGGGTATGCCTTGGCTGAAAGCCCATAATCCCCAGATTGACTGGGAATCTGGAACAATCCACTTTTCTTCCTTTTACTGTCGACAACACTGCCTTCAGAAACCTGCCAGTTCCCCTCCTTCTTTGATGTGTTTAGAATCCGAAGAGGAGAACCGTCAATTAATCCCAGAAGTCTATCATAGTTTCTTAGATGTGTTCAGCAAAAGAGGAGCAGAAACGTTACCTCCACACCGGTCCTACGACTGCCCTATTGAACTTTTACCTGGAGCAGAAATTCCGTTTGGAAGAATATTTCCTTTGACTGGGCTAGAGTTGGTCACTCTCAAGTCTTATATTGATGAGAATCTCGAGAAGGGGTTCATCCGCCCTTCCACATCCCCTGCGGGGGCCGGTATATTCTTCGTGGAAAAGAAGGATCACTCTCTACGCCCCTGCGTAGACTACAGGGACTTAAATAAAATCACGATTAAGAACAGGTATCCTCTCCCTCTCGTTCCTGAACTATTTCAGAGACTCGGAGCAGCCACCATCTTTACTAAACTTGACCTCCATGGGGCTTACAACCTCGTCCGCATAAGGGATGGCGACGAGTGGAAAACCGCATTTCGTACTCGTTTTGGGCATTTTGAATACCTGGTGATGCCCTTTGGCCTTTGCAATGCCCCAGCCACATTCCAGCATTTTGTAAATGACATTTTCAGAGACTATCTTGATTTATTCGTTATTGTTTACCTAGATGACATCCTGATCTTCTCTTCTTCCCTGTCAATTTATCAAAGACATGTCCAAAAGGTCCTAGCCCGGCTCCGTCAACACAGTCTGTATGCTAAAGCGGAGAAATGTGAGTTTGAAAGAGAGAGCATCCAGTTCCTAGGTCTCATCATTTCAATAGACGGTGTCAAGATGGACCCTCAGAAGGTCACCGCCATTACAGATTGGCCCGCTCCCACCGATAAGAAATCAGTCCAGCGTTTTGTGGGATTTGCAAATTTTTATCGAAAATTTATCAAGAACTTCTCTTCCATAATTGCTCCCATCACAGGTCTGACCAAACAGGGTATCCGGTTCCAGTGGTCCCCAGAGGCTCAAGCGGCTTTTTCTACCCTGAAAAACCTTTTCATTTCAGCATCCATCCTAAAACATCCTGATCCAGTTCTACCTTTCATCCTGGAAGTGGACGCCTCCGAGGTGGCGGTCGGAGCAGTGCTTTCCCAGAGACAAGGACCCAAATCCCTTCTGCATCCAGTTGCGTTCTTCTCCCGCAAACTCTCCGAAGCTGAAAGAAACTATGACGTTGGGGACAGGGAACTTTTAGCAATCAAGGCAGCTCTCGAGGAATGGCGTTATCTCCTGGAGGGTGCAGCTCACCCCATCTTGATCTATACAGATCACAAGAACTTGGAATACTTAAAAGTTGCTAAGAGACTGAGGCCACGGCAGGCCACGTGGGCATTGTTCTTTACTCGGTTTTCCTTCCATATAACCTACAGACCCGGATCAAAAAACACTAAACCCGACGCGCTATCTCGGATGTTCAATGGGCCTGAAGCTCCTTCCCCCCCCGGACACCATCCTCGCCCCTGGCAACTTTCTTATGTTACAGGGAGATCTTCTGTCTCAAATTAAGCAGGCCTCTTCATCAATTTCCCCATCTCCAGATCTTACTCTGCAGTTAAGAGACGGCATGCTATGGAACAAAAACAAGATTTTTGTGCCTCAACAACTACGATTGACAATTCTCAATTCCTGCCATGACCACGAGCTAGCCGGACATTTCGGAATCCATAAAACAGCTGAACTCATCCAGCGTACCTTCTGGTGGCCTCAATTATTACAAGATTGCAAAAACTATGTGGAATCCTGTGCCACCTGTATCCAACACAAGGGTAGCAGAACCAAAGCGTGGGGGTTACTTAAACCACTGCCTGTTCCAGAGAAACCTTGGAGAATGATTTCAATTGATTTTATTGTTGAGTTACCTCCTTCTGAAAACTATACTACCATCTTTGTAGTGGTGGACAGACTTTCAAAAATGGCACACTTCCTACCGATGGTAGGGACACCTTCTGCTGCCGAAACAGCAAACATTTTTATTAAAGAAGTAGTGAGACTCCATGGTATACCTGCTAATATTGTATCTGACCGTGGGGTGCAGTTCACCTCGAGGTTCTGGAAAGCGTTATGTGGGGCGCTGAAGATTGAACTTTCCTTTTCATCTGCGTACCACCCACAGACCAACGGCCAGACCGAGCGCACCAACCAGACGCTCGAGCAATACCTGCGCTGTTTCTCCAGTTTTTCACAGGATGATTGGGCTTCTCTGTTGCCCCTTGCAGAGTTTGCCTACAACAACTCAATCCATTCAGCTACCCAACAGTCCCCATTCTTTGCCAACTACGGCTTTCATCCTCTGTTTCTATCCAACCATATGCCGGAATGCTCAGTACCAGCTGTTCAGGAAACCTTGGATTTTTTTTCCACCAATAACAAAATACTCCAGGAAACAATGGCAAGAACCCAGGAGCATAATAAGGAGGTCTTTGACAGAAAAAGGAGAGGACAACTTAATTTGGTACCAGGGGACCAAGTTTATTTATCCACTTTGAACTTAAAACTAGCTTGCCCAACCAAGAAACTTGGTCCTAAGTTTGTTGGTCCCTTCCAGGTACTCAGAAGGGTTAATGAAGTGGCCTACGAATTGAAATTACCTGCTTCTTTTAGGATTCATCCAGTCTTTCATGTGGCACTGCTCAAACCCACAGTCCCGGATCCTTTTCCCAACCGGAATGCTGGTCCGCCCACACCGGTACTTATCGACGGCGAGGAGGAGTTCGAGGTGGAATCCATCCTGGATTGTCGGAAGAGACGCAACCAGGTTCAATACCTGGTGAAATGGAAAGGCTACGGCCCAGAAGAAAATTCCTGGGAACCAGAGGCCAACATTCACGCTCAGAGACTGGTCCAGGCCTATAAAAGGGCACACCCAAGTAGGTTGGCCCAGTTGGGCATCCGGAGGCTGCCCGTAGGGGGGGGGGATTTCATGATAAGAGATACAGGAATCTTACCCATACTGACAGCGCCAGGAGAAGTCTGTTTCAGCGCATGCGCGGGGGCGCGCGGGTGCGCGCGCGTGATGTGCGCGGCACGAGCGTGCACGCGGCGCGAGCGTGCACGCGGCGCGCGCGGCGGGAGCGCGCGCGCGCGCGCTGACGTCATTTCGGCGCCAAGAACTGCTATTTAAACCATCTGATCCCACTGTATCTTGCTGACCAGTCTGCAGCAATCCCTGACTGAATCTGAACCTGTTACCTGTCTGCCTGATTACCGAATACCTGACCCGGCTTCCGTTGACCTTTCTCTGCCTGCAGCCTGCCTCTGACCCCGGCCTGATCCGACTACCGACTCTGCTTAAACCCGCCTTGCTGTCTGCTTACCTGATTCACCGACCCGGTCTGAACCTGATTCAACCCTCGGACCTGTCTCCTGATTAGTGCCTGATCCAGTGTCTGACAATCCCTTGGCTCCTATTCACAAGCGCTACAACACCGTTCCTGTGTTCGCTGGATTTCTGCTAGGGCCTCGTCAACACCTGTTCACTTCCTCTTCCGGTCCACCTCCAGCTTCCCACCAGGCGCTTGTGTCCCTCCAGACTCCGTACCCCCTGTCTGCTCTACCAGGGGTTCCTGAGTCAGAGGCTTACGAGAGGCCGCTCCTTGCACATTGGGCTCCATAACCAGGTACGTGACAATGTGCCATATATATCGCATGCATCGGCCGCCCCGTGACATAGCATGCCTCCCTTCTGTCTCCCTTTCTTTTTTCAGCACGTGCAGTGATCCACGGGACCGGAGGGGGGGTCAGAGGGGAGAGAGAACCCACCCCAGCAGGATGCCCAGTGCTTAGGAGACAAGGGTCCCCCAAAATCTATTTTTTTTAAAGAATGACAGGTGTGGAGAAAGCAAGGCTGTAAACAAGCAATGCGGACAATGAGCCTGGAGAAGCATGGTATGTTGATACTCAGGATGTTTTTAGTTTGCACCCTCCAGTGGTAAACAATAGGCATGACAACATCTTACTCACACAAGAAGTCCATAAATAAAATTTAGTGATCTTCTTACACTTACCAAACCCCACCACAGGGTACTGCTGGAATATCACAGACTGGGTCCCCTATGTATAGAGTCTCACTTCCTTGGACCTATATAGCACTCTGCCAGAGCAAGCCTTTGGTTTGTTGCTATGACCAAGGTTGCTGGGTCGTGCGGTCGAGAAAATAAATCGAAGTGAATGGGAGCCGTCTTAATGTACACTACTGAAGTCGCTCCGAATTCAGAAAAGGTTCCTGTACTACTTCAATCCGACTTCTAGGCAACTTGTACCCATTGATTTCAATGGAAGTCACCTCAGAAGTCGGATCACTGTCTTGACTGAAGCAACAATACAGGAAGATAACATACATTTCTCAGGCAAACCCCTCCCTCCCCCTCCCTCCCACAGAGCTGATTGTTGTTTGATTGGCCACTGGAAAGCCTCCTGTCCTGGAGGCGACTTGAAGTTGCCTTGTACTGTCCTGGAGGCAACTTGAAGTTGCCTTGTAAGTTGCCTGATGATTCATACTCAAGTCGTGTCCAAGTTGCCTCCCAAAGTTCTGCTAGAAGTCGCGTTGCCCCTGTGTGAACCGACTCTTAATGCTTCATAGAGAGCTAGCCTTCAGAATAAATGTAAGAATGAACAGGATATTATTCTAAGCGTGGGATCAATAGTGACTCAGACATCACCCAAGATTACACTCACTAAAATTGTTGCCTCTAAAGGTAAAGTTAATTGACAGTAGCCTGCTATCCTCATTCATCCTGTGACTTTACTGATTTCTGTTTAAAGGGACACTAAAGTCAGGGCTTTTAAAAAAAAAAAAAACATGTTATACTTACCTCCACTGTGCAGTTCGTTTTGCACAGAGTGGCCCGGAAAGCTGTCTTCTGGGGTCCCTCGGCGGCTGTCTGGGCTCCTCCTCGCAAAAGCTTTCCCTCTTCATGCGAGGGCGCTCGCACGGAGGAAAGCTTTTGCGAGCGCGCTCCCGTGATACAGCGGCGGCCATAGCCGCCGACTGTATCACTCGGCTCCACCCCCCGGCGCGCCGCGTCATCCGCTCTGATTGACAGCAGCGATAGCCAATGGCTGCGCTGCTATCAATCCGCCCAGCCTAGCCAATCAACGGCCAGGCTGGGAACCAAAGAGGATGACGTGGACGCGCCCGGGAGATTCGAACGGTCAGGTAAGTACAACGGGGGCTCGGGGGGGGGCCGGTGCTGTGAGATGTTTTTTTACCTTAATGCATAGGATGCATTAAGGTAAAAAAACTTGTACCTTTACAACCCCTTTAACATTATTTGCTAGTATGATTTTTCTGGTGTTATGTGAAATCTTCCAGTGTGGATTACTTTTGTGGAGTGCTTTCACAGTGACAGGATTTATCTGAACTCCAAAATGACTCAGCTCTCCAATTTTTAGCTTCATAGACCTTTCACAGTCTGATCATTGACTCATCTCCCTGAACAACTTTCATACTAATCAGCCAAAAGAAATACAGAGAATCCAATTTAATAGTTCTAGATGCAGGTGGAAGAAGTACTAAATCTGTGTAATGTGCCATCTCTATATTATAGAAAAACATTTTGGGCCAGATTCAGGTAGAGTTAGGCTGGAGTATCAGTGATACGCCAGCATAACTCTCACTTTGAGCCGGCGTTTCTGTTTTCTGTAAGCAGAAAACAAGAAACGCCGGGTTGGAGTTCCTATACGAGCGGCGTAATTGTATTTCGCCGTCGTATCGGAATTGCAATTTTAAAAATGGCGCTCGGGGTGTTCCTGCTAATTAACGCCGAGAATATGTTAATCAGCGAGAATCGTCAATTCACGATCGTACTCAGGCCCGACGCAGTGACTTTCCAACGTTTCCGTAAGCGATACGCGGCGTAAAGAAAAACAAGCCCCCTAGTGGAGTATCCTATGTTAAGTATGGCCGTCGTCATCGCGTCGAATTTAAAAAAATTTGCGTCGTTTGCGTAAAACGTCTGTGAATGGGGATTGACGTCATTGACGTTCACTGACAGAATTTGGAGCATGCGTACTGACAGTTGACGCATGCGCAGTACGTTCGCCGCGGGATCGCGCCTAGTTTAAATAATACACGACCCCTACCCGCCCAATTTGAATTCCGCCGGCTCATTTTTGCTACGCCGCCGCAACTTTAGGAGCAAGTGCTATGTGAATAACAGTACTTGCTCCTAAAGTTTCGGCGGAGTAACGTAAATGAGAAACGTTACTCCAAAATAAAGATTCGCTCTCCTACCTGAATCTGGCCCTTTAAGGTCAACGTTTCAACATGATATTGTTTTAATTTAAAAAAATTCAATCTGATACAATTCCAATGCCCTATGAGAAAGTAATTACAGGTGGACAGGGAGCACTGAACAGAAAATTCTGAAACGCATTCAAATTAAATTGATTATTTTAAAGCCCAACTACAGGCAAACATTACATTTAAATATTGCAGTTTGCATCAATTACCTTAATCCTCAATCTGGATTTGTTTAAAATGTTATTCATTTCAGCATAGAAAAAACATCAACATGGTGACAATGTCACATTGTTTGAAACAATACATGTATTATAAATCCAGAACACAGGAGTGTAGCTTCAAAAATACAGTCATGACGTAAGAGTCCTGAATATAATACCAAGAACCACAAACTGGAATCAAAAAGTGCATGGTAATGAGTATTAAAGTCCTTGGTACTGCCACTAAGCAACAAATCATTCTTGAGGTACTCTTGATCAGTACAAAATACAATCGGTCACCGTCAACAGCATAGAAATGAAGATGAGATGATGAATATCGAAGGGGAAAACAAGCAGCCCAATAAAAAGAAGAAAGAAAAAAGAGAGAAGAAAGGTGAAAATCAGAAGGAAATAGAGTCCCAAGGACACCTAAGCTGGAGAGGAGGTTAGGGTAGAAGGACCTGAGATTGTACATCACTGGGTCACAGGACAGACATAGCATGGGAGGAAAGCCCCCTCTTCACTGAGAACCGAGCGATCGAACATCGCCAATGGCTCAATTCTCTCGACTCCCTGAGCAGAGAGCTGCTGCCTGTCAATCAGCACCTTTCCCGCTCTGCTCCTTCACGCTCACTGGAGCGTGAGCTGTGGAGGGGCGGGGAGCGCCCATCTCAGCCTCTCAGTGGCTGCCATCATACCAGGTACCTGGTGGATTAGGACTTCAAAAGTTGTCATGGCGCACTGTTTGGACTGAACTTGGTGATGTCAGCAGAGAGCAGGCTGCAGACTGCTCTCTGCTGAAAACAAGTCACTGGAGTGCAAAACGAATTGCACTCTTGTGCAGGGCCGCCATCAGGGGGGTACAGGCATTACACCTGTAAGGGGCCCGGAGGCCCCCAGGGCCCCAGATGGCAACCCCCCCTTTTTTTAATTTATTTTTTATAAAAACAAAATATATATATATATATATTTTTATTTTATTTTTTATTAAAGGGACATTTTTTTCTTTATTTTTTTAGAGGTCCCCAGGGGCCCGGAGGCCCCCAGGGCCCCAGATGGCAACCCCCCCTTTTTTTAATTTATTTTTTATAAAAACAAAATATATATATATATATATTTTTATTTTATTTTTTATTAAAGGGACATTTTTTTCTTTATTTTTTTAGAGGTCCCCAGGGGCCCGGAGGCCCCCAGGGCCCTGGATGGCAACCCCCCCTTTTTTTTTTTTTTATAAAAAAATATATATTTTTTTATATATTTTTATTTTATTTTTTATTAAAGGGCCAATTTTTTTTTTTAGGGGTCCAGAGATCCCAGGGCCCCAGATGACAACCCCCTTTTTTTATAATATTTTTAATATATATATATATATATATATATATATATATATATATATATATTAATTAAAACAATTTATATATTGTATATATATAAATACATTTTTTTTTTTTTTTTTTAATTGAAGGGCCCAGAGTTTTTTTTATTTTATTATTAAAGGGCCCAAAGCTCCCCAGATGGCAACCACCTTTAAAATATATATATATATATATTTGTTTTATATATATTTTTTCTTTTTATTAAAGGGCTCAGAGGTCCCCAGGGCCGCGGATGACTACCCCCGTTTTTATGTCTTCTTTCTTTTATATATATTTTTATTTTTATTAAAGGGCCCCCCCGCCTCTCAATTCGTGGCAGCCCCCCCCCTCCGCTCCTCATTTTCAGGCGGCAGCACCCCCCACCCCCAGTTCTTTGCTCCAGGGGGCCCATGTCTGAAGCTGTGTAAGCGGCCCCATAATTCCTGATGGCAGCCCTGCTCTTGTGACCCAGAGAAGAAGCCCAGCCGAACTTTAAAAAAACATGCTGTAGTGGCCCTAAACTCCCACTAGAGCATACTACAGAACAATAGTAACGAGATGCATTTCAATGCAATAACAAAAAATGTACATAATTTGGATTGAACAGCCCCTTTATATGGTAATGGTTTCACTACTACTATTGGCTGCTGGGGCCCAAGGGTCACATAACAAACACTAAAAAGCCACATGCAATCTTAAAGCTACAGGTTTAAAATTAGGGCTCTCTATACCAGGGTATGGAGGAGTGGGGCGCATCAAGGGGCCTGCTAAGTGAATGTCATTCTCACTTACATGAGAATCGAGGAGGTGGGAGCGAATACATGTCAGAATAGGTAATCTAGGACAAGGAATGAGATCACCTTTGGGTGTCTGTGTTCCAAAAAGGGGCTGTTCTGGCATTTTTATTAGATACGTTTTTTACCTGTGAGTAGTAGGTCAGGGTGACTCCATTATAAACTCCATTTTTCCCTCTTCATTGGACACCAAGCAAGGGTCACATGAGAGGCCTACCTCAGGGTGGATTCTTCTGGACTATGCTAGGCACTTTGCACAGGGTCACTGCCATACGCATGGGGTACTTTTACTTGAGCTACGCTCACGTCCTGGTAGATGATAAACATGAACAAACTATTAAACTCTAGAACCTTCACTTTATTCTGCTGTAGCCAATGACAGGTCGACTCGACCTTGTGTTTTGGATCATTGTCATGTTGGAATGTCCAAGTAAGTCCCATGCGCAGCTTCCTGGCTCTTGAATGCAAATGTTCCTCCAGTACTTTTTGCTAACATACTGCATTCATCTTGACAACAATTTTGATCAAATTTCCTGTGCCTTTGTAGCTCACACATCCCCAAAAGATCAGCGATCCACCTCTGTACCTTTCATCACAGGCCTTGTTAACTCCTCTCCTAATGTGGCCAAAAGGCAACATTTTGGTCTCATCACTCCAAATGACATTGTGCCAGAAGGTTGGCTTGTCCCTGTGCTATGTGGCGTATTGTAAGCGGGATACTTTGTGGCATTTGCGTAGTAATGGCTTTCTTATGGCGACTCGACCATGCAGCCCATCTTGGAGTGCCTCCTTTTTGTGCATCTTGAAACAGCCACACCACGGGCCCGATTCAGATACCTTTTGCGTATCTGTCCGGCGGCGTAGCGTATGGTGTTTACACTACGCCGCCGCAAATATTATGGACAAGTGCCTTATTCAAAAAGCACTTGCTCCATACTATGCGGTGGCGTAGTGTAAACTGCACGGCGTAAGGCCGCGCAATTCAAATGAATGGAGTGGGGGCGTGATTCATGTAAATGAATCATGATCCCACGTCATTCACGTTTTCTTTGGACGGCCCCAGTGCGCATGCGCGAAATCACGTCGATCTTTATCAATGTAAACGACGTGAACGTCGAGCCCCATTCCCAAATGAGCTATGCAAACGGCGTAGCCGACGGCAAATTCGACACGGTCCCGGCGTCCATACTTAACATTGGCTGCGCCTGCTATAGCAGGAGAAACCGTACGCCGTCTAATGCTTACGTAAACGACGTAAAAAACGACGCGCCGTCGCAAGTCCGCTCGTGAATCGCCGTATCTTTCTCATTTGCATAGGCAAATGAGAAGTCAACGTAAACGCCACCTAGCGGCCAGCATAATAATGCAACGAAGATACGACGGTGTAAGCGAATTACGCCGCTCGTATCTTAGAAAGAAAGCCGGCGTATCTTCTTTTCAGAATAGCAAAAAAAGATACGGCGGCTATTCTTAGTATTTACGCAGCGTATTTATAGATACGCTGCGTAATTAGCTTTCTAAATATGGCCCCACATGTTTACAGAGAGTCCTGTATTTCACCTGAAGTTATTTGTGGGTTTTTCTTTGCATCCCAAACAATTTTCTTGGCAGTCGTGGCTAAAATTTTAGTTGGTCTACCTGACCGTGGTTTGGTTTCAAAAGAACCCTTAATTTTCCACTTCTTGATTAGAGTTTGAACACTGCTAATTGGCATTCTCTGTTGCTTGGATATCTTTTTATATCCCTTTCCTGTTTTATACAGTTCAACTACCTTTTCCCACAGATCCTTGGACAATACTTTAGCTTTCCCTGTGACTCAGAATCCAGGGCCTGTCAGGAGTCCAGAAACGCGAAGAGATCACAGATAAGGATGGTTACCTTTAATAGCCATTCAAACCTTTTTGTGTCAACTTGTGTGCACGTTGTTTGCGCTGTGGTGGTGATGCCTAAAGGGTGATGGGAAAGGGGAAGTGAAGTAGTAAACTAGGTGAATACAATAAGTGACAAAAATGTATAAATATATAGAAAAAATTCTATAAAACACAATGTGAACAAAGTAACAGTAAATAACAGTGACCGTGTCATCTATAAAGATGTGTGGTGGACATAATAGAATGCATGGTCAAACTCAGTCCTGCAGACAAAACCAAATAAAAGAAGAGAGTCCAACTTAATCATGCAACTCGAGTGCAGCAAGTGAAATCTGGTGTGAAGTCAAAAGGAGATGTTCCAGCAGCCAAATGAGTGAAGGTGCAATGGAGGATTCCAAAACGTGCAGCCCACACCTCTAGTGATCCTATCAGCTTACCTCAAGGCTATCTGATATAGCCAGAAAGATAGGGCATCAAACGCTTGATGAATGGAAGCCTCAAATCCGATGGTGCATGGAAGGGGAAAGTACAAAAAAACAAACATAGAGTAGTCCTGTCACCACTGGAGGGATTCCTGCTAGCAGTCAAAAGATGTGCACTTACACAGAGTGGTGAAAGGGGGTGCCTATCTCCACGAGCAGCGAGCTCGTCAGGTGCTGCTCTGCTGCCGCTGTTTGGCTAGATGTTGATCCGCCGATACTCAAACGATGGTGTTTGAAACAAAAATAGGAGGGCACATCGCATAATACCGCAAAATAAAGATTTAATAAACAAAGCACAAAATAAAAACTCACATAAAGTCAGCTGAGGCGGTCATACATCCACGAGCAGCGAGCTCGTCTACCGTCCGTCAGGTGTAAAGGGTCCAGTGCTCCAATCCCGACGCGTATTCGTCACACCACGTGACTTCATCAGGGGATAGCACTTGGATACTGGTCTGAGTTTAAATAGGGTCTGCGGAATAGGACGCCCGGCGGCCATTTTCCCGAAGTCAGCATGCAATTCAGCTAAGGACAGCAAGCACTCCTCCTCGTACTGTCCCACCCAGGTGGCATCTAATCAGAGATGTCGTTAGGTCTCACAATGGGAGGCGTCCTGGTCTAGGCAGACCCGAATACAAACCAGACTCAGAATTAACATAATATATAAAAAAAAGGTGTGTAAAACGGAATGATAAAATATGGATGATTTAAACCACAAACATGCTCAGACACCCTCCATGGGATCCCAGCATGTCTAAATGGTAAACAGAACCAAACTGAAAAATAGTAAAAATGCCTCTAATAGAGGGTTGTGGGGGAAAAAAACCCCAATGGACATCCTCATTGGGTGTAATGATGGATGGCAGGGATGATAGGAGATACAAAAAATAATACATAATAGTAAAATATGGGATAAAATATAAAAGGTAAAAAGTAAAAAATCTGTGAAATCAGATTAAGAATATACACATATATGCAAGTGACATACACATATATATATGGATATATACACATAGAGGGGAGCACTCTCCCTCTGCTCAGGGAAAATTCTAACAGTCCTCTACTGATGTAGAAAAGTAGTATGTATCGAGTAAAAAAACCGAACAGAGCACTGTACACAGCTGCACCCGACACACGGCTAACAAAGACCTACATGGAATAGTAAAAGACAGATCATGGCTAGGGATGAATGGAGCTAGGGAATATAACCTGGAAAGTCAAGAGGAAGGGGTCCTAGAAGTCACTCAGGAAGCAGTTAAGGTCAAACTCAATATTGAGTCCTTTGGGCCTGAGAGTATCCATACAAAAGATATATTTGGATTCGAGCTGGCTCAGGGACCTAACTTTGTGACCCCCTCGCCATGGTCTGGAATAAGGAACTATCCCCCAAAATTTAAGCTGTGATGGATCTTTCCGATGAACTTTGGCAAAGTGACGTGATACACTGTGGTTAGTGAACCCGCTTTCTATATTCTTAACGTGTTCTTTAATGCGGATTCGCAGAAGCCGCTTAGTACGGCCAATATATTGAAGGCCACAGCTGCATTCTAGGGCATAGACTGCACCCTCTGTGTTACATCCAATAAAGTCTCTTACTTCATATTGTGTGTCATTGCTATTAGACTTGAATGTAGTGACTTTAATATTTGGTCGTTTAGTATGTATGCAAGAGTAACATCTTTTACAAGGGTAAAATCCTTTGCCAGTAAAGAAAGAAAACAATTTCTTCGGGGGATCTATCACACTCTTGACCAGTTGGTCCCGCAAAGTGGGGGCCCTTTTATAGATGAAGCTCGGTTTGTCTGGTAATAGGGCTCGAAGGTCCTTGTCAGCCTTCAGAATATGCCAGTGACGTTGAATAACCTTTTCTATCTTCTTAAACTGAACGCTGTATTCCATCATCACAGGTACCAAATCCTTCCTAATTGCCGGCTTCTTGTTTTCCAGAAGGTTGCTTCTTGGTAACTTAGATACTTCATCTATTTTTTCCTTGATATACGTATCGTTATATCCCTTTTCAATAAATCTGTCGCCAATTTTTTTGGCCTGAACTTGAAACTCGTCTAGCCTGGTACAGTTGCGTCTTAGACGTACCAGCTGGCCCTTAGGTATATTGAAGAGCCAGTTTTTATGGTGGCAACTAGTGATGGGGAGGTAGCTATTGCGGTCTACGTTTTTAAAGAAAGTCCTTGTGTCAAAAGTCCCATTATTCCTAGAAATTTCTAAGTCCAGGAAGGGTATGGTATGTCCTATCTGCCATGTCAATACGATATTTTTTGGAGTTGATGTTCAAACTCTCAAAAAAGGCAACAAGGGACTGGTGGTCTCCTTTCCATAAGATAAAGATATCGTCGATATACCTTTTATATAGCAAAAGGTCAGTAGGCTGGTTGGTGAAAATCGACTCCTCTTCCCATTTAGACATGAAGAGACCCGCGACGCTGGGTGCGAATTTTTCCCCCATTGCCACCCCGGTCTTTTGCTGGTAATATTGATTCTTGTACCAGAGGTGGCTATGTTTAAGACAGAAGTCCAAGCATTTGATAATGTACTTCCTCTGTACACATGGGAGCTCTGTATAGTTGCGAAGCCCCCATTTGGTGGAATCGCAGGCTAGATGATAGGGAATGATGGTGTAGAGTGACGATACGTCTGCTGTTGCCATCAAAAGTGGTCCGGCCTCATTCGTCTCGTCCAGAAGTTGCAGCATGTCTTTCGTATCCTTAAGATAAGCGCGTGTATTCTGGACGGCCGGTTGAAGAAACCGGTCTACATATTGCCCAAGTCTGGCTGTGATGGAATCTATCCCGTTCACTATAGGTCTAAAGGGAGGGTTATCTTTATCTTTGTGGATCTTGGGTAGGGCATAGATGATGGGGGTTCTGCAAGCCTCGGGGATCAGATATCTAGCCTCTTTTTTGTCAAGGACTCCCTTCTTCAGACCCAAATGTACTACTTGTTCAAGTTCTTTTTTCCATTTGAAAATCGGATTTTTGGACATGGGGCAGTAGGTCTCAGAGTCATCAAGCAATTTCATCATGCCTGTGTGGTATTGTTCAGTGGTTAATAGAACAATCCCTCCACCCTTATCCGAGGGCCTAATCACAAGGTCTTTCTTTGCTCTGAGTTTTTTGATCCCAATTTTCATGGATGTAGGTTCCTCAATTTTTTTGAAAGTGAGGTTTTTAATTTCTTCTGTTACCATATGTCTGAATACCTCTATGTGTTTACCATCTTTTACCTTGGGATTAAAAGTGGATTTATTCCTTAACTGACTGTGCACCACGGAATTGGTTTCCCTTATAATGGGCTTAGCAGGTATATCTTTGAGATACTTTTTAATGTTAAGTTTCCTAATGTATCGCTCTAAGTTGATATAGGTCTGGAATTTATCCAAGTTTCTGACCGGTGCATACTTAAGCCCTTTATCCAGTACCAGAATTTCTTCTTGGGTCAGAGGTGTGTCAGTAAGGTTAAAAATCCCTTCCCCAATTATTCTTTTTTTCTCCTGTTTTCTCTTTCCTGCTCTGCACCCTCTTTTCTTGGAGGGCTTCTTTGCTTGGTCTCCTCTGTTTTCCTTGGTGGATGATATATCATATCCCGGTCTAAAAAAGACCTGCTGTATCCTTGCTCGCGATAATACTCTGGAATTCTTCTATCATCTCTATAGTAGTCCCGTTGTTCTCTTGGAGGACCATATTGATTATAGGTGTACCCTGGACTCCTCTCTCTAGGTCTGAGGAGTGGAGGTGGTGGACCATATCTAGCTCCTTGTCCATAATAAGGGTCAGGATCTGGGCTCCGTCTATAGGGTCTCTGATCATATTGTTGGTCACTCCTATATTCTTTGTTTCCATGGTCTCCATTCGCATATTCGGGGCTTCTCATCCGTTCATTCTGTAAGCCTTTAGTGTCTTTCTGTCCCTGGTTTGTTTTATTCCAATTATTATGTGTTTTTTTATTATTATTTTTGCGATGTTTAGGTTTTTTCCAGGCTTGCTGAGGAGTATGTTCTGCCTGTGGATGTTTCCTCCATGTGTTGCGTGGAGTTTGGCCACTAGGGTGTCTGTGTCTGCCATCCCAGTGTTCGTTCCTGTATTGATCCTGTCTAGAGGGATCTTCCCTTGGATCTTGACGTACACTTTCTAATCTTTCTCCTGTTTCTGTTGCTAATTTCTCTACCAATGGTGAACGGGTTTGAGTCGGTTGTTCAGGTGTAGAGAATGTAGAGATAGGGTCAGAGGGGCTCTTTTTGGCTTGCCATTTATACACCAAGTCATTTTTATAATCATTGATGTCTCTTGCATACTTCTTACTCTTTCTCTGTTGTGCCTCGGAATCCTTTTTAGTCAAATCTTTATTTAATTGGGTGGTAAGACGTTTAAATTCTTCAGTGTCTTTGTGTATATCCAAGCGTAGTTTGAGTTCGGCTAGGGCTTGCTCGATTTTTCTGAGTTTCTTCTGCTTCCTTTTGAGCAAGAAATGCAGAAGCTCAGTGCCTTTGCTATTGAAAAATCTGAACCACTCATCGATTGATTCCTGATCGATAAGGCCATCATTAGGGGGTACATCCCACCTGAGACGTCTAGGCACTAAATTAGCCTTGATGCATCTGTCAAAGGTGTTGATGTCCCACCATAGGTTCATCTTTTTCTCTAAACCATGTCCTAATTTCCGTATAAGATGTTCAACATTGCTATCGGTTTTGGGGTCATCGTTATTGAAAACCAGGTCAAGATTGACTTCTCGTTGTTCAATAAACGTGAAAATGTCCATAACTGCAGCTGGAGTGAAAGAGGATAAAGTGACTCAAAGTGATAGGTGAAACTCCTGCGCTGAAATGGGTGAAAAGGGATTGGACCGTGGAAAGGGGCCGTGGGAAAGGGGCACGGGAGGTATACTGCAGCAAACAAAGAATAGGTCTATCCAAATGGACAATAAAAGGTATACAACAAGTGATATTGTTTGCGCTGTGGTGGTGATGCCTAAAGGGTGATGGGAAAGGGGAAGTGAAGTAGTAAACTAGGTGAATACAATAAGTGACAAAAATGTATAAATATATAGAAAAAATTCTATAAAACACAATGTGAACAAAGTAACAGTAAATAACAGTGACCGTGTCATCTATAAAGATGTATGGTGGACATAATAGAATGCATGGTCAAACTCAGTCCTGCAGACAAAACCAAATAAAAGAAGAGAGTCCAACTTAATCATGCAACTCGGTGCAGCAAGTGAAATCTGGTGTGAAGTCAAAAGGAGATGTTCCAGCAGCCAAATGAGTGAAGGTGCAATGGAGGATTCCAAAACGTGCAGCCCACACCTCTAGTGATCCTATCAGCTTACCTCAAGGCTATCTGATATAGCCAGAAAGATAGGGCATCAAACGCTTGATGAATGGAAGCCTCAAATCCGATGGTGCATGGAAGGGGAAAGTACAAAAAAACAAACATAGAGTAGTCCTGTCACCACTGGAGGGATTCCTGCTAGCAGTCAAAAGATGTGCACTTACACAGAGTGGTGAAAGGGGGTGCCTATCTCCACGAGCAGCGAGCTCGTCAGGTGCTGCTCTGCTGCCGCTGTTTGGCTAGATGTTGATCCGCCGATACTCAAACGATGGTGTTTGAAACAAAAATAGGAGGGCACATCGCATAATACCGCAAAATAAAAATTTAATAAACAAAGCACAAAATAAAAACTCACATAAAGTCAGCTGAGGCGGTCATACATCCACGAGCAGCGAGCTCGTCTACCGTCCGTCAGGTGTAAAGGGTCCAGTGCTCCAATCCCGACGCGTATTCGTCACACCCACGTGACTTCATCAGGGGATAGCACTTGGATACTGGTCTGAGTTTAAATAGGGTCTGCGGAATAGGACGCCCGGCGGCCATTTTCCCCGAAGTCAGCATGCAATTCAGCTAAGGACAGCAAGCACTCCTCCTCGTACCGTCCCACCCAGGTGGCATCTAATCAGAGATGTCGTTAGGTCTCACAATGGGAGGCGTCCTGGTCTAGGCAGACCCGAATACAAACCAGACTCAGAATTAACATAATATATAAAAAAAAGGTGTGTAAAACGGAATGATAAAATATGGATGATTTAAACCACAAACACGCTCAGACACCCTCCATGGGATCCCAGCATGTCTAAATGGTAAACAGAACCAAACTGAAAAATAGTAAAAATGCCTCTAATAGAGGGTTGTGGGGGAAAAAAAACCCAATGGACATCCTCATTGGGTGTAATGATGGATGGCAGGGATGATAGGAGATACAAAAAATAATACATAATAGTAAAATATGGGATAAAATATAAAAGGTAAAAAGTAAAAAATCTGTGAAATCAGATTAAGAATATACACATATATGCAAGTGACATACACATATATATATGGATATATACACATAGAGGGGAGCACTCTCCCTCTGCTCAGGGAAAATTCTAACAGTCCTCTACTGATGTAGAAAAGTAGTATGTATCGAGTAAAAAAACCGAACAGAGCACTGTACACAGCTGCACCCGACACACGGCTAACAAAGACCTACATGGAATAGATGACACGGTCACTGTTATTTACTGTTACTTTGTTCACATTGTGTTTTATAGAATTTTTTCTATATATCTATATATTTATACATTTTTGTCACTTATTGTATTCACCTAGTTTACTACTTCACTTCCCCTTTCCCATCACCCTTTAGGCATCACCACCACAGCGCAAACAATATCACTTGTTGTATACCTTTTATTGTCCATTTGGATAGACCTATTCTTTGTTTGCTGCAGTATACCTCCCGTGCCCCTTTCCCACGGCCCCTTTCCCACGGTCCAATCCCTTTTCACCCATTTCAGCGCAGGAGTTTCACCTATCACTTTGAGTCACTTTATCCTCTTTCACTCCAGCTGCAGTTATGGACATTTTCCACGTTTATTGAACAACGAGAAGTCAATCTTGACCTGGTTTTCAATAACGATGACCCCAAAACCGATAGCAATGTTGAACATCTTATACGGAAATTAGGACATGGTTTAGAGAAAAAGATGAACCTATGGTGGGACATCAACACCTTTGACAGATACATCAAGGCTAATTTAGTGCCTAGACATCTCAGGTGGGATGTACCCCCTAATGATGGCCTTATCGATCAGGAATCAATCGATGAGTGGTTCAGATTTTTCAATAGCAAAGGCACTGAGCTTCTTCTGCATTTCTTGCTCAAAAGGAAGCAGAAGAAACTCAGAAAAATCGAGCAAGCCCTAGCCGAACTCAAACTACGCTTGGATATACACAAAGACACTGAAGAATTTAAACGTCTTACCACCCAATTAAATAAAGATTTGACTAAAAAGGATTCCGAGGCACAACAGAGAAAGAGTAAGAAGTATGCAAGAGACATCAATGATTATAAAAAATGACTTGGTGTATAAATGGCAAGCCAAAAAGAGCCCCTCTGACCCTATCTCTACATTCTCTACACCTGAACAACCGACTCAAACCCGTTCACCATTGGTAGAGAAATTAGCAACAGAAACAGGAGAAAGATTAGAAAGTGTAACGTCAAGATCCAAGGGAAGATCCCTCTAGACAGGATCAATACAGGAACGAACACTGGGATGGCAGACACAGACACCCTAGTGGCCAAACTCCACGCAACACATGGAGGAAACATCCACAGGCAGAACATACTCCTCAGCAAGCCTGGAAAAAACCTAAACATCGCAAAAATAATAATAAAAAAACACATAATAATTGGAATAAAACAAACCAGGGACAGAAAGACACTAAAGGCTTACAGAATGAACGGATGAGAAGCCCCGAATATGCGAATGGAGACCATGGAAACAAAGAATATAGGAGTGACCAACAATATGATCAGAGACCCTATAGACGGAGCCCAGATCCTGACCCTTATTATGGACAAGGAGCTAGATATGGTCCACCACCTCCACTCCTCAGACCTAGAGAGAGGAGTCCAGGGTACACCTATAATCAATATGGTCCTCCAAGAGAACAACGGGACTACTATAGAGATGATAGAAGAATTCCAGAGTATTATCGCGAGCAAGGATACAGCAGGTCTTTTTTAGACCGGGATATGATATATCATCCACCAAGGAAAACAGAGGAGACCAAGCAAAGAAGCCCTCCAAGAAAAGAGGGTGCAGAGCAGGAAAGAGAAAACAGGAGAAAAAAAGAATAATTGGGGAAGGGATTTTTAACCTTACTGACACACCTCTGACCCAAGAAGAAATTCTGGTACTGGATAAAGGGCTTAAGTATGCACCGGTCAGAAACTTGGATAAATTCCAGACCTATATCAACTTAGAGCGATACATTAGGAAACTTAACATTAAAAAGTATCTCAAAGATATACCTGCTAAGCCCATTATAAGGGAAACCAATTCCGTGGTGCACAGTCAGTTAAGGAATAAATCCACTTTTAATCCCAAGGTAAAAGATGGTAAACACATAGAGGTATTCAGACATATGGTAACAGAAGAAATTAAAAACCTCACTTTCAAAAAAATTGAGGAACCTACATCCATGAAAATTGGGATCAAAAAACTCAGAGCAAAGAAAGACCTTGTGATTAGGCCCTCGGATAAGGTGTGGAGGGATTGTTCTAATAACCACTGAACAATACCACACAGGCATGATGAAATTGCTTGATGACTCTGAGACCTACTGCCCCATGTCCAAAAATCCGATTTTCAAATGGAAAAAAGAACTTGAACAAGTAGTACATTTGGGTCTGAAGAAGGGAGTCCTTGACAAAAAAGAGGCTAGATATCTGATCCCCGAGGCTTGCAGAACCCCCATCATTTATGCCCTACCCAAGATCCACAAAGATAAAGATAACCCTCCCTTTAGACCTATAGTGAACGGGATAGATTCCATCACAGCCAGACTTGGGCAATATGTAACCGGTTTCTTCAACCGGCCGTCCAGAATACACGCGCTTATCTTAAGGATACGAAAGACATGCTGCAACTTCTGGACGAGACGAATGAGGCCGGACCACTTTTGATGGCAACAGCAGACGTATCGTCACTCTACACCATCATTCCCCATCATCTAGCCTGCGATTCCACCAAATGGGGGCTTCGCAACTATACAGAGCTCCCATGTGTACAGAGGAAGTACATTATCAAATGCTTGGACTTCTGTCTTAAACATAGCCACCTCTGGTACAAGAATCAATATTACCAGCAAAAGACCGGGTGGCAATGGGGGCAAAATTCGCACCCAGCGTCGCGGGTCTCTCATGTCTAAATGGGAGAGGAGTCGATTTTCACCAACCAGCCTACTGACCTTTTGCTATATAAAAGGTATATCGACGATATCTTTATCTTATGGAAAGGAGACCACCAGTCCCTTGTTGCCTTTTTTGAGAGTTTGAACATCAACTCCAAAAATATCGTATTGACATGGCAGATAGGACATACCATACCCTTCCTGGACTTAGAAATTTCTAGGAATAATGGGACTTTGACACAAGGACTTTCTTTAAAAACGTAGACCGCAATGCTACCTCCCTCATCACTAGTTGCCACCATAAAAACTGGCTCTTCAATATACCTAAGGTCCAGCTGGTACGTCTAAGACGCAACTGTACCAGGCTAGACGAGTTTCAAGTTCAGGCCAAAAAAATTGGCGACAGATTTATTGAAAAGGGATATAACGATACGTATATCAAGGAAAAAATAGATGAAGTATCTAAGTTATACCAAGAAGCAACCTTCTGAAAACAAGAAGCCGGCAATTAGGAAGGATTTGGTAACCTGTGATGATGGGAATACAGCGTTCAGTTTAAGAAGATAGAAAAGGTTATTCAACGTCACTGGCATATTCTGAAGGCTGACAAGGACCTTCGAGCCCTATTACCAGACAAACCGAGCTTTCATCTATAAAAGGGCCCCCACTTTGCGGGACCAACTGGTCAAGAGTGTGATAGATCCCCCGAAGAAATTGTTTTCTTTCTTTACTGGCAAAGGATTTTACCCTTGTAAAAGATGTTACTCTTGCATACATACTAAACGACCAAATATTAAAGTCACTACATTCAAGTCTAATAGCAATAACACACAATATGAAGTAAGAGACTTTATTGGATGTAACACAGAGGGTGCAGTCTATGCCCTAGAATGCAGCTGTGGCCTTCAATATATTGGCCGTACTAAGCGGCTTCTGCGAATCCGCATTAACCACTTAAGACCCGGACCAATACGCTGGTAAATGACCCAAGGTGTTTTTGCGATTCGGCACTGCGTCGCTTTAACAGACAATTGCGCGGTCGTGCGACGTGGCTCCCAAACAAAATTTGCGTCCTTTTCTTCCCACAAATAGAGCTTTCTTTTGGTGGTATTTGATCACCTCTGCGATTTTTATTTTTTGCGCTATATACAAAAATAGAGCGACATTTTTTGAAAAAAAAACACTATTTTTTACTTTTTGTTAAAAAAAAAATCAAATAAACTAAATTTTAGTCAAACATTTAGGCCAAAATTTATTTAGCCACATGTCTTTAGTAAAAAAAAAAAAAATCGCAATAAAAAAAAATAGCTACCTAGCGGGAACAGCGACACTAATACAGCGATCAGAAAAAAGATCGCTTATATGACGCTGGCAATAAGGGAGTGAAAGGGTTAACTAGGGCGGTGATCAGGGGGTTAACACTTTATTAGGGGGTGTGGGGGGGGCTATCCTGAACCTAACACTAACTTTTTTTTACACTGTCTGTCACACTGCACACAAAAATGCAGTGATTAGATCACTGCATACAGTGACACAGGTGACAGGGGTGGTGGGGGGGACGCACACCCTTTTAATAAAATGCCTATGTGATGTGTGTGTCAGGTGTTGTGTTGGTGCACACTTAACTTGTGGTGTCTTCTCTCATCAGCAGCGCTGAAACAGGGGAGGCGCGCAGCGATGAGAGATTACATCATTTCCTCCTTCCTGTGTATAACACAGGAGGAGGAAAATGACAGGATGGGAGCTCGCTCCCATTGGCTGGGAGCGATCGCGGGTGGGGGCGGGTATTCGCCGACATCCGCCCCCAGATGCCGGATCGCTCCCGGAGCCAGGGGGACCCCCGCACGCCGCGGAGGGGACCCGATGGGGCCCCCGAACCGCACTCAGGCGGGGACGTAAATTTACGCCCTTGTGCCTGTACGTGCCATTCTGTGGCCGTAAATGTGCGTGCGGGGGTCCTAAGTGGTTAAAGAACACGTTAAGAATATAGAAAGCGGGTTCACTAACCACAGTGTATCACGTCACTTTGCCAAAGTTCATCGGAAAGACCATCACAGCTTAAATTTTGGGGGATAGTTCCTTATTCCAGACCATGGCGATGGGTCACAAAGTTAGGTCCCTGAGCCAGCTCGAATCCAATATAATCTTTTGTATGGATACTCTCGAGGCCCAAAGGACTCAATATTGAGGTCGACCTTAAACTGCTTCCTGAGTGACTTCAGGGACCCCCTCCTCTTGACTTTCCAGGTTATATTCCCTAGCTCCATTCATCCCTAGCCATGATCTGTCTTTTACTATTCCATGTAGGTCTTTGTTAGCCGTGTGTCGGGTGCAGCTGTGTACAGTGCTCTGTTCGGTTTTTTTACTCGATACATACTACTTTTCTACATCAGTAGAGGACTGTTTAGAATTTTCCCTGAGCAGAGGGAGAGTGCTCCCCTCTATGTGTATATATCCATATATATATGTGTATGTCACTTGCATATATGTGTATATTCTTAATCTGATTTCACAGATTTTTTAACCTTTATATTTTATCCCATATTTTACTATTATGTATTATTTTTTGTATCTCCTATCATCCCTGCCATCCAACATTACACCAATGAGGATGTCCATTGGGGTATTTTTTCCCCCCACAACCCTCTATTAGAGGCATTTTTTACTATTTTTCAGTTTGGTTCTGTTTACCATTTAGACATGCTGGGATCCCATGGAGGGTGTCTGAGCGTGTTTGTGGTTTAAATCATCCATATTTTATCATCATCCGTTTTACACACCTTTTTTTTATATATTATGTAATTCTCTGAGTCTGGTTTGTATTCGGGTCTGCCTAGACCAGGACGCCTCCCATTGTGAGACCTAACGACATCTCTGATTAGATGCCACCTGGGTGGGACGGTACGAGGAGGAGTGCTTGCTGTCCTTAGCTGAATTGCATGCTGACTTCGGGAAAATGGCCGCCGGGCGTCCTATTCCGCAGACCCTATTTAAAACTCAGACCAGAACCCAGTGCTATCCCCTGATGAAGTCACTGTTGTGACGAATACGCGTCGGGATTGGGAGCACTGGACCCTTTACACCTGACGGACGGTAGACGAGCTCGCTGCTCGTGGATGTAAGACCGCCTCAGCTGACTTTATGTGAGATTTTTATTTTGTGCTTTCTTTATTAAATCTTTATTTTGCGGTATTATGCGATGTGCCCTCCTATTTTTGTTTCAAACACCATCGTTTGAGTAACGGCGGATCAACAACTAGCCAAACAGCGGCAGCAGAGCAGCACCTGACGAGCTCGCTGCTCGTGGAGATAGGCACCCACTTTCCACCACTCTGTGTAAGTGCACATCTTTTTGACTGCTAGCAGGAATCCTCCAGTGGTGACAGGACTACTCTATGTTTGTTTTTTTGTACTTTCCCCTTCCATGCACCATCGGATTTGAGGCTTCCATTCATCAAGCGTTTGATGCCCTATCTTTCTGGCTATATCAGATAGCCTTGAGGTAAGCTGATAGGATCACTAGAGGTTGGGCTGCACGTTTTGGAATCCTCCATTGCACCTTCACTCATTTGGCTGCTGGAACATCTCCTTTTGACTTCACACCAGATTTCACTTGCTGCACCGAGTTGCATGATTAAGTTGGACTCTCTTCTTTTATTTGGTTTTGTCTGCAGGACTGAGTTTGACCATGCATTCTATTATGTCCACCACACATCTTTATAGATGACACGGTCACTGTTATTTACTGTTACTTTGTTTACATTGTGTTTTATAGAATTTTTTCTATATATTTATACATTTTTGTCACTTATTGTATTCACCTAGTTTACTACTTCACTTCCCCTTTCCCATCACCCTTTAGGCATCACCACCACAGCGCAAACAATATCACTTGTTGTATACCTTTTATTGTCCATTTGGATAGACCTATTCTTTGTTTGCTGCAGTATACCTCCCGTGCCCCTTTCCCACGGCCCCTTTCCCACGGTCCAATCCCTTTTCACCCATTTCAGCGCAGGAGTTTCACCTATCACTTTGTGTGCACGTTATCGGGCCAAAATCACCAGGGTATGTAAACTTTTGATTGGGGTAATTTGGGTAGTTTCTGTTGCCATTATGAATTAAAAATAGTAAACTTAGTTGATTGATAGAAAATGGCTTCAGCCAAACACTAACCACGAGTGAAAGAAATGTTTTTGTGTTATCATTCATATTCTCTGAAAAATTGCAAATAAATCATATATTTTTGTCAGGGTATGAAAACGTATGAGCACAACTGTATTAAATATTCTGCCCTTGTCGTTTAAACTTTGGATTGTAAAACATGTTTTTTTTTCTGCCAATAAATACCTGATACAGCCCATTTCCTGTTTTTTGTCTGGTAAAAAGCCTAGCCTTATGACATCATGCACAGCTCTCACTCTCGTGAGAGTTTTCCAGGAAGAGAGGGGTGTCAGTCATAAGAGGGCCATCGAGAGCTGCAGAGCTGGAGGTGTGTGTCTGTGTAAATCCAGGAAGTGAACAGACAGCAGCTTCAGCTGCCCTCAGTTAAAATGGTTTCAGCCAGACTTAGTGGAGGGAGATTTCTGCGGCATATTTGGCAAGTACAGAATCACAGTATATATAAAATAATATGAAAACCCAGTGCTAAATCTGCCCTCCTTTCTCAGCACCACTCAGAGCCAGTGTGAAGACTGTGAAAACCCGCAATAAGGCGCTCGGGTTGTCCCTGCTGGAGACAGACATACTGATTTATATTTGGACTACTGGGTTCTTTTATTTTTTTGTCTGTTATTCATATAAAATAATATGCAAAGTGGTTGGAGGAAAGCTTCAGAATGGCAAAGATGTTTTTATTACAAATCACAGTGGAACCTCGGATTACGAGCATAATCCGTTCCAGGAGAATGCTCGTAATCCAAAGTACTCGCATATCAAAGCGAGCTTCCCCATTCAAGTCAATGGAAACAAAAATAATTTGTTCCGCATTGACTTCAATGGCATGCAATACCACATGCGGCCAGGGGTGGAGGGCGCCGGAGAGCCTTGGAAACAACCGTAAAGACACAAGGACATCTCGGCTGACGTTGGCAAATTTACGTATTTCCATGTCTTTACGAGCATTTCAGAACGGCACCGTTCGTCTCCAGCGCCCCCCCCACCTCAGGCCAAACGCGATACTGCACACTGCTTTGGCCTTAAACCTGCTTGTTTTGCGAGACAACATTCACAAACCGAGTTAGGATTTTTTTAAATACAGTGCTTGCATTGCGAAACGCTCATTCACCGCGTTACTCGCAATCCGAGGTTCCACTGTTTGTGAGCAGACTGCAGTTTTAATAAATACCAACCAAAAGAAAGCTCTGTGTCAGAAAAATAATATTAAATTCATATGTAGTTTGTGACCCAGTAATTGGCAGAGTATCACAGCAATGGAGATTAAACTGAAAAACGTCAACGACGGGGAGGGGGGGGGGTTTGACGACGGCGACATGTCAGTCCAAAAAGCATTAAAAATAGGAGCACTGTTGTCATTTTGACATGCTTTTACCACATTTTGTTTTCCTTATAGCCCGAAGAAATATTTAAAATATGTGACTATATCTGTTCTATTTCGTTCTGCGCATCCAATTATTTTTCAATCTTAATGCAATAACAAGTGTTTGGCTGAGCTACAGAGGAAAGGATCTGCTGAAGTGTCAGAAGAGTCTGGCAGTAAATCAGCATTTTTCCCTCCATTTTTCAGGGGTGTTAGAAATCTCTGTCAGCACCAAAGCTAAGAGATCATAACAAGCTTTGTCCTCTGCAGCGTGCATAGCAATATCCTGAACTGAGCATGCCAGAGACACCCTGACCTAGGGTAACGCAGGATTTCCTTTGTCGTGGTGCATTGTGGGAAGTGGAGTCCTCACAAATACACAGGCCTGCATAAAGATCATCAGCTAAGGTAAAAGCTCTGTAAGTATGTCTGTTATACAAAGTACAGTCCCCTTGTGCTGCCAGAAGAGGGCGTGCTGTAGGTTTCTGCTGAACAGCTGCTGAGGGTGATGGCAGGGGCTAGTCACATGTCATTAGCACACAGCTTGGAAACAAGTACGATAGCTTAGGTGCTGAATAGCATGTTGCTAAAAGTCAGGCCTGCTTGTGTAAATCATTGTAAAGGGTTTCTATTGTTTTCGTGTTATATTACAGGCTATTCCGCACACTTGACATGGTAGGGCCTCCCACACCGGTGCCAGCTGAGCCCGGGATCCCTCCAGCCTACAGCACTGCTCTGTATTAGAATAAATTAGAACCAGTACTTTTTTTCCTTGCTACATTACGTATATCTATTTATTACAGATATTTATACAGCAGTGACAGTTTACACAGCGCTTTACCTACTGTACATTCACATCAGTCCCAACCTCTTTTCACCTAAGGCTCCTTTTACGCGTGCACTACGATCGGGTCCGCCTGTCAGTTTTTCAGGCAGACCTGATCGGACACCCCATTTACCTCTATGGAGCGGCGGATGTCAGCGGTGACCTGTCAGACGATATCCGATCCTGCCTGTGAAATCCAGATGTATGGAGGCGGTCTGTTTTTATCCGATCTCCCCATAGAGGAGAGTGGGAATCTGACAGGTCCGTTTCTGCATAGTGAGCGGAGATGGACCTGTCATCTGCCGGCTCAGTGGGGATCAGAGAATCAATCCCTGCCGAGCCAGCGGAATTTTTTTTTAAAAGTCAGCAGCTACAAATAGTGCAGACTGACTGAAATATGGACACTTATGCCCTGTACACACGATTGGAATTTCCGATGGAAAAAGTCAGACAGAATTTTTTTAAAGGATATTCCGACCGCATGTGTGCCCCATTGTAGTTTTTCCATTGGAAATTCCGACGGACTTAGAAAGAGAACATGTTCTCTTTTTTTTCCGATAAAACGGAAATTAATTTTGTCTGTATGGAACTCTGAGGCCCCGTACACACGACCGAGCTTCTCGATCGTGTGTACGTTTTCGCCGAGCAAACTGACGAGCGAGGCGTCGAGCCAAAATAGAGAGCAGGTCCTCTATTTCCTCGATGGGCCATCGGGACTAATGGCTCAACGCCTTTTTCGACAGCCTGGTCGACGAACTCGACGGCCGGCCGAGAACCTTGTCGGGCAGGAACGATGGGTTTAGCCCGACGAGGTTCTCATACGTGTGTACGCAGCTTGATGGAGAAAAAAACATGCATGCTCAGAATCAAGTCGACGCATGCTCGGAAGCATTGAACTTCAATTTTCTGCGCTTG
Organism: Rana kukunoris; assembly: GCA_029574335.1. Lineage (NCBI taxonomy): Eukaryota > Metazoa > Chordata > Amphibia > Anura > Ranidae > Rana > Rana kukunoris. The sequence continues at coordinate 497,391,180 of CM056050.1, read as the reverse complement.
TCACAGTGTTGTACGTCACCGCGTTTTGGACGATCGGACAGTGTGTATGTAAGACAACTTGAATGGAATTCCGTCAAAAAAATCAGTCAGAGTTTATCCTGACAGAAATTCCAATCGTGTGTACGGGCATTACCGGTCCATAGCGCCCACGATGTCGGCACCCGAAGCCTATCTGTCCCTCGGCTCTCGAGTGCTTTCAGTTGCAGCTTCACCTCCTGGTTCCCTTACTGCGCATTCGCAAGAGGCGCTGCGTGATCTGAATGGTACCTGCTGTCTTCTGGGAACTGTGTGTCTCTCAAAAGACACCATGGGGGAGGGGCGGAGGAGGTGCTGGACGTGGAGTATATATCCATGAATATCTATGCCCGGAAATGGGAGCAAATTTCTGCATTAGACAGGTATCTGCTCCCCCCTGAAAGATGTCAAATGTAAATTTTTTGGGTGAAACTCCGCTTTAAGCTGGCATACACTTTGGAATTTCATTTTAGGATTTGTTCAATCTATGGAATGTCAAATTTAACGGTAGTAATGAGAAAATTCAAAGGAGCAGGGTGGAATTTTTTTCTTTTTCGAATGAATACATTTATAACTATAATGCCGCGTACACAACGATCACTTTTTGTGATGTAAAAAGTCGTCGTTTTATCTCACGAAACAAAACAACGTTTTTTAAACTTAATTTTAAAAAACGACGTTGCCTACACACCATCGTTTTCTGAAAATGCTCTTGCAAAGCACGTACACCACGTTCGATGGCACTCTGTTCCTTTGAAGCTGAGCATGCGCGGGTTTAAAAAAACGTCGTGTTAAACGTCGTTTTGCCCACACACGATCATTTTTTATGACACAAAAAACGACATTCTGAAAAACGACATAAAAAATTAAAGCATGTTCGAATATTTTTTTGGTCGTTTTTCAGAAAACATAAAACGACGTTTTGCCCACACACAATCATTTTAAATGACGTTTTTTTAAACGTTGTTTTATTTCATCACAAAAAACGACCATGTGTTCGCGGCATAAGCCTAGGTTCACACTGACTGTGGGAATGGAATCATGTGAGTTTAGCTGTATTTGTGCTATTTCATTCCTGTATGTCAGTCCCGACTTGGGGGGCGATTTCAGAGATATCTGTGCGGGTTTCTGCGAAATCGCCAAAAGTAGTACAGAAACTACGTTTGGGAAGCAATTCGGACAACGCCATTGCCGCCGATTTGGTATGCAATGTGACATGTCATATCACATCAATGTGAACTAGGGCTGAATGTGGTTTGCATTTGGGAAATTACATTATTTTTACAATCAAATGTTATAAGCAAACAATGACATTCGTCAAGTCATCGAATGTACTGTGGAAATATTCAAACAAATGTTAATTTGAAAGTCTACTAGTGTATGACCAGCTTAAAGCGGCAGTTCACCCTAAAAACAAGTATATACCATTTAACCCAGCATACTGCCGACATCGTATACTGTTTTTTTTTTTTTTTTTTTTTTTCGGTTTACATACCGTAGTATAGGTATTTTCCCCCCCGTAATTAAAACGTAATTTAAAATGATTGTGTGTGGGCTTTACATCGTTTTTCATCTTCTGAAAAACGACCAAAAAAAAAATTCGAGCATGCTGCATTTTTTCACGTCGTTTTAAAAATTGTTGTTTCTCGGGTTGTAAAAAATGATCGTGTGTGGGCTAAAACGACGTTTTAAACCCGCGCATGCTCAGAAGCAAGTTATGAGACGGGATTGCTCGTTCTGGTAAAACTACCGTTCATAATGAAGTAAGCACATTCATCACGCTGTAACAGACAAAAAAGCGCGAATCGTCTTTTACTAACAAGGAATCAGCTAAAAGCAGCCCAAAGGCGAATAGAACTTCCCCTTTAGAGTACCGGCGTACGTGTTGTACGTCACCGCGCTTTGTTCATCATTTTTCAAAAACGATGGTGTGTAGGCAATATAGTTTTTAAGTTGGAAAAACTTTGTTTTTTGGACATGCTGAAAAACTGTTTTTTTTCATGCCGAAAAATGATCGTGTGTACGCGGCATAAGTGATTGACGTATGACAAAAGCTTCCAAAAACAGCATGCGATATACGTCGGCAGTATGCTGGATTGAATGGTATATACTTGATTTTTAGGGTGAACCCCCGCTTTAAGGCCCCTATCTCACATACACACATAAACATGCTAGGGTCAATTAACTTACCAGCTTGTCTTTGAAATGTAGTAGGAAACTGGAAGCCCTCTTCCACACGAGCGACGGAGTCCGCCAGCTCCCGCCGGCTCAGCTGGAGATCTCTCCGCTGAGATGGCGGGTGACAGGTCCCTCTCTGTTCACTGAGCAGGGAGGGGCTTGTGCAGCACCGCTGTCTCCTATGGAGAGATCTGATGAAAACAGACAGCAGGAGAGGCCTGCTCAAGCTCTGTGGCTCAGGTCTGTGATATCAGCCAACAGCGGGTCAGGTGTGCAGAACGAGCTACACTCTTGTGATTCACAGGAGAATTACAGCCAGGTGAACTTTTGCTATATACATCTCCTTTACAAGCGAATTCCCACTTTCTTGCCATATTTAATCTTACATGCATATTTAGATATGGTTTCACAAACAAAGCCACATCTCATGGGTCTGCCACGCTGTTCATCGCCATCTGTCACTGTAGAAGAGGGACTATAAAAATGGTAATACATAGTTTCTTTTTTTTTTTTTGCAAAATCTGTGTTTATTTGTTTAAAGACAAATACAAAACAAAAAAAAAAAAACAGTGATATTATTACAGTATATTCTGCAGCCTCGCAGCGTTTCATGGTGAGCATAGTATCATGACCTCAGACCTAAAACAACAGTCCAATAGTGCAATTGTCCCTCTAAGGTATAGTTCGCCGGCATTGACACCAGTGGAGGGGGGCCAAGTACACCTCCGTCAGACATCCACCGGTGTGCCTCCCAGCACCTACCACCTCAAGATGTATGCCCCTGCCGAGAGGGGGGTGAGAGCAGCCACGCTACACCGTGGGCCCACATCACACTTGCTAAATGGCGGAACCATAGGTCCTTGGAGATCAAACAGAAAAACAAAACAAAGGGAAAACATTTTCCTAGGTCAGTTCACCACAAGGCTACACTAAGACAGAAAAAGTGTAGAAACTTGAAGAAGACAGGGGAGAAAGTAGGGAGAAAAACAGTAATAAGACGGGGGGAAGAGGGGAGATATTTCAGGGCATACCTGCTATTCAAGTAGAAGTCTTCGAGTCTGCGTCGGGCGGGCCACGTCCAGGATCAAGCCGCCCTCGCTCAGGGCACCACCCCCACCCGGGTTCTAAGGGTCGGTTCAGCTAGTTCCAGTAGTGCCAGATCTAGGCTTGAGTATATCTCCCCAGGGTCAGTGATATATGCTACCCAGGGTGCCCACACTGTATTAAAGCTATCCAAGGTGCCCCTACAGGTCGCTATCCAGTGCTCAGCCTCTCTGATTTCATTTACTTTGGCCACCCACTCCTCCCTTGTCGGAACCTGCGAACGTTTCCAATAGATAGGGACTATGCGTTTAGCTGCGTTAAGAAGGTGCGGTAGTGCACTTTTCTTGTATCCACTAAGTGGGATTTGAGGTAGGTGGAAAAGGAAGTGTTCTGGCGAAAGGGGGATATCCAGGTCTAGAATCTCTTTTATTTGGAGTTTGACGTCTTCCCAAAAGGGCTTGATTCGGGGGCAGTCCCACCATATGTGTAATAGCGTGCCTCTATGTCCGCATGCCCGCCAGCACCGATCCGACACTGAGGGGTAAATGCGGGCCAAGTCAGCCGGCACCCTATACCAGCGCGCCAGAAGTTTGTAATTTGTTTCTTGAGTTTTAGACTCCATCGAGCTGGAGTGAGCGAGCCGGTACATGTGTGTCAGCTGAGTATCAGAAAATTGAAGGTGTAGATCTTTCTCCCAAACCCGTATATGTGCGGGCTTGAGGTCTACAGTGGCCGAGCCTAATAGGCGGTACATTTCGGAGATCAGGTGGGGGAGCGGGTCGTCATCTACAAAAAGGCGTTCAAATGGCGTGAGGGAAGTGATATCTCTAATAGAGTGGCCATGAGTTTCAAAAAAGTTGTAAAGTTGCCTATACCTCCATAAAAGCATCCCCGAGCCAGCATGTCTGGCCTGTAAAGATTCATAGCTGAGGAGTCTGCCGTTGCACATGAGCTTCCCACAACTAGCGTTTCCATCTTCCATCCAAGGGCCAAAGAATGCCATTTGTTCGCCGGAGGGAACCATAGAAATCCGCCCAGTGGGGCCAGTGGAGACACTGGGGGAGCGAGGTTCAGGGCAGCGTTTACCCTATCCCAAACCGATAGGGCGTGCCTCGTCAATGGAGAGGTGGTGTCTGGCAGCCCCCTAAACTCCCTAGAGAGCCATGGTGCGTAGGCTAGGTTTCTTCCAGCTAAACACTTTTCAAGGGAGACCCAAAGCTTGGATTGTGTGTGGAACCGCCAGTTGAGGACCCTCTGCAGAGTGACCGCTCTATAATACCTTACTATGTCAGGGACTCCCAAACCTCCAGTCCACTTAGAGCGCTTCAATATCCGCATTGCTACGTGGGGCTTACGCGCATTCCACACAAACCCAGATAGCAAACTAGAAATTAGGGCGAAGAAAGCTCTCGGCAGAGGGATCGGCAACATTTGGAGAAAAAATAGTACCCGTGGTAGAATAGTCATTTTGATAATATTTATGCGGCCTAGCCAGGTGAAGGCAGTCTTAGTCCACTGGGTCAGGTCACTCTTAATCGCAGCAAGAAGGGGGGGATAGTTAGCTGCATACAGGGTGTCAAAGCGGTCAGTAAGTTGTATGCCTAGATATTTAAAGTAAGACTTAGCCCATGTGAAAGGAAAAGCATCCTGCAAGGAGACGGTTTGGGATTGAGACAATTTTACGGGGAGAATCACTGACTTTGAGAAATGTATTTTAAAATTAGAGAGTGCTCCAAACCGCTGAAGTTCTCCCACCAGGACCGGCAGCGAGACTAACGGCTCTGAGATATGAAAGAGCACATCGTCAGCGTAGGCTGAAAGCTTGTGTTCAGTGTTTCCCACCTTCAGGCCGTTTATGTCCGTATTCGCTCTGATGGTACTCAGCAGGGGTTCCAATACCAGGGTGAAGAGGAGGGGGGAAAGGGGACACCCCTGCCTCGTGCCATTCCTGATTGGAAACCGGGAGGAGAGCACCCCATTGACCCTGACTTGCGCGCACGGAGTGGAGTATAAGGCCATTATTGATGTCAACATGCGCATCCCCAACCCCTGGGCCTCCAGCACCACGCACAGGTACGACCAGTCTACCCGGTCGAAGGCCTTCTCGGCATCAGTCGACAGAATTACATATGGCTTTTGGTCAGGACGGGAACGGGCCCAGTGGATAAGTTGTATGGCTCTAATGGAATTGTCCCTCGCCTCTCTCCCAGTGATAAATCCAGTCTGGTCGGGGTGTATTAGTTGGGGTACAATGTGCTTCAGTCTGTTTGCAAGGACTTTCGCTAGGATTTTTACGTCTACGTTTAAGAGGGATATAGGTCTATAGCTTTGAGGCACCATTGGATCTTTGCCCTCTTTCGGCAGCACTGTGATATGGGCCAACAGTGCCTCAGAAGGGACAGGGCAGCCCTCCGCAATAGAGTTGAAATAGCTACACATAGGGGATACCAGGATGGGTAAGAAAGCTGCATAATAGGCCTTGGTGTAGCCATCAGGGCCCGGACTCTTCCCATTAGGTAGGAATTTCACTATTAGTTCAGTCTCGCCGGGGGTGACAGGGAGCTCCAGGGCAGAGCATTGGTCCTCGGTCAGGGGTATGACCCCTGCCGAAGACAGGTAGTCCCGAACCGCCACCGATCTAGGAGTCTGCGCGTTGAGGGGGTAGTCTGGGGACAAATTGTACAGTTGTGAGTAATATTCCTGAAACCCTGAGGCAATCTTGGACGACTGAGTCGCCACCGCTCCCGATGGGGAACGGAGCTGCTGAACGTAAGCCTGAGCATGCTTCTTACGAAGGGCCCGTGCGAGCATGCGGCCACATTTGTTGCCATGCTCGTAGTACTTGTAAGATAAGTGTCTAGTTTGTTTACGTACTTGTCGGTCTAACAATCTCAGTAACAGTGTCCTCATTTCTGATAGCCTCTTCAACTCCCCAGGGCCCCCAGTACGTTTGTGTTGTATTTCAGCTTCCTGAAGAGCATCTAGCACCCTTTGAAAATCTGCCTGCCGTTCTTTTTTAACTTTTGAGCCCAGGGAGATCAGCTCCTCTCTGACCACCGCCTTATGGCTTTCCCATAACACTCCCTTACTGATGTCGTCCGCGGTGTTTTCTTTGAAGAAATTAGTAATAACTTCCCCCACCCTGGCCACCGCTGCATCATCGTCCAACAGATTCTCGTTCAATCTCCACGTCCAGGTCCTATGGGAACCCGACGGTAGAGAGAAAGTCATTACAATCGGAGCATGATCAGAGATCGTTATGTTTCCGATGGACGCGGACTGCAGGAGCTCCAGCGTGGGGCGGTCAACATAAATGTGGTCAATGCGGGTATACACAGAGTGCACAGCAGAGTAGTAACTGAAGTCTTTATCTGTAGGGTGAAGCACCCTCCAGCTGTCTAGTAAAAGGTGGGACCTGAGTGTCTTACGGAAGTGTTTAAGATAGGCGTAAGAGTGAGACGGTCGGGAGCTGGACGTATCTAATCGTGGGTCGGGACTAACGTTAAAATCCCCACCGAGGATAGCAGAACCCTCTTTAAAGTCAGCTAGGAGATCAAGAGAGTAGTAGCGTCAATAAAAGTCAATTGGTCGGTGTTGGGAGCATATAAAGAGGCAAACGTATACTTCTTCCCTGCTATAGTCCCCTTCACGAAAACATAGCGGCCTTGCGGGTCAAGCTTACTATCCAACAGTTGGAAGGGGCAAGTCTTATGAATCGCGATCGCAGTACCCCTAGATTTAGAGGCTGGGGAAGTACTATGAAACCACTGCGTATATAGGTGTGTGGGCAACCTGGGCATGGATTGGGGAGTAAAATGGGTTTCCTGCAGGAAAACTATCTGGGCCCCCAGTTTCTTCAATTCCCACCACAGTTTGTTCCGCTTACCTGGGGAGCAGAGGCCTCTAACATTGTAGGAGACAACCTTCAGCGAGGACATGGTGGTTCAGAATGGAGCTGGGCCCGCCGTAGTCGCCGGCTCGCCCGAGGCAGACAAGATGGTACGGTGATGCTCCTAAAGAGAGGGAAAATAGTAGAGAAAGAAGAGAGGATAAAGGCGAGGGGAAGAGGGAAAGGACAAAGACCAAGAACAGTACATGGGTAAGTAATGTGCAATGGGCACAATAGGATGGCGTAAACTGTAACCCAACATAAAAAACAAAAACAAAAAACATAAAAAACAACTGTAAGCCTGGCATAAGGCCCGCCACCTCTATGGTGGGAGCCCCATGCCTTGGCTCTAAGTCCCAATAGGGAACTACACCCAAATAGGGATGGTCTACGTGGGGATCGTGTACCAGCATGGGGGGGGGGGTGGAAGTCCCGTCCCCGTCCATCGCATCTCATAGGGCGTTAATGTAACAAAGGGGGTAGAATGGTCAAAATAAAGGCACAGGCCGCCCAATCCCAAGGGAAAAAGGCCGCAATAAGGGGGTGACATTACCCAAACCCGAGTGAAATTATCCATAGGTTGAAATGTGGGGCAGGGTCGTCACCCATCATCCAAAGGGGAGTCACGGAAGCCGATCAAACAGCTACAGGGGCCAGTTCCTTCAGTCCCGGGTTGTGGAGGGGCCCGCTGAAGAATTCTGGGTCGGGCGTTGCCTATCTCTCCTGCGACTCTTGCGTTTAGCCATCACCCATGGTTCAGGGAGCTGCATCATCGAGGCCTCAGATGGTTCCCTCCAATCCGGGAAGTCCACAGGGTCCAACCCCAGGGATGAGAGAAAGTGTGGGAGATCGTCCTTCGTACGCAGTGTGACCTGCTTCCCTTCTTTAGTCGCCTGTAAATAGAAAGGGAAGCCCCAGCGATATGTCAGTCCTGCATCCCGGAGTGCTGCCAAAAGGGGTCGAAGTGCCCTGCGTTGCATTAAAGTGCGCCTTGAAATATCTTGATAAAAAAACAGGTGCGCCCCGTCAAAATCATAAAAAGGTTTGCCACGCATTCTTTGCATTAAGCGATCCTTAAGAGTGTATTTATGCAGCTTACAGATTATGTCTCTGGGGTTATCCACATCCTGAGACGGCGGCTTCAGGGCCCTGTGAGCGTGATCAATTTCAATGGGAGCAGACGCAGGCAGGTCCAGTATATCTCTGAAGATATCCTGCAGCGTGGGGATAATGTCCCGTGAGGCCGTGGCTTCTGGGAGACCTCTAATCCTAATGTTGGCCCTTCTGCTGCGATTTTCGGTGTCATCCAGCTGACATAACAGGGTTTCAATCCGCTGGTCCTGCGCCTGGCACTTAGATTGCAGCAGAGCAATAGTGGGGAGAGCCCCCTCTTGCCTTTCCTCCAGAGCTTCTACCCTGCTGCCCAAGTGCGAGGTGTCAGCTTTCAGCTGAGCAATGTCCTCAGTAAATGCCTTCTCCACCCTGCTGATGAAGCGTTCTAAGTCTTCCTTAGTGGGGAGGGACATTATATGGCGCCGGATTGCATCATCCCCCATGAAGACTGAGGCTGCCGAGCGTTCCCCGGGGGAGGCAGGGGAGATTGGGGGGGCCGAGTCACTCACCGACCCAGGGGATGATGCCGGGGAAATCGTGGAGAGAGGCGCTTTCGTTTGCCGTGTCGCAGCCGCGGCTGGATGATGCGGCTTCGTCACCTTCTGAGCCTTCCCTGTCGGCGCCATCTTAGAGGCCTCGCGGCCTTGTCCTCGGGTCCCGGGGAAATAGGAATCCAGCTGCACCTGCCGGGTAGTGGTCGTCCGCGGTGGCTGGGATGACTGGCGCAGTCGCTGGGACATGGAGGGGGCCCAAAGAGCAAGGTAACCCCCTCTGTAGCTTCTGTATAAGCGGCGATGGAACGGAGCCGAGGCAGAGCACGTCCTCACTCCTCCATAGCCAGGACACGCCCCCCCACATAGTTTCTTTTTTTCATTCAGCCATTCCCAAATTCTGGGAATGGAGAAATCCCCTTCCCCTTAGCCTGGACATTGTATTCTGTAGTTCTGACTTGTTTCTCTTGTCCCTGATACAGAGTGAGTAAGTGTTGTCACCCTATGACAGGAAGTGTGTCACCAGGTGAAAATAAAGAGAAACAAGCTTGAAAGAAGAAAACAAATACGTCCACCACATCTAAAGACTGGTAAGCTGCAATATATTACATCTTTGTTTTGGCGTTTAAATATACCACAAATGCTTACCTTCTTCTCTGCTCTTCGCTGTGTGGCCCTGTCACAACCTTTGTAAGCAAAACATCCCAGCCAGGTTCACTGCCTAATGCACAAATGTGCTATGACCCCATTTATTCCTATCGTCGGTCCGTATTTCTCTGGTTGGCTGAAGGTTTCTTCTGTCCTGTAGTGACATGGAGATAAGGGTAAGACACCAGTGAGGGGGTCCAGGTGATTGGGGACTTCTGTGCAATTTCTTCTTTGCAGAGAATACTCCAAAATAAACCTATGCAAGGTAAAGCAACAGATCCATCTTACTTCCTGGCCTCTTCCAGCAATTATTCACTGCAACATAATGCATGTTGTTGTGCGCGCTGTAGCTCACACAGCACACCGCAGAAGGTGGTAGGCTATAGTACTTACACCATAAATCAGAATCCACATCAAATGGCTATCTTTCAATATCTATCTGTATAAAAAATATATACTGTTGTGCTCATACGTTTACTGGCAGAATTTATGATTTATCTCTACCGCCGACGCCTTTAGGGTGAAAGCAGCCAAAGGGTTTTGAATGGCTATTAAAGGTAACCATCCTCATCTGTGATCAGTTTGCTTGTACTTAGTGTGTGTGTATACAAGGTCAATGAGTTTCTGGACTCCTGCCAGACCCTTGCATCTTTCATCCAGTGCTGCACTGTTGTTTCTAGATTCTGAGACATGGATGAAGCAAAAGAATTGTCCAAAGATCTGGGGGAAAAGGTTGTTAAACTGTATTAAACGGGAAAGATATATAAAAAGATATCCAATGAATTGAGAATGACAATCGGCAGTGTTCAAACTCTAATAAAGAAGTGGAAAATGAGGGGTTCTGTTGAAACCAAACCACGGCCAGGTAGACCCACAAATAACTTTAGATGAAATACAGGACTCTCTGAAAACATGTGGTGTGGCTGTTTCAAGATGCACAATAAGGAAGCACTTGAAGAAAGATGGGCTGCATGGTCGAGTTGCCAGAAGAAAGCCATTACTACGCAAATGCCACAAAGTATCCTGCTTACAATACGCCAAATAGCACAGGGGCAAGCCTTAAACCTTCTGGTACAAAGACATTTGGAGTGATGAGACCAAAATTGAGCTTTTTGGTCACAATCAAAAACGCTATATTTGGAGAGGAGTCAACAAAGCCTATGATGAAAGGTACACCATTCCTACTGTGAAACACGGAGGTGGATCGCTGATGTTTTGGGGATGTGTAAGCTACAAAAGGCACAGGAAATTTTGGCAAAATTGTTGTCAAGATGAATGCAGTACTCTATGTTATCAAAAAATACTGGAGGAACATTTGCATTCATCAGCCAGGAAGCTGCGCATGGGATGTATTTGAACATTCCAACATGACAATGATCCAAAACAGCAGAATAAAGTGAAGCTTCTGGAGTGGCCATCTCAGTCTCCTAACCTCAATATCATTGAGCCACTCTGGGGAGATCTCAAACGTGCAGTTCATGCAAGACATCCCAAGAATTTACAGGAACTGGAGGCTTTTTGCCAAGAGGAATGGGCACCTTTACCATCTGAAAAGATAAAGAGCCTCATCCACAAATACCACAAAGACTTCAAGCCGTCATTGATGTGAAAGGGGGAAATACACGGTAATAAGAACTGGGGAATGTAAACTTCTGATCAGGGTCATTTGGGTAGTTTCTGCTGTGATTATGATTTAAAAAGAGTAAACACAGTTATTTAATAATAAATGGCTTCAGCCAAACACTAACCATGAGTAAAATACATTTTTTGTCTTAGGGCTCTTTCACACGTCCGTTCCGTTCGTCCGTTTTTTGGACGTCCGTTAACGGACCTCAATGCTTCCCTATGGGAGCGGATCCATTAGCGGATGATGCATCCGCTAACGTCCGCCAGATCCGCATCCGTTTTTTCGGACGGAAGAATGTCCTATTTTTCTTCCGTCCGGCCGAACGGATCGGATGCAAACGGACAGACGGTCCGTTTCCATCCGATTCCCCATAGGGGATAGCGGAGGAGAGACAGGGCGGTCCCTGCACAGTGTGCGGGGACCGCCCTGTCCGCCCGACAGCTCAGCTGAGCCGATGGACACACGGAGTGGACCGAAAAACGGACCGCTCCGTGTAAAAGAGCCCTTATTCATATTCTGTGAAAAATTGCCAAGAAATCCTAAATTCTGCTAGGGTATGTAAACTTATGAGCACAACTGTGTGTGTGTGTGTGTGTGTGTATATATATATATATATATATATATATATAAATTGGATTATCTTTTTTACAAACTGGAGATCATAAACAGCCTTCCTGGGACACCATTTTTATTTATTTATTTACTTAAATGCCTGAAACTTAGAGATTGGCAGAGTTCTATTTTGCGAGCCAACATTGTAAATTTTTCCAAAAATGTTCTCCAGTCTAGTTCAGGTCTGTTTTTCACTTGTTGCGTTATTTTATGATATATGAAAACAGGCACAATCTATGTGTCTTTATTTGGCTTGCAACTCTCATTCTACTCCAAGGCGCATATTTTCTTGTCTGTTTTTTATTATATAAATCGACATTGTACATAACAGCCTTGAAAAAAATGTTCTTTAGCCAAACTTATATAAAAAAAATCACTTGTTTTGTCTTTTGGATAATAAAGCAAGCATACTCCTCTGCCAAACCCCTCTCGCTTTTCATGTTTAGCTAGTCACACAAACGAGTAGAAGTCTCCTTCATGGTATTAGGACACTGAGGTTAATGGTGTGTACAGGACAGTGTTTTGGCCTTGTCCAGAATATGTAATCACAGTATAAAATGCTGAGGTGTCCTGGAATGTGCCACATAACCTCAAACACCAGTTTATATAGTATGAAAAGTATTTTTTTCCTTCATTTACAGAAACATTTTAAAAAGTCCACATACCAGGACATAGTCTTGAAATTTGGTATGAGGGCATTACCTAAAAGATTCCAAGTTATGACATTGGGCCATTTCTCACTCTGTGGCAGCTCATTTACCTTCATTAGTCTCTAGCTCCAGGCTGTGTTGATTGCTTTGCATCTGGTAAAAGTGCTTTCTGGGCGGAGGGTGGCAATGGAAACGCTCTCTTGCCGTGTACTTGACACTTTAATAATTGCAGCCCTTCCTCGTTTAATACTGTCATGGAATGACTTTGATCAGTGTGCATTTTATAAAACAGAGAGAAACATGGAGGCTGCCGTTGCTGAGCTGTCATGCCAACCGTCTGGATTCTGTAATTTGACCCAAGTCCCCAGAGACAGTTCACAGATAATAACTTCTGAAGTAGGACTATGTCCTGCCAGTGACGTCCATCTTATGTAGCTCCCTGTGATGGCAGGGGACAACGCTGCTGCACTGCTACTGAATTCAAAGCAGCATTGTCTCTCATGTAGGCTGTGCCTGCTTGCACCACAGTGGGATGAGAAGATGTTGCAGGAGGAGTAGCTATCAGCATTGTCACTGCTGATTCACAAACCTCAAGCTCCTCAACGAGCACCTGGCCTCACCTTATTTAAAATTCTACTGGTAGGTTACTCATGTATATCCCGCTGAGGGATCATATCACCCCTGTCCTCTGTGCCTTGCACCTGCCCATTGAAATTAATAGGCATGAATAGGCAGCACTGCTGAAGCGGCTGCAAAGCGCTTCCACAGTGCTACAACGCGGGTGCCAATAACCCTTTATTCGAATGCTATCGGGGATTAAAAGTGCCGCTATAACAGCAGTAAAGTACCGCTAATACCTGCACTTCCCCAGTGTGAAAGGGGACTTATAGTGGCAAACAGACAGGATTCTTAATGCAGAAGAAACATGCTTCTGTATGTCTCTTCTGCATTAAAGTTTCTTAAATTCGTAGTAAACTCCTGAATTAGATTTTTACCTACAGGTAAGCTTATAATAAAGCTTACCTATAGATAAAATGAATAGCAGCCAGTGACGTCACTAGTGCATGCGCTCTGAAGGAACAGCATATCTGTGCCATTCTTTCAGAGCTCTGTGCCATAGACTCGTGAGGTCATCGCGGCTCGGTAATTTAAGCAGCCACAGCCCGCAATCCCGGAAGGAAGACTGAATGAAGATGGAAGCCTCTGCAGCAGTCTTTCATAAATTGCTAGTATGTGAAGCATACTAGTGCATCATACCTTTACCTTGCAAGGAGAAAGTTTTTACTACAGCTTTAACCACTTAAGCCCCGGACCATTTTGCAGCTAAAGACCAGGCCACTTTTTGTGATTCGACACTATGTTGCTTTAACTGACAATTGTGCGGTCATGCGACGTGGCTCCCAAACAAAATAACGTCCTTATTTTCCCACAAGTGGAGCTTTCTTTATTGTCTAGACCAGTGTTTTTCAACTCCAGTCCTCAAGGCACACCAACAGGTCATGTTTTCAGGCTTTCCATTATTTTGCACAGGTGATTTGATCAGTTTCACTGCCTTAGGGCTCTTTCACACGTCCGTTCCGTTCGTCCGTTTTTTGGACATCAGTTAACGGACCTCAATGCTTCCCTATGGGAGCGGATCCGTTAGCGGATGATGCATCCGCTAACGTCCGCCAGATCCGCATCCGTTTTTTCGGACGGAAGAATGTCCTATTTTTCTTCCGTCCGGCCGAACGGATCGGATGCAAACGGACAGACAGTCCGTTTCCATCCGATTCCCCATAGGGGATAGCGGAGGAGAGACAGGGCGGTCCCTGCACAGTGTGCGGGGACCGCCCTGTCCGCCCGACAGCTCAGCGGAGACCCCCCGCTGAGCTGACTGACACACGGAGCGGACCGAAAAACGGACTGCTCCGTGTGAAAGGGCCCTTAGTAATCACCACAGCCATTTCATCTGAGGGAAATCCTGAAAACTTGACCTGTTGGTGTGCCTTGAGGACTGGAGTTGAAAAACACTAAGCGACAATTTTGGAAAAAAAATCAATATTTTTTACTATAACTATCCCCAAAAAAATATATAAAACATTTTTTTTCCTCAGTTTAGGCTGATACGTATTCTTCTACATTTTTTTTGTCAAAAAAAAAAAATTGCAATAAACGGTTTGCGCAAAAGTTATAGCATTTACAAAATAGGGGATAGTTTTATGGCATTTTTATTATTATTTTTTTTTACTGGTAATCAGCAATTTTTTTCGTGCGACATTATGGGGGACACTTTTGACACCTTTTTGGGACCATTGTCATTTTCACAGCGATCAGTGCTATACAAATGCACTGTTTACTGTAAAAATGACACTAGGTGGCGCTGTAGGAGTTAAGTGTTCCCTGCATAGTGTTTCTTTCAAGTTATTATTGCAGTCTGAGCCCCCCCCCCCTCTTTAACAAACTGACATGCGGGCAGGGGCGGGTGCACGGATAAGAACACCATGCATACAGATTTGTGCACCCACTCCTGTGCACATGACGAACGTTGACACGTGATTGTGTCTGTGCAGCCGCTGCATGTGCATTCAATTCTATGGGCTGCCTGCCTGCAACTCTGAGCTGAATGAGCCCTAATTGACTTACTCATTTAACATTTAAAGAGCTATTTTTGTCACAAGGAGTTTTCTAGTTCTAGCATTATAGTAGTGTTATGCTATAGTGAAATTAGCACATTTCTACAACAGTATGTTAATGCCTTGGAACACTTTAATGGTGATGGAAATACTATGCCCTATACTATAAAATATAAGGACATTTGAGTTTGGAAAGGCATTGCACAACTATAATAAACATAGGACTCCATTACATTTTTACAATGTGGGACACATTATTCCTTTTTGAGTATTTCATTTCCAGATAAACAGACCGCTATAAATCGTAAGCTATGTGGCTTATTTGACCTGTTAGCTTTTGCCTCCAGTGTTTGGATGCTGGAAATTTTCCACTGACTTGTGTGCGGCTGATAATTAGCACAACTAGAGATAGAGCCAAGTTGATGGGTCTCAAAAGATTTAAAACTTTAAAAACAATGGAATTATAGCATGCAGATGAGAGTGATTACATTTTACTTTTCATCCTACCCTGCTCCTCATGCATGTGGAGTTGCCCTTTAATGGCCATGTTTAAAGCACCAAGTAATATCAATCACTGTGATACTACCTTGGCAGATATACAAATTAGTCGCTGATGGGGCCTGTAGTCTGAACTTAAGACCCGTCTGTTTCAAGAGATCTGTGTGTTTAACTCCAAAGTTTATAATAACATTCTATTACGATATGATCACTAGAGCCAATCATGAGTATGTGGTTCCAAAGGATACAAAAGCATTCAGCCTGCAAGATTGTACTGTATAGAATAGTTGTGTATTAATGACATTTTTCTGCCAAGCTGTATGATTTAAAAAAAAAAAAGGCTTGATATCAATTGGTGGAATGAACTTAAAGAGGTTGTAAAGGTACATTTTTTTTCCTAAATAGCTTCCTTTACCTTAGTGCAGTCCTCCTTCACTTACCTCGTCCTTCGATTTTGCTTTTTTTGAAATCATCACTTCCTGTTCTTCTGTCTGTAACTCCACACAATAATGCAAGGCTTTCTCCCTGGTGTGGAGTGTCGTGCTCGCCCCCTCCCTTGGACTACAGGACAGTCTGATAGAGAAAGGAGGTGTGTGTTAGTGGGCATGCTGACTCTCCAGTAGTCCAAGGGAGGGGGGCGAGCACAACACTCCACACCCTTGCATTACGGTGTTGAGTTACAGACAGGAGAACAGGAAGTGAGGATTTCTCAGAAGAAATAAGGACATTTAAAAGCAACATTTGAAGGATGAGGTAAGTGAAGGAGGACTGCACTAAGCTAAAGGAAGCTATTTAGGAAAACATTTTTACCTTTACAACCCCTTTAAGTGGAAATCTCCAAGTGCACTTATTTGTTCTTTTGTAACAATAATCTTGTAATGTTAACGCTGAAATCCATGCAGATATAAAAGACACAAGTTAATGCAAATTTGTGTTCATTATTACTTTGTTCTAGCTTCAAAAGGCAAAGTGTAAATCCCTTAAAAGGGGTTGTAAAGGTTTGTTTTTTATTTTTTAAATAGGTTCCTTTAACCACCTGCTGACCAGTCGCCGCAGTTATACTGCGGCCGGTTGGCTCGGCTTGGCGAAATCACTTAAAGCGGATGTCCGCTCAAAAAAAAATATTAAAAGCCAGCAGCTACAAATACTGCAGCTGCTGACTTTTAATATTAGGACACTTAACTCTCCTGGAGTTCAGTGGCGTCCGCAGCAGAGGACGAGCGATCGCTCATCACCCTGCTGCCCCCCCCTCCATCCACAGCTACGGCTTCACAGCCCGGTTCCCCGCCGATTGGCTCCCGCTGTGTGCTGGGAGCCAAATGTTCCCAGCACACAACGGGGGACGGACGTGATGTCGGACGTGATGTCAGAAAATACCCGTCTTTTACCCGTCTTTTGCCCGAGACGTGTGGCCGGAAGTGGGTGCAAATACCTGTCTTTAGACAGGTATCTGCACCCCCCTCCCCCCTGAAAGGTGTCAAATGTGACACCGGAGAGGAGGAGGGTGCCGATCAGCGTGACTTCACTTTAGGGTGGAGCTCCGCTTTAATACAAAGTATGAACAGCGATCTGTAATTTCCCCTAGTCAGTCCCATCCCCCCTTCAGTTAGAACACACTTTAGGGAACATAATTAACCCCTTGATCGCCCCCTAGTGTTAACCCCTTCACTGCCAGTGATTTTTTTTTTTTTACAGTAATCAGTGCATTTTTATAGCACTGATCGCTGTAAAAATGCCAATGGTTCCAAAAATGTGTCAAAAGTGTCCGATAATGTCGCAGTCCTGATAAAAATGCCATATTTTGTAGGCGCTATAACATTTGCGCAAACCAATCAATATACGTTTATTGCAATTTTTTTTACCAAAAATATGTAGAAGAATACATATTGGCCTAAACTGAGGAAAAACATTTTTTTGGGGAAAATAATTTTGGGATATTTATTATAGCAAAAAGTAAAAGTAATAGCGTTTTTTTTTTTTTCAAAATGTCGATGTTCTTTTGTTTATAGTGCAAAAAATAAAAACCGAAGAGGTGATCAAATACCACCAAAAGAAAGCTCTATTTGTGGGAAAAAACTGATACAAATTTTGTTTGGGTACAGTGTTGCATGACCGCGCAATTGTCAGTTAAAGCGTCTCAGTGCCAAATTGTAAAAAGTGCTCTGGTCAGGAAGAGGGTAAATCCTTCTGGGGCTGAAGCGGTTAAGCTAGTGCATTGTTGGTTCACTTACTTTTTTCTTCGCTTTCCCTTCCAGTAAGCTTGCCACCATCATCCGAAGTGAGAAATTCAAACAAAGAAAACATTTTTTAGAAGAGAAATCGAAGAAAAAGGTAAGTGAACCAACAATGCACTAGCTTAAAGGAACCTATTTATAAAATAAAAAACAAACCTTTACAGCCCCTTTAATTTGACGTACTAATTAGCATGCTACTTTTCCTTCACGTCTCACAAGGTGGGGGTGGAGTGGGAAGGAGATGTGAAAGTGAAACTGCAGCAGAGAAAAACTGGGTCCCCTTTTCTGCCAAACAGAGCTGTGTGGTGTGGCAGAGTTGTATAAATATCTGAACTAGTATTTGAAGAATAAAACTGAATTCAAATATCTCTCTATTAACATTAGTAATATTAAAGTGTTAATAAACCCACAACAGTTAAATCCGTTTGTATGTGCAGCAAAGCATGCTTGTTATACTCACTGTGGAACTTAAAGCGGATCTCCACCCTAAAGTGAAGATCCGCTGATCCGAACACTCCCCCCCTCCGGTGTCACAATTGACACCTTTCAGGGGGGAGGGGGGTGCAGATAGACATGTATCTGCACCCACTTCCGGCCCAGCATTCACGGGCAAAAGACGGGCATTACATCACATCCCGTCTCCCGCCCGTTGTGTGCTGGGAACACTTGGCTCCCAGCACACAGCTGGAGCCAATTCGCGGGCGCAGCGCGACTCGCGCATGCGCCGTAGGGAACCGGGCAGTGAAGCCGCAGCGCTTCACTTCCTGGTTCCCTCACCGTGGATGGAGGGGGGAGCAGCAGGGTGACGAGCGATCGCTCATCCTCTGCTGCGGACGCCGCTGGACTCCAGGACAGGTAAGTGTCCTAATATTAAAAGTCAGCAGCTGCAGTATTTGTTGCTGCTGGCTTTTAATATTTTTTTTAAGCTGAACCATCCGCTTTAAGGGATTATTCCTCCACGTTGTGTATAAAGGCTGTTTGATCCTGTCTCTCTGATCCTCCCCTTCTTACACTGTCTCCAAAATAAAACTGATATTTACAGAGCCAGGGGATAGGCTGCACATGCTCAGTTTGGTGTGTATTGCTAGAGCGTTTTTTGGGGGGAGGGTGCATGTGATCAGCACAGGGCCAATCAGCACTGTCCAGATATGTCCAGACAGAGGATCAGGGAAGAATAAAAAAAAACTTCTACAAGCTTTACTAGGAACTGATAGAAGTCACAAGACTGCTATATACTGCTAATGAGAAAAGGTATTTATCAGTTTATGTTTACTAAAATAATTGCATTTCCATATTCTGTGTACTGTGGGAGAACAGATATTGTGAATGCAGGTTCTGGGTTTAGTAACACTTTAATTTGGTATATTATAATAAAATACATTTCTTAGACTAGGATCACATTAGCCAATGCTCTGAAACGTGATCCACGATGGATCAGCTAAGCAGCCGCTGTTAGGCATTCAGGAGACAATCCTGCCGCCTCCTGAATACCTGTTTTTTGTTTGTTTGTTTTTTCTCTCTGCCAGATGGCAGTTTATAATAGGGCTGATTTGCCCCAACCAGAAGCCAAGTATTTAACATGCAGCCCCATTGACTTGACTGGCTGAGTTTGACAGGTAGTACCACCTATTAACTCGGCATGTCACATTACATTTTCAGCAGCTGCAACACAAAGCATTGTGAGCACAGTGTGTAAACATCCTTCCTATGGCTCTTTAGCTTTTAAGTGAGCGTTCAGGGGTGCAAAAACTGGTGGCACTGCCACTTCCTTGTGTCAACGAGAACTTGATAAATATTTTATCAGTATTTACCCTCCTCTTGTCTCAATTCCCCTATTTTCAGTAGGGTGTGCCAGTGGTGCATGGCGGTGGTAGCTAAAGTGAGGTAAAAATGATCAGCATCAGTGGGTGAACAAAAATGCCACAGTGGGGGGAAAAGAGGGTGCTCTGGTACTTGGAGTTGTGGATGTTGATGCTCTGTAGGTGGGAGCGGAGGCACTGATGCTCTGTGAAAGGAGAGGGGGCATATGAGCTTCATGGAGGGCACAAATCCTCTGTGGAAGGAGGGGTACTGGTGCTTTTTGGCAAGCAATATTGCTCTGTGGATAGCCATACCATGCTATTGTATTCGGACAGTCAGTGTCATTGATCTGATTGAATGCAGGAGCTGTACGACTTGATTCAACAAAGTTGATTGAATAATTGACTTTTATTCAACAAAGCAGTGCCAGCAGGGCCATACAACTGCTCGGATTTAGGAGCCAGCGGGAATCATCAAAATTTTGAGGCATATGTGGCCAGCTGTAGGGAAAACCCTCCAATGAAGACACATGTTCTAGGCAATAAACCCCCGTACACACGCACGGTTTACTCGGCAGGAAACAGCAAGAAAACTGCTGGCAGAGCTTTCTTGCCGAGTAAACTGCATGTGTACGAGGCTTTGAGGTTTACCGTCAAGAAAACTGCACAGAATCTAGACGAGAAAAATAGAGAACCGGCTCTCTATTTTCTCGTTGTGATTCTCGGCAGTGTTTTCCTGCCGAGAAACCCGAGCGTGTGTATACTTACCTGTCTCCATGCTCAAAATGACTTTGACGCATGCGCGGCAGCTTCCAAGGCATAGGTAGGGTGAAGCAAGATGGCGGCGACGGCATCGAATGTGACGAGCGCATGTTTTTTTCCTGACGAGAATCCGGGCCGTGTGTACAGGGCTTTAGACAAAAGTTTCCTACACTTTAAGACCCAATAAAATATAAACTCTCACAGGTTTCAACTCTTCCCAACTCTATACAAAACAAAAACGGCTATACATACACTTTAACACACCAAAAATGGGCATTTACCCTTTTTTGTAACCAAGTATTTCAATGTGTGTGCAATGTAAAATGAATGGCACAGCAATGCACTTTGATTCATGTGTTGCATTATTGTGCGGTAATCAGTGCCTTATACCGCACACTACCACAATGTGAATGGGCCATTAGGTTTATGAATAAGGGCAATTATAGTAGGGTGACCAGACATCCCCGGTTTCCAGGGACAGTCCCCGGATTGAGGACACTGTCCCTAGACCAAGTCTGTCCCTGGTTTTGTCCCCAGATTGTATTTGAACAGGGGCTGGGGCAATTTCAAAGACAGTCAGTGCAGAATAAAGAAAAAAAATCTGAATTACACACCCCGCTCCGCCGCTCCTACTAGCTTAGGGGGGTCTATGTTTATGTTTTTCCATCATCTGTGGCCCTTTCTGATGATCATGTGCTGGTCGGAGCGGAGGGAATATTTCTTCAGTTTCAGGTGCATGCCCATTCATCTCCGCTCGCATGTTCTTTTGTCTTGGCTCAAGTCCCGGCCAGCCGCCTGCCTGCTTATTTCCTTGCCTTCCCTGGCAAAGTGATCTTCCTCCGCTCCCCGCCCAGTAGTAGCCGGGGCCCAGAGAGTAAGACTTGACAGGCTGGGAGGCGGGCGGCGATGGGCAGAGAGTCGCTGATTGCCACCACTACTAGTAAAAAGAAATGTCCCCGGATTTCATTTTAAAAATCTGGTCACATTAAATTATAGGCAAAAAGCTTTTCCTGCCAGTGGTTTTTACAACTAGCAATCACAAAGTTAAAACGACTGCGTTGGCCATTTCTGCATTATCTTGGTGTGACTGGCACTGGAAAATGACAAGATTACGAGCCTGAAAGTGCCCTGTAAAATCTCTTCTATGACCTATGATTTTGGCAAACAACACAGTTGCTTAATGATGTCTTGGCCACCTGACAGACCCATAGACAAGCATGCATATTATATCATACAATCACTCTTTTGTGCTTTCTCAGATGTGCGCAGACCAGCGCTGCGTTGGAAGAACATTTTGTCTATCAGCTGGGGAAAATACATCTTGGGCAAAACACTATTCGTCTTGAAATACATTACCTGACATGACTTCTGGGATCGAAAGGTAGTTATTAGACATCACGATCGTCTAGCAATCCTATTGAAATAAGACTACTTGGGTAACTATCTCGTAGTGTATCTGTGGGTTTGCACAGTGACGTGAACCTGTTCTCCCAAGATGCAGACAAGGTCACATTCTAAAGAATCGCTCACTGTTGCCTTCTACTACAAATCTGGCATCATCTGGAATAGCCAGAATAATCCAAACTTGGCTGGCAGAATTGAAGCAGCACCTGCAAGGGAGGGATGAGAGGGTAATCCTGGAACATTGTCGAATCCCTATAGACTCCTTGGCTGTGTGGAGTTAATCCTTGGTTGGCAGATGCTTTTTGTGAGCTTTTAAATTATATAGAGCGTCTAAATTAAAATATATTTTCAATATGGTGTCTGGGGAAAATAAACTGTCTCGAAGAGGCCAGGCAGAGCTTACCAATAGTTTTGCTTTATTCACAAGACCAAAAAAAGTGAAGTTCTGGGAAGTAACCCATTTGAGTAATTGCAGCCAGCAAGTTTACAACACATCATTTCATTGAGAGACTGTAGTTCTCTTGATCTGGAGTTAGGAAAGCCACATCAATGGTCTTCCAGAAACTAGAGAAAGTTAGACTTTGAGGTCCTCTTCCAGCTGTTTAGTCATATCTGGGAAACGTGCAATCACTAGAACTCCTTTTTAAAAGACACCATCACAATTTGCCTGTTGGTAATATATGGCTTGTGATTTTGTGCTAATGTGGTATTAATGATGGCATTACGGCTATCGATTTTGTAAATAAACTTTTGGCATACGTTCTAAATCTCTAACACATCAACACTCTCTAAAGAAAATCTGTAGCATATGATGCAGGATCACGGCATTCTAGAACACACTGGAACATTGAGGAAATCTTCTTCACTATTTACATTTCTGTTGGTATTGGTGAGTATTCAACAGTGGAAAGTCAGTGGTTTGGGGTTTTTATTTTTTGCATTGACACCATAGTAGTAAGTAATATAGAGTTGGGATCTTTCAACACTGCAATTATCCACTGTTACTGCACTCATTTATTTTTTCAGGTGGGCAACTGGGGGTTGAATCACCAACTGGCTTCTTTTATCTTCTGGAGACTTCAGTGGTAACTCCACCACCTCTTTTCTACTGGACTCCACATTCATACTAGATTATACATCATTGGGAATTTAAAGGTGGTATAGCGCCAAAATACAGCCCTGTATTCATAGGTGTGCGTATAGGGTGTGCCAGATGTGCCCAGGCACACCCTAATAACCCTGTTGCTTGGCTGCAGAGAAAAGGGACTTGGGAATTCCTGTCCTCGGCCCCTTTCTCTGTCTCAAAAGTGAGATATCAGGGGTTTGTTTAGGCCCCTGATATCTCACCAAAGCCCCCCAATGCTGTGCCTAAAAAAATGTAAAAGAAAACAATAAAAAATAGTTATAAATAAATAGTAAAAAGTAATAATAAAAAAGTAATAAAAATAAACTAGTGGCAACAGTCCCTGCCCACTGATGCCATCCACTTTTCTACTGACGCTGTCCATTGCCCTACTGCTATATATATGTGTGTTTTTTTTTTTTAGCTTTGGGGTGCACACTCTAAGGTAATAGTCTGCGCACACCTATGCCTGTATTGGCTCTGGAGGCTAAAGTGAATCTGAAATACTGGTGAGGTTATTTCACCACCCAACATCCAGAGAGAGATTAGAAGTCAGCATGGAATTCAGCTTGGTAGCTGTCATAGCTTTAAGTGTACAGTGGAGTAACGCGGTTAACGAGCGTTTCGTAATAGAAGCAATTTTTTTGAATACTGAGTGGGTTTGCGAGTGTTGTCTTGCAAAACGAGCAGGATTCAAGCTTCTGCGTTGTGCAGTACCACATTTAACCAGAGTTGCGGAGGCACCAGAGCTGATCGGAGCCATTCGAAGCCGTTCGGAAACACTTGGAACTACTCCTTTCCGGGGGGTTTCCAAGGGCAGCCGAACGTTCTCCGAATATTTCCGAGTCTCTCTGGCACCCCCACCTCTGGCCAAATGTTGTATTGCATGCCATAGAAATCAATGTGGAACTAATTATTTTAGTTTCCATTGACTTCTATGGGAAAACTCGCTTTGATATGCAAGTGCTTTGAATTACAAGCATTCTACTGGAAAGTGAGGCCCGGAGTGACAAAGACAAAAAGGAAATAACGGAGGGCTGGCCATGACTGGGTGGAATCAGGGCAACAAAGGGTTAAGGAAAGGAGGGAGGTGCTCTCAGGGGAGTGGCCGTAGGCTTAATTCAGTGAAGGGGAGGAGTGGTATATAAAGGGGGTGGGGCAGCACCACGTGCACAGGCAGAAGGAGTTAGACACAGGGAGGCAGGTTGGTACAGTAATGGTACCGCAGTGGGGTGGTAAAAAGGTTAATGGGGGTTACTGTCAAAGACCAATTAGGACTGGTATCAAAAATAGAAAACAATAACTGTGGAGAGGTATTGAAGGTCGGACTATCGAGGCCAAGGAAGTAGTTTAAAGATATAGTTTTAATGTAGTCATAAAAATAAAACAAATTTGACATATACATAAAAATAACAATGATACATATATACAGATGAACCACTCTATACACAAAATCCCCAAAGTCGCCGACGCGCGTTTCGCCGTGGGGCTTCTTCAGGATGGATGTTTAAGGATTTTTGTAAGGAGATGTGTAAAAATAGTTGTATGGCCGATGACTCTGCAACCAATGCAAGACAGGGCACACACCACGATCGGATATTCGATAGTATGTAAAATACTGAATTCAGGAAAGTCCTCAGAGCTTGTTATAGATCTGTTAATTGACAGTAGAGTCAAAATAAGGGTATTTCCAACATTCATAAAAGAAATTATAGTATGGTGCTCTTAGCAGCCTTCATTCCTTGATAGGAGACCATAGGGCCAACTGGGACACAAAGCCAAAAAATGTATTGAGCTTCAAGTTATCGAGAGGTACCAGACCGCCAATCAGCGCATAGACTTTTAAGCTTCTAAGTATGAGCCCGCCGATCAGGGGATTAACTCGTACAGGCGTCCGTGTCCCAGGGTGTACATCTGCATGGCACGTATTTAGGACTGGTGTTAATAGTAATAAAGTGTTTGGTAAATATTGTTAATAATAAAGTTGGAATTGTTGGAAATTCCTATTATCTAAAATGTGGTTAAATATTTAATTTTGGAGTAAACAGCACTTAAACACAAATATATGGATACCACCCAAATTTAGAATAATTAACCCAAATACACATAGTATAACAAAACAGGTTTATAAGATATGGGATCTGGTACATAAGCGGGAAAAATGGGAATATAATTCCCCATTAATCCCATTAGTAAACACAAATTTATTTGCACCGGGAAATAGGACTAAACTAGGAAACAAATTAGGTAGTAAAAGACTTGGGGATATAGTAGCACAGGGAAAAATAAAAAATAAAGATGAGATTCACGTAGTAGAAGGGACACAACAGATAACGGATTGGGAATATTTACAACTAAAGCACTTTGTAATCACACTCCCTGCACCAATAAGAGATAACATAGCACAAAACCCAATAGAAAAACTTTGCACCAGGGGAGAACCATTACAACATGGAATCGCGACGACTTACAAAATCCTTACAGAAATAGGGACAAAAGATACACTACAAAGCATAGATGCCTGGGAGAAAGAAATCGGAGAAAGAATAGAAGAGACGCAAATGATCAGAGTGACATTCACTTATGCAAAAGACATAACAACAGTAGAAGCTAATTATAAATGCATGATGCGATGGCACTCGACACCTGTCAGACTTAATAAAATATCATCAGCCAACTCCCCCCTTTGCTGGAGGAACTGTAATCAAGTAGGAACTGCTCTGCATATATGGTGGGATTGCCCGATAATTCGGGAATTTTGGATTGAAATCCTCAAAACGATTGAGGAAATCTCAGGAGAAAAGATTTCATTAGATTTTTTGACCTGTCTTTTTCCACATAAATATATACATAGAGATCTAGGGAGGTGGGTGCTGGGGGGAGAAATGGTTGTGCCAACTATTATGAGCATGTGTAGTCATTTGTAACTATACTTTTAATATATCGAGAAAAAAAAATATATATATATATATATTAACAATAATAAAACAAAAGAAACAAGGGGAAAAAAAAAAAAAACGAGATAAAATATATAAAACATAGAGAATCACCCACAAATGATGCAAATCCGAGGTGGAAATATGAAGGGCGGAATAAAGATGAACCCCTCTAACACCTCACAACCCTGGGTTAAGCCTGATGTGGGAAAAAAAAAAAAAAAATTAAATTTTGGTTATAAAATAAAATGGCTGTTGTGGCCAATATGTCCATATGTCCAACCAAATATATATTTTTTTTACGTAAATAGATTGGAGGCATATTAAAAACCGCGTTCATGGTTTTACAGAGAGACCCCTCATATCCTGTTATGGTGAGAATGTTGTCACCAGACAGAAACTGGTGGGAAATCTGTAACAGGGATGCAGACAGCAATAATAAACTAAAAAAAGATCCCTGCAATACTAAAAAGAAACATATTTCTCCCTGTGATGGTGTTGCAAAACATGTCAGTATTAAAGGGAAATCTTCTTAGTAGGGTATTGGATAGCAATTAAAAAAAAAAAACAGGGATCCTAATGCCCTCCCTTATGTAAATTGTCTCACTAGTAAAACATTTTTTTGCAAAAGTACAGGATACTTTAGACCCTGATTTCTGACCTACTTGCCTAGGCGAGTCTCACAAAAATACCCTAAGGTAAGAATTTTTTACTTTTTTACTGCAATTTTTGTAATGACTAGGGATTTAGCAATAGTGATTTAGTGGTAGTGTGGTAGCCTTTGAAAAAAGTTTAACAGTTTCATATATATATATATATATATATATATATATATATATATATATATATATATATATATGTGTGTGTGTATACTGTAAAATGTTGAATTGTGAGCATAATTTGTTCCGGAAGCATGCTTGTAATTGAGAGCACTTGTATATCAAAGCAAATTTCCCCATAAAAAATAATGGAAACTCAATTGATTTGTTCACCAACCATTTATTCATAGGTCCTTGAGTTTATAGTTCATATATATATTTATATACATATATTTATATATATCAGTAAAACCTTGGTTTGAGAATAACTTGGTTTTAGAGCATTTTGCAAGACAAGCAACATATTTTAAATAAATTGTGACTTGATATATAAGCAATGTCTTGATATACAAGTAGAGCCATGTCACAACTAATTATAGAAGAGAAGAGAGGCGCCTCTAAAATAAGAAATATGGTTACACCAAGGCCGCATACACACGATCAGACCGGTCCGATGAAACTGGCCTTAAGGCCAGTTTCATCGGACCAAATCGATAGTGTGTACGGCCCATTGGATTGTTGTCCATCGGACCAAAGTTTTAAAACTTGCTTTAAAATCTGTCCGATGGACGCCTGACCATCGGACCAAAACGATGGTTAGTACGCAAAAACCCGCGCATGCTCAGAATCAATTTGACGCATGCTTGGAAGCATTGAACTTCGTTTTTTCAGCACGTCGTTGTGTTCTACATCACCGTGTTCTGACTCGATCGGATTTTGGACTGATGGTGTGTACGCACATCAGACCACTTCAGCAGTGACCCGATGAAAACGGTCCATCAGACCATTCTCATCGGACCGGTCTGATCATGTGTACGCGGCCTTAGAGGCGCCTCTCCTCTTTTTTTATACTCTGTAGCTCCTGCTGGATTTTTCTTCTAATACCCTTGTGGAGGTTTCCTTTTATGGATGGATATTTTATGGTTACACAACATGGTCACATTGCTATAATCTTTTTATATATACATACACAAGCTTTTCCTTCCTGTGTTAAGAAGCGATACCCGCCTAGCGTATTGAAATCACCATTGGATTCTAAGCAAATCTGACACAGAGTCTGCTCTGAGGATCAAGGCTTAATTTCAGATATGTTAAGCTATAATAGGCTACTGGGACTTGTTGCACATAGCTATAAATGTTGTTAGTAGCTTTTATGCCTGTCCAGCTTTTTAAGCTTATACACCATGACTATCTAAGAGCTTTTACATTACATTATTGACTCTGGTCCGTGTCACTGCTGCCTGGTGCACCTGTTCTCCACCAGAGGGAGTATTCATTTTGTCTTGCCACAGAGGCTTAACTGATGGTGTGAAATATTATAATTCAGCCATAAAAGTATTTAATATGAGGATTACGTGTCAGTTTATTTCTCTTTCTTATTATATATGAACTGTTTAGTGATTGAATACTCATTTTACAATTTTTTTTATAAAATTTGGAGAAAAGATTTTATAGAAAGTCGTATATTTTTTTTTCTGTTCGAGAGACCGCACCTTTGGCAAATCAGCAAAACCAGCGTCCCAGCCAGGACTGCGCTACAGCCACCAGCAGTCACTATGAAGGCGTTTTTTATTCTTTTGTGTTGTAGTGAAAATATCCAAATTCCATCTAAAACTATGAGAATGTTCTGCATTAGTGCAGCTGACACAAAAGGGCTGGAATGGTAGAGCCATTCCTCAGCAATTGTTTAAATGTAATAATCTTCCTTCACGATTTCAGGAAAATATGAATATTACACTCCCAAGTCCAATTTAAAGATTCATAACTGGAAAGAAATGCATGCTAATAATCCTAGATATGGGGCCAAAATACAGGTTATGGGTGTGGGAATGTGATATGAAGGAACAGTTAATGAGCTTATATCAATATGCAAGTACTCAATATAGCCAGCAGTGGTACTGAGTGATGAGACCTAATAAAACACAATTTCATTTGGCTGCTTGACTTACAAGGTTGAACTGATGGCTCACATTCCACTAAGACTTCATCCTCCAAGCTTTTGTTAAGTATGTATAATTGGAAAGTACAGCCGGGCATGTGTATAATCTTACATTCTGGCCTTTTTTACTTACTACTCAAGTCACTGCATTGTCTAGCCCAGAGGTCTCCAAACTTTCGAAACAAAGGGCCAGTTTTCGGTCCTTCGAGGAATTATAGGGGCCGGACTGTGGTCACTGGGCGCAGAAAAGGTCCTGATGTCAGTGTGAAAAAACAATGCCCCATCTTTGGTGTCAATGCAAGTGATTTTGCCCCATTTTTGGTGTCATTGGGCCCCATCATTTGTGTCATTGGGAGGAATTATGCCCCACTGTTCGTATCAGTGGATTAAATAGCGTTCCAAGGGCCGGAAAAAGCAAACAAAGGGCCACATCTAGCCCCCGGGCCACAGTTTGGAGACCACTGGTCTAGCCAATACAACACAAGACTTCTGACAGGGGGACTTCTGGACAGTGTTGCCAACCCACCAGATTGAAATTTACTGACGCGATACCCAAAATTTACTGGCACCACCAAGTTTTTACTGGCATGTCCAAAAGTTACCAAATTACAGTTGTAAGTGCAAATTTCAGTAAGGTAGATGTTAAAGGAGTTTCTAAAGGAAAACATTTTTTTGCCTAAAATTATTGTCTGCAAGGTAGACAGAAAAAATAGTGTAATGATTCTGTTAAACGAGTAAATACCTATTAAATTCCTTCATCTATATCACCTCCGGCGTTCTAGTTTTTGTTCTCTCATTCACTTCCTGGTTTGTGGCGCTCATTCATGTAAGAACTACTTTTCCCAGTATGCAATGTGGCACGCTCAGTAATTCACACCTCCTTGAAGTCTCTAACATGTAGAGAGTGTCCTGCCACAGAAATTTAGTTCCCAGGAGTGGGCGAGCACGTTACTGACCACCGCTGTAAAGCCTCCCTTCACGGTGGTGAGTAACATTCAGACAAGCAGGAAGTGAACAGAACAGAGAAGAAATAGAGCAACTTCTGAGTAAAAACGAACAATGAGGAAGTGATAAGAGGAATGTCTGCAGGTAAAGGATGCTTATTATGAAAAAAAAAAAAATCCTTTACAACCCCTTTAAGTTAAAAAGCATATTTCTTATTTTATTTTCAATATAGTAAGTAAGTGGCTCACGGACTTGGTCCACAGACCCACACACCAGGCTCTGGCCACTCTGCTTCGCTCCCTTTGCCCCATGACATCACACGAACCTCTCAGGCACCATCTCCGCCAGACCCACCACCCCGCCGGTACCATCCAAACACACTGTAGCAGGCACTTGGATTGTCCTGGCTGGCTCCGGACACGAGCTGCGCATGCCCAGTTCCCGAGCCAAGCATCACAGCCATATTTTTTACTGGCAACCATTTCCTCTTACTGGCAGGAGAAACGTGATGTTTTTTTACTGGCTGCCAGTAAAAATACTGACGGTTGTCAACACTGCTTCTGGAACACATATGAAACACAGCATGATACATTGTAGTGCTAATCATTTTGGCACCCCAAGCACTTGATACGATGCAATGCACTTGCTTTGTACCCTATAATGAACAGATGTGAGCCAACTGTGTGCTGTGGCGTAGTGCGTTAGAAAAATTATGCAATTCTGGTTTAAGTGCTTTGTTGAGCTCTGTTGGCGCAGGCCCAAAATCAAATGTTTAATTTACAACCACAATTCCAAAAAAGTTGGGACGATGTGTAAAGTTGGTTAAGCACAGGTATATCTTATTTTTTACTTGTTATGGACCCACCCCAATAAAATATTTCATTCTGGCAAAGAAACTTGCCTCCCTAATATCAAATCCTCAACCCTTAAAATTAAAAAGACATTCCACAATGCGTTTCTCCATGAAGGTCAATGGCCTAATAGTAACCTCATAAGAGGCTGTTCCTTTTATTAATTTCTACTCAAGGCCTTTTCATGACAACATTCTTTTGGCCTAAAACAAGCACAGACATTCTTTTACTTAACTTGTCTATGCTTGTCTTCAGTCAAGTAAGGAACTCCTTAGTCTGGTGGATTTATTCGTTTTGATCATGTATGGATGCCTAATATTAATTAAAAAAACATAATTTAAATATTTTATATAACAAATTTATGCATGTGTCACACTTCTCCTTTTTTTATTTTAGGTGGTAAAATTCACATGCAAGCCACACCCATGTTTGTATAACCCTGACTTCTAACATGGAATCAAAAACTAAGAGCCTTCAACAAGTGAGAAATAAGGTTGCCTCAGCACACAAGGATTGTTCTCCAGCCGAAAAGCTGCAGTTCTACAACCAATGGGCCACCCAGTATGAAGAGGTACAAACTGGAAAAATGTTTACTCTCAATACCATGTGTGTGTGTGTATATATATATATAATGGCCCGTATTCACATACATCGGTGCATTTATATGTGGCCGTAGCGTATGTCTTTTACGCCACGCCGGCGCAGCTCGGAGAGAGAAGCATGGAATTCACAAAGCAATTGCTCCCAACGTTGTACCGGCGTAACGTAAATTCATAGGCGTAAGCCGGCCTAAGTCAGTAGGTGGAAGTGGGTGTGATACATTTAAATGAAGCGTGACCCCATGCAAATGATGGGCTGAGCGTCACACAAGTACTTAAAACGAACTGCGCATGTGTCGTGCCTTGGATGCATCCCAGTGCGCATGCTCACAATCACGTGGAAACAACTGCCTAAGGTACGTCGAATCACTGCCAACGACGTGAACGTAACCTACGCCCAGCCCTATTCACGTACAATGTAAACTACGTAAAATTTGACGGCATTCGTTCCCTGGTCCATACCATTTGCATGAGTTGCGCCTCCAATATAGGGGAATAACTTTACGCCGGACGTGCGACTTACGCAAATCGCGTATATTATGCGCCGGGCGCAAGTACGTTCGTGAATCGCCGTATTTGACTCATTTGCATATTTGAATCGAAAATCAATGGGAGCGCAATATGCATCCAGCATAAATATGCGCCCACTATACGCCGCCATAGGAAAGTTACGTCGGGTGGCTGAAGCCTATTTTTCGATGTATCTCGGTTTGTGGGTCGGCGCACATTTGTACTTACGTCGGCGTATCTGGAGATATGTCGGCGTAAGTGCTTTGTGAATCCGGCTTAATGTGTGTGTGTGTGTATATGTATGTGTGTGTATATATATATATATAATAATCTGTTACTTGATACTTTCTGGCCTATAGCAAATGTCAAATGCCATATACAGTATGTATGTAAAAAGAACGGTGGCCAGATCCTGACAATGACAGCAAGCAAGTTGGGGTTTGGTGATCAGTTCTCAGGGTAAAAAATTTACCATAGAGAAAGTACCACCATAGACAGGACAATGGGGCTGATTTACTATTATTAATGCGCTGTGCCGATTCATGGCTTAATTAGTACTCCAGATGAATCCTTAATTAGGCACATGAACCGGCGTAGCACAGGGTGCAATGCAATTAATATGTAAAGCCGCCGCCGAACTCCCTTTAGAAGTCTATGGGAGAAATCAAAAGTGTTCATTTTAAAGGTTAATATGCACGTTTTGTCCTAAAAAGTGTTTGGGGACCTGAGTCCTGCCCCAGGGGACATGTATCAATGTTTTTTTTATTTTTTAAAAAGGCCGTTTTTTCAGGATGCAGTGAGTTTAATAATGCTTAAAGTGAAACAATAAAAGTAAAATATTCCTTTAAATTTCATACCTGGGGGGGATGTAAAGTCAGCATGTGAAAAAGTGCATGTTTCCTGTGGTTAGAACTGTCCCTGCACAAACTGACATTCTGAAGGAAAAAAAGTCATTTAAAATTCACTCGCGCCAATAATGAATTGTCGGCTCCCGGGAAGTCTGAGCAAATTCATTCATAAAAAAAAAGCGTGGGGTCCCCCCAAATTCCATTACCAGGCCCTTCAGGTCTGGTATGGATATTAAGTAGAACCCTGCCGTAAAAAAAAAATGACGTGGGGTTCCCCCCAAATATCCATACCAGGCCCTTCAGGTCTGGTATGGATTTTAAGGGGAACTCCACCCCAAATAAAAAAAATGGCATGGAGTCCCCCCAAAAATCCACACCAGACCCCTTATCCAAACACGTTAACCTGGCCGGCCGCAGAAAAGAGGGAGGACAGAGTGCGGCCCCCCTCTCCTGAACCGTACCAGGCCTCATGCCCTCAACATGGGGAGGGTGCTTTGATGGGGACAAGGGCCTCATCCCTACAACCCTGCCCGCTGGTTGTGGGGGTCTGCGGGCGGGGGGCTTATCGAAATCTGGAAGATCCCTTTAACAAAGGGGACCCCCAGATCCCGCCCCCCCCCCCTGTGTGAAATGGTAATGGGGTACATTGTACCTCTACCATTTCACAAAAAAAAAGTGTAAAAAATTACAATAGTTTTTGACAATTCCTTTATTAATATCTTCTTTCCGCGCTTCTTCTTCTTCCATCCTCTTCTTTCATTCGGGTTTCTTCCTTCATCTTCTTCTTCTTCCTCAGCCTTCTCATCCCGCTACTTCTTCTTCCCCGGACACTGTGCTTGAAATCGAATTCCCGCTGTGTGACGCTCCTGTGACCCCGCCCCCTTCTGACGCCACAGGTAAACTCATAAGAAAGTCCCTGTGTGGTACATGTGTGTCAGAGGGGGCGGGGTCACAGGAGCGTCACACAGCGGGGAATTCAATTTCAAGCGCAGCGTCCGGGGAAGAAGCTGCGCAAGATGCAGATGGGCTTCCAATTGAAGTCCCCATGGTGTGACACTCCTGTGACCCCGCCCCCCTCTGACGCACATGTACCCACGGGTCAATACCTCACATGTGTGGTTTGAACGCCGTTTACATATGTGGGCGGGACTTACATGCGTGTTCCCTTCTGAGTGCGAGCTACTAGGGACAGGGGCCTTTTAATTTTAAAATTTTTTCGTTCTTTTTTTAACGTAATATTTTACTTTTTGCACTTTTTTGTCCCTTTTTTTTATCACTTTTATTCCTATTACAAGGAATGTAAACATCCCTTGTAATAGGACTAGTGTGTGACAGGTCCTCTTTGTGGAGAGAGGCGGGGTCAATAAGACTGTCCTCCAGGCTGGAAAGCATGAGAAAAAAAAACACTGATCGCTTGCTTTCAGCCACGATCATGTTCGTTCAGCACAGTGGTGTAGTGTATAGCACTTTCACCTAGCAGCAAAAAGGGACGCTGCCTGGAGTTTGCATGTTCTCCCTGCGCCTGTGTGGGTTTCCTCCCACAATCTAAAAACATCGGATCGGATCCTGTCTAAATAAGCCCTAATATGCAGTGGGATATTTAGGTTTTGTGCTGCCCTGGGCCTGACTAAATTTATGCACCTCCTAATAGAAAAATGACCCACCCTTCCTGTCAAGGCCACACCCTGTTTTTTTATGACCCGCTCAGAAATTTTCAGGACACACACACACACACACTAGTTCTGGGGGGGGCACTGGATTCCCTTAATTTGCATCGTTTTTCTCTCACCTCCTGTTTGGCTATGGGGCAGGAAGTGAAGGCAAATCTCCCCAATTGGACAGGGATGGTACAAAATAAACTGACAGGGGCTATAACCCTCCCTCCCTCACTCAATGAAAGAAAAAAAAAGTGTTGATTATAGTTCTAGTTTAAGCACAAATTTCTGATAATTTTATTGAGGCCTAAGAAAATATAACCATGCCAATAGGCCAGGATACAGCGTTGCTAATGTGTGTTAGGAACCCCCACAAACACCACCTAATGTTAACCCCTTCCATACAGGGCATTTTCACCCCCTTCCTGCCCAGACCAATTTTTAGTTTTCAGCGCTGTTGCACTTTGAATGACAATTGCGCGGTCGTGCAACACTGTACCCAAATTAAATCATTATGTTTTTTTCCCCACACAAATAGAGCTTTCGTTTGGTGGTATTTGATCATCTCTGCGGTTTTTATTTTTTGCGCTATAAACAAAAGAAGAGCGACAATTTAAAAAAAAACACAATATTTTTTCCTTTTTATTTAATACATCTCACAATATTTTTTTTTTAAAAAACTTTTTTCCCCTCAGTTTAGACCGATACGTATTCTACGTATTTTTGGTAAAAAAAAAAAAACGCAATAATCGTATATTGATTGGTTTGCGCAAAAGTTATAGCGTCTACAAAATAGGTGATAGATTTATGGCATTTTTTTTTTTTTTTTTTACTAGTAATGGCGGGGATCTGCGTTTTTTTTTTTTTGTGACCGTGACGTTGCGGCGGACATATCGGACACTTTTGACACGTTTTTGGGACCGTTCACATTTACACAGCGATTAGTGCTATAAAACTGCACTAATTACTGTGTAAATGTGACTGGCAGGGAAGGGGTTAACACTAGGGGGCGCTGAAGGGGTTAAAATGTGTCCTAAAGTATGTTCTAACTGTAGGGGGAGGGGGACTCACAGGGGGAGGAGATCGATGTGTGTTCCTCTGTACTGGGAACACACATCAGTCTCCTCACCGCTGACAGGAGGTGGATCTGTGTGTTTACACACACAGATCCACACTCCTGCCGTGATTGCCGGAAATCGCGGGTGCCCGGCGGCAATCACGGCCGTCGGGCACGCGCGCGGGATCGCGGGTGGTCCCGCTAGCGCGCGCGCGGCCCGCCGGCGGCGCGCGCCCTAGAACGCCGTGAAGACAGGACGTTGTGCAACGTCCTGTCTCATCGGCGAGGGGATCACCATGACGTGATTCCCCTATGGGCTGGTAGGGAAGTGGTTAAATAAACAATTTTCTTAATTTTCAAATAAGTATCATCTGCTAATTTTTTGGGGATGTCTGCACCCCTGATAGGGTGAAGACACCTCACAAATGTTGTCACTTTCTACTTCAAATTCATTCACTTCCTGTCACAAAGCCAAACAGGAAGTGAGGGTAAAACCTTACTAATGTCTTTTCTTGGGGACACACAGATCAATCTAAATAGTTTCCCATATGTAAATTGCACTCTAGCATTTTGCTGTGTACACCCCAAATTATTAGGCATCTTGGACTTTGTGGTCCATTTACTAAAGGCAAATCCACTTTGCACTACAAGTGGACAAACAAGGAAGGAAAAAAAAAAAACTTTGCTTCTACAGGATTGGATGTTAAAACCATCAGTGCTTCCCCTCTGATTTTCAGTGACTACGTTTCTACTGCAGAGTGGCTTTGCCTTTACTAAACCCCAAACTAACTAATCATTTGGGGTGTACACAGCAGTGCAATTTGCTTAATGGGGACACTAGTTAGATTGACCTGGGTGTCCCCAAGAAAATACATTGGTAGGGTTTTAACCTCACTTCCTGTTCTGCTGTGTGACAGAAAGTGAAGCCAATTTAAGAGAGACATAAAGCCCAACCCAAAAAACACAGCAGGGGTTCTAACACTCACTTGGCTTCCCTCAAACACCCACAATTAGAATTGGATTGCCTTGCGCTAAATTTAAGCACAGTGCTGTAGATCAGCACTTCAAGCCTACCCACCAATAACACCCCCCCCCCCCCCCCCCACAACAGGCCCTGTTTGCAGGTTTTCCTTCATCTTGCACACGTGCTTTAAAAGACAGTCTGGACAGCAATTCTTGAGAAAATAAATCCACAAAACATGTCCTGTCGGGGGTACTTGAGGACTGAGGCTGAGAATCACTGCAGTAAAAAGGAAACAATACTTACCGCTCTGTATTTTTCCTTTCCTGGTGATTAAACATGGCAGCAAACATTTTATGCATACACACCAGGAAAGAAGCTTCGAGACAAATCACGACTAATTGGTTAGGCCATACCTATTTCAGCTGAAGCTGTCAAAATCTGTAGCATGAAAAAGTAACAAAAAATAAACTTCAAAATTTGAAAGTAATTTTATTGGTCAACAAAACAAGGAAAGCAAAAACAAAAACACAAACAAAAATAAATAAATATAAAAAATTAAAAATAAACATAGGTTCATTTGAGACCGTAAACAGCATATGGTTTATGCTTTGGAAATAACAGGATAGACCCACAGACACAGGATTGAAACATTAGTCACAACCTCTTGAAAAATATTTAGCAAAATAATGCAGCACAGACAAATACATCAAAGTGAACACCGTTAAAAAAAAAAACATACATTGCCAAAAAAAACCTTGATCAAAAACATATCTGTTTAGCAAAGACATTCTTGCCAGCCAGCATGTGTACACGCAGGGCCATCTTAATAGCATCATGGGCCCCTGGGCAAAGTAATGCTATGGGGCCCCTACAAGCCTGCTCCAATTTACGCACCTACTCTCAAGAATGAAAGTACAATATTTCTACTTTACAGCGTTGTCACATGCCATCGTCACCTCCCACCATCAGCTGCCACCAGATTCAGCCTGTCACATGCCATCGTCACCTCCCACCATCAGCTGCCACCAGATTCAGCGTGTCACATGCCACCGTCACCTGCCACCAGATTCAGCATGTCACATACCACCGTCACCTCCCACCGTCACCTGCCACCAGATTCAGCATGTCACATGCCACCGTCACCGGCCACCAGATTCAGCGTGTCACATGCCACCGTCACCTGCCACCAGACTCAGCGTGTCACTTGCCACCGTCACCTGTCACCAGACTCAGCGTGTCACTTACCACCGTCACCTGTCACCAGACTCAGCGTGTCACATGCCACCGTCACCGGCCACCAGATTCAGCGTGTCACATGCCACCGTCACCTGCCACCAGACTCAGCGTGTCACTTGCCACCGTCACCTGTCACCAGACTCAGCGTGTCACTTGCCACCGTCACCTGTCACCAGACTCAGCGTGTCACATGCCACCGTCACCTGCCACCAGATTCAGCATGTCACATACGACCGTCACCTCCCACTGTCACCTGCCACCAGATTCAGCATGTCACATGCCACCGTCACCGGCCACCAGATTCAGCGTGTCACATGCCACCGTCACCTGTCACCAGGCTCAGCGTGTCACTTGCCACCGTCACCTGCCACCAGACTCAGCGTGCCACTTGTCACCGTCACCTGTCACCAGACTCAGCGTGCCACTTGCCACCGTCACCTGTCACCAGACTCAGCGTGTCACTTGCCACCGTCACCTGTCACCAGATTTAGAGTGTCACTTGCCACCGTCACCTGCCACCAGATTCAGCATGTCACATACCACCGTCACCTCCCACCAGATTCAGCATGTCACATGCCACCGTCACCGGCCACCAGATTTAGCGTGTCACTTGCCACCGTCACCTGCCACCAGATTCAGCATGTCACATACCACCGTCACCTCCCACCGTCACCTGCCACCAGATTCAGCATGTCACATGCCACCGTCACCGGCCACCAGATTCAGCGTGTCACATGCCACCGTCACCTGTCACCAGACTCAGCGTGTCACTTGCCACCGTCACCTGTCACCAGATTTAGCGTGTCACTTGCCACCGTCACCTGCTACCAGATTCAGCGTGTCACTTGCCACTGTCACCAGATTCAGCATGTCACTTGCCACCGTCACCTGTCACCAGATTCAGTGTGTCACTTGCCATCGTCACCTGTCACCAGATTCAGCGCGTCACTTACCATCCATCCCGTCACCAGATTCAGCGTGTCACTTGCCACTGGTTCCTTGTCACCAGATTCAGCGTGTCACCAGATGCAGATTGTTACTTGCCAAGTCACCTGCCACATGTTGCGGATTATCACTTGCCACATGTTGCCACATGGGGAGCTGACAGAGAAGATGGGGGGTCTGGCATAGAGGAGGGGAGGTCTGGCAGAGAGGAGGGGAGGTCTGGCAGAGAGGAGGGGGGGTCTGGCATAGAGGAGGCGGGTCTGGCAGAGAGGAGGGGGGGTCTGGCAGAGAGGAGGGGGGTCTGGCAGAGAGGAGGGGGGGTCTGGCAGAGAGGAGGGGGGTCTGGCAGAGAGGAGAGGGGAGTCTGGCAGAGAGGTAGGGGATCTGGCAGAGAGGTGGGGGGTCTGGCAGAGAGGAGGGGGGTCTGGAGGAAAGTAGCGGGGTCTGGCAGAAAGGAGCGGGGGTCTGGAGGAGAGTAGCGGGGATCTGGCAGAGAGGAGGGGGGGGCACTGACAGAGAGGAGGGGGGGCACTGACAGAGAGGAGGGGGGGCACTGACAGAGAGGAGGGGGGGCACTGACAGAGAGGAGGGGGGGTCTGGCAGAGAGGGGGGATCTGGCAGAGAGGAGGGGGGATCTGGCAGAAAGGAGGGGGGATCTGGCAGAGAGAAGGGGGGGCACTGGTAGAGAGAGGAAGGGGGGCACTGGCAGAGAGAAGAAGGGGGGGCACTGACAGAGAGGAGGGAGGGCACTGGCAGAGAAGAAGAGGACTTGACAGAGGAGAGGGGGGTGTCATGGCATTTCTGGAGTGGGGGAAGAAGGGGGGAGCGTGCTGCTTTGCTGATCGAATATCTGCACATAAGGGGGGGAGAAATCCGACGATGGGGGACTCTCCGCTCCGCTCGGGATCGCTCACCACTGACTGAAGGCATGGGGTACTGGTGGCGGGAGAGCATCAGTTCAATCCAGCCACAGGAGTGAGCGGGTGATGGGGAGAGAGGAAGCAGTCATCAATGACACCACAGGGGGGGCGGAGCGTTAGTGCTGCTGTGCTAGCGTCTGCGGCACTCTAAAACGTACGAGACCACATCCAGCCGGGGGGGGGGAGGGGGGTTATGGAGGGCTGCAGGTACTTCCCACACTGGCTGGAGCGGAGGACACAAGCCCGGGCAGCTTGTACAGGTAGCAACTGCCGCATCCCATTTCTCACCCGCAAAATGGGGGGGGGGTTTTGTCCGGCTCTGGGGCCCCACGTCAGCCTGGGGCCCCCGGGCTGTGCCTAGTCGTGCCCGCTCAGTAAGACGGCCCTGTGTACACGATCAAACCAACATATCCCAGGAGACAAATCCGATCAAAACGGTCTGTCAGACCGATTTAATCGGATTTGTTTAGTTGTGTGTACGCGGTCTTAAGGATGTCCTTAAATTACTAACCCAAAAAACACACTCTATGAGCATGCTCAGAGACATCCAAGTGATGGTCAGACACAAAAAGCAACATAAAAAAATCTAAGTCCCTAGGCATGC
Organism: Rana kukunoris; assembly: GCA_029574335.1. Taxonomy (NCBI): domain Eukaryota; kingdom Metazoa; phylum Chordata; class Amphibia; order Anura; family Ranidae; genus Rana; species Rana kukunoris. Next base: position 497,351,651 of record CM056050.1, on the reverse strand, counting down.
TCAGTTCATCAGAAATGTAGAGGCAGAAACATAAACAAAGCTGCAATCGCGGCTGAAAGCATGAGATCTGTGTTGTTTTTTTCCCAATCGCATGCTTTCCAGCCTAAAGCACAGATGTGAGGTTTTATTGAATTATTTCGTAAAAAAATAAATAATAATAATTAAAACACCCCTGTCCCTAGTATCTCGCACTCAGAAGCGAACACGCATGTAAGTCCCGCCCACATATGTAAACACAGTTCAAACCACACATGTGAGGTATTGATGCGTGCGTTAAAGCGAGAGCAATACTTTTAGCACTAGACCTCCTCTGTAACTCTAAACAGGTAAACTGTAAAAAAAAAAAAAACATCGCCTATGGAGATTTTAAAGTCCTGAAGTTTGGCGCCATTCCATGAGTGTGTGCAATATTAAAGAGTGACAAGTTAGGTATCTATTTACTCGGTGTAACATCATCTTTCACATTATCACAAAAAAAATGGCTAATTTTACTCTTTTGTTATTTTTTTAACCACTTGAGCCCCGGACCATGTTGCTGGTCAATGACCGGGCCAGTTTTTGCGATTCGGCACTGCGTTGTTTTAACTGACAATTGTCGTGCGACGTGGCTCCCAAACAAAATTGGCGTCCTTTTTTTCCCACAAATAGAGCTTTCATACATTGTATGAACAAACGAACAGGCATTTGTCTCCCTGACAGGACCGGGAGCTGTGTGTTTACACACACAACTCCCAGTTCTCGCTCTGTGACAAGCGATCGCGGGTGCACGGCAATGATCGCGCCCACCGGGCACCCACGTCGGGACCAGGGGCGAGCTGGGGACGCTGACCATGAAGGGGAACTCCACACCAAATTTAAAAAAAAAATGGCATGGGTTCCCCTCTGGGGGCACATTAGGCCTTTAGGCTTGTTTTGGAAAGGGGGAAAACCTACACCGAAAAAACGGCGTGGGGGTTCCCCCAAGATCCAGACCAAACCCTTATCCAAGCACGCAGTCTGGCCGGACAGGAATGGGGGTGGGGACGAGCGCCCCCCCCTCCAGAGCCGTACCAGACCGCATGCCCTCAACATGGGGGAGTGTGTGCTTTGGGGCAGGGGGGCACCCTGGCCGTTGGTTGTCGGAGTATACGGGAGGGGGGCTTATCAGAATCTGGGAGCACCCTTTAATAAGGTGGCCCCCAGATACCGGCCCCCACCATATGTGAATGAGTATGGCGTAAATCGTACCCCTGTGTAATTGGTAGGAACGGCGGTTCCTACCGATGAAACGCACGCTACAAGCTGGAGCACACTTCAACAGAGACCTTCTCTCATTACTGACCCACGCTACCAGCCTCAGTGCCGGGATGAGGCACCAAACTCAGTAAGGAGCCATTTGGCTATTTTTTTTATGTTTTTAAAGTTTTAATAAACAGTATTACACTATTATGGTTTCTCATTCCGGTGTATATACTACCAAATCTGGCTGCAATACTGGAACCCTGGCTTCTGGATAGAGTTTCCTACACAAGCGCTCTTGACTTTTTTTTAATTAAAGAGTAAGGAGCCATCTTATATCTGATCACATCGGGTGCAATGTTTACTTTATGGTGAAGGTTTCCCATACCACTGATCCTTTTCACATCAAGCAACTTACACTGCACATACCCAGTGTCACTATTCGGAACTCATTGATTGTATCATTTTGGGACTATTCCGTTTGCACATTAGCAATTTATTTTGCATGGACTTTTTTTGTATTTTAAACGATTCAAATTTAATATGTTATTAGGGTTTAACGTATTAATTATTAGCACGTAGCGCCCCCTACCCTACCAATTTCACAATACTGTTCAGGCCACTGATTTTAGGGAGGCTGCTTCCAATATTTGTCTTATTTTTTCTTAGACATACAGTATATACTTTTGATATTCAATTATTCACATATCTATATATTGTTGTCACTAACTTTTTTTTCATGGCACGAGATTCATACCAATTTCATAAATTGTACCCCTACCCATTCACCTGGGGGAAAAAGTAAAAAAAAAACACCACACAGATTTTTAAAATAATTTATTAGTCAGCTGGGGGGTCTTCTGCCGGGGCCCCCCACCACCTTTAAGCTCTTTTACATTCAGGGGGGGCCACGGCTTTGCCGTTTTCTGCCGGGGGTGAGCCACCCCCCGGGCTTCTCCGCTGCCTTCCGCCAGGGCCCCCCACCCCCTTTAAGCTCATTTACATTCGGGGGGCACCCGGGCTTCGTAGTTTTCTGCCCACCCCCCGGCAGAAAACAGCGAATCCCGGGTGCCCCCCCCAAATGTAAAAGAACTTAAAGGGGGTGGGGGGCCCCGGCGGAAGGCAGCGGAGAAGCCCGGCAGAAAACGGCAAACCTGGGGCCCCGGCGGAAGAAAGAAGGCCGGGCCTACACCCCCCTTGTAAAAGAGCTTAAAGAAGAAAGGGGGGGCCTTGGGAGAAGACCCCCCAGCTGACTAATAAATGACTACAAAAATCTGTGTGGTGTTTTTTTTTAACTTTACATTTTTCCCCCAGGTGATTGGGTAGGGGTACGATGTACCCCATACTCATTCACATAGGGTGGGGGGCTGGCATCTGGGGACCACCTTATTAAAGGGGGCTCCCAGATTCCGATAAGCCCCCGCTCACATACCCCGACAACCAACAGCAAGGGTTGTCGGGAAGAGGACCTTGTCCCTATCAACATGGGGACAAGAGGACTTTGGGGTGGGGGGGCAGTGCCCCCCCTGCCCCAAAGCACACACTCCCCCATGTTGAGGGCATGTGGTCTGGTACAGCTCAGGATGGGGGGGGGGGCGCTCGCTCATCCCCACCCCCATTCCTGTCCGGCCAGACTGCGTGCTTGGATAAGGGTTTGGTCTGGATCATGGGGGAACCCCCACGCTGTTTTTTCGGCGTATGTTTTCCCCCTTACGATCCAGACCAAGCCTAAGGGCCTAATGTGCCCCCAGAGGGGAACCCACAGCGTTTTTTTATTTGAAATTTGGCGCGGAGTTCCCCTTCATGGTCAGCGTAAGCTGAAAACAGTTCGGGCATTCACATGTGCCGCCTCAAGCCACGCAAATGCAGCTACGCCGCTTGGTATTTACCAAGATTTTCCCGGCATAGTGAGACGAAATTACCGTGTACGCATGCGCAGTATGCAAATAAACCTCCCTGAGGGTTTAGGCGTACTTGTGACGTACACCCGCTGTCTGCCCGGCACTTACCCTATTATGGTTGTGGGTCAGGCAGCAGGTCAGACGGTGAGGTTTGGGACGGGTAACACGGTGATGGCTCCGTGTCCTCCATGCGTCGTCCGTGCGAGTATTCTTCCTGTTTTACTAGGTGACCAATGAGATCGCTTCTACCTTCAGCCAACCAGGTGCCCAGTATTACATCTGGGGCTCCTGGATGGCTGAGAGGCAGTTCTGTGTTAGCAAAGCAAATATTCATTTCCTTTGATAACACACCTGGGTGCACTGTGAGCGCAATGGTTTTCGCTCGCAGTGCACCTTTTTTGAAGCTTATTAGAGTCTATGGCTCTAATCAGGTGCTTCAAAAACACCCCTGTAATTCAGGTGCCCGAAAACGGGGCCGGATGCCTGTATGGGGGTGGCTACAGAGGCCGTTGATAGATTCATGCAATGCATTAATCTATCCATAGTACACAGAGGGAATGGCTTGAGAAAGGGGGTAGTGCCCGAGTGCCCCCAATGGACGCACCGCCGCTGGTCTGATCAGAACTTTAAATCCCAGTGCATGAAACAAGTCTTGTCCTACTAGGTTGGCTTCAGTTTCAGCGGTATAAAATACAAAACTTTACAAGTGCTTGTTTTGGTGTGTGATGTTGTGTTACCTTACCCAACAAGGCGGAAATCTGGGTATGACTGTAGGCCGTTAGAGTAGTCCATGTTAGTGATGAAAATGGTGGTCAGAAGTTGCCATTTTCAAAATGGGAAATGATTGTTCCTGTGTCTAACAGCAGCAATACTTTTACATTAGCGACTACACAATAACACTTGTCTAAACCTTTCCAATTGCATAAATCTGCATGTCATCAGGCTCCTAAACTGCCTGCTTTAAGTTATGAACAGATGTACTTGGCGTGGAACGGCAACATTTAGCAAAGTGGTTCAGTTTGTAACAGCATCTGCATTATTGGCCTTGTGTATGGCACAGCTTTATGCCTCCCTTATGGTGGTTACCGCCACAATTAAAACAATATGCATTTGGTCTGCTGTTAAAAGTCCTGTGTTTTATGTGAATAGGAGCCTAATTTCCATCCTTTGGGCACAGGTAATTACTGGCTTCCTGCACAGCCATTTCCATCTGGCGCCCCAAATCCACAGGTCCTAGCAAAGTAAATGAATCTATCTCCATAGCAGCCTTTCCCTCAGTTCTTGCCAGCAGAGCTACACACTGCGCTATCCAAATCAATGGCTGGAACCCACTGTTGTTGGCATGTACTGTAATCACTCATTCAAGTGGTTACTTGTGAATACAGTTTTTGAGCACAAAGGTACACACGATCGGTTTGTCTGATGAAAACGGTCAGATAGACCGTGTGTGGGCCCCATTGTTTTTTTTCCCATTAGTGAAAAAAAATAGAACCTGTTTTAAAATCTTCTGATGGTTAAAAAAACGATAGAAAAAAACGATCGTCTGTGGGGAAATCCATCGGTCAAAAATCCACGCATGCTCAGAATAAAGTCGACGCATGCTCGGAAGCATTGAGCTTCATATTTCTCTGCACGTCGTTGTGTTTTACGTGTTTTTTTTTGGGGGGGGGGGGGAAGAATCACCCCTTTCCCCCTGGTTGGTTGGCTGGTCACTTGGTGGCAACCACCCCCACCCCAGCACTTACCTCATCGGTTACAGGTGGGCTCGTTGTGGGCTCCTATGGGAGGTAGATTGCGTGCTATTATGGGTGGGTGACCAGTGTCAAAACCCACAACCTGATTGGCCAGGAGGAGGATCAGCGTTACAACAGCGTATAATAATTTGCTGGTGTAACACACCTGGGTGGGCTTGGAGCTCACTCTCTGCAACCCGACCCTATATTGAAGGCTATTAGAGCCTCCAGCATCTAATCGATGCTTAAAAAAAAACAGCCCCTCTGCATTGGAATCAATGCGCCGGTGTCCTTAAAGCGGAGCTCCAGCCGCAATTTTTTTTTTTTTTAAAGTCAGCAGCTACTAACAGTGTAGCTGCTGACTTTAAATAAGGACACTTACCTTGTCCTACTTGCCAGCGCTGATGGGCCCCCCGATGCCGGTCCCACGATCGCTCCGGGTCCCGCGCCGCCATTCACACTATGGGAAACAGGCAGTGAAGCCGTACGGCTTCACAGCCCATTTCCTACTGCGCCTGCGTGAGTCTCACGCTGGCTTGTGAATGGGCGCGCTGCTCTCTGAGAACACACACAGTTCCCAGAAAGCAGCGCGCCCCATTCACAAGGAGAAGGACAAGAAGAAAAGGCACCGCGGAGTGGAAGAGGCAGATTACGGACTTCCGCATAGCAACAGGTATTTCGGGTGAGTATTTTTTTTTTTCAGGTTTTTTTTATTTAATTTTTTTAAACAACATGGGAAAATGTTGTTTTCGTGGGTGGAGCTCCGCTTTAAAAGGGGCCGCATGGATAGAAGAGGTGGCGAAGGACGGGCCACCCCTGCTGGGATCCGTGGCCTTTTTTTCCTTTTCCCTTTTTTTTTTATCCTGTTTTTATTTTCATTTTGCATTAATTATTATTAATTATAAGGTTTAACTATGATTGTTCTGCATCTATTCCTTTTGGATTCTTCTGTAATACTTGATCATTCTTTAGCCCCTGCGTGGGTGACCTATGTGCTTGCTTCTGATTTCTTACATTTTGGCATAAAACCAATAAATACATTGAAACAGAAAAAGGCTGTTTTAATTTATCTAGGGGCTCATGCACATGGGTTTATTGAAGATATTTATATTTTGGGTGGAAGGAAGAATTCAGCTTAAAAATGCATGTAATGGCACTTAAAGTATTCGTGTTTATGCACACACATGTATGTGCCTTTTACATGTGTATATGCGCAAATTATGCATAAATACTCATCTCAAACGCTGACTTTTATGTGACCGTATTATGAAGTGAAAGGCCACCATGTGCATAAATACAAATCTGAAAACAACGTTGTTGTTTTTTTGCGGCCATGCGTGCGATCTCCAATAGTGAACAGCTGCATGTTCAAGCACTTGGGTGGTAGAAAATGTAAGCACGATGATATTCAGTATTTAGGTTTTCAGATATAGCATGACTCTATTTTATCTGTATTTTTCTCATTTTCGAAGCTTAGATTTATAAAGTTGTTTAACCTATTTGTATATATGTTTTTTTTTTTTTTAAGGATGTCTTTGTACTGAATTATAAAGCCCCTCATTTGGCTGCAGCTGCCTTAGCCTCTGTGTGTACTGTAAACTGTGATTCAAAGCTGGTGCTGGATGTGGCATGTGGAACTGGACTTGTAGCTGAAGAGGTAATGAACTGCATGCAATTCACTTTTCAACCACCAAGGAGCAGTAACGAGTTTTATTATACAACTGCTAAACTTCATTTCTAACTACAACTGTCAATTTGGTTTGTGCTGTAGAGGTGACCATGGGAATATACAGTATAATAATAGCGATACATTTTCTGTTTATTCAAAACTACAATTTCAGCTTCAGGTCCTCCTTCCCCCGACAGTAAACAGTTTAATACAGGGTTCAAATTTCCAAATGTTTTTCTGATTTATAAGTGTGTGTGTATGTATATGTGTATATATATATATATATATATATATAATTATAATGTAAAACCTTGGTTTGAGAGTAACTTGGTTTGAGAGCGTTTTGCAAGACAAGCAAAATGTTTTAATAAATGTTGCCTTGATATACGAGCAATGTCTTGATATAAGAGTAGCATCATGTCACAGCTGAGTATAAAAAAGAAGAGAGGATCCTCTAAGTGTAGCAATATAGTTACATTTAAAGCAGAGTTCCACCCAGGAAAACAATTGCTCATCTTGCTTAAATTTTTTTTTTTTTAAACGTGAAAAAAAAAATACTCACCCGAAATACCTGTTGCTATGCGGAAGTCCGTAATCTGCCTCTTCCACACCGCGGTGTCGTTTCTTCTTCTTCTGCTTGTGAATGGGGCGCGCTTCTTTCTGGGAACTGTGTGTGTTGTCAGAGCAGCCGCCCATTCACAAGCCAGCGTGAGACTCACGCAGGCGCAGTAGGAAATAGGCAGTGAAGCCGTACGGCTTCACTGCCTGTTTCCCATAGTGTGGATGGCGGCGCAGGACCCGGAGCGATCGTGCGACCGGCATCGGGGGGGCCATCAGCGCGGGCAAGTAGGACAAGGTAAGTGTCCTTATTTAAAGTCAGCAGCTACACTGTTCGTAGCTGCTGACTTTAAAAAAAAAAAATTGCGGCTGGAACACCCCTTTAATGAAGGTACAACATTCAGCAACTTATTGCTACACTCAGGCCTCGTACACCCAACCGAGAAACTCGTCGTAAAAGAAACATCATTTTCCTCGGCAAGTTCCTTGTCAGGCTTGTCGAGAATCTTGTCAAGCTTTCTTTGCGTACACACTGTCAAGACAAAATCTCGTCGTTCTCAAACGCGGTGACGTTCAACACATTCTACGGCACTATAAAGAGGAAGTTTGATTCCATTGGCGCCACCCTTGGGGCTGCTTTTGCTAATCTCATGTTACTGCGTGGTAAGTAAAAGTTTGGTAAGAGACGATTCACGCTTTTCAGTCTGTTACAGCGTGACAAATGTGCTATCTCCACTACGAACGCTACTTTTACCGAAGGCGCGCTCCCGCCTCATACTTTATTCTGAGCATGCGCGGGTTTCTAAGCATACACACGAACGTGTTTCTCGTTGTAAACCACCCCGACGAGAAACACGACGAGGAAATTGAGACTCCCGACTAAAAAAAGAGTTCTTTTTTTTTTCTCATCGAGAACCACGACAGTTTTCTCGATGAAAAGCATACACACAACCGTTTTCCTCTGCAAAAAAGCTCTGCCACCAAGTTTTTTGACAAATTTTGTCGGTGTGTACGAGGCCTCAGAGGTGAGTCTCTTCTCTTTTATACCCTGTAAAAAAATGCTTTGATATACAAGCGCTTTGGATTACAGGCATGTTTCTGGAACGAATTATGCTCGCAAAACAAGGTTTTACTGTGTATGTGTGTGTGTATGTATGTGTATATATATATATATGTATGTGTGTATATATATATATATATATATATATATATATATCAGGGCAAACAGTAGGAAAATTAACCCTGGGAAGTTTAGTGTCAGGACAGAAGGACAAAAACCTAAACTGCATTTGGAGCAATTGTAGTTTGGAATGGACACGGAAATATGGGAGCTGCCGCTGTGGACATTCTTCCCAAGCAGAGGGATGCCTAGCTGCTATGCCAATCCACTGGCTTCATTCTTTGTTCTAGGTTAGCATAACAGACAAAAAATTTCTATTTGCAGAATGAGAAATCAGTCCATCCAAAAGTAAAAGTGGAGTCTGATGGAATGAGGCTCTGATTTGCTTTTTATATTTTTTTTCGATTTCCAGCACCAATTGTCCTGGTTATATGGACCCCACTGTTCTCCAGAAACACAAACGTCTTGCTATTGCAACACGTGAAAACAATAAAAACAAGGACATTTTTCTGGTTCGTTACACCAAGTACAAAGGATTACAAAAGCAAGTCAATTACTATAGTTAATGAGTAACATCCCAAATTGGGTAGGCACAAAATACATCATAAATGAAATGACTGTTGCTATAGACTTTACAACACTGTAGAATAGGGAAAAAAAACGTCTTTCCAAATTGTGCTTCAAAACAGTACAGTCATACAGTGGGAACCGGCCCTTATCAAATTAAATAAATTGACTTTTTTGTGTTTTTTATAAAATGTCAAAAAGAAAACCAATGACTGAAAAATGTAAGCAAAGTACTATAAGTATCTGTGATATGGGGGGGGGGGGGATGTAATAAAATTGGTGTGCACAGAATCTGGTGCAGCTGTGCATAATAATCAATCTGCTTATAACTTCAGCTTGTTTAACCACTTAAACCCCGGACCATAATGCTGGTCAAAGACCAGGCCAATTTTTGCGAATCGGCACTGCGTCGCTTTAACTGACAATTGCGGGAATCGTGCGACGTGGCTCCCAAACATAATTAGTGTCCTTTTTTTCCCCACAAATAGAGCTTTGTGGTATTTGATCACCTCTGCGGTTTTTAGTTTTTGCGCTATAAACAAAAATAGAGCGACAATTTTGAAAAAAATTAATATTTTTTACTTTTTGCTATAATAAATATCCCCCAAAAATATATAAAAAAACATTTTTTTTCCTCAGTTTAGGCAGATACGTATTCTTCTACATAGTTTTCGTAAAAATAAAAATAAATCGCAATAAGCGTTTGATTGGTTTGCGCAAAAGTTATAGCGTTTACAAAATAGGGGATAGTTTTATGGCATTTTTGTTAATATTTTTTTTTTACTAGTAATGGCGGCGATCAGCGATTTTCATTGGTACTGCGACATTATGGCGGACACTTTTGACACATTTTTGGGACCATTGACATTTTTATAGCAATCAGTGCAGTGCTAGGGGTTAACACCAGGGAGTGAGTAAGGGGTTAAGTATGTTCCCTGGGTGTGTTCCAACTGAAGGGGGGGTGGACTGACTGGGGGAAATGACTGATCGCTCTTCATACATTGTATGAACAGACAATCAGGCATTTCTCCCCCTGACAGGACTGGGAGCTGTGTGTTTATAACACACAGCTCCCGGTTCCCACTCTGTAACGAGCGATCGCAGGTGCCTGGCGGTGATTGCGCCCACCGGGCACATGCGTCGGCATCAGGGGCAAAAGGGGGGAAAAAGAGTTTAACCGCTTCAAAGTCCCAGAGAACTAGATGGCTGAATCCAAACACTTGGAAGCCGGCGCTGCAATAATATGCAAGATTTGTAGAGAAAAACTAGGATGGCCGCACTCCAAAAACAATGTTGTTCCTTTTTAATAAAACTGGTCATAAAGCAAACATGTCACAGCAAAAAATCAATGAATAAGCACTGTATGATAGTGTGAAACGCGTCAGCTTTTTCACCTGATTTTTTGCTGTGACATGTTTGTTTTGTGACCAGTTTTATTAAAAAGGAACAACATTGTTTTTGGAGTACGGCCATCCTAGTTTTTCTCTACAGGGGCAAGCGGGGGGCGCACGGTTAAAAATTACAACCATGTTATACTTACTTGCTCCTTGAAGTGGTTTTGCACAGATCCTCCTCTTCTTGGGTCTCTCGCTGGCACTCGGTGCCCCTTTCTCCTGAGGGTGTCCCCCCCCAGCAAGCAGCTTGCTATAGGGGCACCTGAGCTGCAGCTCTGTGTGTCCTTTCAGACAAGGAGCCACAGCTAGGCCCTACTTCCTCTCTCTCCTTATTGGCTCACTGACTTTGATTGACATCAGCGGGAGTCAATTGTGCACCGCTGCTGTTTCAGCCAATGAGGAGAGAGTCCCAGACAGCCAAGTCTCCCCTGCAACATTGCTGGATAGAGATGGGCTCAGGTAAGTATTAGGGGGGCTGAGGGGTGCTTTTCAAGTCAAGTCAAGCTCTATTGTCATTGTACGACACGTGAGGACATACAGCAGAATGAAATGTTGTATCCCACAGTGCCACGGTGCAACATACTAATCAAAAATAGTTATAAATCTACAGAGAATAAAACACAGCAAAAGCCTTAAAATAAAAAAAATATATAAACCTATATCTTTCTCTTTTACAATCACTTTAACCACTTAAGACCCGGACCAAAATGCAGGTAAAGGACCTTGCCCCTTTTTGCGATTCAGCATTGCGTCGCTTTAACTGACAATTGCGCGGTCATGCGACGTGGCTCCCAAACAAAATTGGCGTCCTTTTTTCCCCACAAATAGAGCTTTCTTTTGGTGGTATTTGATCACCTCTGCGGTTTTTATTTTTTTGCGCTATTAACAAAAATAGGGCGACAATTTAAAAAAAAAATGCAATATTTTTTACTTTTTGCTATAATAAATATCCCCCAAAAATATATAAAAAAACATTTTTTTTCCTCAGTTTAGGCCGATACGTATTCTTCTACGTATTTTTGGTAAAAAAAATCGCAATAATCGTTTATCGGTTGGTTTTCGCAAAATTTATAGCGTTTACAAAATAAGGGATAGTTTTATTGCATTTTTATTAATTATTTTTTTTTTACTACTAATAGCGGCGATCAGCGATTTTTTTTCGTGACTGCGACAATATGGCGGACACTTCGGACAATTTTGACAAATTTTTGGGACAATTGTAATTTTCACAGCAAAAAATGCATTTAAATTGCATTGTTTACTGTGGAAATGACAGTTGCAGTTTGGGAGTTAACCACAGGTGGCGCTGTAGGGGATGTGTGACCTAATGTGTGTGTTTACAACTGTAGGGGGGTGTGGCTGTAGGTGTGACGTCATCGATCGCGTCCCCCTATTACAGGGATGACGCGATCGATGCTGCGGCCACAGAGAAGCACGGGGAAGCCGTGTGTACACACGGCTCTCCCCGTTCTTCCACTCCATGGACGGATCGCCGCACTCCAGCGGCGATCGGGTCCGCGAATCCCGCGGTCCCGGTCCTGGAGGTTCGGACCGGGTCGCGGGCGCGCGCCCGCGCCCGCGACCCACGGCTGGGTACTAAAATCAACGTATATATACGTTGATGTGCCCAGCCGTGCCATTCTGCCGACGTAAATGTGCAGTAGGCGGTCCTTAAGTGGTTAATTAGATTTTAATTAGACTTTAACAATAAAACATTAGACTTTGACAATAAAACATACTGTAGAAGCTGATTGGTTAAATTGCAAAGCTGCGCCAGATTCTGTGTGCACCAGTTTTAGTAAATCTCCTAAATCTCCCCATTACGTGTTTGCGCTTAAACAGGAGTTCATAAAAAGAGGAAATAGCAGGGTGCTGAATGGGGCAGAATATATAGATATATAGATAAATGTCTCTCATAGGCTGCTTTCACACTGAAAGTTTCGGCCGTTAGCTCTTAAGAGCAGCTCATTTTAGCAGCGCTTTTGTGCCACTTTTCGGCTGCTATTGGGTGCTTTTTACCCCAAAAAAGGGTAAAAAGTCCAGTTTTGCAGTGCTTTCAAAATGGGCAGGGCGTTTTGGAAGCACTAAATACAGTGCTCCCGACCTGCCCCAAAGATGCTGCTTGCAGGACTTTTTGGAAAAACATCCCACAAGCGCAGAGCTCCAGTGTGAAAAGACACACTGGAATGAATGGTAGATGGTTTTCAGGCACTTAGCAGAGGCTATTTCTAGCGCTAAAGCGCCTGAAAACTGCCCCAGTGTGAAGCTGGTCTTAAGGTGAGAGCAAAAGTTTTGATCCAACGCACAAGATCTAACTGTCATAGACCCTGGTTCTTTTGGGGTTTTGTGTGACCGTGTTCCCTGACGGTTGTAATTTTGTGTGACCGCGTTCTTGACGGTTGGAATTGTGTGTGACCGTGTGTATGCAACACAAGTTTGAGCCAAAATTCCGTCCAAAAAAAATCTGCGGTTTTCTTGTCGGAATTTCTGATCATGTATCTGCGGCATAAGTCCAGATTACGAGCTTGTACCTAACAGGATGAGAATGCAGAGCGTATGTGCGGACTTGGCCCAGAATATTTTGACAAGGGGTGCGTGGTAGTGATGTGACCAGGCAGTTGATATTTCACTGGCTACATAATAAATGCAGTTGCATTTTAATAAAGTAATCAACACCAATAGAGAATTATTGTGTAAATGTCTAACTTGCTAACTTACTTTTTGCTTACTGTGCCCTCAGCAACAGGAACTGCTGACCCATGTAATGATGGTATTCCTCCCATCCCTCCCATTCAGGGAATCCTATAATCAGAACAAGCCACCCATGACTGCTAGTGAGAATGTCTCTTTATTCTGTCAGACAGGATATGCATTTGAAAAAATGTGGTGGTTACCCTTATTTCTATGGAATGTTTTCCCCACCATCCCTGTAGTCTTCTGCAGGTAGCCTGTAGTAGATTTGCCTTTATAGCAAGTAGGTGCACACGGAAGGGGCTTAGCACATCACAAACAACAACAATTTCCCAGCACACTTACTAGCTAGTCTGCAAAATAAAAAAAAACGAATTAGCCCTGTCTAAGGCCGGGTTCACACCTATGCGAATTGAGTGCGGCTTAAACCGCATCCAATACGCAGAACATTTCTAAATACATTGTTTTCAATGAGTCTGGTTCACATATGTGCGATGCATTCGCACTGCGCATTGCCGAAAAAACGTGTGCGTATTTTAGGCCTTGCGGTGTGGCTCAGGTGCGAATTCAGGCCCATTATCTTCTATGGGCACGCAGCTGATTCTCAGATGTGTTCATTTCTCTTCAGGATTCCTCTCCATTCAGCTCAATACACATCCCCCTCCCCGCCCCTCTCCCAGGTCTCCAAATTCGCAGCTAATCTGCAGCTAAAATGCAGTGGATCTGCTGAACAGTTGTCTTATCTCTCTGCAGAGATAAGAGAGCTGAAATTCGCACTGCACTAGTGTGAATCCGGCCTCAAAGTTCATGTCAAAGACAGAGGGTTTAGTTGCACACATTTGCAAATATATATGAAAGCCACAGTGGCTTGTCAATGCTCCTCTGTATACTGTGGTCCTAAATGTATAGTTTTGAAAGTCTCCCAGTTGGAGCACATATAACGTTGGATAAATAATGGGAAGGTTTACCTTGAGAGTGCCCACTCCTCTTTAACCACTTTCCCCCCTGGACCATTTGTCAGCCTAAAGACCAGAGGTGTTTTTACAATTTGGAACTGCACTACTTTAACTGGTAATTGCGCGGTCATGCAATGTTATACCGAAACTTGCGTCCTTTTTTTCCCACAAATAGAGCTTTCTTTTGATGGTATTTGATTGCCTCTGCGATTTTTATTTTTTTCGATATAAACGGAAAAAGACCGTAAATTTTGAAAAAAAATGATTTTTCTTATAACAAAAAGTAAAAAATATCGAATAAACTAAATTTTAGTCAAACATTTAGGCCAAAATGTATTCAGCCACATGTCTTTAGTAAAAAAAAATCGCAATAAGCGTATATTTATTGGTTTTCGCAAAAGTTATAGCGTCTACAAACTAGGGTACATTTTCTGGAATTTACACAGCTTTTATTTTATGACTGCCTATCTAATTTCTTGAGGTGCCAAAATGGCAGAGCAGTACAAACCCCCCCCCAAATGACCCCATTTTGGAAAGTAGACACCCCAAGGAAATTACTGAGGGGCATGTTGAGCCCACTGAATATTTTTTTTTTTTGTACCAAGTGATTGAATAATGACAAAAAAAAAAAATTACAAAAAGTTGTCACTAAATGATAAATTGCTCACACATGCCATGGTTATATGTGGAATTACACCCCAAAATACATTCTGCTGCTTCTCCTGAGTACGGTGATACCACATGTGTGGGACTTTTTGGGGAGCCTAGCTGCGTGCAGGGCCCCTAAACCAAGCACGGGCTTCAGGATTTCTAAGGTCACAAATTTTTTATTTCACTTCTCACTACCTATGACAGTTTTGAAGGCCATAAAATGCCCAAATAGCACAAACCTATCGCAGTTTTGGAAGCCATGGAAATCCCATATGGCACTAAACCCCCCCAAATGACCCCATTTTGGAAAGTAGACACCCCAAGCTATTTGATGAGAGGCATGGCGAGTATTTTACAGCGCTCATTTATTTTTGAAAATGAAGAAAGATATTATTATTTTATTTTTTTTCTCTTTTTTTTTTTTTTTAATCTTTGTGACAAAAAGCAAGAACTGCAAAATACTCACCATACCTCTCAGCAAATAGGTTGGGGTGTCTACTTTCCAAAATGGGGTCATTTGGGGGGGGTTTGTGCCATCTGGGCATTCCATGGCCTCCGAAACTGTGATAGGCAGTGAGGAGTGAAATCAAAACTTACACCCTTAGAAAGCCTGAAGGTGGTGATTGGTTTTTGGGGTCCCGTACGCGGCTAGGCTCCCAAAAGGTCTCACACATGTGGTATCCCCATACTCGGGAGAAGCAGCAGAATGTATTTTGGGGTGTAATTCCACATATAACCATGGCATGTTTGAGCAATATATCATTTAGTGGCAAAAAAAGTTTGTCATATTCCAGCAACTGGTGGCAAAATATAAAATATTCCATGTACTCAACATACCTCTCAGAAAATAGCTTGGGATGTCTACTTTCCAAAATGGGGTCATTTGGGGGGGTTTTGAACTGTCCTGGCATTTTATGCACAACATTTAGAAGCTTATGTCGCACATCATCCACTCTTCTAACCACTTGAAGACAAAGCCCTTTCTGACACTGTTTGTTTACATAAAAACTTTTTTTTTTTTTGCAAGAAAGTTAAGTTGAACCCCCAAACATTATATATTTTTTTAAAGCAAAGGCCCTACAGATTAAAATGGTGGGTGTTGCATTTTTTTTTTCACGCAGTATTTGCGCAACGATTTTTTAAACGCATTTTTTGGGGGAAAAATACACTTTTTTTTATTTTAAAGCACTAAAACACACTATATTGCCCAAATATTTCATGAAATAAAAAAGATGATCGTAGGCCGAGTACACAGATACCAAACACGACATACTTTAAAATTTCCCACAAATGCGCAGTGGCGACAAACAACATACATTTTTAAAAGCCTTTAAAAGCCTCTACAGGTTACCACATTGGATTTACGGAGGAGGTCTACTGCTAAAATTATTACCCTCGATCTGGCCTTTGCGGTGATACCTCACATGCATGGTACAATTGCTGTTTACATATGACGCCATACCGACGCTTGCGTTCGCCTTTGCGTGAGAGCAGGGGGGGACAGGGGTGCTTTTTTTTTTCATTATTATTTATTTTGCTTTTTTAATTGTATTTTAGACTGTTCCTTCCTTTTTTTATTTTTTTTTTATAATTTTTATTGTTATCTTAGGGCATGTAAATATCCCCTATAATAGCAATAGTTAGTGACAGGTACTCTTTTTTGAAAAAATTGGGGTCTATCAGACCCTAGGTCTCTCCTCTGCCCTCATAGCATCTGACCACACCAAGATCGGTGTGATAAAATGTTTTCCCACTTTCCTAATGGCGCAGTTTATATCCGGGGGGGGGCATACCCTCCCACTGCTTTTAAAAGCAGTCTAGAGGCTAATTAGCCGCTAGAATTGCTTTTACATGAAAGCCGACCGCTGCCTGAAGAGAATGATACCAAGATGATACCTAAACCCGCAGGCATCATTCTGGTATAACCATTCAAAGTCCAGCAACATACCATACGTTGATGGTTCTTGTTGGACATGTATTGTAATTTTTTTTTTTCATTCAGCCTGTTGGCTGAACGAAAAAAATTGATTGATCGGTGGGTATGCCCACCATTAGAATACCTCCCTTCATCCACCCACTTCTAATGATGGGCATACATGCACCAGTTATATATCCTGAAGCATGGGGGCATCCTCCCTCAAAAAAGTTATGCCGCTCACAGACGTATGTACGCTGCATAAAAAGTTATGGCGCATACACACGGTCGGACTTTTCCACGGACAAGCTTCCGACGGAATTTCGACCGTATGTACGTGCATTAGGAGCAAAATCGCTCCTCCGCCCCTAATGCCCCCATGCTTCGGCATATATGCTCTTTTTTTAACTGTGGTGGTGAAATCACCTCCTACAGTGTTGGAGTCACGGCTTTAAATATCGTGGGAGCAAACGCTGTTGCTGTCACGCTAAATTAATCGGCGATGCAACTGGATGGCGTACCTGCTAAGCAAATGATGGTTAACATTAAAACAAAGTAACATTACATTCTAACAGTAAGATCTTACCATACCTGCAAATCAAATACCATAAATAAAAAAACAGTAAAAAATAAATTAACGCAACCTGTGCCTAAAAAATATATATGCCGAAGCATGGGGGCATCCTCCCTCAAAAAAAGTTATGCCGCGTACACACGGTTGAACTTTTCCACGGGAAAGCTTCCGACGGAATTTCGATCGTATGTATGCGGCATTAGGAGCAAAATCGCTCCTCCTCCCCTAATGCCCCCATGCTTCGGCATATATGCTCTTTTTTTAGCTGTGGTGGTGAAATCACCTCCCACAGTGTTGGAGTCGTGGCTTTATATATCGTGGGAGCAAACGCTGTTGCTGTCACGCTAAATAAATCCGCGATGCAACTAAATGGCGTACCTGCTAAGTAAATGATGGTTAACAATAAAACAAACATTACAGTATAACATACCATACCTGCAAAGCAAATACTATAAAAAAAAAATAGAGAGAATAGATATAGAACAATAGTGAGTAGACAGTAGAGAGTGAACATAAGAGAACAACAAATAGAGGAGAAAAATACAACCACAACTATTTTTGGATTTTTTATTTTATATTTTTTTGTGTTTTTGTGTGAGTTTAATTTTTTCCACTTTTTTTCACTTTTATAAACTGTAAACTGAACGTTGCAGATTATGGTCTCTCAAAATGTGATGGCCATCACATCTTCCGAAACCCTGTGTTATTGTGCCTAGGACTGTGTGGTGCTGTACCCTACGCTAAAACTCAACTAGTGTGTGGTAGCGTTTGAAACATACACCAATGCAAAGACCAGGTTGGTCAGGACAGTCGGGACAATAAAAGCGGGTGTCACGCCTAAATCCGAGTTTGCTGCAGACACGACATCTTCTTTGGCGGGTTCTTTGGGTAGGGGTACCAGAGAGGATAAAAGGAAAATGCCTCTCATACAGCCGGCTCACTGCATTTGCGTTGGGAAGGTGGGGCAAAGCACCGTCTGGAAACAGAAGGGCTTCGGCGATCTCTTCCTGGAATTTTAGGAAGGATCCAGTCTGTCCTGAAGCTGTGTATAGCACATGAGCGTTCAGCAAAGCCAATTGAAACAAATAAACCGACACTTTTTTGTACCAGCGTTTGGTCTTACGGGTAATTAGGTACGGCGCCAACAACTGGTCATTGAGGTCCACCCCTCCCATGTTAAGGTTGTACTCGTGGATACAGAGGGGTTTCTCCACAACACCAGTCGCCGTAGGAATTTGGACTGCCGTGTCTGCGTGAAGCGAGGACAGAACGAAAACATTCCGTGAATTCCTCCACTTCACTGCTAACAAATTGTTACACTGTAAGCAGGCTCTCTCCCCCCGACTAAGACGGGATTCTACAAGCCGTTGGGGGATGCCCCGGCGATTAGGTCGCACGGTGCCACGTGCGCCAATTCCATAATCAAAAAGATGACTAAAAAGTGGCACGCTCGTGTAATAATTGTCCACGTACAAGTGGTACCCCTTTCCGAATAAGGGTGACACCTATTCCCAGACTATCTTACCAGCGCTCCCTATGTAATCAGGGCAATTTTCCGGCTCTACGTGACTGTCTTTTCCCTCGTAAACCATAAAGCTAGATGTATAGCCTGTTGCCCTGTCACAGAGCTTATACAACTTGACCCCGTATCGGGCACGCTTGCTGGGAAGGAACTGTTTGAATGACAAGCGACCAGAAAACTTAATCAGGGACTCATCAACGCAGACAACTTGCTGGGGATTATACAAGGCTGCAAACCGTTCGTTAAAGTGGTTTACGAGGGGCCGAATTTTGTAGAGCCGATCGAATTCAGGGTCTCCCCGAGGATGACAGAGTTGATTGTCACTAAAATGCATGAACCGCAAGATCTGCTCGTATCGTGTCCTGGACATGGAGGCAGAGAAAATGGGCATATAGTAAATTGGGCGCGTGGACCAATACAACCGCAATTCACTCTTTTTAGTAATGCCCATGAGGAGGGTAAGGCCCAGAAAGATCTTAAATTCGGAAACCGTAATTGGCTTCCAATCTCTGGCAAGGGACAGCTGGGGATTAGCGGCGATGAATTGACCAGCATACAAATTGCTTTGGTCCACAATAGATCTATAGAGATCTTCCGTGAAAAACAGTGAATAAAAATCCAGTTGCGTAAAATCAACTGTTTCCACCTGAATTCCGGGTTGGCCAGTGAATGGGGGAAGTACGGGTGCTGCAGAAGTGGCGGGGACCCAATCAGGATTGGCTAATGCAGCAGGAAGGGCACTATGGGCACGACGGGCCTGTCTTTGTCGTCTTCTTCTTCTTGGTGGCAGCGGGACACTACTTGTGCTTGCCACCTCGCCAGCTTGAACTGCACTTATGGGACTCGCCACGTCACCGAGTGTTACTGCAGTGCTGGATGTATGTCCAGGATGTACCAGGCCGCTGGTGCTTGCCAGATCACCAGAAGGAATAGCGGCGCTAGTACTACTCTGCCCCATACGAGAGCCCTGCGGTTCTTGCACCTCAGCGACAGCAGAAGATCGGGATCTGGTACGCCTGACCCTAGCAGGGACCACTCCGTCGTCAGAGCTATCTGTCAGGGAGCCACTGTCGTCTACAGGTTCATATGAGCTAGAATTTGACAGATGCGTGACCTCCTCATCACTATCTGACAGGCTCATGAACAAGTAGGCCTCTTCATCACCGTACATTCTATTTGCCATTTTGAGCTCTAAATTTAGGGGTACGGTGGTGAGATTCACAGGAAAAAAAGCACCTGACCTGTTAGCGACAGTCAAACGCTACCAAAAAACTGTTAGTGATCGCAGAGATCAGGCCTGACTCTGCGAACGCTGCAGTTATGTGTTTTTGTGTTTTGTGTCAGTGATCGATTGATCGATACTGCACTTGGTTGGGCTGGGCGAAGGTGCTAAACGCAGGTGCTAGCAGGTATCTGGGCTGATCCCGCTAACAATGCGTTTTTGGGAACTCTAAACTGCAGGGGACACTAGTATAGATCTGATCAGATCAGGTATCGATCAGTTCAGATACTATACCACTAAGGGGGGGTTGTATGGTGCGTGCGTGGGTGTTAGCGCTACTGGCACTAATCTGACGCTGCCTGGGGCAACGCAGACCCTATCCGGCGCTAAAACCAAACTTTGATCACCCGCCGGGCAATCAGGGGGTTAAAACTTTATTGCAAAAAATATGGCGGGTGCCTTGATGCTATAAAAAATAAACTGGCTAAACTGCGTCACCCGTGACACTTATACTGTGATCACTGGTGACAGGGGTTAATCAAGGGGTTAAACCTTTATTGGGGGGGGTTAGGGGGGGTCCCTAGACTTATTAGGGTCTAAGACTACTCACCCTAACAATTATTTTAGTCACTAATGACACTTGTACAGCAATCAAAAAAAAATCTGATTGCTGTACTGGGTGACACAGTGACAGGCAGTGAAGGGGTTAATTTGGGGGGCGATCGGGGGGTTAACAGGGGTGAATTGTGTGCCTACGTGACCTGGTGTCAGTGTAGTGTTGTGCAACTCACGTTTAGATGCTCTCTCTCTCTCGGTCAGGAACGGAAAGACCGACACGAGGGAGAGAGCAGCATTTCCCCTGTCAATGTTTACAAAACATTGGCAGGGGAGAACAACCATTGGCTGAGGGTGATCACCAGGTCCAGGCCAGATTTTATTGGCCTGGACCTGGTGAGTGATCGGTTCTCTATCGAATCCGATCGTCGGGAACGGCGGGGAGGCGCGCGCGCACGCTCCCTGGCCGTTCACGCGCCCGACGTAGAGCTACGGGCTCTCGCCTGGGCGAGCCGACCTGCCGCCGTATTACTGCGGTGGCTGGTCGGAAAGTGGTTAAAGGCATAGGGACACTTTGGTCGCCCAGCAAGAGCACAAGGCCAGCTGAAAGCCACGGATAGAGTAAGAAAGGGTGTCCCTGTGTATTTACACTGGTTCCTAGCCTTTACCGACACAATCTGCAGTATTAGCGCAATATGCAGTTCTACAGGCAGGTGACTTGGGTGTTATTTATGTTAGTGGGAACCCTCCTGCCATTTTGTTTCTAACATTTTTGGCGCAAGCAATTTAAACTGTCTCCTCCTGTCTAGTGTTACTCACGAATATTCGCATTGCGAATATTCGCTACGAATATTGCATATTCGAGTATTCGCGAATAACTCAAATATTGCGGCGAATATTCGCTATGGCGAATACTCGTATTTTTTCAAATTTATTTTTAAAACAGATCACATCCTAGTGATCTCCATCGACGTCTAAAAGCATTGCTGGTATGATTAGAGAGAGACCCTGGGCCGAGTAGCTGATGCGATTCTTTTATGTTGCCGAAAATTCGCATTGCGAATTTTCGGCAACATAAAAGAATCGCATCAGCTACTCTGCCCTTCTTTTGCATCAGAGCCAATCAGAATAACTCGAATATTCGGCAAAAGGAATATTGCGCGATATTCCTTTTGCCGAATATTCGAGTTATTCTGATTGGCTCTGATGCAAAAGAAGGGCGGAGAAGATAATCGCGCAATAGGAATATTGCGCGATTATCTTCTCCGCTCTTCTTTTGCCCCCTTATTCTCCTTTCTTTTAAGTAGAGTTAGTGTAGAGTTAGTGTTTAGTGCATATTAGTTTAGTAATACAGGAAATGATCTCCGTTTATGAGAATTTCGCAATCATTTTCGCATTAGCGAAATTCTGCAAAAATTTTTTTGGATAAAATATCACGAATATTCGATATTAGCGAATATTCGCGAATATTCTTCTATATATTTGCGCAATATCGCGAAATCGAATATGGCGTATTCCGCTCAACACTACTCCTGTCCAGACTCAGTTTCAGGGGAATGAGGTAACTGAATCGTGCCTTTTGGGCTGATGCCTTCACACCCACCATTTCTGCCGAAAATGCACATAGCTCATTGCAACACTCCTCCTGCCATCATTTTCAGAAGAAATGGGCTATTCCAGTATTGGATCCTACCATTTCAATTCTCAAAAAACACCTTACAGTTGCTTTTGAGGATGTTTGAGGAGTTTTGAAGCCCTCTTAGACTACATGAACACTTAGGCCGGTGCAAATTGTAACTGCAGGAATCTTTTGGAATCTGTGGCTCTTAGTGGCTACATTCATCATGACGACAGGTCGCCGGTTATGGCAGGTATTCGTGTCTAACTGCAAACTTTGTGTGCAGGTAATCACTGGCTTTGTAGACAGCAACGAATACCTGCAATTGCTGTCACCCTGTCATTATAATGAATAGGGCCCTACTCACACCAGGCTGAGCAGAACCACAGCAGGAATTGACACCTCATTTAATCGCAAGGCTTAGCACCTCATTTATTCACAAGCCCTGGACTTCAAAGTCCACTAAGCCTGTCCAAAAGCCCTCCTCACAGTGAAGGTGTAACCCCACTCTTATAAGGGGGGGGGGGGGTATCTGGTGGTGTTTGCACCAGTCTGGATTTGAGACTTCTAAGTTAAGGTGACCAGATTTTTTTTAAATTAAATCCGGGGACTTTTTAGCAGGACTGCGATATTGCAGTGGACAAATTGGACACTAAGTGACACTTTTGACACTTTGTGGGAAACAGTGACATGAATACAGTGATCAGTGCTAAAAATATTTATTGTCACTGTACTATTGACATTGGCTGGGAAGGGGAAAACATCTAGGGCAATCTCTGCCCGGCGCTGCCGCTGCACAGCCTCTCAAGTCTCACTCTCTGGGCCCTGGCTACTACTGAGTGGGGAGTGGAGATAGATCACTCTGCCGGGGAAGGCAAGGAGATAAGCAGCTAGACTGCTGGCCGGGATTTGAGCCAAGGCAGAAGAACATGCGAGCAGAGCTGAATGGGCATGAGCTTGAAACTGAAAAAATAGTACCTCCGCTCCAAGCAGCACATGGTAATCAGAAAGGGGCACAGATAATAGAAAAAATAGACCCCTCTAAGCTAGAAGGAGCAGCGGAGCGGAGGTGTGTAATTCAGATTTTTATTTTAATTCTGCACTGACTGTCTTTGCAATTGCCCCAGCCCCTGTTGGACTCCAATTCGTGGACAAAACCGGGGACAGACATGGCCCAGGGACAGTGTAAGGAAAGGACTGAGACACCGTTGGCATGCACACGCGCGCATGCGCGCATACCTGAAACGCAGAAGACGTTGTTGACCAATGGCGCGCGTTTGCGCGCACATGCGCGCATCCATCAACCGCAGCGGCGCACTCCCGCGCATGCGCGAGCGCGGCTGACGGCGCGCACACGCAGGGGGCATTCCAGACCCCTCTTAACTTATTTAAAGGATGCTCTGATGTCTGGGCGGTGCTGACCGGTCTTCTATGATTCCTGCATTCCTGACGCCTGTATACTTCACCACGATTCCTGTTAAAACCACTCGGCTTGTGACCTTGACCTTGCTCCTGCTAAACCCTTGTATACTCCGCTGCCTGCCTGCTGATGACCCGGCCTGTGACCTTTGACCTTGCATCTGCTCGATCCCTTGTACTTCGCTGCCTGCCTGCTGCCAACCCGGCCATCCTAAGACCCCTGCTTCAAAGGCTCCCGCCACGGGTCATCCTGATTTGCTAGGGGCTGAGTCCCCCTCTTCTGGGCTCTTCGCTCTATACCACCTAGCCCTGTGTCTGCTGCTCATCTTGGGTCTTCTGCCCTTCCTGCATCCAACGGCACTCAAGCAAATACCATCAGGCACTCGTGTTCCTCCTACCTGAACGCCATCTGTTTCACCCTCAGAGGGGTTCCGGGTTGGAGATACAAGAGAGGCCGACCTCTTCACATCAGACTCCTACCAGGTACGTGACAGACAGCATCCTCAATCCAGGGACTGTCCCCACAAACCGGGGACACCTGGTCACCCTATTCTAAGTGCAAAGTGCAGCCACTGGCCTCATTCAATATAATGACAGGTTGTTGGCAACTGCAAGTATTCGTGGCTGTTTGTACAGCCAGCCATTACATGCGGTGATCTATGCTGGACACACACAAAGTGAGGCAGGGGCAGAAATAGAAACTGTGTTTTGTACCTCTTTGAAATGACAGATTGGACCCAGAGGTCTGGAAAGTCTTAAATCCAGGCTAACGCAAACGCCAACAGATGTCCTCCGCACATAAAAGTGGGGACACCCCTTCACTGTGGGGAGGGCTTCTGGGCAGGCTTGGTGGACTTTGGAGTCCAAGGCTTGTGATTAAAGGAGGTGTTAATTCCTGCTGTCTCAACACTTTATGTGTTTTGCTGTGGGACACCAGCACTACCATTTAAGTTCTCCTTTGCACCCCAAGTGTTCACAAAAGCCCTCACGCTATCTCGAGTACCTGGGTCTAAACTTGGACAACCCAAGTCAGAATTTTCCTTCCACAAGTGTGTCGTAATATGTTGAATTGGCCAACATATTATAACAAAGAGAAGGCTGCTTCCCTAAGGTCCCACGCGAGGATGCTCAGAACAAAGCGGCACCAGTCATTTTGCTTTGCATGAAGGCTCTGGGCTTGATGGAAGCTACCTTCAAGGCAGTTTCCCTTGCCTAGTTTCACTTCACTCTTTAATCCAACATACTCACAGTGTGGAACAAGCAAATCAAACCCTTGGATCACACAATGCCCTAGACTTGGGACAGTCTTTCCTTCACATGCAATGAAAGGTAATGATAGTGGATGCCAGCCTTATAGGCTGGAGCAGGGCTTACAACTCCCTGACTTTCCAAGGAAACTGGTCCTCCTAGGAGTCAAAACTTCCCATTATCATCCTGGAACTAAGAGCTCCAGATTGTCTCTGCAACACCGGACTTCCCTTTTGCAAGGTCACCCAGTCAGGGTACAGTGAGACAATGCCACAGCAGTGAACTAGACAAACCATCAGGGGGGCACCAGAAGCTAAGCTGCCCTAAAAAAAAAAGTCTAATACTCTCCTAAGCAGAAACTTACATTCCATCTCTCTCGATTATCCACATCCTTGGTGTGGACAGTTGGCATGTGGACTTCCAAAGTCCAAACACAGGGGAGTCATTTCTGCACCCAGAGATCTTTCAAAATCTCAAACAAAGGTGGGGGAAACTAATTTTAGCCTCTAGGTTCAAGCATACCTCCCAACTGTCCCTGATTTTGAGGAACTGTCCCTGATTTGGAGCAATGTCCATCTGTCCCTCATTCCTCCTCATTTGTCCCTCATTCTGGTCTGATCTACATAGTTGTATATAAAATGCACTTTTTATCTATCAAAAAGTGTTTCCCAGTGCTTAACCTTTCATCTGATTTCTAAATTGCTGCATTTGTAAATTCAAAAAGCCAATATAAAGGAATAGTAGTGGTAAAAACAGGACTTGTGGGTTTAACAAATATTATTTTTATGTACAATTCTCTTTTGAAGGGGCATGACAAAGGGTGTGTCCTATGCTCACATACTTTAGGTGATAGGTGTCCCTTTTTCCATCTCAGAAAGTTGGGAGGTATAGTTCAACAACAAGCTGAACAATCTTGTAGCTAAGTTCTGGGATCCTCTAGCCTTTGCAGTACAAGCTCTGATAATTAGACTTAATTCATTATGGTATAGCTCTGATGGATATCCTAACTCAGCTGCTGCTTATGATAGAACACTAAGGGGTTCTGGTGATTGGTGATTGCACCAGTTTGGTCCAAAAGAAGGTGCTACACAGACATGCACAGACTTTTGATGGATGAGCCTTGGCCTCCTCCAAACAGACTAGAGCTACTGGCCCAAAGCCCCTTATTTATCTTACATCTTAGTCACTGGGCTTTTGCAACCCAATTCCTAAAGGAAGACTTATGCTAGAAAATTCAACTCCTGTAAGATTTACCATTGCACATGGAAGGCTTACTTTGCCTTATGTGAGAACAGGAAGCTAAGTTCCAGGGAATACTCTGTCACCAGTAGTGTGGCCTATCTTCAATCTTGTTTTGACCAATGTCTGACCCTGAGTACGCTCAAGGGACACATTTCTGCTTTATCCATTTTATTCCAGAAACTTCTTGAATCACAATCCCTAATCAAAATAATCTTCAGAGAGTTGCTTACATAAATCCCCAAATTCGATCTTCTGTGTCTCCATGGAAAATCAAGCTGGTGTTCTTTGTACTTCAGAGACTTAAGCCTGGCACACAACTAGCAGTTATTTTTTATTCAACCCAGTGAGCTGAACGGAAAAAAAAAACAATGAGCTCAGGAGGAGCCGCTGTACTAACAATTCGATGCTAGCACAGCTCCCTGGTGAGCTATTGTGTTCTGACAGGGAGACAGTCCCCCTAGCAGAACACACCGGTCAGCGCTCTCAGCCATTGGCTAAGAGCACTGATTGGGTGCCAATCAGCAGACCTTTTTCGGTCATGCCCCTTGGACAGAAGCTGGCCAAACAGTTTCTATTGAAACAGCTCATGTCGCCCAATATTCGGCCCATGTGTATGGCTCTTTACCTTTAAATCAATGATGCCAAATTTTTATTTGGGTATTTTCTGAGTTATTCTTTAGGCTGTCCCTAACCATGATATCCTTGTTACCGAATCCAGCCAATTACAATCAGAATGGAAAATGCACGTATATCTAATAGCAGTCTATGACCTGTTCAGATAGTTAATCATGAGGAAAAAATGAATCCCTTGGAATGGTTTTTCTATAATGATTGCTACTGTTTTGTCTAGATAAGGCAGTCACCAAGGATGATATACATTTTCACACTTGACTGTTCAGCAATTTGGTCCTCTGACTGCTATCTAATGTTAAGCAGGCCATACACGGTCGCATTTCGAACAAATAATTTTTTTCAAAATCCGATGATTTTTTGTGATCCGATGATGCCACCATTGATTTTCGAAATTCGGCCCACAAAACCTTCATGTTGCCGGGAATATTCGTTTCTCTCTGGGAATATTCGTTTCTCTCCGGGAATATTCTTTTCTTGCACAAGCACATTTTTTTCTATTACATTTATCGCACGATTCTCCCATCATTGATCAGAAAATCGTTTGTTTTTCAAAAAATTTCCAACATGTTGGATTTCTCAAATTTGTTTGCCGCACAAAAATTGGCTGTTGCTGCAGCCCACTAACAGTGCGAAATACGAACGAAAATTCTTTCATACGATTTACGAAAGAAAATTCTTTCGAAATTCGAACCGTGTTTTTTGGTTTGCACTGAAATGTCAGTCAAACAGGACAATTTTGAGAAATAAGCCAGTCTTGGGCAAAGAAAAATTAATAGGCCCTGTACTCTTTATAATGCATATGTTTAACTCATGACAGTCTCCTAAAATATATATTTATTTTGCTTTAACGATTTTCAGCTGCAGCGTTTCGGCTTTACCTTATTTCATGGCTTGGATGGCAGTACAGGAATGTTGGAAGTTGCCAAGAATAAACAGCTGTATCAAGAATTAAAACTGTGTATGCTGGGACAGGATTCCCTTCCATTTGATTCTGGTAAAATGAATATTGTATGATGAGGAATGATTATATACACTGTTATAAATTTTAACATATCCAGAGTCATGCACCTTGGCAAGTAAAGTTTTTTTTTTTTTTTTTTTACTATAATAAAAAGATGTTATACTAAGGCCTCATACACACGACCGAGGAACTCGTCGGAAAGACACATAATTTTCCTTCATGAGTTCCTTGTTAGGCTTGTCGAGAAACTTGACAAGCTGTCTTTGCGTACACACTGTCAAGACCAAATCTCCTCGTTCTCAAACGCGGTTACTTCAACACATACGACGGCAGGGGAAGTTTGATTCCACTGCCACAACCCTTGGGGCTGCTTTTGCTAATCTCATATTACTGCGTGTTAGGTAAAAGTTTGGTAAGAGACATTTGCACTTTTCAGTCTGTTACTGCATGACAAATGTGCTATTTCCATTACAAACGCTACTTTTACCGAAGGTGCGCGGGTTTCTAAGCATACACACCAACGTGTTTCTCGTCGAAAACCAGCCCGACGAGGAACACAACAAGGAAATTGAGAATCCCGTTGAGGAAAAAGAACTTGCTCTCTTTTTTCCTTGTCGAGTTCCTCGACCGTTTTTTCGATGAAAAGCATACACACGACCATTTTCCTTGGCAAAAAAGCTCTCCCACCAAGTTTCTTGATGGATTCTGTCGAGTTTCTCGGTCGTGTGTACAAGGCCTTAAGCCCCATACACACTATCAGTTTTCCTGCAGGTTTATCTCTTCAGGTTTACCAAAACCATCTAATATGAGGTCAAACCTTAAGAGTTTCAATTTGTATGCAATCCGGCAGGCACTTGCACTACATGGTTTTGGGAACCTGAAGGGAAAACCTGCAGGAAAACTGATAGTGTGTATGGGGCTTGACTTGCTCTGTGCAATGATATTGCACAGAGTAGTCCCATACCTTTGCTTGTGTGATCCCACACTTGTGCTGTCCACTCTTTTTTTCGAGTACCCCCATAACAAGCCACATTCTATGGGGGCACCTGAGTGGAAATAAGACACACACGGTGCAGCTTGGCTACACCCCCTGCTTCCTTCTTACAGGACTTTGCTGATAGCAGCTGGAGCCTGTGGCGATTGTTGCTCTTAGTGTAATATGCAAATCCAAGAAAAGAAAGCAGCGTTGCTGTAGCCAGGGACAGCGCTGCCGTGTGAGGAGACAGGTAAGTGTTTATGGACAGGGGCAGAAAAAGTAGTGGAACATTTTTGTTTACCCTAATGCAGGAAATGCATTAATGTAAGAATGTTTTGACTTTATAACCACACTATTGCATAATTTAAGTCTCTAACATTTTTCTTTGCAGTTCTAAATCACAGTATGTTATGACCTTTAAACTTCTGGGTAAAATCAGAATGACATAAATAATACAGTCTGTGAATAACATTAACACAGTAATGCCTTGTTTCCACTGAGCGAATCGGTTCGGGTTGGTTCGGTACGGTACGCTATTTTGAGTGTTTCCATTATGAAAGTGGCCCATGCAACCGAACCATACTGCACCATTCTGGGTCCTGCTTCAGATGTGGGGCCATAGAAAATGATACGGTTTGGTTGGGGCAAAGCTACAATACATTCCAGTGATTGGCGGATACATTAGGCATTTTTTCTAAACCCTGTATGGCCCCTGACGGTCCGACTTGCAGTGGAAATGCTCACCTGAATAGGCTGGACCATTCTAACCCTTCCAAACTGTACTGACCAGAACCTTTCCGCTCAGTGGAAACGAGACATAATTGTTCCTGCAATGGGCTGGGATGCATTCTTGTGCCCAACTATCCCCCCCCCCCCTTGGTGAGACTCTGTTTTTTTGTTTTGTTTTTTAGCAAAAATTGTTTCCCCTTTGCATGGGATTTGTGTTGGGGGGGGGGGGCTTCTATAGAGTAGAACTCCCATATTCTTGACAGGTCTAGTTCAAAGTACATGTCTAGCAAAACCTTACAGTAGAGGCTCTTTAATCATAACACCTAACCTAGTTAGTATTTAGTGGCAGCTTTCCATTTTTTTGCCAGTCATTTGAAAGTTACTTTCAAATGACTGGCAAATTAATGGAAAGCTGCCACTCTATAACCCCTCCCACTCACAGCTAGCCTCATTTTTTTGTTAGTGTCAGGTACCTTTTTCAAGATTTCTTTTTTGGGTACATTGTAACCACTGTCCACTCTTCCAGTGGTCGTAACATGAACCAGGATGTCTGTGTGTATCTCCCAAGTGGCACCAAGTGCACCTGCCCAAATGGACACTACTGGGCCTACATGGCCCAAGAACCTTCTATGCCTCCTCATTCTTAACAAATTTACTGCTACACCCTACCCTATAACTTCCTCTTTGCAGACCAGACTCCTGACTGGTAGCATCTCCTTTTTCTTTCTCAGAGGACACATTACTAGTGATTATTTTCGCAACACCTGGGTTACTGCAGCCTCTAAGTGCTTGGCACTGAGGCATCACCCCTGCTGCTAAATTTCTAATCGGGTTGTGAGTATGCAGGCATGGCAAATCACAAGCACAAGCAAAGGGGGTTGGATGGGCTTGCTAGTTCAGGTTCAGCTTCTAGCTTCCTTGGGGGCGGGGGGGGGTAGAACATCTTTTCAAGCCCCTGGTACCCTTTCCTGTAATTGTTTCCCCAAACCTGACTCCCTGCCGTCGACTGGAAATTTGGCTGGCCCGTCAACCACACCAGCTTCCTCTTTTCCTTCTACAGAAGAATTTTCAGCCACAATGTCAGAATTCATGGGCAAAATGTCTGTCCTTATTGGGGCTCTAGAGAGCAGGGGTTACAGCAATGCCATTTCGACTTCCCCTCCTGAATTGGTCTTTGATTTTGTCTTTGATCCAGACACAATGCCAAAGAAAGAGGTGACAGATGACGAGGACCCTTTCCTCTCTAAGCAGGATGCCTTTGGGAAATGCACTTCCTGTGGTCGGTCCTGCTATTTCTTCCCTTAACAAGACCTTTACAGCCCCCTTGGAGGAAAAACCTGTGTTCATTTACCCAGTAGACAGGTTACAGACCCTCCTTAGGGCTATCTTTTTGTTGGAAAGCACTGCCAAGCAACTTACGGTTATGTCTATTGCTATAGACCATGGGTCTTCAAACTATGGGCCCTCCAGTTGGAGGGTCGTAGTTTGAGAATCCCTGCTATAGACTATTGCAGTCTAGACTAAGCGTATGACCTGGAACCTTGATTTCATCTTTTTGGACACCTCTATCCACAGTTACTTGGATTATTACTTTACAGCCTTCTGCTATTCCTTGAATGGCTTGGCAGATATACTTTGACAAATGTATAAGATAAGTCTCCTCTCTATCAACGTACACAGGATTCTCTGCAAGTATGGCTAAAGAAAAGACACCTCTAGTTTTATTCTGCCCCTATTGCTAGCTGTAAAAGAAAGGCTAGCTGGCAGTGGGATGGGCTACAAGGGGGAATTCTCTGCAGCCTTCTTTGTCAAGTGTCCAATCACCAGAAGATAACTGAATAAAACTCAGTCTTACTGATTGAAGCGACTGTGTCTTGTACTGTACTCTGTTGGGCTTGACTTTTGTGAAACCATGTTACAGTGGATCCAAACCCTTTTATTGTGGAGCTCTCTATCACAAGGACAGACCCTCATGCTTTGGAGATTTTTGAACAAATCTTTGGAGACATGTGTTTGGATTTCCAAACATTTAAACTTGTTTGTTGTATGCAACTGTCTGTTCATACAGTATGCGTAGGGAACTTTGGCTACAAGCCTGGGACATTGAGGATTCACGCAAAAACATCTGATTTACTTGCCCTTTAAGGGAAGGAATCTGTTTGAAATTGCACTTGACAGAGTCATTCACAATTCTATGGGTCCTAAGACTGTACACCTGCCTTAACGCAGATCTGTGGATGGGGTGGGGAACCCCAACCTTCATCTACTAATACAGTAGTACCTCATAGCTGACCAAAGTCTCCCTCTAAGGCCTCGTACACACGAGTAAATAGATTTGTTCAAAACGGTCTGTCCGACCGA
The DNA here is from genome assembly GCA_029574335.1 of Rana kukunoris. NCBI lineage: Eukaryota > Metazoa > Chordata > Amphibia > Anura > Ranidae > Rana > Rana kukunoris. Next base: position 497,320,218 of record CM056050.1, on the reverse strand, counting down.
TTTGAACAAATCTGTCTGCTGGCATCTTGGTTTGCTCGCGTGTACACACGAGCAAACCAAAATCCCCGCCAGCAGACAGCGCGCTGACGTGTCGGTGACGTGGCGGTGACGTTGACGCCGCCACATCACCGCACCAGGAAGTAAAACACTTCCGCGCATGCGTCGAAACCATTCGGCGCGTGTGCAAGAAGACATGTCTGCTGGTTAGCGTACTAACCAGCAGACATGTCGGGCGGACGGGTTCCCAGCCGACAGATTTCAAAGCATGCTTTGAAATCTGTCGGGTGGCCAAATCCGTCTGTTTGCCCGTACACACGATCGAATCTGTCTGCTGACAGATTTGATCGTGTGTCTGAGGCCTTACTCAAGCCACCAATCTCAAATCCAAAAGCCACTGTTCTTTAAGCAAAAAGTACAGTTATATCTGATAAACCTTCTGCACGATGATGGTGTGCCCTTACTTTTATGTGTGGGAACCTGTTTGTTACTTCTACAGCGCTCTCCCTTATGTCCACCCCTGTACCTATTCTTGACAGCACCATTACGGAACACTAAAGAGACATTTCCCGAAAAAAATTACTTTTGTTTTTTTCATCTGTCTCTTTTAGGTTATATCTAGGTGATCATAAATCCTTTCCCAAGCCAGAATGTTGCAGTATGTTAAAAAAAAAAAAAAATACCCTTGCATTTCATTCGGAGCAATTTGTGACAGATTTTTGCAGTTGGCACTGCCCTTTATAACATTTTGCACATTATTATGATGATACGGTTAGTTCAGTGATCTATGTTACAAATCCTTCTTATTTCTACCAGATAAATATGATGCTGTTATTATAGTAGGAGCTCTGAGTGATGGACAGGTCCCTGTGTCTGTGGTCTTGGAACTACTTCGTGTCACTAAACCTGGTAAGAACGAATGTACTGTATTATTTTAACCATAAAAGGGCTGGCAAGGCCAAATGCCAACCAGACCATTCTTGTACAAATTAAAGTTGGTAAAATCTGTAATGGGGCACAGAAGTACTGTGAATGAAAAAGGTTTTAGTTTTACCCTTTTTTTTATAATTTCTTTTATCTTTTATCTATGTTGCTGTTGGAGTTTTCCATACAGACCAGCGAGGGTAAAACTTGCTAATAGAGCCCCAGTAAAAAAAAAAAAAAAAATACAGAGATTCTTTCCCTTCCCCATTAGTTTAAGGGGGTGAAGGTAAGTATAATTAACACATTAGGGGGAACTTATCAATACTGGAGCAGCCAGAATCTGGAGCAGCTCTGCATGGCAACCAATCAGTTTATCTTCAGCTTTTTCAGTTAAAGTGGTTGTATAGTCATTTTTCCCACTTTTACCTACAGGTAAGTCTATAATAATGCTTACCTGTAGGTAAAAAATAATCTCCTAAACTAGGGTTGTCCCGATACCAGTATCGGTATCGGGACCGATTCCGAGTATTTGCGGGAGTACTTGTACTCCCGCAAATACCCCCGATACCGAAATAGAATACTTCCCCCCCCCCGCGCCGCTCGCCGCACCGCCAATCTCCGCCCGTAGCCCGCCGCTTGCCACCCGCCGCTTATCCCCGTGCCACACAGCGGGCATTTACAAGTTTTCGATGGTAAACTTGTAATACCCGCGGCGCCATGTATAGACACGCGATTGGACGGATCCGTCCATTTGCGAGCAAGGGGGGAGTGTCTATACACGGATACGTGCATAGACACTCCCCCCTTGCTCACGATTGGACGGATCCGTCCAATCGCGTGTCTATACATGGCGCCGCGGGTATTACAAGTTTACCAACGAAAACTTGTAATGCTCGCTGTGTTGCACGGGGATTAACCCGGCAGCAGCGGCGGCAGCGGGAAAAATCAGAGGAGCTAGAGGTATGGGGGGACATGACATGGCTGCAATATGGGGCACAGGACATGGCTGCAATATGTGGGGGACATGACATGGCTGCAATATGTAGGGGACATGACATGGCTGCAATATGTGGGGGACATGACATGGCTGCAATATGTGGGGGACATGACATGGCTGCAATATGTGGGGGACATGACATGGCTGCAATATGTGGGGGACATGACATGGCTGCAATATGTGGGGGACATGACATGGCTGCAATATGTGGGGGACATGACATGCCTGCAATATGTGGGGGACATGGCTGCATTTAGGGACACGTTTAAAAAAAGTATCGGTATTCGGTATCGGCGACTACTTGAAAAAAATCGGTACTTGTACTCGGTCCTAAAAAAGTGGTATCGGGACAACCCTAACCTAAATCTTTACGGTTAAGGAGATATTCCCCTTGCAATGAGCCTCTGACTTTTGCGCATGTGCACAAGGGATTCTCGGCTTAAGGCCCGGCGATCTATCGATGCGACCACCCAAAGCCTCGGTTCTCTTCCCCGCCTCTCCCCGGCACCCAGGTGGGACAGCTTGTGCGTCCTGAATGGCCAGGCAATCTTCTGGGACCTGTCACATGTCCCAGAAGATTGCAGGTAGGGAGGGGGAGAGGATAACTAGGTCGTCCAAGAGCAATTGGGATCTGGGTACCTGTCAAAACTAGGTACCTGCTCCCCCCTCCCAAATGTGGCATGTCATGGCGTCAGGAGTCCTTAAAGCATAACTTCCACTTTTGGGTGGAACTCTGTTTTAAGCTTTGAAGATGAAAGACCGAAGTTGCACAGCTGCTCCTGATTCTGGCTGCTCCAGTTTTGATAAATACCCCTTAATATATTTTCTATGTTTAACCACTTCCATACCAGGCACTTGCGCACCTTCCCGCCCAAGCCAATTTTCAGCTTTCAGCACTGTCGCACTTTGAATGACAATTGCGCGGTCATGCTGCACTGTACCCAAACAAAATTGGCGTCCTTTTTTCCCCCACAAATAGAGCTTTCTTTTGGTGCTATTCGATCACCTCTGCGGTTTTTATTTTTTGCGCAACAACTAATGAAAGACTGAAAATTTAGAAAAAAAAATACATTTTTATTTTTTTCTGTTAACTTTTTTGTAAATAAGTATGTTTTCTCTTTCAATTACGGGCACTTATATGGCGGCACTGATGAGGTAGTACTGATGGGCACCGATGAGGTGGCACTGATGGGCACTGATAGGCGGCGCTGGTATGCGGCACTGATGGGCACTCATAGGTGGCACTGGGCACTCATAGGTGGCACTGATGGGCACTCATAGGCGGCACTGATGGGCACTCATGGGCAGCACTGGGAACTCATAGGCGGCACAGAATGGCACTAATGGGTGGCACTCATGGGTGGCACTGATGGGTACTTATGGGTGGCACAGATGGGCACTGATAGGTGGGCACTGGGCATGGATTGGCACGGAGGGGTGGCACTGAAGGACACTGTGGGGTGGCACTGAAGGACACTGTGGGGTGGCACTGAAGGACACTGTGGGGTGGCACTGAAGGACACTGTGGGGTGGCACTGAAGGACACTGTGGGGTGGCACTGATGGACTTTGAGGGGTGGCACTGATGTATATGTTGCCATTCAGTGCCCATGTGTTTTTTTTGCCCTGCCAGTGTGGGCATCCCTGGTGGTCTAGTGTGGGCATACGAGGGGGGGCTGCGCTGATAAACAATCAGCGCGAACCCCCCCTGTCAGGAGAGCCGCCGATCGGCTCTCCTGTACTCACGTCTGTCAGACGCGAGTGAGGAAGAGCCATCTACGGCTCTTCCTGTTTACATCGTGATCAGCCGTGATTGGACACGGCTGATCACATGGTAGCGAGCCTCCGCCGGAGACTCGTTACCGAGATCGGTGATGCAGGGTGTCAGACTGACACCCCGCATCAGCGATCGCCGCGCTGCGCGCCACATGAAATCGTGCAGGACGTTTGAGAACGTCCAGTCACGATTTCATAACCACTTCCCGGCCGTAAATCTCCTATTGACCGGGCGGGAAGTGGTTAAGGTATAGAAAACTGTAGAACCACAAAGTTATGTTATAGTTGTATGTCGTACAAAAGCTTATCTAGTGGGAAACATAATTGATACCACACCCTGCTTGTAAATGACATAGGGTAGTGATAATTATTGCTCATAATTCTACTATGTGCTAGAAGCACTGTGCTAGCAATTGGCTAGTTTAAATATAAAGTAAAACCTTGGATTGAGAGTAACTTGGTTTGAGAGTGTTTTGCAAGATGAGCAAAATGTTTTAATGCATTTGCCTTGATATACAAGCGATGTCTTGATATAAGAGTAGCATCATTTCACAACTGAGTATAAAAGAGAAGAGAGGATCCTCTAAGTGTAGCAATATTGATACATTTAATGAAGGTACAACATTTAGCAACTTATTCTACACTTAGAGGTGCCTCTCTCCTCTTTTATACCCTGTAAAAAATGCTTTGATATACAAGTGCTTTGGATTACATGACTAGTGTAGATTAGATAGTCCAACCTTTTTCTCCCCACCTTTAGAACCCCTCAAATTCTTTAAACATTTTTCCATTTACCCATTAACGAGATAGACACAGGAGTTGGAGTAAACTCGGCCACGACAGCCTATTTATTTTTTCAAACCAAATTAAATATTTAAATCCAATTAACTAATTCCAAGTAAACAAAACTTTATTCATTAACATTTAACCCAAATAACTTTATTAACACCCGTCCAATTTGGTCTTTGACAGCAACCCCACTTAAACCTTTTTATTTTCCATTACACTGCGTTACCATTACCATATCCGGCCCCCAGCCGACTCCAGCTCGGAGACACCCCCTTTTTACACCGCAGTGTACCATAACCGTATTCCAGCGGACACCGTTCCACTGGAATAACACCATACGGGGGCCATCCCACCGATGAGCCCCCCCACCATTTCCATTCCATCTGTTAACTGTCACCATCAAAGACCAAAGGACACCGCCAACACTGTCATGACAACCTTTCTTCAGAACCTGAAAGAAAAGAAAACAGACGCACAACACCAAAATACCACAAAACGGGAGGTTGGGTAGCACCCCCACGTAAACCTTTTTTATTTTCCGTTACACCGCGTTATCATTACCATCTCCGGCCCCCAGCCGACTCCAGCTCGGAGACACCCCCTTTTTACCAGTGTACCATAACCATATTCCAGCGGACACCGTTCCACTGGAATAACACCATAAAGGGGGCCATCCCACCGATGAGCCCCCCCCCCCCCACCATTTCCATTCCATCTGTTAACCGCCACCATCCAAGACCGAAGGACACCGCCAACACTGTCGTGATGACCCCTCTTCCGAATCTGAAAGAAAAGAAAACAGACGCACAACACCAAACATACCACAAAAACAGGGAGGGTGGGTGGGAAAACCTGCCTCCCAGCGTGCTACACTTCCTTGAATGTCCCACGTGTGCCCCCACCCCCCTTTATAAAGGGGGTTCCTCCTACCCAGTCACCAGAGCTCCTACAGCCACTCCTTCCTTCCTTAACCCTTTGTTGCACTACTCCTCACACAGTCATGCCCAGCCCTCCGTTATTTGTCTTTTTTGTCATGTCACTCCGGGCTTTCCTTGACTAGTGTAGATTAGATAGTCCAACCTTTTTCTCCCCACCTTTAGAACCCCTCAAATTCTTTAAACATTTTTCCATTTACCCATTAACGAGATAGACACAGGAGTTGGAGTAAACTCGGCCACGACAGCCTATTTATTTTTTCAAACCAAATTAAATATTTAAATCCAATTAACTAATTCCAAGTAAACAAAACTTTATTCATTAACATTTAACCCAAATAACTTTATTAACACCCGTCCAATTTGGTCTTTGACAGCAACCCCACTTAAACCTTTTTATTTTCCATTACACTGCGTTACCATTACCATATCCGGCCCCCAGCCGACTCCAGCTCGGAGACACCCCCTTTTTACACCGCAGTGTACCATAACCGTATTCCAGCGGACACCGTTCCACTGGAATAACACCATACGGGGGCCATCCCACCGATGAGCCCCCCCACCATTTCCATTCCATCTGTTAACTGTCACCATCAAAGACCAAAGGACACCGCCACAGGCCGGAAGGGGAACCCCCTTTCCCTTACGGACCCCTCCACACCCGCAGGGCCCTCTAGATCCCCTCCTGTAACCTAGTACCCACAAATCCGTACCCACAACGGTTAGGTGAACACCATCTACAAGCAGGTACAGACCCACATTAACCTCCAACTCCGTGTAACGAACAACCAACCCCCCGTGCTTAGCCACAAACCTCCCCACCACCTTGTTCCTCTTGCTAGCCACTGACCTTGCCATGCACCATGTGGTCCGAGCTACTATGTCAGGCCACACCTGCAACATCCCTGGAAAAGCTGCCCTGAACATGAGTATGTCCGCCTTAACAGCGGAGATAAAATCCCCCATCGACCGAACCCCCAAGGTCATTGCCCCACACGTGTAAAACTGACACGTCGGGCAGCCGGTCGAGCCGGGCATAGCGCTGCACCTCCGGCAGCACCCTGCCCTACCTCATCCCAGGAAACCGCCAGCCAACGAATTCTCACCTCCCGCCTGGAAATCCTCAACTGTCTACATCCGGGCCTAGCATCCACTCTCCTTGCCCCCCCTTGCAAACAGCATAATGCCCCATGATCCACACGCGGTGTGAGTGACCCCCCTCTGAAAACAAATAACAACAGTGATAATCATGCCACGACCCTCCGGAATATCATGAACCCACCTCCTCCAGTCCATACCTCACCACCACACCTCAATCCAGCGCCATGTGTTGGCACACACAAGAACGAAATCTTCTAGATTCCCCACCACCCGATCCTTTTTGACCGCCACCTCATCCAACCCGCAACTGGCCGCCCCGATGCGGAAGGTGTGTGAGGTAAATTGTAACTCAGCAAACCCAGCCGTTGTCAGACATTTTTTACACACCTGTCCCAACTGAAACCGTGACACAAACGAACCATCCCCATGCATAAAGAAGGGCCCCTCCAACCCAGGGCGTATCGTTAAAAAACTCCTGCACCGTCCGCAGAGGGCAGACCCCCCGAACCCAGCAAAGGATACAAACGCATCCACCCCCTTTTTCCCTCTGATCCGTTTTGGACCCACAAGAACGAAAACCACGCTGTCCTCCACCAACTCCACATCCTCTACCATTAGACCTCCAGCCACCTATCTGGGAGGGCTAACCAACTCACCCACCCTAAAAATTTGAAAAAACGCCACCACAAAACCGTATGGAGTAAAAATAACTGGATGTCCCCCAAAACGCCACAAGTCTTCCGCAAAATCGAAAATTCACCGGTCCCCGCCGTTCCCTAAGAACGTGACTTTTCTGTAATCCTTACCCGCCTGTTTTACCCCCCCTTTTTTCCATCTGTCCAGCCGCAAAATACACCACCAACCAACCCAGCTCCACCTCCCCCAGCTCGGCATCCATCCGCCGTTTTAACACAGACCATTCGTCCCTTACCTTCGCGTACGCCGCCCATATCGGCCCACTCACCGACCTCCTAAGCCAGCTTGTGGCGATCCCAACTCAATGCCCCACATCCCCCCCGGGCCTGGGGCCCCTCCTCTGTCTTCCTGCATAGCCAGCTCTCTGACTTGTCCCACTGAAAAACTGAGCTTTAGCGAGTCTGTTGTCTACACCCCGGAATGTGCCCAGCGTACAGAAAGATGTTCCAGTGTAAACAGCGCAACACGAGGTGGCGCAGCAACCGAACCACCGGCAACGAGGATCCGGAAACTCGGTTGATAACTTCCACCAACCCCATATTGTCACAGCTCGATCACTACCACCACATGACAGAGCTCCAGCAGCACCAGGTTCCTTTTAAAAACCCGCCGCCACCCAGGACTCCGGTCACGCCTCCCCGCTCCATTGTCCCCTGAAGAAAGCCCCCGTAACCCATGGAGCCCGCCACGTCCCTGACGATCTACCAATCAAAGTTCCTCACCGGCCCCGACATACAAAACGCCCGCCCATTGTACTCTTCCCAGAAGGTGTGCCACACCTGCAGATCCACCTTACATTCCCCTGACCAGCGAATGGAAGGCGTCGGGGGCCCTGTCCCCACTGTAGCTGCCGACAGCCGTCTGCAGAACACCCTGCCCATGGGAATGATACGGCAGGCGAAGGTCAACTTACCTAGCAGTGACTGCAACTCCCTTAGCTGAACCTCATTCCACCCCAACATCCCCCCTGGAACACCAGCCGGAGGTCCTCCACCTTGTCCCCCAGCAGCATACCCTCCATTGCCCCCGAGTGAATCACGATCCCCCTGCACCTTCGACAAAGAACAGGGAATGACAAATCCCTCGGATAAACTCCTCCCCGAGCAGCGGCGCCGCCGCCCTGTCTGGGTATCTACGCGAAAAAGGTCCCCTCCTTTCCCCCCTCACTGGCGTTGTTCCCCCAACACACCCCCCCCATTTTTTTCCCGGCCGGCGATCCAGAAGTGGGCGTACCCTTGGCCCCGCCCTGAAAAACTGAGGACTAGACTGGGGCGCGGAAATCATCCGTATCCACAAACTGATATCTTTGTGGTCCCACCCAGCCCGCCGCTGATGAAACTGCTCGTCATACTTTAACCCCCCATATACCCGATAAGCTTCCCACATAGCGTCCATATAGCAGAAAAACGCAGAACAGTGCTCCGGGCTCTTCTCCCCAAGGCGCTGCAACCAATCGCCGAACGTACTAGGAATCACCCCTACCTTCTCTTCACCTCGTCATCCTTTTCCAAAAACTGTCTGGCTTCACCCTATCCAAATTAAACTTCTCCAAAAGCAAAAGCAACAGGGAAAGAATCTCCGCATACTCACCTTTTTCAATTTTTCCCCTGACCTCCTGCTTCAGATGAGCCCCCCAGCGGCCCCCCCAAGCATACATATATAAAACTCACCTTCGGCCGCATCAGCCATCCGTACCACGTCCGTCCTGACCCCCCCGTCTTCTCGTCAGGAACTACTGTCCTGCACCACCCACGTACCTCCCCCCCACCGGGGGAGGTACCCCAACAGCCACAGGAACCCCCCCAAGCCGATCCCCTAACCCAGGGTGCCACCTGAGATGGTGTCCCCCCACCCCCTGGCAACGCTGTACCAGGTCCCAAAAATTAACACACAACAAATCCTGTAAGCCCCCCCAGGGGAACCCTGGGCAGCAGGCAACACTCCCACCCCCCCGGGGCCCCTGGTTGTCGGCAAACATTACCCCCCCCACATTACCCCAATTACAGAGGGACCTCCACCCCCCACCAGCGAACACCCTGCAGTAACAAAAATTCCCCAAAAGTATTGTTAGTGGACTCACCAGGCTGGCCGGGAACGTCCCCCACAGCCGTCACCAGCAACTCCACCGCAGGCGATTCATCCATGCGACCCTCTTCCTACGATCCTGATGCCTCCCCCTCCAAACGATCTTCCGAGGCCGGCGTCCTCGCTGACATCTGCCTCCCAGGCACGGAAGGCCTGGAGGCCGAAGATCCCAGCCTCCCGGCGGATCGTCCTCTACCACTCGACCCGGCCGTGGACGTCTCCGCTGCTCCCACCGACGGACCTCCGCTCGACCTCCCTTCTCCGATCCGGGGACTCCGGCCTCCCCACTGCCCTGGAACCGGCTGTTCCTCCGCGTGGCGAGGATCGGGCGCCATTCCGGCCCGAAGCCCCGCCTACCGGGCTCAGACTTAGCGGCCGAAAAATGCGTTCCTCTGCCCGTGGGGGGGGGGGGTGGGTTTGCAACAGGCTGTAACCATGTGGACGAGGATCGGGCGCCATTACTGCCCAATGCCCCGCCCACTGCACCCAGACGCTAGGCCGGCGGGGGCAGAGGATCCACCTGGGGGCTCCTGTACATCCGCCGTGTTTGTGGCCTGGGCCTTGGGAAGCAACAATAAAAACCCGTGGCCGCCGAGCGCGTGGGGACCCCAACGTGGTTGTACCCGACCCCCCCCCCCCCCCCGCCTCGTCCCATACAGCCACCCACCTGTGAATCAAGCCCTCCGGGGGTGTTTATGAAGCAGACGCCGCCTAAGGCCGGGCTCAAACCTATGCGAATTGGTTGCGGCTTAAACCGCATCTAATACGCAGAACATTTTGTTCTGCGTTGTGGAGGCCTTGCGGTGCGGCTCAGGTGCAAATTCAATCCCATTATCTTCTATGGGTACGCAGCTGATTCTCAGATGTGTTCAGTTCTCTACAGGAATTTCTCTCATTCAGCTCAATACACTTCTCCCCCACTCTCCTCTCACTCAGAACTTCCCCCAGGTCTCCAAATTCTCAGCAAACGGAGCTAATCTGCTGAACACTTCTCTTATCTATCTGCAGAGATAAAAAGCTGAAATACACACTGCACAAGTGTGAACCCAGCCTTAGAGTCCCCAATCTGTCTTCTAATGAAAGCTGGGAGCAGGGAAAAACCTGCCTCCCAGCGTGCTACACTTCCTTGAATGTCCCACGTGTGCCCCCACCCCCCTTTATAAAGGGGGTTCCTCCTACCCAGTCACCAGAGCTCCTACAGCCACTCCTTCCTTCCTTAACCCTTTGTTGCACTACTCCTCACACAGTCATGCCCAGCCCTCCGTTATTTGTCTTTTTTGTCATGTCACTCCGGGCTTTCCTAGCATGTTTCTTAAATGAATTATGCTTGCAATTCAAGGTTTTACTGTATCAGCCAAAAAGTTAGCTTTGACATATTTCATGCAAGGTAAAGAATGAGTATTCATATTTTTTTTTTCTCAATCAAAAGTTTTATTAAAGCTTATTACAAAACTATAATAAGGCAAATGTAGTACTGGAACATACATCCATAAAGCTTCATGCACACTGAAGCTAAAAAAACCTATAAAAAAAATGTTTTTTAGCGTTTTTGCAATAGCTTTAATCAGCATTTTTGAGTGTCGTTTTTTGTTTGTTTGTTTTTTATGGATAAAAACACGCTAAAAAACGTTTTTTTAGTGTTTTTTCCCGCCGAAAAACTGCACTTTGAACGCAAATTTCGGGCGTTCAGAAAAAAGCCAATAAACTCCAAAACTTAAAAAAACGCCCGGGTGTGCATGGGTACATAAGCTAACATAGAGTTCAGTTTATGGCCTTTAAAAAAAAAGCCAAAATGCCAATAAACTGCAGTTTATCAGCTTCAGTGTGCATGGAGCTTAACAGTTTTCACATTATGTGATTTGTTTATATTTTATGTAGCCAGATGCATTAATAGACATTACATAGGGAATATAAATGCTATACAGTAGAAACATTATAAGAAAGGGATAAGGAAGGGTAAGAAATAAGTGTAGGGAGGGGAATTAAAGGGGGGAGGTGTAGTAGGAGCATAACGGACGTAGCCGAGAGGTAAAAGTAGAAGTGATACTGCAACATTCTATCTTTCAGGATACGTAACATGCGATAACATTAACACACTGCAGGTGTAAATGAAAGTGGGGTTGGGAAACGGTTTGATTTCCCTGGTGGGTGTACAGTGTAACAACACTATTTGGCATGTAATGTGTTATACATTTAATAATTGGAATTCAGGAGAGTGGGAGAATACTAACCAAGGTTGCCAGGTTTCGTTAAAATTTGTGCTACTTTACTTTATCCAACCAATCCCTGATTTTGGGCACATGAGTGGTTTTTCAGTAAAGGGGGATAAGTGTTTTAGCTGCTAATAAAAGGTGTCTGGTAAGGGACCTCTTGTATTTGCCTATGGTGAAGGTATTCACATTAATCAAGCAGGCAGCTGCGGTAAGTTCTAGTTTGGTTTCTGTGATGATTTTAATCCATTTTCTAACCTCATCACAGTATTTAAGAATTAGTGGGCATTCCCACCATATGTGAAGGAAGGTGCCAGTTTTATTACCACAACGCCAGCAAAAGTTTGAGGTTGTGAGGGACCACCTCCTGGCCCTCTGAGGTGTGATGTATCATTGGGTAAGAATTTTTTAAGACATCTCTTGATATTTGGAGTTTAGAGAGCACTTGTGGGTCATAATACATGGCTTTTACCATTGTTTTGCCGATATCTTTGCCTCTCTTTCCCATTTTTCTTTATGGTTTGCTTTAACCATATGCTGAGTATGGTTTAACCATGATTAGGCTAGGAAAGTGGTATTAGCTACTGGGGATCTCATGAAGCAGAGATTCTCAAAGGGAGACATTGGTAGGCAGGATGATGATCTATATTTGCTATTTGTCAAGAAATCCTTCAGTTGCATATAGAACCAGGAGCCAGGAAGTGGTCCGTCCCACTCCACCTGCAAAGCATCCAAAGTTTTGAACTTTGCGTCTGTTAGGCAATGAAAGGCAGTGCGAGTCTGTATTTTCCTCAGGTGTAGGCCTGGGAAGAAGTCAGGGTTATTAGTGATTGGGGTTAGTGGTCCGGGAATTGAGGCGAGATTGTGTTTATCTGCTATTTGTGCCATATGTTAAGGGTGTTCGCCTCTAAAGGATGTGATAATTGTCTATCTGTTTTGGAGTGTATTGACCAGGGGTAGAAAAGTAAATTGTTTGGGGTTAAGTTTTGTTCTAATTGAATCCAATCTTTTTTTGCCGAGGAAAATGGTCTCAATTTCCTCATCGTGTTTCTCGTCGGGCTGGTTTACGATGAGAAACACGTTCGTGTCTATGCTTAGAAACCTGTGCATGCTCAGAATAAAGTATGAGACGGGAGCACACCTTCGGTAAAAGTAGCGTTCGTAATGGAGATAGCACATTCGTCACCCTGTAACAGACTGAAAAGCGTGAATCGTCTCTCACCAAACTTTTACTTAACACGCAGTAACATGAGATTAGTAAAAGCAGCCCCAAGGGTTGTGCCAGTGGAATCGAACTTCCCCTTTACAGTGCTGTTGTACGTGTTGTAGATCACCGCGTTTGAGAACAACGAGATTTTGTCTTGACAGTGTGTACGCAAAGAAAGCTTGACAAGATTCTCGACAAGCATGACAAGGAATTCGTCGAGGAAAACGATGTTTCTTTTACAACGAGTTTCTCAGGCGTGTGTACGAGGCCGAAGACTTATGCCCCGTACACACGATCACTTTTTGTGATGAAAAAAAATGACATTTTTAAAAATGTCATTTAAAATGATCGTGTGTGGGCAAAATGTCATTTTATGTCTTCTGAAAAATGACCAAAAAAAATTCGAACATGCTCGAATTTTTTAGGTCATTTTTTAAAATGTCATTTTTTGTGTCATAAAAAATGATCGTGTGTGGGCAAAACTACGTAAAAAATGACGTTTTAAACCCGCACATGCCCAGAAGCAAGTTAGGAGACGGGAGGTAAAACTACCATTCATAATGGAGTAAGCACATTCATCACGCTGTAACAGACAAAAAAGCAGGAATCGTCTTTTACTAACAAGTAACCAGCTAAAAGCAGCCTCAAGGCAAATAGAACTTCCCCTTTAGAGTGCCGTCACTTTGTTCATCATTTTCCAAAAATGATGGTGTGTACGCAACGTCATTTTTTAAAATGAAGTTTGAAAAATGTCATTTTTTTTCATGAAGGAAAATGACATTTTTTTTCATCACAAAAAGTGATCGTGTGTACGGGGCATAAGATTGGTTAATTTTGAAGTTGGAGAAAAACCCAAAGGTTTCAAAGATCTTTTTAAGGTTAGGGATAGAGATATGAGGTTGTGTAAAGTAAAATAAGAGATCATCTGAATAAGCAGCAATTTTATATTCTCTCTTCCCCACCTTAAGTCCCTGTATGTCCTTAGTTAGATTTATTTTCCTCATTAGGGGTTCCAAAGAGATAATAAAGAGAAGAGGGGAAAGGGGGCATCCCTGGCGTGTACCTTTCTGGATTTTAATAGGATCAGAAGAAATGTTATTGACTTTAATTTTGGCCTGGGGGTTTCGATAGAGAGCTGAAATCCATGACAATATATTCTCATTTAATCCAATATGGGAGCACATGGTCATTGTGTAATCCCAGGAGACTCTATCAAAAGCCTTCTCCGCATCAGTAGAAAGCAGAAGGCCCTTTGTCTTAGAATTTCAGGTAAAGTTAATTAGGTTTAGTGCTTTAGTAATATTATCTCGAGCTTCCCTACCTTCATGAATCCTACTTGTTCTGGTCCTATTCATGTTTTACACATCACAACAAACATTTTATTAGTATTAGTACTGTATACTGTATATTGCCTTTCTGCTATCTCTGCAGTTATGCAAGACTGTCAGGTAAAAAATGAACCCTAGGTTTGAATTACTAGCTGGGTATAGCTAGTAATGCCTATGGTACTTTCCATTTAATCAAAAATGTTTATAGGTAGGACATGTTGAGTAAGTCAGCTCCTGACTTCTTCGCAGTGAGGTCTCCTTGCTATAATTACTACTTTTGCCTGTCCCAACTCCTGTTCCATTCTCCATAACATAAAATAATTGAAAAAATCCAAAAGGAGAGTGGGAACCCCTCATAATGAGCACAGCAGGCTAGAAATCCAGGTACAGATATCTCACCACCACGAGTCCCTAAGAGATATCTAATGTTGGTTGTTTTATCTTTACAGCTTAAACTAATAACTGAAATAGTGGTTTTGGAACATATGGAAGTCCATTAGAATATCATCTTTACTAGACATGTGCACACTGAAATATTTTGTTTCGTAATTTCGTTTTCGTCCGAAAAATACATTTATTTAGTTACTCCCGAAATTTGTTTTTATTTATTTCATTTTTTGTTAAAAAAATGCATTCGTCCGAAAATCCAAATTAAGGTCGAATCTGTCATTGAAGGCTTATGGTGTCTGTCGAATGTTCTAAGAAGAAGAAGAAGAAGAAGAAGAAAAATCTTCATGTCTCTATATGTCGAATCTTTTCTCTCTATGTCGAATCTTTTCTCTCTTTTCTCTCTTTTCTCTCTCTTTATGTAGAATAATATTGGACTAATAGAGTTAAGGTTAGGCACAATTAAGATCGAATCTGTCATTGAAGGCTTATGGTGTCCGTCGAATGTTCTAAGAAAAAAAAAAGAAGATTCGACAGAATGTTTAAAAAAAAAGACTCTTCATGTCTCTATAATGTCAAATCTTTTCTCTCTATGTCGAATCTTTTCTCTTTATGTAGAATAATACTGGACTAATATAGTTAAGGTTAGGCACATTCGACCGCAACAAAAATAAAGCATTTGTTTATGTCAGATCTTTCAGTTTTCGTTTTCTGTGCTTTCGTTATCGTTTGTTAAAACGATAACAAAAATACCTGAAATTCGGACAAAAATGCATTTGGACGAATACGAATGCACAATGTCTAATCTTTACAACTGTACTTCATTGTGGAAATACTAATTAAATATAAGTACTGGTTTCTTGGTGTACATTATCATACTTTGCATCTTACTGCCTGCATTCATTAAAAATATTTTGTTTCTTGATTATCATGTTTTCCCTGTCATATCTAGGTGGTTTGGTATGCCTGACAACTCGTAGTAACATCTCTAACCTGATATACAAAGCTAACCTAGAGGAAGTCATGTCTGAAATGGAAAGCAAAGGACACTGGGAACAGATCTCTGTACAGGAAGTGGAGCAGTGGGAAAAAGCTATATCAGAAAAGGAAGTCTCCTCGAAATCTGATTACATACCTGGTGTCATATATATTTACAGAAAAAAAATTAGACCTTTGATATGACATAGATTTTAAATAGCATTATGTACTGTAAACAATAATGTATATTTTTGTAATATCATTATTTGATAAATATATTTGGACAGTCAACAGATTTTGGTTTTAATGGTGTTTATTAAAGAATTTTCAAGTATACAAAATTATGCGTTACATTCACAAAATTTGTTCAACGATATAACATTAACCCTGCAGGAGCAGTCCATTGCGGCCTAGGTAGAAAAAATAAACAGTATAGTGCACAACCTCAGGGCCAGGCCCAGCAATGAACAAACTTAGCACGTTCTAACTTGTGTCCTCTGGGGTCAGACATCCCGCGGGGCAAGCGCTGCCCCCGCAGGGGGCCCCCCCGACATGAGTAAGGGGGGGGGGCACATCTCCCAGGCCGAGCAGACCCCAAGCCCATCGGTCAAAGCCAACAACAAACCATTCAAATTATACTTTCTAGATAATAAAGTAAGAAAAGGAGTAGGTGGACAGGCAAGAAACGGAGTAAAGTCAAGAAGAAGGTGATAGAATAACTGAGAGAAGGGGGGGGGGGTCTCAGTCCAGTCAACAGATTTTGAACGTTCAACATCTAGAGAGATTTGGAGGAATGATTTAATTTTACGGTTTTACTGTGGATTGGAATTATAGTGAGATTTTGAAAATAAATTGTAAGTTTTGTCTAAAGGCTGTACTTTTTTTGTCATTTTAATAAAATTAAAGTACGCCTGCTGCAGCTACATCAACCTCAGGATCAGGGCTGTGCAGGGGCAGATGCAAGCACCATAACAATTAATTACACTGTGTGGTTTGGAGGCTGAACATACGCAGGGATGAACATGCATTGGTATGGACATGCCTCCATCGCTCCACCCTGAGTGATGCCTAAGGCGGTTGACTTAATTGCCCTCATGGGCAGTATGGCCCTGCTCAGGATCCACGTTTCTGTAGAACACCAATCTTCAGACTGGAGACTGATGAAGGTAGTAGTACCTAGAACACATCATGCTCGACATGCACTGCAGTCTTGACTGATACCCTAAACATTTCCATCCCCAGGTGCTGTTGTTTTTCGCTGACAACTGAAGTTCATAGAGGAATTTTAATCAGTATACTTACACCAAATATGCTCTGCATACTTTTATCTATAAGAGTATAATATTCTCTTTTTTAAGGTGTTTAAATTGCTACTCTAGACTGGTGCACTTTTTTTCTTGCTTATGTCTTTCCATTTTTTTTTTTGGTTTGTAGTGTTTAATATAAATCTTCAAGGCATTTGTTTATGGTATTGACAACCTTTTTTTGCATACACAATTTGTTTCTTTTTTTATAAATTCTCTTTTTAATATAGTGTGACACCAACAAGAGAAAGAGACATGCAAAGCCACTGTAGAACAGAGCATAGGGTATTGACGTTTTTCACAGCATAGTGTTAAATGATTCAACATAAGTTGTGGATAGTTATATAAGGGCTCCTTCACACCATGTACATTGAGCTGCATTGATCTGTATTGATCAATGCAAGTTCAATGCAAGGGCATATAAAAAAAAAAAACTTTCCCTTCCACTTTACAATATTCTGCATTGATGCTACAATTGCAACCCCGCCTTACTTGAGGAAAGTGTGATGTTGGACTATATTCTGTTTTGTGAAAGCAAATACTGTAGGGGAATGTTTGATCATTGATAAAGGAAGGCTATCAAGTTTAATCACTTTTTTTTGAGAGGCACTGAAAGTGTACTTGTATTTATTATGTTTGTCCAATCTGGATACTATAGTGTCGCATTTATTCATATCGTTGAAGTGTCAGACATGAAGACTCAAGACTGGATGACTGTACACTGACATTCATAAGATTCAGTAGAAAAAGTTTCCATGCATACAAAATACAGGTTGAAGAGCTAGTGTTGATGCACTTCACACCAATGTGCGCTGATTCACTATGATTAAGCACCCATTGGCGTCTATGGACATTGCTATGTTTGAGTATTTGGAGCCATCTAGTGGCCAAATACTGGTAATGCAGATATTTTGTTTTTCCTGAGAGAAGCACAAAAGACTAGACAGGAAGTGCCTGTTGTTTTGGGAGGAGGAGGCTGACCTTTTTCACCCAGGAGGTTTGGTGACCTACCCATGAACACTTTCTTGAGCAGTGCATGCTGGGTAGGAGATAAAAGGAGCCAGAGCGGCCATTTTAGGTCTCTTGGGATCGTGTGGCCTGCCTGAGAGGACCTGTGGGGAGACGGTGGCCAGATTGCAGAGACCCAGAGACACTCATCCGAGCATCGGAGGACGGGATCCACCCAGCGGAGCTGAACAGAGCGATTGACCCAGCTGACGGAGAAGCAAGTTGCAGTCAGCAGACAAAAGTTACCACACAGAGCCTCTATCCAGTGGGTGAGCGGGTCACAGCCCACAGTTAGTTAAATTTCACATGAAGTTAGACTCATATACAGGCCTCACTGGAAATTATAGTTCCACGAAGGAGCAGAGCAACTGACACTGAGAAGGCTTGAGGCCTATCTACCTTGATGTCTCAAACAATGTTAAAATAGTTATTACAGCTACACCAGGAGCATTTTCACTTCAATTTAACTCACCAAAACTGTGGATTACGAATTACAAGGAGTCACTTTAGCTAGCGAAGAAAAGAAGATCCAGGACTAAGTACTTTAAGGCCTCGTACACACTATCAAATCTGTCTGTTCAAATCGGTCGGACTGACCGATTTGAACAGATCTGTCTGCTGGCATTTTGGTTTGCTCGCGTGTACACACGAGCAAACCAAAATCCCCGCCAGCAGACAGCGCGCTGACGTGTCGGTGACGTGGCGGTGACGTTGACGCCGCCACGTCACCGCACCAGGAAGTAAAACACTTCCGCGCATGCGTCTAAATCATTCGGCGCGTATGCGAGAAGACATGTCTGCTGGTTAGCATACTAACCAGCAGACATGTCGGGCGGACGGGTTCCCAGCCGACAGATTTCAAAGCATGCTTTGAAATCTGTCGGGTGGCCAAATCCGTCTGTTTGCCCGTACACACGATCGAATCTGTCTGCTGAAACGGTCTAGCAGACCGTTTCCAGCAGACAGATTTGATAGTGTGTACGAGGCCTTAGTGAGATCTCACACATAGCTTATAAAGTAGAGGAAGCTCCCATGTATAAACATAAATATAAATATATATATATATATATATATACTGGTTTTTTTTTCAAACTGTTTATATTAAAATCCATTGTGCTGTCGTCTTATGTTGGGATGACAGCACAATTACTGTAATCACTTATTTGCGTATTCTACAGTAAATTATATCTCTGGTTAAGTGTCCAGTTGTTGTGGTGTACTGCTTTCTTCCACCAGGTGCAGTCAGTGGATCCTGGGGTGACAATACAGGTATTTTGTACTGTCTTACATTGTATTGTATTGCATCACATCTGTGCCAAGGGGATGGAGCCAAGTTAGTGGGGTTTATTGGTAGAGTGCAGACTCAAATCAAACCAGCAGCTCCTTCGGGGGTCAGTGCTACATACATAACAAAAAAGTGTGAAACAACTGAAAATATATGTCATATTCTAGGTTCTTCAAAGTAGCCACCTTTTGCAGCAGACACATCTCTAGAACAACTGTTAAGGAGACTGTGTGAATCAGGCCTTTATGGTAGAATATCTGCTAGGAAACCACTGCTAAAGAAAGGCAACAAGCAGAAGAGACTTGGGGCCAGATTCTCGTAGATGCGCGCCTAATTATGCAGGCGTTGCGCATCTCAGATGCACTACGCCGACGTAACACGGAGTGGCAAGTACCGTATTCCCTAAGTAAATGCGCTCCAAGATGCGCCTGCGTCGCGTAAAATCATGGGCGTAATCCGGCGCAACTCCAAAGTAGGAGGGAAGTGGGCGTGTTGCATTATAATGAAGCGTGACCCCATGCAAATGCAGGCCGGGACGAACGGAGCATGCGCCGTGACATGGATGACCCGCGCCATGACGTGGTTGACCCGCGCCGTGACGTGGATGCCTTCTGCGCATGCGCAAAGCCTCCCTACGATGCGCCGGCGCAGGGTATATAATGCGCCCACACATGCGCCCGTGCAGCGCAAATGTCTCCCATTTTTTGGATAGTGACGGCCAAAGTTTGTGCTGGACAGGATGACAACCGTGGTTAAGGAGAGGAGGAAGAAGAATTTCTCCCCAGAGGAGAGGGCCCTTGTCGTCAGGGCCATGGAGAAGTTTGATTCGCGGCTCCATGGTGCTGACAGTGCCCGTACCAGCAAGTCCCGGAGGGATCAGATTTTAATGAGGGTCGCGTGCCAGGTCAATGCCCTCTCTCATGAGGTCCGGACACCGCAGGACATTCAGAAGAAAATGAATGACCTGCGGCGTCATGTGAAGGGCAAGCTGGCTGCCATAGCTCGGCATGCCAAGGGCACTGGAGGGGGCCCACCCTGCCCTGTCCGCCTGACTGAGGAGGAGAAGGTGGTTGCCCGCTGCCTACAGACGGAGCAGGTAGATGGAGTTGGGGGCTATGAGTCCCAGAAGCCAGCCGTGAGGACAGGTAAGTGTGTTTTATATTCTATCTGTTGTGTACATGTATGGGGGTGGAAGGGAACATGTGCCAAGTGTGTGGCTCCACCAACATGGGCATCTTTTGTGTCATCCACAGATGTGCAGGAGGGAGCGGGGCCATCTGTTGATGCCAGGGCCCATCAGGATCCATCCCCTGAAGATTCAGTCCCTCTGGCTGCCCCCCTGGAACAGGACTTGGAGGGAAGTGGGCACACCTCAACGGAGGAGGTGGTTGAGGAGGGTGTGGTAGTCCATGACCAGGCCCTCTATGTTGTTGTGGAGGAGGATGGTGGGTTGGCCGGACCAGCCCAGGCTATTCCTCTACCTGTAGCGTCCCCCTCCAACCTCTCCAGTCCCTCTCTTTCCCCCCCCCTCATCTCCGGCCCCTCAACATCCTCCCCTTATGCCCGGACCCCTGCCACTCCCCGCAAGGCGACGTGCAAGACCAGGGGTGTTCATAAGGTCCTGCCGGAAGAGCTGGTCAGACAGCAGGACCAGCAGAATCAGCACCTGGCCGAGGTCGTGGAGGAGATGAGGCGCCTGGCCGACAGCCTGGCATCCTCGGACAATATTACTGATGCCATCCAGGATGTTGCTGTTAACAGCGCAGCAACGCTGACCAGCTTGGGGGAGCTGCAGGAAAACACCTCGGAACTTGTGGGGGAGGTTCGTGCCCTGCGCCTTGCTGTCGAGGCGCAGACTGCTGTGCAGACCCGCATAGCGGTTGCCCTGGAGGGCATGCAGGCAGCCAGGGAGGGACGTGGGGATGCTCCTCCTCAACCTGCTGCCCCCCCCCCATCTGTGGCTGCCCCCAGGCAAGTGAGGGGCAGGACCCGTGGCACCAGGCAGAGCCCCCGCCAGGCCCATTAATTTTAATTTTCTTTATTATTATGCTCTGGATAAGAGCTTTTTTTGTTATTTGTTATGCTCTGGATAAGAGCTTTTTTTGTTATTTGTTATGCTCTGGATAAGAGCTTTTTTTGTTATTTGTTATGCTCTGGATAAGAGCTTTTTTTATTTATTTTTGTGCTCTGGATAAGAGCTTTTTTTATTTATTTTTTAATACTGCACACGTTGCAGTGTGAATGGTGTGTGAATGTGAGAGGGTGGCACTCCTGACAGTAAGGGGTGTCACCCTCGGCCGTGGTGGTGAAGTTAACCCCACGGCTGTATGAATGATGTGTGAAAGGTGTATGAATGGACAGCAACATCATTGGGGCCTTGACGTGGCGTTGCTGCTCCCAACTCCTACATGCTGGACTTGGGCTAATCCAATGCGATGTGCATGTGGTGTGTGTGATCTAGGGACATCAGTGGTGTACACGCGTGCATTGTCTGTGTGGCATGCTGTATGTGTGTGTTTAACGGTCAAAGATTCGTAACATGAGGACCCTCCTGACTGCTCTTCCATCAGCTGACGGGGTCTCCTCTGGCGGGGGGGGGCTGTGTGGTTGGGGGGTCAGGTCATCACGTAGGGCAATGTGCAGGCCCTTTCGCATGGCAAAGTTGTGCAGAATACAACATGCACCAATGATCTGACCCACAAAGTTGGGGGAATACAATAGGGCCCCCCCAGACTTATCCAGGCATCGGAAACGGGACTTCAGGAGGCCAAATGTGCGCTCCACCACTCCACGGGTTTTGATGTGTGCTTCATTGTATCTTCTCTCTCCTCTGGTTTGGGGGTTCCGGAAAGGAGTCATGAGATGGGGTCCCAGTGTATATGCAGAGTCACCTGGAAGGGAAAAGACAGGAGGATGGTAGTCATGCATGTGCCACTTCTGTTGTGCATCATGGGAGGGGATAGTCATGGCTGCCACCCATGTCACTCACCAACCAGCCAGCTGTCCCCATACATGTCCTGCTCAAAATCTTCTGGGATGTTGCTTTGACGGTAGATGTAGCTGTCATGGCTGGACCCGGGGTCTTTGGCACGGACGTGCCATATGAGGTATTTGGCATCGGCTATCACCTGTACGTTGATGGAATGCCAATGCTTCCGATTGCGGTATATGTGCTCTGTGGCACTGGGGGGCTGGAGTGCCACATGTGTGCAATCAATGGCCCCGATGGTGCGTGGGAATCCGTCAATTCTGTAGAAATCTGTCATTGCCTTCTGCCGCAGGTGCACAGTGG
This sequence comes from Rana kukunoris, assembly GCA_029574335.1. NCBI lineage: Eukaryota > Metazoa > Chordata > Amphibia > Anura > Ranidae > Rana > Rana kukunoris. Next base: position 497,297,920 of record CM056050.1, on the reverse strand, counting down.
TGGGTCTGATGAACTGGTTGGACATGCGTCTGAGGATTGCGGGGACAACCTGGTGCAGACATCTGCTTATGCTGGTTTGTGACATCCCAGCCACCACTCCACTTGTACGCTGGAATGATCCACTGGCCAGGAAATGCAGTGTTGCCAGTACCTTCACCAGTGGCTGCAGTGCACGTGAGCGGTATGTCTGGCTGGTGATGTCATCCTGCAGGGCTGTGGTTATTTCCAGGATGGCAGCAGGGCTGAATCTGAAGATGCGATACACCTCCTCATCACCCATGCCAAAGAGCCTCATGCGCGCTCGGTAGATCCTCTCACGTGCCCCCCTCCTCCTACTCCTCCTTCTATGTGCCTCTTCCTCTGCATACCTTAGTAGTGATAAGACCATGGCTGGCCCTGGCATCATTGGCATACGAATGTGTTGTCCAGTAAGTGTGATTGCTCAGCTAGTCCGTTACGGTGCTGCTGTAGTTGCTCTCCAGCTGACTTGCACACGGCCTTGAGCAAAGTTACCCGTGCTTTTATGAGGGGTATGTTTACTCAAGGCTTTCGAGTTACGCGCACCACGAGTAGCCAACGCCGGACGCGCGTAGTTTCGGGAATACGCGCATCTCCCTCATTTGCATATTTGCATGCTAATTCAATGGGAACTGAATATTTTTCATGCGTAACTATGCGCCTACGCCGCGCTAGCTTAATGCATTTTCGCCGCACAGACGGAAATTTTTTACGCGCGTATGTGGTTCTGTGTTTACCGCGTATCGATACGCAGGCGAACATTTACTATTACGCCGCGCATATACATTTACGCAGGCGTAGCGCCTCTGAGAATCTGGCCCTTGTTTGGGCTAAAGAACACAAGGAATGGACATTAGACTAGTGGAAATCTGTGCTTTGGTCTGATGAGTCCAAATTTGAGATCTTTGGTTCCAACCACCGTGTCTTTGTGCAACGCAGAAAAGGTAAACGAATGGACTCTTCATGCCTGGTTCCCACTGTGAAGCATGGAGGAGGAGGTGTGGGGGTGCTTTGCTGGTGACACTGTTGGGGATTTATTCAAAATTGAAGGCATACCGAACCAGCATGGCTACCACAGCATCTTATAGCGGCATGCTATTCCATTTTCCGCTTAGTTGGACCATCATTTATTTTTCAACAGAACAATGACCCCAAACACACCTCCAAGCTGTGTAAGGGCTATTTGACCAAGAAGGAGAGTGATGGGGTCCTGCGCCAGATGACCTGGCCTCCACAGTCACCGGACCTGAACCCAATCGAGATGGTTTGGGGTGAGCTGGACTGCAGAGTGAAGGCAAAAGGGCCAACAAGTGCTAAGCATCTCTGGGAACTCCTTCAAGACTGTTGGAAGACCATTTCAGGTGACTACCTCTTGAAGCTCATCAAGAGAATGCCAAGAGTGTGCAAAGCAGTAATCAAAGCAAAAGGTGGCTACTTTGAAGAACCTAGAATATGACATATTTTCAGTTGTTTCACACTTATTTGTTATGTATATAATTCCACATGTGTTAATTCATAGTTTTGATGCCTTCAGTGTGAATCTACAATTTTCATAGTCATGAAAATAAAGAAAACTCTTGGAATGAGAAGGTGTGTCCAAACTTTTGGTCTGTACTGATTATATATATATATATATATATATATATATATATATATATATATATATATATATATATGTAGCGCCTGTGTACTTTCAGTCCAGGTGCAATTTTAATTTTAGAGGGGGGTGAGAGAGTTATGTAGCTCTCATCCATGTGATTTGGGCAATTTAGTTGCTGTGCTGTGCTGTGGGTTCATTCTGTGTTCCTAAAGTGCCTTTCCACTTTGGGGCGACAGGTGGCGGCAGTGGAGTCCAGGAGAGGACGTCTTCTTGTCAGCAGCCCATCAGAGGGGTTTTTCCCTCGCGGGGCATGCTGGGGGAGGGTACTTCTAGTTAGGCGCCATATTGGGCGCAAGAGTTCGAGGTTGGATCCGGGTGCGGCACCCACCTTTGGGGTGTGCGCACATCACAAACCCCGGCGATATGGCCTACCAGGCCGGGGCGCACGTGCTACGCTTTGCCTTTTTCTATCTTTAAAATTAGATTTCTCATTTTTTCTACCCTTTTTTTATTATTATTCTTTCTTGATTTTTACATCCCTTTCTTGTCACTGAACAGCGTTTTTTTCCCAACTGCAGTTTTTTGCATTTCTTACCAAACCGTGTGATTTTTTTAACAACATTTTTCCAAAACTTGCTGTTTTTGAACCACGTTTTTTCCTAACTCTACATTCTTTGGCCAGCATTTTTTTTTCCAAATGGCTTGTTTTTTTCAAACCATTTTTTTTTTAAATCCGTTTCTTTCATACTGTGCATTTTTTTTAAATTCCAAACCGTGCATGTTTTAACCTTTTGAGATCCACGCTATAGCCGAATGAATGGAGTGAATGGCGCCAAAAATGTGTCAAAAGTGTCCGATGTGTCTGCTATAACGTCGCAGTCCCAATAAAAATCGCATATCGCCGCCATTTCTAGGCTATTTTGTAGGCGCAATAACTTTTGCGCAAACCAGTCGCTTATTGCGATTTTTTTTTTTCTTACCAAAAAAATGTGGAAGAATACGTATCGCCCTAAACTGAGAAAAAAATGTGTTCTTTTTTTAAATTGGGATATTTATTATAGCAACAAGTAAAAAATATTGTATTTTTTTTCAAAATTGTCTCTCTTTTTTGTTTATAGCGCAAAAAATAAAAACCGCACAGGCGATCAAATACCACCAAAAGAAAGCTCTACTTGTGGGGGAAAAAGGACGTCAATTTTGTTTGGGAGCCATGTCGCATGACCGCGCAATTGTCAGTTAAAGCGACACAGTGCCGGAAGCTGAAATTTCACCTGGGCAGGAGGGGGGTATATGTGCCCAGTAAGCAAGTGGTTAAAGCTTGTTTTCTTTACTTTCTGAATCATCTTTTTGTTTTGAACTGCACATTTTAAGTGCATCTTTCTCAGACCCACACATTTTTTGAACCTTTACTTTTCAAACCTTAAAGCGGTATTAAACTCTGGAATATACTCACATCAGCCATTCAAGAGACCTATAACCACCTGAATCAGTTCCACATAAAAGCCCATCTCCAGTATATAGCAGCCAGAACTGTGTTTAAAATCCTGGTCTACTAGTCGCTGTTTATAAACAAGTGGTTAAATAGAATTTTAGGCAAAACCTTTCTTTTTTAGTTTTGAATTGAGTAGGGATGGGTTAAGCCCTCTGATAAGTGTAGCGCCTGGTTACTTTACAGTACCGATGCTAGTTAAATTTAGAGGGTGATCAGAGTGTAGTTAGACTCTGATCCAAATTGTTATGTGTTAAACAGGGTCTCTGTCTCAGCTTGGCTGTGCTGTGGGCTTATTCTGCTGTGCTGGGGTGTTCTTCCAACCCCAGTGCTGCAGGTGGCAACAGTGGAGTCAAGGTTTGGGTGCTCTTTCCCAGCACCTAATCAGGAGCTTTTGACCTCGCTGTGCATGCTGGGGAGGGGTATTTATGGGGCAGACGCCATTGGTTCTGGGTCTTCTTCTTTGAGTGTGGCACCCACCTTTAGGGTGACCACATCACGGCGCCCCCGGCTTTATGGCTTACCTGACCTGGGCGTGCATGCCACATGGTGTTCCTGGGACCGCGATGGCCCAGAGCATCTGAACAGCGACGGGGACCCAGTGAGCGACTGGGTTCCCACCTTTGAGGATCCCAAGCTGTATTGCTGTTCCGTGGGGAGTCCATCTGAAGAGCGCCATTGAGAGGCTGGCGATCGAAAAGGGCCTCAACAAACCACCGGGGATCAAGGTAGCCGGACACTGAAGCATTGATCACCTCTCAGTCGGTACCTGGGCGACAAGTTGAAGGAGATCCAGGCACAATTCAGCTAAGGAGGATTTGTTCCGCAACTACAAATCAGAGAGAGGCCTGTGGCAGAGGTGTCTCCCTGACGTTCACCAAGGAGGGTCTGTGGCAGAGACTTTTCCTCAAGTTCAAATTTACTAAGGAGTAGTGTTGAGCAGAATATGCCATATTCGAATTCGCGATATATCTCGAATATATTGTCGAATATTCGTGATATATTCGCTAAATACGAATATTCGTGATATTTTTTGAAAGTGAAATTATTGCGAATTTTCGCTATTGCGAATTGCGAATTGCGAATATTCGAGAAATGCGGAGGGAGCACTCTGATTGGCTCAGAATATTCGTGATATATTGCAATAAAAAATAATTGCGAATATTCGAGAAATGCGGAGGGAGCACTCTGATTGGCTCAGAATATTCGTGATATATTGCAATAAAAAATAATTGCGAATATTCGAGAAATGCGGAGGGAGCACTCTGATTGGCTCAGAATATTCGTGATATATTGCAATAAAAAATAATTGAGAATATTCGAGAAATGCGGAGGGAGCACTCTGATTGGCTCAGAATATTCGTGATATATTGCAATAAGAAAATAATTGAGAATATTCGTCAAATGCGGAAGGAGCACTCTGATTGGCTCAGAATATTCTTGATATTTTATCGTAATATAGCAAAAATGCGAATGATAAATTTATTGCGAAAATTCTACAGTAACACTCTGAAATCGAATATATGTTTAATTTTATTTAAAAACAGTATTGCGAATTTCTCGAGCGCGCTTGCGCAATCGCGCGAACAACACGCGCGCGCGACTACTTCCTGGAACTTGGACACTTGCCAGTTTCATTTTCCATAGGTAGCTGTTTTTGGTCTATTTCCACAACTTTAATTGCAAAGATGGTTGGAAGCAACCTTTCAAGAACTGAGGAGAATATTTTGATCAGTGTGAGTATTTGAATTATCTTTACCTGCATTTTAGACTAGTTTAAAAGTTAGTATATAAGATCAGATATTAGTATTTCCCAAACAATTTCTCTCCTGGTGTTACAAAACTACAAGTCCCAGCATGCCTGTGCAGCTTCAGACACCCTGCTTGGTAAATGTCTATTTAGGCACTTTCCTTGCTATTTTGCATAATGAATTTAACATGTTGTGCACACCGGGCTAATTTGTTCAGATTTGGTGTTTACGAGACTAAAACTTTTTTTTGGCTAGAAAATTACTTAAAACCCCCAAACATTATATATATATTTTTTTCTAACACCCTAGAGCAGGGGTCTCCAAACTTTTTACTTCGAGGGCCACATTCTATATTTTACTCATATCCGCGGGCCGGAAAAATAATTTAACTAAATAAATCCACAGTAGAAGAAGAATAGCATTTTACTTACTGTTGACAGCAGAACTGGATGATGGTCCTGTCGTCTAATAAATCGATGGACCATCGTTCAGCGGGTTAAACTACCAGCGTGCATGAGGTTTTACATCCGTGTCCTCACCAGTCTCCCCCACATCTGTGTCCCCACATTGGTGTCCCCATACATCTGTGTCCCCACATTGGTGTCCCCATACATCTGTGTCCCCACATTGCTGTCCCCATACATCTGTGTCCCCACATTGGTGTCTCCATACATCTGTGTCCCCACATTGCTGTCCCCATACATCTGTGTCCCCACATTGGTGTCCCCATACATCTGTGTCCCCACATTGGTGTCCCCATACATCTGTGTCATCACATTGCTGTCCCCATACATCTGTGTCATCACATTGGTGTCCCCATACATCTGTGTCATCACATTGGTGTCCCCATACATCTGTGTCATCACATTGGTGTCCCCATACATCTGTGTCATCACATTGGTGTCCCCATACATCTGTGTCCCCACATTGCTGTCCCCATACATCTGTGTCCCCACATTGGTGTCTCCATACATCTGTGTCCCCACATTGGTGTCCCCATACATCTGTGTCATCACATTGGTGTCCCCATACATCTGTGTCATCACATTGGTGTCCCCATACATCTGTGTCATCACATTGGTGTCTCCACACATCTGTCTCCTCACATTGGTGTCCCCATACATCTGTGTCATCACATTGGTGTCCCCATACATCTGTGTCATCACATTGGTGTCCCCATACATCTGTGTCATCACATTGGTGTCTCCACACATCTGTCTCCTCACATTGGTGTCCCCATACATCTGTGTCATCACATTGGTGTCCCCATACATCTGTGTCATCACATTGGTGTCCCCATACATCTGTGTCATCACATTGGTGTCCCCACACATCTGTGCCCCCCACCAGTCTCCTCATACACTTTTGTCCCCACACATCTGTGTCCCCACACTGGTGTCCCCACACATCTGTGCCCCCCACCAGTCTCCTCATACACTTTTGTCCCCACACATCTGTGTCCCCACACTGGTGTCCCCACACATCTGTCTCCTCACATTGGTGTCCCCATACATCTGTGTCATCACATTGGTGTCCCCATACATCTGTGTCCCCACATTGCTGTCCCCATACATCTGTGTCCCCACATTGGTGTCTACATACATCTGTGTCCCCACATTGGTGTCCCCATACATCTGTGTCATCACATTGGTGTCCCCATACATCTGTGTCATCACATTGGTGTCTCCACACATCTGTCTCCTCACATTGGTGTCCCCATACATCTGTGTCATCACATTGGTGTCCCCATACATCTGTGTCATCACATTGGTGTCCCCATACATCTGTGTCATCACATTGGTGTCCCCACACATCTGTGCCCCCCACCAGTCTCCTCATACACTTTTGTCCCCACACATCTGTGTCCCCACACTGGTGTCCCCACACATCTGTGCCCCCCACCAGTCTCCTCATACACTTTTGTCCCCACACATCTGTGTCCCCACACTGGTGTCCCCACACATCTGTCTCCTCACATTGGTGTCCCCATACATCTGTGTCATCACATTGGTGTCCCCATACATCTGTGTCCCCACATTGCTGTCCCCATACATCTGTGTCCCCACATTGGTGTCTACATACATCTGTGTCCCCACATTGGTGTCCCCATACATCTGTGTCATCACATTGGTGTCCCCATACATCTGTGTCATCACATTGGTGTCTCCACACATCTGTCTCCTCACATTGGTGTCCCCATACATCTGTGTCATCACATTGGTGTCCCCATACATCTGTGTCATCACATTGGTGTCCCCATACATCTGTGTCATCACATTGGTGTCCCCATACATCTGTGTCCCCACATTGCTGTCCCCATACATCTGTGTCCCCACATTGGTGTCTCCATACATCTGTGTCCCCACATTGGTGTCCCCATACATCTGTGTCATCACATTGGTGTCCCCATACATCTGTGTCATCACATTGGTGTCTCCACACATCTGTCTCCTCACATTGGTGTCCCCATACATCTGTGTCATCACATTGGTGTCCCCATACATCTGTGTCATCACATTGGTGTCCCCATACATCTGTGTCATCACATTGGTGTCCCCACACATCTGTGTCCCCACACCGGTGTCCCCATACATCTGTGTCATCACATTGGTGTCCCCACACATCTGTGCCCCCCACCAGTCTCCTCATACACTTTTGTCCCCACACATCTGTGTCCCCACACTGGTGTCCCCACACATCTGTGCCCCCCACCAGTCTCCTCATACACTTTTGTCCCCACACATCTGTGTCCCCACACTGGTGTCCCCACACATCTGTCTCCTCACATTGGTGTCCCCATACATCTGTGTCATCACATTGGTGTCCCCATACATCTGTGTCCCCACATTGCTGTCCCCATACATCTGTGTCCCCACATTGGTGTCTACATACATCTGTGACCCCACATTGGTGTCCCCATACATCTGTGTCATCACATTGGTGTCCCCATACATCTGTGTCATCACATTGGTGTCTCCACACATCTGTCTCCTCACATTGGTGTCCCCATACATCTGTGTCATCACATTGGTGTCCCCATACATCTGTGTCATCACATTGGTGTCCCCATACATCTGTGTCATCACATTGGTGTCCCCATACATCTGTGCCCCCCACCAGTCTCCTCATACACTTTTGTCCCCACACATCTGTGTCCCCACACTGGTGTCCCCACACATCTGTGCCCCCCACCAGTCTCCTCATACACTTTTGTCCCCACACATCTGTGTCCCCACACTGGTGTCCCCACACATCTGTCTCCTCACATTGGTGTCCCCATACATCTGTGTCATCACATTGGTGTCCCCATACATCTGTGTCCCCACATTGCTGTCCCCATACATCTGTGTCCCCACATTGGTGTCTACATACATCTGTGTCCCCACATTGGTGTCCCCATACATCTGTGTCATCACATTGGTGTCCCCATACATCTGTGTCATCACATTGGTGTCTCCACACATCTGTCTCCTCACATTGGTGTCCCCATACATCTGTGTCATCACATTGGTGTCCCCATACATCTGTGTCATCACATTGGTGTCCCCATACATCTGTGTCATCACATTGGTGTCCCCATACATCTGGGTCCCCACATTGCTGTCCCCATACATCTGTGTCCCCACATTGGTGTCTCCATACATCTGTGTCCCCACATTGGTGTCCCCATACATCTGTGTCATCACATTGGTGTCCCCATACATCTGTGTCATCACATTGGTGTCTCCACACATCTGTCTCCTCACATTGGTGTCCCCATACATCTGTGTCATCACATTGGTGTCCCCATACATCTGTGTCATCACATTGGTGTCCCCATACATCTGTGTCATCACATTGGTGTCCCCACACATCTGTGTCCCCACACCGGTGTCCCCATACATCTGTGTCATCACATTGGTGTCCCCACACATCTGTGCCCCCCACCAGTCTCCTCATACACTTTTGTCCCCACACATCTGTGTCCCCACACTGGTGTCCCCACACATCTGTGCCCCCCACCAGTCTCCTCATACACTTTTGTCCCCACACATCTGTGTCCCCACACTGGTGTCCCCACACATCTGTCTCCTCACATTGGTGTCCCCATACATCTGTGTCATCACATTGGTGTCCCCATACATCTGTGTCCCCACATTGCTGTCCCCATACATCTGTGTCCCCACATTGGTGTCTACATACATCTGTGTCCCCACATTGGTGTCCCCATACATCTGTGTCATCACATTGGTGTCCCCATACATCTGTGTCATCACATTGGTGTCTCCACACATCTGTCTCCTCACATTGGTGTCCCCATACATCTGTGTCATCACATTGGTGTCCCCATACATCTGTGTCATCACATTGGTGTCCCCATACATCTGTGTCATCACATTGGTGTCCCCACACATCTGTGCCCCCCACCAGTCTCCTCATACACTTTTGTCCCCACACATCTGTGTCCCCACACTGGTGTCCCCACACATCTGTGCCCCCCACCAGTCTCCTCATACACTTTTGTCCCCACACATCTGTGTCCCCACACTGGTGTCCCCACACATCTGTCTCCTCACATTGGTGTCCCCATACATCTGTGTCATCACATTGGTGTCCCCATACATCTGTGTCCCCACATTGCTGTCCCCATACATCTGTGTCCCCACATTGGTGTCTACATACATCTGTGTCCCCACATTGGTGTCCCCATACATCTGTGTCATCACATTGGTGTCCCCATACATCTGTGTCATCACATTGGTGTCTCCACACATCTGTCTCCTCACATTGGTGTCCCCATACATCTGTGTCATCACATTGGTGTCCCCATACATCTGTGTCATCACATTGGTGTCCCCATACATCTGTGTCATCACATTGGTGTCCCCATACATCTGTGTCCCCACATTGCTGTCCCCATACATCTGTGTCCCCACATTGGTGTCTCCATACATCTGTGTCCCCACATTGGTGTCCCCATACATCTGTGTCATCACATTGGTGTCCCCATACATCTGTGTCATCACATTGGTGTCTCCACACATCTGTCTCCTCACATTGGTGTCCCCATACATCTGTGTCATCACATTGGTGTCCCCATACATCTGTGTCATCACATTGGTGTCCCCATACATCTGTGTCATCACATTGGTGTCCCCACACATCTGTGTCCCCACACCGGTGTCCCCATACATCTGTGTCATCACATTGGTGTCCCCACACATCTGTGCCCCCCACCAGTCTCCTCATACACTTTTGTCCCCACACATCTGTGTCCCCACACTGGTGTCCCCACACATCTGTGCCCCCCACCAGTCTCCTCATACACTTTTGTCCCCACACATCTGTGTCCCCACACTGGTGTCCCCACACATCTGTCTCCTCACATTGGTGTCCCCATACATCTGTGTCATCACATTGGTGTCCCCATACATCTGTGCCCCCACATTGGTGTCCCCATAAATCTGTGTCATCACATTGCTGTCCCCATACATCTAATTTTTTGGCAGAATTTCGGAACATGCTTTACAAGCGCTCTGATTGGCTCATTCTGAAATCGAATATTCGAGATATTTTATCCAAATGTCACAAAATGCGAAGGATAAATTCCTTTCTTGAATTTCTACAGTAACACTCTAAAATCGAATATATGTTTAATTTTATTTAAAAACAATATTGCGAATTTCTCGAGCGTGCTTGCGCGATCGCGCGAACAACACGCACGCGCGACTACTTCCTGGAACTTGGAAACTTGCCAGTTTCATTTTCCATAGGTAGCTGTTGTTGGTCTAGTGCCCAGATTTCTTTTCTTAAAAAAATGGTCGGGAGTAATCTAACACCAACTGAGGAGAATTTGCTGATCTGTGTGAGTATTTGAATTATCTTTACCTGCACTTTAGACTAGTTTAAAAGTTAGTATATAAGATCAGATATTAGTATTTCCCAAACAATTTCTCTCCTGGTGTTACAAAACTACAAGTCCAAGCATGCCTGTGCAGCTGCAGACACCCTGCTTGGTAAATGTCTATTTAGGCACTTTCCTTGCTATTTTGCATAATGAATTTAACATGTTGTGCACACCGGTGTGCACACCGGGCTAATTTGTTCAGATTTGGTGTTTACGAGACTAAAACTTTTTTTTGGCTAGAAAATTACTTAAAACCCCCAAACATTATATATTTTATTTTGTTCTAACACCCTAGAGCAGGGGTCTCCAAACTTTTTACTTCGAGGGCCACATTCTATATTTTACTCATATCCGCAGGCCGGAAAAATAATTTAACTAAATAAATCCACAGTAGAAGAAGAATAGCATTTTACTTACTGTTGACAGCAGAACTGGATGATGGTCCTGTCGTCTAATAAAACGATGGACCATCGTTCAGCGGGTTAAACTACCAGCGTGCATGAGGTTTTACATCCGTGTCCTCACCAGTCTCCCCCACATCTATGTCCCCACACTGGTGTCCCCATATATCTGTGTCCCCCACATTGGTGTCCCCATACATCTGTGTCCCCACATTGCTGTCCCCACACATCTGTGTCCCCACCTTGGTGTCTCCACACATCTGTCTCCTCACATTGGTGTCCCCACACATCTGCGCCCCCCACCAGTCTCCTCATACACTGTTGTCCCCACACATCTGTGTCCCCACACTGGTGTCCCCACACATCTGTGCCCCCCACCAGTCTCCTCATACACTTTTGTCCCCACACATCTGTGTCCCCACACTGGTGTCTCCACACATCTGTCTCCTCACATTGGTGTCCCCATACATCTGTGTCATCACATTGGTGTCCCCACAAATCTGTGTCCCCACACTGTTGTCCCCACACATCTGTTACCCCACCAGTCTCCCCACAAATCTGTGTCCCCACACTGTTGTCCCCACACATCTGTTACCCCACCAGTCTCCTCATACATCTGTGTCCCCACATTGGTGTCCCCATACATGTGTTCCCACCAGTCTCCCCACAAATCTGTGTCATCACATTGCTGTCCCCATACATCTGTGTCCTCACATTGGTGTCCCCATACATCTGTGTCCCCACCAATCTCCACACACATCTGTGACCCCACACTGGTCTCCCCACACATCTGTGTCCACACCAGTGTCCTCATACATCTGTGCCCCCACACTGGTGTACCCACAATTATGTTTCCCCACACATCTGTTAGCCCACCAGTCTCGTCATACATCTGTGTCCCCACATTGGTGTCCCCACACATTTGTGTCCCCAGCAGTCTCCCCACACATTGCTGTCCCCACACATCTGTGTGCCCACACTGGTGTCCCCACACATCTGTGGCCCCATCAGTCTCCTCATACATCTGTGCCCCCACATTGATGTATGGTGGACACCCATTTGGGGACACAGATGTATGAGGAGAGTGGTGGGGTAACAGATGTATGAGGAGACTGGTGGGGGTCACAGATGTGTGTGGACACCAGTGTGGGCACCCAGATGTGTGAGGACACAAGTGTGCGGACATAGATGTGTTGGGAGACTGGTGGGGGCACACATGAAGTGTGGGGACACCAATGTGGGTACACAGATGTATGAGGAGACTGCTGGGGACACAGATGTATGAGGAGACTGGTGGGGGTCACACATGTGTGTGGACACCAGTGTGGGCACCCAGATGTGTGAGGACACAAGTGTGCGGACATAGATGTGTTGGGAGACTGGTGGGGGCACACATGAAGTGTGGGGACACCAATGTGGGTACACAGATGTATGAGGAGACTGCTGGGGACACAGATGTATGAGGAGACTGGTGGGGGTCACACATGTGTGTGGACACCAGTGTGGGCACCCAGATGTGTGAGGACACAAGTGTGCGGACATAGATGTGTTGGGAGACTGGTGGGGGCACACATGAAGTGTGGGGACACCAATGTGGGTACACAGATGTATGAGGAGACTGCTGGGGACACAGATGTATGAGGAGACTGGTGGGGGTCACACATGTGTGGGGACACCAGTGTGGGGACCCAGATGTGTGAGGACACAAGTGTGGGGACATAGATGTGTGGGGAGACTGGTGGGCACACTGATGTGGGGACACAGATGTATGAGGAGACTGCTGGGGACACAGATGTATGAGGACACTGTTGGGGACACCGATGTGTGGGGACACAAGTGTGGGAACACTGGTTTGTGGGGAGACTGTTCGGGTTACTGATGTATGGGGACACTAATGTGGGGACACAGATCTATGAGGAGACTGGTGGGTCAACAGATGTGTGGAGACACAAGTGTGGGGACACTGATTTGTGTGGAGGCTGGTGGGGACACAGATGTGTGTGTGATCCCCACACATCTGTGACTCCACCAGTCTCCTCATACATCTATGTCCCCACACATCTGTGACTCCACCAGTCTCCACAAAAATCAGTGTGCCAACACTTGTGTCCCCACACATCTCTGTCCACACACTGGTATCCCCACACATCTGGCTCCCCACACTGGTGTCCCCACAATTATCTGTCCCCACACTGTTGTCCCCACACATCTATCCCCACACATCTGTTTCCCTACCAGTCTCCTCATACATCTGTGTCCCCACATTGGTTTCCCCACCAGTCTCCTCATACATCTGTGTCCCCACATTGGTGTCCCCATACATCTGTGGGCCCAATAGTCTCACCACACATCTGTGTCCCCATTAGGGCACCCCCTACTGCTGTCCCCATTAAACCCCCCTCCACTGGTGTCCCCATAAGAGCACCCCCCGCTGGTGTCCCCATTAGAGAACCCCCCCACTGGTGTCCCCTTTAGAGAACCCCCCCACTGGTGTCCCCATAAGAGCACCACCCCCTACTTGTCACTTGTATCCCCATTAGAGCACCTCCCACTTGTGTCCCCATCAGAATTGTGTCATATCAGAGTCATTCAGCCACCCTCCACAGTAGTGTACAGTAATCATCTCGCATCAGCCCCCCTCCCTCCTCCACGATTGTGTACTTTACTAGCGCGTCAGAGATTACACACACTGGCTGTTCAGACCTGCTGCATTTCCCGACTCCCGCCACGCCTTAATACACACTCGTTACTGGTTAACAGCGAGGCGGGAGGGGGAGCAGGGCGTTGTGGCAACGAGTCTAAAACAAATCATTGGCTGCTAGGATGCCCGTGGACCCTGCAGCCTACACAAACACAGTGAGGCGCCGGGAGAGATTGCGGGACCTGCGCTGCATATTGTTAGGGACGAATATTCAGCGCAGGTTCCACAACTAACTGGTGGACCAGTGACTCCAGCTGCGTGCCGGAGAAAATGGCCTGGCTGGCCGGATGTGGCCCGCGGGCCGTACTTTGGTGACCCCTAACCTAGAGAATGAAATGGTAATCATTGCAATATTTCTTGCCACACCGTATTTGCGCAGCGGTCTTACAAGCGCTCTTTTTTTGGAAAAAAATATTTTTTTTTGAATTTGAAAATAACACAACAATAAAATTTGCACAATTTTTTTAGATTTTGTGAAACATAAAGTTACGCCGAGTAAATTGATACCCAACATGTCACGCTCAAAAATTCTGCTCGCTCGTGGCATGGCGTCAAACTTTCACCCTTAAAAATTCTCGATCGGTGATTATTTAAAAATTCAACAGGTTGCATTTTTTCAGCTAAAGAGTAGCTCTAGGGCTAAAATTATTGTTCTTGCTCTAACGATTGCGCCGATAACTCACTTGTGTGGTTTGAACACCATTTTCATATGCGGGCGCTACTCGCTTATGCGTCGCTGTTTCCTAAACGGAGCCTACAGCTGTTGCAAAACAACTCCCCGTTATTACCGGACAGCCATTAACTGTCCAGCCATGCTCCTAGTTAAAGTTTAATTCTTGTACAGCTGGTGACGGGGAGCTACATGGTATATCAGAGCATGCTGGTAGTTGTAGTTTTAAAATAACATCAACTCCATTATTTATTCTAAATTAATTCATCTAAAAGTCTAAAAAATGGCAAGATAAAAAATCTGTCATGTTAACCCTGTCATTGATTAATAAGGCGAGAATGCTATCAATGTTGAATAACATAGATTTCCGTCATATATCCATAAGGTTTTAAACAAAAGTATTCTAATATACTTTCTTCTTCATCTTGCAGAAGTTCCTGGAAAAGGGCTATGATAACCTGCATAGTCAGGCAGAAAAGAAGGAGGTGGTGAGCTCCGTCCAAGAACTATTAGCAGGACATCCTGGTGGGCCACCGGGTCGCATGGCCATTGTTAAGAAATGGTCCGACCTTAAAAGGCGGCACATGGACCGTGTGAGGCGCCTCCGTGCTAAATTTCACCCAGGTAAGTTATTGTTGACAGTTATGTTTTTTTTATCTATAGTGTATTTTCTGCGTGTACTCTAGAGAGGAGACGGACTGCAGGATTTGGGAGTAGACAGGCCTCCCCCAGAGGCAATATGCCACCTTTCTCCATGCCCCTGGTGACAATGGCGTGTGAGAGGGGGTCCTCACATACAGGCCGTCCTACCTGCTCCGCTTTGAAGGCCAACGTGGCAGAGGGACTCCCTATAAGGTAGTGAGAGGATTGGCCCGCTCAAACAGCCCCGTTAGTCCTTCGCCTCTCTTTTTAGAGACCGCGTGGCCATAGTGCGCGCATGTTAACCCAATTTTCTAGTGCGCGTGTAAGTGTGGTGGTTTTTGTGGGAGGGGGGTAGGCGTACTAAGCGCAGGCTTACCTCGCATAGCACTCCCACCGGAGGCCGGGCTGAGACCACCAAACGCAAGTAACATGTAGCCTAGAGCGGGATCTGAACCCCTAGCTGCAGAGGTGAATGGCTTGTCAGCGCAGTGGCAATCGCGTTGACCCACCGCAGCTCCTTTGTTGACAGTTAGTTAAGGTCATATGTAATTAATGTAAGGGCAGATGTTATTAACCCAGACGCCATGTTGTGGTAACATATATCACCACCAGCCAAGGTATTCATAGCACTGTTGAAAAAAGACATGGGACATCAGACAGCAACACAGAAGTTATGTGGGAACATACATTTCCCATTGCTTTGCATGGGACTTTATACAAAAACCACGACCATCACAAATGGGGGTAGTTAATGGTTAAATTAACTATCCTATGCTTTAAGTGGACGTGTAAGCAACATGTGACCAAGTGTTATCTAAAAATCTACAGCTGTTATGAAGTAACATGTATTACCCATAGAGTTGAATGGGAATTTAAAGAAAAACCACCACCATGGCAAATGGGGGAGGGTAAGGCTTAAATCACCTATACAATGTTGGTGGCTGACATATAAGTAACCTGTGTGCCAAGTTTCATGTAAATATCTTTCGCCGTTTGGACATGATGCTGGAACATACATACATACATACAGACACGTTGAGTTTTATATATATAGATTCCCACTATATTCCTGTGTTAGGCGTGGGGTTTTCATAGTAATCCCGTGTGATCCATCAGGCCCTTTTTTTTTAACATGATATAGTCAGAACAAAACAAAGGAGACAAAAACAGCTCATTTTACCATGGTGGCAGACCAGCTCACG
Source organism: Rana kukunoris (assembly GCA_029574335.1). NCBI lineage: Eukaryota > Metazoa > Chordata > Amphibia > Anura > Ranidae > Rana > Rana kukunoris. The sequence continues at coordinate 497,281,559 of CM056050.1, read as the reverse complement.
CTCAGTCCCCTGTAGTGCCCACAAGACCCTTTAATATAAAATTTTCCCATTGGTTAACTGTCTATATAAATTAAGTTGTATTCATATACAATACAGCAGAGCACACCGAATTTGCATACGTCATTAGAAAATATTTTTCTAATATATGAACATTGTGTTATTCTAGGAGTTCCGCTACCCACGGTGCGAAATAAACGCAAAAGGTGCCAGGACACCGATGAGGAGGAAGAAGAGGAGGATGTGCCAGAGGAGGATGAGGCAGAGGAGGAGAGGGATGAGGATCAGCCAGGCACCTCAGAATCGACAGCCACCGCTCCTGTTATGGAGGATGGCCCCCCCCCAAATAGTGCCGACACAGCAGATGGCAGTATGCTGGTGGCTGGAGAGGTGGAGGTGCCTCTAACTGTAGCTCCGGTTAGCCTCCTTCAGGAAGGTAAAGATGTGCACAATGATTAATAACATTTCAACAATAGAATGTAGATTTAAAAATGGAAAACATATAAAGCGCACCCGTCAGATTGCAGAACCATAATAAGGTATTTATGATAGAAGTATACAGGTAGTGCAGTATTATTAGGCAAGTTGTATTTTTGAGGATTCATTGTATTATTGAACAACAACCATGTTCTCAATGAACCTCAAAAAATCAATAATATCAAAGCTGAATATTTTTGGAAGTAGTTTTTTTTTTTTTTTTGGGGTTAGCTATTTTAGGGGGATATCTGTGTGTGCAGGTGAGTACTATTACTGTGCTGAATTATTAGGCAACCAAACAAAATAAAAATATATATACCCATTTCAATTATTTATTTTTAACAGTGAAACCAATATAACATCTCAACATTCCCAAATATACATTTCTGACATTCAAAAACAAAACAAAAACAAATCAGTGACCAATATAGCCCCCTTTCTTTGCAAGGACACTCAAAAGCCTGTCATCCATGGATTCTGTCAGCCAATTACTAATTTGACAAATAATTCTGCACTCCCGGTCTGTGCTAGACACATAACAAGTGTATAGACATGGTAATGATTGATTAATAAGCAAAAGAAATATTTTATTTTTTTGTTAAGGGTCTTTGAAAAGAAATTGTTTTTGCTTATATCCTAACAGATGTAAATGATTTGGTGGGCAATCAGGCCGCTGTAAGCAAAATGATGGAGAGAATTCTTGTCAATCGGCAGCAAATTGACTACCTGCAAAAGCAAACGAAAGAGCTGGAGAAGGAGCACGCAAAACTGATAGTAAAGCAGACAAAAATTGTGAATCGTATGAGGCTTCACCTTCAGTAATAATTTCTTCAATAAAAAGCTTTATTTTTTTGAAATGTTTCCTTTGTTCTTGAGATAGATTTTTAGGTTTTTCAACACATCTAACTTCACATCTAACACATCAACATCAACACGTCACACTTCCTAATAAGCAAAATCATTTTATACTATTATTTTATTTAACACAAAACTAGGACAAACTAAAGTACACACACACAGTCACGACGAACACAAACTAAACTGCTTTAAAATGGACATAACAAAAGCAACAATATATATAGATATAGGGCCAGATTCAGGAACAGTTAGGCTGGCGGATCCAGTGATCCGCCAGCCTAACTGTGACTTTGAGCCGGCGTTTCTGTTTTCTGTAACCAGAAAACAAAAAAAGGCCGGGTTGAAGCTCCAATGCGAGCAGCGTAACTAAGTTTCGCCATCGCATCGTTACTTCAACTTAAAAATGGCGCCGGGGGCGTTACCGCCGATTTACGCTCCAAAAATATGTTAATGAGCGGAAATCGGCAATTCGCGATCGAATAACGGCGCGACGCAGTGACGGTACGACGTTTCCGGACGGGATACGCGGCGCATAGATATACCTACATGGGGTTGGAGTATCCTATGTTAGGTATAGCCGTCGTCATCGCGTGGGAAACAAAACAAAAAAAAGACGGTTCCGTTAAACGTTCATGAATGGGAATGTGACGTCATTGACGTTCATTCACAGAATTTGGAGCATGCGCACGGGGAAGTTTTGAGACTCGACGCATGCGCAGTACGTTGGCGGCGGGAACGCGCTTCGTTTAAATACTACACGGCCCGTACCCGCCCAATTTGAATTCCGCCCGCTCATTTGCGATGCGCTCCCGCAACTTTAGGAGCAAGTGCTTCGTGAATGACAGCACTTGCTGTTAAAATTGCGGTAGAGTAACGTAAATGAGAAGCGTTACTCTGGAGCAAAGATGCTCCCATCTACCTGAATCTGGCCCATAGAGAGAGAGAGCAAGAAAGAGAAAGAGAGAGTGCAGATTTGGTCTTGCATACAGGGTAATGGTTGCAGTATAAAGGCCGCAAATCAGGGCTTAACATAAAGTTTATTGTTTTATTAACACTTGCTGTTACGATCTAGTCTGGTAGCTTGTAGCGTTGCCTCATGGTGGATCCGCTGTGCCAGAGAGGACATGAAGCAATACTCAGCATGGAGGCAGCAGCAGTAGTATTAAAATGAAATGTGACTAGAAAAGACAATATTTCAGGGTAAATTATGCGGCGTGTTCATGCCTCCACCAATACTACTGACTGGAGACGGTGCCCCTGGAGATGTAAATGTGATCCAACCGTGTGTCAATCCAGTTCGGTCCATTGCCCCATCAAAAACTGCTACATCAAAAAGTAGCCCATCAAAAATGCACCATAAAAACGAGGCCTGCGCATCTTCACCCGTCTCACGATTCGATGCAATTACGATTATCAAGTCCACGATTCGATTCGATTCCGCGATGCATCACGATTGCAGCGCAAGTGCGCATGGCTCTCCCCCCTAAATACTAAAGGAGATGGTCAGAGACTGCAGACACAGTACCGCAGATGGTCAGAGACTGCAGACATAGTACAGGAGATTGTCATAAACTGCAGACATAGTACAGGAGATTGTCAGAGACTGCAGACATAGTACATGAGATGGTCAGAGACTGCAGACATAGTACATGAGATGGTCAGACTGCAGACATAGTACATGAGATTGTCAGAGACTGCAGACATAGTACATGAGATTGTCAGAGACTGCAGACATAGTACATGAGATGGTCAGACTGAAGACATAGTACATGAGATTGTCAGAGACTGCAGACATAGTACATGAGATGGTCAGACTGAAGACATAGTACATGAGATGGTCAGAGACTGCAGACATAGTACATGAGATGGTCAGACTGCAGACATAGTACATGAGATTGTCAGAGACTGCAGACATAGTACATGAGATGGTCAGACTGAAGACATAGTACATGAGATGGTCAGAGACTGCAGACATAGTACATGAGATGGTCAGACTGAAGACATAGTACATGAGATGGTCAGAGACTGCAGACATAGTACATGAGATGGTCAGACTGAAGACATAGTACATGAGATGGTCAGAGACTGCAGACATAGTACATGAGATGGTCAGAGACTGCAGACATAGTACATGAGATGGTGCAGACAGACATGAGATGGTGACTGCAGACATAGTACATGAGATGGTCAGAGACTGCAGACATAGTACATGAGATGGTCAGACTGAAGACATAGTACATGAGATGGTCAGAGACTGCAGACATAGTACATGAGATGGTCAGACTGAAGACATAGTACATGAGATGGTCAGAGACTGCAGACATAGTCCATGAGATGGTCAGACTGAAGACATAGTACATGAGATGGTCAGAGACTGCAGACATAGTACATGAGATGGTCAGACTGAAGACATAGTACATGAGATGGTCAGAGACTGCAGACATAGTACATGAGATGGTCAGACTGAAGACATAGTACATGAGATGGTCAGAGACTGCAGACATAGTACAGGAGATGGTCAGACTGAAGACATAGTACATGAGATGGTCAGACTGCAGACATAGTACAGGAGATGGTCAGACTTCAGACATAGTACATGAGATGGTCAGAGACTGAAGACATAGTACATGAGATGGTCAGAGACTGCAGACATAGTACATGAGATGGTCAGACTGAAGACATAGTACATGAGATGGTCAGACTGCAGACATAGTACAGGAGATGGTCAGACTTCAGACATAGTACATGAGATGGTCAGAGACTGCAGACATAGTACAGGAGATGGTCAGACTTCAGACATAGTACATGAGATGGTCAGAGACTGCAGACATAGTACATGAGATGGTCAGACTGCAGACATAGTACAGGAGATTGTCAGAGACTGCAGACATAGTACAAGAGATGGTCAGACTGCAGACATAGTACATGAGATGGTCAGAGACTGCAGACATAGTACAGGAGATGGTCAGACTGCAGACATAGTACAGGAGATGGTCAGACTTCTGACATAGTACATGAGATGGTCAGAGACTGCAGACATAGTACATGAGATGGTCAGAGACTGCAGACATAGTACAGGAGATTGTCATAGACTGCAGACATAGTACAGGAGATTGTCATAGACTGCAGACATAGTACAGGAGATTGTCATAGACTGCAGACATAGTACAGGAGATGGTCAGAGACTGCAGACATAGTACAGGAGATGGTCAGAGACTGCAGACATAGTACAGGAGATAGTCAGAGACTGCAGACATAGTACATGTCTGCAGTCTGACCATCTCTTGTACTATGTCTGCAGTCTCTGACTATCTCCTGTACTATGTCTGCAGTCTGACCATCTCATGTACTATGTCTTCAGTCTGACCATCTCATGTACTATGTCTGCAGTCTCTGACAATCTCATGTACTATGTCTGCAGTCTCTGACAATCTCATGTACTATGTCTGCAGTCTGACCATATCATGTACTATGTCTGCAGTCTCTGACAATCTCCTGTACTATGTCTGCAGTCTGACCATCTCATGTACTATGTCTTCAGTCTGACCATCTCATGTACTATGTCTGCTGTATATGACAATCTCATGTACTATGTCTGCAGTCTGACCATCTCATGTACTATGTCTTCAGTCTGACCATCTCTTGTACTATGTCTGCAGTCTCTGACTATCTCCTGTACTATGTCTGCAGTCTGACCATCTCATGTACTATGTCTTCAGTCTGACCATCTCATGTACTATGTCTGCAGTCTCTGACAATCTCATGTACTATGTCTGCAGTCTCTGACAATCTCATGTACTATGTCTGCAGTCTGACCATCTCATGTACTATGTCTGCAGTCTCTGACAATCTCCTGTACTATGTCTGCAGTCTGACCATCTCATGTACTATGTCTTCAGTCTGACCATCTCATGTACTATGTCTGCTGTATATGACAATCTCATGTACTATGTCTGCAGTCTGACCATCTCATGTACTATGTCTTCAGTCTGACCATCTCATGTACTATGTCTGCAGTCTCTGACAATCTCATGTACTATGTCTGCAGTCTCTGACAATCTCATGTACTATGTCTGCAGTCTGACCATCTCATGTACTATGTCTGCAGTCTGAACATCTCATGTACTATGTCTGCAGTCTCTGACAGTCTCCTGTACTATGTCTGCTGTATATGACAATCTCCTGTACTATGTCTGCAGTCTGACCATCTCATGTACTATGTCTGCAGTCTCTGACCATCTCATGTACTATGTCTGCAGTCTATGACAATCTCCTGTACTATGTCTGCAGTCTATGACAATCTCATGTACTATGTCTGCAGTCTATGACCATCTCATGTACTATGTCTGCAGTCTCTGACCATCTCATGTACTATGTCTGCAGTCTATGACAATCTCCTGTACTATGTCTGCAGTCTATGACAATCTCCTGTACTATGTCTGCAGTCTATGACAATCTCATGTACTATGTCTGCAGTCTGACCATCTCATGTACTATGTCTGCAGTCTCTGACAATCTGCTGTACTATGTCGGCAGTCTATGACAATCTCCTGTACTATGTCTGCAGACTCTGACCATCTCCTGTACTATGTCTGCAGTCTCTGACCATCTCATGTAACAGGAGATGGTCAGACTGCAGACATAGTACATGAGATGGTCAGACTGCAGACATAGTACAGGAGATGGTCAGAGACTGCAGACATAGTACATCTAAACACGTGGGCAGGACTTTACAGCGTCAGTAGTGACCATAGTAGTCCGTAGTGTCAAATAACTAGTGACATAGGTGTCGTGAGCAGCAGCAGTATTAGTAGCAGTAGACAATATAGTGTGTAATGACTCGGGAAAAAGGTGCCATGAACAGCAGCAGCAGCAGCAGTGTTAATAGTAATATAGAGTGGCAAATAACTTGTGACATAGGTGTCTTCAATGATGCAGAGGACTGATGGGAGAAAGTCATGTGGTCAGATGAGACCATAATATAACTTTTTGGTCATAATTCCACTAACCGTGTTTGGAGGAAGAAGAATGATGAGTAACATGCCAAGAACGCCATTCCTACTGTGAAGCATGGGTGTGGTAGCATCATGCTTTGGGGGTGTTTTTGTGCACATGGGACAGGGTTACTGCATTATAATAAGGACAGGATGTTCGGGGCCATGTATTGCGAGATTTTGGGCAACAACCTCTTTCCCTCAGTTAGAGCTTTGAAGATGGGTCGAGGCTGGGTCTTCCAACATGACAATGACCCAAAGCACACAGCCAGCATAACCAAGGAGTGGCTCTGTAAGGAGCATATCAAGGTTCTGGCGTGGCCTAGCCAGTCTCCAGACCTAAACCCAATAGTGAATTTTTGGAGGGAGCTCAAACTCGGGTTTTCACAGCGATAGCTCAGAAAACTGACTCATGTAGAGAAGATCTGTGTGGAGGAGTGGGTCAAATATCCCTCCTACAGTGTGTGCAAAGCTGGTAAAAAACTACAAGAAAGGTTTGTCCGCTGTAATTGCAAACACAGCCTACTCTACCAAATATTTACATTGATTTACTCAGGTGTTCAAATAATTTTTTTCAGCACTGTAAATAGATCAGGGAATGCATGACAAGGGACCCTTCAGTGCCCTGAACCGACGGCGGGTGCCAGAAACTCACCGCCGATCCAGGACTCATTCATCTTTATGAATGTGAGTCTGTCCACGGAGTCTGTGGACAGACGGGTCCTCTTGTCCGTGACCACCCCACCTGCCGCGCTGAATGTCCGCTCAGATAGTACGCTGGAGGGGGGGCAAGACAATAGCTCCAGCGCATACTGAGCGAGCTCGCGGCAGGTGTCCAATCTGGCAACCCAGTACTCCATGGGGTCGTCGGTATTCATACTCTCCGAAGCACCGGCGGACGCCATGTAATCTGCCACCATGTGGGCCAGACGCTGGTGGTGACTGCTTCTGCTGCTGCTGGTACTGGGTTGATCCGATTGGAAGAACATCCTCATCTCTTCCATTAGGTCCCCTGCTCGGCTGCTGCTGGGTGCAGACACCTGCTGGGTGAGATGAGGGGCGACAACTGGAGGACGGGGAGTTGCCTGCTCCAAACGGCTGACAATGCCTGCCTGCAGTTCCTCCATCCGGCGCTGCCTCCGACTGGCTGGGATGAACTGCTCCACTTTCCCCTTGCACCTGGGATCCAAAAGGGTGGCCATCCAATAATCATCCCTGCCCTTGATGGTCTTAACCCGGGGGTCCCTCCTGAGGCATCTCAGCATGTGGGCAGCCATGGGGAAGAGCGCAGCCCGCTGGGACTCCTCACTGCTGCCCAGGTCAATGAGGTCAGACTCTTCTTCCCTGAGGCGCTGCTGATCACGCTCAGAGCTGCCCAACCCCCGGACTATCGGTGCCCCCAACACCTGCTGTCCCTCCTGGCCAGGCCCTGACTCCAGGACGACACCAGCAACCTCGTCCTCATCATCATCATCCTCCTCCTCCTCCTCGTCCTGGCCCTGGTCTCGGTGGAGCAGTGCTGCCTCCTCCTGCTCCACCAAGGCACTCTCCCCAGCTTCGAGCAGGCGATCTAGTGTCCTCTCCAGCACGAACACTATAGGGAGCACGTCATTAAGGCCGACATGCTCCCTACTGACCATCTTGGTCGCCTGCTCAAAAGGGCCCAACACCTGGCAGACCTGGTGTATCTGCCCCCACTCCGCACAGGTGATGTACGGGAGTGTTGATGCTGGGCCGGCAGTGGGTTGCTCCAGCAGGTACTGCCTCACCGCCCTTCGCTGCTCCCACAACCTCTCCAGCATTTGGAGGGTGGAGTTCCACCGCGTTACACTGTCCACAATCAGCCTGTGAGGGGGCAGCCTGTTGACCCGCTGCCACTTGGACAGGGACGCGGTAGCGGTTGGGGAGCGCCTGAAGTGGCTGGCAATCCTACGCACCCTTAGCACAATGTCACTCAACCCAGGATAGGTGCGCATGAACTTCTGCACCACTAGGTTGAGGACATGTGCCAGACAGGGCACGTGAGTCAGACTGCCAGCCTGAAGGGCGGAGAGTAGGTTGCTGCCGTTATCACAGACAACCATACCTGCCTGGAGCCTTCGTGGTGTCAGCCACTTCTGGACCTGAGCCTGAAGTGCGGTCAGCACTTCTTGTCCAGTGTGTCTCCGGTCCCCTAAGCTAACAAGCTGGAGCACGGCCTGACAGCGCACGTGCACCACACCTGAGTAGCTACGGGGGCGCTTGCTGGGAGGCTCAGCAGCTGCGGAGACAGAGGCTTGACGGAGACCAGCAGTTCTCCCCTGGACACCCCGGGGCGGCACCACAAAATCTGTTGCCGCCGATCCCTCCCCGGCGCCTTGGAGGGAAACCCAATGGGCAGTAAAGCTTATGTAGCGCCCCTGCCCATGCCTGCTGGTCCAGCCATCCATTGTCAGATGCACCCTGTCGCTGACAGCGTGATCCAGCGACAGGGTTACATTCTTCACAATGTGCTGGTGTAGGGCAGGGACACCAGTCCTGGCAAAGAAATGGCGGCTGGGGACACGCCATTGGGGTTGGGCCTGCTCCAACATCTGTCTGAAGGGGTTGCTGTCAACGATATTGAAGGGAAGAAGATGTTGGGCAATGACCCTTGCCAGGAGCCCATTGAGGGAACGCACACGTCGGTCTCCGGTGGAGAAGGGAGTGTGGCGTTCAAAGGCGTCTGAAATAGTCGCCTGGCGCCGGACGGCAGTGCGGGACACGGACGCGGAGGGTGCTGTCAAAGTAGAGGTCTGGTTGCCGGTACCAGTACCACTAGTAGAGGGAGCGGGGGGGCATGACCTGCTGGGAAGAGATGAAGCTGTGGCAGGGGCTGCTGTACCCTGCTCACTTGTGGTGGTGGCACTGCTACCACCACCACGCTTCATCTCGTCATGCACCCGCCAGTGATTTATCCTCAGGTGCTGGTTCAGGGCTGTGGTACCCACCCGAGCCAAATGCTTCCCTCTCTTCACCCTGACTGAACAGATCCGGCAGATGGCCACTAGAGGGTTGTCTGCCACCAGGGTGAAGTAGGCCCAGACAGGTGACTTCAGCGTCACCCTCCCGTCAGATGGGGTAACGCTGACTTGCACCTGCTGGGACTCGGTACGCACAGGTGGAGCTGCCTGCTGCTGCTGCTGCTGCTGCTGCTGCTGACACCTCCTGCTGCCATCCCCAGTGGAGACCCTGACGCTGGTCTCCCTGGTGGTGACCTGGCGCACCGTTTCCACAGGGTGCCTACCTTCCCCGTCGTCACTGTCGCAGTGAGCCGACGAGACAGATGGCAACCATGATGGGTCACCCTCCTCGCCCCCAGAGATGTCAGACCAAGGGCTGTGATGTTGTGGTATGAGGGAACCAGCTGACATGGAGCCGATAGCCTGGCTCCGCTGTTCCCTCACCCACGCCTGGGTCTGACTAGGTGCTGATGTTTCCTGCACCAAAACAGCACCACCACTTTGAAGGGATGTCTCTGGGATACTGACGGCAGGTATCCCATACTCATCGTCCATCCCTTCAAAAAGGTCCTGACCATCAGGACAGAGCGGGAGCTCTGCCCGATGCATGGCCTCCACCAAGACATCCCTCTCACTGTCGCTGTCGAACAGTAAGATGCTGGACTCTTGGGGGCTGGGGGGGGGTACTACAGGCAACGGTGTAATAGTGGAACTACTGTGAGTCGGGACCGACGACTCAGTGGCACTGCTGTGCCCCATGTAGTCCACCACTCCTTGAGCCTGAGATGGCAATATGGGGCGGCTGCCAGATGCAAAAAAATCACGCATGAGGCGGACTCCCCTTCCACCTGATCCTCTAGCAATAGTAGGGGCACGAGAGGTACCCCGTGCTGGCAGCGACCCAGCACTGGGAGTAACTCCCCTACCCCTGCTGCCACGGCCACGGATGCCGCTCATAATTGCTGATGTGTGTGTGTGGGGGGGTAAACTTTATTGGGGGAGGGAAATGTGTGTAAAATGTTTTTTGGTGTTTTTTTAAAAGACAGGCACGCAGACAAAGACCTAAACAGACAGCTACTAAACTTTAATAAAACTAGTACACCAAAGACAAGAACTACAAAAAATAAAAATAAATGCACTCAACAAACACTAACTGCTTACACAAACGTATATGACTATAAACTAAGGCTACTTTTTTTTTTTTTTTTTTTTTAAAACACTAACTGACAAGGACTACAACTACCAAAAAATAAAGAAACACTAACTAATAACTTTTTTTTTTTTTTTTTTAACCAAGAAAACACAGACACTAAACACACACTAAAGTAAGCTAGCTGCAATAAATGTACACCAACAGTATGTACACTTACTATACAGAAATCTAACTAAAATGAACAACACAAAACCTAGCTTTTAAAAAAGCTCTTGGGCCTTTCAGGAAGCAGGAAAATCTGCAATTAAATGAATAAGAAGCAGTCAATAGCTAAGCTGCAACTTACTACACTAACAGAAGTGTAACAACACAGCAGAAAAAAAAAAGAGCTTTTAAAAAAGCACCTGCGCCTTTAAGGAATGAGGAAATCTGCAATATATGCAATTAAATGAATAAGAAGCAGTCAATAGCTAAGCTGCAACTTACTAAACTAACAGAAGTGTAACAACACAGCAGAAAAAAAAAAGAGCTTTTAAAAAAGCTCCTGCGCCTTTAAGGAATGAGGAAATCTGGAATATCTGCAATTAAATGAATAAGAAGCAGTCAATAGCTAAGCTGCAAATTACTAAACTAACAGAAGTTGAACAACACAGCAGAAAAAAAAAGAGCTTTTAAAAAAGCTCCTGCGCCTTTAAGGAATGAGGAAATCTGGAATATCTGCAATTAAATGAATAAGAAGCAGTCAATAGCTAAGCTGCAACTTACTGAACTAACAGAATTTGACCAACACAGCAGAAAAATAAAGGGGCTTTTAAAAAATCTATAGGGCCTTTCAGAAATCTGGAATATCTGCAATTAAAGCAATAGGAAGCAGTCAATAGCTAAGCCTGCAACTTACTACACTAACAGAAGTTGAACAGAGCACAAAACAAAAATTAGCTTTTAAAAAAGCTCTTGGGTGTATTGCTTTGCAAAAAGCAGTTTAGGATTATGAGCTGGAAAATATCCACTGGAATCAGTAAGTACTGTAGCAAATAGCAACCATAAAGGACAATGCTGATGATGATGATGCAAGATGCAAAATACCAGCAACACAGAAACAGTCTCCACACTCTCTAGCCAAGTTCTGGATCTGCAATGAAATGCTGCTGGGAGTGACCTTATATAATGCCCATACAGGCAGGTTCCTATTGGTTGCTAACCTATGACGAGTGTGGAAGGAGAACTCTGATTGGCTCTGATGCAGAAGGGCGGAGTAAATAATCGCGCAATATCCCTATTGCCGAATATTCGCATTGCGAATATTCGGCAATATAAAAAATTCGCGTCAACTACTCGGACCAAGGTCTCTAATAATAACAGCAATGCTTTTAGACGTCGAAGGAGATCACTAGGATGTGATCTATTTTAATAATGAAACTGAAATAATCGTTCTGAGGCGGAAGAAAAGATAATCGCGCGATATCGCTACTCTCGCGTAATCGCATTGCGAATTTTTCGGCAATAAACAATGATCGCGCGATAAGCCTAGTGACGCACATTCGCAATGCGAATATTCGGTAATATAAAAGGATCGCTGCAGCTACTCGGCCCAAGGTCTCTAATCATACCAGCAATGCTTTTAAACGTCGACGGGGATGTCTAGGATGTGATCTGTTCTAAAAAAAATATTGGAAAAATTCGAATATTCGAAATAGCGAATATTCACCGCGAAATTCGGAATATATCGCGAATACTCGAATATGCCATATTCGAGCCGAATATTCGCAATACGAATATTCGTGAGCAACACTACTAAGGAGGACCTGTGGCAGGAACTTTATCCTACAATTGTTTGAGTAATACTCCAGCTGCCAGGTCAGTGAGAGAGGCCTGTCAAGGTATGGCGCAGAGAGGTGTTACGCTTGGGAGCAGGACTGTTTCCCTATCATCACGCTTAAATTTGCTATTCTCCTTTCTTCTTCAACTTTACTTTCCTCACTACAGGTTTTATTGTTTTTACCAAGCTGGGTAATAAAGAGCACAGCAAAGAGCACCTGTTGCTGACATTCCTTTACTTCTACCAAATGCAATACGCATCATTCACCCCTAGGAATTCGGGGGAGCCATGAGGTAAATGTGTCACCCAAAACAACCCGCAGCTCCTCCGGGGGTAGTGCTACATACGTTTTTTTATTGTCTGTGTCCCTATTGGGCTGATTTGTCATTCTGCATTATTTGTACTTGAGACCACTGTCACAAAGAAAACCGACCATACACTATTTTTTGGGGGGTATAAAAAATGGTCCTCCCCAAACAGGATATTGCACTAAACCTGTAAGTAAATAAGAGAACCAGAGCCTTCGCTAGGTGGAAGAGTAGGTTTGATAATAAAGTAGGCAGTGCCTCCACCTAGGCAGGGCCGGCGCTACCACTAGGCGGATTAGGCAGCCGCCTAGGAGCGCACTGCCGCCTAGAGCGCATCTACGGCCACTAGGGGTGTTGAAATAATTGGCGGCAGCAATCGCAATGGCGCGCCCTGTCTCCCCTGGCATCTTCCTGTCCCGCTCCTCCAGGTTAGTCAGAGGCACCCCCCTCCTTCTCCCCCTCGTTCGCACTGCTGCCCACTCAGATCGCTCAGTAACTCCTCAGAAGGCGATCTGCAGGGGGCGGAGTCCTGTACCGCTTGGATTAGGAGAGAAGATGAGCTCTGAAGGGGGGGGGGGGTTTTAGAACATCGCTGAGGAGGCGGGGTTGGACGGTCCGGTGGAAGAGGGTGGAGTCGGTCAGTAATGGAGGAGAGAAAGTTCAGTGTCCAGTGATGTTAGGAGCTGGGATGGGGCTCCGTTCTCATCACACTGCTTGTCATCTGCCTGAAGGTGAGTCACCATCTATTTACACACATTGACTGCTGTGTGAGAGGACCTACTGCCAGGGGGATACCGACATCCTAACACAGTTGTCTGCATTCTGACTGTGTGCAGAGGAGTGTACTGTACACCCCCCGTGCCGCCCCCCACCTGTATACTGCACATCCCCCTAACTGTATACTGCACACACCCACCCCCCTAACTGTATACTGCACACACCCCACCCCCTTACTGTATACTGCACACACCCCACCCCCTTACTGTATACTGCACACACCCCACACCCTTACTGTATACTGCACACACCCCACACCCTTACTGTATACTGCACACCCTCCACCCCCTTACTGTATACTGCACACCCACCCCCTTACTGTATACTGCACACCCTCCACCCCCTTACTGTATACTGCACACCCACCCCCTTACTGTATACTGCACACCCTCCACCCCCTTACTGTATACTGCACACACCCACCCCCTTACTGTATACTGCACACCCTCCACCCCCTAACTATATACTGCACACCCCCCACCCCCTTACTGTATACTGCACACCCCACACCCTTACTGTCTGTATACTGCACACACCCCACCCCCTAACTGTAAACTGCACACCCCACACCCCCTTACTGTATACTTCACACCCTGCACCCCCTTACTGTATACTGCACACCCTGCACCCCCTTACTGTATACTGCACACCCTCCACCCCCTTACTGTATACTGCACACCCTCCATCCCCTAATTGTATACTGCATACCCTCCACTCCCTTACTGTATACTGCACACCCTCCACCCCCTAATTGTATACTGCACACCCTCCAGCCCATTACTGTATACTGCACACCCTCCACCCCCTAATTGTATACTGCACACCCCCAGCCTCTAACTGTACACTGCACACCCCCTAACTGTACACTGCACACCCCCTAACTGTATACTGCACACCCCCTAAGTGTATATTGCACACCCTTACCCCCTAACTGTATACTGCACACCCTCCACTCCCTTACTGTATACTGCACACCCCCCAGCCCCTTACTGTATACTGCACACCCCCCAGCCCCTTACTGTATACTGTACTGCACACCCTCCACCCCCTTACTGTATACTGCACACCCCCACCCCCTTACTGTATACTGCACACCCCCACCCCCTTACTGTATACTGCACACCCCCCAGCCCCTTACTGTATACTGCACACCCCCCAGCCTCTTACTGTATACTGCACACCCCCCACCCCCTAACTGTATACTGCACACACCCCACCCCCTTACTGTATACTGCACACCCCCTTATTGTATACTGCACACCCTCCACCCCCTTACTGTATACTGCACACCCCCCACCCCCTAACTGTATACTGCACACCCCCCACCCCCTAACTGTATATTGCACACCCCCACCCTCTTACTTTATACTGCACACCCCCTTACTGTATACTGCACACCCTCCACCCCCTAACTGTAATCTGCACACCCCCTAACTGTATACTGCACCCCCCCCAGCCCCTTACTGTATACTGCACACCCCCCAGCCCCTTACTGTATACTGCACACCCCCCACCCCCTAACTGTATACTGCACACACCCCACCCCTTACTGTATACTGCACACCCCCTTACTGTATACTGCACACCCTCCACCCCCTTAATGTATACTGCACACCCCCACCCCCTAACTGTAATCTGCACACCCCCCACCCCCTAACTGTATATTGCACACCCTCACCCTCTTACTTTATACTGCACACCCCCTTACTGTATACTGCACACCCTCCACCCCCTTACTGTATACTGCACACCCTCCACCCCCTTACTGTATACTGCACACCCCACACCCCCTAACTGTATACTGCACACCCTGCACCCCCTAATTGTATACTGCACACCCCCAGCCCCTTACTGTATACTGCACACCCCCACCCCCTAACTGTATACTGCACACCCCCTAAGTGTATATTGCACACCCTTACCTCCTAACTGTATACTGCACACCCCCACCCCCTAACTGTAATCTGCACACCCCCCACCCCCTAACTGTATATTGCACACCCCCACCCTCTTACTTTATACTGCACACCCCCTTACTGTATACTGCACACCCTCCACCCCCTTACTGTATACTGCACACCCTCCACCCCCTTACTGTATACTGCACACCCCACACCCCCTAACTGTATACTGCACCCCCTAATTGTATACTGCACACCCCCAGCCCCTTACTGTATACTGCACACCCCCACCCCCTAACTGTATACTGCACACCCCCTAAGTGTATATTGCACACCCTTACCTCCTAACTGTATACTGCACACCCTTACCCCCTAACTGTATATTGCACACCCCCACCCCCTTACTGTATACTGCACACCCCCTAAGTGTATATTGCACACCCTTACCCCCTAACTGTATACTGCACACCCCCTAACTGTATACTGCACACCCCCACCCCCTAACTGTATATTGCACACCCCCACCCCCAAACTGTATACTGCACACCCCACACCCCCTAAGTGTATATTGCACACCCTTACCTCCTAACTGTATACTGCACACCCTTACCCCCCACCTGTATACTGCACATCCCTACCCCCCACCTGTATACTGTACTTTGGGGGTATTACACTGAGGTGATTCCATTTGGGGATTACAAAAAATCTCCACCAGCCATCTCCGCCTTACACATGGGCAGGGCAAAGGGGTGGAATCGGGGGGAGTTTGGACGGAGGCGGGGGGCGGCAAAATGAGGTTTCGCCTAGGGTGTCGAAAATCCTTGCACCAGCCCTGCACCTAGGACAAGGTCTCTGTGAGCTGAGGGGATTCCCTTTCTGAGAAATTAACCAGTAATCTAATCAAAGTAATTGGGAGCAGAGGAACTACTTCATCTTTAATCTATAATTTACTTTTATTTAAAAAAAGAAATTAACCAGTAATCTAATCAAAGTAATTGGGAGCAGAGGAACTACTTCAACCAGCATATAACATTAATCCTAATTATATAAATGCACATTAGAATGGAAATAATACAAGTTTTATATAAGAAATGATTATTATTAATATTAATAGTACATACATCCAATCCTTTAAGCCACGCCCTGCCGGAGATCACAAACGGCCACAATACAATATGAGGAAATATGTGTGACTATTGACATCCGTGTACTAGAACTCAAAAAAAGGGGGGTATAAATACTATACAGGCATATTAAATAAGTATTATTTACACATAAACTGTGTGTTGATACCATGGCTGAAAACCCCTAGCATATATGATAGTGAATTGTTAGGACAAATATTCGGTTAGAGTATTTGAACATGCTAGAATACAGAAGTCTGTGTACAGTTACTTCCGATGCGAGCAAAAGGGGGATTAAGGGGTACAATCCCCCCAAAAAGAAGGTAAATAAACCTTCTAAGGGCCTAAAGACATGGCTGACCCATAGTACACCAGAGGTGTGGGTCATAGGTTAGGGGTGCAGGGGTTAAACCGAACATGGAAAAACACACAGTAGTGTCTTATCTCTATGTATCAAAGGGGAAGGGGTGTTTGACCACCCAATACTTGTAGGCAACTTGTACCCATTGATTTCAATGGAAGTTGCCTCAGAAGTCTGATCCCTGTCTTAACTGAAGCAACAATACAGGAAGATAACATACATTTCTCAGGCAAACCCCTCCCTCCCACAGAGCTGATTGTTGTGTGATTGGCCACTGGAAAGCCTCCTGTCCTGGAGGTGACTTGAAGTTGCCTTGTACTGTCCTGGAGGCAACTTGAAGTTGCCTTGTAAGTTGCCTGATGATTCATGCTCAAGTCGTGTCCAAGTTGCCTCCCAAAGTCGTACTGGAAGTCATGTTGCCCCTGTGTGAACCGGCTCTTAAGCTGCCCATGCATGTATCGAAATTCCTCTGCTTCAGCAGGGATCAGCCAAATTTTAATCCATGCGTGGGCACTGTGGTTGAGCAGGGTTTGATCTACCAGTTGACTTCTGTTCTAATGCCCTGTCTGACTTTAACTACTTGATCAGCCTTGCAGGCTACAGGCTGAAGTGCTGATCAGTGTATTCAGATGGTGGGGAAATCTCCCCATTGTCAGAATACAAAGACACAGCGGGGAGGATTCCACCATCGACCTTGAATTTGAGGATGGTTGAGACAAAAAAAAAATACTAATGTATGGCCAGCTTTGGACTTTAATTTTGTGTACAAATTTTTTTGCACAACCCAGTGAAGTGTCGCTGAATAGACAGAATTTGGACACTGGCACCACAGGGGGCAACTGGTGCTGTTGTGACCATCCACTAAGTGTAGAATTAGGACAGATAAAGGATCCCTGCCTAGTATAGTGATGCCTTTCTTTACAACACGGTGTTCAGCTTGCACACTAGTTGATAAAAAAATGTTACAGTCACTGCCGGGCAACCAAGCACAGAAATATGATCACTAAGACAACTAACCAGTTTAAAAGTAGGTGCAGTAAGTGGTTCATTTGCAAAGTATTTCTGGTAGATTTCCTCAGGTAATATAGAGACAGGTTATCCTGTGTCAAGCAAGCATTAGTAAAATGTAGTAATCTTCTTAACAGAATCAGTAATAATTACAGTGAAATGGAAGCATCTTACTGTACCTACACATCAGGTCGTAACCTCCAGGGTAGTAACTTGACGAACTTGTCTAGCAGTAGAAGCACATTTTTTTCAAAATGTCCCATTTTCATGCATTTATGAAACCGTGCATCTTTATCAGGGCATGCAAATAGTTTGCAATGTGCTGTGTTGAACCACATATGAATCAGCACTTGTTCTGTATATGTGCAGCTCTACATTGTAGTTTATATTGGTGGTCTCCAAACTGTGGCCCTTTGCTTCATTTTATCCAGCCATTGGGGCACTATTTCATCCACGAACAATGGGGCATTCCCCCCCCCCAACTGACACCTGTGAAGGGGCACCATTCCTCCCACTGACACCAATCATAGGGCATTGTTTTTTCCTGCCGCGGTCAGGACCTTTTCTACTCCCACTGCCCAGAGTCTGGCCCTCCCTAAAGTCTGAAGAACAATAAACTGGCCCCTTGGTTAGAACGTTTGGAGACCTCTGGTTTAGATGAATCTTGTTATACTTTGTATTGGGAGAGAATGTGTCTTATAAAAGTCCAATTATGAATTCACAGACTGTACAGTACCAGTCCCCTGACTTGGGTTGTTTGCCAAAACCACAACAGTTTCTCCTTGGCTTGAAATTGTAATAGCCAAAAGTTAAATCTTTTCCCAATAGCAATATATTTCTAATGCGGGCTGAGTTCGTTTTTTCACTAGTTGGTCTTTTATCATTTCATCTGTTGGAGAACCAGGGTTATTGGTGACAACCAACGCTCTCAAAGCTGCTATAAATTGAATTGTGGATTTGCAATTGGATTGGATTGGATTGGATTGGATTGGAATAAATACTTATAGAGCGCCGAATGCGAGTTGTGAAACTCGCGTCTAAGCGCTTACCAATAAGCTGGGGGTATCCAGTTCCCAGGAGCAAAAAGAAGAAACTAAGACATCTAAGTAAAAGAGGGGAACAGACAAGAAAAAAAACAGAAATATAAAAAGAAGGGGGGGGGGGGGGTTTGTCAGGGCACGGAAAGCCTATCCCTACTCCCTGACCATGGACCGCAGCCTGGGATTAGGGCAGCGTCCTGCTGAGGGCTTGGAAGGCCAAGTCTCTATCTATAGGCTTGTGAAAAAAGAAATGTTTTCAAGCCCTTACGGAAGGCCATCAAGGAGGTGGATGCTCGGAGCTGATGAGGGAGCTGGTTCCAAAGAAAATTCCCCAGTGTTTGGAGTCGGCGGCCACCTTTTGAAGCTGATCAGCTAGATTTAATAATCGCTAACAGGGCGTCAGTCGAACGAAGCTCTCTGGGTGGAAAGTAATGTTCTGACATATTTGATAAATACATCGGACCTAGTTGCCAATAGGCCCGGAACACCAGAGTGCCTTGAACTCAACCTGTTTTACTATCGGGAGCCAGTGTAAATTCTTAAGCACCGGGGAGTTGTGATTCCGCCTTGGGCAGTTTGTAACTAATCTTGCAGCATGGTTCTGTGTAATCTGCAATCGTTTTATCCACTTCTGTGGGAGCCCTAGAAAGAAAACGTTAGAACAATCTAACCTAGAGTGGATAAGTCCATGAACTAAGATCATACGGTTGTGCTGAGTGAAGAGATTCTTAATTTTCCGTAATAATTGCAGATGATAGTTGGCGGATTTTATGCAATATTTTGCGTGAGGTACGAAACTTAGTTCAGCATCCAAAATTATACCCAGATTTTTGAGAGGCCCGGAGCAAAAAGAACAAGCCATAAGCGTAGGGCAGGGCATGACGGGGTTAACAGAAACCTTTACAAGCCAAGGGGGGAGTGGTCATGAGAGGTGCAGTGTGCAGAGGAGGAGAAGCTATAAATTCTCCCCCCTCCTTTCCCGGGTAACACAGTCTGGGGAGAAAAGTTCCCACCCACCCTCCCTTTATGTTATGGGCTTGCTGATAGTGGTGATAATGGTTGAGAGAATTGTTGTTTTGGGTGCTTTCCTTGTGTTTCGTTTCTCCTTATGCAGGTACGAGGTTCATGCTGTCGTGGCAGTGGCGGGTGTTTGGACTTTGCAGGAGAAGAAATTACCCCAAATATGGATGCCATTACCCAGAGGTGGTATGGGTTCTGAAGGGGTGTGGTTTCCAGTCTACCAAGGTGTAGCTGGAATGTTGGTTAATGGGGGCACTGCGGTCAGTGGTCGTTAGTGTTGAGCAGAATATGCCATATTCGATTTTGCGATATATCTCGAATATATAGTCGAATATTCGAGATATATTCGCTAAATACGAATATTCGTGATATTTTTTGGAAATGAAAATATTGCGAATTTTCGCTATTGCGAATCTTCGCTATTGCGAATGCGAATGCGAATCGCGAATTGCGAATGCGAAATTTCGAGAAATGCGGAAAGGAGCACTCTGATTGGCTCAGAATATTTGTGATATATTACAATACACAATAATTGCGAATATTCGGCAAATGCGGAAGGAGCACTCTGATTGGCTCAGAATATTCGTGATATATTACAATATAAAATAATTGCGAATATTCGAGAAATGCGGAATGGAGCACTCTGATTGGCTCAGAATATTCGTGATATATTACAATATAAAATAATTGCGAATATTCGAGAAATGCGGAATGGAGCACTCTGATTGGCTCAGAATATTCGTGATATATTACAATACAAAATAATTGCGAAATTTCGAGAAATGCGGAATGGAGCACTCTGATTGGCTCAGAATATTCGTGATATATTACAATATAAAATAATCGCGCGATATCGCTATTGCCGAATAATCGCATTGCGATTTTTCGGCAATATAAAATGAGCGCTGCAGCTACTCGGCCCAAGGTCTCTAATCATACCAGCAATGCTTTTAGACGTCGATGGGGATCTCTAGGATGTGATCTGTTCTAAAAAAAAAATTGAAAAAATTTGAATATTCGAAATAGCGAATATTCGCCGCGATATTCGTGTTATTCGCGAATACTCGAATATGCAATATTCGTAGCGAATATTCGCAATGCGAATATTCGTGAGCAACACTAGTGGTCGTCTCTGAGCCAGCTTGTCGGCTTGAGGTCTATGACCAGAGGTGAGGTACCGCAGTGCCAATAAAATGTTATAATGTTAAAAGGTTTTACAAGTCCGTGTTAGTGGTCCCTGCAAAGTCCAGCACTAGTATGAGAAGAACTGTTTTTCTCAGGAATTATATGGTTTATATATGTTATTTATTATTGGATGTTATCTAAAATAAAGGAGGCTGCTACGGCCAGTTTTACTCCAAGTTACAGTGGTGGTCTCATTATTATTAAAGGTTTAAGGGGGAGTATAAACAGTGTGTCCTAGCAGTAAAGGTTATATCTGGGATACCATAGTCATGGTCAATGGTGTCAAACGCCGCAGAGAGGTCCAGCAGCACCAAGGCTGCGGACCCCCCGCGCGCGTCGCGGACACCCAGCAGACGTTCCCTCATATCTAGGCCAGACATCTCCGTACCGCGACCGGGTCGAAATCCCGACTGACAATCATGGAACAGACCGTGTGACTCAAACCGCTCCTGCAGCTGGATAAACACAACCTGATCCAGGACCTTAGATAGAAAGGGCAGTAGAGAAATGGGGTGGTAGTTGGTAAGTATTGTGGGGTCCAGGCACGCTTTTTTCAATAATGGGAGTATGATTGCTCTCTTGAATCTAGAAGGCACTATACCCAGGCGGAGGGACAAATTAATTAATCTGAGATGTCAATAACCAGAGTGTCTTCTGAATGAACCAGGCAGGGCAGGGGTCATCAGGATAACTGGTTGGTTTCAGTTTTGAGATGATAGCTCTGATTTCTTCCTCTGACACTAGGCGAAAATTCTGTAGTTTTTCCGGGGTGATTATGGCTTTTGGTGTTGCACAGGGGGTGCTAAGGAGGATTGAGCACGGATTTTCTCCACTTTTGAAATGAAAGACTGGTGGATATCATTACACAGTTGTGGGGATGCCATTGCCATAATCTTGGAGTGGAATCTTTTTGGTTCAAAAATCTCCCGGACTATGGCGAACAGTTCTCCCGTTTGATTAGGGGTAACGCTAATTTTGGTAGTATAATATGTTCCTTTTAGCGTTTTTACTGCCTTGGCATAACCTCTGCAATGTATGTCCAGATTGCATTGAGATTTTAGCCATTTTCGCTCCAAGAGCCGTCTCTTTTTTTTGAGAGGGAGGAGGCTAGATGAATACCACGGTTGGGATTTCTGTAATCTCGGTCGGTTGTTAGCCATTGTGCTATCCACATTGCCAAAATGTATATTCTGCAATCACATTTACTTTATGCCTTTTTTTCATGTTTTAACGAAGGTTTACAACCTTTTAGTAGAATGGCGATATAACACAGCACCCCCCTGAAAAGGTAAGTATTAAAGAGGAACTGCAGTCTGCTCACATAATTTGTAATAAAAACATCTTTGCCATTCTGAAGCTTTCCTCCAACCACTTTGCATATTATTTTATATATATATATATATTGTGATTCTGTACTTGCCAAATATGCTGCAGAAATATCCCTCTTCTGAGTCTGGCTGCATCCATTTTAACTGTGGGCAGGTGAAGCTGCTGACTGTTCACTTCCTGGATTTACACAGAGGCAAACCTCCCAACTTGATATTTTCAGCATTTCACACACTATTTCTCTTTACTTCAATATCTATGATTTCACTATATTCATATTTCATACTTCTACATATTAGATGTTTATGGGAGGCCTTTATGTATGTCTGCCCTTATCATCAACCATTTAATTTTATTACTATATAATATTGATTATTTATTCTACCACTAGTTGCCAGCAACCTTCTATATGCCTAAATACTTATACCTATTTACTCAGCACCACATGCTGCTAATATTATGATCTCTTAATATGACAATTTTTGGGCATCTATTACAGGCATCCACTTCCCTGTTCCTCGGAGGGTGTGTACTTTTTGGCTCCTTGCAAGCCTCCTTGGGCGAATCACCCCCCCCCCCCCCCTTATGGCGTTGGTGCGATAACCACGAGGTCCCACTTTGGATTGTTTTTATGGTTTGCTTTATCCCTGATCACACTACTATCCATCCGCGATTTTTACGGTAAATGTTCCCTGTGTTTGGCACATTTATGTTTCACCTAATAATATGTTGAATTCTAAAGCATGTATTGTATATATTTTTTAGAATGCATTATCCCCCTGAAGAGACCTATAACAGGTCGAAACGCGTCGAGGAACCCAGATCGTGTTGAATCATTGTGCAATGTAACACTATCATGTACCCTGTTTATATGCTTTCATCCATCTGGAATCTTTTTGTGTGATCAGCAATGTTGTTCCAACTTCTATTGTATGATTTTAATAACCATGTGACCTTTGTCAACTGTCGATTAAATGATGTTTTACAGTATCACTGTTCCATTCATGTTTTGACCTCTACCATTATGCTGTTAAAAGCCCCATGGGGAAACCCTCTTTCTCTTTAACCTCCAGCTCTGCAGCCCCGTAGCTCTCATTGGACCTCTTATGACTCATCACCCCTCCCTGCTTGGCAAAGTCTCACATAAGCCTAGGCTAATGACCAGACAAGAAATGGGAAATGGGCTGTATAAGGCATTTACTGGCAAAAAAAAAAATACGTTTTACTATCCAAAGTTAAAACAACAAGGGCAGAAGATTTAATAGATGGAAAATTGAAAACATTACGGAAGGTCCACTTTAAGTGTCCTCTTCTACATGGAGCTACCAGCTTAATTTGTTTCTTTAGATTTAATTTTTATTTATGGTGCGTTTTGTTCATATCATTTATGCCCTTTGCTGTACCAAAAGCTGGCACTTAAAATAATAGTTTTGTCTATGGCATGCGAACTCCAGTTAATCTATTATCTATGACTTTGAACATACATTGTATGGCAACATTGGCTTGAGGCATCAATGTATTGCTTTCTTTTATCCAAACAGCTGGTTTCATCATTGCATATATTAACTTGCCCAGTGAGTAGAAAATAGTTGTAGTGGGATCAAAGAGGATCGTGCAATGCCTAATTGACTGTAATGGTTTAATAGTTACCTAACAACGACACAGAGCCATCATCTCTGATGGAACAAGCCCTGAAGACACAAAAGAGGAGATACATGGGAATTTGCTTTAATACTTAAAATCATTGGCAGCTTTTTGTGAAGCGACTGAATCATATGAAATTATACAACAAAAAAAAGTCTGGAAACCAATAAAACCTGGAATTTAATGATACATGATAGATGAAACAAGATGCTGCAGTTATTAGCATTGATAGAATTCCTTCTCAAAGTTTCTGATATCGTCCTGCAGAGGGCGATATAGGACCTACTGAAACAAAGTGGAGGAAAAGTTCTAAGAGAAATCAGAAATACCTTTATCTGTCTATTAGAAAAATGACCAGCATTTGCTGGACGTGACGTTATCACTGCTAACCACAGGATTGTAATCATTTAAACGATTTACTGCTTCTTTTACTAACATAATAACAGTATAACATCAACAGATTCCATTCAAATCAAGTGAGTGGCCTTCTTAAATTGTAAAGCAATAAAAACTATCAAGCGGGCAATCATTACTATTTGGAATGTCCCATTTTCTTGGATGTGAGTATACTCGTGGTTTACTGCTTGCTCACTTTACATTTTTCTTTTTCCCATTAACCACTTAAGACCCTGACCAAAATGCAGGTAAGAGACCAGGCCCCTTTTTGCGGTTCGGCACTGCGTCGTTTTAACTGACAATTACGCGGTCGTGCGAAGTGGCTCCCAAAAAAAATTGGCGTCCTTTTTTTCCCACAAGTAGAGCTTTCTTTTGGTGGTATGTGATCACCTCTGCAGTTTTTATTTTTTGCGCTATAAACAAAAATAAAGCGACAATTTTGAGGGGGGGCTGGATGTGTGACGTCATTGATCGCCTTTCCCTATATCAGGGAACAGACGATCAATGACAGCGCCACTGTGAAGAACGAGGAAGGTGTGTTTACAAACACCTCTCTCCTTTCTTCAGCTCCAGGGACCGATCACGGGACTCCGGCGGCGATCGGGTCCACGGGTCCCACGGTCACAGAGCTTCGGACTGGGTCACAGGCGCGCACCCGTGACCCTCGGCTGGGCATTTAACAATCACATCCAGGTACGTGATTGTGCCCAGCCATGCCATTCTGCCGACGTATATCGGCCTTAAGTGGTTAAACAGTCATTGGGCCTGATTTACTAAGCCCTATGCATGATGCATTCACAAACCAGGGTGGACAACTCATCTGTGATCTCACAGTAAAGCTGGCCATAGACGAGACAGTTTTTTTTTTGTTCAACCTATGGGTTGAACAGAAAAAAATGACTGGATTCCCCCATCCACATGGGTGCTCAGTAGGGACTTGCCAAATTTCGATCCATGTATGGCCACTGTGGTTTATTGTATTGTGACAGTGGGGAGGTTTCTCCGCCATCATAATACACTAATCAGCATTGTAGTCTATAGCCTGCAGCACAGATCAAGCATCTAAAATCTGACAGGGCAGTTGAACAAAAGTCCATCAGTATATTGACTTCAGTTCAACCACAGAGGCCATATATGGATCGAAATTCGTCTGATCCCTGCTAAACGGCTAGTGCGGAGCTAGTGCGGCTCGCGCATGCGCAGTGGGTGCCCGGCCGAGAAGCCGAAGGCTGTCACGGCTGGGTGCCCACAGTCGGGATGGAGACGCCGACTGGGGAGGGGGGGAGAGGAGCGGAGCCCCGGTCGGCGCATCGCTGGAACGCAGGAGCAGGTAAGTGAGTGTTTATTAAAAGCCAGCAGCTACACTTTTTGTAGCTGCTGACTTTTAATAAACACATTTTTTGGCTGGAACACCCCTTTAAGTTCCCTGCAATAGAAGGGGTATTATACTCACCTCTGCCATACTCATTTCTCCAGAGGACAGAGTCTGTGACTTACCCTCCCTTTATTGCTGGTTCACACAGGGGCAAAATGACTTACAGTGCTACTTTGCAAGGCGACTTTAGCGCTACTCAAGGCTGGTGCAAGGATTTTTGACACCCTAGGCAAAACCTAATTTTGCCGCCACCCCTGGCTCTACCCCCGACCCCATCCCCTTTGCCCTTCTTATGTATAGTATTTGTATACCCTACCCTTTTAATGAAGCGCCCATCAAATGCGGCCTCACCAGCGCCCATCAAATGCGGCCTCACCAGCGCCCATCAAATGCGGCCTCACCAGCACCCAATCAAATGCAGCCTCGACAGCGCCCAATCAAATGCAGCCTCACCAGCGCCCAATCAAATGCAGCCTCACCAGCGCCCATCAAATGCGGCCTCACCAGCGCCCATCAAATGCGGCCTCACCAGCGCCCATCAAATACGGCCTTACCAGCGCCCATCAAATGCGGCCTCACGGGGGAGTGCTTGATACAAACTTGGCATTTTTGGACAGAGCGGTGAACATACACACACATTTGCAAATTGCATGTCATTGTCATTACATAATATATCTCATTATCCTCCACCAGTCCCCAAGCCGACGCCAGGCACTGTGTTGTCCCATCATTTACGCTGCTTCCGCTGCAGCGGAACATCCTCGGGGGGGGGGGGGGTGCTGCGTGTGGAGACCGGAGAGCCGAGAGCGTCTGGTGGGGGGGGGGATGGTGCGCTGACGGCACTGTACTCAAACACCGGAGAGCACCCTGGGAGGTGGGCTGAACCTGCATACTGTCACATGTTACAGAGCACAAAGCGGGCTGGCAGGGGGGTGGGATGGGTTACAGAGTCAGAGCGGCAGGGCCCGGGGGAAGTGCTGGAATGTACCCACTGTATCCACTACACATGTCAGACTGTTTAGAGCGGAGATGGGGGCAGGGGGCCATGACGCTGCTTCACACATGTCATGGATGCCTGCCTGGTGTTAGTTCTAAGCTCTGTGGACTGTGCAGTTGTAGTATAACCAGCGGCCAGGCGCCCTAGGCGGCAGTGCGCTCTAGGCAGCTGCCTAATCCGCCTAGTGGTAGCGCCGGCCCTGGCGCTACTTAAAGTTGCCTTCAGGATAGGCGACTTTGGCTGTAGCCAATCATAGAATAATCAGCTCTGTGGGAGGGAGGGGTTTCCCTGAGTAAGCTATCTTCTTTTCCTGTAAAGTTGCTTCAGTTAAAAGGGTGATCCGACTTTGGGGGCAACTTCCATTGAAATCTATGTGTACAAGTTGCCTAGAAGTCGCCTTGAAGTAGTACAGGAACCCTTTCTGAAGTCGGAGCGACTTTAGTAGTGTACATTAAGACGTTGAATTTCTCATGTCACGCGACTTGGAGCGACATAAGTAGGATCTCAAGTCACAATACTGTGAACTGGCACTTATTCCTGCGTACACACCCTTGTTTTTCCTGACGTTCAAAAACACATTGTTTTTCACAAAGTGATTCCTTCTCCAGCCTGATTTGCATACACACGTTCATGCAAAAAAATGTCCGACCAAAGCGTGGTGACTTACAACACGCACAAGGGAACTATAAAGGGGAAGTTCCTTTCAAATGGCGCCACCCTTTGGGCTGCATACTTAATTCTGAGCATGCGTGTTATTTTCCCCTCAGAAAAGCATACACACAACCGTTTTTCACGACGAGAAAAAGACTGACGGTAAACACGACGAGAGCTGGTTTCAATTTCTTTGCGGGCAGTTTTTTAGTTGAGAAAATTGCTAGGGAGCATACACATGACCGGTTTTCTCACCCAATATAAAAATGGCAGTTTTCTCATCGTAAAAAACGGTTGTGTGTACAAGGCATAGGACTCTTCGAAATTTGACACTTCCAGAAGTGTCAGCTGCCTGTATCCCCTGTCAAGCATGGTAGTACTTAGCAGTGATGTAGGGGTTGGAGGATGGATCAACAATGAGAAGCACGAGGCACAGGCATCCGACACTCCTGGAAGTAGGGGTGGCCCGTCCATTATGGGGCGCCTGGGCACAGCCCCCCCCCCCATTCTCACCTCCCCCCTATATGCAGTAGATAGATTCATGTGTCCGCCCCCCTTTCGGGTCACCAGGTATATGAATTAGAGCGGCTAGGGTTCAAAATAGTGAAGACTCGTGATGCATAGCATTGCATCTGGAGCCCACCCAGGTGTGTTGCAACAGTTAATGAAAATTCCCAGAGCCGGCCACGCTCTCACTGCCCGCATCCAAGTTAAGAACAAGGGCTCTGCATTTTGCTCCCCATATTGCTTTTAATACTCATGAATTGTGATCACCTTTTTTATATTTTATTATGTATATTTTTTCTTTTTAGGGTTGTCCCGATACCGATACTAGTATCGGTATCGGGACCGATACCAAGCATTTCCCCGAGTACTCGGGGGAAATGCTCCGAAGTCTCAGCCGATACCTGGGCAGGCAGGGGAGTTGCAAGTCTTCTCCCCCGTGCTCCGTGCTGTGTTGTCTTTTCCCCGTGTTCCGTGCTGTCCTTTCCCCCCCGTGTTCCGTGCTGTCCTTTCTCCCCCCGTGTTCTGTGCTGTCCTCTCTCCCCCCGTGTTCCGTGCTGTCCTCTCCCCCCCCCCCCCCCCCCGTGTTCCGTGCTGTCCTCTTTCCCCCTTGTGTTCCGTGCTGTCCTCTTTCCCCCTTGTGTTCCGTGCTGTCCTCTCCCCCCTCCCTGTGTTCCGTGCTGGAGTTGGGGCCTGTCATGGGATGGGCACCTTCCCTATCCGGTTAGGTGGGGGCTACTGGCAATCGGGCTGAAGAGTAAATGAAGGAGGAAGCTATGGTCTCTTGAGCTTATGACGTACGGCTAGAGGCCCGGACACTTTCTGTTGGAGGACAGCCCATTGCCTTGCACTTTTTATTTCCCTTTCTCTCAGGAACCTTTGTGTCTACAGTGTTGTGTCTACAGTGTTGTGTCTACAGTGGTTGTTGTTTGGGTTAATTTATTCAAAAAGAATGTTGGTAAATGTTAAAAAGTTTATACGGTTATATATATTTTAAAATGGATGTTTAAAAGTTAATTTTATATTTACCTTTTGGATTTAATAAAGGGGCCTTTGTTGGCCATTTAATCCAGAAGGTGTCGAGTGTTTAATGTAGGTGGTTAAGAGGTGGGTGGTTGGTTAATTAGCAAACACTAGTAGCACACCAGTCATGCTAATTCACAGCTTCTACAACTGCCCAGTGCTGCCAATATGTTCATTTGATATTTAATAGAAATGAACCCTCAGAGAAATATGTGGTCTGTAATGGCTGACCGCCTGTCTGGTGTGATTCAATATTTTCTTGGACACTTACCCTGTACAATACTGCAAATTGGAGTTCCTTATACCTTCCAGACTTAAAGGGGTTGTAAAGGAAAAAAAATGTTTTCATAATAAGCATCCTTTACCTGCAGACATTCCTCTTTTCACTTCCTCATTGTTCGTTTTTGCTCAGAAGTTGCTCTATTTCTTCTCTGTTCTGTTCGCTTCCTGCTTGTCTGATTTTAATGACCACCGTGAAGGGAGGCTTTACTGCGGTGGTCAATAACATGCTCGACCCCTCCTGGGAACTACATCTGTGCGGCAGGACGCTCTCTACGTGTTAGAGACTTCAAGGAGGTGTGAATTACTGGGCGTGACGCAATTTATACTGGGAAATGTAGTTCTTACATGAACAAGCCCCGCAAACCAGGAAGTGAATGAGAGAACAGAAACTAGAATGCCAGAGGTGATATAGATGAAGGAATTTAATAGGTATTTACTTGTTTTTTTAACAGAATCATTACACTATTCTGTCTGTCTACCTTGCAGACATTACTTTTAGGCAAAACATTTTTTTCTTTTACAACTCCTTTAATAAAAAATAAACATTTTGTCTGTGAGGAAGATGAGAGAAAGGTTTCTCCTTGGACTGTAGTAGTTGTTTCTTAGCTCCCCTGTTGCACTGACCTGTGGAATGGCAATAGTCCAAGCCCACGTTAATGATTTTGCAACAACACATGCACTTCTTTTGTTCTGCTTTTAATGGCAATTCCTCTCCAGGCTGCAAGTGAACAAAAAGCAGAAAAACCGGTATTCAAATGTGAATGGCCAGAGGAATGCTTCAGTGCTTATTAACAGATTTACAAGATAGCTGCTTTTTCTTTCAAATAGGGAAACTTAATTGCCGGTGCCGATGTGAAATCTGATTCTATGGCAGATAGAGCAACTCATTCACCCAAGGACGTGATAAGAGATCACTTTTCACCAGAAGATGGAGCTCCTATTTTCTAGGACAGAGATCCAACTAATTATATATTTTTTTTCTATTAATGACGTTAATGTTTCTCAACTCCAGTCCTCAAGTACCCCCAACAAGTCATGTTTTTAGGATTTCCCTTAGATGAAACGGATGTGGCAATTACTAAGGCAGTGAAACTGATCGAATCACCATTGCAAAATATTGGAAATCCTGAAAACATGACCTGTTGGGGGTAATTGAGGACTGGAGTTGAGAAACATTGACATACTGTAGATGACACAGAGTATTATTTTTACCTTTCAGCATATAAAAATGTATATTTATGCTGAAAATGAAAAAAATCTAATAAATGATGTCATAAAAAACAAAAAAAAGAGGCAGAAAATGCAGTGCCTCGTCTTTAACCACCATTATGCATTACAGAATCATTTTTTAGTGCTATAATATTCTAACTTAATGTTTCTCAACTCCAGTCCTGAAGTACCCCCAACAGGTCAAGTTTTCAGGTAAATCCTGAAAACATGACCTGTTGACCAGCATGACCTGTTGGGCAGGGCCGTCTCTAATATTGATTGTACCCAGGGCAAACATTTTCTTGACAGAAAGTCCCGCAGCCTAAGGCCGTGTACACACGGCAGAGATCCTCGACGGGCAGAACACATCGTTCCGCCCGTCGAGGTTCTCTCCCGGCCGTCGAAATCGGTGACCCGCCCGTCGGGAATGGCAACCAGCCATTCATCCAGGCGGGCCGTCGAGCAAATAGAGAGCGTGCTCTCTATTTCTGCTCGACGGGCTTCCCGATGGGAAGCTCGCCGAGAGTGTACACACGGCCGAGGTCCTCGCTGGAATGCAGCTTCCAGTGAGGTTCTCGTGTGTACACGGCCTTAAAGACAAACTTTTCCAGATAGCAGCTTGACTCAAAATCAGTTAACCTCCAGCAGATCAGGTAGCGATTGTGATTTGTTGCCAGAGGTTGCAGCATATCATTGCAACTCACTAACTGGTTGCTAAAGGTTACTGCACATTATTTCTGCTTGCTGAGTGGTTGTTAGAGATTACAGCAGATCATTACTGTTCACTGATTGGTTGCTAGAGGTCACTGCACATCATTATCTCTGCATCGAATTGTGTGTGTGGCTAAACTGCACTAAACAGTGGGGCATTGTTATTTACTAGGATTTTAGGAGTGCACTACATACAGAGTGCGGTGTTGAGGAGTGTGTTATGTGCAGAGTGCAGGGTTGAGGGGTTTCTATGTACAGAGAGCGGTGTTAAGGGGTGCGCTATGTGTAGAGTGCAGGGTTGAGGGGTCCAAAATGGGCAAAGTGCAGGGTTGAGGACAGAGGCATAAGTAGAACTAGGGCCCACGGTGCAAGAAACCATGAAAAGCCAATGCCAAAACCGCCAGTCAGTGCCCATCAGTGCCCATCAATACCGCCTATCAGTGGCACCTTTCAGTGCTCATCAATGCCGCCTATCAGTGTCATCTATTAGTGCTTATCAGTGCCACCTAACAGTGCTGCCTATTAGTTCCACCTATCAGTGCTCATCAATGCTGCCTTTCAGTGCCCATCAGTGAAGCCTATCAGTGCCCTTCAGAGCAGCCTATCAGTGCTCATCAACGCCGCCTATCAGTGTCGCTTATCAGTGCTTATAAGCGCCACCTAACAGTGCTGCCTATTAGTTCCACCTATCAGTGCTCCGCAATGCTCCCTATCAGTGCGCATCAGTACCACCTGTCAGTGCTCATTAATGCTGCCTATTAGAGCCCATCAGTGCCATCTTTCAGTGCTCATTATTTCCATCTATTAGTGCCACCTATCGGTGCTTTTCAATACCGCCTATCAGTGCTCATCAATGCTGCCTATCAGTGCCACCTTTCAGTGCCTATCAATGCCGCCTATCAGTGTACATCAGTGACACCTATCTGTGCGTCCTCAGCAAGACTCTGAGCTGAGAGCGTCTCTCTCATACAGCCCAGACGTTTCCCCCTCCCTCCTCACTTGCAGATGTAGCGCCCTCTACCATAGGTAGGTGTTAGAGGTGAGGGTTTTTGTGATAGCTACCAGGCAGGTAAATTTAGGCAGGCCTATGCTGCATGCTAGGCCTGTTTGTTTTTGATCTGGGGGGCAGGCAGTGGCAGTGGCAGTGTAGCCGTGGGTGTGACCACCTGTCCTTCAGTTTTTGGGCACCTCCTGTGCCTCCAGGGAGAATGTTCCCTGCGGGCAGCAGTGTGGGTTTAAGTGCAGCTGCTCTGAACCCCCCAACAATGGTTGGGCCCAGGGCAGCTTCCCCATTTGCCCCGCGTTAAAGACAGTCCTGCTTTTGGGGGTTCTGGAGGATTGGAGTTGAGAAACATTGTTCTAACGGATAATTACTATTATGCTGCACATGTGACAAATTACATTTTTTTTTTAATACAGGTACATACTGTATATATCGCCATCAATTTACACAGCACTTTACATATACAGTCATGGCCAAAAATCTCTCAATACACACTGACCCCTTTCTACACATTTGTACACACTACCCTCCCTGCATATTGCCCCACCCTGCATACACCAACCTCCCTGTGACGTATATGTGCTACTGCACATACGTGTTACACAGTGAGCAACAGGTTAAAATGTATTTTTCTGTCACACAACAGAAAGGGAGAGAAATTTTCTCCAAAGGAAGACAACTTTTAATTATGGTTTTCATCGGGCCAGCAGGGTAAATTGATTGGGCTCCAGACACTTCTTGAACGCAATAGAGATTTGATTTGTCTTAACAGGGCTTTGGGAGAGAGAGTTAGGGCCAGGACACCCTTAAGTAGTTGCAAGATTAATTGGCAGACTTCAACAGGACGACAGCCATGCAGGGAAAGACATCCAGCAAGACGCCACATCTGCATGTGTAGGAATGCTGTCTCCTATGGCAACAGTCTTTAACAGTTCCTAACAGAATTTGTCAGGCGGCGTACACACGACCGAGGTTCTCACTAGAAACCAGCGAGAACCTCGCTGGGAGCTGCATTCCAAGCGAGAACCTCGGCCGTGTGTACGCTCCTGGCTCGCCCCGCCCGTCGGGAATCCCGTCGAGCGAATAGAGAGCAGGCTCTCTATTTGCTCGACGGCCCGTCGGGATGAATGGCTGGTTGCCATTCCCGACGGGCGGGTCGCCGATTTCGTACGTGTGTACGCCGCCTAACAGTTGCTTCACTTCCAATACAATCACTTCTTGTAGTTCTACAGCCTACTGAGCTATGTTTCTCACTAGACTCACTAATTCACTGCCACTGAATCCCTTGAGCTCCAATCTTCACTGTAGTATCTTCCTCAAGTGTCACCCGCGCCTCTCTGCTGGGTCCCTAGCTTGGCACTCAAGATTCTTCTCAAGCTTCACCTCACTGGCCTGCTTGGTCTGCTTGACACACAAGACTGCTCTGCAAGTGTCACCTCCGCTGGCTGGCTCCCTGGCTTGATTCCCACTGAAGTTTCCTTATTTGTCACCGGTTGGTTAGAATATTGCTCTGGTACTTGCTTCAGTTGCTCACTGTGGTCCCTGGTAATAAGGTGCATGGTCCCATACTGGCGACAGTTTCCCCTTTACCTCCGAACCCAACAGGTTCTCTGGCTGGCAGAACTGTCACTTCTGGTTGGACTGCAGCTGTAATCCCACCCCTGCGCTGCTCTCTTGCTTCTGGATAGGCCCTTAGACAGCCTAGCAGCCAGATGTGCCCAGGATAGGCCCAAACTCCAGCCTAGCAGCCCGGGCAATACAGCACATGTCCACCCAGACAGTCGTCCAGGTGGCACAGAACACCAATTACCTGACTCCACCCGAATATATAGGTTCTACCAGCAGGCCAAGGGATTTAAGAAAACCAATGCCCATTGGCTGGGATACCCCATATACCCATAATTTGACCTTGCATTGCCCTTCCCATATGTAAGGCCACCAAGTACCCGACCACCTAGTGGCAAAAGAGAGGAGTGCAGCAATTACAGTCTTATCCCGTGTACACACAGTCGGAATTTCCGACAACAAATGTTCGATGGGAGCTTGTTTCGGAAATTCCGACCGTGTGTAGGCTCCATTGGACATTTGCTCTCAGAATTTCCGACAACAAAAATTTGAGAGCTGATTCTCAAATTTTCCCACAACAAAATCTGTTCTTGTAAATTCCGATCGTGTGTGGACAATTCCGACACACAAAATTCGCCGAATTCTCTGAATGAAGTACGAGACGGAAGCATTCAGTCTGGTAAAACTAGCGTTCGTAAAGGAGATAGCACATTCGTCACGCTGTAACGGACTGAAAAGCACAAGGCTGAAAAGCGCAAATCGTCTCTCATCAAACTTCTACCAACACGACTGCTATTGAACTTCCCTTTAATAGTTCCGTCGTACGTCTTGTACGTCACCACGTTCTTGGCGTTCGGAATTTCCGACAACATTTGTGCAACCGTGTGTAAACAAGACAAGTTTGAGCCAACATCCGTCGGAAAAAAAT
This sequence comes from Rana kukunoris, assembly GCA_029574335.1. NCBI lineage: Eukaryota > Metazoa > Chordata > Amphibia > Anura > Ranidae > Rana > Rana kukunoris. The sequence goes on along the minus strand of CM056050.1, from coordinate 497,246,941 downwards.
CCACAGTTTTGTTGTCGAAATTTCAGATCGTCTGTATGCGGCATTAGAGTGAAATTAATTGATCCTCAACAATTATCCAAGGCAGCTATACCTGGCAGTTTAAGTTAGGAGCAACCCTGCCTAAACACCAGGGTGATACAGCAAATGAAAACCTTTTTACTATGCAATTATTTCAATATCTTTCCCATAGGTGTGCGCAGCCTGTTGCATTAGGGTGTGCACCTGAAAGATCAAAAACATGGTACGGATCTCTCACTGTGTTCATTTAGAAAGGAAAGGGGCCGGTAAATGACATTACCCCTTCCCCCACTCTTCCTGAAATATCATCTATGTGTGCCCACTGCAGTAGCCAATGGAAGAGGAGGAAAGTCAGCCATGCTGTTGGAGGGGACACCGGGCAGCAGGAGGAATCTGCACTGCAGGGAGTGATTAGGGTGTGCCTGGGCACACCTGGAACACCCTGTGCGCACGCCTATGATCTTTCCATATTATAATATAAAGTTTAAAGTGAAAGGGATACATTTTTACTTTGTTTTTGTGTTGATACATTTTGTTCATTGAATGCAGTTGTTGTTTTTTCACAAGATAGGGTGTGTAAAAGTTTAAAAGTTATAAAAAATATTATAATCAGATATGGATGGTGAAATTACAGTAGCTCTAAGCAAAATGATTCAGACTCACCTAACCGGTATTCATAAATCTTAAAGTAGAACTAAGGTCTTATTTTATTGCTAGCAAATAGGTAACAGAAGAGACTCTGGGGTTTATTTACAAAAGGCAAATAGGCTGTTAGTTTGCATTGGAATTTTCCCCAGAGCTTAGTGAATGTGGTGGAATTTCACCTTGCAAGGAATACCCACTCACGTGCAAGGTTAAAACAAAAACAGCATTTTTGCTTGCATATCATTGGACGATGGAAGTCATTAGAGCGTCCCCTCAGTTACTTCATTTTGGGGGAAATTCCTTTGCAGTTTGCCACTTCCCTTGCAAAATAAACAGTCTATTTGCATTTTTTTGCCCACCCTGTTTTTTGGCTTTGGCGGCATGACTGTAGAAGCCCAGGTCCTGAGGGACAGAGGCCTATCAGATTCAGTCCATCCCTACTCTCCTAAGATCTAGGAAATCAACTTCTGCAAGGTGTACTTCACTTGGTGACAGGCTAGCCCAGGAAGTACTTTGTAGGACAAATCCTGTCTTTCCTCTAGTTAGGTTTGGACGTATTTGGACCCTAATGATTATTTAGTGCCTTTGTACAGGGGGTCACTCACATTGTTCCTTCTGTGCGCTCCCTGTAGATGCCACAAAATCTCAACCTGGGTTCTTCAGGAGGACAACTTTCCGTCTGTCCTTCCTCGCATGGTGGCCTTTTTCACCTCTGCAAGTCAGATTTGCAGCTTTGTCCTGTGAAGGGCCTTTTCTGGTCTTTTACTCAGATGAAAGTTGTTTTGAGGCCTAGGATAGGGTGACCAGACTTTCCCAGTTTCAGGGGACAGTCCCCTGATTGAGGACACTGTCCCCGGTCCAAGTCTGTCCCCTTTTTTGTCCCCAGATTGGATTTGAACAGGGGCTGGGGCAATTTCAAAGACAGTTCAGACTAAAAAAATACTTTTCCCATTATCTGTGCCCCTTACTGATGATCATGTGCTGGTCGGAGCGGAGGGAATATTTGTTCAGTTTCGGGTGCATGCACATTCAGCTCCGCTCGCATGTTCTTCTGCCTTGGCTCAAGTCCTGGCCAGCCACCTGCCTGCTTTTCTCCTTGCCTTCCCTGGCAGAGTGATCTTCCTCTCCCCGTCCAGTAGTAACTGGGGCCCGGAGAGTAAGACTTTAAGGCTGTGAGTCGGGCGGTGGTAGCGACGGGCATTGAGTCGCTGATTGCCGCCATTACTAGTAGAAAAAAAAAATGTCCCCGGTTTTCATTTAAAAAATCTGGTCACCTTAGCCTAGGACTAAATTTATCATTCAGGCCTATGACCTCGGGCATAAAGATTCCCTGTCTGTGGTCAAGGCACACTCACTTGAAGTGATAGCCCTTCTTGGGATTTTCAGCATCAGGCTTTGGTCCTTATATCTGCAAGGCCACCACCTGGTCCTCAGTTTACACATTCAGGTTCTACCAGGTGGGAAGGGCTAAAAAAATTCTGGTAGCCCTGTGACCTGTGGACCTTGCCTAATTTTCACTCATGTTTAGGCCTGTTGGCAGTTTTGTTTGCTGTGTTGCCCACCCCTCCGTTTGAATGCTTTGGGAAATCCCTTGTTACTCATTATAAACCTGTGTCCTATGATATTTGATCAAGAAAATAGGATTTTTGTTTAATCTGTAAAATTATTTTCTTGGAATGCTTTACAGCAGTGGTCATCAACCCTGTCCTTCGGGTCCCCTAACAGGCCAGGTTTACAAGATAACTGAAATACATTGTAGGTGATGTCATTTGCTGCTCAGTGATTGCAGTATTCTAGTCTGCTTCTCCCCAAGGTAATACATAAAATCTGGCCTGTTAGTGGGCCCTGGGGACAGGGTTGATGACCGCTGCATTACAGAACACAAACCTTCCCTCCGATTACTGTTTGCTGCAAAACTGAAGGTATGCTGGTAATGAGCGGTGATAACCTGGGTTGCCATTACGGTAGCTTCTTGTGCGAAGGTACAGCACAATGCAAGTGCAGTAACAAAAATATATTGTAACTGAAGTCCAGCAATACCCAACAGACCCGGTGAGAAGGCAACCCATCTGGGACCTGTCATAACTTTAAACAGCAATGAAGCAGTAAATTAAAGACTCAGAAATGCCGACAGTGTCTGTCTCGAGGAGTGGAATGTGGCTTGGCTGGTCTGTCCCCAGCCCCCCAGGCCGCTCAAATGTCTTGTAAAAAAGGCCACACCACTTTTGTGAGAAGGGCTCAGCCAGGAAACTTTTGGCAGGAGAGTCGGCCGGATCACACAGAGAGCAGATGTCCCGCTGTGACACAGCTTGAATCTGAAATGCTGGCCGCTGTCAAACAAAGTCCCGCCTCCTTACCGGGTCCTATGATAGACAGCACACTGGTCCAATGCCAGGAAACTGAATCAGTGTTCTGTCTATCATAGGGGCCGGTACGGGAGGCAGGACTTTGTTTGATAGTGGACAGCGTTTCAGATTCAAGTTGTCTCACAGCGGAAGATCCTCTCTCTGTGTGATCGGCTCTCCTCTTGATTCCTCCCTGTGATTTCCATGCAGTGATAGGCTGCATTAATGGGCACTGATGAGGCTTAACTGATGAGCACTGATGGGCTGCACTAACGGGCACTGATAAGCACTTATGAGGCTTCACTGATGGACACTGATGAGGCTGCACTGATGGGCACTTCTAAGGCTGCATTAATGAGCACTGATGAGGCTGCACTGATGGCCACTGATGAGGCGAAACTGATGAGGTGGCACTGATGATCAATGATGAGGCGGCACTCATAAGCTTCACTGATGGGCTTGCAATGATAAGGCAGCACTGATATGCTGCGCTGATGGGCACTAATAGGCTGCACTGCTAGGAACTGATAACAAATGGAAGGACGAAGACTGGACAGCCGCACTCCAAAATTACTTAAAATAAGTTGTCTTTTATTTTCAACTGTACACACAGTCACTGCAACCAACAAAATACAGTATGGCCGACGCGTTTTGCACTTACAGTCAGTGCTTAGCCATGACTAAGCACTGACTGTAAGTGCGAAACGCGTCGGCCATACTGTATTTTGTTGGTTGCAGTGACTGTGTGTACAGTTGAAAATAAAAGACAACTTATTTTAAGTAATTTTGGAGTGCGGCTGTCCAGTCTTCGTCCTTCCATTTGCTATCATTAGCATTGCCAGCACCTTGGTGGTTCAACAACCCTTGATTGCACACGGGGCTCACCTGGAGCGGTGAGAAATCTGTCTGCTAGGAACTGATAAGGCTGCACCGATGGGCACTGATAGGCTGCATTGATGGGCACTGATGAGGCTGCACTCATGGGTACTAATATGCTGCACTAATGGACCCTGGTGAGGATGCACTGATGAGTCTGCTCTGATGGGCACTTGTAGGCTGCACTGATGGACACTCATAGGCTGCACTGATTACTGATATGCTTTATTTTAATATTGTTAAAGAGGTTGTTAATATTTATTTTTGCAACCTAATTCTGCATAAAACATTTAACACTGCCATTTCATGAGATAATTTACAGGGGAGTGTTTAGGGGTGGAATTATGGGCAGGGCAGGATGGGGGTTGGGTGAGGCAACTGGTGGTAAGTAACTCTTAAGGCTCTCTTGAGGTAACTCTTGAGCCCTGTCATAATTACAAATAAAGTCAATAATATATCCATACCTGATCTGTGCAAATGGCTCTGGACTTTACCTGGTGAAACATGCAGCCAAGGAAAGAAAAAGCATTCCTTTGTGCATGACTGTAGAAGTGCTCATAGGTGTACTCAGTGCCGATCCTGACCTCCCTGGGGCCCTAAGCGGCTTGCATAGTGAGTCTATAGGGCGGATCGGCCCTAAGTGTGTACTTCACTTCTCACCTTAGGCCTACGTTCATCTCACCCCACTAAATGGGTTATTTTATCCTCAATTCCTAAGTTCTACATTAGAACAAATGACGGAATCTGCGGGATAGTCCAGCCAAGGAATCTGATATCGTTTTTTGGTAACAATGTTCCAGGCTCCTCGTGGAACTACCCAAGTGTTTTTTTCAAGGAATCTGGGATAAAGCTAAATGGGTGTCTGCAAAGCATTTGGCTGAGAGTACACTATCTGTTCGTAGGAGAAGCACCTGTTCAATTCCACAGCAAATTAAGTGGTTGCCCAAGAACTAGTACACGGCCAAGTGTACACCGCCTACTGCTTCCCTCCCAAGTATTTCTTTGAGAACAGAACTACTGTACATGCGTCATTTACTTAGGGTGTGTTGTCTGGGTGCAGTAGATGATCACCAACAGACTTCTTAGATCACACTAACCCACCCTATATTACCAAAAGTATTGGGACGCCTGCCTTTACATGCACATGAACTTTAATGGCATTCCAGTCTTCATCGGTAGGGTTCAATATTAAGTTGGCCCACCCTTTGCAGCTATAACAGCTTTAACTCTTTTGAGATTGCTGTCCACAAGGTTTAGGAGTGTGTCTATGGGAATGTTTGACCATTCTTCCAGAAGTGCATCTGTGGATGAGAAGGCCTGGCTCGCAGTCTCCGCTCTAATTTAACCAAAAGGTTTTCTATCGGGTTGAGCTCAGGACTCTGTGCAGGCTGGTCAAGTTCCTCCACCCCAAACTTGCTCATCCATGTCTTTATGGACCTTGCTTTGTGCACTGGCCCAAATCAATTGGTGGAGGGGGGATTATGGTGTAAGGTTGTTTTTTTCAGGGGTTGGGCTTGGCCCCTTAGTTCCAGTGAAGGGAACTCTTAAGATGTCAGCATACTAAGACATCAACCCAATAGAACACCTGTGGGATGAATTAGGGCAGAGACTGCAAGCCAGGCCTTCTCGTCCAACACTAGTGCCTGACCTCACAAATGTGCTTCTGGAAGAATGGGCAAACATTCTCATAGACACACTCCTAAACCTTGTTGACAGCCTTCCTAGAAAAATTGAAGCTGTTATATCTGCTAAGGGTGGGCCAACTCAACCTCAAACCTACGAACTAGGACTTGGATACCATTAAAGTGGATGTAAACCCTGAAAAAAAAAATTTTGTTTTGATGTCACAATGTAGAGTATAAGATTTCCTATCATCTGTGCCCAGTCTTGCCACACAGAGTTAATCCAGATATGAGAAATCCTCTTTTATGTTCAGTGAAAATGAACAGCCTTCCAGATAAAACCCTGCCTAAATAAAAAGTCAGTTTTCTCTCTTCTTGCTTTGAGTGAGAGGTTATTTACATATCTAGCTAGGACATGTTTATCATATGTTATGTTTTGTTTATCATAACATGAGGTGATATAACATCATAACACATCCTACTAATATACAATGAACTTTGGATCACCTCTTGTTATGATAAACATGTCCAAGCTAGATTTGTAAATAACCTGTTACTGAAAGCAATAACAGAGAAACAGACTTTATAATTTGGCAAGTTTTTATTTGGAATTCTGTTAATTTGCACTGAACTTTAAAAGAGGATTGCTCAGCGCTGGATTAACTCTGTGTGGCAAGACTGGGCACAGATGATAGGAAATCTTATACTTGGGGGGTTTACATCCACTTTAAAGCCCATGTGCTTGTAAAGGCGGGTGTTACAATACTTTTGTTATTATAGTGTATACAGTATCTTGGCATGTCTAGCTTGGGATGGGCTCTCTCCTTGCTTGTGTACAAATTGAAACCTTTATTCATTTGCTAGCAGAGTGAGAGTGGTTGGACTATGCCCTTGCCTCTGACTACCCTTAAAATCAATGGGTACCTTTACAGGTTCTGGCCCAGCAGAAAAAGTCTAGTTTTTCCAGCAGTATTCTCCATAATATAAATATGACCTATTGAGTGACATCCTCTAGTAATGTGAATGACCTAAAAACTGAAAAGATCAATTGACCACAAATTACTATTTGAGTTATTGCTATATGCTGGAACTTTAACCTACCTTACAGTTTTGTGTGTCTGACTATTGGTAGTAAGATATCTGCATTTCAGTTTCCAGGTCTGTACACTTGTCATGGTAAGTACCTGTCTTTTCTTTCATTTGTTTGCAGGGGAGGACTATGCACACTCCAAAATAGACAGGAAGAGTGCTGGGATTCGGGAACTGTTCCAGAGTTTTTGCCACTGAAGACCTTAGATCAGTGATGGGGAACCTTGGCACCCCAGATGTTTTGGAACTACATTTCCCATGATGCTCATGCACTCTGCTGTGTAGTTGAGCATCGTGGGAAATGTAGTTTCAAAACATCTGGGGTGCCAAGGTTCACCATCACTGCCTTAGCTATATATGAAGCTCATGGTGGATTCAGCTCTTTAGATTACACCAATAACTGGAAATACCACTCTATAGTGAACTTACCAGTCAGGGTTCCCAGATCTTGCCACCAGATTCCTCCGGTATTATCAGCAACTACTACTTTAGAATATTTTATTAATACCAAAGGAAAATTATTCTATACTAGATGATCAGATGGAGTTAAAACATACCCGAAAAAGTTTTTGCATAGACTAGCCCAGGGGTCTCCAAACATTCTAAACAAAGGGCCAGTTTATTGTCCTTCAGACTCTTGGAGGGCAGGACTTTGGCCAGCGGGAGTGAAAATTTTCCTGGCATCAGTGGGAGTAAACATCTGGTATTAGGGGGCGGAATAGTGCCCCATTGCTGGTATCATAAGGAGGAATAGTGCCCCATTGCTGGTATCATAAGGAGGAATAGTGCCCCATTGCTGGTATCATAGGGAGGAATAGTGCCACATTAGTGACATCAGTGGGAGAAATGGTGCGCCATTGTCGGTGTCAGATGGCAGAATAGGGTCTCGCATCAGTGGGAGGGATAGTGCCCCAATGGCCAGATAAAGGCAAGCAAAAGGCCCCATCTGACCCTGGGGCAGCAATTTGGAGACCCTTGGACTAGCCCATTCACATTTTGTTTGATATTTTATATACTTTAGGATAACTTACCCTTTAGCAATTTATGTATTAGAAAAATATAAATAAATTACAATGACAGATTGTCTCCAGATTGTGTTATTTTATATACTTTAGGATAATTTACCCTTTAACAATTTATATATTAGAAAAATATAAAAAATATAAATGACAGATTGTCTCCAGAGTGTGTTGTTTTATATTTTATATACTTTAGGATAATTTAGCCTTTAACAATTTATATATTAGAAAAATATAAAAAATTAAAATGACAGATTGTCTCCAGAGTGTGTTATTTTATATTTTATATACTTTAGGATAATTTACCCTTTAACAATTTATATATAAGAAAAATGTATATAAATTACAATAACAGATTGTCTCCAGAGTATATTAATATCGACTTTTATATATTTATATATATATATATATATATATATATATATATATATATATATTGTCTCCAGAGTATATTAATATCGACTTTTATATATTTATATATATATATGTATATATATATATATATATATATATATATATATATATATAATTAGTAATATTAATTAGTAATATATATATTATATTAGTAATATAAATAGTAAAATTAATAATATATTAGTATATTAATATCGACTTCGACCATATTATTTCTAAATGCTCAGCCCCTTTTCGCCTGTTTTATTTAATACACTAGGCTAAACATTTTTTTCTGGCATGTAACCTTGCTTAACCTTGAACACAAACATGAATATAACTCATCCCACACACATTCAGGCACCTTTCCAACACGCAACAACCTCCCTTCAACTCCACCAGCATACCATACTATTATAAATCACGTATTCAGACATTTTCACACATGACCTAAAAATTATGAAAATACAAATGGACAATGAGTATGTTTTTTTGTTTGTTTTTATTATCATAGAAACATGTATTATTTGGAAAAGCATAAACATGTACAAAATACAAAAATAATTGAAAAAAAAAAAAAAGACTTTCATTTGGCTTTGCACATTTTACAGACCCTATGCAAACTATGCATGCATATTCAGCTATGTACAGCTTGCACTGATCAATATTATACTAATAGGAATATCTGCAATAACAGGGAGAGGAGATAAAACAGGTTTATAAAGGCACTATATTGGGTTAGAACTGTACAAACCAGGTACAGTTTATTTTTTCTTAAATATATATATATAAAATAGTAATTAAATCAAACGTGAGTAGTATATTGCTGTATTATCACATCCTGATTTGGGCAAATTAATTAAGCACTGATAAAAAGGAATCATCAAAGCAATCTGAATAACAACCCCCACTGTGCCAATTGGCAAATGGTAACTGCGCGTCAGCGATTTGCGGTGATGATTGCCCAGCGTGAAATATTGAATACTGAAATTAATTAACCTCCATATTCCTATTTAAAAAAAAAATCACTGGCTTTCAGCTAAGAAGCAGATTGTAGTTTCTCTCTCCCTCCCTCTGTGCCTAGATAAATCTCAGTAGGCCACCCACATATTACTGATACGTTTCCCTGAGTTCGTTAGGTCTATGGCTTTACCAAGCTCTTCTTCTGCAATACCCAACAATGACCAGCAGGGGCGTGTAGAAGTCTACCAACTGTCACGAAGCTCCTGTGTAGCCCAATCTCTATTGCAGACTCACCGAACAGGTAACACTTCCCCCACCCAAAATTCCGGTTGTAACCTCCACCCAAATGATTAGTGATTTTTTTTTATTATTTCGTCTTCATCAATCTTCACAGTCAATGACAACGTCCTCTGCTGGGCGGAGTAAGTGTTCCTTGCCTAGGTTTGTTCAGTTCAGAGTCTTAAAAAAAAAAACAGCCAAAGTCACCCCTGGTCTTCTGGGTGGAGTAAGTGTTCCTTGCCTAGGTCTGTTCAGTTCAGAGTCTCAAAAAAACAGCCAACGTCACCCCTGATCTTCTGGGTGGAGTAAGTGTTCCTTGCCTAGGTCTGTTCAGTTCAGAGTCTAAAAAAAAACAGCCAAAGTCACCCCTGATCTTCTGGGTGGAGTAAGTGTTCCTTGCCTAGGTCTGTTCAGTTCAGAGTCTTAAAAAACAGCCAAAGTCACCCCTGGTCTTCTGGGTGGAGTAAGTGTTCCTTGCCTAGGTCTGTTCAGTTCAGAGTCTTAAAAAACAGCCAAAGTCACCCCTGGTCTTCTGGGTGGAGTAAGTGTTCCTTGCCTAGGTCTGTTCAGTTCAGAGTCTTAAAAAACAGCCAAAGTCACCCCTGATCTTCTGGGTGGAGTAAGTGTTCCTTGCCTAGGTCTGTTCAGTTCAGAGTCTCAAAAAAACAGCCAAAGTCACCCCTGATCTTCTGGGTGGAGTAAGTGTTCCTTGCCTAGGTCTGTTCAGTTCAGAGTCTTAAAAAACAGCCAAAGTCACCCCTGGTCTTCTGGGTGGAGTAAGTGTTCCTTGCCTAGGTCTGTTCAGTTCAGAGTCTCAAAAAAAACAGCCAAAGTCACCCCTGATCTTCTGGGTGGAGTAAGTGTTCCTTGCCTAGGTCTGTTCAGTTCAGAGTCTAAAAAAAAACAGCCAAAGTCACCCCTGATCTTCTGGGTGGAGTAAGTGTTCCTTGCCTAGGTTTGTTCAGTTCAGAGTCTAAAAAAAAACAGCCAAAGTCACCCCTGATCTTCTGGGTGGAGTAAGTGTTCCTTGCCTAGGTCTGTTCAGTTCAGAGTCTCAAAAAAACAGCCAAAGTCACCCCTGGTCTTCTGGGTGGAGTAACTGTTTCTTGCCTAGGTCTGTTCAGTTCAGAATCTTAAAAAAAAAAAAAACAGTCAAAGTCACCCCTGATCTTTCCGGTATGGCAAGTCCAAAGTTTGTAACAATAATGAAGGAACGTGAAAGGAGATGGTGAATAAAGGTTCGAAGTCCTGGTGTCCTTTGCTGGCTCGTGGACAAGGCAGTGTAGGGCAGATTACACGTAGTTGCTTGCAGGTCCAGATCGTGCTGCGGAATATTTGGCAGAATAAGGCTTCTGGTCCCTTGGTGGGCAGTTGCAGCACAGCATGGCACCGCCTAGGAGGAGCAAAGCAGCGGACGCCCAGCCGATGTACAGCGATGCTCCCAGCTCTCTCTTCTGAGCCTCCACCACCAGAGGGTTGTAGAAGTCTCGGATGATGTTGTTGGCAGACCAGGAGACTGGCACCAAGAGAAGGATTCCGGCCAGGAGGAAGATGACCCCAGACACGATCATGACCTTAGCCTTGGCAGACTCATCTTCCACGCAGTTGGTGCACTTGCCTCCGATGATGGACATGAGCACTCCCAGGAGGGCCACCACGATGCAGATGACCACCAGGGCTCTGGCTGCTTGGAGGTCCTGAGGAAGGGCAAGCATGGAGTCATAGATCTTGCACTGCATCTGCCCTGTGCTCTGCACCACACAGTTCATCCATAGTCCTTCCCAAACGACCTGGGCCACCACGATGTTGTTCCCGATGAAGGCAGTCACCCTCCACATAGGGAGAGCACAGGTAACCAAACTGCCCACCCATCCTATGAGAGACAGGGCAATGCCCAACACCTGTAGACCCAGAGAAGCCATGGTAAGATGCTTGATCTGCTGCTGGTGCTCAAGGTGTGCTGGTGTGCTGATGAAGAATGTAAGTGATGTGCATGGGAATCTAGAAAGGTAGATATAGTCCCAGCAGCACCCTGGGGAGGAGTTTGTCTGCATCGATCCGGTTCCCCATCTCACAGAAACTCACCAGCAGCCATGAAACCAGTAGAGCTGGATTCTCTGTTTTGTCACAACAATGAGTGGTTTCACCCTCCCGTCACCTCCCCCCTCTGTTTGGCAACCTCGTCACTTTATATGGAGTGTGTCATCAGCTGCAGAGAATTCCCCAGTATCACCAGTACAGAAACTCAGGGGACAGTGCAGCCAGGAAATGGGATCAGGTGGGGGGGTGAGGATGATAAAGGTCAAAGAAAGTTTTCATACATATCCTTGTACGTATTATAAAGTAATGGTGACTAATGCCATGTCCCCTGATCCGAGGTGACAGCAATCTAATACCTGTCTAGTCTACATCAGTACACAGGATGTGACAAGTCTGCCCCGCCATCAATATACACAATAAAAATCCACAGACAAAAGAGCTAGGGATCTCAGAAGCTGTCACTGTTTCGTTTACTAAAATATTTATATTTACTTAAATACTTCTATTTATATATTTGCTTACAATATTTAGGGTTGCCTAATACACAGATACACATTCGAGCGCACCTAAAACTGATCCATCTCACAGCAGGGGTCCGGTGCATGCTGGTTCACAGTTTCGGGATCCGATTTAAAGCGGATCTCCACCCTAAAGTGAAGATCCGCTAATCGGAACCCTCCCCCCCTCCGGTGTCACATTTGACACCTTTCAGGGGGTAGGGGGGTGCAGATACCTGTCTAAAGACAGGTATCCGCACCCACTTCCGGCTCGCAGTCTCGGGCAAAAGACGGGCTTTTCCCGTTGTGTGCTGGGAACTCTCGGCTCCCAGCAAACAGCGGGAGCCAATCGCGGGCGCAGCGCGACTCGCGCTTGCGCCGTAGGGAACCGGGCAGTGAAGCCGCAGCGCTTCACTTCCTGGTTCCCTCACCGTGGATGGAGGGGGGAGCAGCAGGGTGACGAGCGATCGCTCGTCCTCTGCTGCGGACGCCGCTGGACTCCAGGACAGGTAAGTGTCCTAATATTAAAAGTCAGCAGCTGCAGTATTTGTTGCTGCTGGCTTTTAATATTTTTTTTTGGTGAACCATCCGCTTTAAGCTCAAATTTTGGGCTGAATTCGCACCTGAACTCCAAAAGACGCACAGCGTTTTTTCTGCAAAACACACCGGACCTGCTGCGGAGATATGTGAACCGACTCCATAAGAAGCCGGTCAAAACTTCCTGCTATTGCGAATTGGATGTGGAGGTCTCGCACAGTATTTTTACGGACAGTTCGTAAAAACGGTCACTTTTTCCCCCCGTTCGTAAATGTCCGTGGTTGTGGGAATGTGCCGGTAAAAATAGCCGAGATCAGTTCGGCTTGGAACTGCGCATGGAGATTGGAGGCAGGGGGTGATAGTGGCTGCAGTGGCACTGCAGAGGGGGATAGAGGCAGGGGGCAATGGAGGCAGGGGGTGTTAGTGGCAGGGGATGATTGGAAGCAGGGGGTGTTGTTGGCACCCTAGAGGGGGATGGTGGCACCTCAGAGGGTGGGAGATGGAGACAGGGGTTGTTGGTGGAACCGCATGATGGAGGCAGGGGATGATGGAGGCAGGGGGAGATTGGAGGCAGGGAGAGATTGTGGCACCGCAGAGGGGGGTAAAGGCAGGGGGTGTTGGTGGCAGAGGGGGATGGTGGCACCTCAGAGGGTGGGAGATGGAGACAGTGGTTGTTGGTGGCACCGCAGAGGGAGATGGAGGCAGGGGACGATGGAGGCAGGGGGTGATTGGAGGCAGGGGCCTGGGAAAGATTGGAGGCAGGGGGAGCCTGGAGGCAGGGAGAGATTGTGGCACCGCAGAGGGGGATGGAGGCAGGGGGTGATGTGACTAAATCATTTGCCCTTATTATATCGAAAATAACAAAAATATTTTTTTTTTTTAACCTTAATATCTTAATATGTAATTTAGTAACTTTTGTGAAATGTCAGTAAAACCATAGCCGTGCCAGTAAATTTCGGGTGTCGTGCCAGTAAATTTCAATCTGGTAGGTTGGCAACACTGATCCGCATCCAATTCACAATAGTGTGAACCCAGCCTTAGCCCTGGTTCACATTGATGCTACTTTGGAATTGCGCTTTTTTACTTGAAGTAGTGCGATTTCAAAGTAGCAAGGTCAGCGCGATTTCAGGTGCTACTTTTTCTGCAAAACACACCGGACCTGCTGCGGAGATATGTGAACCGACTCCATAGAAAGCCGGTCAAAACTTCCTGCTATTGCGAATTGGATGTGGAGGTCTCGCACAGTATTTTTACGGACAGTTCGTAAAAACGGTCACTTTTTCCCCCCGTTCGTAAATGTCCGTGGTTGTGGGAATGTGCCGGTAAAAATAGCCGAGATCAGTTCGGCTTGGAACTGCGCATGGAGATTGGAGGCAGGGGGTGATAGTGGCTGCAGTGGCACTGCAGAGGGGGATAGAGGCAGGGGGCAATGGAGGCAGGGGGTGTTAGTGGCAGGGGATGATTGGAAGCAGGGGGTGTTGTTGGCACCCTAGAGGGGGATGGTGGCACCTCAGAGGGTGGGAGATGGAGACAGGGGTTGTTGGTGGAACCGCATGATGGAGGCAGGGGATGATGGAGGCAGGGGGAGATTGGAGGCAGGGAGAGATTGTGGCACCGCAGAGGGGGGTAAAGGCAGGGGGTGTTGGTGGCAGAGGGGGATGGTGGCACCTCAGAGGGTGGGAGATGGAGACAGTGGTTGTTGGTGGCACCGCAGAGGGAGATGGAGGCAGGGGACGATGGAGGCAGGGGGTGATTGGAGGCAGGGGGCCTGGGAAAGATTGGAGGCAGGGGGAGCCTGGAGGCAGGGAGAGATTGTGGCACCGCAGAGGGGGATGGAGGCAGGGGGTGATGTGACTAAATCATTTGCCCTTATTATATCGAAAATAACAAAAATATTTTTTTTTTTTAACCTTAATATCTTAATATGTAATTTAGTAACTTTTGTGAAATGTCAGTAAAACCATAGCCGTGCCAGTAAATTTCGGGTGTCGTGCCAGTAAATTTCAATCTGGTAGGTTGGCAACACTGATCCGCATCCAATTCACAATAGTGTGAACCCAGCCTTAGCCCTGGTTCACATTGATGCTACTTTGGAATTGCGCTTTTTTACTTGAAGTAGTGCGATTTCAAAGTAGCAAGGTCAGCGCGATTTCAGGTGCTACTTTTTCTGCAAAACACACCGGACCTGCTGCGGAGATATGTGAACCGACTCCATAGAAAGCCGGTCAAAACTTCCTGCTATTGCGAATTGGATGTGGAGATCTCGCACAGTATTTTTACGGACAGTTCGTAAAAACGGCCACTTTTTTCCCCCGTTCGTAAATGTCCGTGGTTGTGGGAATGTGCCAGTAAAAATAGCCGAGATCAGTTCGGCTTGGAACTGCGCATGGAGATTGGAGGCAGGGGGTGATAGTGGCTGCAGTGGCACTGCAGAGGGGGATAGAGGCAGGGGGCAATGGAGGCAGGGGGTGTTAGTGGCAGGGGATGATTGGAAGCAGGGGGTGTTGTTGGCACCGCAGAGGGGGATGGTGGCACCTCAGAGGGTGGGAGATGGAGACAGGGGTTGTTGGTGGAACCGCATGATGGAGGCAGGGGACGATGGAGGCAGGGGGTGATTGGAGGCAGGGAGCCTGGGGGAGATTGGAGGCAGGGAGAGATTGTGGCACCGCAGAGGGGGGTAAAGGCAGGGGGTGTTAGTGGCAGGGGATGATTGGAAGCAGGGGGTGTTGTTGGCACCGCAGAGGGGGATGGTGGCACCTCAGAGGGTGGGAGATGGAGACAGGGGTTGTTGGTGGAACCGCATGATGGAGGCAGGGGATGATGGAGGCAGGGGGTGATTGGAGGCAGGGGCCTGGGGGAGATTGGAGGCAGGGAGAGATTGTGGCACCGCAGAGGGGGGTAAAGGCAGGGGGTGTTGGTGGCAGAGGGGGATGGTGGCACCTCAGAGGGTGGGAGATGGAGACAGTGGTTGTTGGTGGCACCGCAGAGGGAGATGGAGGCAGGGGACGATGGAGGCAGGGGGTGATTTGAGGCAGGGGGCCTGGGAAAGATTGGAGGCAGGGGGAGACTGGAGGCAGGGAGAGATTGTGGCACCGCAGAGGGGGATGGAGGCAGGGGGTGATGTGACTAAATAATTTGCCCTTATTATATCGAAAATAACAAAAATATGTTTGTTTTTTTTTACCTTAATATCTTAATATGTAATTTAGTAACTTTTGTGAAATGTCAGTAAAACCATAGCCGTGCCAGTAAATTTCGGGTGTCGTGCCAGTAAATATCAATCTGGTAGGTTGGCAACACTGATCCGCATCCAATTCACAATAGTGTGAACCCAGCCTTAGCCCTGGTTCACATTGATGCTACTTTGGAATTGTGCTTTTTTACTTGAAGTAGTGCGATTTCAAAGTAGCAAGGTCAGCGCGATTTCAGGTGCTACTTGATAGACATCTGTGTGGCTTCATACACAGATGTCTATTGAAATCGCACCTGAAATCGACAAAAGTAGCGCAGAAACTACTTTTTCAAATCGGTGCGGCACCGCAAAAGCGTTGTTGCACCGATTGGAACAGTGCCATTGCCTCTAATAGGCTGCGACTTGTCATGTGATTTGATCTCTCAAATCGCATGACAAATCTTCCCAACGTGAACCTAGGATTAGCCTAGGTTCACACTGGGTACGATTTGAGATGCGATTTGTCAAATCGCATCTCAAATCGGCGGCTATTGTCGGCAATGGTACCATCCTAATCGGTGCGACGCCGCATGTGCGGCGCTGCACAGATTTCAAAAAGTAGTTCTTGTACTACTTTTTGCGATTTCGACCTCGGATGTGTTTCGCACCACACTGCTCTGCAAATCACATGAGATGTCTGTGCGATGCGAACTTGGTGCGGTGCGAGAACCCTGCGAATCCACTGCGGCTTTCCCGCATCGCACCCGACACGCACTGCCATATGTCAACTGCTGGGAGTGTCAATAGAAATGTATGTGTATTAGGCAACCCTAAATATTATAAGCAAATATATAAATAGAAGTATTTAAGTAGATAGAAATATTTTAGTAAATTAAACAGTGACAACTTTTGAGATCCTGAGTTATTTTGTTTGTGGATTTTGATTACAATCCATGACATCCCCAAAACAGTTTGCATATCGCAGTGCGAACTGTCAAATCGGACAGGAATTGGATTGCATGGGTGTGAACACTCATGCGATCCGATTCTGGTGCGAACCAAAAAAAGGGTCCTGTTCGAGTTTTGTCCGAATGCGATGCAAATTCAGCCATACAATACGTATGGCTGAGTTTACATCGCACAGACATTGCATGTGATTTGCACTACAGTGAGTTGCGAACGTCCGGGAATCCCATCAGGAAAAAAACGTTGGTTTTCCTGACGGGATTCATGTCAAGCTTGCTGTGCATACAGACAGCCATTCAAAACCACCGTTCTTTTGAATGGCAAGAACGTGGTGACGTCATCGACTACGACGAGCCGGCGCTCGTCACATTTGATGCCGTCGCCGACATCTTGCTACACCCCACACTAAATTTGTATGCTACTGCGCATACGTCAAACTCTTATCGAGCATGCGCGGGTTTAGCGTGGAACAGGTAAGCATACAGGCGTGTTTTCTCGGCGGGAAACACTCTGCCGGGAATCCCGACGGACAATAGAGAGCAGCTTCTCTATTTTTCCCGGGCAGTTTTTCCTGTCGGAAAAACTGCAAGGAACATACACAGGCCGGGATTCCTGGCCAACTGCTCTCCTGGCAGTTTTCCTGCCAGGAAAACCGGTCGGCTTGAGCCTTTAAACTGGATATTAACATTACACCATCGGGTTGAATGAATAAAATAAATATATCAGCCAATATGCTATGCCAATTTATGCTAGCTTTTAAAAACCGTGGGCTAGATTCAGTAAGCAGTTACGCGCCGTATCTCGAGATATGCCGGGTAACTTCTAAGATGCGCCGGCGTATCTTTTTTCTGTATTCAAAAACCAAGATACACCAGAATTTAGCTAAGATGCGAGCGGCGTAAGTCTCTTACACCGTCGTATCTTAGTTGCATATTTACGCTGGCCGCTAAGTGGTGATTCCGTCGATTTACGCATCAAATATGCAAATGAGCTAGATACGCCATTTTACAAACATAGTTGCGGCCGGTGTATCTATTTGCATCGCTTACGTTAGGCTTACGCCCGGCATAAAGTTACCCCTGCTATAGTGAGGCGCAGACATTGTTAAGTATGGATGTGGGGACAGCGTCATTTTTTACGTCGTTTGCGTAAGTCGATTCAGAATGGGGCTGGGCGTAAGTTACGCTCACGCCGTTTTCATTGACTATTTGCGATGTGATTTGGAGCATGCGCACTGGGATACATTCACGGCTGGGGCATGCGCAGAATGTTTGGTGCGTCATTTACGTGGGGTCAGTGTTAATATAAATACAACACACCCCCTACCTGCCCTATTTGAATTACGCGGGGATACGCCAGCCCATTTACGCTACGCCGCCGCAACTTACGGAGCAAGTGCTTTGTGAATACAGCACTTGCCTGTAAAAGTTGCGGAGGCGTAGCGTAAATCGGATACGCTACGCCCGCACAAAGATACGCTCTCCATCCTGAATCTAGCCCTATAAGCTTTCTAAATGTATACACCAATGGCAAATATGGTTAACACACCCTAAAGCCTAGTATACACAATGAGATTATCCGACGAATGATTTTCCATTTTTATTTTTTTTATTTTATTTTTGTTGCATGCTAGTCTCCATATCGAATGCGAATAGCTTACAAAAGTACAAAAAACTTCAGAAGTGATGAGATTTTCGGACGCATGATCGTCCGTTTTTTTTTTTAATTATTATTATTACTTTTTTTTGCATATAGAAAATCAGGAGGTTACTAAAGTCCGAAAATTCTCGTACAACAGAATAAAAATTCGGAAGTGATGTAATGTATTTCAATTGTATTTTCTGATGAAAACTGTACTGGTTAAACGAAAAGCATGCAATCTGGTATCGTACGAGAACATTTTTTCTGTTTGTTCCTTTGGATAATTTTGGACGAAAGCTGTGTACTAACGCATCAAAAGCGGTATTTTTTGAACGATATTCTGATCACGTGTACTAGGCTTAACCACTTACAGACCTCCCGCCACAGGAATACATTGCTTCTTTGAAGAGGAATACCATTGTTATGGTAGCAGCTAGCTACCATAACCCTGGTCTCTGCTTTCAGATAAAAGTGGTCTCTGCGGCGGATTCGCTGCAAAATTACTTTTATTGGTGGCGGGAGAGGGCCCCCCTCCGCCGCTTACCGGAGCCGTCGACAGTGGCGGAGGCGATCGGGTCTGCTCCCTGGGCTGACATGGAGACGAGTGAGGGGCAGAAGGCCCCCACCCGTCTCCATATCATTGCAGGGCGGAAGCGACGTCAAAACATCACTTCTGCCCAATGCTCTTAAAGGGACTTTTTTTTAAAGCGCCCTGTCCCGACGAGCTCGCGCGTAGAAGCGAACGCATAAGTGAGCAGCGCCAGCATATGAAAACGGTGTTCAAACCACAATAATTCTCTGTAACTAAAAACATGAAACCTGTAGAATTTTTTAAATGTCGCCTGTGGAGATTTTGTAAGGGTAAAAGTTTGTCGCCATTCCACGAGCGGACGCAAATTTGAAGCGTGACATGTTGGGTATCAATTTACTTGGCGTAACATTATCTTTCACAATATAAAAAAATTGGGCTATCTTTACTGTTGTCTTATTTTTTAATTAAATTTTTCCAAAAAAAAGTGCGCTTGTAAGACCGCTGCGCAAATATAGTGTGACAACAAAATATTGCAACGACCACCATTTTATTCCCTAGGGTGTTAGAAAAAAATTCTAAGTCATTTTCTAGCAAAAAAAAATTCAGAAAGAGGCTTGGTCCTTAAAGCGGAGTTTCACCCAAAATTGGAACTTCCGCTAATCCCACTCCTCACCCCCTTACATGCCACATTGGCATGTAATTTTTTTTTTGGGGGGGGGGGAGTGGGGGCTTCAGGAGGAGTGGGACTTCCTGTCCCACTTCCTCCTTCCGCCGGGGGGCTGGTTAGGCGATCAAGCTTAATCGCCTACAGCAGCCCCTCCCTGTAGGCGATCGCATGGGACACATGACAGGTCCCATGCGATCGCCTGTCCAATAGGAGAGTGCAGCGCCGCTCGCGCATGCGCAGTGGGTGCCCGGCCGTGAAGCCGAAGGCCGTCACGGTCGGGTGCTCACACTTAGGATGAAGACGCCGGCCGGGGAGGTGGGGAGAGGAGCGGAGCCCCGGTCGGCGCGTCGCTGGATCGTGGAGCAGGTGAGTGTGTGTTTATTAAAAGCCAGCAGCTACACTTTTTGTAGCTGCTGACTTTTAATAAACACTATGGCCCAGATTCACAGAGCGATTACGCCTGCGCAACTGCTGTTGCGCGTGCGTAAGTCTAAATGTGCGCGTGCGTATAGTTGGACGCGATTCACAAAACAATATACGCCAGAAATCTACGTTTTTTGGTCCGGCGTAATTGAGTTAGACCTTCGCTTGCCTTCGCGCAAAACTGCGCTAGACACACCATTGATTTGCTAGTCAAATATGCTAATGAGGGAGTTACGGGGATTCACAAAAAAACGCAGTTGCTGCGCAGGCTACGCGATGTGCGCAACTGCAAAATGTTCTGTCTAAAGTTAGAGGACCTAAAAGCTGGTCTAAATTTTGAAAAAAAGTCTAATTGTCAGATAAAGCAACACTGTTAGTGAGGAGTTCAGCAGTCACACGTGTTGCCCAACAATCTGTATGCCAACATGCCAGAGGCATCGTCGCGCATAGCTATACTACTGACTTTAGATGAACAAAGAAGGATGAGGGCACGGAGGATGGCACTAAGGAGGGCACGGGAGATGTTTTATTTTTTTATTTTTTGGCTTATATCAAATTTACAATTTAATCTAATCTAATACAATATTCTTATCTGATACAAGCCCCTCACTCTTCACTTGATATATCACACACGCATAGACATCTTTGGCATGAGAGATTCTGAGGTGTCTCGCATCTTCAGATTCACCCCTCATGCCATCGTGGAATTACCACAACCTTGCAGGAGGACATCAGCAGCCCAACACATGGCACTACCCATGACACCCATGACAGCTACATATACAATCAGAGCCCCATCCCCACAGATTGCGAACAGAACATGTATGGGGACAGCTGGCTGGTTGGTGAGTGACATGGGAGTCAGGCATGACTATCCCCTCCCGTGATGCACACCTCACAAGTGGCACATGCATGACTAACATCCACCTGTCTTTTCCCTTCAAGGTGACTCTGCATATGAACTGGAACCCCATCTCATGACCCCATCTCATGCCAGCTCACATTATGCATCTTTGCACGTTAAACACACACATTAATCATGGCACAATGAGAATGCATGCATGCACACCACTATGGTCCCTAGCACACACACCCCACATCCTCATCAAATTGGATTGGCACCAGTCCACCATGCAAGACTGGTGAGCAGTAACGCCACGTCAAGGCTCCAATTATGTCACTGTACATTCATACACCATTCACACGGACCTGGGAATCACTTCTCCCTGGTCCTGGGGAACCCTTCTCCACCCAAATTGAGGATGACACCCATTTTCCAGCAGGAATGTCACCCCCACATTCAAACATCATTCACAACCCAAAAAATGCCAAAAATGTCAGCAAAAAAAAAAAAAAAAAAAAAAAAAATGCATATAAAAAAAAAAAAGCAGAGAACAAAAATAAACATGCTTTCAAACCAAAAAAAGGGGGAAAAAAAATTAATGCCCTCTGCCTGAGCCACGCCTGGGGCGCCCCCGGCCACGGCCCCGGACCCTCAGGGGAGACGCATGGGGGAGGGGAAAAGCCGGGGAAGGAGGAGCAGCCCCTGAGATCTGCCCACCTGGCGGCCTGCCCTCCAAGGCCACGGCTATTCTGTCCAGGGCAGCACCAAGTGTTGCCGTGTTGCCCTGGATAGCCTGGGTAAGGGCCCTCACATCCTGCCCAACGCCTGCTGCTGTAGTTTGCAGGTCATTTAGGCAGGTTGTGGAGGCCCGGGAGTGGGAGTCCAGGTTACCCAGCCTATCGTTGATGGAGGACAGGCTCTGATCCACCCGCCCCATAGTCTGGCAGAGCTGTCTCAGAAGGCGGGTCTGGGTGGCCAGGTTCCTTCTCAGACTGGCGGGCAGGAGATTGGGCGCCCCCCTGGTGCTCTGGGATGACCTCCTGGCTCTTGCTGATGGTTGTGGCCGGGGAGAAGGAGAGGCCCTTGTGAGGGGAGCCATGTTGGGGGAAGAGGGGGGGGCTCACCCTTAGGGAGGGCAGGCTTCTTGCAGCCAGAGGGGAAGAGTCCGCAGAAACCAAACGGCCAGTGCCTGCCATGGACTCCTCCTCCTCATGATTCTCCTCCTCCTCATGATCGTCCTCCGCATGATCCTCCTCCTCCTCTTGTTCCTCCTCCGCGGACTCTGGCCTTGTTGGGGGGGCCTCATTAGGCTGCTGTCCTGGCGTTGGAGCGGTCTGGCCAGATGGCCCTGCACCCTCCTGCACAGCTGTGGATGACACAAACCATTCACAGGTTGGAGGATCCACACACTTGCCACATATTCCCTTTCACCCCCTCCCCCACACATGCTACACACTTGAGAGAAATAAATACCTCACCTGGCACCGCGGGGACCGGACTTGTGTCAAAGCCTGGCAGGCCCTCCACTTCATGCCGGTGAAAGGTCAGGGCCACCACACGCTCCGTCGCTGTAAATCTAACCCGGCATGGTGGGCCCCCTCCTGTGCCCCTGGCATGGGCATTTATTGCGGCCAGTTTTTTTTTCACCTCACGCCGGAGGTCATTTATTTTCTTTTCAATCCCAGAGCGGGTCCGTGTCTCCCCCTCCCCCGATGAATTGACCTGCTCCGTGATCATATCCAATATCTCCCTCCTCCTGGCCGGGGTGGTGGTGGCACTCTGCGGGCCGTGGAGAAAACGCCCATAGTCGGTAATGGCCCGGGCAAGAATTCTTTTTTCCCCCACTGTAAAATTCAACTTTCTTTTTCTCTCAGTCATACTTCCAAACAAACTCACTAGCAGTCACCAAAAATCTGTCACAAATACAAGCAAAACCAATCAGACAAGAACACACACAAAGAGAAAAAGAACAGGCAAAAATCACACTAGCACTCAGCAAGAAACAGACACAAAAAAATCAGATGAAAAAATAAAACAAGAAAACAAACGCTCAGAAATCTATCAATCAAACAAACAGTCAAAAAACACTTATCAAAACACACTTTCACAAAACTACCAACAAGCACTAGATCACACAGAACACTAATCTGACAACTACAAAACACACTCTAACGAACAACAGAGCAAAAGCACTTGATTCAATGGGAAGGGACACAAAGGGATGTACTTTTGCAATGGAAGTGCGTTTGTGTGTGTCTATTTATGCTGTCTGCGTAGTTCACAACATTGCCCTAGTCCATGTCCAATTTCACTGATTGCGCCGCTCCCGAGTTGTGAGCATGCGCACAACGGAGCTGACATGGTTTCCTTCACGCGCGCATGCGCGAGTCGGCCGGCCCTTCATTTGCATGGGGTCACGGCTCATTTCAATGTAACACGCCCACGTCCCTCCCAATTTGTATTACTCCTCCTTACGCCTCCGGAAAAAACCTTACGCTTGCGCAATCTCTTGCGCAAAAGCTTCGTGAATCGCGGGATTACGCGGCTAGATTACGCAAGTCTAACGGAAAAGTGGTGCGCTACGCCGGTCCAATAATGCGCCGATGTACGTGAATCTGGGCCTATGGGCCAGATTCAGGTAGATCAGAGCATCTTTGCTCCAGAGTAACGCTTCTCATTTACGTTACTCTGAAGACCCTTTCAGCGCAAGTACTGTTATTCACATAGCAGTTGCGCGTAAACTTGCGCCAGAGTAACGATAATGCGCTGGCGTAACCCGACGCAAGGGGAAGTGGGTGTGATCATATGTAAATGATGGGCGGAGCCCAGTGCAGAGGCTTACGTTCAGCGCATCAACCACGGAGCATGCGCAGTGAGTGAGGCTCCACTCGCCCCCTTTGTGCGCATGCTCACAACTTCCGTCGGCACCACTTCACGGGAAACGTCAGCGCAATGCCTTCCGTTGGGCGTTTAAATGCGCCCGTAGAAGCGCCATTCCGGCACTAAAGTATATCCTGCTCCCCCTCCCCGCAGTGATGTTACTTTTGTTCTGAGATGGCTGCTCCCGTTCCCCGCAAACACACAGGAGAAAGCTGAACTTTAATGGCCAGGAGCTGTCAGCCGTCATCTCGGCTATGGAGACCTATGATGTCTTCCTCCATGGCTGTAAAATTTGACAGACAAGCATGGACAGAGGTGTTGTCCTGCAAGTGGGGGTGCTCAGCTAGCTCTTATCGTCGGTAACGCTGCTGTAGCTGCTCTCCTGCTGACCTGTGACCGTCTGGAGTAAAGATAAAGCAGCCTTTTGTAGAAATAACTTTGCGCCGGACAGACGAGATACGCGCGGCGCATGTAGCCAGCGTATGGTGATAATCCGTTCGTGAATTGGGAAATCTCCCTCATTTGCATATTTGCAGGGGAAATCAATAGGCGCGACTGTTGCGCCCAGCGAAATTAAGCGCTGACGATACTCTGGCGTCGGAACGTTCCGCCGGTCGCAAATGACCCGTTATTGGGCGCATCTAGTTTGGTGGGTACGGGCACATAGAAACAACGGCGCATCATCACAGTTACGCGGCGCATATCGAAATACTCCAGCGCAAGTGTTCCTGAATCTGGCCCTAAATTTGGCTGGAACACCCCTTTAAGTGATTAAAGCAGGTAACTAAGAGCTTATTAGAAAATAATGTTTTGTAAGATTTTTCCTAATTTTCCTCAACCATTAGGAAATACTGATAAACACAGTGGCCGGGATTCAGAAAGCTTTTACAGCGGCGTATCTCTAGATACGCCGCCGTAATTTCAAATCTGCGCCGTCGCATCTTTACGGCGATTCAGAAAGGCAGTTACGCCTGAATTTTTCCAAGATACGCCCGACGTAAGTCTCTTACGCCGTCGTATCTTGTGTGTATATTTACGCTGGCCGCTAGGGGCGCTTCCGTAGTTTTTCGCATTGAATATGCAATAACCTAGATACGCCGATTTAGGAGCGTACTTGCGCCCGACGTATTACTATACGTCGTTTACGTAAGGCGTACGACCGGCGTAAAGTTACCCCTGCTAGCCGTGGAATTTTACGTCGTACGCGAATAGGGCTGTGGGTAAGTTACGTTTACGTCGTAGGCAGTGTTCTTAGGCATTCTATCCGACGTGATTCTGAGCATGCGCACTGGGTTATGTCCACGGACGGCACATGCGCCTTTCGTTCGGCCATGCATCTACATGGGGTCACGCTTCATTATCATACAACACGCCCTCTACCTGCCTACTTTGAAATACGCGGGCTTACGCCAGCCCATTTACGCTACGCCGCCATAACATAGGGCGCAAGTTGTTTCTGAATACGGTATTCGCCTCTCTAAGTTACAACGCCCGCCTAAAAATACGCCAGTCTTTCTGAATCCCGGCCAGTGCTTTGCTTCACATTCTGGTTATCTTTATGTTTTTCATATTTTTCTACATTTTTTTACAGTGTGAGCCCATGTGGGAGAACAGAATATTTTCTAAAATATGTATTTTTTTATGTTCTTCTTGACTGTAAACATAGAAATTTGATTAAACTGAATGCTTATTACATTTGGACAATCTTGGACCTCTGTAAAGGATTTATGTGTTGTTTTCTTTTTCTTTGTTGGACAAATTTTAATTTAGAAAAATTATAAAAAATAAAGACCTTTACTGCTCATCAGTTTAGAGCTAGCCAGAAAAAACATAAAAAATACATTTAAAAAAAAATCACAGATTCCTGCAAGCAATATGGATGCAAGGATCCCCCCTATTGCACTATTGTATTCTGACAGCGGGAACTCTCCCCCCCCGCTTCATCAGAATACACCAATCAATTGCTGCAACAGCTGATCGAATGCTGCTTTTCCAGCATGACTGCTGAACAGAGAGGGGTACACACAGATCGAAATTCGACCAGCCACATTTTGATACATGTATACCCAGCTTAAAGAGCAGCTCCAGGCATATTTGTGTTTATTAAAAGTCAGCAGCTACAAAAACTGTAGTTGCTGACTTTTAATAAACAGACACGTCTTTAGTCCCTGGCACCAGCATCTTTACTGTGGACAACTGGCTGTGACGGCTCTCAGCTTCACAGCCGGATGCCCACTGCGCATGCACAGCCCACGCTGCGCATTGTGAATGAACCTTCAGCCAAGTGCCCCCACAGGAAGCAGCTAGCTCTGTGGGCACCCAAACAGGTTCACTCCCAAGCCGCTGCTCTGTGTGTCCATTCACTCATAGATAGACGTGGATCGGCCCGCCCCCTCTCTTTCTTCATTGGCTCACTAGCTGTGATTGATAGTAGCGAACAATTATAAGTTTAAGTTTTCATCACTGCGTTCTGTTCCAGTGCTTTTTAAAAAAAAAAAAATCACGCTTTTCTATGCTTTGGAACATAAGCATGTAAATGCACCAGAATGATTTTTTTTTTCTAGATCGTTTTTAATAGATTTGATTTCACAACCAGGTTGCGGAACAAACAAGGGACCACCACTAGACCTACAAGAGGTCACAACCTGCGCCCCCACACTCCATCTGGTGGTGTGCTTCGGTTCCTACCTGGCCCGGCTTCACTCCGTCCCTCCTCGCCCAGCCCATGCCGAGCTGGCCTTCTCCGCCTGTGCCCGCCCCTGCTGCTTCCTGTCTAGCGTGGGGGCGCAGGTTAAGACCTCTTGTAGGTCTGGTGGTGATCCCTTGTTTGTTCCGCAACCTGGTCTATTCTCAATCTGACCCCATGTCTCTCCTGTTTGGACCCCTGAGAGGGCTTCCTCCTGACGGTGGGGCCGTGCGGCTGACCACTGATCCTGGCTCTCGACATCCACCTTGGTATGTATCCTCTTATTGTCATCTACGATGACTGTATATATACTTAATAACATACTCATATATGCTCCTTTTTTGTTGTTTGTTATCTTTTTAACAAAGTGTCATCTATGTGCATATATATTTTATTTATTTATAGAATCTATGTTCGCAGATCCCTTTTCCTCCTGAAGAAGACCGATATACAAGGTCGAAACACATTGTTTTTTTCATAGTAAATATGTACAATGTTGTATTATTCTCTATTGTTTGTCCTTTATACATGCACATGTCTTCATTGATGTATTTTATGAGCTCATGTCCTGATTTTTATCAGATGGTTCTTTACAGTATATACATTGGTTCAACCTAATAAACTTTACAATTTTTATAATTTCCGATTTATTTCTACTTATTGCTGCAATACAAAGCCCCTAGGGGTACCTTTTCCTTTTTTCAAGTTTAATCAGGGGCTGGTATCGCTTTCCCTTTGCAAAAATTGCACATACATAACAAAAAATATTTATTGTAGAATAAAAATTGCACATCTATACATAACAAAAAACATTGGTTGTAGAATAAAAATTGCACATGTATACATAACAAAAAATATTTATTGTAGAATAAAAATTGCACATCTATACATAACAAAAAATATTTATTGTAGAATAAAAATTGCACATCTATACATAACAAAAAATATATTTATTGTAGAATAAAAATTGCACACGGATACATTACAAAAAATATTTATTGTAGAATAAAAATTGCACATGTATACATATCAATATACTTATTTCTGCAATACAAAGCCCCTAGGGGTACCTTTTCCTTTTTTCAAGTTTAATCAGGGGCTGGTATCGCTTTCCCTTTGCAAAAATTGCACATACATAACAAAAAATATTTATTGTAGAATAAAAATTGCACATCTATACATAACAAAAAACATTGGTTGTAGAATAAAAATTGCACATGTATACATAACAAAAAATATTTATTGTAGAATAAAAATTGCACATCTATACATAACAAAAAATATTTATTGTAGAATAAAAATTGCACACGTATACATTACAACAAATATTTATTGTAGAATAAAAATTGCACATGTATACATATCAAAAAGCATACAAAACACACAAAAGCTGCACATAAAACATAACCAATACCATCTAGTACTCCTTGAATACAGGTTCTTGGTGGCTCGCCTATGGTGGAGCACAGTGAGTTGCTGTAATTTGATCACCTCTTTTTTTTGTTTGCGCTATAAACAAAAATAGAGCGACAATTTTGAAAAAAAATGAATATTTTTTACTTTTTGCTATAATAAATATCCCCAAAAATATATAAAAAACCGCGATCACTGATAGGCCAGCCCAGCCACGATCACAAGTAGGCCAGCACATGACCCGATTCTTCACACTAATGCACAGAGATGGCAGGTCAGGAACCTGCGATCTGGGTTTGCCGACCTGCCATCAGAGGACCCCGCGGGCCACATGTGGGCACTCCTGGTTTAGGCCGATACGTATTCATCTACATATTTTTCGTTAAAAAAATCGCAATAAGCGCTTATTAATTGGTTTGCGCAAAAGTTATAGCGTCTCCAAAATAGGGGATCGTTTTATGGCATTTTTATTAATAATTTTTTTTTTACTAGTAATGGCAGCGATAAGCAATTTTTATTGGTACTGCGACATTATGGCGGACACTTCGGACACTTTTGACACATTTTTGGGACCATTGGCATTTTTATAGCGATCAGTGCTATAAAAATGCATTGATTACTATA
This sequence comes from Rana kukunoris, assembly GCA_029574335.1. Lineage (NCBI taxonomy): Eukaryota > Metazoa > Chordata > Amphibia > Anura > Ranidae > Rana > Rana kukunoris. Next base: position 497,218,770 of record CM056050.1, on the reverse strand, counting down.
AAAATGCCACTGGCAGGGAATGGGTTAACACTAGGGGGCGAGGGAGGGGTTAATTATGTTCCCTGTGTGTGTTCTAACTGAAGGGGGGTGGGACTGACTTGGGTAAATTACTGATCGCTGTTCATACATCGTATGAACAGACGATCCATCATTTCTCCCCCTGACAGGACCGGGGAGCTGTGTGCTTACACACACAGCTCCCGGTTCTCTCTCTGTACCGAACGATCGCGGGTGCCCGGCGGTGATCGCGCCCACCGGGCACGTGCATCGGTACCAGGGGCGAGCGGCCCTATTGGCTGATTCGCAAGATGACGTAATATTACGTGATCTCGCGCAGCCAACCCGCCGCCTTATAACTGCGGCCGCTGGTTGGCAAGTGGTTAATATATGTGTTGCAGCTCATTAATGCAGCACAAATTATCATATGAAGTGCTGCACATTAAAGAATGTCCAACGCCAATTTTTTTTTTCACATTTTGGATAGAGAAATTAGAGGGGTTAATATCCACGTTAGATTTTTTTTCACTTGTCTCATTAGTAGAGTTGCCACCAGTTCGGATTTGGAATCATGTGTCCGGGTTTCCAACTGCCTAAAACCAGGACACTTTATTAGACTGGACTTTATTAGGGTTGTGGCCAGGGGCGGACTGACAACTCATGGGGCCCCCGGGCAATAGTGGATTATGGGGCCCCCGGGCTTACAGATGGCCACCACGCCAGGTGGCAGTACAGAGGCGGGGCAGCTAAAATCTCGGGATTTTCACATCAAAAGCATGTAGGTTTTGGACATATCAGGGACATATGTAAAAAAACACACAGATTTTTACATACTGTCCCTGGTTTTAATGAGCCTGGCAACCCTTATGGGGCCCCCTAGTGGCATGGGGCCCTCGGGCAGTGCCCGAGTTCCTCAATGGTCAGTCCGCCCCTGGTTGTGGCTCCAGCTGTCTAAGCTGAGAGTGTCTGTTACACTCTCTTTCACACTGCCGAAAGCCAGCTCTAACAATCCCCCCATACAGATAGGAGAGGAGAGAAGTCCAGCAGCCTCAGATACATCTGGATGAGAGGTGCTGACTGCCAAGCGGTGAGTGAGCTCACCATCCATCCCTGTCTGTGACTATAGTCTCCCCCTTCTCTCTCCTGCCTCTAAGTGATTACACTAAGGTAAATCAGGGTTCTCAGAGCACCCCTTACATCACAGTTCCCCTTTACATCAGAGGCCACAGTGTTCCACCTTACATCAGAGTCTTCTTTGTACATCAGAGTTCTCATTGTTCCCCTTAAATCAGGGTTCCCAGAGCATCCCTTTTGTTAGAGTGCCCAGGGTTCTTCCTTACATCGGAGTCTACAGAGTCCCCCCTTACAGTGAAAGGGAACTCTTCGAGTTCAGATGAGCCATGACTAAGCACTAAAGTTATAGTGTGAAACGTGTCGGTTGTATAGTTTGTGGCTGTATGTGGATGTATTTTGCTGATTTTTATTAAATAAAGACAACTTTTTCTGGAAGTTCCCTGGAGTGCGGCCATCCAAATTGTTGCTTTGTTTTTTCTACTGCTACGTGCACTGGCAGCACCCTGGTGTTCCGAAGATTCCCTGATTGAGTGTTTGCAGCACCCACCTGGAGCGGTGATTTCCTTCTTACCCCCTGTAGATAGTTTTCACAGAAACAAGTGTCCCCCATTGGAAGATTTCCCCCCCTATTCCTTTTCTGGGGACAACGCAAAATTTTGGATTGACCTTTTTTCCCAGTGACATTGGTGATCAGGATAATTAGAGTGAGTGAATCTCCTTACTAGGGACACAGACACCAATGAAAATGTATGTACATACTGTATAGTGTACATATTGTATGTAGGTAAACACAATGCTGTTTTTTTATGTTAAACAGGAAGTGCATCACTTTTCCTTTCATGCTCAGATCTTTTCCTGCAAGGACATTAGAAAGTCTTTGTAATATACTGGAAGCTTAGAGTTCTAGTGATACTGCTATTTAGTATCATGTCCTGAGGTTATGCTGGGACAAAGTCATCTAGAGCCCAGGGCAAATCCCACCCCCCCCCCCCAAAAAAAAAAAAATCACCCTTCCTAGCACAAATCCTCTACCCTTAAAATTTCCCATCCTAGTATCTTCTCCTCCCATTTCAAATCTCCCCCTCCCAGCACAAATCCCCATCCTAGCACAAATCTTCATTCCCCTCTCTATACAAATCCCACTAAAATCACCACTCTTAGTACCCTTATGCCGCGTACACACGGTCGTTTTTTGCGATGAAAAAAAACGACGTTTCCTGTGAAGTAAAATACGACGTTTTTGAAACGTCACTTTTCAAAGACAATTTTGCATACACACCATCGTTTTTTCACAAAAAGCGAGGTTACGTTCACCACTCTTTTCCATTGAAGCTCGCTTCATAACTAGCTTCTGGGAATGCGCGGGTTGAAAAACGTTGTTTTGAACGACGTTATTGCTACACACGGTGACTTTTTGTGAAACAAAAAACAACGTTTTGAAAAACGACACAAAAAATTCAAGCATGTTGGAATTTTTTTTTGGTCGTTTTTTTTAAGACAAAAAACGACGTTTTGCCCACACACGATTAATTTAAATTACGTTTTAAAAAACATTGTTTTTTTTCATCGCAAAAAACGACCGTGTGTACGCGGCATCAGTATCCCTTCTTCTAACATAAATCCCCTCTCCTCAAATCTCCTTGTGCCCCTCCCCCCCTTCACCTCACGCACAGGGCAGCTTCTCATCCTGCCCACCCCTTGTCTTGGCCCTGGTTACACATTGTTTATTTCCATATTATAGCCAAGGAGAACATTGTTAAAGCGGGGTTCCAACCACAATTAGCATTTTTTAAATGTATGTCCTTTCATCATACGTTTTTATAATATAAATCCGGTCACTTACTAGTTTACAATCCGCCACCGCTCCGCATAGTTATTCAAAAAAGATAGTTTATAAAACTATGTCCACACCGCTGTCATTTTGCTTGTGGGCATTGTGAAGCCAACAAGCACTTACTTCCTGGAAGTCTTGGATGGGGAGTGATAATTGGACAGCGCACTGCATCCTGGGAAATGATGACACACATTTCCTGGGAGCATTAGAGGGAGATGATGTCAGAATCCTAGGTGATCCCTTAGGCAGATTTCGTGGGACCGCATAGCAACAGGCATTTCCAGATGAGTAAAAAAAAATAGTTTTTTCTTTTTTTCTTTTTTAGGTCTAGTGAGCACAATAATGAAAAAAAATGTTGGGATGGAAACTCCACTTTAAGTTGCCCCATACAATGATTGATATTCCCTGATGAAACAGACAAATGTTTATCAGTGTATGGGCGTGCCCGCTCAACAGAAGTCAATCATTTGTTTAATTTATTTTAAAGGGACCTGCTGAAAAACTTTCTTGATCAACAGCTCAGCCAGTTGTCTGCAGCTGCTGATCAATGTATTCTGCCAGTTGTAGGTGCCAGAATGCAATGCCCCAGCAGGGGGGGAATTTGGCAGATCCTTTTTTCCATTCAGCTTAATGGCTGAGCGAAAAAAAAATACTAAAAGCGTACGGCCAGCTTTAGGCTGATTTGCTGTGTGTTTTAAACCCATAAATACCGCATCAACACTTACATTTCATGTGCTTGTGGGGCATTTGTGGTACTGACCCATTTCCTTGAGCAGGTAGAGTTTGATGGGGCACTATTGCCTGTCAAATGCAACAGGAGGATCATTTTTGCTGTGTACATGCCGTCCAGGCCCCGTTCACAATTGGTCGATTCCTAATTGCAGCAAGATGCGCAGTGCGCATTCGTGTGCCATTCAGGTGTGATTGCGGTGTGGTGTGATTTTTCTGTGATTTTCGCAAAACATGTGAGAATCACAGCAAAAGAAGGTGTAAAATCGTTCCTAGCTCAGGTCCATGAGCTTAGTTGTCGCAACAAATGCATATAGTGAATGGGCTGCCCTGTGTGTGACACAAGATAACGCGGGCGAATCACGCTTTAAAATTGCGAGCGGGAACCCAATTGCCCGTTATGCGATATGTGAACTAGGCCTCAGGGGACATTGAAAAAGAGCCCCTCAGCTGTCTAATTATAACACCCCACCTCCCCAATTGCAAATGTAAGCACTCCTTTACTTTATTTTTTTTTTAAGTCTCCTCAGATAAGTGAATACTTTGAAAGATTATGTTACCAGTTTTTATACCCAAATATGTAACAATGTTGCTATGTTACAAAGGATACAATTCATCCTGCTGTATACAGTAAAGTGTGTTACTGGAATAACACAATAGTAACAAGTTTTCCTGTATACTCCCAGCACTCCTATTCTTACACATGGCTGAAGTCATTTAACAATTGTCTGACTCTTCTTCATGCTGTGCTCTTTTCAGATATTTGTCATCTGCAGAGATAGTAAAATGTAACTCTACCCAAAACTTTTTTTATAATTTTTTTTGAATAATAAGCCTTGGTTCACAATATGAGATGCACAGGAACTGCACCGCATTCCTGCTCAATTCACATGCGATTCAGTGTGGTGTGATCTAAGCCAGGGGTGTATCTACCGCGAGGCAAACAAGGCATTTGCCTTGGGCGGCAATTTTCAAGGGGGTGGCGCCGCCCCCCCAAGCAGAAGGACTGCTGTGTATGGGCTATGGCGCTCTCTCCTGGGACACATGGCTCCAGTTTCAGCTCCACCGCTGCCTCTTCCAAACTGCAGGGCTCTGGGCCAGGATCAGGGGCAGTCTGGGCACTTCTGCACCTAGGAAGCAATTACCTCCACCTCTGGAGTGGAGGGGGATTGTGATGAGGTAAGAGGTATGAAGAGTGGGGTGGGGAGATTTGTGAAGAGTGAGAGCTATGAAGAGTGGGGGGAGGGGATTTAAGAATAGTGAGAGCTATGAAGAGTGGGGAGGGGGGATTTGTGAAGAGTGAGAGCTATGAAGAGTGGGGGGAGGGGATTTAAGAATAGTGAGAGCTATGAAGAGTGGGGAGGGGGGATTTGTGAACAGTGAAAGCTATGAAGGGTGGGGGGAATTTATGAAGAGGGGAGGTTGTGAAGAGGTGAGTGCAATGAAGAGTAAGGGGATTTAAGAAGTGTGGGGGGTTGTGAAGAGGTGAGTGCTATAAAGAGTAGGGGGATTTAAGAAGTGTGGGGGGTTGTGAAGAGGTGAGTGCTATAAAGAGTAGGGGGATTTGAGAAGAGTGGGGGGAGGGGGTTGTGAAGAGGTGAGTGCCCATCAGTGCAGCCTCATTTGTGCCCATTAGTGCAGCAACATCAGTGCCCATCAGTGCAGCCTTGTCAGAGCACATCAGTTAAGAAGAAAACGTACTTATTTGCAAAATGTTATAACAGAAACTGAGAAACCCCGCCCCCCCCCCCAAAATTTCTAAACAAAAAATAAATAACCCAGTGGGGATTAAATACCATCAATAGAAAGCTCCATCTGTCTCACAAAATTACAAAAATGTAATTTAGGTACAAAGTTGCATGACCGCGCAATTGTCATTCAAAGTGTGATAGCTGAAATCAGAAAATTGGCCTGGGCAGGCAGGGGGTAAAAGTGTGATACTGTAACACGATTTTTATTAAAATACTAAAATCAATGATTATACTCACAAAATGAGTTAAAAAAACAATCCTTGAAAGACAGTTCAACAGCGCCAGCAGAACAGGACGGTTGCTTCAGTCCAAAGGTATCTAACCGATATTGAAGCTAGGCTTACGCGTTTCGGGGGCGTACCCCTTTCCTCAGAGCCCCGGTGGTCTGCACTGCCTTAATAAAAATCGTGTTACAGTATCACACTAGGTCGGTGCGCCCTCCATTCTCTTTTCTCTTTTAGTTCCTTTTGAATTCCCACGATTCTGAGGAGGGCTGCAAGACTCTGGAAGATACTTTACAATTGAACTGTATGACCCCCACAAGTAAGAAATACCGGAGCGCAGGAGAATCATTGTTTTGCCATTTTCTCTTTTCCGTAGGGGGTAAAAGTGCCCATTATTGGAATGGTTAAGCAGCTTTTCTCCAGCCAGCAGTTCTGGCATTCAGAGAAAAAAACAAATGCTCTATGTGCATGAGGCCTAAACGTTCATGATGCAGGAAAGTGTTATTACAGGGCATGCTTTTAGAGGGCTGAATGAAGATAAAACTTGTGTTGAAGATCTTGTAATTCTTCTTTGAGATGTTACGTGTGTGCAGGGCTGGTGCAAGGATTTTTGACACCCTAGGCCAGGGATATGCAATTAGCAGACCTCCAGCTGTTGTAGAACTACAAGTCCCATCATGCCTCCGCCTCTGGGTGTCACATGCTTGTGGCTGTCAAGGCCCCGTACACACGGCCGAGGTTCTCGCTGAAAATCAGCGAGAACCTCGCTGGAATGCACATTCCAGCGAGGACCTCGGCCGTGTGTACGGTCTCAGCGAGCTTCCCGTCGGGAAGCCCGTCGAGCCGAAATAGAGAGCACGCTCTCTATTTCCTCGACGGCCCGCCTGGAAGAATGGCTGGTTGCCATTCCCGACGGGCGGGTCGCCGAATTCGACGGCCGGGAGAGAACCTCGACGGGCGGAACGATGTGTTCTGCCCGTCGAGGTTCTCTGCCGTGTGTACGGCACCTCAGTCTTGCAATGCCTCTATGTAGTAAGGGCAGTATATATGGAGGGCAGTATGTAGTGGGGGCAGTATGTAGTGAGGGCAGTATGTAGTGAGGGCAGTATGTAGTGGGGGCTGTATTTACTGGGGGAACCATTATAGGCACAAGTAACTCATGCAGGGGATCCGCCTCCTGCTTCTCTCACTTCACTCCGCACCGCTCCACCACCTGGCCAGGGGGGAACTGATCCTCTGGAGGGGACCCAGGTGCTGTGGCTGCGCCCCTAGGCGGAAGTGCACCCTAGGCAGCTGCCTCGTCAGCCTAGTGGTAGCACCCATGGGCATCCGCTGAAATTTTTCCGGGGGGGGTGCTCCGGCAGCGCCGATACACTGTCGCATTTTACCCTTCCTTGACCACTAGCGGGGGTTAAAAGCGCCCCCCCCCCCCACGTTAAAAAGTGTAAAAACACCTCACTGTGCCCCCTGCATCTTTCAATATCTCTGTCACTACTGTGTAGCCCCTCTCCACAACTGCACCTCTGGACCCCTTTACATTACACAGCACCCTGCATCACTGGCCACCTTTACATTACACAGCACCCTGCATCACTGGCCACCTTTACATTACACAGCACCCTGCATCACTGGCCACCTTTACATTACACAGCACCCTGCATCACTGGCCACCTTTACATTACACAGCACCCTGCATCACTGGCCACCTTTACATTACACAGCACCTGCATCACTGGCCCCCTTTACATTACACAGCACCCTGCATCACTGGCCACCTTTACATTACACAGCACCCTGCACCTCTGGACCCCTTTACATTACACAGCACCCTGCATCACTGCCCCCCCCCCCTTCATTACACAGCACCCTGCATCACTGGCCCCCTTTACATTACACAGCACCCTGCATCACTGGCCCCCTTTACATTACACAGCACCCTGAATCGCTGGCCCCCTTTACATTACACAGCACCCTGCACCCCTGGCCCTCTTTACATTACACAGCACCCCTTTCCCTTGACAAACACTACACTATATTGACAGTATATTTATTTCAGGTCTAAAAGAGGAACCTTTTGGAATAAGGGACAAATAAATTTGGATCCAGAAGAGGGACAGGCACTCTAAATAAGGGACAGCTAGAGGGGAGGAGAGCGCTACAGTCACCACTTAAATCGGCCCCAGGGCCAGTTCGGCCCTGCTCCTGGCTCTCCCTGGCGATTCCATTGTGTGGGCAAACGACCCCCCGTGCCCTATGGAGCGGACGCCCATGGTAGCACCGGCCCTGTGTGTGTGTTCTTCTGGCAGCAGGAAGCAAATCTGAAATCATCAGGTGGGTTTTTAAGGAGATTCTGGGGTTAAGCTGAGTCTAATTTACACTTGGCTTTTTGGATTTCCTGAAAATAATTTACTATAGAGAATGGACATCTCTCATTTCTATCAGTTCTCATATGATATTATATGTGATTGTGATTTGGTTATCTGATTTGTTGAACTCCCTCCCACCCTTGGGTCGTTTTGGCAGGGCAAAAATCAGGCCTATCAGTGAATTTCCATGCCCATTTTCCCTCAAGTTAGACTGTTTCGGATGAGCACAGGCGGGATAATGGCGGGAATTGGCTTTAACGAAGACAAGTGTGGCAGTTGTACCCCACAGCAGTTACTTTGAAGCTGTCAAAACAATTAAATAATTCATTAAACCAGCAGGTTTCTTGTAGATAGAGACTAACAATTAAAGTGAACACATTTGGCTTTTCCCATGCAGAATGTATGCATGTAAATGTATTGTTATCACTTATCTACTACATTAAAGGGGAGATTTCAGTTGCTGCCTAGGGCAAAGTTTACACAAAACCTTGATTATCAGTATTAGAAAAAAAGACAGTTGTTCTGGTTCCCCTCAGACTATCATATAATATTTGAATATTGTTCCTGTTCAGCTTGCTGTTTCATTTCGCAAACTATACATAAAGATAGCCATCATAGGCAGATTATCATCATGCACTTGTACTTGTTTTCCAGCAATCATCCTGTTTCCATGTAATCACAAGATGAAAGTATAATGGCTACACATTTACTGCCACACATAGGTGTGTGCAAACTATTGCATTAAGGTGTGCACCCCAAATCTCAAACGCACATGTGTGTGTGTGTGTGTGTGTGTCTATATATGGCCCTGGCACATTGGCCCTGGAGTGCGTAAACACTTCTTTTATGGCAGAGCCGGTAAGAGGGAGATCTTTCCCATCTCCCCACTGCTACACAAAGTGATAATGCTAATGTAAACTAGGTGATTAGGGTGTGCTCAGGCACACCGGCACACCTTGTGCACACACCTATGCATCCACAGGAAAGGAAAGACAGTCACTTTCTCCTATAAAAAAACAGCCAATTGTGTTGCCCGCATCTGTTGTTTGCCTTACTAGCGAATGGGTCAGTTCAGACTAATACGTTTGCTTTCGCCTGACTGTTCAAGTGTTGAACAGGTGCCACATCCCAATGAATATATGCAGGGCAGGACTTAGGGTGGTGGGGGCCCCTGGGCTTGAGTGTTGAAGGGGCCCCCTGGAGCGAGGGGGGGATCATAGTTGTTGAGCGGGGGGGGGGCGCATTCATTAAAGTTGTTGAGCGGGGGGGGGGGGGGGGGGGGGTGACTCTCATCTGTGCACGGAATAAAAATTCTGGGCCCTTTAATAAAAAAATAAAAAATAAACCTCTGGGCCCTTTAATAAAAAAAATAAACATTTATAAAAAATATAAAGAAAATGTAAATATTTTTATAAAAAAAAGGGGGGGGGTTGCCATCCAGGGGCCCTGGAGACCTGTGGGGCCTTTAATATATTAAATATATATATATATATATATATATATATATATATATATATATATATATATATATAATATATAAATATATATATATATATATATATATATATATTAGAGCTGCACGATTAATGGTCAAGAATCGTTATCGCGATCTTTTCCCGTTGCGATTCTTGATACAGGGTTTCACGATCTTTCACATGAAAATAATTTTCTCTCTGTACTTTGATATGCAAAGAATTTCCTGTCTGCTCTCAGCCAAAAGTCAGTCTGGGCAATCTGCCAAGTTTTGGAAACATTCTTTATCAGTGGAAAGTTAAAGGAGTTGTAAAGGCACAAGTTTTTTTACCTTCATGCATCCTATGCATGAAGGTAAAAAAACATTTAGTAGCACCGGCCCCCCCCCGAGCCCCCGTTGTACTTACCTGACCGTTCGAATGTCCCGGGCGCGTCCACGTCGTCCTCTTCGGTTCCCAGCCTGGCCGTTGATTGGCTAGGCTGGGCGGATTGATAGCAGCGCAGCCATTGGCTAGCGCTGCTGTCAATCAGGGCGGATGACGCGGCGCGCTGGCGGGCGGAGCCGAGTGATACAGTCGGCGGCTATGGCCGCCGCTGTATCACGGGAGTGCGCTCGCAAAAGCTTTCCTCCATGCGAGCGCCCTCGCATGAAGAAGGAAAGCTTTTGCGAGGAGGAGCCCAGACAGCCGCCGAGGGACCCCAGAAGACAGGTTTCCGGGCCACTCTGTGCAAAACGAACTGCACAGTGGAGGTAAGTATCACATGTTTGTTATTTTTTTTTAACAAAAAACCTGACTTTAGTGACCCTTTAAGTCTAAACATTGTATCTCTTCAAAGGAATAAACTTCTTCTGTATGTAAATTAGGAATTTCTAACCACTTAAACACCAAACCTTTTTCTGACAGCTCTTTTCAAGATAAAATCATTATTTTTTTTGCTAGAAAATAACTTAGAACCCCCAAAGATTATACAATTTTTTAGTAAAGACCTTGGCCTAGAGAATAAAATGGCGGTTGTTGCAATATTTTATGTTGCACTGTATTTGCGCAGCAGTTTTTTTAAATGCATTTTTTTGGAAAAAAATGAATTCAATGAATTAAAAAAAAAAAATAGGCAGTAAAGTTAGCCCATTTTTATTTTTTTTATATATATATAAAAACATATTTTTTTTTATAAAAATAAATAAATAAAAAAAGTGGGGGTTGCTGTCCGGGGCCCTGGGGACCTCCAGACCCCTAAAAAAAAATAAAAAAAAATAAACATTTATAAAAAATACATAAAAAAAGGGAGGTTGCCATCCGGGGGGTCTGGGGACCTCTGGGCCTTTTAATAAAAAAAAGAAATATATAAACAAAAATAAAAAATAAACATTTATAAAAAAAAAAGGGGGGGGGGGTTGCCACATGGGGCCCTGGGGACCTCTGAGCCCTTTAATAAAACAAAATATATATACATAATAATAAATAATATATAAATATTATATATATATATATATATATATATATATATATATATATATATATATATATATATATATATATATATATATATATATATAAACATATTTTTTAATAAAAATAAATAAAAAAAGGAAGGGTTGCTGTGCGGGGCCCTGGGGACCTCCGGACCCCTAAAAAAAAAAAAAAATTTTTTTTTTTTTTTTTTTTTTTTTTAGAGGGGCCTCCTATTGGGCGGGGCCCATGGGCTTTAGCCCAGTCAAGCCCAATGGTAAGTCCGGCCCTGTATATATGCAAAAAACAACTGGATGGGGGAAGGGACTTGCAAGGCACCAACAAACACTTTACATTTATATAAAAAGTTTTATTTAGGTAGAAACATATTCAAATTCCATTTGAGATAAAACACCATGAACACAAGGAGAAAGGTTATCTACTCATCATCTATAATTGATATTAGCACCACATCCCCTTAAAGTGGTTGTAAACCCAGTCAGATGACTTTTCTTTACTAGGACAATTGCAGGTTTTAAAATCATTTGCATCAGAAGATTGTCTCCTTACCTGCCCTCATTGCGAGATATATGTATTATTGTGGCTCGTGACGTAGCCCGCGCATGCGCCGTTTGTCCAAACTGGCCTGCAGCCCGAGACCTGGCCGGAAGAATGCAGAGTCTATGTCGGTGCTGCGTCATTTCCTATTGTCAACGTCAGCCCCGACATTGCGCGATGCCAGCAACAGTCTCTGTCTCTGATTCGCTCGATGTTGGTTTCCATAGTCACCGGAAACTAAGACGAGGCTTGGATACTGCAATTGGTGCACATGCGCGAGATTACAGAGACAACAACGTAATACGGGCGGAAGTAAATGAGAATACAGGCACGGAACACCACAGTTAATATGGCAACGGCTATGACAGAGCAGCAGCGTTTCAAATATACAGTCTTTTTACAGTAAGAACGATTTTTGGGCTTACTCTTAGTGCCCATTTTATTCTTAATACATGTGTGGATTGTAATATTGATTAAATTAGTTTTTTTTGGACGAGTTTACAACCACATTAACTGATAACAATTTGAAAAGAGTGAGGGTTTGGGATTTTTAAGGTGCAGAATTACAACATGGTATAGGAAAAAGTATTTATTTATAAAAGTTAAAATTGACAGAATAAGAAAAATCTATCCGATGATACAATACGGTTTCAAGAATGTGCAAGCTGAAAAATTCTCTCTACATGTTTCGCCATGATTAGTAGCTTCCTCAGGAGAATTGTCAGGCACTATCTACTGAAAATAGAAAAAAAACAATGCATACATTTACAAGACAATGCAAAGATAACAATAATTATGAAAGAAATACAAATTGTATGTGTTAATCCCAAGTTGGCTGAGACCAAGATGACAGACTATAATGAGAGCAAAGTTTACCTGTAGTAGTCATAGAGGTAAACTTTGCTCTCATTATAGTCTGTCATCTTGACCTCAGCCAACTTGGGATTAAAACATTAAATTTGTATTTCTTTCATAATTATTGCTATCGTTTTATTGTCTTGTAAATGTATGCATTATTCTTTTTTTTATTTTCAGTAGATAGTGCCTGATAAATTAAATTCTCCCGAGGAAGCTACTAATCATGGCAAAACATGTAGAGAGAATCTTTCAGCTTGCACATTCTTGAAACTGTATTGTATCATTGGATGGATTTTTCTAATTCTGTCAAAATTAACTTTTATAAATAAATACCTTTTCCTATACTATGTTGTATACTATGTATAACTCTGCACCTTAAAAATCCCAAACCCTCACTCTTTTCAAATTGTTATCATGAACACAAGAGTTCATGACAACAGAAACAAATTGTGACATATCTGTCATGGACCATGAAATACTGAAGTGTTTCTACATGAAATCCTAATTCATGTATTACAGAAGATGAGATATTGTGGAGTACATATGGCAAATGGTCCATGACAATACCCTATTCAGATTCAACATAACATCACAGTAACACCACAACGTTTCGACTACAGGAAGTCTTCTTCAGGGTGTTCTTTGTGGAAGAATACAATAAATAGGCACTAAAAGAAAAAAGGTCAGTTAGTAACTCATTATACAAAAAAGTAATATATATTTGCAGACATATGAATCCAAAATCAAACACATGGATATATCTTACAATGTTGATGTAGAGCAATGGGATACGGATGGCAATAACAGCTCAACACACTTCCAAGAACCAGGAGGTAATTCAAGGGAAGGTTTTCCTAGTATATAAAAAATGAATTAGGGTAAATATTCATCCCACAGCTGACCAAAAATGGCCATATCCTGGAAAAAGAGTGATACAAAACCAAGGCCTAGCAAGAAATAGCAATGGAGTATGAACACAAGAGATTATGACTACAGAAACAAATTGTAATTTGTGACATATCCTATTCAAATTCAACATAACATCACAGTAATACCCCAACATTTCTATAATACTCCATTGCTATTTCATGCCAGGCCTGGGTTTTGTATCACTCTTTTCTCAGGACATGGCCCTTTTTGGTTAGCTATGGGATGAATATTTACCCTAATTCATTTTTTATATACTAGAAAAACCTTGCCTTGAATTGCCTCCTGATTCTTGGATGTGTGTTGAGCTGTTATTGGCATCTGTATCTGACTTGTCTACATAAACATTGTAAGATATATCCATGTGTTTGATTTTGGATTTACTGTATATGTCTCCAAATATATATGGTATTACTTTGTTGTATAATGAGTTACTAACTGACCTTTGTCTTTTAGTGCTTATTCATTGTATTCTTCCACAAAGAACCCCCTGAAGAAGACTTCCTGTAGTCGAAACGTTGGGGTATTACTGTGATGTTGGGCCAGATCCACAAAGATGGGACGCCCGCGCGGCATATCCCATTTACACTACGCCGCTGTAAGCCACAGTGGCGTATCCTTATCCACAAAGAAATTCTGCTGTAGCTTACGGCGGCGTATCGTAAATGGGCCGGCGTATGCAGGTGTAATTCAAATTAACTAGTGGGGGTGTGTTTTATTATAATTATGAATGACCTGACGCAAACGACGCTTTTTTTTAACTGCGCATGCGCCGGCTGTGGACGTAACCTAGTGCGCATGCGTGAAATCACGTCGTAAATAGTCAATGAAAACGACGTGTACGTAATATACGCAATTCCCTATTCGTGAACGAGTTACGTAAACGACGTCCAATATGACGCGGTCCTGACGTCCATACTTAACATTGGCTGCGCCTCACTATAGCAGTTTTATCTTTACGCCGTACAGACGCTTACGCAAACGACGTAAACACACTGCGCCAGGCGTACGTACGTTCGGGAATCGCCGTATCTACCTTATTTGCATATTTAACATGGACGCGCCCCTAGTGTCCAGCGTAAATATGCATCTAAGATACGACGGTGTAATAAACTTACGCATGTTGTATCTTAGGCCCCTTTCACATTGAGGCGTTTTTCATGCGGTACAGCGCTAAAAATAGCGCTGCTATACCGCATGAAAAATCATGCCCTGTAGTGTTCAATGTGAAAGCCCGAAGGCTTTCACACTGAAGCGGTGCGCTAGCAGGAACGCTCCAAAAGTCCTGCTAGCCGCATCTTTACCGCGGTATAGGAGCGGTGTGTTCACCGCTCCTATAGCGCGCCTTCCCATTGGAAACAATGGGAAACCGCGGCAATAGCGCGGTAATACCGCCCTGCAACGCGGGCGGTATTAACCCTTTTTCGGCCGCTAGCGGGGGTTAAAACCTCACCGCTAGCGCCCGAATATCGCGGTAAACACGACGGTATAGCGGCGCTACAAATAGCGCGGCTATACCGTCACCGCGGCTCCACGCCTCAATGTGAAAGGGGCCTAAGTGTAAGTCCGGCGTCTCTTGTTTTCTGGATAGAAAACAATGACACGCCGGCGGGAAATTCGAATTACGCCGGTGTATCTATAGATACACCGGCGTAATTCCTTTGTGGATCTGGCCCGTTATGTTGAATCTAAATAGGATATGTCACAATTTGTTTCTGTAGTCATGAACTCTTGTGTTTATGATGTTTTTTTTTTAAATAGAATTTTACTATGTTTATACCTAAATAAAACTTTTTATATATCTAAATGAAAAGTGCCTTTAAAGTCCCTTCCCCCATCCAGTTTGTTTTTTGCAAACATAGCACACTAGTCTTAAATTTGCATGTTGAGCTCGGCAGATATTACACCAGCTGAACATGCCCAATAAAGTCAATGGAACCAAACGGCAACCGCATGTCAAATGCATGTCAAATCCAGCTATGGAGTTTGCAGTGCGGTGTTTTAATATAAAATCTCTTCTGGGATTGAAAAAAACAGACATTCCGTCTGTAAACTGGCTCCAAATCACGATATGAAAAGTGATCCATCATACTGGATCACTTTTTCAGAGCTTGTCACCCATGTAGAAAAAGAAGCCTTTGCCCTGTTTCAGTTCATTTGGGAGTGAACATTTACTGTTTACTGTATGAAAGTTTGTAGAACACTTCATCGTAAATACAAGGACTACCTGTTCATACAATGTGCAGCCACACCCGTCTTCAGCTCTGTCCCCATTCCTCTTACAACACTTCTCTGTAATTCTGCTGTAATGTCCTGACTTTGCTTAAGCCTAGTACACATGATGAGAAAATCGGACGAAAAAAAGGTTTTTGGAGCATTCGGCCGATAACCTGATCATTAGAACACGGCTTTCTCGTAAGATAACAGAACAAACTATTTTCAGTACAGTATTCATCTATAAAAAATCGAGTGACCATAACCAGGCATGCTCAGCAACAAAAGAATACATTACAATAGAATACATTACATGATTGCAAGAAGTTGTAATCTGACTTATGAGAATTTACCTAACTTCCCAACCGCATTAGGCAAGAGCTCAGTCCTGACCAGTAGCGGCCGCTCATAAGTGTCACAGGGGAATGGCACCGGGCCCTAATCTCCATGAACGTCGCCGGATGCCTGGATTTCAATGTTTTTTTTTTGGGGGGGGGGGGGGGTGATGGGGGCTCGTTGTCCCCCCTCATCACCTGGCCCAAGATGGCTTCTTTTATCTGGGCACCAGGGACTAGGTCCGGTGCTTCCCCTGCAGGGGGATCCTGTGGAGATGAGAGCCCGGGGACCAACCTGACACCGAGCACCGCCAATACTTCCCTACCTGTCCCTTCCTTCTGGGAAACCGAGCCTAGCAACATCCCCATCCCCCAGCAACCAGACCTACCGGATGGACACATCTTCAGCCAGCTCCACTGACTGCCCAGGGAACAAAAGAATGATGACCCTTCTGTCTACCCCGAGCTACTGGACATGATCAGCTGCATGAGGACCTTCCGCAACTGGCCACAACACACTGGGCTCAGCCCCAAGCAACTGACAGCTGGTAGATTTTTCGATACTGGAATGTACTGGGAGGAACTGGGATCATACCCCTTCTATACTGGTATGTACTGGGAGGACTGGGATCATACCCTTCTATACTGGTATGTACTGGGAGGGCTGGGATCATACCCCCACTATAGGGTGATTCATCAATACCAGTATGTACTGGGAGAACTGGAATCATATCCCCACCATAGGCCCTATAGTGGGCAACCGACCGAGCAATGGGAGGGGTTTGCTTGCCACCCCCACACAAAAAAATGGAGCACCATTCACCACTGGACCTGATACTAAAACTGCTAGTAATCTGAACACACTTGTGCTATGGGCCCATGTACCCCTCTGTGCTTAGCTGTGTAATGTGAAGCTGCATTCAGCTTCATAAAAAAGTAGACTTTACACTCAAGGTCCTGCTTATGGACTGTATTTTATGCTGTACACATGTACATTTTTTGTGCTAACATTTACATGTGTACAGTATTTAGCGTAAATGTATGCTAATGTTCCTGAACATCAAGGAAATTTGTTGGCAGGCGCTGTCTGTGGTCTAGCAACCAAGTATGCAGGGCAGCAGGAGCTACATATGTCCTAGAAACCAAGGAGCCTCCTGCGTCCTACCAACTGAGTACATTAGTAAGTAGAAGCTGCTTGTGTCCTAACAATGAAGGACACTAGGTGTCAGGAGCCACCAGCATCCCCGCAACCGAGGACTCCAGGTGGCAGGGACTGGTGACCATGGACACTAAATGGTAGGAGCTACCTTGATCACAGCAACTGGGGGTGCTAAGTGGCAAGAGCCACCTGCATTCTAGCAACTTAAGGACTCTAGGCAGCAGGAACCACCAGCATTCTAGCAATCGAAAATGCTAGTTAGCAGGAGATTCCTGGCTCCCAGCCATTAGGTCAGCAGTTGCCAACAAGTGGTCCATGGACCACTGAAGGGCCATGAGAACATTGTGGTGGATGTATACCGCCCAGTGTTGTTTCCAGTGTTGTTCTCAATGGGCCAGATTCATGAAAGGTTACGCTGGCGGATCGAGTGATCCGCCAGCGTAACAGTGGCTTTGAGCCGGCGTTTCTGTTTTCTGTAACCAGAAAACAAGAAACGCCGGGTTGAAGTTCCGATGCGATGAGCGTAACTGAGTTTCGCCATCGCATCGTTACTTCAACTTAAAAATGGCGCCGGGGGCGTTCCCGCCGATTTACGCTCAAAAAATATGTTAATGAGCGGAAATCGGCAATTCACGATCGAAATCCGGCGCGACGCAGTGACGTTACGACGTTTCCGGACGGGATACGCGGCGCATAGATATACCTACATGGGGCTGGAGTATCCTATGTTAGGTATAGGCGTCGTCATCGCGTCGGGAAAAAAAAAAAAAAACGTCGCTTGCGTAAAACGGTCATGAATGGGAATGTGACGTCATTGACGTTCATTCACAGATTTTGGAGCATGCGCACGGGGATGTTTTGACACTCGACGCATGCGCAGTACGTCGGCGGCGGGATCGCGCGTAGTTAGCATACTACACGCCCCGTACCCGCGACATTTGAATTCCGCCGGCTCATTTGCGATGCGCTGCCGCAACTTTAGGAGCAAGTGCTTCGTGAATGACAGCACTTGCTCCTAAAAATTCGGCAGCGCAACGCAAATGAGAAGCGTTACTCCAGAGCAAAGATGCTCTGGAATACGTGAATCTGGCCCAATGTGCGCTAACAGTCAATACTATCAGTGCGCATTGATACCCGATGCCTCCTCTGTAGTTCTGGCTCCTATGAACTCAGAGGGAGGCGCCGTGAGTAGCGTAGAGAGCGTTAGTTGAAGGGGAAATCCAATGATAGTGCTGATCACAGACTTTTGGAGGGAGCATGGACCTCAAGCGCATGGTTGGATAAGGAAGTTAGATCCAATCATGAGTCAATATAAGGCAGCAACGTGATGCAGATTCACGGGGGCAGAGAGCAGGAGCATTGTGTATTTAGGGCAGCAGTGTGAACCAGGGGGTGGGGGGGGGCAGAAAGCCAGAGCATTGTGTATGTATAAGGCATGTAAAACTCATATTAGTGGTCAACAGGATTCAAAATTGTGAATTTAGTGGTCCGTGAAGTCTAAAAGGTTGGCGAGCACTGCACTAGAGGACTAGGCACCAGGAGCTGCCTGCGTTCTAGAAACCAAGAACACTGAGCAGCAGAGCCCAACTGCGTCCTAGAAACCAAGGATGTTAGATGGCAAGGGCTCCCTGATGACCATGCCACCAAGAGCACTGAACTGTGTCCTAGCAAATAGGGTACTTTTAGGCTGTACACTGTATGCATGTAGTCATAGCAAATGATCATATAACAAATGGCACTATAAGGAGTAAGCTACACAATAGCATACCTTCCAACTTTTTGAGATGGGAATAAAGGATACCTATTACAAAAATATGTGTCCATGGGACACACCCCCTTCCATGCCCCCTTAGAAGAGAATTATACAAAAAAAGATAAATTAAACCCACAAGTACTTTATTACCAGTATTAAATACAATCCGTTATACTGAGTTTGAAATTTACAAATGCAGCAATTTAGAAATTGGATGAAAAGTTTAGCACTGGGAAACACTTTTTGAAAGATAAATAGTGCATTTTATATACAACCATAATTATAAAGACTACGGCCGCGATTCAGATACATTGGCGTATCTTTGTGTGGGCGTAGCGTATCTTCTTTACGCTACACCACTGCAACTTAGAGAGGCAAGTGCAGTATTCACAAAGCATTGCTCCCTAAGTTACGGCGGCGTAGCGTAAATTGGCTGGCGTAAGCCCGCCTAATTCAAAGTAGGAAGGAGGTGGGCATCATCTATTTAAATTGAGCGTGACCCCATGCAAATGAATGGCTGGTCAAACTGGGCAAGTGGGCGCATGCTCAGAATCACGTCGCATAGACTCACTAAGATATGACGTGAACGTAACCTACGCACTGCCCTATTCACGTAGTACTACGTAAACGGCGTACGCAATGTAAAATTCAATGGCATCGTTCCCTGGCCCATACCTTTGCATTAGCTGCGCCTGCTATATGAGGGGTAACTTTACGGCGGACGTAAGCCTTACGCAAATCGCGTATATGAAGCGGCCAGGCGCATCGACGTTCGTGAATCGGCGTATCTTACTCATTTGCATATTTATAATGGGAACGCCGAATGCGTCCAGTGTAACTATGCGCCCACGATACGCCGGCGTAGACAAGTTATGTCGGACGGCTGAAGCCATGTTTTTCTACGTATCTCGCTTTGTAAATCGACGCAAAGATGCGATGGCGCACATTTGAAATTACGGCGGCGTATCTGGAGATACGCCGGCGTAAATCGTTTCTGAATCCGGGCCTACATGTCCATAACAAACATTAATGGACAGATGCAAAAATTACGAATTTTACAAACTGTTGGTAAATTTACTGACAGTTGGCATCCCTGAACTATATAGATCAGACCAAAATGAGGGACAAATGAGGAGGAAAGAGGGACAGAGGGACATTGGGCCAGATTCACGTACCGGCCGCGTCGGCGTAGCGTATGTCATTTACACTACGCCGCCGCAACTTAAATGAGCAAGTGCCGTATTC
This sequence comes from Rana kukunoris, assembly GCA_029574335.1. Classification (NCBI taxonomy): domain Eukaryota; kingdom Metazoa; phylum Chordata; class Amphibia; order Anura; family Ranidae; genus Rana; species Rana kukunoris. The sequence goes on along the minus strand of CM056050.1, from coordinate 497,198,822 downwards.
TCAAAGCACTTGCTCAGTAAGTTGCGGCAGCGTAGTGTAAATGGCCCGGTGTATCCCCGCGTAAATGAAAGAGGGTGGCTTGTATTTAAATTAAGCGCGCCCCCGCGTCGATCGAACTGCGTATGCGCCGGCCGGGAAAAAAGCCCAGTGAGCATTGCTCTAGCTCACGTCATTAACGTAAAGCCCTATTCGCGAACGACTTAGTAAAATGACGTAAACGACGGAAAAAGACGGCGCTGTCCCGACGCTATACTTAACATGGCATACGACGGACCTTCGTAAACTTACCCTTCATATAGCAGGGGTATGTTTACGCTTACGGAAACGACGTAAACGACGACGAGGCGGCGCAAAAACTTTCGGGAATCGGCGTATCAGGCTCATTTGCATAGGCAAATCTGAAAACGACGTAAAAGCCACCTAGCGGCCGGTGTAACATTACACTTAAGATCCGACGGTGTAAGTGACTTACGCCAGTCGGATCTTAGTGTAAAACCGGCGTATCTTGTTTTGTGAATACAAAACAGTGACACGCCGGCGGGATTTTCGAATTACGCCGGCGTATCTGCAGATACACCGGCGTAATTATTTTGTGAATCTGGCCCATTGTTCCTAATCAAGAACAGTCGCTTAAAATCAGGGGGGTAGATTCACATAGAGATACGACGGTGTATCTACTGATACACCGTCGTATCTCTGAGATCCGACGATCGGATCTATGCGGCTCATCCATCGAATCAGGTTCCGCATAGACCTCCCTTAGAACCGACAGGTGTAAGTGACTTACACTGTCGGATCTTAGGCTGCAATCTCCCGCCGGCCGGGTCGTTTGCGTTTGGCTTTTTCCGGCGGATAGTTACCCCTGCTATATGAGGGGTAAGTGCGGCGTATCCTATGTTAAGTATGGCCGTCGTTCCCGCTTCGAGTTTTGAATTTTTTACGCCGTTTACGTAAGTCATTTGCGAATACGGGGAAAAGTAAATTGCGTTAACGCCGAAACCAATGACGTCCTTGCGACGACATTTGGAGCAATGCACGCTGGGAAATTTAGCCGGCAGCGCATGCGCAGTACGATCAGCGCGGGGACGCGCCTGATTTAAATAGTAAACTCCCCCTAGCAGCGGAATTTGCATTCCGCCGGGGGATTTACGATCCACCAGGGCAACTTACGAGGCAAGTGCTTTCTGAATACAGCACTTGCCTCAAAAACTGGCCCTGGCGGATCGTAAATAAGATAGATCACGCGGATCAAAAGATCCGCTGATCTATGTGAATCTACCCCAGGGACAGTTACAAGCTAGCAGTAGCTACACAGTGTTATTGTACTATCTGGTAGTAATCACACAAGATTGGAGTAGGGTTGCCACCTGTCCCGGATTCACTCGGACAGATTGAGTTTGGAATCATGCGTCCAGGTTTCAGACTGCTGGACCCCAGACACATTATTCAGACTGGACTATGGCTTCCAGATACATCTGCATGAGAGGTGCTGACTGCCAAGGGGTGGGTGAGATCACCATCTATCCCTGTCTGTGACTGAAGTCCCCCCTCCCTTCTCTCTCCTGCCTTTGAGTGAGTACACTAAGGTAAGTCAGAGTTCTCAGAGCACCCCTTACATCAGAATTCCCCTTTACACCAGAGGCCACAGTGTTCCCCCTTACATCAGTATCCTCTCTATGTATCAGAGTTCTCAGTGTTCCCCCTTACATCAAAGTCCTCTCCGTACATTACAGTTCCCAGTGTTCCCCCTTAACTACTTGCCGACCTTCCGCCGTCGTTTTACGACGGCAGGTTGGCTCCCCTGCGCGAGAGCCGTAGCTCTACGTCGGCTCTCTTGCAGGCCACTAGGGGGCGCCTACACTCGCCCCCAAGTCCCGTGCGCGTGTGCGGCGGGCATGATCGCTGCCGGGCACCCGCGATTGCTCGTTACAGAGCGGGGACCGGGAGCTGTGTGTGTAAACACGCAGCTCCCGGTCCTGTCAGGGGGGGAAATGCTGATCTTCCGTTCATACAATGTATGAACGGAAGATCAGTGATTTCCCCTAGTGAGCTCCACCCCCCCATACAGTTAGAACACACCCAGCAACACACTTAACCCCTTCCCGGCCCCCTAGTGTTAACCCATTCACTGCCAGTGGCATTTTTATAGTAATCCAATGCATTTTTATAGCACTGATCGCCATTACTAGTAAAAAAAATAAAAATAATAAAAATGCCATAAAAATACCCCCTATTTTGTAAACGCTATAACTTTTGTGCAAACTAATCAATAAACGCTTATTGCGTTTTTTTTTTTTTACGAAAAATATGTAGAATACGTATCGGCCTAAACTAGGGAAAAAATTTTTTTTTATATATTTTTGGGGGATAGTTATTACAGCAAAAAGTAAAAAATATAATTTTTTTTCAAAATTGTCGCTCTATTTTTGTTTATAGCGCAAAAAATACCACCAAAAGAAAGCTAATTTTGTGGGGAAAAAAGGACGCCAATTTTGTTTGGGAGCCACGTCGCGCGACTGCGCAATTGTCAGTTAAAGCGACGCAGTGCCGAATCGCAAAAAGTGCTCTGGTCTTTGGGCAGCAATATGGTCCGGGGTTTAAGTGGTTAAATCAGAGTTTCCAGAGCATCCCTTATGTAAGAGTCCCCAGAGTTCTCCCTTACATCAGAGTCTGCAGAGTCTCCCTTTACAGTGAAAGGGAACTCTGCGAGTTTAGATGTAAAAGGGGAACTCTATTAACTTCATATGATTAGAAATGTTGTTTAATAGCAAAATATATGTATAGTTTATACTATAAAAAAATGAATTGTTGTGTGCCACTAAAGTGTTTGGGTTTGACTTGAAGAAAAGGTGGCAACCCTAAATTGGAGCACTGTGCTCAGAGAAGCCATCACAAATTTTGGGACCCCTTACACAGCTTTAGGCAGGGCCCCCCTGGAGTGGAAAAAAGGGGGCGGGTGCTGACGACAAAAAACAAGTGAAATCTCTTATCTCCTGACGCAAGATAATAACCGGGGGGGGGGGGGGGACCCTATTAGTAATGGCAGCAATCAGCGACTCTCTGCCCGTCGCTGCTGCCCACCTCACAGCCTCTCAAGTCTTACTCTTTGGGCCCTGGCTACTACTGGATGGGGAGCGGAGGAAGATCACTCCGCCAGGGAAGGCAAGGAGATAAGCAGGCAGGCGGGTGGCCAGAATTCAAGCCAAAGCAGAAGAACATGAGAGCGAAGCTGAATGGGCATGCGCCCGAAACTGAAGAAGTATTCCCTCCGTTCCGACCAGCACATGATCATCAGAAAGGGGCACAGATAATGGGAAAAATACAACCCCACTATGCTAGTAGGCACGGCAGAGCGGGGGGGTGTAATTCAAATTTTTTGTATTTTAATTCTGCACTAACTGTCTTTGAAATTGCTCCTGCCCCCTATTAAATCCAATCTGGGGACAGAACCAGGGACAGACTTGGTCCAGGGACAGTGTCCTCAATCAGGGGACTGTCCCCTGAAACTGGGGATGTCTGGTCACCCTACCTTACAGGTGTAATGCCTGTACCCCCTGATGGTGGCCCTGACTGTGCAACAATGAGAGAGTAAGTACTACATCACTACAACATGCTACTTGTGTATCTTACTCCATATGGAGTCATTTCTTTGTTCCATTTGTGTAGTGATCATTTGTACGCCTCACAATGGAGAAAAACAAAACCAGTATAGCTCTAGCTGATGAGGTGACAGCCAGCAAGGGGTTAAGTCTCTGAGCAGAAAGAGACTTAAGTCACCCATGAAGCTTAGCCCTGCAGGTTATTTGCATTAAAACAGATCTCCTGTCTTGTCTTTATAGTATTTTCCCAAGGAAAACAAATCCTGGCTCTGTGCAAATAAGGTAGAAAACACTCAGGTTCCAAATGTTTAACTTTAAATAAATTTGCAATCTACTGACAGAACTGAAGGAGTCATATCAGCAACTACACTGAAAAATGTTTAATCAATCATGACAGCCATATGGACACATAAAAGAGAGCGCCGCAGAAACCCAACTACTCCTCTCCCCTTTTTCATCATTGTTGACCCCTTATGAGTTAGGTAAATAGACTGAAATAAATTGACAATACATGATATATTGCAGGAATCCCACGCAGGCAAACAGACTCCGCCAAACAGCTAAAAGGTGCGGCATGACTACCAGCGCAACAATCGCTCTGCTTTACTCTGAATTGTTTAATCATGAGTTGAGCCATTAGGTGTCTTCCTCCCTCACACTTTGCCTTACAATCTAATGTTTTAACCACATCCATACAGACTGGTTAAAGCGGCGGTTCACCCTAAAACAAGTATATACGATTTAATCCAGCATACTGCCGACATGTGCAGTATGCTGTTTTTTTTCCTGTTTACATACCATAGTATAGGTTATAGGTGAATCCCGCGGGACTGGGCGTTCCTATTCAGAGACCGTGATTGACATATGACAAAAGCTTACCCCCCCCCGGTCACCAGTTTCCAAAAGAAGACGAACTGCGAGTCGGCGCTATACGGCGCACCGATGTTTGGCTTTTTTCGGAAACTGGTGACGCGCATTATGCGACGGGGGGGTAAGCTTTTGTCATACGTCAATCACGGTCTCTGAATAGGAACGCCCAGTCCCGCGGGATTCACTACCCGGAAGTCGGGGGGGGGGGGATAACCTATACTACGGTATGTAAACTGGAAAAAAAAAAAAACAGCATACTGCACATGTCGGCAGTATGCTGAATTGAATCGTATATACTTGTTTTTAGGGTGAACCCCCGCTTTAAATGTGTCTGCATCCATTTGTTAGATTTTTTTTCATTTGGTTTAATTGTCTACAAGGGCGCACTGGATGCCTTCCCTGCCATCCTGCCCTTGCTGGGCGTCACGTGTCCCTGTGCCTTTAAGGAGGAGTGGGCTCCTTCCAGGCACACCTGCCTGCCCTTAATCTATCCTACTGCCAGTGTTGCTCATCTTACTTTAAAAAAGTAATTAGTTACAGTTACAAATTACTTCTCCGAAAAAGTAATTGCGTTAGTGACTCAGTTTCTACATTGAAAAAGTAATTAGTTACTCAGCAAAGTAACTGAATTTTTTTTAATATCCTACAATGCTTTGTTGAGAAGCAGATGACGGGCGCTTGCCAGAGAGCAATGAGTTAATACTCCAAGACAAAAGAATGCCAGATCCTTGAGAGAAGAAAAGCGGAAACAAATGGTGATCTCGTGTATATCCCAGCCTAGGTGCATCCGTCCCACCATGTATGTGCAGCTAATAGGACTTAAAACCCTTATCCATCTGCTACATATTACATCCAAATTATAAGCTGGATTAAAATGTATGTTTATAATATACATTCCCTTGACGTTTACAGAGTCTGTAATTTAAAATCTTATATTAGGCTTTATTAGAATTTTCTATAGTTTATTGTTTATTATTTTATTTATCTTATATAAGCTTTATTGGATGCAAGGGATCTGGAATGGGGATGTCAGATTTTTCTTTGTTGTCTGATGAAGAGATGAAATCACTGACCAAAAATAACCTGCTGATCATTCATCTGTATAGGTGTCCTGCACTTACTATGTTGACCACTAGATGTCGCTGTGTACACTGTGTTGTATAGGGAACGTTTGTTCTGTGGAACATTTTGTTCCGGCCATTTGTTCCCCGGATCATTGATCAGGTTGCGCACACAGTGTGTGTGATCGATGTGAGTTGATCCCCGGTGATAGGTCAGTGTGAGGCTGGTGGGGCTCATTGTATCCAGGGCTCCTTGCGATTGGGAGTTTTCAGACCGCTGTGACAGGCCATCACAGCAGTCACATGATTCTAAAGCGGAGTTCCACCCATATTTATGTACACATCCCTGCCAGAAGCAATTACTCTGCTGCCATCTAGTGGCGGTAGATGTAATTGCGGTAATGCCGCCCAAGTAATGGGAACTGCGTTACCGAGAGGGGAAGAGTAATCAGGTAGATTACTCGTTACCCTCAAAAGGGGCTGCGTTAAGTAACTGCGTTTATTGTAACTCCGTTACTTACAACACTGCCTACTGCTATGTGTGCTTCAACTTGGGAGACTCTGGAAATGCATTGGATACAAAAGGATTTCCCAATCTTAAACATCCCAAGGAGTACTGTGCAAGCGATAATATTGAAATGAAAGGAGTATCAGACCACTGCAAATCTACGAAGACCTGGCCGTCCCTCTAAACTTTCAGCTCATACAAGGAGAAGAATGATCAGAGAGGCAGCCAAGAGGCCCATGATCACTCTGGATGAACTGCAGAGATCTACAGCTGAGATGGGAGACTCTGTCCATAGGACAACAATCAGTCGTATACTGCACAAATCTGGCCTTCATGGAAGAGTGGCATGAAGAAAGCCATTTCTTAAAGATATCCATAAAAAGTGTCGTTTAAAGTTTGCCACAAGCCACCTGGGAGACACCAAACATGTGGAAGAAGGTGCTCTGGTCAGATGAAACCAAAATCAAACTTTTTGGTAATAATGCAAAACGTTATGTTTGGCGTAAAAGCAACACAACTCATCACCCTGAACACACCATCCCCACTGTGAAACATGGTGGTGGCAGCATCATGGTTTGGGCCTGCTTTTCTTCAGCAGGGACAGGGAAGATGGTTAAAATTCATAAGAAGATGGATGGAGCCAAATACAGAACCATTCTGGAAGAAAACCTGGTGGAATCTGCAAAAGACCCGAGACTGGGACGGAGATTTGTCTTCCAACAAGACAATGGTCCAAAACATAAAGCAAAATCTACAATGGAATGGTTCACAAATAAACATATCCAGGTGTTAGGCGGCGTACACACGACCGAGGTTCTCGCTGGAAACCAGCGAGAACCTCGCTGGAAGCTGCATTCCAGCAAGGACCTCGGCCGTGTGTACGCTCTCGGCGAGCTTCCCGTCGGGAAGCCCGTCGAGCAGAAATAGAGAGCACGCTCTCTATTTGCTCGACGGCCCGCCTGGATGAATGGCTGGTTGCCATTCCCGACGGGCGGGTCGCCGATTTCGACGGCCGACAGAGAACCTCGACGGGCGGAACGATGTGTTCTGCCCGTCGAGGTTCTCTGCCGTGTGTACACGGCCTCCGAATGGCCAAGTCAAAGTACAAACCTGAATCCAATCGAAAACCTGTGGAAAGAACTGAAAACTGCTGTTCACAAACGCTCTCCACCCAACCTCACTGAGCTCGAACTGTTTTGCAAGGAGGAATGGGCAAAAATTTCAGTTTCTCGATGTGCAAAACTGATAGAGACCTACCCCAAGCGACTTACAGCTGTAATGGCAGCAAAAGGTGGCGCTACAAAGTATTAACTTAAGGGGGCTGAATAATTTTGCACGCCCAATTTTTCAGGTTTTTATTTGTTAAAAAAGTTTGAAATATCCAATAAATGTCGTTCCACTTCATGATTGTGTCCCACTTGTTATTGATTCTTCACAACAAATTTCAGTTTTATATCCTTATGTTTGAAGCCTGAAATGTGGCAAAAGGTCGCAAAGTTCAAGGGGGCCGAATACTTTCGCAAGGCACTGTACTTCCTCCCTCCCCACCAGTAAAGACCCTCCCTACAGTACAGATCTTCATCCTCCCCACCAGTACTGATGCCCTTCCAGTACAGACCTCCTTCCTCCCCATCAGTACAGACCTCCTCCCTCCCCACCAGTACAGATCGCCTCCCTCCCCACCATTACTGATGCCCTTCCAGTACAGACCTCCTCCCTCCCCACCAGTACAGATCGCCTCCCTCCCCACCATTACTGATGCCCTTCCAGTACAGACCTCCTCCCTCCCCACCAGTATTGATGCCCTTCCAGTACAGACCTCCTCCCTCCCCACAAGTACAGACCTCCTCCCTCCCCACCATTAGAGACCTCCTCCTTCCCCACCAGTACTGATGCCCTTCCAGTACAGACCTCCTCCCTCCCCACCAGTATTGATGACCTTTCAGTACAGACCTCCTCCCTCCCCACCAGTACAGACCTCCTCCCTCCCCACCAGTACAGACCTCCTCCCTCCCCACCATTAAAGACCCCCTCCTTCCCCACCAGTACTGATGCCCTTCCAGTACAGACCTCCTACCTCCCCACGAGTACAGACCTCCTCCCTCCCCACCAGTACAGACCTCCTCCTTCCCCACCAGTACTGATGCCCTTCCAGTACAGACCTCCTCCCTCCCCACCAGTACAGACCTCCTCCTTCCCCACCAGTACTGATGCCCTTCCAGTACAGACCTCCTCCCTCCCCACCAGTGTAGACCCCCCCCCCCCGCCACCACCACCACCCCTAATACAGACACCAGCCCCTGTACATGACACCATGTACAGGGGCTGAGTACTGCAAAAGTTCTGCACTTGTACTACCCCTGTATTGCCCCATTCCTTTCCACCAGTACGGACCTCCTCCCTCACCTTCAGTGTAAAATCCCCCTCCAGTACAGACCTCTTTCCTCCAGTACAAAGTATCCCTCCAGCACAGACCCCCTCCCTCCCCATTAGTATAGAACAGAAGTGCTGATCAGTGTATTCCGACAGCGGTATCCTGCTGTCTGAATACAATAGCACAGTGGGGAGGATTCCATCTCACTTTTGTGGAAGATAAAAAGTAATCTATGGCCAGCTTTACTGGTTGAACCATCAGGTAAATATAAAGGAAAAAGCCTAAACAAGAAAATGAATGCAGCCTTCACATCTGAAGACTGATAAACTGCAATACAATACGTTTTTTTGTTTTTGGTTTTAATACAGTTTTCAGTCAACGCAAAGAAAGAGAGGGATGAGCTCAATTCCCTCTTTTCCCCAAGACTGTGGGGAATTTATTAACATTTGCCATGCACTGAGTAACACAAAGCCGGTCATAGACGGTTCAAATCTCAGCCAGTTCAACAAGATATTTGAACCATGTATGGGCAGGCTGAATGTGCCCAAGTTGATCAATCGAACAACTTGGGTACAACCAGCCTGTCATATTTTACATGCAATTCCTGCTGTTATAGCCGTATAGCAATAATGACTGTGTCCTCCTGGTGGAGACAGCTTTCCCCGCCCCCAAACACCGGGAGAACGCAATGGCTTCGCAGGAAGTATTCTCCTTCCCTTCAACACTGGCTGTGTTGATGGGGGAATCAAGTGATTTTTTTTCCTGCAATTACAGGTTGCATTAATAGCAGCAAGGCTTTGAAATTAACAAACTATGATTAAATCTTTCTTTATTTTCTTTCCATTCTTTGTCCGTCTGTGGACATTGGCAGCTAAATTCTGGAAAACAGCAAAGATAAGATAAGGGGTGCAAAAGAATGCTGAGAGCCATCAGAAAGATCTTTATAGTTAATCAGATGTTTGCTTTGGCGGTCTGTACAGTTGCCTGTAATCCTTTATATAAAATAATCCTTAATCTGCCTCCAAAAGCACATTCTAGCAGCCGTTTTACTAAGACCCCTTTCACACTGGGGCTGGGACGGTGTCGGCGCTAAAGCGCCACTACTTTTAGTGGCGCTTTACCGTCAATTTCGCGGCACTATTCGGCCGCTAGCGGGGCCCTTTTACCCCCGCTAGCGGGCGAGAAAGGGTTAAAACGACCGCGGTATAGCCACGGTGCCCCATTGATTTTAATGGGGAGGAGCGGTATACACACCGAGCCTTTACCACTTCAAAGATGTTGCTATCAGGACTTTTTTTACCATCCTGCTAGCGCACCGCTCCAGTGTGAAAGCCCTCTGGGGGAGACAGCAGCGGCTGTTTCAGGTCACTTTGCAAGCGCTCTTTTTAGCGTTATAGCGCCTGCAAAGCAACCCAGTATGAAAGGTGTCTAAGGTAATCATATGATACACAAGCAGTGGCGGCTGGTGCTCAGAATTTTTGGGAGGGCACAAAAAAAAAACGTCAATTGCAGCCTCACTGTGCCCATCAATTGCCAGCATTGTGCCCATCAATTGCCGCCACTGTGCTCATCAAACACAGCCACTGTGCCCATCAATTGTCGCCACTGTGCCATGCCATCAAACACAGCCACTGTGCCCATCAATTGTCGCCACTGTGCCATGCCATCAAACGCAGCCACTGTTGTTGCCACTGTGCCCATCAATTGTCACCACTATGCCATGCCATTGTCGCCACTGTGCCCATCAATTGTCACCACTGTGCCATGCCAAACGAGGCCACTGCGCCATCAATTGTCGCCACTGTGCTATGCCAAACACAGCCACTGTGCCATGCTATTGTCGCAACTGTGCCCATCAATTGTCGCCACTGAGCCATGCCATTGTCACCACTGTGCCATGCCATCAAATGCAGCCACTGTGCCATCAATTGTTGCCACTGTGCCCATCAATTGTCGCCACTGTGCCATGCCATTGTCGCCACTGTGCTCATCAATTGTCACCACTGTGCCATGCCAAACGCAGCCACTGTGCCATCAATTGTCGTCACTCTGCCATGCCAAACGCAGCCACTGTGCCATGCCATTGTGGCCACTGTGCCCATCAATTGTCGCCACTGTTCCATGCCAAACGCAGCCACTGTGCCATCAATTGTCGCCACTGTGCCCAGCAATTGCTGCCAGTTTGCCCCTAAAATGCCACCAGATTGACGCCCCCCCCCCCCCCACACACACACACATCTGGCACTTACCTTTCTCGGATCGATCCCTCAAAGTAGTCTCGCCCTAGATGTCGCTTCAGCCAATCAGGTTACTGGTAACCAGAACCGGTGAACATGATTGGCTGAGACACCTGTGTGCAGTACCGCATTTGGCCAGTGCATCCGAGCGCTCCTCGAGTACTTCCCAGTCTCTCCGGTGCCCCCACTGTTGGCCACATGCGGTATTGCATGCAATAGAAGTCAATGTGGAACTAATTATCTTCATTTCCATTGACTTCTATGGGAAACTCGCTTTGATATGCAAGTGCTTTGGATTACAAGCATTCTGCTGGAACGGATTATGCTTGTAATCCAAGAATCCACTGGGATTCTGTACTTGCCAAATATGCTGCAGAAATCTCCCTCTCCTGAGTCTGGCTGCAACCATTTTAACTGTGGGCAGCTGAAGCTTCTGCCTGTTTACTTCCTGGTATTTACACAGACACACAGAGGCACACCTCCCAGCTCTGCAGCTCTCATTGGCCCTTGTATGATTCATCTCCCCTACCTTCCTGGCAAACGCTCACAGAGTGATAGAGAGAGAGCTGTGCATGATGTCATAAGCCTAGACTAATGACCAGACACGAAACAGGAAGTGGGCTGTATAAGGCAGGAAAAAAAAAATGTTTTACTATCCAAAGCTAAAACAACAAGGGCAGAAGATTTAATAGATGGAAAGATGAAAAAATGTATATAATTAATGGTTTACAGATATATACTTAAATATGATCTCACTTGTGGCTGAATTTCTTAACTATTGCTGTGCAATACCAGAAAGGTTATTAAAGTGTAACTCCTTTTAGTGGATGTGAACTAATTGTAGTAAGGTGAGTCTCCTGTGTAAATCTAATTGTATCCTGCCTTTAACAGAAGATTAACAAAGGTTTTTTTATTGCCTATGTAGCGCCCCTGTACTTTCAGTACGGACGCTATTTACATTTAGAGGGGGATGAGAGAGTTACTTAGCTCCCATCCAATTTATTCATGTCAACTTAGTCGCTGTGCTGTCGTTTCATTCTGCGATCCATTCAGGCGATCCAATAGTGTCTAGACGAACCATCTGGGATCGAGGTGACCGGACACTGGGAGTTTGTTGATGTAACCTGTCAGTTGGTCACCAAATTTGAGAGCTACCTGAGGGAGATTCAGGCAACTATTTACATTGAGAAAGAATCGCTCCATTAAGCTGTGTTCCAGAGGAAGGGCCTATGGCAGAGGCACCACTCTTAATTTCCATTGAGCCAAGTCTGTGGCAGAGGCTTGTTGTCCTTCTCAAAGTTCCAAGTGATATTCTGGCTGCCAGTTCTGTGAGAGAGACTGTCCGGGTACGCTATAACCCACTGCGGCTGGAGTGGAGACGAAGTAAAGAAGGTATCGTTGAAGCAGAATTGCGTCCTTAAAAGTTAAGGCCGGAATCTGCAGTTTTCTCCTTTCACCATCTTTCTCTATCAACCTGAAGTTACCTGTTTGCCGTGTTGGGCAAGAAAATAAAAGCACAGAAAACGACACCTTGCTGTTTAAACATTCCGTCATTGCTCACATTATCTATTCATCATCATACCCCTAGACATGCTACAGAGGTGACACGCCGATCCCAAATCTATCCAGCGGCTCTTGAGCGGCTCTTGAGGGGGTAGCGCTACACCTACATTTTCAAATATTTTTGAAGCACCATTGCTATGTCAGGGCTCTGTGATTTGGATAACCAAACTGGGGCATTTACATACCTACATGTATAAACAGGCTTACCTTCGACTGAATGGGAAAACAACACAGAAGTCTAAAATCACCATGTCAATTAAGAATTCAATGTGTGTCCGCACCAAATTTACCAAAAACCAAGAAGCAGTAGATGCTCAGGATGATTTATAACTACACAACCACTCAGGGTCTTCTGCCTTGAGGGAGTATCGGGAAAGCCACGCCAATGTGAAAGATGGCGCTTCTGTATGAGCATCTGTAGACAAACGCAGGTTGGCGTGTGCGTGACCGCATGTGCAAAACACATTCCGCTATTCTTGGCTCCCAGCGGACTATTTATACTGGACAGCTACGCATGGCCATTGCTGACTTTTCTTCAGCAGTACCCGTTGAACTGTGATATTGAGTTCTTGATATCGACCTGGCTTGTCCTGACTGACCATTGCTATCGACCCGTACCAACCTTGGAATACAGTGCACCATGACCACGATTTTGCCTACTCCTTCAACTCTAGATCTGGTCGTCTGATACCGACCCCGACTTGGATCCTGACCTTACACCTGCTACTGATCTGTATCTGTTCTGCTTGCCAGTTGCTGACCTGGCCTGCCCTGCCCAAGCTCAAACCAGACCTGAGCTCCTGCACCTCATCTGCTTGCCCGACTGTAGCTCTACTTATTACGCATCTGCCTGCTCACTGGTCTGTTGATCTTGTATTCTGCCATTAGGTCGCCTGCTTCAGTGACCCTTCTCCTGTCTTTCATCCTCCGGAAGGCGTTCACACATCACAGACCTGAACAGTGGTTCTCATTCGCCTGTACCAGCACCCAGCAGACCAGCCAGGCACTTGTGCCATTCCTTGTCCTTACACTACCCATCTATTCTATCAGGGGCCCTGGGCTGGAGGTGTAAGAGAGGCCACCCTCATTTGTCAGGATCCCCTGCCAGTTATGTGATTGGGAGTCTGAAATTCTAGGAATTCTATTACATTTCTGTACCTTTAAAGGATAACTAAAGGTTTGGATAAAGTGGAGAGCGCTTAGAACACCTGTCAGGTTTTGATCGTTGCCTGTGCCCCCGTTAGGGAGATTCGCCCTCTCTTTTTGTCCTGATGACCTTTATTACTGAGTGTAAAAGTAAAATAATATCCCAAATTGTGGGCTGTCCAGAACATGAACAGAGGGGAAATCTTTGAGGCCGGGTTCACACCTATGCAAATTGAGTGCGGCTTAAACCTCATCCAACACGCAGAACATTTCGGGTACGCAGCTAATTCGCAGATGTGTTCTGTTCTCTTCAGGAATTTCTGTCATTCAGCTTAATACACTTCTCCCCCACTCTCCTCTCACCCGGAACTTCTCCCAGGTCTCCAAATTCACAGCTAAAAACAGAGCTAATCTGCTGAACACTTCCCTTATCTATCTGCAGAGATTACAGAGCTGAAATTCACACACACTAGTGTGAACCCAGCCTGAATGGTCAAGCTATTTCCGATGACCCCGGTGACAACTAGATATTTCCTCGCTTATGAGAGATTTCCTCTGACTTTCTGTTTGGTTATTGGACAGGAAGTGAACGGGAAATCCCTCTAATGAGATAGAGAGGACAAAAAATGACAGTTACAACCCTGCGTTACTTTATCCAAAATAAAAATAAAAAGTTTCCCTTTAGTTCTATTTTAAATAAGACGTACTTCTGACAAAAACTATATTGCCAAAAGTATTGGGACACCTGCCTTTCCACGCACATGAACTTTAATCGCATCCCAGTCTTAGCATGTAGGGTTTAATATTGAGTTGGCCCACCCTTTGCAGCTATAACAGCTTCAACTCTTCTGAGAAGGCTGTCCACAAGGTTTAGGAGTGTGTCTATGGGAATATTTGACCATTCTTCCAGAAGCAAATTTGTAAGGTCTGTATCTAGTCCTGACCTCAACCCAATAGAACACCTTTGGGATGAATTAATGCGAAGATTGGGAGCCAGGCCTTCTTGTCCAACATCAGTGCCTGACCTCACAAATGCGCTTCTGGAAGAATGGTCAAACATTCCCATAGACACTCCTAAACCTTGTGGACAGCCTTCCCAAAAGAGTTAAAGCTGTTATAGCTGCAAAGAGTGGGCCAACTGATTATTAAACCTGAAACTGAGATTGAGATGCCATTAAAGTTCATGTGCGTGTAAAGGCAGGCTTCCCAATACTTTTTGGCAATATAGTGTATTCCTATACTGTTATGAAGTCATTCGAGATTTTTTGCACAATTTCAACCAGCTTTTTATTGAATCCGATTTTTGGGGGCAAGTCAGATTTGCATATCAGCTTTAATTCACTCCCAACAATCCCCAGATACTGTACATAAGTGCTTCCACACAAGTACCCTTTAAGGTTCTCCTTCAAGTGTAACTAAACCTAAAAACAAATATATATATATATATATATATATATATATATTTAAAGAGAAAGTAAACCCTGATGGGTTTTACATCCTCTTTATTTCCCTGCAAAGGTAAAGCATAACTGGCTACTATGCATCGGATAGTAGCCCATTGGGTGTCACTTACCTGAAACCGAAGCCTGCGATGTCACTTCTGTCCCCACTTGCAGCGAGCGTCCATCTTCATACCTCTCCCTTCCTAGGCCGCAAACTCCGACTCTGACTGGCTGGAGTCTCGTGACGTCACTCCCACGCATGCGCGTGGGAGCCACCAGTCACGGCATGACCTCCTTTAGAAATGGCACAATCGCTGTTTCCAAAGTGTGCCTGCGCCGTTGTCTAAGGCACACGTCTCTATTGTAAATATTTACTAAACCGTGGAGGTTCAGGAGATATTTCCAGCACCTACAGGTAAGCTTTAGGCTGGGTTCACACTTGTGTGGTGCAAATTTCAGCTCTTTTATCTCTGCAGATAGATAAGGGAAGTGTTCAGCAGATTAGCTCAGTTTTTGCAGTGAATTTGGAGACCTGGGAAAAGTTCCGAGTGAGAGGAGAGTGGGGGAGAAGTGTATTGAGCTGAATGACAGAAATTCCTGAAGAGAACTGAACACATCTGCGAATCAGCTGCGTACCCGTAGAAGATAATGGGACTGAATTTGCACCTGAGCCGCACCGCAAGGCCTCCACAACGCATACGGATTTCCGGCAATGCGCAGTGCGAATGCATCGCACATATGTGAACCAGCCTCATTGAAAACAATGTATTTAGAAATGTTCTGCGTTTTGGATGCGGTTGAAACCACAACCAATTCTCATAGGTGTGAACCCAGCCTTAATCTAAGCCTACCTGTAGGTAAAAGTGGTTGTACAGGGTGTACAACCACTTTAAGCTTACAATTTCTGAGATGCGGTAGAAT
The DNA here is from genome assembly GCA_029574335.1 of Rana kukunoris. NCBI lineage: Eukaryota > Metazoa > Chordata > Amphibia > Anura > Ranidae > Rana > Rana kukunoris. The sequence continues at coordinate 497,183,101 of CM056050.1, read as the reverse complement.
TATTGGTTTTCTTTTTTTTTAAGACTAAGAACATTTTCAGCAAGTACAGAAAATAACTGTTAATCATGCCAGAACAGCAATGTCCTTGTCTATACCCCTGGGAAGAAGTAGCAGTAGAAAACAAAGTATCTTTCTTTTGTAAATGACTAATCCCTATGTAATAGAGATTAATAAGGGCAGATATATTTGAAATCCATCCTGGGTGGCAACCTATAGATACAGTGGACAAATGAGCGTAGCCACCCAATGGCAGGAAGTATTTTTTTTATTCACAGGATTACCAGATGGATATAAAGAGAAAGAAAGCAAACTAATGCCGCCACTTCATCTAAGGACCAGTAAAGGTAAACTGCAATATATTACATCTTTGTTTTGGGGGTTTAGATACACTTTCAGAAGTTTGTAACTAAGCTTCATCAGCCTTTTAATAGATACATTAATAGATTAATAGATACATTTAATGAAAAGTAAAGCAATATAGCCTATTTAAATTTATATTTGATCTTCAACATATGCACACATTTGATTGACACTCCAAGCATCAGAATATATATATATATATATATATATATAGTACTTATATACTGTAGCAATCAGTGTAAAGTAATCTCATGAGAAATCATAATTTACTTAGTCCCAGCTACCAACTTTACAGATAAGATTGTTTCGGGGAACTAATTGAATATATAATTTAATATGTATATAATAAGTCGAGCAATAAAATGTTTGAAAACCTACAGTGTAGTGATTACATAGGTGTGACACAGATCTATTGTGGAGCACCATTACATTTCTGTCTCTGACATGTAAGTAGAGTTTTGGTAATTGGCACTGACTGTGAAGCATTAATGACTTCCAGGTAAAACATCTCTTGTGTTTACTAAGCATGAACATTTATTTATGACATGATTTTCATAATAACACTTTGCAGGTTTGTTGTACAGCTCATCCTAAACTGGCCAAAACTCATTCCATATATTGCCATCATAATTCTCTGTGGCCTGTGTATTTGGGGATGTAATAGGGGTGTCTTTTGTCGACTTATTTTGTGTTAAAAGGCGTCTCTCTTTCTTCGGGTGTGAGGTGTATAGAAAGGATTAGTGCCTCTGTCAGGTTTTTGTCTCTGCCTCTGTCCCCTTAAGCCTTATATGCAGGTTGCAGTTTGCATATTCCAGGTACAGTTTGCATTTTTCAATACACGTTTTTGATCAATTGAAGTCTATGGAACCAAAAACCCCAAAAAAAGTCCCTGGACCTTTCCATAAAATGCATAGATCTGAACTACATCCATAAGAGACCACGTTAAATGGACTGTATTATGTGTTTCTGGAAAACTAAAAATGTGCTTAAAAATGCATAGGAGGGAACCATGCCTTAACCACTTTAGCCCCGGACCATATTGCTGTCCAAAGACCAGAGCACTTTTTGTGATTTGGCACTGCGTCGCTTTAACTGACAATTGCGCGATCGTGCGACGTGGCTCCCAAACAAAATTGGCGTCCTTTTTTTCCCACAAATAGAGCTTTCTTTTGGTGGTATTTGATAATCTCTGCAGTTTTTATTTTTTGCGCTATAAACAAAAATACAGCGACTATTTTGAAAAAAATGCAATATTTTTTACATTTTGCTATAATAAATATCCCCAAAAAAGATATAAAAAAAACATTTTTTTTCCTCAGTTTAGGCCGATACGTATTCTTCTACATATTTTTCGTAAAAAAAAAATCGCAATTAGCGTTTATTGATTGGTTTGCGCAAAATTTATAGCGTTTACAAAAAAGGGGGTTGTTTTATGGCATTTTTATTAATATTTTTTTTTTACTAGTAATGGCGGCGATCAGCGTTTCTTTTTCGGTACTGCGATATTATGGCGGACACATCGGACACTTTTGACACATTTTTGGGACCATTGGCATTTTTATAGTGATCAATGCTATAAAAATGCATTGGATTACTATAAAAATGCCATTGGCAGTGAAGGTGTTAACACTAGGGGGCGGGGAAGGGGTTAAGTGTGTTCCTGTTTGTGTTCTAACTGTATGGGGGGGTGGACTCAGTAGGGGAAATCACTGATCTTCTGTTCATACATTGTATGTACAGAAAATCAGCGTTTCCCCCGCTGACAGGAACGAGAGCTATGTGTTTACACACATAGCTCTCGTTCCCCGCTCTGTAACGAGCAATCGCGGGTGCCCGGCGGCGATCGTACCCGCCGGGCATGCGCGCGGGACTCCGGGGCGTGCGGGGGGCGCGCGCGCGGGCCGCCGCCGGCGCGTGCGCGCCCCCTAGTGGCCGAAAAACAGAGGACGTAGAGCTACGTGCTCCCGCGAGACAGAGCCACCGTCCCGCAGTAATATGACGGCAGGTGGTCGGCAAATAGTTAAATTGGATGTAAACCCCCCCAAAAAAAATTTTTTTTTTGTTGTCACAATGTAGAGTATAAGATTTCCTATCATCTGTGCCCAGTCTTGCCACACAGAGTTAATCCAGATCTGAGTAATCCTCTTTCAATGTTTAGTAAAATGAACAGCCTTCCAGATAAAAACCTGCCTAAATAAAAAGTCAGTTTTCTCTCTTCTTGCTTTGAGTGAGAGGTTATTTACATATCTAGCTTGGACATGTTTATCATATGTTATGTTATGTTTATCATAACATGAGGTATAAAAAGTGAGAAATCCACCCCTCCCCCACATAACACATCCTGGTAGAATACAATGTTATATCATGTTATGATAAACAAAACATAACATATGATAAACATGTCCAAGCTAGATATGTAAATAACCTGTCACTGAAAGCAAAAACAGAGAAACAGACTTCATAATTTGGCAAGTTTTTATCTGGAATTCTGTTAATTTGCACTGAACATTAAAAGAGGATTACTCAGCGCTGGATTAACTCTGTGTGGCAAGACTGGGCACAGATGATAGAAAATCTTTTACTCTACATTGTGACATCAAAAATTTTTTTTTTTTTTTTTGAGTTTACATCCACTTTTAAGTGGTTGTAAACCGAGTTACACCACTTATACCTACTGGTCAGCCTATAACAAGGCTGACCTGTAGGTACTGTAAATATCTCTTAAACCTGCACGGTTTAGAAAATATTTACCATATACGCTTGCGCCAACGTCATTGGCGAATACGCACTAAAGAAACAGCTCGCTGTGCTGTGACCAGCGGCTCCTGCACATATGCGCGGGAGTTATGTCATTGCGGCTCCAACCAATCACAATGCTGGAGCCTGCGAACCCATAAATAACATGTCGCCGGTCACATCGGTGGCAGGGCTGCTGCAGCAGCTTGGATCTAAGGTAAGTATTTCATAATGAGCTAGTATGCAATGCTTACTAGCTCATTATGCCTTTGTCTTGCAGGGGTTTTTTTTTTTAGGTTTACAACCACTTAAAGAGGATTTCCTTTCACATATTGTCCCAGGTATTTTCTTGGAAGAGATTGGGTACAGTGGCTTTTATTTACAGTATGGAAACACAGACTATTTTTTACTCTGGTCATCCTGGTATGTGGCCTATCAAAACATGTGACGTGTGACAACTAAAGCTCATGTGTGGCCAAAAGTTGTCACCCCCACTCCCTACTCACCCACTTCCACCCATTCACAGGATTTAGAAAAAACTCCAAAAACATGTTTTCACACACCTGATATCCACCATTTTTATCCCTTGCTGGCACCTCTTTCAGGTGTGATCCAGCTTTAAAATGTCCAATTTAATTAGCCATAAAACCTAAAACAAAAATTATAATTGTTTATCAAACCAATAAGTAGAGCAGAGGGGCTCAACTCGAGCTCCCTGATGTGGTCTGCGACTTCATGCTCTGGGATGGTGGATCGGCAAGCCCATATCATGGTCAACAGCAGGGGCGTCGTTAGGCCCGGGCTTGGGGGGCTGGAGCCCTGAATGGGCCCTCGAAAAGCCCTGAATCTATTTACCTATGCTTTATATCGTTGGCCCCGAGCACCGAGCGCCAAGTGCGGATAGGGTCAAGTTTGTCCGAGTTCGGCCGAATGCGGCTGGGGCCAAGTTTGGCCGAGTGCGGTTGTGGCCGAGTGCCGCCAAGTCTTGCCTTCTGGAGCCTGCAGCGCCAATCCAGGAGGACCATGGGACGTGTGACGTGGTGCGTCCATCATAGCCTGCAGAGTCTCCAGAAGGCGGGAATTTAAAAATGCAGCCGCCAAACAATATCCCTGCTCAGGCAGGCGGCTCTCCTCCCTCTGCTTCTCGGCTTGGCAGCTCCTTTCCTCCTCCTTGGCATGGCAGCTCCTCTCCTCCTCCTTGGCATGGCAGCTCCTCTCCTCCTCCTCGGCATGGCAGCTCCTCCTCGGCATGGCAGCTCCTCTCCTTGGCATGGCAGCTCCTCCTCCTCAGCATGGCAGCTCCTCTCCTCCTCCTCGGCATGGCAGCTCCTCCTCGGCATGGCAGCTCCTCTCCTTGGCATGGCAGCTCCTCCTCCTCAGCATGGCAGCTCCTCTCCTCTCTGACAGTGACTGACACCATGGCTGAGCTCAGGTAAGTCAGTGTGTGTGTATCTATGCCATTGTCAGTAGGTCAGTGTGTGTTAAGTCATGCAGGTAACTGGTCAGTGTATGTAGGCCAACCCCCTCCCTGGTTCCGGCTTTGGACTTTGGGCTGTAGCCCCTGGTCTTTTTGCCACCTAGCAACGCCCCTGGTCAACGGGTTGCCAACCTGCCATCCCAGAGCATCAGAGTGTATGGAGCCCATGCTAGCAGCAGAGGAAGTTAGTGGCTGCAGGAGCCACATAAGCCAATGCTTCCTCTACGTCGGATCCTGTCCCAGGCGGAAAGGGTACCAAGTTCACTTCACTTGGGATTTTTCTAGCAGCCTGGAGACTGATGCCAGCAGAAGTTTGAAGTATTAAACATCACATACACAGAACTTTTGCCAAGGGCATATTTAGCACTAGCATTATGTGCTAGCGATAATCACATGTTAAATCTCGTTCCTGCTGAACCTGCTGAACCTGCCAACATTCTAACCGTCTATTGCCGGCCTTACTTTAGTGTATGCCTGATTAGGCCTAGAAGCTCTACACCAGGAGTGCTCAACTTCGAAAAGGGTTATTAGGCTACTTTCACACTGATCCACAGATGCAGCGCAGTGCACCTGCGACTTTCCTGTGGGTTGGCTGCACTAAGCCATAGACTTCTATTATATCCTGTTTAATAATCCTTGCGCCACCTAGGCCTAATTAGGCATGCACTAATGTAAGGCCAGCCATAGACGGTTCAAGTCATGTATGGGCAGGCTGAATGTACTAAGTTGAACGATCAATTAACTTGGGTACAACCAGCCTGTCAGATTTAGCTGCTAGCAATAATTAGCAATAATTACTGTCTTCTCCCAGTGGGGAAGGCTTCCCCCTCCCATCCTACTGAGAGAATTCAATGGTTCGGAGGAACGATTCTGTCTGTGTTGATCGGGGTATCGATCCAGTAATGTATGGGCTGCTTTAGACATGCATGTTAAGATTCCACCATCTATGCTAAACAACATGGATGGACAAAACTGCAGCGTTGGCATTGTATTCCAACCGCTGTCAGAATTCCTGAACGGTGTCTGAATAGGTGCAGTTGTGAATTTTTTGCCTGGCTCCTTCAACAAAATTAGGTTAAACTTGATGGTGCTGACAGCCGGCCACAGTACCAAGAATCAGCCGTTGTTGATCTGTATATGGCCAGCTTGACAAACAATTCTGGTTTAGGACTTTACTGGTACAGACAATTCAGTGAATAAAAAGTTTATACAAAAATGTATTATGTTTAAAATCACGTATTTAAAAGAAAAACTACACGTTCTAGGCCCCACATGTAATGAAGGAGCAACTGAGCACATATGTTCCACTCATTTGTTGTTTTAGTCCTAGAAAGATTAATCAAGAGATCGGGGGTCGACGCGTTTCACCTTTTTAAAAAAAATGTTGCTGCTGTGATATAAGTTCCTGTTAGAGGGTGGCAATGTTCATTCTCAGTGGTCCCACTGCATGTAGGAGAGTAGTCACCCTCTCTTTCTTACTCCTTAGATGGACTTGGGTCTATGAACTATGGGATTTGTATTGTGCTTAGAGCAGTGCACATGGCCAGCACTAACATGCATTTCTCATTCCAAACAAACGGAAGTTCTGGAGAAAAGAAGAGCTTCAAACGATCATGGAGGACATTACAAGGAGGCAGAAAAACACATATGAAATGATATTATGAAAAATAGATTACAGGGTCGTTAAACATAGAAACATAGAAAAGTTACGGCAGAAAAAGACAGAGTAGTCCATTGAGTCTGTCCACTTTTCTTTTTTTTCCGTTAACTCTATTGTCTGAGTATAGATCTATGTTTGTCCCAAGCATGTTTGAAGCCATTTACTGTTGACTGTCTTACTACATCTGCTGGTAGTTTATTCCAAACATCACCTACCCTTTCAGTAAAATAATACTTTCTAAGATTAGCTTTTAACTTACCTCCAGTTTGAGGCCACGTCAGGTCTCGATTTTAATTTCCTATTGAAAAAAAAATGCCCTCCTGAGCCTTATTCACCCCCATGATGTATTCAATCCCAAACCATTCACCATTTGTGTTACCTGTCTCTTGGCCCATTCTATTTTTATCAATATCTTTGTGTAAGTGAGGTCTCCAAAACTGGATACAGTATTCAAAAATGAGGTCTCACTAAAGATCTATATAGTGCATGTGTGTGGATTATTCTTGAAGAATATGTATATCATTTAGTGTTGCTTTAACTACTTCCATACAGGGCATTTTCACCCCCTTCCTGCCAGACCAATTTTTGGTTTTCAGCGCTGTCACATTTTGAATGACAATTGCGCGGTCATGCAACACTGTACCCAAATTAAATCTTTCTTTTTTTCCCCCCACAAATAGAGCTTTCTTTTGGTGGTATTTGATCACCTCTGCGGTTTTTATTTTTTGCGCTATAAACAAAAGAAGAGCGACAATTTTGAAAAAAAATATATATATTTTTTAATTTAATAAATATAAAAAAAATTTCCCCCCAAATAAAGTTTTTTTCCCCTCAGTTTAGACCAATACATATTCTTTTGCATATTTTTGGTAAAATAAATTGCAAAAAGCGTATTTTAAATGGTTTGCATAAAAGTTATAGCGTCTACAAAATAGGGGATAGTTTAATTGCATTTTTATTTATTTTAATTTTTTTACTAGTAATGGCGGTGATTTTTATTGTGACCGTGACATTGCGACAGACATATCGGACACTTTTGACACATTTTTAGGACTATTCACATGTATACAGCGATTAGTGCTATAAAACTGCACTGATAACTGTATAAATGTGACTGGCAGGGAAGGGGTTAACACTAGGGGGCGCTGAAGGGGTTAAATATGTTCCCTGGGAGTGATTCTTATGCCGCGTACACGGGTCTTTTTTGTGATGAAAAAAAACTACGTTTTAAAAAACGTCATTTAAAATGATTGTGTGTGGGCAAAAGGTCGTTTTATGTCTTCTGAAAAACGACCAAAAAAAAATTCGAACATGCTTCAATTTTTTATGTCCGTTTTCAGAATGTTGTTTTTTGTGTCATAAAAAATGATCGTGTGTGGGCAAAACGACGTTTAAAACAAAGTTTTTTAACCCGCGCATGCTTAGAAGCAAGTTATGAGACGGGAGCTTTCAATGGAACAGAGTGCCGTCGAACGTGGTGTACGTCACCGCGATTTGCAAGAGCATTTTCAGAAACGATGGTGTGTAGGCAATGTCGTTTTTTAAAATAAGGTTTGAAAAACGTTGCTTTGTTTCGTGAGATAAAACAAGTTTTCCAGGCGGTTTAGCACTAAAAATAGCACTGCTATACCGCCTGAAAAAATCATGCCCTGAGGGCTTTCACACTGAGGCGGTGTGCTAGCAGGACTGCAGTCCTGCAGTCCTGCTAGCCGTATCTTTGGAGCGGTGAAGGAGCGGTGTGTTTACCGCTCCTACACCGCTCCTTCCTATTGAAATCAATGGGAAATCGTGGTAATACTGCCGGAAATGTGCCTCTGCAGAGTCGCTTTTCCGGCGGTATTAACCATTTTTCGGTCACTAGCGGTGGTTAAAACTGCACTGGTAGCGGCCGAATATCGCGGTAAATACAACAGTATAGTGGCGCTAAAAATCGCTCCGCTATACCGCCAGCGCACCTCCTGCGCCCAGTGTGAAAGGGGTCTAACTGTAGAGGGAGGGGACTCACAAGGGGAGGAGACCAATCTGTGTTCCTCTGTACTGGGAACACACATCGGTCTCCTCACCTCTGACAGGAGGTGGATCTGTGTGTTTACACGCACAGATCCACTTTCCTGCCGTGATCGCGGGCAATCGTGGGTGCCCGGCGGTCCTGCCGTGATCGCCGTGCGCGCCCCCTAGTGGCCGGGAAGCCCAGGACATCATATGACGTCCACCCAGAGGGAGACAAGGTTCCTGCCGACGTCATATTACTATGGCTTGGTAGGGAACCGGTTAAAGTTCCCTGTTTGTATGAAGGTAAAAAACCTTCTGCGTACAGCAGCCACTCAAGCCCCCCTAATACTTACTCGAGCCCCTTCTTGATACAGCGATATCCACAAGAGGCTTGCCTCTCTGGGCACTCCTGATTGGCTATTGGAGACAAAGAGGGGGCGGAGGTGAACCACATCTCTGTGTGTAAATGGACACATAAAGCAGTGGCCCAACCGGCAGGAGGGAGGAGCCAGGAGCCCTGGCGTGGGACCCTGAGAAGAGGAGGATCCAGGCCACTCTGGGCAAAACCACTCCACAGAGCAGGTAAGTATAACATGATTATTATTTATGAGAAAAAAATAAAAGCTGTACAGTCACTTTAGGGATTCTATTTTTAAATGTTTTCACATTTGTTTCTTATTAGATTCAATTGGAAAAACATATGAGTCTTGGGTGAAAGTTGTATAACGAGTCCTGTGTGATATCATAAATAGGCCTTGTTCTTTGTTAATAACTACTACAACATGACATAACATGCACTATAATTATCTAAAAAACACCTAATTTCCAGCATACTAAAATCCTGCTATTTGCGCTGCCTCTTCTATTGTAAAAACAGGAAACGCAGCCACAAAGATGGAAGTCATGAAGCATGAAGATGTAATGTATCACCTTGAGTCATTCTCAAGCTCCCTAATTCCCCTACTAGTCAGATCATTCCAATTGTGGGAATTAATCCCTATGCATGACACATAATTAGGGGATGATATGTTTCAGTTTTATAGTATACCTTGATATGTTATTTATGTATTTTTTTTCCCCAAAGCACCTGCTATATTTCCTTATGTAATAGAGAAGGGGGGGGAAACGCACCGGTCTTTGTATTACTCTTCTGTTGACACGCACCTCTCCCTCACAAAACCGGAATGACTGCTCTAGCCGAAGGCTGGAAACGTGTCATTCTTGCGCTGTCTCAAGTGAAATATTTTCTTTCAAAATTACCCAATAAAAGGACTCGGTTTCTTTACAAATGGACCTATCACAAGAGGGACAATACAAACCAAAAATGGTCAGACCCCGGAATGTTGTCCTTCATTCCTTACGTGGTTAGAAAGAGATACAAATTCACGTGGCTTTCAGGAAAGTCTTTCCTGTCGATGTCACAATTATTTATGCCGCCCACGCACAAAGGGGACTCGATTTGCCTGCAATGACATTTTATTGTGTGCTGAAACAATCACTGTTCTCAGGATGTGTCTGGTTACATTTACAGAAGTAGGTTTTAGTTTAAGGAACAAAAAATAAATAAAAAACAATATGGTTTATATGAAAGAACTATAAAAAAATGGGTAATACGTTAGGAGAAGTTGCTGTTAAAACAGTAATTTTCCGAAACAATTATGTCCAAAACAGTATTCCTCTTCTCAGATGAAGGCTGATCAGTGGCGATTACCTCTGTGTCATATTAGGAAAACAATAATGGCCTTGTAAAGAAACAATGGGCCAGATTCAGGTAAATGGGCGAATCTTTATTTTGGAGTAACTTTTCTCATGTACGTTACTCCGCCGAAACTTTAGGAGCAAGTACTGTATTCACAAACCACTTGCTCCTAAAGTTGCGGCGGCGTAGCGAAAATGAGCCGGCGGAATTCAAATTGGGCAGGTAGGGGGCGTGTAGTATTTAAAATAGGCGCGATCCCGCAGCGAACGTACTGCGCATGCGTCGACTGTCAGTGCGCATGCTCCAAATTCTGTCAGTGAACGTCAATGACGTCAATCCCAATTCACGGACGTTTTACGCAAACGACTCGAAAATTTTTAAATTCGACGCGATGACGACGGCCATACTTAACATAGGATACTCCACTAGGGGGCTGTTTTTTTTTTACGCCGCGTATCTCTTACAGAAACGTCGGAAAGTCACTGCGTTGCGCCCGAATACGATCGTGAATTGCCGATTCTCGCTGATTAACATATTCTTGGCGTTAATCAGCGGGAACGCCCCGAGCGCCATTTTTAAAATTGCAGTTCCGATACGACGGCGAAATACAATTACGCCGCTCGTATAGGAACTCCAACCCAGCGTTTCTTGTTTTCTGCTTACTGAAAACAGAAACGCCGGCTCAAAGTGAGAGTTATGCTGGCGTATCACTGATACTCCAGAGTAACTCTACCTGAATCTGACCCATAAAAGTTAACTGATTCCTTTTCAAAATGATTAAAAATAGATAAAAATCAATCATATAATGTGCCTGCAGGTTAGTTTCACTTTTGAACTGGCTTCATGTTTCTGTGAAGTAGAAATAGACACACAGAACAAAAACAAACAAATCCAGGGCAGTGTTTTGTTTTTAAAATGAATGTGATTAGTTCTGGGAAGTTTTAGACACACAGTAATGACAGCTTAAACCATCGTGAGAAAGCTCCCAGTACTGTGGTTATAAGGAGCCAGACAAGCAGGAAGTGTGGAGAACAGAGCAGGATTACAGCAACTTCAAAGCAAAAACGAACAATAAGGACATGAAACCAGTACTGCAGTAAGGTAAAGGAAGCTATTTAGCTAAAAAAAAAAAATCCTTTAGTGATCCTTTAACGCCATTAATTACATTGGGGCAGATTCACGTAGATCGGCGCATTATCATTCCGGCGTAGCGCACCACTTTTCCGTTAGACTTGCGCAATCTAGCCGCGTAATCCGGCGATTCACGTAGCTTTTACGCAAGAGCTTGCGCAAACGTAAGGTTTTTTCCGTAGGCGTAAGGAGGAGTAATACAAATTGGGAGGGACGTGGGCGTGTTACATTGAAATGAGCCGTGACCCCATGCAAATGAAGGGCCGGCCGACTCGCGCATGCGCGCATGAAGGAAACCATGTCAGCTCCGTTGTGCGCATGCTCACAACTCGGGAGCGGCGCAATCATTGAAATTGGAAATGGACTAGGGCAATGTTGTGAACTACGCAGACAGCATAAATAGACACACACAAACGCCCTTCCATTGCAAAAGTACATCCCTTTGTGTCCCTTCCCATTGAATCAAGTGCTTTTGCTCTGTTGTTCGTTAGAGTGTGTTTTGTAGTTGTGAGATTAGTGTTCTGTGTGATCTTGTGCTTGTTGGTAGTTTTGTGAAAGTGTATTTTGATAAGTGTTTGAGACTGTTTGTTTGATTGATAGATTTCTGAGCGTTTGTTTTCTTGCTTTATTTTTTCATCTGATTTTTTTGTGTGTGTTTCTTGCTGAGTGCTAGTGTGATTTTTGGCTGTTCTTTTTCTCTTTGTGTGTGTTCTTGTCTGATTGGTTGTGCTTGTATTTGTGACAGATTTTTGGTGACTGCTAGTGAGTTTGTTTGGAAGTATGACTGAGAGAAAAAGAAAGCTCAATTTTACTGTGGGGGAAAAAAGAATTCTTGCCCGGGCCATTACCGACTATGGGCGTTTTCTCCACGGCCCGCAGAGTGCCACCACCACCCCGGCCAGGAGGAGGGAGATCTTGGATATGATCACAGAGCAGGTCAATTCATCGGGGGAGGGGGAGACACGGACCCGCTCTGGGATAGAAAAGAAAATAAATGACCTCCGGCGTGAGGTGAAAAAAAAACTGGCCGCAATAAATGCCCATGCCAGGGGCACAGGAGGGGGCCCACCATGCCGGGTTAGATTTTCTGAGACGGAGCGTGTGGTGGCCCTGACCTTTCACCGGCATGAAGTGGAGGGCCTGCCAGGCTTTGACACAAGTCCGGTCCCCGCGGTGCCAGGTAAGGTTTTTATTTCTCTCAGGTGTGTAGCATGTGTGGGGGAGGGGGTGAAAGGGAATATGTGGCAAGTGTGTGGATCCTCCAACCTGTGAATGTTTTGTGTCATCCACAGCTGTGCAGGAGGGTGCAGGGCCATCTGGACTGACCGCTCCAACCCCAGGACAGCAGCCTAATGAGGCCCCCCCAACAAGGCCAGAGTCCGCAGAGGAGGAACAAGAGGAGGGGGAGGATCATGCGGAGGACGATCATGAGGAGGAGCAGAATCATGAGGAGGAGGAGTCCATGGAAGGCACTGGCCCTTTGGTTTCTGCGGACTCTTCCCCTCTGGCTGCAAGAAGCCTGCCCTCCCTAAGGGTCAGCCCCCCCCCCTCCTCCCCCAACATGGCTCCCCTCACAAGGGCCTCCCCTTCTCCCCGGCCACAACCATCAGCTGGAGCCAGGAGGTCATCCCCAAGCACCAGGGGGGCGCCCAATCTCATGCCCGCCTGTCTGAGAAGGAACCTGGCCACCCAGACCCGCCTTCTGAGACAGCTCTGCCAGACTATGGGGCGGGTGGATCAGAGCCTGTCCTCCATTAATGATAGCCTGGGTAACCTGGACTCCCACTCCCGGGCCTCCACAACCTGCCTAAATGACCTGCAAACTACAGCAGCAGGCGTTGGGCAGGATGTGAGGGCCCTTACCCAGGCTATCCAGGGCAACACGGCAACACTTGGTGCTGCCCTGGACAGAATAGCCGTGGCCTTGGAGGGCAGGCCGCCAGGTGGGCAGATCTCAGGGGCTGCTCCTCCTTCCCCGGCTTTTCCCCTCCCCCATGCGTCTCCCCTGAGGGTCCGGGGCCGTGGCCGGGGGCGCCCCAGGCGTGGCTCAGGCAGAGGACAATAATTTTTTTTTCCCCCTTTTGTTTGTTTTGAAAGCTTTTTTATTTTTGTTCTCTGCTTTTTTTTGTTTTTTCTAAGCATTTTTTTTTTCCTATGCATTTTTTGTTTTTATGCATTTTTGTTTGTTTGACTTTTTTGGCATATTTTGGGTTGTGAATGATGTTTGAATGTGGGGGTGACATTCCTGCTGGAAAAGGGGTGTCACCCTCAATTTTGGTGGAGAAGGGTTCCCCAGGACCAGGGAGAAGTGATTCCCAGGTCCGTGTGAATGGTGTATGAATGTACAGTGACATAATTGGAGCCTTGACGTGGCGTTACTGCTCACCAGTCTTGCATGGTGGACTGGTGCCAATCCAATTTGATGAGGATGTGGGGTGTGTGTGCTAGGGACCACAGTGGTGTGCATGCATGCATTCTCATTGTGCCATGATTAATGTGTGTGTTTAACGTGCAAAGATGCCCAATATGAGCTGCCTCCTGACTGCTCTTCCCTCAGAAGACGGGGTATCCTCGGTTAGGGGTTGATTTTCTGGTTGGGGGGTCAGATCATCACGTAGCTCAACCTGCAGGCCCTTCCTCACTGCGAGATTGTGTAGCATGCAACATGCAGCGATGATATGGCACACGAAGTTTGGGGAATACAACAGTGTACCCCCTGACTTATCCAGGCATCGGAAACGTGACTTCAGGAGGCCAAAGGTGCGCTCCACCACTGCACGGGTTTTGATGTGTGCTTCATTGTATCGTTCCTCTCCTGGGGTTTGGGGGTTCCGGATAGGAGTCATGAGATGGGGTCCCAGTGCATATGCAGAGTCACCTGTAAAGGAAAAGACAGGAGAATGTTAGTCATGCATGTGCCACTTCTGTTGTGCATCACGGGAGGGGATAGTCATGCCTGACTCCCATGTCACTCACCAACCAGCCAGGTGTTCCCATACACGTTCTGTTCGAATTCTGTTCGGATGTGGCTTTGATTGTAGATGTAGCTGTCATGGCTGGACCCTGGGTGTTTGGCACGGACGTGCCATATGAGGCCTTGGGCATCAACTATCACCTGTACGTTGATGGAGTGCCAATTCTTCCGATTGCGGTACATGTGCTCGGTCTCATGGGGGGGCTGGAGTGCCACATGTGTGCAATCTATGGCCCCCACAGTGCGTGGGAATCTGGCAATTCGGTAGAAATCTGCCATTGCCTTGATTCGAATCTCCTCAGTGGTGGGTTTGATGATTTGGTTGGCCAAGCGTGTGAGGATTGCAGGGACAACCTGGTGCACACATCTGCTCATGGAGGATTGTGACATCCCAGCCACCACTCCACTTGTACGCTGAAAAGAGCCACTGGCAAGGACATGGAGTGTTGCCAGGACCTTCACCAGTGGCTGCACTGCATGTGAGCGGTGTGTTGGGCTGGTGATGTCCTCCTGCAGGGTTGTGGTTAATTCCAGGATGGCATGAGGGGGGAATCTGAAGATGCGATACACCTCAGAATCACTCATGCCAAACAGGTCTATGCGTGTGCGGTATACCCTCTCCCGTGCCATCCTCCGTGCCCTCCTCCTTCTTTGGTCATCTATATTCACTAGTGCAGCTATGAGCGACGATGCCCCTAGCATGTTGGCAGTCAAATTGTAGTGCAACACGTGTGTGTGGTCTGCTCCTCAATAACGGTGTTGCTTTATCTGACAATTAGACTTTTTTTCAAAAGTTAGATCAGCTTTTATGGGCTCTAACTTTAGACAGGACATTTTGCAGTTGCGCACATCGCGTAGCCTGCGCAGCAACTGCGTTTTTTTGTGGATCCCCGTAACTCCCTCATTAGCATATTTGACTAGCAAATCAATGGTGTGTCTAGCGCAGTTTTGCGCGAAGGGAAGCGAATGTCTAACTCAATTACGCCGGACCAAAAAACGTAGATTTCTGGCGTATATTGTTTTGTGAATCGCGTCCAACTATACGCACGCGCACATTTAGACTTACGCACGCGCAACAGCAGTTGCGCACGCGTAATCGCTCTGTGAATCTGGCCCTATATATATATATATATATATATATATATATATATATATATATAGCAGACACCCTAGGGAATAAAGTGGCGGTCATTGCAACTTTTTATCTCACAAAGTATTTGCGCAATAATTTTTCAAACGCCTTTTCTTTGGGAAAAAAAAAAACGTTTCATGAATTAAAAAATAACAAAACAGTAAAGTAATGCCGCATACACACGATCAGTTTGTCTGATAAGAACGGTCTGATGGAAGTTTTCATTAGACCAAACCGATCGTGTGTGAGCCCCATCGGTTATTTATCCATCGGTTAAAAAAAAATGAAAACTTGTTTTAAAATTATCTGATGGATACCGAACCGATAGAAAAAAAAAACGATCGTCTGTAGGCACGTCCATCGGTTAAAAGTCCACGCATGCTCAGAATCAAGTCGACGCATGCTTGGAACATTGAACTTCATTTTTTTCAGCACGTCGTTGTGTTTTAAGTCACCGGGTTCTGACACAATCATTTTTTTAACTGATGGTGTGTAGGCACGACTGATCATCAGTCAGCTTCAACGGACACTTGATGGAAAAATCCATCAGACCGTTTTCATCGGATTGACCGGTCGTGTGTACAGGGCGTTATCCCAATTTTTGTATAATGTTAAAGATGATGTTACGCCGAGTAGATAGATACCTAACTTGTCACGCTTTAAAATTGCGCACACTCGTGGAATGGCGCCAAACTTCGGTACCTAAAAATCTCCATAGACGACGCTTTATTTTTATTTTTTACAGGTTACCAGTTTAGAGTAACAGAGGAGGTCTAGTGCTAGAATTATTGCTCTCGCTCTAACGCACGCGGCAATACCTCATATGTGTGATTTGAATGGCGTTTTTTGGACGAGACTTACGTGCGTCTTTGCTTCTGAAAGCGAGCTAGTGGGGACAGGGGTGTTTTGATTTTTTTTTATTGTTTTAATTTTTTTTTATTATTTAATTTTTTTTTTTTTACTTTTTTTTTTTTTTGATCACTTTTATTCCTACTACAAGGAATGTAAACATCCCTAGTAATAGGAATAGTGTGTGACAGGTCCTCTTTATGGAGCGATGCAGGGACAATAAGACCCCACATCTCTCCTCCAGGCTGGAAAGCTTGAGATCGTGAAAAATCCTAAGCTTTGTTTACTTACGGCTACCCAGGCGTGATATCATAACGTCATGCCCGGGCCTCCAATGGTCATAGAGATGACCGGTGACCATGTGATCATCTGGTCACCGGTCATCTCTATCCTCCCTATCTTCCCTATCCGGCGATCATCTCTATCCTCCCTAGCCTCCCCACCCAGCGATCATCTCTATCCTCCCCATCCGGCGGTCATCTCTATCCTCCCCCTCCGGCGGTCATCTCTATCCTCCCCATCCGGCTGCAGCCGATACGTTCTCCGGGCCTCTGATGGCATGGGAGAGCCCGGAGAAGCACCGGATAGTGGCTATAAGAATGATCAAGTGGCGGAAGCGATCATAGCCTCCTCAAGAAAAGGATATCTGAATGATGCCTGTAGCTGAGGCATTACATGGTGACCCATCACATTTGGCTACCCGCTGGAGTGCACATGCGCAACACCGCCAAATGCACTCCAACACTTTTCCGAATGCTAAATGAGAATGAAAAGCAATTACTAAAACATTCACAAATTCCTTTCAGCTAAATTTCCTAGCTATATTCTTTGTCACATTTGGCTACACATGACATTTGTAAAAGTGGCGGCATCGCATATGCGCACTCCAGCGGGTAGCCATATGTGACAAAACAAAGCCTCATTCACACCGATGTTTAGAAGGACAAGCAGAGTCTGGACTACAAACTCTTCATATCCATTACAAAGAGCTGAGGGAACTGATTTTTCTTTTAAAATGTTTTATTTTTGGCATTGATAGGTGGCACTGATAGCTGGCAGTGATGGGCACTGATGGGGGGCAGTGATGGGCACTGATGGGGGGCAGTGATGGGCACTGATGGGTGGCAGTAATGGGCAATGATGGGTGGCACTGCTAGGTGGCACTGAGGAGGCATTGATAGGTGACACAGAGGAGGCATTGATAGGTGGCACTTGTGGGCATTGATAAGTGGCACTTGTGGGCACTGTGGGCAATTGCAGGTGGCACTAGCAGGGGGTACTGGCAGGGGTTACTGGCGGCACACAAGGCAAATGTGCCTTCTTCCTCTTGGGACCGATGTCCCTGTCAGCGTGAGGATAAAAAAAAACGATTGCCGGCTTTTTTTTACATAACGTGATCAGCTGTCATTGGCTGATAGCTGATCATGTGGTAAGGGGCCGGGACCGGCCCCTTACTCGGATCCGTGATCACCTGAGTTCCAGTGACTCAGGTAATCACAGAGCACAAAGGGGAAGACATCTATTGGCATTTGGGGTCCGCGCTGTAGCCCTCATTCATCTATGGCACGGGCGCCAAGTGGCTAGGGAGTGACAAGGACACTGTATTTCTGGCAAGATGAACAGGTATTTTCTCTACTTGCAGAAAATGTACTTAGCCCCCCCCAAAAAAAAGAAATCTAATGCAGCCACCACATCTAAGGACTGCTAAACTGTAATATATTTAAAAAAAATCTTGAGTTTAATTCACACATTTGCCCCCACTTTAAGCATCAGCCCTCTTGCTAGGGTTTGCCCAGGTTACTATGTTCTGCTGAAAAAGGGGTCTACCAAGTAAAGGCAATAGGCAGAATGAGGTCTACATCATCAAAATGGCAATTGCCAAAACACTTTAAGTGCCTCATGTTGATGTATAAAGTCTAAATTCTCTATAATTTTCCTTTTTATAAATAAGTTGCAAGGTGTTTAAGCAACTTTGGATGTTTCAGTCATTTGGGCCAACTACAAGGCGGAGAGATAACCTGAATGTGCGGTTCCTTCTCCAAGCTCATTAGGTTTATAATGAATTCCTTTGACGAAACACGGCACTCCGGACAGTTTCCTTCAGACCTCAGTTAATTACCTTGAATGGAGTACAATGGGATTTTTGTTTTGTGTGAGTCCTTGCCATTTGCTGTAAGGACACACCTGGCACACTACCAGAGCAACCGAGTGTACTGCTTGACCTTGTGGGTAAAACTGTCCTATAGCAGAAAAGGATCAGAAGGGGAATTTGCTTTGAGCTTTTTTTATTGTTTGCTTCTCAGAGTTTATCTGCTATCGTCCTACAGTCTGAATTTTTATAGACTGGCAGCACTATGGAAACTTGTAAGGCTTCGTTAAAGGCATCTTGGGTAAAATATGTCTGTGTTCGTGCAATTTGTCATGTGCTGATTTTTTTATGCTTGGATGTTTTCTATATTACAGTGGAGGTGCGTCCATAAAGGGTACAGGAGCACCACGCCCCCCTGTCACCACTCTAATTACCATAGATAGATTCATGCATTGCATGAATCTATCTATGGTCGCTGCTGACACCCCCTATTCAGGTGTCAGGCCCCTTTTCGAGCGCCGGGCGCCTAAGGGTGTTTTTTGGAAGCACCTGATTAGAGCCATAGGCTCTAATAGGCGTCTAAAAATGTGAATAGCAGGCGCAACGCTATGCGTTTGCTATTCACTCAGCTGTGTGTTAGCAAAACTAAGGAGTTTGCTTTGCTAACACTGACCCTTCTCTCAGACAATCCGGTGCACCGGGTCTGTGTTACCTGTCACCTGATTGGCTTTAAAACGGCAGGTGCCCAATCAAAGGAGAGGACGTGAGGAGGAGCGGGCGGGAGAACATAAGACATTGAGGAAGAAATGGAGGACACCGGACAACGCTCGCTGCCGCTACCCGCTGCCCACCCAAGACAAGGTAAGGGCCAAACATACAGTGGGCGTTGGGCACAGTGGCAGTACTTGGGGCACTGTGGCAGCAACTGTGGCACAGTGGCAGCACTTGTGGCACAGTGGCAGCACTTGGGGAACAGTGGCAGCATTTGGGGAACAGTAGCAGCATTTAATGGGCACATTAGCAGCATTTAATGGGCACAGTGGCAGCACTTGGGGCACAGTGGCAGCATTTAATGGGCACATTGGCAGCACTCGGGGCACAGTGGCAGCATTTAATGGGCACAGTGGCAACATTTGTGGCACAGTGGCAGCATTTGGGGCACAATGGCTGCGTCTGATGGGCAAAGTGGCAGCGTTTGATGGGCACAGTGGCTGCGTTTGATGGCACAGTGGTTGCATTTGGTACAGTGGCAGCATTTGGGGCACAATGGCTGCGTCTGATGGACAAAGTTGCAGCGTTTGATGGGCACAGTGGCTGCGTTTGATGGCACAGTGGTTGCATTTGGTACAGTGGCAGCATTTGGGGCACAATGGCTGCGTCTGATGGGCAAAGTGGCAGCGTTTGATGGGCACAGTGGCTGCGTTTGATGGCACAGTGGTTGCATTTGGTACAGTGGCAGCATTTGGGGCACAGTGGCTGTGTCTGATGGGCAAAGTGGCTGAGTTTGATGGGCACAGTGGCTGCATTTGATGGGCACAGTAAGGCTGCAATTGATGGGGTTTTTTTTTCAGAATTTTTTAGTTTGTATGCGCCCCCCCAAAAAAAAAATGTTGAGCACCAGCCACCACTGTCTATATATGTTTCATATTGGTAGGATATTTCCAACCTTAAAACCCAATGGAAAACACATGCACAGGGCATTTTACCGTCCCAGAGGAAGAAGTATTTTTGGAAACTACAGCTACTGTAAACGGCAAGTAGTATTTGCTAACAAATGCGCCCATGGAAATGCATTGGTAAGTACTGTCTGTACTGTGGGGAAAAATTCTACCAAACACTCCATGCACTTTATGCACAGCCTCCCATGCTGGAAGAGCAAACCTAAAATGAATGTTAGAGGAATGTGTGTAAAAGAATGTGAAGGAGCTCTTACAAAAGATTAAGTTACACACTTCTATGTTTGAAAATTCATAACAACTTCTTATCTTTGCTGCATACCTTTTCTAAAGTTAGACAATCCATCGTTTGACTGTCTCCAGGTGATCGGGAGGTTTTGAGTTCTGGCTATTGTATCATTTGTACATCATTCATGTTTTTTATGCCTGCAACCATACATGTTTTGTATATAATGAATTGTTTGTATAAATAAATAAATAAAAAATCTATAATTTGTTTTCATTGTCAATATAATCCCAATATAAACGGTGTTTTCACACATTAAAGTGGATGTAAACCCACTCTCATCCTTTCTAAACTACTGCCATAGTGCTGATCTATAAGGATATAGATGCCTCCTGCATGCATGCTTACCTGTCAAATGTCTCTCCTCTGTCTGTTATAAGACCTGAAAAACTTCAGATTCTGTGGGCGGGTCTGTTGTCTGGAGCTCTGTGGGTGGAGTCGTGATGTCAGTAGAATCCCTGCCCTCCTCTACACTCCCCTTGTCAATATGCATTTTCTCCTGTGTATTCCTTACGCTAAATTCTGCTATGATCACTAACATCCAGTCAAAATCCAGAAAAGTAACCAGATGACTTCAGAAAATTAAAAAATAATGCCTGTTTCCAGGCTAGTGCATGAGATATGTAAATAACCTGTCACTCACAGCAATGGGGGCGGAACAGACTAAGGTTTTTTTCTGTAAGTCAGTTTTATTTCACTGAACAATAAAAGAGGATTGCTCATATCTGGATTAACTCTGTGTGGCAAGACTGGGCACAGATGATAGGAAATCTTATACTCTACATTGTGACATCAAAAAAATATATAAAACATTTCGGGTTTACATCCACTTTAAGCTTTTAAGGGATGATGGCAACCACGTGTTTTGATGCTTGAGTTGACTAAAATTTACACACCTAAGCCATGCCAAAATAGGCATGTGTACATAAGTAAAGAAAACCTGTCCTAGGTGGACTTTAGGGACCCTCACCTCCCACTGCTCCCCCACTGCTTAGTTCCGCTCCTGGAAGCAAGGAAAGGGAGCCCTGGCTAAGCTCTCATTTGTTTTGTTTGGACCTTACACAGGGATGAGGACTTGGCCCCTTGTGTCAGTACTAGGCCAATCATGAAGTGCCATTGCTGTAACATGAAATGAGAAGGAGTGAGTCACGTGTTTGTCTATACCAGTGGTCTCCAAACTGTGGCCTGGGGGCCAGATGTGGCTCTTTTCTTTCTTTTATCAGGGCCCTTGGGGCACTCATTTTTTCACTGACAGTAATGAAGGGCACAATTCCTCCCACTGACACCAAGGATGGAGAAAACATCCTCCCAATGACACCAATGATGGGGCACTATTCCTCCCAATGACACCAATGATAGAGCACAATTTCTCCTAATGACACCATTGATGGGGCACAATTCCTCCTAATGACATCATTGATAGAGCACAATTCCTCCTAATGACACCATTGATGGGGCACAATTCCTTCTAATGACACCATTGATTGGGCACAATTCCTCCTAATGACACCATTGATGGGGCACAATTCCTCCTAATGACACCATTGATGGGGCACAATTCCTCCTAATGACATCATTGATAGAGCACAATTCCTCCTAATGACACCATTGATGGGGCACAATTCCTTCTAATGACACCATTGATGGGGCACAATTCCTCCTAATGACACCATTGATGGGGCACTATTCCTCCAACTAAAACCAACGATGGAGGATTGTTTACTCCTACTGATGCTGGGACATTTGTAATCCTGATGGCCAGAGTCCAGCCCACCTAAAGTCTGAAGGACAGTAAACTGGCCCTTTGTTTAGAAGGTTTGGAGACCCCTGATCTATACCAAGATGTTTTTGGTATTTTCTTCAGTCCTGGAAGAGTATAAAAGTAGACCTATCATTGAAATTCTCACATGTGTCATTATTATATACAATTTTATTATTGTACATTACTAATTATTGGCACATATAAAAATAAAAAATGCTGCTTCTGAACTCCTATGGCCTAAAACCTACACAAGATATTACATTGTCTACCAGGCACATTGGCCCGGATTCACAGACATCAGCGCACATTTATGCCGCTGTAGCGTATCTCTTTTACGCTACGCCGGCGCAGAGTGGAGAGGCAAGCTATTGCTCCCAACTCTGCACCGGTGTAGCGTATATTTCGTAGGCGTAAGCCGGCGTAGGTGGAAGTGGGCTGGAAGTGGGCGTGATCCATGCTAATGAAGCGTGACCCCATGCAAATGATGAGCCGGGCACCAGACAAGTACTTAAAACGAACTGCGCATGCGTCGAGACGTGGACGTATCCTAATGCGCATGCGCACAACCACGTCGGAACAACTGCCTAAGATACATCGAATCACTGTGCACGCCGTGAACGTAACCTACGCCCAGCCAGACCCACGTCGGCCCATATTCACAGATGTCCAACGTACAATACGTAGGCTTGTGTTCCCTGTTCCATACCTTTGCATGGGTTGCACCTCATCTATGGGGAATAACTTTATGCTGGACGTAAAACTTACGCAAAAGGCGTATATCATGCGTCGGGCGCAAGTACGTTAGTGAATTGCCGTATTTTCCTCATTTGCATATGTGAATGCCTAATCCAGGGGTCGACAATATCCGGGCGCCAGGTCGCAATTGCGACAAGAAATTGTGACCTGGCGCCCGCAACCGCCGGTAATTGAGGCCCCCGGCTTTGCGGCCTACAAGGCCACGATGCCGGGGCCTCAATTACCGTCCACCGCGGGCCTGCCGCGAACGCGCGGTGGGGGAGGTGGGGGAGCACGGAGGCACAGGATCCTGTGTCTCCGTGCGCCCCCACCTCCCCGCCGCGCGATCGTGGCAGGCCCGCGACGGCTGGTAATTGAGGCCCCAGGCTTTCCGGCCTTGTGAAGTCTCAAGCTCTCCCTTCTGTGAGCTGGCGCCATCTGGTGGTGGCTGTTGGCATTACATGTTAAACAGCAATTCTGAGTGAAAAATGCAAATTTTCACTGCCATCTCCTTTCCTCACATTTGAACCCCCAAACATTATATATATTTTTGATTCTAACACCCTAGAGAATAAAATGGCGATTGTTGCAATACTTTCTGTCACGCCGTATTTGCGCAGCGGTCTTACAAGCGCACTTTTTTGGGGGGGAAAACACTTTTTTAATAAAAAAATAAGACAACAGTAAAGTTATCTCAAATTTTTTTTATATTGTGAAAGATAATGTTACGCCGAGTAAATTGATACCCAACATGTCACGCTTGAAAATTGCGTCCACTCGTGGAATGGCGACAAACTTTTACCCTTTAAAATCTCCATAGGCGACGGTTAAAAAAAAACTACAGGTTGCATGTTTTGCGTTAAAGAGGAGGTCTAGGGCTAGAATTATTGCTGTCGCTCTAACGATCGCGGCGATACCTCACGTGTGGTTTGAATACCGTTTACATATGCGGGCGCTACTCACGTATGTGTTCGCCTCTGCACGCGAGCTCGGCGGGACAGGGCGCGTTTTCTGGCTCCTAACTTTTTTAGCTGGCACCTAGATTCCAAAAACATACGTCCAGACCATATTTGCGCCCATGCCATTGCCTTTGATCACACCCTCCCCTCCCTCCAGCACTGCCACTGATCCCAGGAGTTCTAGGATCCATAGGAATTTTCTGTCTATTGATGGGTCCGCTCACCTCCCCAGTCCATAGTATGCAGGAAGTGAGCAGATAATGTGCTGTAACCTATAACAACCAATCAGTGAGCAGTATTACTGTACAGTAATCTCTAGCAACCAATCAACAAGCAGAAATCATGTGCTGTAACCTCCAGAAACTAATCAGGGAGCCATAATGTGTGCTGTAACCTCCAGCAACCAGCCACTAAGCAGTAATGAGATGCTGTAACCTCTGGCAACCAATTGCAATCGCTGCCTGATCTGATACTGATTTTGAGTCTAGCTGCTACTTATTGTATATCTCAGAGCAGGTGGAGAGCGAAATTAAATCGGGAGGAGGGACAATAAAAATGTTGCCCAGGGTCCAATCAAAATTAAAGACGGCCCTGGTGACGTTATCTGCTGACATATGAAAATGTATTAGCAGATAATATGCATAGTATTCCAAGGATCATAAATTGTTAATGTTTAACTCTTATCACTCCAATAAGTGTGCTTTGTGTCCAGATATGAGGCAACCTTTCGTTTCCACGCCTAGTGTCCAAAATATTCTCACGTCATCTATAATCTATGTTAATGAGTTTGTTAAAAAAAAAAATACTGTGACCACATGGTTGTCCGCAAGGGGGACTGCACTGTAAAGGGGCACTGTAATCATTTCAGTGCCCTTTTACAGTGCAGCCCCCCTTATATCACAGCGCCCCCTTTACAGTGCAGTCTCCGTTATATTACAGTGCCCCCATTGCAGTGCAGTCTCTTTTACATTACAGCCCCCTTTATCTTTACAGAGCAGTACCCTTTCCATTGTTGGAGATGCAACAAACCTACAGCTTAGCCTATCACTGTATATCAGATGCAGTTTAGAAAAAGGACA
The DNA here is from genome assembly GCA_029574335.1 of Rana kukunoris. NCBI lineage: Eukaryota > Metazoa > Chordata > Amphibia > Anura > Ranidae > Rana > Rana kukunoris. The sequence continues at coordinate 497,158,505 of CM056050.1, read as the reverse complement.
CAAGATGTCGCTAATGATTAATGATATGTGTTCTCTATGATATGATATGTACTCGTTGATTTCTTCTTCCTGCCTTGTTGTCTGTGTGTTGTTCTTTTTCCCATGATGTGGAGACATCTTTGCCTGTGTGTGATGATGTTCCAATAAAGAAGCCAGTTCCTGTTACTACACAAAGTCTGATCTCAACTGACTTCGCTGCACCTATCAATCGTACTCTGCAACATCCATCACAGTGCCCCTTTACAGAGCAGTACCCCCCTTACAGAGCAGTCCCCATTTCATTTGTGTAATGGGAATGTACTGTAAAGGGACACTGATGTGAAGGGGACTGTAATGTAAAGGGGCACTGTAGTGTAAAGGGGGGCTGTGATGTGAAGGGGAACTGAGAACAATGTAACACTGCTTTAAAGGGGGAAATGTGATGTAAAGGGTCCCTGTGGACACTGATATAAAGGGGGAACTCTGATGCAAATGGGAGTTGTGGTATGAGGGAGGGCTGAGGACAGACTCTGTAAATATCCCATCCCCTAAACTGCCCCCCCCAGTCCCTGGGGAAATTTGCTGCCATGAAACCGGACCCTGGTGCCAAAAAGATTGGGGGGCGCTGAGTTAAGCCCTGTACACACTAGTCGAATGAAAGGCAACATCAGCCGGTTCATTAAAAGCCATCCAACATTCAGCTCGTGTGCACTGCAGCCGGTCCCACAGAAGCCAGCTGTTGAAGGGGCATGACCGAAAGGGTCCAGCGATCAGCTTCCAATCAGCCAATAGCAGAGCCCGGTGACTGGAGTGTTCTGGCGGAGGGCGGCTGTCTCCCTGTCAGAACACAACCGATGTACTAACTAACATCAGATTGTTAGTACAGTGGCTCCGATCTGAGCTGTTTTTTTTTGTTTGTTTCATTCAGTCTGCTGGGTTGAATGAAACAAAACTAGCAGTGTGTACTAGGCTTTAGAGGATACAACCAGTATATGGTATCTCCAAAAGAACATGCAAAAAAAAGAAAGATCTGCAGTTGCCAGATAGACACACCTCAGTCTACAAAAGTACAAACTTTCTACTCCTCCAGCAGATTTGCATTGTACAGAAACACTCACCCGTGCCCTTGTAGTTGGAAAAAAAAACATGTTTTATCATGGTCAGATAGATGTTTGTTCCTGGTGCTTATTAACCTAATTTATAATGTTTATTATGATGATATACAAAACAGCGTGGGGAGCTGCAAACATTGATTTAGGGCAAATATGACTCATACAGCCTCTCCTACATCATGAAATGATAACATGGAGCTGAAAAGAGGACACGGTGTAATAACTTAGTACATGATGAGTTATTTGTCTGTCTATTCTCCTCGTTCTGCAGTTTCTATGAAACAGAAAGGTATTGGTGCATTGCGATGACGTGTGAAAGAGGCAGGGAAACGAAGAGAGTTTCCAGAAATAAACAAAGACGTTGTCGCTGTTTGCGGCAGGATTAACTTGCAAAAGAGCCCGTTTATTCTGTAGCTCCCCTGTCTTCGATAGGCGTAGGTAGTCAGCCGCCAGCAGTGTTCTATCCGTGACCAGGAGACTTTTAAGCAGCCCAGTACACTTTCTGTGATTGGATCAAAACTTGCTCTGTAATGGTGCCAATATGTAAACACTGATGGTCCACCAGATTTGGTTTACAGTAAAACCTTGGATTGCGAGCATAATTCGTTCCAGAAACATGCGTGTAATCCAAAGCACTTGTATATCAAAGCACTTTTTTACAGGGTATAAAAGAGTAGAGGCGCACCTATAAGTGTAGCAAGATGTTTCTAAATGTTGTACCTTCATTAAATGTAACCATATTGCTACACTTAGAGGCTCCTCTCTTCTCTTTTATACTCAGTTGTGACATGACGCTACTCTTATATCAAGACATCGCTTGTATCAAGGCAGAATGCATTAAAACATTTTGCTTATTTTGCAAAACGCTCTCAAACCAAGGTTTTACTGTATGCATAGACGTGCGCACAGGGTGTGCCCAGGCACACCCTAATCACTCTGTGCAGCATAGATTCCCCCTACTGCCCTAGCTCCCCCCCTTCTTCCCGCACCGCTGCTGGCTTCCCTCCTTTCCTCTCCCAGCGGCTGTTGCTGCAGGGATGTTTTAGGTTAAATGGGGGAAGGGGCTGGTAAATATGTCATTTACTGACCTCTTCACATTTTGAATGAACACAGTGAGCGATTGGTACCGTGTGAGTTTGAGCTTTGGAGTGCACACCCTAATGCAATAGGCTGCGCACTACTATTACTGTATGGCTTTTTATGCTTAGGCTTCCAATGACTGCAGTCCAGCACTGTCCATGGTACAAATATACTTTAATTATACAGTGCGGAAAATAAGTATTTGAACACCCTGCTATTTTGCAAGTTCTCCCACTTGGAAATCATGGAGGGGTCTGAAATTGTCATCGTAGGTGCATGTCCACTGTGAGAGACATAATCCAAAAAAAAAAAATCCAGAAATCACAATTTATGATTTTTTTAACTATTTATTTGTATGATACAGCTGCAAAGAAGTATTTGAACACCTGTCTATCAGCTATAATTCTGACCCTCAAAGACCTCTTAGTCTGCCTTTAAAATGTCCACCTCCACTCCATTTATTATCCTAAATTAGATGCACCTGTTTGATGTCATAAGCTGCATAAAGACACCTGTCCACCCCATACAATCAGTAAGAATCCAACTACTAACATGGCCAAGACCAAAGAGCTGTCCAAAGACACTAGAGACAAAATTGTACACCTCCACAAGGCTGGAAAGGGCTACGGGGAAATTGCCAAGCAGCTTGGTGAAAAAAGGTCCACTGTTGGAGCAATCATTAGAAAATGGAAGAAGCTAAACATGACTGTCAATCTCCCTCGGACTGGGGCTCCATGCAAAATCTCACCTCGTGGGGTCTCAATGATCCTAAGAAAGGTGAGAAATTAGCCCAGGACTACACGGGAGGAGCTGGTCAATGACCTGAAAAGAGCTGGGACCACCGTTTCCAAGGTTACTGTTGGTAATACACTAAGACGTCATGGTTTGAAATCATGCATGGCACGGAAGGTTCCCCTGCTTAAACCAGCACATGTCAAGGCCCGTCTTAAGTTTGCCAATGACCATTTGGATGATCCAGAGGAGTCATGGGAGAAAGTCATGTGGTCAGATGAGACCAAAATAGAACTTTTTGGTCATAATTCCACTAACCGTGTTTGGAGGAAGAAGAATGATAAGTACCATCCCAAGAACACCATCCCTACTGTGAAGCATGGGGGTGGTAGCATCATGCTTTGGGGGTGTTTTTCTGCACATGGGACAGGGCGACTGCACTGTATTAAGGAGAGGATGACCGGGGCCATGTATTGCGAGATTTTGGGCAACAACCTCCTTCCCTCAGTTAGAGCTTTGAAGATGGGTCGAGGCTGGGTCTTCCAACATGACAATGACCCGAAGCACACAGCCAGGATAACCAAGGAGTGGCTCTGTAAGAAGCATATCAAGGTTCTGGCGTGGCCTAGCCAGTCTCCAGACCTAAACCCAATAGAGAATCTTTGGAGGGAGCTCAAACTCCGTGTTTCTCAGCGACAGCCCAGAAACCTGACTGATCTAGAGAAGATCTGTGTGGAGGAGTGGGCCAAAATCCCTCCTCCAGTGTGTGCAAACCTGGTGAAAAACTACAGGAAACGTTTGACCTCTGTAATTGCAAACAAAGGCTACTGTACCAAATATTAACATTGATTTTCTCAGGTGTTCAAATACTTATTTGCAGCTGTATCATACAAATAAATAGTTAAAAAAATCATACATTGTGATTTTCTGGATTTTTTTTTTTGATTATGTCTCTCACAGTGGACATGCACCTACGATGACAATTTCAGACCCCTCCATGATTTCCGAAGGGGAGAACTTGCAAAATAGCAGGGTGTTCAAATACTTATTTTCCGTACTGTATATATTATATGGGTTCCTAAAGTGTAAGTCCAGGCACAACTATTTTTTTGTTTTGTTTTTTTTGTTTTAATATTGTGGGAAAGGATCACAGCCCTTAGCAGTTTCGTACTGCTTCCTAGGGCTCCAATAAAAATATTTGCCCTCACTTAAGCCGGCCATAGATGGTTTAAACCATCTATAGGCAGGCTGATTGTACCCAAGTTGATGGGTACAACCAGCATGTCGGATTGTTCTACATTCAGTTACTGTCAGTGGCTGTAGCTGCTAGCACTAACCATTGTATTCTGCCAGCTGGGAATGCTCCCCGTGCCCCCTGCTGGCAGAATACAATAGTGCAGAGGGAGGCACTGACTGTGTTGATGGAGGAATCAAGTGATTTTTTTTCCTTCCACCCAATCGTATCATCTATGGCCAGCTTTACTGTCCTAGTGACAACACATTAACCAAACAGGAAGTGAGGGGAAAGTCGCCTACAGCAACAAAAACGACATAGTTACATAGTAGGTGAGGTTGAAAAAAAGACACAAGTCCATCAAGCCCAACCTATGTGCGTGATTATATGTCAGTAAAACTGAAATTAAAGAAAAATCTTGCTTTTGTTGGATTTTTCTACACATGTTAAGATTTGCATCTTTCGATCACACAGCTTTGGGTGTCTATTTCCTCACCCTCTTCATGTGTAGACATACCTCTTTTCATTTCATTAGCTATTAGGTTTTACATAACAACAGCTAAAGAAAAAGTGTTACGAATGAGATCAAATAAGGACATGTATGCAACATGAATGTTTCAGAGTCCAGCTTTCAAAATGAATATAATGACCGTAAACGTCAGAAAAAAAAAACACAGGTACATATTATTATCATGTGCAATATAGTTATCAATGTTCTATAGGAAGTGTTAGGAAACGTAGATAATAGTAGAGTAAATAAAAAAAATCCTTATTGCAGACATAGTATGTATGATTTTATTGATAACCATGAACTGCGTAAACAAATATTAACAGAATGTACTCAGGTTAAAAAAGCAAAAAAAAAATTATGAATAAATGTAAATATAGATAAAAAGACTAGAGATAAAAGAAACCTATGGGGAGCAGATCACTTTTCAACAATAAAATAAATCACGCAATCAGATTGATTCATAAACCACATCCTCAGTTCCACCCTAAAAAAATCGGTCTAAACTGATTAAAATGGTAATGAAAAAAACAACAGATAACAACCACATTCATTCAAAATATTTCTACAAATACGCAACTTCAGCTGTATGCAAAGGGTGAGAAAAACAGGAAAGACTACATTTTAAAAAGCAACTGAACTCACGTCCCCGAAAAAGGCAAAATACTATTCACCCGTATTGCATGTGGTCACCCAGCAAATGTTCTTCAACGGCGGCGTAGTCTATTTCTCGCCGCGTAATCGAAATACGCGATAAGGGGGCGTGAAGCATTTAAATTAAGCGCGTCCCCGCGGCGATCGAACTGCGCATGCTCCGTTCAGAAATTTTCCGGCCGTGCATTGCGCGAAATCACGTCGTTACGTCATTCGTTGTTTGAGTAGTGTTGTTTACGAACATTCCTATTCCCGGACGACTTACGTAAAAAATAATAAAAGACGTCGGAAAACGTAGAAATTCGATGCGGGAACGACGGCCATACTTAACATGGGCTGTCTAATATTAGAGCAGCAAAAAGCTGGTATAGTTTTACGCAAATGAAAGATGACTAAAGGTGCCGTAAGAGATTGCGATTGAAGATCGTAATTTCTGGGATCGCCGGCAAAAGCTCATTTGCATACCCCGACGCGGAAAACGACGGGAAGTCCACCCAGTGGCCGCAATTTTATTGCAGCGTAGATCTGAAGGCGTACGAACACGTAATCCAGTCGAATTAAAGCCCGCAGCCGTCTATTCATGGTTTGAGGTTTCCGACTAGCTAAAAAACGCGCGTAATTTGAAATTACTCCAGTTTAACACCAGTTAGACAGGCGTAGTGGCTCTCTGAATCTGGCCCAGTATTTTTAAGGTCATTTAACACCTTTCTTTTTCTTTGTATATGCTCCTTTGAAATCCACAATTAGGGTTCTTATTTAGAAATTAAATTTATTTATTTTATTTATTTATTTATTACAGGTACTTACTGTATATAGCACCATCAATGTACGCAGCGCTTTACATATTTATTATACATTCTCATCAGTCCCTGCCCCCAAGGAGCTTATATCTAAGGTTAAATGACAAATATACACTATATACACTTTAAGAGCCAGTTCACACAGGGGCAACATGACTTTTAGCGCGACTTTGCGAGGCGACTTAGACACGACTTGAGCATGAACTACAGTGCGGCTTGGGGCGACTTACAACGTGACTTGAAATCGCCTCCAGGAGGGGGAACTCCACGCAAATTTTTTAATAAAAAACCGGCATGGGTTCCCTCTCCAAGAGCATACTTGGCCCTCAGCCACGTACACACGAGGAGACATGTCCGCTGACTCTGGTCCGCAGACCAGTTTCCGCGGATATGTCCGAGTGTGTGTACGGCCTAGCGGACAGGTTTACAGCGGACAAAAGTTTCTAAGCATGCTTAGAAACTTGTCCGCTGGAAACCTGTTCGTCGGAAATGTCCGCTGGTTAGTACGCCCAACCATCGGACCAAAATCCTGTGCATGCGTCAAATTGATTTGACGCATGCGTGGAAGCATTGTACTTCCTTGTTTGCGCACAACGCCGTGTCACCGTCACCGTTCTCTGTCCGCGGGGATTTTGGTGTGATGGTGTGTACACACATCTGACCAAAATATCCCAGGAGACATGTCCGATGAAAACGGTCCGCGGACTGTTTTTATCGGACATGTCTCCTCGTGTGTACAGGGCCTTAGGTCTGGTATGGATTTAAAGAGGAACCCCCTACGCCTTTAAAAATGGCGTGGGTCCCCCCAAAGTTCATACCAGACCCTTATCCGAGCACGCAGCCCGGCCGGTCAGGAAAGGGGGTGGGGATGCTTTGGGGCTGGAGGGCGCCCTGTGGCTCCCCTACCCCAAAGCACCTTGTCCCCATGTTGATGGGGACAAGGGCCTCTTCCAGACAACCCTGGCCGTTGGTTGTCGGGGTCTGCGAGCGGGGAGCTTATCAGAGTTTGGGAGCCCCCTTTAATAATCGTCAGCAGCTTCAAATATTGCAGCTGCTGACTTATAAATATGGAAACTTACCTGTCCTGGGTGCCCGCAATGCCAGCACCCGAAGCCGATCTGTCCCTCGGGTGGAGACGCCGCCATCTTCGGTAAGGGAATCAGGAAGTGAAGCCTTGCGGCTTCACTTCCTGATTCCCTATTGCATATGCGCGAGTCGCGTTGCGCGATCCCAACTGATCCCTGCTGTATTCTGGGACCTGTATGTCTCCCAGAAGACAGCGTGGGGAAGAAGGAGGCGACGAACGTGGCGTAGGTTGCCGTGGCAGGTTGCCGTGGCAGGTATCTGCTCCCTCCTCCCCCTGAAAAGTGCCAAATGTAACACCGGGGGGGGGGGGGAATCCGAAAAGCAGAAGTTCCTTTTTTGGGTGGAACTCCACTTTAAGATCGTTCTTTTGCACAGAATTTTTTGTACGAAATTCTACCCATCTATGGCCAATTTTACTGTAGATACTCCCAACTATCGATCTAGAGCAGTGGTCTCCAACTGCGGCCCGGACGCCAGATGTGACCCGTTGCTTGTTTTTATCTGGCTTTTGGGCACTAGACTTCCCTCTAAAAAAAAGGCATTATACTCTCCACTGACACCAGCAGGGGGGCACAATTTCTACCACTGACACCAACGATAAGCGAAAGATTCCTCCCACTGACACCAATGATAGGGCACCATTCCTCCCACTGACACCAATGATGGGGCGCTATTCCTCCCACTGACACCAATGATGGGGCGCTATTCCTCCCACTGACACCAACATTGTGGCACTATCCCTTCCTCAGGCCATTTTCTACTCCCACTGGCCACAGTCTGGCCCCCCTAAAATCCTGAAAGGCAGTAAACCGGCCCATCATTTGAAAAGTTTGTAGACCCCTGATCTAGAGAAAGGTGCAACCTGAAGAAGAAAACCCCTTGAGTTTACCGTTAGTTTTTCAATCCAGTAATTTGAAGAATGAAGAAATCTTTCATTCTCATATCCCTTATAAGTAAACAGAGATAATATTTCATGTAAAACTGAACCTTCATCAAAGTGAAATTTTGGAAATTATGTTTATTTATTAGCTATGGTTAGAGCTGCTGGCACCTGATCTTTTATCTGGAATGTGTGGGACTTGGAGCTCTATAATAGATTACATTTTTCTTAGCTTGAATCATCATGACTAACGCAACATGTGAAAGTGAGATTTTTTGCTCCAACCATTCAGGTGATTTGCCCATGTAGGGTAAAACTACAGATTTGTTTTAATGCCCCCTTCCCCAACAGCACATACTCACCTTTTCTTTGCTCTCCCGCTACTCTGTCAGCCTATGGGAGTGAGGAGACACAGCACTGGCAATGCAACGGCTAAAGCAATTCAGAGCTTACACAAGCCTGAGGTCTGTTTCCCCACCCCATGTGAAATGATACAAGATCATCATAGATTATAGCTGTCTGTCATCTTATATCAATTTTAACCCTTTTCACAGACATCAGTTAAAATGTGACACAACTAGGTGCAGTTACCCAGACTTTTTATAAACTGGTGCATCTTCTAAAATTGTACTACTTGTTTTTAATCAACAGGGGGCAGCAGCATTTACATTGGCTCGTTATACATTGCTGGTCTCCAGCTTGGCCCTTTGGTAGATAGAAAAGTATCTAATTTTGGTGGCTTGACAAAAGAAAGATTTAATGCTTTATATGTCATATTGCAACCATGAAAAATGATCATTTTAATCTAGAAGGAAGTCAAATAAATAGCAATGACATTGAGGCATGAGGGATGAGAAAAAAATAGATTTGGGCTTTAAGAATACATACATAAACAGATTTTAGTGTTTTGCCCTGTACACACGATCGGTTCGTCTGATGAAAACAGAAACGGTAAAAAATTGTGTCCAACGCAGTGACGTAAAACACAACGACGTGCTGAGAAAAATTAAGTTCAATGCTTCCGAGCATGCGTCGACTTGATTCTGAGCATGCATGGATTTTTGACCGATGGATTTCCCCACAGATGATCGTTTTTTTCTATCGGTTTTTTAACCATAAGAAAAATTTAAAACAGGTTCTATTTTTTTTTCACCGATGGGGCCCACACACGATCGGTTCGTCCGATGAAAACGGTCCATCGGTTCGTTTTCATCAGACGAACCGATCGTGTGTACAGGGCAGTAAAGTTTAGCATCGCTTTAAGCAATGTGTAACACATCTGAAAATAATTGTTTTCAAATAAGGATGTCTTAAATTAATTGTAAAATGTTATACTTACCTCGTCTGTACAGTTGATTTTGCACAGAGCAGCCTGGATTCTCAAAAATGTAGGGAACGGGGAAACATAAAAGCACTCACATATAGCCGACATCCGAAATAATTGAATCAAAAATAGAAAATTACTACATAGGGTAGTAGAGAGGAGGACTTTTTCAGGCAATCACAAGGACATAAAAGTTAAGAAAAAATATTTAATTATATATCATAAAATCCAAAAACAAAGAATAAAATATACAAAAACAGGGTATACAGAGTATATATGAGCAATATTAGCTTGCATCTCGCCCTGCCTGGATCCTCCTCTTCTCGGGTCCCCCTTTGCTGCTCCTGGCCCCTCCCTCCTATCAAGTGCCCCCTCAGCCAGAAGTTTTTTATGGGGGCACCCAAGCCAAGTCAGTGCTCTGTGTATCCATTTAGACACGGATGCCCTGCTCTGGCCCCGCCCCCTCTCTTCCCCGTTTGGCTAACTGACTTTGATTGACAGCCGAACGAGCCAATGGTGCCTCAGCCAATCAAGAGGAGTGTCCCGGATGGCTTAGACACTCATGGACATCTCTGGAGAGTGATGGGGCTCAGTTAAGTAATTAGGGGGTTGCTGGGGGGGGGGGGGGGGTGCTACACACAGAAGTTTTTTTATCTAAATGCATATAATGCATTAAAGCGGATGTCCGCTGGAAAAAAAAAATTAAAAGCCAACAGCTACAAATACTGCAGCTGCTGACTTTTAATATCAGGATACTTAGCTGTCCTGGATTCCAGTGCCGTCCGCAGCAGAGGACGAGCGATCGCTCATCACTCTGCTGCTCCCCCCTCCATCCACGGTGAGGGAACCAGGAAGGGAAGCGCTCCGGCTTCACTGCCCAATTCCCTAGGGCGCATGCGCGAGTCAAGCTGCGCCCGTCGATTGGCACCCGCTGTGTACTGGGAGCCGAGGGTGTTTCCAGCACACAACGGGGGGGGGGACGGGGACGGTGGAGTCATGCCCACAGTCCGCCCGAGACTGTGTGGCCAGAAGTAGGTGCAAATATCTGTCTTTACACAGGTATCTGCACCTCCCTCCCACCTGAAAGGTGTCAAATATGACACCGGAGGGGGGGAGGGTTCCGATCAGCGTGAGTTCCACTTTAGGGTGGAGCTCCGCTTTAAGTTAAAAAAAAAATGCTGTCTTTACAACTCATTTAAAGGGGTTGTAAAGGTTAGTTTTTTATTTTCTAAATAGGTTCCTTTAAAGTGGAAGTAAACCCTCCTATTGTTTTCAGCCAAGGAAGCTGCCATCTTGACCTCTGTTTAATATGCAACTGCCATGATGCTGCACATGTGACCTGTTATGAAACCAGCCATTGGATGGTTTGGCAGTTTGGTTGAGAGCACAAACAAATGTGACAGCTAGCATTTCCGGCATGCCGGAAATGTTAACTGTTTTCTGTAACTATCAAATTAAAGGGTTTACTTCCACTTTAAGCTAGTGCATGTTGGTTCACTTACCTTTTCCTTCAATTTCCCTTCTATATGTTTCTTTTCTTTGTTTTCTTTGTCTGAATTTCTCACTTCCTGATCCTCCTTAGTAAGCTGTTCAGTCTGACTAAACACCGCTCAGAGGAGAAACAGGAAGTGAGAAATTCAGACAAAGAAAAAAAACATTTAGAAGGGAAATCAAGGGAAAAGGTAAGTGAACCAACAATGCACTAGCTTAAAAGGAACCTATTTAGAAAATAAAAAACAAACCTTTACAACTCCTTTAAGCCTTTTTTTTACATTTTAATGACAATATGGAGTCACTCTTTTAGAAATACTGTACACACAAGATACAAACATAACAATTATACAATGCATTACTCATAACAAGGTTATCTACAGGATTGCAATGAGAGTCAGTAACAGTGAAACTGAAAATTTCTCTCTCTGTATTCTCATCATTTCCTTCCATCAACATTGATCTATTTTTACACAGACTCGGAAGATGACACACAATTCCTTATGATACGCCCTTTTCTCAGGTGTCGCATGACACCGCATTCCTCAGTCGGTCATCTGTCACATGACGTCGATGTAATTCTATCACAACCTCGCCCTAAGGTGAAGTTTCTGTCTCTCTATTGGTTTCTGCCTTCATCTTCAAGCCATATTCGGTCTGAAGGCTGAATGTTTCCAATTGCTGCGTGGAATACAATATAGACCAGTGTCAGCTACATATATCTTAGTATCAGCAAGGATTCTTTATCTTTTGGAACAGGTGGAAAAAATTCGAGAAAATACCATAAGGTGAAATTAGCAGTTGTCTATAAATAGAGACGAGGGTGTGAAAAAAGAAAAGCCAATTATTATATTTTCATCTAAAGACACTGGGCCAGATTCACAGAGCCATTACGCCTGTCTAACTGGTGTTAGACTGGAGTAATTTCAAATTACGCGCGTTTTTTAGCTAGTCGGAAACCTCAAACCATGAATAGACGGCTGTGGGCTTCAATTCGACTGGATTACGTGTTCATACGCCTTCGGATCTACGCTGCAATAAAATTGCGGCCACTGGGTGGACTTCCCGTTGTTTTCCGCGTCGGGGTATGCTAATGAGCTTTTACCGGCGATCCCAGAAATTACGATCTTCAATCGCAATCTCTTACGGCACCTTTAGTCATCTTTTTTTTACGTAACACTATACCAGCTTTTTGCTGGTCTAATATTAGACAGCCCATGTTAAGTATGGCCGTCGTTCCCGCGTCGAATTTCTACGTTTTCCGACGTCTTTTATTATTTTTTACGTAAGTCGTCCGGGAATAGGAATGTTCGTAAACGATGCTACTCAAACAACGAATGACGTAACGACGTGATTTCGCACAATGCACGGCGGGAAATTTCTGAACGGAGCATGCGCAGTTCGATCGCCGCGGGGACACGCTTAATTTAAATGCTTCACGCCCCCCAATCGCGTATTTCGATTACGCGGCGAGAAATAGACTACGCCACCGTAGCGTACAGGCAAAAATCTACCAGGATTCGGTGTAGAGCCTGGTGAAATACGGCAGCGTAGAGTATTTCGATTACGCAGCGCAATATTAAGTGTATGTGAATCTGGCCCATTATTTCTAAATGTTTCAATGGCTCAGTATGTGCCTGCTTTAAATGTTCAGTAGAAATTCAGCGGCCTTGAAAAAAAAAAACAGCCACTGGGGGGAAACCTTCCTGTGACTACCTACTACTATCTGTAATGCTACTAAATAACGATGTGCACAATATACACAAACATAGGCATGTGCACAGGGTATGCCAAATGTGCCTAGGCACACCCTAAACACTGCGTGCAGTGCGGATTCCCCCTACTGCCTGGCCTTCCCTGTGCCCAAGCACTTTAGGGTTCCATCCTATCCTATCTGGCTGCTGTGTTTACTATGCTTCAGTTTGTGAAGAACAGGAAGCCGCACAGCACAGAGAACTTCCCATTCATGCACAGTCCAGTGCAGCTGAGGCTGCAGAGAAAGGGACTGAGGAATCTCTGTCCTCAGTCCCTATCCCTCCCCTGACATCAGGGGTCTTTTAGACTAATGTTATTTTGTCAAAGCAGGGGCTCTTAAAAAAATAGTAAAAAAAATAGTAAAACTAAATAAAAAAATAATAATAATAAGAATTAAAAAAAAAATTACTGACACTGTTCTCTGCCCTACTAACTGACACTGTCCACTGCCCTACTGACAATATACACACATGCATGTGTATTTGAGCTCTTATGCCGCGTACACACGATCACTTTTTGTGATGAAAAAAAACAACGTTTCATCTCATGAAAAAAAAAGACGTTTTTTCAAACTTCATTTTCCAAAACGACGTTGCATACACACCATCGTTTTTCCAAAATGCTCTAGAAAAGCGCGGTGACGTACACCACGTTCGACGGCACTCTGTTCCATTGAAGCTCCATCTCATAACTTGCTTCTGAGCATGCGCGGGTTTAAAAACGTCGTTTTCAACATCGTTTTGCCCACACACCATCACTTTTTATGACACAAAAAACGACGTTTTGAAAAACGACACAAAAAATTCAAGCATGTTCGAATTTTTTTTTGGTCGTTTTTTTGAAGACATAAAACGACGTTTTGCCCACACACAGTGATTTTAAATGACGGTTTTGAAAACGTCATTTTTTTTCATCACAAAAAGTGATCGTGTGTACGCGGCATAAAACCGCCAGTAGCTTTGCAGTGAGTTTTTCAAAAAAATTTCAACATTTTAGCAATAGCGCGGTTTAGCGCTTATTAGCATTTTTATATCGCTATTCTGCATCAGCATTTTTTTTTTTTATGGATCAAAAACTTTAAAAAACGCTGGTAAGTGATGTTTTTGAGCGTTTATTGACGTTTATCAGCATTAGAGCATTTTTACAACTGAAAAACGTCTCTCAGAACCCACTCATTTGTTGTTTTTTTTGTTTGTTTTTTTACTGCTCAAAAATGCCACAGACAAAATTTGTGATAACAGCCTATGTGTGCATGGGCACATAGGATAACATGATGGAGAGTTAATGACTGTAGAAAAAAACATCTGTAGGCTGTGCATACCTATGTACACAAACAATACACAATCAATCATCTGCTATAAAAAAAATAATAAAAACAGTAGCGGGGACCCTTTGGGGTAACATCAGAGGAAACCTGGCAGAGAGGATTGTGCACTTCAGCGCTGGCATGCAATCTATCTCCTGGATCAGTGATGATGAAGAAAAGAGGGAAGGACGGCCGCACTCCAAGGATTTTCAAACGAAAAAAGTTGTCTTTATTGTAAATCCAAAAACATGTACAGTCACAGCAATCACAGAAAACAGGACAGCCGACGCGTTTCGCACTCGATCAGTGCTTAGTCATGGATCTCCTGGATCAGTGGCTACATCCGTCACCAAACATCCTTGCTGCTGGTAATGGTGATGGGCTCCAGCTACAGGTTGCCCCCTGTCATAGGTGTGCGCAGCCTATTGCATAAGGGTGTGCATCCCAAAGCTCAAACTCACATAGGTCTGTATATACACACAGTGTCAGGGGATAATGTCAGTAGGGCAGAGATTGGCGTCAGTAGTTTATTTTAATTATTATTATTTTTTTTTACTCTTTTGTAATTTTCTTTTTTATTATTCTTTATTTATTATTATTTTTTTACAATAATTATTTTTACAATACGTTATTTGAATGTATTATTTAGGAGCCCCATTTGGTGAACTATCAGGGATCTAAACAGACCCCTGATGTCTCACTTTTGACACAGAGAAAGGGACTGAGGACAAAGATTCCCCAGTCTCTTTCTCTGCAGCCAAGCAGCAGGGGGAATCTGCGCAGGACAGGGTGATTAGAGTGTGCCCAGGCACACCTGGCACACCTTGTGCGCACGCCTATGCCCCCTGTTTAAAGCCTTCTGTATAACGTTTTTATGTGAGTGTATTTATAGACACCTTGCAGACTACATAAAACAATATTCAGATCAGTCTAACAACCTGATGTTCCTGGCAATCCCACATACGTGATCCCGATTATTAGTGGAAATTAGGGTCAAGGTCCTCCTTGCCCAGCCTGTCAGTTTAGGTGGACGGCCATGTCTTGGTAGGTTTGCAGTTGTGCCATACTCTTTCCATTTTTGGATGATGGATTGAACAGTGCTCCGTGAGATGTTCGAAGCTTGGATATTGGGAATTTTTTTTTAAAAATGTTCACAACTTTATCCCTGAGGCCGCGTACACACGACCGAGAAACTCGACAGGCGAAACACATCGAGTTCCTTGTTCGGCTGTCAAAAAACTTGTCGAGCCAAATTTTCCCATTGCCCGTCGAGGAAATAGAGAACATGCTCTCTCTTTGGCTCGACGAGTTCCTCGACAGTTTTCTCGCCGAAAATTGTACACACAACCGGTTTTCATTAGAATACATCTCCCATCGAGTTGCTTGCTGAATTCTGCCAAGAAAACCGGTCGTGTGTACAGGGCCTGACCTATCTGGTGTGTTCCTTGGTTTTCATGATTCTGTTCACGAAGGTTCTCTAACAAACCTCTGAGAGCTTCACAGAACAGCTGTATTTATACTGAGATTAAATTACACACATTTAGACTCTATTTACTAATTAAGTGACTTCTGAAAGCAATTGGTACCACTAGATTTTAGTTAGGGCTACCAGAGTAAAGGGGGCTGAATACAAATGCACGCCACACTTTTCAGATATTTATTTGTAACACATTTTGAAAACCATTTATCATTTTGCTTCCACTTCACAATTATGTGGAGATTCTGTTTGTCTGTATGGAATTCCGATGGAGGAAAAAAAACATGCATGCTCGGAAACAATTTGACGCATGCTCGGAAGAATTGAACCTAATTTTTCTACACTCGTCGTAGTGTTGTACATCACTGCGTTTTTGACGGTCGGAATTTGGTGTGTCAGTGTGTATGCAAGACAGCTTGAGCAGAATTCCGTCAGAAAAACCTGTCTGAGTTTATTCCAACGGAAAAACTGATCGTGTGTACGCGGCATTTGGCTCTAGCTACTTTGCAGGGTGTGTCCTTCAGAGCCAATTTATTGTCTGTTTTGTATATAGTTAATTTATTAGGGATGACATCCTTACTCAATTTTAACCTTCTTGTTTATAGGTTGCGGTTGAGGCACCAATTGGTAAAATGTATGAAACTGGAATAAACATGTTTTAATTTTTTTTTTATTATTAGTATTTCTAGTATAAACCAGGTTCAAATTTCCCACTTAATTATTTTATTCAACTTCAATAGTATGGAGTAATCACAATGCTAGAGTATCCATAATATTATCACCATATCATAACTCTGCAAGACTATTCTTCTCATATCATGGTCTGAGAATGTCTTACAATGCCTATGTCCTCCATTTTTATAATGATACTCATCTCTTTTTCTGAAGATCCACCTCTATAACCCAGTTTTCCACTTTGGTTTTCAAACTTATGCCGCGTACACACGACCGTTTTTTCATGACGAGAAAACTGCAATCTTTTTAGATTGGTCGTGAAAACCGGCCGTGTGTATGCTCCATAGCAGTTTTCGCGATGAGAAAACTGTCCGCAAAAAAAAATTTGAACCTTCCATAATTTTTTCGTCATTTTTCCCGTCGTTATTTTTCTCGTTGCGAAAACCGATCGTGTATGGAAGAGCCCTGGGGCCATCATAAAAAAAATATATACAAAATTCTGAGATTCAAAGTCAGAATTCTGAGTTTCAAAGTCAGAATTCTGAGATTAAATCTCAGGCTGTGTGTATGCTTTTCCGAGGGGAAAAAAAACCTGCATGCTCAGAATCAAGTATGAGACGGGAGCACTCGTTTTGGTAAAACAAGCATTCGTAATGGAGATATCACATTCTTCATGCTGGAAATTATTGCATTGTTTAACCACTTTCCCACCGCGCCATAGGCATTTTACTGCTACGGCGCGGTGGAGTTATCTTGGGACGACATCCCTGGGACGTCGTCCTTCACTTCCGCGATTGCGCGTCCCCTGGGACGCGCTGGCGAAAGTGTCCGTGCTCGCCGGGTCTTCTAGACCCGGCGCATCACGGATCACGGTAACTTGCCGCTGATAGCGGCCGTTTACCACGTGATCGCGCCGTCGAATGACAGCGCGATCACTTGTAAACAAACCGGCGTCATTTGATGACGCCGGTTCCTCCCTCTCCTGCGTCTCCTCTCTGTACCGTTCGGTACAGTGTGCGAGGAGAGGGGGGGGGAGCGGGGTGTCAGCAGCTGAGCTGTGGCTGGATCTGTGACAAATGCAGTCACAGATGCAGCCATCCCTCAATCCATCCCAGCTCTGCAATCCCCAGTACCCAACAATCCCCCAGTACCCAACAATACCCCAGTACCCAACAATACCCCAGTACTCAACAATACCCCAGTACCCAACAATACCCCAGTACCCAACAATACCCCAGTACTCAGCAATACCCCAACACTCGGCAATACCCCAATACTCGGCAATACCCCAATACTCGGCAATACCCCAATACTCGGCAATACCCCAGTACTCGGCAATACCCCAGTACTCGGCAATACCCCAGTACTTAGCAATACCCCAATACTCGGCAATACCCCAGTACTCGGCAATACCCCAATACTCGGCAATACCCCAATACTCGGCAATACCCCAGTACTCGGCAATACCCCAGTACTCGGCAATACCCCAGTACTTAGCAATACCCCAATACTCTGCAATACCGCCTATGGGGATTTTTAAGTAGCGAAGTTTGGCGCCATTCCACGAGTGTGCGCAATTTTGAAGTGTGACATGTTGGGTATCTATTTACTTGGCGTAACTTCATCTTTCACATTATGAAAAAAAATTGGGCTAACTTTACTGTTTTGTTTTGTTTTAAGCACAAAACAGTTTTTTTTTAAAAACACGCGTTCAATAAATTTCTGCGAAAATACCGTGCGAGATAAAAAGTTGTAACGGCCGCCATTGTATTCTCTAGGGTCTTTGCTAAAAAGCATATATAATGTTTTGGGGTTCTATGTAATTTTCTAGCAAATAAATGATGATTTTTCCATGTAGGAGAGAAATGTCAGAATTGGTCTGGGTGTTCCAGAACGCCTGATGGCGTTCCCTGCATGTTGGGCCTCTGTATGTGGCCACGCTGTGTAAAAGTCTCACACATGGGGTATCACCATACTCGGGAGGAATAGCAGAATGTGTTTTGGGGTGCAATTTGTGGTATGCATATGCTGTGTGTGAGAAATAACCTGCTAATATGACAGAAACAAGTTTTTTTTTTTTACAGAATTTCCAGTC
Source organism: Rana kukunoris (assembly GCA_029574335.1). Classification (NCBI taxonomy): domain Eukaryota; kingdom Metazoa; phylum Chordata; class Amphibia; order Anura; family Ranidae; genus Rana; species Rana kukunoris. The sequence goes on along the minus strand of CM056050.1, from coordinate 497,140,317 downwards.
GTTTTTCTTTTATAGCGCAAAAAATAAAAAACCCAGAGGTGATCAAATACCACCAAAAGAAAGCTCTATTTATGTGAAAAAAAGGACAAAATTTTCAAATGGGTACAATGTTGTATGACTGAGTAATTGTCATTCAAATTGTGAGAGCACCGAAAGCTGAAAATTGGTCTGGTTAGGAAGGGGGTTTAAGTGCCCAGTGGTCAAGTGGTTAATGCAGCGCATGAAAAGCGCGAATCGTCTCTCAGCAAACTTTTACTAACATGCGGTAACACGAAATTAGCAAAAGCAGCCCAAAGGGTGGCGCCATTCGAATGGAACTTCCCCTTTATAGTGCCGCCGTACGTGTTGTCGTACGCGTTGTACGTCACTGTGCTTTGCTCGAGCGTTATTTTTCATGAACGTGTGTATGCAAGGCAGGCTTGAGAGGAATCACGACAAATCACGTCAAGAAAAACATCGTTTTTTTGCATGACAGGAAAAACGGTCTTGTGTACGTGGCATTACACTTGAAAAAATGTTGTAAGCTGGGCGGTAGCTATGTGGGAATGGTAGCTCTCCAGCTATAAAAACTGATAAATGGTCTCCTATATACAGTACAGACAAAATTCTTATTGGGTATCACGGACCTGTTTTTTATCACAGAGCTCATATAGCAGAGTGTTTCTCTCCCACCCTGGTGAAATTTTAGAGGCTTGTGTAGACGTTCAAATGTGACACACTTTTCAAAGCATTCAAAGCTTTGAGATTTGTCCAAGTTCCTTCTGAGTTGATTTTGCATTTTAATTGATCTATATGGGGAGAAAAGCAGTTTTGATGCAAACAAATGTACAAACAATAATTTAGAAATGCAAGTAAAGTCAAGCTTTGAGATATTTTTTATCATTCTGAGTTCCCTCTGACATCGGTCTAAGGCCCCTTTCACATGGGGCAGTGGAGGTGCGCTAGCGGTATAGCGCCGCTAAAAATAGCAGCGCTATACCGCCGGAATTGCCGTGAGTTGCAGCCGATAGCGGTGCGGTATTAACCCCCACTTGCAGCCGTGAAAGGGTTAATACCGCCCGCAATGCGCCTCTATAGAGGCACATTGCGGATGGTATTGCCGTGGTCTCGCATTGTTTTCAATAGTAAGGAGCGGTGAAGGAGCGGTATACATGCCGCTCCTCTCACCGCTCCAAAGATGCGGCTGACAGGAGATTTTTTTATCTCCCACCAGCGCATCGCCCTCTGGCTTTCACATTCAGGTTGCTGGGGCACGAGTTTTTCAGGCGGTATAGTAGCGCCTGAAAAACTCCTCAATGTGAAAAGGGTCTAAGCTTTTTTGAGCTGCTTTTGCATTCCCATTGACTTGCATGGGAAGAATAGCAGTTCTGATGCAAACATTGCCCAGAGACATAAGCCCATACTTGTGTTTTAGTCCAAACACTTGTTATTTTTTTGCTAGAGATGCTTGAATTGATTGTATAAGTTCTCCAAGCCTAAAACAGTACCACACTTGGTCATTTAAGTATTTTTAAGTCACTAGACATAACCATCAGAAGTTTTGTTGATCTCAATGCTGAACATACAAGTATTTCCGGCTCCCCAAAGGGCAACTCTTTGTTTTTTTTATTTTCTTAGGAACGAACAGAAGAATGAAATTATGTTTTATAAGTCTTTCTGAGTAGAACAAAACATTGTAGTTGTGACCAACAAAATGAGCTGTTGCACCGTTTATTTATATTTATTCATTTCAGTTACATGTTGAATTGTAGGAAGCTAACAACGCAGGGGGTCGCGTCTGTTAGGCTTCCTGCGATTCATCATGTAAAAAATATACAAAACCACACCAGATGAAAACCTACCTTTTTACATTTCTAACTATAGACTATTAGCGTCATATCAAAATGTTCCAGCAATCTCCTAAACACTAGATACAGTCATGTTCACCATTGTGCTTCTTCAATCGCAGTTTAATTCACCCCAATCACCCAACTGCCATATAAAAATACCATGTTTAGGCAAAACTAGCTCTGCTGATTCTACCAACAGTATTATCCACTTATATGTGCAATTCATTAAGGAATGCAGTTGTTTGAAGGTTCTGGTTTTGTTCACAGCTATGCCCTCAATGGAACCTAAAGGTGATGATATAGTTCATTAATTTTTTACATTACAGTGGAACCTTGGTTTAAGAGTAATGCGGTTAACAAGAGTTTTAAATAGCAAGCAACTTTTTTTATTTATTTTTTATTCTGATTCGGTTTGCAAAACGAGCAGAATTCAAGCTAATGGGGTGTGCAGTACCTTATTTGACCAGAGGTGTCGGGGCGCCGGCGCCGAAATGGTAAAGAGCTGTTCGGAAATCACTCAGAAGAATCACTCAGAAAACTCCATTCCCAAATGTTTCCGAACCTTTCTGAGGGTTTCTGAGATCAGCCAAGTATTTCCGCAGCTCTCCGGCGCCCCCTACCTCTGGCCACATGCGGTATTGCATGCCATAGAAGTCAATGCAGAACTAATTATCTTCGTTTCCATTGACTTCTATGGAGAAACTCGCTTTGATATGCGAGTGCTTTGGATTACAAGCATTCTCCTGGAACAGATTATGCTCGTAATCCAAGGTTCCACTGTACATACTATGCAATTTATGACATATCTTTGCAGGCTTGTCAGGGTGCTTGAAGATATATGGTAGATTCTGGTTATTATTATTATTATTATTATTATTATTAATATACAGGATTTACATAGTGCCAACAGTTTACGTAGCGCTTTACAACATAAGGGCAGATAGTTCAATTACAATACTATTCAATACAGAAGGAATCAGATTATTGAAGGCAAAAGTAGACTTGGAAATGTGGTATGAACATAAATTCTTTACTTTACTTAGATCAACAAGGAAAAAAAACTCATCACAAAATTTGAATCATTTTATGACCATGTAACCTAGAGAGGCTTGGATTTAAAGTGGAAGTTCTCTCTAATACTAAAATCTCTGGGTCAGATTCAGATACACTTAATATTGCGCTGCGTAATCGAAATACTCTATGCTGCCGTATTTCACCAGGCTCTACACCGAATCCTGGTAGATTTTTGCCCATACGCTACGGCGGCGTAGTCTATTTCTCGCCGCGTAATCGAAATATGCGATTGGGGGGCGTGAAGCATTTAAATTAAGCGCGTCCCCGAAATACTCTACGCTGCCGTATTTCACCAGGCTCTACACTGAATCCTGGTAGATTTTTGCCCGTACGCTACGGCGGCGTAGTCTATTTCTCGCCGCGTAATCGAAATACGCGATTGGGGGGCGTGAAGCATTTAAATTAAGCGCGTCCCCGCGGCGATCGAACTGCGCATGCTCCGTTCAGAAATTTCCCGCCGAGCATTGCGCAAAATCACGTCGTTACGTCATTCGTTGTTTGAGTAGCGTCGTTTACGAACATTCCTATTCCCGGACGACTTACGTAAAAAATAATAAAAGACGTCGGAAAACGTAGAAATTCGACGCGGGAACGACGGCCATACTTAACATGGGCTGTCTAATATTAGACCAGCAAAAAGCTGGTATAGTGTTACGTAAAAAAAAGATGACTAAAGGTCCTGTAAGAGATTGCGAATGAAGATCGTAATTTCGGGGATCGCCGGCAAAAGCTCATTAGCATACCCCGACGCGGAAAACGACGGGAAGTCCACCCAGTGGCCGCAATTTTATTGCAGCGTAGATCCGAAGGCGTACGAACACGTAATCCAGTCGAATTGTTTGAGGTTTCCGACTAGCTAAAAAACGTGCGTAATTTGAAATTACTCCAGTCTAACACCAGTTAGACAGGCGTAATCGCTCTGTGAATCTGGCCCTCTAAATCTACTGCCATCCACAAATCTAAAGCCTCATACACGATCGGATTTCCATCGGACAAAGCCGTGGAATCTTGTCCAAAGGGAGTTGCCCGTGAACTTGTTCTGCATACAGATGGCAAAACATTATTGGTCAACATACACAATACTACATGGTTTTTCTTCTCTTTAGCAGAAGTTGCCCAAAGGGTGGCGCAAATGTTGTCTTATGGTTAGCATTGGTTTTGATTGTGTGTACGGGCCTTAAGACTAACATACCTAGCCCTGTAAAGAATAAATCGCTATTCATATGTTTTCTGAAGCCAATCCGGTCCGATCTCCATTGACAGAAGCTCTGCAGAGGACACAGGCGACAACGGCTGTACAATGCCTGGGAAGTGACGTCACCCATAGCGTTACTATGGGGCTTCTGTTGTTGGCTGCCTCCTCTGCACCCGCCTCCACAGAGAAGCCGCCACTGACAGCTCAGCGTGGGACCAGAACGGAGCAGCTTCAGAAAAGGTATGTATATTGATTTCTTCCTTCCAGCACTAGATAGGTTAGTCTTAGATTTTGGATGCCAGTAGCTATAGAGATTTTAATATTAGGGTGAACTTATTCTTTACAGCTAATGCACCGGGCAGCGATGGCAAACCTTGGCACCCCATGGTTTTGGAACTACATTTCCCATGATGTTCATGCACTCTGCAGTGTATTTGAGCATCGTAGGAAATATAGTTCCAAAACATCTGGGATGGTCTAGTCCCCCCCCCCCCCCTCCTTTGGTGTGGGGTGTTTATTTTCCCTCTCACAAGGAGATTTTGAGGTAAAAAGGGATATCTTCTGTCCCCCTAAAATAGCAATACTTGGAAGTCATAGGGAATATTTAAAAGATAAGACATGGGGTAAATGCGCACGGAGCATTTTAAACAATGCAGTAGGGGAGGGGGGGTGGGCTTAGTAACGTCACTGGCGCGTGGTCCGACTATGTTATGTTTCCAATTTTCACTTTGTTTACAGCTGTCAACAGATAATGTGGGACAAGGAAGAGGTCTATACGAGAGTACATCTGATGCACGCTGGAGAAATACGTATAGGGCCAGATTCAGGTAGAGTTAGGCTGGAGTATCAGTGATACGCCAGCATAACTCTCACTTTGAGCTGGCGTTTCTGTTTTCTGTAAGCAGAAAACAAGAAACGCCGGGTTGGAGTTCATATACGAGCGGCGTAATAGTATTTCCCCGTCGTATCGGAACTGCAATTTTAAAAATGGCGCTCGGGGCGTTCCCGCTGATTAACGCCCCATTAATGTTAATCAGCGAGAGACGGAAATTCACGATCGTTCCCGGGCCCGACGCAGTGACTTTCCGACGTTTCCGTAAGCGATACGCGGCGTAAAGAAAAACATGCCCCCTAGGTGGAGTATCCTATGTTAAGTATGGCCGTTGTCATCGCGTCGAATTTAACATTTTTAGCGTCGTTTGCGTAAAGCGTCCGTGAATGGGGACTGACATCATTGACGTTCATTCACAGAATTTGGAGCATGCGCACTGACAGTCGACGCATGCGCAGTACGTTCGCCGCAGGATCGCGCCTAGTTTAAATAATACACGCCCCCTACCCCGCCCAATTTGAATTCCGCCGGCTCATTTTCGCTACGCCGCCGCAACTTTAGGAGCAAGTGCTATGTGAATAACAGTACTTGCTCCTAAAGTTTCGGCGGAGTAACGTAAATGAGAAACGTTACTCCAAATTAAAGATTCGCTCTCCTACCTGAATCTGGCCCATAGTCTCTTTCTCCCACGTGTAACAGCCTCCAGACATCTGTCAACTGCAGTTCCTGTAACTTCTGCAAGATCCCCTTCCTAGTGCCACCGGCTAAGTGGGAAACCCCCGTTGATTTATCAACCTTGGGCTCTAATGTATTGAGGTCTCCCCCTAAAATCAACTTCCCTTCTGCAAATCTCTCCAATTTACTCAGAGTTTTATTCAGAAAAACATCTTGATGCACATTTGGTACGTACACCGTCCCCAGTGTCACCTTTGTATTTCCAATATGTCCCTTTACGAAAATAAAGCGACCCTCTGTGTCCACCATTTTATCAGACAGGGTCCAAGGTATGCGGTTTGAAATTAAGATCGATACCCCTTTTGACTTTGAGGAATGGTTACATGCATGGTATGTGCTGGCTCCCAGTTAATGGTGCTGCCATACATGTGATTTTCTAAACAGAAGTGTGATTTTTAAACACAAGTGGGAAGAGTTAAAAAACAGGAGTTTGCTTTTAACTGTTTCTGCTTGCAAGTGTCATTTTTTTCTCTGACACTTTTTAAACAGGTTTTTATTTCTCTCTGCTAAGGAAAGTGTTTAATTGTGATCAGGTTTTTTTTTTCTCTGCTAATCAGTGGGGAGTGTTTAATTTTAAACAGGTGAAGAGGTGAAGAGTGGGGAGTGTTTAATTTTAAACAGGTGAAGAGGTGAAGAGGTGAGTATAAAAGTCTCAGTCAAAACTCCCATAAGGAGCTGGCTCCCAGTTAATGGTGCTGCCATACATGTGATTTTCTAAACAGAAGTGTGATTTTTAAACACAAGTGGGAAGAGTTAAAAAACAGGAGTTTGCTTTTAACTGTTTCTGCTTGCAAGTGTCATTTTTTTCTCTGACACTTTTTAAACAGGTTTTTATTTCTCTCTGCTAAGGAAAGTGTTTAATTGTGATCAGGTTTTTTTTTTCTCTGCTAATCAGTGGGGAGTGTTTAATTTTAAACAGGTGAAGAGGTGAAGAGTGGGGAGTGTTTAATTTTAAACAGGTGAAGAGGTGAAGAGGTGAGTATAAAAGTCTCAGTCAAAACTCCCATAAGGAGCTGGCTCCCAGTTAATGGTGCTGCCATACATGTGATTTTCTAAACAGAAGTGTGATTTTTAAACACAAGTGGGAAGAGTTAAAAAACAGGAGTTTGCTTTTAACTGTTTCTGCTTGCAAGTGTCATTTTTTTCTCTGACACTTTTTAAACAGGTTTTTATTTCTCTCTGCTAAGGAAAGTGTTTAATTGTGATCAGGTTTTTTTTTTCTCTGCTAATCAGTGGGGAGTGTTTAATTTTAAACAGGTGAAGAGGTGAAGAGTGGGGAGTGTTTAATTTTAAACAGGTGAAGAGGTGAAGAGGTGAGTATAAAAGTCTCAGTCAAAACTCCCATAAGGAGCTGGCTCCCAGTTAATGGTGCTGCCATACATGTGATTTTCTAAACAGAAGTGTGATTTTTAAACACAAGTGGGAAGAGTTAAAAAACAGGAGTTTGCTTTTAACTGTTTCTGCTTGCAAGTGTCATTTTTTTCTCTGACACTTTTTAAACAGGTTTTTATTTCTCTCTGCTAAGGAAAGTGTTTAATTGTGATCAGGTTTTTTTTTTCTCTGCTAATCAGTGGGGAGTGTTTAATTTTAAACAGGTGAAGAGGTGAAGAGTGGGGAGTGTTTAATTTTAAACAGGTGAAGAGGTGAAGAGGTGAGTATAAAAGTCTCAGTCAAAACTCCCATAAGGAGCTGGCTCCCAGTTAATGGTGCTGCCATACATGTGATTTTCTAAACAGAAGTGTGATTTTTAAACACAAGTGGGAAGAGTTAAAAAACAGGAGTTGAAAACAGAGGTTAAGACAGGAGTCTTCTAAACTGTAAGTAACATCTTAAACTTCCTACAAGTAATTATATTGTAACTGGGAAATGTGTGCTAGCAGGGTTGAAGGTTTTGCTCAGTGCACAGTGTGTCACATGTATACAAAATTGGTGCAACAGCTCCAGGATGGATACCGCTGTGACAGATGTGAGCAGGTTGCCCTTCTGGAAGCTCGCATTAGAGATCTGGAGGAACAAGTTGCAACACTGGGCAGAAAGGACAACCTTGAAAGGGGTCCTCTGCTCGCTGAGCAGGTGGTCAGTAGGGTTAATGTGGAGGGTGGAGGGGCAAGTCAGGATTATCAGATAGGAAGATGGGTTAATGTAGTTAGAGGGAGTGGAAGGGGCTTGCAGACAAGGAAGGCCAATCCTGTGTTTGTGCATCAAAACAAATTTGCCAAGTTGGGTGAAGATGTGGAGGTGGCTAACACAGAGGTGGCAGCCCTAGATGTTACTGCTACCCCTAACAGCCGGGAGAGCAACCCATCTAGTAGAAGTGGTGAGGGGAGTGCAGGTAGGCCTAGACAGTTGGTGGTAATAGGGGATTCTATAATCAGAAGGACTGATAGAATAATTTGTCGCCAGGATCGCCTCAACCGAATGGTTTGCTGTCTCCCTGGTGCCAGGGTTCGGCATGTGGTGGACCGGGTGGATAAATTACTGGGAGGGGCTGGGCATGACCCAGCTGTCTTGGTCCATGTTGGAACCAATGACAGTATACATGGAAGGTGGAGGCTCCTTAAGAATCAATTTAAAGAACTAGGCTGCAAGATGAAGGGAAGGACCTCCAAGGTGATATTCTCTGAAATATTGCCTGTGCCATGTGCAACACAGGAAAGGCAGGGGGAGATTAGAGAGCTGAATGCATGGCTAAAGACCTGGTGTAGGAAGGAGGGATTTGGGTTTCTAGAGCACTGGGATGACTTTTCATTGGGGTGCAACCTATATGCTAAAGGTGGTTTGCACTTGAATGGTAGGGGGTCTGCTGTGCTGGGGGAGAGGTTTAGGGGAATGCTGGAGGAGTATTTAAACTAGACTTGAGGGGGGAGGGTGAACGTGAATTACATCGGGCACACAGGTCAGTTAGGGGTCAGACATTAATGGAGAGTGGAATGGGGATAGATGGAGGTGGGGTTATGGCAGGTGACAAGAAAGTTCCCATGTTGCAAACAGCCATTGGAAATTATAGTGCCATTTGCACTACTAAAAATTATATGAATCATATGAAAAACGCCAGCGAAAAATGTAACAATACATTTAAGTGTTTGTTCACCAATGCCAGAAGCCTTCCAAGCAAAACAGGTGAGTTGGAAGCTCTGGTGCATGAGGAGAGCTATGATGTAATCGGTATTGCTGAAACTTGGCTTCAATCCTCACATGACTGGGCTATTAATATTCCTGGCTATGCTCTCTTTCGGAAAGACAGGGTAAAAAGGAAAGGTGGAGGGGTCTGTCTCTATGTGAGAAGTGACCTCAAAGCAAGCGTGAAAGAGGACCTGGTTGATGGAGAGTGTGATGAAGTTGAAGCATTATGGGTGGAACTGCATACAGATGTGCGTAGTTCAAAGCTAATCATTGGAGTTTGTTATAGACCACCCAATGTTAATGAGGAGGTGGAGACTCAGCTCCTTGCACAGATGGAAAGGGCTGCAAGGGCAGGGACGGTGATAATAATGGGGGATTTTAACTACCCAGAAATTGACTGGAATAATGGAATTTCTGGGACAGTTAAAGGACAAAAATTTAAAAACCTATTGCAGGACAATTTTATGGTCCAGTTTATTGAGGCCCCAACTAGGAGTGATGCTCTGTTGGACCTGGTAATCTCAAACCATGCAGAGCTCATTACTAATGTTCAGATAAAGGAACACCTGGGTAGCAGTGATCATAACATGATTTCGTTTAATGTAAACTATAAGCAAGAAATACATACAGGAAAGATAAAAACACTTAATTTCAAGAGAGCAAATTTTCAAAGCATGAGGACTGCTCTCCAGGGCTTGGACTGGGAGGGAATATTGGCACCGATGAACACAGAACAGAAATGGGAATTCTTCAAAAAGACTCTTTGGAACCTCACTGCAAAGTATATTCCCATGGGCAATAAGTTTAAAAGGCTACAGATAAAACCTATGTGGCTCACGGTTAAAGTTAAAAAAGCTATAAACAATAAGAAAATAGCTTTTAAAAAATATAAAAATGAAGGAACACTAGTGTCGTTTAAATGTTACAAAGAATATAATAGAATATGTAAAAAGGAAATCAAGGATGCAAAAATTCAAAATGAACGACAGATTGCAAAAGATAGTAGGACAAACCCCAAAAAATTCTTTAAATATATTAATAGTAAAAAGGTCAAGTCTGAGCATGTAGGCCCTTTACAAAATAATCTAGAGTGGGTGACTGAGGACATAGAGAAGGCAAATGTATTAAATGCTTTCTTCAGCTCTGTGTATACAATGGAGAATGGGGGAGCTCATGTCGATATAGGGGGTGGGAGTGACACAGCCCCAAATCCACAATGGCTCAAAAGTGATATGGTCCAGAAATATTTAGACAGAATAAAGGTGGATAAAGCACCTGGACCAGATGGCATCCACCCACGGATCCTAAAAGAATTGAGCTCTGAAATTTCAAAGCCACTGTATCTAATATTTAGGGACTCATTAATGACAGGAATAGTACCACTGGATTGGCATAAAGCCAATGTGGTGCCCATATTTAAAAAGGGAACAAAGTCTTTACCTAGTAACTATAGACCTGTTAGTTTAACTTCTATAGTTGGAAAGATACTGGAACGTTTAATAAAAGACCACGTGGATGAGTTCTTGCTGGAAACAAACTATTTAAGCAGCAGACAGCATGGATTCATGAAGGACAGAAGTTGTCAGACAAACCTGATTTCCTTTTATGAAGAGGTAAGTAAAACCCTGGACAGAGGCGTGGCAGTGGACGTGGTATACTTGGATTTTGCAAAAGCGTTCGATACAGTTCCCCACACACGGCTCATGTGTAAGGTAAGGTCTACAGGATTAGATATATCAGTTTGTAAATGGATAGAAAACTGGCTGAAAGACAGAATTCAGAGAGTTGTGGTTAATGATTCTTACTCTGAATGGTCCAAGGTTATCAGCGGTGTACCCCAAGGTTCAGTGTTGGGTCCCTTACTTTTCAATATATTTATAAATGATATTGGGTCTGAGATCAAAAGTAACATTTCTGTTTTTGCAGATGACACCAAGCTATGCAGTGGAATAATGTCCTTGCAGGATGTCTCCAATTTACAAGCCGACCTCAATGCTCTGTCTAATTGGGCGACTAAGTGGCAGATGAGGTTTAATGTTGATAAATGTAAAGTTATGCACTTGGGGGCTAAGAATATTCATGCATCATACATGCTAGGGGGAGTACAACTGGGGGGATCTGTAGTGGAGAAGGATCTGGGTGTTTTAGTTGATCATAAGCTCAATAATGGCATGCAATGCCAAGCTGCGGTTTCCAAAGCGAGCAAAGTCCTTTCTTGTATTAAGAGAGGTATGGACTCCAGAGATAGAGATATCATTTTGCCCCTGTACAAATCATTAGTAAGACCTCATCTGGAATATGCAGTCCAGTTTTGGGCACCAGTTCTCAAAAAGGATATCGGAGAACTGGAGAAAGTGCAGAGAAGGGCAACCAAACTGATAAGAGGCATGGAGGAGCTCAGCTATGAGGAAAGATTAGAGGAACTGAATTTATTCACTCTTGAGAAGAGGAGAATAAGGGGGGATATGATCAACATGTACAAATACATAAGAGGTCCATATAGTGAACTTGGTGTTGAGTTATTCACTTTAAGGTCAACACTGAGGACAAGGGGGCACTCTTTACGTCTGGAGGAAAAGAGATTTCACCTCCAAATACGGAAAGGTTTCTTCACAGTAAGAGCTGTGAAAATGTGGAACAGACTCCCTCCAGAGGTGGTTCTGGCCAGCTCAGTAGATTGCTTTAAGAGAGGCCTGGATTCTTTCCTAAATGCACATAATATAACTGAGTACTAAGTTTTGTAGGTAAAGTTGGTCCGGGGTAAATCCGATTGCCTTTCGGGGGATCAGGAAGGAATTTTTTCCCCTCCGGTAGCAAATTGGATCATCGCTCTGCTGGGGTTTTTTGCCTTCCTCTGGATCAACTGTGGGTATGGAGTTGGGTGTATGGGAGGATGTACTGTGTTTTACTTTGTTTTATTTTTATTTATTTATTTTTATTTATTTTTATGGTTGAACTGGATGGACTTGTGTCTTTTTTCAACCTGACTAACTATGTAACTATGTAACTATGTGCAAGCATAGAATCTATTTTGTAAGTAAGGGGGACCCCCTTTCTTAAAGTGTGTTTCCTGTACGAATGCTACGTCTGTGCAGGTTTTTTGTAACTCACTCATAAGCATCCTCCTTTTTTGGGGGATATTAAGTCCTTTAGCGTTAATAGTGGTTATCCTTATTCCCTCCATCTCCATAGCTAGGGAGAATCACCCTGAGAGGAGATCAACGAGCAGGCAAAGAAAGAGACAGGAAGAAGAGAAAAAAAAAAGGAAGAATTCCCCTACCTCCTTTATACCTTAAAGCGGAGTTCCACCCTTAAAATCACTTTTTTCATTACATCCAGCATACTGGCGTCAGCGCCAGTATGCTGTTTTTTTTTTTTTTTTAATGCTCGTACTTACTGTTTCTCCCAAATTTAATTTCCTGGCGCACCGCGGAGTGTCGCCGCTATAAGGCGTCACGCCTTCCGGAAACAGCCGATTAGCATTCGGCTTTTACTCTGCGCCTGCGCACAGCCCCAGGAGCTGACTGCGCAGGCGCCGTATATAGCGCGTCACGCCCTCCAAAAAAACCCGAACTAGGACCGGCTATTTTCGGCGCCTGCGCAGTCAGCTCCTTGGTCTATGCGCAGGCGCCGAATGCTAATCGGCTGTTTCCGGAAGGCGTGACGCCTTATAGCGGCGACACTCCGCGGTGCGCCTGGAAATCAATGTTGTGATATACAGTAAGTACGAGCATTAAAAAAAAATAAAAACAGCATACTGGCGCTGACGCCAGTATGCTGGATGTAATGAAAAAAAGTGTTTTTAAGGGTGGAACTCCGCTTTAATCACCCTCCCCCTTTTTCTATTTCCCCTACTTCTAAGTATTCTACTAACCACCTCCCCCCTTAATCCCTCCCTCTAAATAGGCACCCAATGATGAACCTTTAGTCTTACGGTTCACGTGGGTGCAAACCTAATTGGGGATTGGCTTAGTTCAGCAGAGGTGCATCTCCCCCTCTCCCTCCCCCCAGCCTTCTCAGCTACCTCTTCCTAGTACCATTTTCCACACTCCCCTCCCTTTTATTATTATTTTTATTAGAGACCCCCTTATCCTTTCAAAGACCTCCACTCTATATCCCCCCCTTCCCCATCACCCCCCAACCCCCCTGGCCACTCTACTTAGAATTAAATATTTCCTTTTCCCTCTTATAAGTTCTTTTCGCCTCTTAAAGAGTTTCCTTCTCCCTTCTGTCCTTGTGTGTGGGTCATCTGAAGAACCCCCTCATTTTGTGTCATATATGTGCCCCTTACCCTCCCTTTTCTCTAATTAAAGCGGAAATTCCACCCTTTTATTTTTACATGCCTTTAAACTCTTGTAGCTAGGCAGATTAGTTAATCTTCTCTCTTCCTGCACTGCAGTGTATAACTTTCTAACCTACACCGCACAGACTCCTGGGAATGTAGTGGGTGTAACTTCCCAGGAGTCTGTGCGCTCCCCAGTCTGGAAGAATCGTGAGACTTGGACAATACAGGTGCTGTTTACACCCCCCCCCCCATCGGCCCCGTCACACCGAATCGGCCCCAGGACACCGAATCGGCGCCCGGCACACCGCATCAGCACCCGGCACACCGCATCGGCCCCCGGCACACCGAATCAAGGGCAGATGCAGTGTCATGGAGCTGATGCGGTGTGATGCTGTGTGCTGGGACCGATGCGGTGTGCTGGGACTGATGCGGTGTGCTGGGACTGATGCGGTGTGCTGGGACTGATGCGGTGTGCTGGGACTGATGCGGTGTGCTGGGACTGATGCGGTGTGCTGGGACTGATGCGGTGTGCTGGGGCCGATGCGGTGTGCTGGGGCCGATGCGGTGTGCTGCTGTGTCCTGGGGCCGATGCGGTGTCCTGGGGCCAATGCGGTGTCCTGGGGCCGATGCAGTGTGATGCTGTGTCCTGGGGCCAATGCGGTGTGATGCTGTGTCCTGGGGCCGATGCGGTGTCCTGGGGCCGATGCGGTGTGATGCTGTTTCCTGGGGCCGATGCGGTGTGATGCTGTGTCCTGGGGCCAATGCTGTGTCATGGGGACGATGCGGTGTCCTGGGGCCAATGCGTTGTGATGCTGTGTCCTGGGGCCGATGCGGTGTGATGCTGTGTCCTGGGGCCGATGCGGTGTCCTGAGGCCGATGCGGTGTGATGCTGTCTCCTGGGGCCGATGCGGTGTGATGCTGTGTCCTGGGGCCGATGCGGTGTGATGCTGTGTCCTGGGGCCGATGCGGTGTGATGCTGTGTCCTGGGGCCGATGCGGTGTGCTGGGGCCGGTGCGGTGTGCTGTGATTGGTGCGGTGTGCTGTGATTGGTGCAGTGTGCTGTGATCGGTGCGGTTTGCTGTGATCGGTGCGGTGTGCTGTGTTCGGTGCAGTTTGCTGTGATCGGTGCGGTTTGCTGTGATCGGTGCGGTTTTCTGTGATCGGTGCGGTGTGCTGTGATCGGTGCGGTGTGCTGTGATCGGTGAGGTTTGCTGTGATCGGTGCGGTGTGCTGTGAACGGTGCGGTGTGCTGTGATCGGTGTGGTTTGCTGTGATCGGTGCCTTATGCTGTGATCGGTGCCTTGTGCTGTGATCGGTGCCTTGTGCTGTGATTGGTGCGGTTTGCTGTGATCGGTGCGGTGTGCTGTGATCAGTGCGGTGTGCTGTGATCGGTGCGGTTTGCTGTGAACATTTTTTTTTATATATTAATGTGCAGTCATTATTCATATGCCACGCAGTGTCGTACTGTGTTCCCCTCCTTATGTGCCCACACTCACCAGATAATGGTGGACACTGCGCCTGAAAATATGCTATTATTCATCAGGTGGTGTTCTCAATAGATGGTCTGCTTGTCCTTGTAGTTCTCCAGCAGGTAGGAATAGATCCTTGTGTATGTTATGGGAAATGAAATCATGAAATATCCATAGTGTAATATTGTTTCTTCATTAGGTTAAAATCATATTGACAGCCAATTTAAAACTTGCACAACACTCCTCTTGTATGTAAGCAGGGCTCAAGTTCTGTGGGAACTTAGTTCCCTTTGCAGAACTAGAGGAGCTGACAGCAGCCGAGCCGCCCGAGCCAATCCTTCACTAAGGCCCCTTTCACATTGAGGCGTTTTTCATGCGGTACAGCGCTAAAAATAGCTCTGCTATACCGTATGGAAAAAAACTGCCCTGTAGTCTTCAATGTGAAAGCCCGAAGGCTTTCACACTGAAGTGGTGCGCTAGCAGGACCGCTCCAAAAGTCCTGCTAGCCGCATCTTTGCTGCGGTATAGGAGCGTTGTGTTTACCGCTCCTATACCGCTCCTTCACATTGAAATCAATGGGAAAACGCGGTAATACCACTCGCAATGCACCTCTACAGAGGCACATTGCAGGCGGTATTAACCCTATTTTCGGCCGCTAGCGGGGGTTAAAACCGCACCGCTAGCGGCTGAATACCGCAGTAAATACGATGGTATAGCAGCGCTAAAAATCATGAAAAATTTGAAAGCAGACTAAGCGCCGATGCCCAGCTCGAGTCACTGTCAGGGGCAGGTGAACCTTAGTAATCCTTTATGTTACTGGCCGCTTCCTGTATATGGATTCATCGGGTAGTGTGCGGGTATTCTGTCACTTCCTTGATGCCGCAATGTCTCCTGGGAGCTTTTGTCATTGTTCCCAGGAGACATTGCGGAGGTCTGCCGCGAGTTATCGCGGTATTTATAAAGAACTTGTTTAAAGTTCTTTCTAAATCCCACGATAACTCTGACAAAAGCTCCCAGGAGACATTGCAGCAACAAGGAAGAGACGGAATACCCGCACACTACCCAATGAATCCATATACAGGAAGCGGCCAGTAACATAAAGGATTACTAAGGTACAGTGGATCGAAAAAAAACAAAAAAAACATGCGGTTTAGTAATTATGCATATGAGCGTATCATTTTTAATTTTTTTTGGTGGGGGAGTGGATCTTGGGTGGGAGTTCCCACACTTTTTTCCCAGGACTTGATCCCTGTATGTAAGCAATTAATAACGCTTTCTTGGAATTGAAAGAGTTGCAGTTTGTGTTCCAAGTGGTGGATATGACGTCACCGGAAGTATCCACTGACAGAATGCACTTGGCTCCGCCCCAATGATGCTCTGATGACACTTCTGGGGCAGAGCAAAATGCATTAGGTGGGTGGATTGCATTAGGTGGGTGCAGTGTCCATCATTATCTGATGAGTGTGGGCACATAAGGAGGGAAGCACAGTACGGCACTGCATGGCATATTAATAAGGACTGCACATTAAAGTGAAGTTTCCATCCCAACATTTTTTTTTTTCATTATTGTGCTCATTAGACCTACAAAATAAAAAAATAAAAAATAAAACATTTTTTTTACTCATCTGGAAATGCCTGTTGCTATGCGGTCCCACAAAATCTGCCTTTGGAATCACCTAGGATTCTGACATCATCTCCCTCTAATGCTCCTGGGAAATGTGTGTCATCATTTCCCAGGATGCGGTGCGCTGCCCAATTATCACTCCCCATCCAAGACTTCGAAGAAAGTAAGTGCCCACAATGCTTCACAATGCCCACAAGCAAAATGACAACGGTGTGGACATAGTTTTATAAACTATCATTTTTGAATAACTATGCGGAGCGGCGGCGGATTGTAAAATAGTAAGTGACCGGATTATATTATAAAAACGCATGATGAAAAGACATACATTTAAAAAATGCTAATTGTGGTTGGAACCCTGCTTTAATATAAAAAAAAAATTGCCACTGAAAATTAATTTGCATTTGTATTTGGGTTAATTAATTTTTGTATGACATTGTTGATGTTAAGACAGCGCTGGGTACACATGCTATAACACAATTTTAAAGGCACCTACACCTCATACCACAGCAGCAGTCAATTTTTTCACAAAAGTAGCTCATGTCGATTTTTAAAGCATTATACATCCAGCTACATCTAAAAGCAGCCGTATGCTTTTTATGCAATACTTGTTTTACTCTGCAGTATATTAAGCCAACTAAAACTGGTATTTGCTAGCCAGTCACAACTCTAAAGCAAATGTTATCTAAATGTGATAACGTGCAACCTAATAATCATAATCACACAATCCCTATCTTGCATAAACAGCCTCCAACATTAGATGATTATATTTCCTTAATCCTTGCTGAGATATTTCCATGGTTTCACAATCTTTTCTATTAATTTTAATATATAATTTTAACCAAGATAAGATCACAATTGCCTCGGGGCTTTCACATTGGCGAGACAGCAGCGGCTCTTTCAGGGCGCTTTGCAGTCGCTATTTTTAGCGTTATAGCTCCTGCAAAGCGCCTCAGTGTGAAAGGGGTCTATAGATTTTATATGAATAAATAAAAGGTAATGTAAACTGATACATTCTGCTGAAGAGCTTGAACTTCTAAAAAACAGCAGAATCTAGCAGAAGAAAGAAAGCGTAGAAAAGGAAACTAGTGCAGCAATCACATCTAAGAACTGGCAAGATGCAATATAATAAATGTTTGCTTTTGGGTTTAGTACTGCTTTAAACCCCTGTCTATTTGTTTCCCCATTCACCCAGTGTAACTCACCAGCACAAACAACTGCTGAGATGCTCCACTGTGCTGCATTAGGAAGGTGGCATCTCCTCCCCCTTCTCACCTACCGCTGGTAAAACTGCACAAGCCGGGAGGGCGGAGGCAGATGAAATCATTAGAACAGGACACAGCAGGATCTTTAAAGCTATTGTAATCTACATGGCAACATTTTTCTTGCTGGCTGTTTTTATATGAACTGGGGACACTAATGCCTCGTTTCCACTGCACGGATCGGTTCGGGTCAGTAATTTTGGAGCGGTTCGGATGGGGCCTGGTCTAATCGCGTGAGCGTTTCCACTGCAAATCGGACCGTGAGGGACCATTCAGGGTTTAGAAAAAATTCCTAGCGCATCCACCAATCAGTGAGATGCATTTGTAGGTCCGCCCTAACCGAACCGTTCCACTCTGTCTGGTCCCTCATCTGAAGCAGGATCCTTGCTGGTGCGGTACGATTCGGTTTTACGGCACGCTTTCACAATGGAAACACCCAAAATAGCGTACCGTACCGAACCGTACCGAACCGATCCGCTCAGTGGAAACTAGGCATTAGGGGCACGTTTGTCGCATTGGACAGTTTTATAAAGTCAGGCACTGTCCTGAGAAACCAGGGACGTTTAATCATCCATGGTTGTCATCTAGGCTACTGTTCTGATTTGGTTTACAAACATGTTGTCGTGCTGTATGCAACCGGATTACATAATGGGAGGGGGATTAGTAGTTTACAGAAGGCATAACACTAATAACACTACATCAGTGGTCCCCAACCCTTTTGTCACCGGGGACTGGCTGAGTGGAAGAAAATTGTGCCAAGGCCCGGTTGGGGGGAGGGTTGGAACACTGGGGAAATCGATTTTCCGCAGGCAATTTGTCAGCGCATTATTTCCATTATTACATAGAAGTAACAAATTAAATAGTTCAACTTACCATAATGATGAATTAGTGGGAGCCCTGAGTGTGTCACTTGCCATGACTGCCACCAGATGCGGAATGTTTCTTGCCACGTCACCTGTCACGTTGCCTGTCACTAGATGCGGAATGTCACTTGCCAAGTCACCTACCATGTTGCCTGCTACAAGATGCGGAATGTCACTTGCCACATCACCTGCCACGTTGCCTGTCAGCAGATGAAGAATGTCATTGCCATGCTGCCTGCCACAAGATGGGGA
This sequence comes from Rana kukunoris, assembly GCA_029574335.1. Taxonomy (NCBI): domain Eukaryota; kingdom Metazoa; phylum Chordata; class Amphibia; order Anura; family Ranidae; genus Rana; species Rana kukunoris. Next base: position 497,121,777 of record CM056050.1, on the reverse strand, counting down.
ATGTCACTTGCCACATCACCTGCCACGTTGCCTGCCACAAGATGGGGAATGTCACTTGCCATGTCACCTGCCACGTTGCCTGTCACGAGATGCGGAATGTCACTTGCCAAGTCACCTACCATGTTGCCTGCCACAAGATGCGGAATGTCACTTGCCACATCACCTGCCACGTTGCCTGTCAGCAGATGAAGAATGTCATTGCCATGCTGCCTGCCACAAGATGGGGAATGTCACTTGCCACATCACCTGCCACGTTGCCTGCCACAAGATGGGGAATGTCACTTGCCATGTCACCTGCCACGTTGCCTGTCACGAGATGCGGAATGTCACTTGCCAAGTCACCTACCATGTTGCCTGCCACAAGATGCGGAATGTCACTTGCCACATCACCTGCCACGTTGCCTGTCAGCAGATGAAGAATGTCATTGCCATGCTGCCTGCCACAAGATGGGGAATGTCACTTGCTACATCACCTGCCACGTTGCCTGCCACAAGATGGGGAATGTCACTTGCCATGTCACCTGCCACGTTGCCTGCCACAAGATGGGGAATGTCACTTGCCAAGTCACCTACCATGTTGCCTGCCACAAGATGCGGAATGTCACTTGCCAAGTCACCTACCATATTGCCTGCCACAAGATGCGGAATGTCACTTGCCACATCACCTGCCACGTTGCCTGTCACGAGATGCGGAATGTCACTTACCAAGTCACCTACCATGTTGCCTGCCACAAGATGCGGAATGTCACTTGCCAAGTCACCTACCATGTTGCCTGCCACAAGATGCGGAATGTCACTTGCCACATCACCTGCCACATTGCCTGTCAGCAGATGAAGAATATCATTGCCATGCTGCCTGCCACAAGATTTGGAATGTCACTTGCCATGCTGCCTGCTACTGCATTGGTGGCGGCAGTGGTCCATTTAGCACAGAGGAGTGGCAGAGGAGTGGCAGAGTGAAGGCAGGAGAGCGGTGAGAGATGATGTCATCTCTCTGCTCCCCGCCGCACCTTCCGACATTGAGACTGACAGGGCGGAAGAGCAGCGATGCGGGGGCAGAGAAAGGTAATGTAATTTCTTCTTGCCCACCCACTCGCTTATCTCTTCCACCCGAAGCTCATATGCCGGCCGTCTCATGCCAGCCGCTGGGATCTCTCATGCTGCCTGCCCGCACCCGTGGCCCGACTGCAGGAAGTCTACAGCCCGGTAGTGGGCCAAGGCCCGGGGATTAATGATCCCTGCACTATATTTCTGCCCATAGCAACAGGTATTTTCTGTACTTGCTGAAAATGCTTTTTGTCTGAAAAAAATTTAAACTAAAGCAAGCCAGGAACCAGAAAGAGCATGCATATTATTATAAAGCATATTTGTACCATATTAGGACAGCTTAAAAGAGAAGTATGTTTTTTTTTGTACGTAAGATGCATACTTACATGAGTGGATGCAGCATCAGACCTATGCTGCATCTGTCCCCCTCCGTCTCTGCACTGAGAACCAAGCCACCGAACACCGCTGATGGCTCGGATCTCACTGTCAGTCGGTGTCTCTCCTCTCTTATCTAACATGCTGTGGCATAAACCCATCTCGGTTTTCTCTGAGATAATATAAGGCTGAGTTTTTTAAAACATTCAAAACAGACAATCACCTATTTTCCAAAGGTGATGAGACGTCGATTGTCTATGCTAATCTAGGGACCCTATTTAAAATTGACCATATGGCGGGACTTTTGTTTGTTCTCAAAATTTTGACACAATGTATTATATTCCTGCAACTCTATGGCCCCGTACACACGAGTAAATGTATCTGTTCAAATCGGTCGGACAGACTGATTTGAACAGATCTGTCTGCTGGGACATATTGGTTTGATCGTGTACACATGATCAAACCAAAATCCCCGCCGGCATACAGCGCGCTGACGTGGCGGTGACGTTGACGCCGCCACGTCACCGCACCAGGAAGTAAAACACTTCCGCGCATGCGTCGAAACCATTCGACGCGTGTGCGAGCAGATATGTCTGCTGGTTAGCATACTAACCAGCAGACATGTCGGGAGGACGGGTTCCCAGCCAAAAGATTTGAAAGCATGCTTTCAAATCTGTCGGCTGGTCAAATCCGTCTGTTTGCCCGTACACACGATCGAATCTGTCTGCTGAAACGGTCTGGCAGACCGTTTCCAGCAGACAGATTTGATCGTGTGTACGCGGCCTATGTGAATCTTCCGAAGTCCAGTCTTCCCTGGTCATAGCCCTCACTTCTAGTTGCCTGGATGGCCGTATCCCGATATTGTAAATCTGCTTCCCCGCCTCACCTCATGGAATGGAATGGGCCCAGATTTTGAATTAGACCATGGCTATGGAGACCCTGGTCACGGAAGATGGCCCAAATCCTAAAAAGACACACATCACGTGGACTTGCTAGCAGGCCTAAAGTGGACTCCTCCACTTTAGAAAGCGCCAGTTGCGAAATAATCAGCAATCTTCCTTGGATCTTCTTTGAGCATTTTCATTTTTTTTCAGTTTTAGGAATTCAGATTCTCCCTTACCAGACCATCCCCTTTCCTTCTCAGACCTGCTCTTCCTCCCTCAATTATCTACCTATCCTCTCCTTTATGTTCCCCTGCACATTACCATCCCCATGGATTTTTCTTTTGAGATATGACTTTACTAGCTGGCCTTCATAGTGGTTGCCAGGCATTGTGTTTGTAACAGGGTTACTGTTTAACCTAGGCATGATCATAAACATTTTATACAAAATTGCGTTTTTATGTTACAACATCTCTATTATTTGGGTTTCTGTATGTAAACATTCTGAAAAATCTATTGAATAAAAAGTTCTTTAACATAAAAGTGAGCATAGACTAGAAGAACGGTGGACACAGCAGTTTCAGGAGGGGCACTAATAATAACTAAAGTGATAGGACACAGTATGAGTGTATTGCCTAATCAAACATATTTTATCATTTTCATTTTCTATATACTGGTTTAGTTCACCATTTTCATATGCAGCAATATTATTTGGTCATTTTAGTGGGGTTTTTTTCTGCACATATTTTATTTAGTAGCGCTGTAGTATATTCTCTTTATTCAGGAGGGGCACGCTGCATGCACTTAAACCTTATCAAGCTCAACCATGTATATATATATATATATATATATATATATATATATATATATATACAGTATATGTGACTGAGCCAGCATGTGCCACCCCACTTCAATAAATGTACTGTGGTGGAGCAGCAAGTGGATATAAAAGTATGTTTTGATTTTATTTATTTAGTATTAAACTCAAAAGCAAACATGTATTATACTGCATTTACCAATCCTTATGCCACGTACACACGATCGGAAATTCCGAATGTCAAGAACACGGTCACTTACAACACTACGACAAGCCGAGAAAATTAAGTTCAATGATTCAGAGCATGCGTAGGATTTTTGTGTGTCGAAATTGAATATAGACTATCTGAATTTCCGACAAGAACTTTTGTTGTCCGAAAAATTAAGAACCAGCTCTCCAACAGCAAATGTTCGATGGAGCCTACACAAAAGCTCACATCGAACATTTGTTGTCGGAAATTCCGACTGTGTGTACGCGGCATTAGAAGTTATGGCTTTATTAATTTCCTTTTTTTAGCCTTTCTTTCTTCTATTTTCATAGAAGGTGTGCCGCGGCAAAATGACCCCCAATATAGGCAGCTATCTGATGGCCTCTTGGTTAATATTTGTTATTACAGTGCAGGTTAGGAGGATAATTATGAGCTCCGAGCAAGCGCCGTGTGGAGTCGAGAGACACAGATCCCGACTTCCGGAAGCTGCAGTGCCTATAATGGACATCTTACTGCTCCAATCCATGACTACGGGGATGTGTGACGTTCATCATAGGCGCTGCAAGCTCAGAAGGCGGGAATTACATGATCACATGATCCATCCCCGCTCAGGGATCGGCTCGGTACAGGGGCTCTTCTCTCCTCGGCTCCTCGCCTCCTCGCCTCCTCCTCCATGTTGACACACATCAACATATGTACACAGGTTAGCCATTGTTTTGAAAAGCTTCTTTGTCACGTTTTTTCTTTTTATTTGCGTTGACTTGCCAGGTATTTTTGGGGAGTAAAATCAGTGGCTTCAGTGTTTATATCCAATAGCATAGCATTAAAGTTGCCTCCATTTTTGGGAAAATATCAGCCTTATCGGAAACGAAAAATATCAGCCTTATGGTCCCATTAATGTAATTGGTGATAAGTTACATTTTTACTGGATATGTGGCAACCTTACATAGCATTGGTGTAGGCAGAATGTCAAATTAATCTTTACATAGTAACATAATAAGGTGGACACCTTCCAGGACAAAACGTAATAGAAAATTGCATACCGGTACTTTCTTATTGCGAGTTTCAGAAGTATTATGCTGGAAGTAAAAATAATTTTCTAATCATTTTTTATCAAAGGCATGTAGGTATGTGCTATTGCTGGATTACATTGTCTGCTGCTAGTGTTCTTCCCCAAAATATGAAGGTTACCCACAAATTGGGGTATTATATTGTGTTTTGTTTAATTAATTGAACCACTGTGCAAATAGCAAGTGGCATAATTTTTTTTTCAAATTTTTGGTTTAGTGTGCCTCGAGATTCTGACAGATTTTAAAGTGTGCCTTGGTTGAAAAAAGGTTGAAAAACACTGGTCAAGACAAACCACTTAACAATGATTGGGGTGAATCAAATGATCAGCTTTCATTTATTCATGCAAAACTTTTATCCCAAAAAACAAATTATTTTTGTGCTATAACTGATAATATAGAGTGAGCTGGAGTTTAGCTTGAATTTGTTAATCTGGTCCTCCCCGCAAGAACTCTACACATTCACGCGAGAGAGCTTGCATGGTGGTGAGTCCTTGCGGGCGTGTTCCCGTGATAGAGCGAGCGCCCATAGCCACTCACTGTATCACTCGGCCCCGCCCCTCGACGAGCCGCGTCACTGGATGTGATTGACAGCAGCGCCAGCCAATGGCTGCGCTGCTCTCAATCCATCGGCTCTAGCCAATCAGTGGCCAGGCTGAGCGGCGAAGAGGATCTCGGGACCAAGCACGGGACTTCGACGGGTCAGGTAAGTAAAACGGGGGCTCGGGGAGGGGGGGCGGCATCATCAGATGTTTTTTCATCTTAATGCATAGATTTTTCTTTACAACTCCTTTAAGGCAATAGGTCAATCCTTATAGGGCATATAATTAAATCCCCAAATCCAATACAGAACTTGATGGACTTGTGTCTTTTTTCAACCTCACCTACAATGTAAGAGTCACTTCGCTTGGTCACTATATTGCTGCACATGTTCACAGGGAAGTGAGCTCTTTTTAGGGTCTGCCAGACAGGTGGGGATTTCCTCCCTCACTACTTTATCCAGTAAGTTCCTAGAAACCTGTTTGTGGATGCCATGTGTTTTGTAGGGGAGGGAGCACATTCACTCTTTAAAGCCATTCCTGCCTGGACCCAGGGGTTGTGACCTTATCTTCACAGTATACCGTGGGAAAGGTTCCTCAGGGGAACTGTCCCACTCTCCCTTGCGTGTGGTGACACCTGTGGGGTGACCATTCTGGCCTGTTAACAGTACTTTACATGACTTCTTCAAGCCGCTCTGCCCATTCTAGCCCATTTTCAGCAGCGAATGGTTGGGAGCAGAAGGAGTCCACACCTGGAAGGCCTATAACAAGGTTTGCTACTGTGTTATCCTTAAAGTGGAGTTTCCATCCCAAATTTGTTTTTCATTAATGTGCTCATTAACCACTTAAGACCCAGACCTTTAGGCAGCTAAAGGACCCGGCCAGGTTTTGCGATTCGGCACTGTGACACTTTAACAGACAATTGCGCGGTCGTGCGACGTGGCTCCCAAACAAAATTGGCATCCTTTTTCTCCCACAAATAGAGCTTTCTTTTGGTGATATTTGATCATATTTTTTTCCTCAGTTTAGGCCGATATGTATTCTTCTACATATTTTTGTGGTTGGAACTCCGCTTTAAGGGACAGTTTGTTGTTTTCAAGTATGAGTTTGGCTCCCTCTAGTGCATGCTGGACTCTATGAGCCAGATTCTCGTAGATCGGCGTATCTGGCAGCGGGGTGTAGCGTATCGTATTTATGCTACGCCTCCGAAACTTTGGACGCAAGTGCAGTATTATCAAAGCACTTGCGTCCTAAGTTAGGGCGGCATATCGTAAATGTCCCCGCGTAAACACGCCTAATTCAAATGTGTCGGTGGTGGGCGTGTTTTATGTAAATTACTCATGACCGCACTACTCGTAATCCCAGTGCGCATGCGTTGGATAGTATACCTAAGATACAATGAAAACTGCCTACAACGTGAACGTAACTTACGCACAGCCCTATTCACGAACGATTTATGCAAACGACGGAAATTTTTTCGCTGTCCCGACGTCCATACTTAACATTGCGTAAGCCGCACCTACGCAAAGTTACGCCTCATATAGCAGGGGTAACTTTACGCTTATGCAAACGACGTAAAATACGACGACCGGGCGCAAGTATATTCGTGAATCGGCGTATCTAGCTCATTTGCATATTCAACGAGTAAATCGACGGAAGCGCCACCAAGCGGCCAGCTTAAATATGCAACTAAGGTACGACAGCGTAAGATTTTTTTTACTCAGTAAACATATCTGAGTGGTTCAGTGATTCTGTGGGATTTTCTCATTACTAACGCAATATTGCAGGATGGAATCCAGGGTGTCAGACTGGTAAGAGAGGATTTGCAGAGTCGAGGTGACCAGTGGGGTATAGAGTCTAATAGCGAACAGTTCAACGATTTACTGAATCAATAAAGGCAGAGATCTTTACAATAGCCATCAACTGAGGTTGGAAGCACTCAGCTTAAAGTGTTACTAAAGTAAAAAAAAGTTCTACTTACCTTCTCTGTGGCATGGTATTGCACAGAGTGGCCCCAGTACTCCTCTTCTGGGGTCCCTGGTGAAGATCTTGGCTCCTCTTCTTCTTCTTGGGACTACCATTGGCTATGGGGAGAGCGTAGTGCGCATGCTCCCGACCTGTATATCTATGGAGCCGCCCAGAGGAGAATGGTGCATCAGTATCTCAGTAGAGGTAGAGAAGAATAAAAAGCAATGACTCCTTCTCCATATTGTTGTAGCTCAGCACCTGGGTACATATGTTTTCATATGATGTGAGTCAAAGCAGGCATGTTATTTTGTTATAAAAATTGTGAGCAGATATTTTTTAACTAACATTTTACAGCTTTTGAATGAGCTTTCTCGAATCATTAAAGAATCTTTCATGTATCACGATGCTCGATTTTCAAATGCACATTTGTATGAAAAATTTAAGAAAATCTAAGGCCTCATGTCTACGGACGTTTTAAAAAACGGGCTGTAAAGCTAGTACAGACGCCAGGAAAACAGCGTCGTTTTTAGCGCGTTTTGCATTGAATTCAATGCACGTTTTGCCGTGCTAGTTTTCAGCCGCGTTTTTCTGTCTCTATTCAAAATCAATGGTTCCCTATGGGAGCCCATTGTTTTGAATAGAGGTCGCACCAGAAGTCTTGCGGGGCGACTGTTTTGATAAGAATCTTGAAGGGGAAGCCTGCGCAAATTAAAAAAAAAATTGCATGAGGTTCCCCAACAGGATGATACCAGAACCTTCGCTTTGGTATGGATTTTAAAGGGAACACCTACGCCGAAAAAACGGCGTGGGGTTCCCCCAAAATCCATACCAGACCCTTATCGGAGCACATGTCTATCACTGTCAGGAATGGGGGTGGGGATGAGCGAGCGCCCCCCCCCCCTCCTAAACTGTACCAGGCCGCATGCCCTCAACATGTAGGGGTGGGTGCATTGGGGCAGGGGGGGGCGCTGCACCCCCCCCTCCACCCCAAAGCACTTTGTTCCCATGTTGATGGGGACAAGGGTCTCTTCCCAACAACCCTGGCCATTGGTTGTCAGGGTCTGCGGGCGGGGGGCTTATCGGAATCTGGAAGCCCCCTTTAATAAGAAGAAGGCAGAAGGCGACGGGGAAGAGTGCTAGTAAAAGAGCTGCAAGAAGATAGCGGCGGCCAGCCCCAAAGAAGGCACCGGAGAGCGGGAGAAGAACCGGGGGGAGCGGAGAGCGGAGAAGACCCCCGAATTCAGAAGAAAACCCCCGGATGAGCGAAGAAGACCCAGACAACCAATGGCCAGGGTTGTCGGGAAGAGACCCTTGTCCCCATTAACATGGACAAGGACGAGGCTTACAGCTCTAATGCTGGAGCTTCAGAACGCACTGGTCCTGTTTTTTTTTTTGTTTTTTTTGCAGCTTTAAAACGGCTCAGCCATTTATAGCCCAAAAACGTCATGTGGGCATGAGACCATAGGCTTACATGGAGAGCCGTTTTTAAACTGCAAAAACAAACTGTGTATGGCCAGGATTACCCTACCGACTCCTAAATATTCCCTGACTTCTGGCTATGGGGACATCTAGTGGAAAAAAATAAAGGAGTTACATAGGAATTACCTCTGTGTCCTACTTTATAGTATTAGGATTTATTGACAGTCATCACAGAGTATTTCTTCTGTACAAATAAGAAAAAGAAAAACCTTCATGTATGTGTATTTGGGGCAGCATTATCTCAAATGCATAATTGAGAATGAGCTATGTTGGCAATGTGTTTATGGTTTACATGTACAAGATGAACCAGATTATATTGCTTTTAAAATAATTTGTTTAAAATTAATGGATTCTTTGTACAAGCCTTGAATCACCCACAAAAGCACATGGGTTTAAAGAAGAGCAAACTGAGAAGACATTTTCCAGGACGAGAAGGATGAGATACTGCTGTATAATCTCTTCCTCTTCTGTCATAACAACTGACACATATCAGGGAAGCACTTCTATACCACGTGCGCTGCAATACTGCCCAATGTACAGCTGGACAGGCCAAACTTTTAAACTTTGTTTTTCATCTTGTCCTTATTAGAATACCTTCATGCCTCACCAATTTTCTTATGTCATGACGAGTCAAAAAAACTGATCATGCAACTGACCTCCTTTAAGGATTTGATTAGTAAAGCTCCTTGGAATCCAGCCTGTAACATAGCAATAGTAGATGGTTATGATTATATCTCATTATCTATCATCCTCTTACTTTCAAACCATGAAAAGTGAAGCGTTATTTGGTATTAGATTCCATGAGTCATAAGGCCTGCTTTATCTTATATATACGTCATGAGAAAATTCAAGAGCAGCTACTGGGGTGTGTGGGGGGGGGGGGGGGTCTCTGTATTTATTATCTATTAGTCAGCGTCTGTTTTTTTCATTGACTAATTAACATATTAAAATAAAGGCCACGACATTACAACATTAATCTCTGGGGTTTTTGTAAAGAAGCCCAAACTCTTCTTATTACATTTATTACAACATGCTGTAGTCCTCCCTTCGGCCAATAATCTGGAATACATATGCTCTGGTTGTAGTATTTCAGCCACAGCTCCATCATTGTGTCCTGTTGTTTCTTGTATCTGATTTACAGTGTACAATGTGGCTGCTCTCTGCTCAAAACAGGATAGCCACTTTTTGAAGTAAGGAGTCATTTCATGTCAGTGATGTCAATCATTTTCATAAAAAAAATGTGCAGTGCTATCTCTTTAAGAATAGTGAATATAAGGCCTCTTTCACACGAAGCGGACTCGTCGCTACGGAGTCCGCCAGCTCAGCAGGAGATCTATCCGCTGATCTCTGCTGAGCCGGCGGATGACAAGTCCCTCTTTGCTCACTGAGCGGGGAGGGGCTTGTGCAGCACCGCTACCTCCTATGGAGTGATCTGATGAAAATGGACAGCTGGTGACGTATCGCCATCCGTCTGATTTTGGCGGTTCGGATGTTAGAGGACATGTCTCCGCTGACATCCGACGCTCCATAGGATTGCATAAAAAATATTTCCTTTAATGAAATAGCATAAGATTGAGTGCCGGCCACCATTGCCCTATGAAGCGCCACGTCAATGCAATCTTTAGATTGCAGACATGGTGCTTCGTTTGCGGGCTTTTATCCCGCCTTATGGGCACATTGCAAAGAGCTAAATATCTTCCTATGGGCGCCGGGAGCATTACTAATAATACTAGTGTTACTTCCGGCCAGGATTCGAAAATCGGAAGTGACGTCACGCTGCAGGCAGCTCAGTTCTTTATGCTGCCCGAGCGAAGAACTTGTAGTTCTCCATCTTCTCCTGGGGCTCAGGTGGATGCAATCCACCATCTACAAGTCCCAGCAGTGAGAAAAACTGAACAAAGATGGTTGATTGCATATACCTGAGCCCCAGGAGATAATGGAGAACTACAAGTCCCAGCAGGTTATAATATAAAGCTCCGAGGTGGATGGATGCCTGCGTTTGATGGCATGGCACAGTGGTGACAATTAATGGCACAGTGGCTGCGTTTGATGGCATGGCACAGTGGCCGCATTTGATGGCATGGCACAGTGGTGACATTTGATGGCACAGTGGCTGCATTTGATGGCATGGCACAGTGGTGACAATTGATGGCACAGTTACTGCATTTGATGGCATGGCACAGTGGCTGCATTTGGTGGCATGGCACAGTGGTGATAATTGATGGCACAGTGGCTGCATTTATTGGCATGGCACAGTGGTGACAATTGATGGCACATTGACTGCATTTGATGGCATGGCACAGTGGCTACATTTGATGGCATGGCACAGTGGTGATAATTGATGGCACAGTGGCTGCATTTGATTGCATGGCACAGTGGTGACAATTGATGACACAGTGGCTGCATTTGATGGGCACAGTGGCTGCATTTGATGGGCACAGTAAGGCTGAATTTTTTTTTTCCGTTTGCGCCCCCCCAAAAATTTTGAGCACCAGCCGCCACTGGTGCCTGGTATTGAAGTGGTTCACTGTGTCCATTTGGATTTTGGGTAGAGAGTAATATTTACTCATAATAACCAAAGCCCCCTCCCTTTTCGGCAGGGCGAATAACTACATTTTTGTTTTGTTTGAAAGTTTCAATACCCTTTTTTGTCCACTAGGGGTGGTGAACTTTTTTAATCTTCAGACTTTCTAAATCCTCTATTACCATATTACGGAATACTTCAAAATATTTATCATCAGTATTTGGGGGGTTGAACACATATCTGTTTTTCAATGTGGAGAAACATCAGATTTCTCTTAACGGGGGTCTTGTATGAGGTTTAGACAAAAAATATTTATTTTGGTTCAAAGTACCTGAACATATGTATCAAATTTATTTAAAAAATTTACTGGAGGATACTTTAAACCCTTCTCTAAAACTTTAATCTCTTCTTTATTCAATTCCTTTCCACTAATATTAAGAATACCTGCCTTTTTTTTTGTTCCCTTCTCCTGGCTCTCCTCCCTCTCTTTCTCTTCTTTTGTCCCCAGATGGGATGGACTTCCAACTGGTCTCTGATTGTTCCATGGGTCCATAGGTTTCCCTAAAAAAAACACTGGTCCCGCTGTTTTTTAATATGGTAATCCAGAGGGGTAAACCTATTCTCTGTCGGTACATTATATTCTTTGGGGCCAGAGAAAGGGGGATAATGAAAGCCTGCACCTGGATATTGGTGTCCTCCCCATCCATAACCCCCCTTGTCCAGATCCTCTGGTATCCCAATGGGGATAACCTAGAAAATGGGTTTCAGGTTGGGAGCCCCGATTGTTACCACCCCTTTCTCTATATGCCACCCCCTGTATGGGCTCCTACCCCTCCCGTTGGCTCTATAAGTAGGCTGAGGGGGGTGTGAGGGTCCCATACCAACAGGCTCCCCACCCCCATTAACTCTTTTTTAATAAATTCTGGCGTATCCTGGTGAGTTACTATCTTATCTCTAATCTTATATCTTATCTCTTTAATCTGATTGTCAAGTATTTTAATTTTTTTCTGTCTACGTAATAGTAAAAATTCCATAAATTCTTTACCCTTACTAATAAAAAATAAAAACCTTTTATGAAGGGACTCAGCATCTTCTAACCCATCATTTGGGGGGACATCCCACCTTAACAGTCTGGGCACAATATAATTTGCTACTGTATACCCAAGATACTGACTTTGTATATAATTTAGTATTTTAATGATAAAAATAACTTTCCATTAATCGTTTTTACTCTACCTGCTTCTGTTGCGAGTTATCGCTATATATTACTGAGTAATGACGTCTAACGTGCATGCGCCATATCCTCTATCATTACGGCAAGCCGAGACCCTGCCGGAAAAATTCTGTGTCTATGTTGGGGCTGCGTCATTTCCTGTTGTAGACGTCAGCCCCAACATCCTGCAATGCTTTCTCTGAATTCTTACCCGAGAGGATCATGGTTACTTTGTGACTCGTACGTCACAGGGTGGAAGAGAGACAGACTGCATGAGTTAGGCCCTGTACACACGGCCGAGAACCTCGACGGGCGGAACACATCGTTCCGCCCGTCGAGGTTCTCGGCCGGCCGTCAGATTCGGCGACCAGCCCGTCGGGAAAGGCGACCAGCCATTCATCCCGACGGGCCGTCGAGCAAATAGAGAACCTGCTCTCTATTTGCTCGACGGGTTTGCCGACGGGCTGGGCACAGCGAATCCATACACACGGCCGTGTGTACGGGGCTTTACAAGCATGCAGAACTACAGAGAGTAGCCTGCTACTCTATAGAGATACAGATACATCCTGAAAAGCTGCGATTCGCTATGCTTTGTTTCCGTAGTAACCAGAAACGAAGAAGAGGCTTGGATATTTTGGTATTAGTGAGCATGCGCGGGATTACTGAGACGAGTATGTACTGTGGGCGGAAATACATATCTATTTAGACGCGGAGGACCACAGTGGAGATGGCGTCAGCTAATATACAGAAGAAACTTTTATAAGATAAAGAATATTTGCAGTAAGAACAACATTTTATATATATTCAAAGTGATCATTTGAATCATAATTACTATTTCTTTCATAATTTTGTGAAAATCGTATTCATGTGGGAGGGTTTACTACCGCTTTAAAGGAAGGTCTCTCTCGGAGTCTGGAGTTAATGAGAATTGCAAACGTGATCAACTTCTCCAGATCTGTGGGTATGTCTTGGGCAGCTATCTAATCTCTGATGTTATCTGAGAGACCATGAGAAAAAGCAACCCAAAGGGTCTCATTGATCCAAGCGACCTCTACTGTCAGAATACGTAATTCAATGGCGTAATCGGCAACAGTTCTTGTACTTTGTTTGATGGACATGAGGCTCTTGGCAGCAGAACTGGAACGTGTGGGAATGTTAAGTACCCTTAGGAAGCCACAAACTCTGGCTAACTCAGGATAGTGGGTTCATTTGTCTCCCATAGAGGTTTTGCCAAGGCCAAGGCTCTATCAGAAAGCAAAGAAATTATGAAACCTACTTGCTTCTGTCTGTGGGACTGGTGGTGGAGAGCACAAGCACTTTGGATTTTTGCACCATTTATATTCTTTTAAATTCACTTCAATCAGTCACTTTTTTCAATATACGAACTTTCAGGAATATACTTTTATTGATTGCTAATCACAGTTATTGAATATTTACATGTACCCTTATTGATTGTTTTGCATTAATAGCGAAGCACTGGTTTTTGTTTACATTGAATAAGGCTGCATTCACACCTGAGCGACAAGTAACGCTGCATACGCGGCATTACTTGCCACGATTCGATTCATTTTTTTTTTTTTTTACAAATCATCCCCATTGATGTCTATGGCCGAACACCAGTGTCGCCGGAAAAAAAGGGTCCGGGACTTTTTTTCAGGCGAAAGGCGTTCGGCGCTTCAGAGATGTGAACCATCTCTATAGACATGAATGGGGATTCGCCCCTCCAGCGGCATGAGCGTCGGGCGACAGGCGATTTGTCGCTCAGGTGTGAATGCAGCCTAAGTGTGTTCATTAAGAAAAGGAAGGGGCTGATTGCCTGTTGTTTCTAGTCTCACCTTCCTTCCGGTGCTCTCCCTGGTCCCTCTCTCTGGTAACGTCATCATCTGCACCTCCATGCTGAACCTGGCTGTTTCCTGGTGGACACAGGATGGATTTCTCTCCCTGCCTGCAGATCCGTGGATCTAGATGGACCTCAGACTGGACCGTACCACGCATCATGAGACCCTGATGAGCCTTTTTTGTAATTGTGTATTATAAGCAGTGTTGTAAGTAACAGCGTTAAAATAAATGTTGTTACCTAACAATGCCTCTTTTGAGGGTAACGAGTAATGTGCCTCCCCCTCTGACTGTTCCGTCAGTGATAGGCGGAACACTAATTTTCCCAGCAGAGCCTCTGTTTAGTGTTCAGCCTATCACGGATGCCTTCTCATCCTCATCCTCGGACGAGGGGACATCCGTGATAGGCGGAACACTGAACAGAGGCTCTGCTGGGAAAATTACTGTTCTGCCTATCACGAATGGAACAGTCAGAGGGGGAGGCGCGGCTTTTAAATAATGTAGGATGGCTGCAGGAGAAGGTAGGGAGATCGTCGTCGAGGCATTTTACAGGCACAGTGACTCACTGTGCCATCATACATGCCTCACTGTGCCTGTAAAATGCCTCACTGTGCCTGTAGCATGCCTCACTCACTGTGCCTGTAACATGCCTCACTCACTGTGCCTGTAACATACCTCACTCACTGTGCCTGTAACATGCCTCACGGTGCCTGTAACATGCCTTACGGTGCCTGTAACATGCCTCACATGCCTCACTGTGCCTGTAACATGCCTCACATGCCTCACTGTGCCTGTAACATGCCTCACATGCCTCATGCCGTGTACACACGATCACTTTTTGTGATGAAAAAAAACAATGTTTTCAAAAACGTCATTTAAAATCACCGTCATTTAAAATCAACGTCTTTTTTTGTGTCGTAAAAAGTGATGGTGTGTGGGCAAAACGATGTTGAAAACGACGTTTTTAAACCCGCGCATGCTCAGAGGCAAGTTATGAGACAGAGCTTCAATGGAACAGAGTGCCATCGAACGTGGTGTACGTCACCACGCTTTGCTAGAGAATTTTAGAAAAACGATGGTGTGTATGCAACGTAGTTTTGGAAAATGAAGTTTGAAAAACGTCGTTTTGTTTCATCACATGAAACGTCGTTTTTTTTCATCACAAAAAGTGATCGTGTGTACGCGGAATTACTGTGCCTGTAACATGCCTCACATGCCTCACTGTGCCTGTAACATGCCTCACTGTGCCTGTAACATGCCTCACTGTGCCTGTAACATGCCTCATTGTGCCTGTAACATGCCTCACTCACTGTGCCTGTAACATGCTTCACTTTTTTTTTGTTTCAGTTGTGGTGGAGAAGGGTTCCCCAGGACCCGGGAGAAGTGATCCCTAGGTCCGTGTGAATGGTGTATGAATGTACAGTGACATAATTGGAGCCTTGGCGTGGCGTTGCTGCTCCCAAGTCCTGCATGGTAGGCTTGTGCTAATCCAATTAGATGAGGATGTGGGGTGTGTGTGCTAGGGACCACAGTGGTGTGCATGCATGCATTCTCATTGTGCCATAATTAATGTGTGTGTTTAACGTGCAAAGATGCCTAATGCGAGGCGTCTCCTGGCTGCTCTTCCCTCAGAAGACGGGGGACCCTCGGTTAGGGGGGGATTGTCTGGTTCGGGGGTCAGGTCATCACGTATGTCAATTTCCAGGCCCTTTCTCACAGCAAAGTTGTGCAGCATGCAACATGCACCGATGATCTGGCACACAAAGTTTGGGGAACACAACAGGGTATCCCCAGACTTATCCAGGCATCAGAAACGGGACTTCAGGAGGCCAAATGTGCGCTCCACCACTGCACGGGTACGTGCGTGTGCTTCATTGTATCTTTCCTCTCCTGGGGGTTTGGGGGTTCCGGAAAGGAGTCATGAGATGGGGTCCAAGTGCATATGCAGAGTCACCTGGAAGGGAAAAGCCAGGAGGATGTTAGTCGTGCGTGTGCCCCTCGTGATGTGTGCATCATGGAGGGGACAGTCATGCATGACACCCATGTCACTCACCAACCAGCCAGCTGTCCCCATACATGTTCTGTTTGAATTCCATTGGGATGGGGCTCTGATTGTATATGTAGCTGTCATGGCTGGACCCGGGTGTTTGGCACGGACGTGCCATATGAGGCATTGGGCATCGACTATCACCTGTACGTTGATGGAATGCCAATGCTTCCGATTGCGGTATAGGTGCTCTGTCTCACGGGGGGGCTGTAGTGCCACATGTGTGCAATCAATGGCCCCCACGGTGCGTGGGAATCTGGCAATTCTGTAGAAATCTGTCATTGCCTTCACCCGCAGGTCCTCCTGGGTGGGTCTGATGATTTGGTTGGCCATGCATCTGAGGATTGCAGGGATAACCTGGTGCACACATCTGCTAATAGAGGATTGTGCCATCCCAGCCACAACTCCACTTGTTCTTTGAAAAGAGCCACTGGCAAGGAAATGGAGTGTTGCTAGTACCTTGACCAGTGGCTGCACTGCATGTGAGCGGTGTGTTGGGCTGGTGATGTCATCTTTCAGGGTTGTGGTTAATTCCTGGATGGCAGCAGGGGTGAATCTGAAGATACACCTCAGAATCACACATGCCAAAGATGTCTATGCGTGTGCGGTATACCCTCTCCCGTGCCCTCCTCCTCCTCCTCCATGCCCTACTCCTTCTGCGCGCATCTAAAGCCAGTAGTAGAGCTATGACCATGGATGCCCCTGGCATGTTGGCATACAGATTGTTGTCCTGCAAGTGTGGCTGCTCAGCTCGTCCCTAACGGTGTTGCTTTAGCTGACCTGCACACGTGTGGTGCAAAGTTAAAGCTGCTTTTATAAGGGGTAACTTTAGACCGGACATACAGCTGATGCGCACAGCGCATAGCCTGCGCCGGACAAACGTACTTTTGTGGATTGCCGTATCTCACTTATTTGCATATTTGCATAGCAAAACAATGGTGTGTCTAGCGCATTTTTACGCCCCACAATGCGCCGGTGTAGAAAAATTACGTTGGTCGGAAAAATCAAGTTTTCAGGCGTATCTCGTTTTGGGGATATGGCGCATAGATACGCTGGTGCATATTTACGCTTACGCCGTGCATCTCGAGATACGCATGCATAAGTGCTTTGTGGATCTGGCCCTTTGTTTTTATTTATTTTTAATGAGGAGATTGAACTTGGATGGGAATGGCAAATTATGGGATGCCCAGGAATATTCAGTACAACTTGCTGGGGACTTCTATTAGACTGTTACTACACCAGAACTTTTACCAGACTATTACTCCTAGATTATAGGTAGCGCTGCATGGTTAGGCCTGACACTAACTCATCCAATCCTCAGTGAATTGCCCTTTTGCGAGTAAAGGCCTCTATAGTGTAGAATAGTTCAGGTTCTGTCCTCTATTCTGCTACCACTCACAACCTTTTCCCTCCTGATGTGACGTGACGTAACACGTAGGGTGTGGCCAGAAACACAGAGCGGACCGGAAGTGACATAAGAGGCGTCTGAAATGCCGTAGTTACCCTTTTCCCGTCCTTTTTTTTTACTTTTTCTATGTAAGCGCTCACCCCCGAAAGAGCCGCTGATTAGTTTGGGACCGGCATGTTGAGTTACCAGTGATTCTTGTCTAGGGTAATATTGGTGAAGGTGGATAAAGAGCAAGTGTCCAGACGTCAACTTGAGTTTTCAATGCTTTATTCCAGGGCCCAACACGGCCGACATCAACATGGCACACAATAGAGAAAGGTTGATGAGCAAAGAAAGAACTACAGTACAATAAACAGGGCCTCTGCCACAGGCCTGATAAATTTTAGGTTGTCAAAAGTTAGAACTAATGAATCCTCCCAGTAAGTCCAATTTTAGGGTCACCAATTGACAGCTGAAGTGTACCTGTCATGTGGCGTGGTGACCGGATCCCCGGTGGTTCATCCAGGCCTCGTAGACAACCTCTGTCTCTAGGTTCTCTCGAGCCAATCCCCTACCGTACAGCACCCAGCTTAGGATCTGGGACCCAGCAAGCCACTGGGGCCACTCTCTGCATCAGAGTGAAGTTCCGCTTGATGCGCAACCTCGGCCAGGTGGGCCTCGATGGCGGGGCCCATGGATGCGCGCACCCTGAAGGTGGATGCCGCACCTGGAACTTGGAATAATTTTTTGGACTTTAGAATCGTTTGCACTATTGCTTGTGACATCTAGCACGTCACTGTTATTGATTATTGGAATTGTTGTTTATTATTACTGATACTTATGATATAGAAGTTGCGTGGATCTCCTTACACTTACATACATTTATGTGCACTGTGTACAGTACAGGGCTAGCAGCAGTTTCAGTTATATATTTTTTTATTTTATTGACTTGGTAGTGCAAGGGACTAGTTGTCCTCCCTGGAGTCTCTTAGCAGTGGTCTCTCCCGCTGCCCTGTCCTTGCTCTCTTATGTGCCTCTCTCCCAGGATCTCTTCTCTTCTTCTGGATGCACCCAAGCCCAGGCCCAAGGCCACACAAGCCCCCCCCCCCAGACTGGGAAGTTCTCCTTGGACCCCAACAGCCTCCACACTCTCTCACGCCAGCTCTTCCACCCGACAACTTCTCCCCAGTTGGGCTGACCCTGGGTATTTAAACACTTAGGCCCATATGCACAAAGACTTACGCCGACGTATCTACTGATACACTGTCGTAAGTCCAAATGTGCGCCGTCGTATCTATGCGCTGAATCTTTAAATCAGATATGCCTGAATTTTGCCAAGATACGACCGACGTAAGCCTCCTACGCCGTCGTATCTTGGGTGCATATTTACGCTGGACGCATTCGGCGTTCCCATTATAAATATGCAAATGAGCAAGATAGGCCGATTCACGAACGTACGTACGCCCGACGCAGTAATCTACAACGTTTACCTAAGGCGTTTTTCTGGCGTAAAGATAAACCACCAAAAAGGTGGCGCATCCCTTGCAAGGTATGAACGTCAGAACAGCCGTCGTTTTACGCCATTTACTTAAGTCTTACGTGAATGGGGCTGTGACGACGTGTATCCTAGGCATTCTGTTCTACGTGATTCTGAGCATGCGCGCGCATGCGCCATTCGCTCGGCCGCTCATTTACATGGTGTCACAGTTAATTTAAATGAAGCACGCCCACTACCTGCCTACTTTGAATTAGGCGGGCTTACGCCGGCCTATTTACACTACGCTGGCACAACGTACGGCGCGACTGCTTTGAGAATACTGTTCTGGGCTCCCTGTCTTACGTCGGCGTAGCGCATATGAGATGCGCTACGCCGGCCAAAAAATACGCCGCAGTACCTGAATCTGGCCCTTAACCACTTAAGACCCGGACCAAAATGCAGGTAAAGGACCTTGCCCCTTTTTGCGATTCGGCACTGCGTCGTTTTAACTGACAATTGCGCGGTCGTGCGACGTGGCTCCCAAACAAAACTGGCGTCCTTTTTTCCCCACAAATAGAGCTTTCTTTTGGTGGTAATTGATCACCTCTGCGGTTTTTTTTTTGCGCTATAAACAAAAATAGAGCGACAATTTAAAAAAAATGCAATATTTTTTACTTTTTGCTATAATAAATATCCCCCAAAAATATATAAAAAAAAAATTTTTTTCCTCAGTTTAGGCCGATACGTATTCTTCTACCTATTTTTGGTAAAAAAAAACGCAATAAGCGTTTATCGGTTGGTCTTCGCAAAATTTATAGCGTTTACAAAATAAGGGATAGTTTTATTGCATTTTTATAAAAAAAAATTTTTTTACTACTAATAGCGGCGATCAGCGATTTTTTTCGTGACTGCGACATTATGGCGGACACTTCGGACAATTTTGACACATTTTTGGAACAATTGTGATTTTCACAGCAAAAAATGCATTTAAATTGCATTGTTTACTGTGAAAATGACAGTTGCAGTTTGGGAGTTAACCACAGAGTGTTCCCTGTGTGTGTGTTTACAACTGTAGGGGGGTGTGGCTGTAGGTGTGACATCATCGATCGCGTCCCCCTATAACAGGGATGACGCGATCGATGCTGCGGCTACAGTGAAGCACGGGGAAGCTCCAGGGATGGATCGCCGCACTGCAGCGGCGATCGGGTCCGCGAGTCCCGCGGTCCCAGTCCCGGTCCTGGAGCTTCGGACCGGGCCCATGGCGCGCTCCCGTGACCCACGGCTGGGTACTAAAACCAACGTATATATACGTTGATGTGCCCAGCCGTGCCATTCTGCCGACGTATATGTGCAGTAGGCGGTCCTTAAGTGGTTAAGGACTGAACCTCTTTCAGAGATTTGGGGCCAGATTCAGGTACAGTGGCGTACGTACGTTCGTGAATCAGGGTATCTTGCTCATTTGCATATTTATAATGGGAACACCGAATGCGTCCAGCGTAAATATGCACCCATGATACGACGGCGTAGGAGACTTACGTTGGTCGTATCTTGGCAAAATTCAGGCGTATCTGAGTTAAAGAATCAGCGCATAGATACGACGGCGCACATTTGGACTTACGATCAGTAGATACGTCGGGGTAAGTCTTTGTGAATCTGGGCCTTGGTGTTTAAGTTAAAATGGTGGTTGTCACACCGTATTTGTGCAGCGGTCTTACAAGCGCAAAAAAAAAAATTCGAATTTTTTAATAAAAAAATAATACAACAGTAAGGTTAGCCCAATTTTTTGTATCTTGTGAAACATGATGTTACGCCGAGTAAATTGATACCCAAAATGTCACGAGTTACAGAGGAGGTCTAGGGCTAGAATAATTTCTCTCGCTCTAACGATCGCGGCGAAACCTCACATGTGTGGTTTTAACAACGATTTTATATGCGGGCATATTTTAATTTTTGCACTCTTCTTTTAAAAAAATAATGTGTCACTTTTATTCCTATTCAAGGAATGTAAACATCATTTGTAATAGAAATAAATCATTTGTAATAGAAATAAATCATGATTTGGAGACGGGTGGGGGCCACCTTCCTCTCAATCGTCTCCATGTCAAGCAGCAGAAAAGACCTGATAGCTGCCGGCGGCTCCGGTAAGCAGGGGTGGGCACCGGTGAGTGGCGGGATGGGGGACCCCTCTCCTGCCACAGATAAAAGTGATCTTGTAGCGAATCCGCCGCAGAGACCACTTTAATCTTGAAGCGGACCACCCGCTAAAGAAGAGGATACCCGGGTTATGGTAGCTAGCTGCTGCCATAACAATGGTATTCCTCTTCAAATTTGCAACATAAAATGACAGAAGACAGTCCGGAAGTGGTTAGGGAGGCCTGCCCCCTGCCAAACCAAGTTGGGGATCGGTCAAGGCTCTTTAGAATACCCCAGAAAGTTCCACCTCTCCTCTCCTCTCCTCCTCTCCTTCTATCGACAGTGATGCTGCCTGTGAGTCACCCAGCCCTGCCCTAAACCACTCTCAGCCCAGAATAAAAACAAACAGGCCTAGCCACAAGCTAGGCCTGGCTAAGCCTGGCTAAATTTTTATATTTGACCAAAAATATTCACTCTAGCACCTACCTACCTAGAAGGTGCTACATAAATAACAAACATGTCATCCTTATATAGCACTAGCCCTGAAGGAGCTTCTGGTTTATTTTGGGTGGCATGTTACCTCATGTTTCTCTAGGGTACTTAATGAGAATGTATTAAATGGAATGTCCACACAACAGATGTCTTTTCTGTGCTTTTATTACCCAGCCAGGTAAAAACAGTAAAACTTGGTGAAGAGTGAAGGGATAGTAGAAATGAAGAATAAAGAATGGTGATACTGCGCTGTCTATGTGAATGATCTAAAAAAAATGCTAGCAACTTAAAATGTGAGATACACACAAAAATAATACTATAAAACAAGAAAAAGCTGCGCAAATATAAACACTACAGTGTAGAACTCAATTGATAGTCCAGTGTAGGGTGAATGAGAGTCCCGTCAAGCAGGTAATGAAAGAAATATATATAATATGTAAAATCCATTAATCAAGTGCGGAACATGTTATGCTTCTGATGGGAACTGATAGCAGAAAACAAATGTTCTTTCCTCCAGATAGATAGTGACATCAAATGCAAAAACCTCAGAAACAGTGCATGGATAGATAAACACCTCCACCTTTCAATCACACCGCCCCTTACCAGAGGGGAAGATCCCAACTAGAGATCTTCTGACAGCAGATGGCTTAATCCCCAGCCAGGGGTTAACGTGACAGGATATCCAAAAGTCAGGTTTTCTCCAGCAGTGGACCGATGATCCGAGTTGTAATGAAATCAGTATGGAGAAGAAAAAAAGCTACATAGTGTAAACCCATATAACTTGTTTAATAAAAAAATTAAAATCACACTTACAAGAAAGTAGATAAAATTTGCATGTGAAAAATAGCCGGCCGGCTAGCACACCCGTTCACTCCGGGACACAGTTTGCGGTTTGAAGGACGTCAGCACGCCGCTACCCTACGCCGTTTCGTCTCCTAAAGACTTCGTCCTGGGGCACGAGCGGCGTACTGACTCACCGCAATTTATATCTAACAAATACAGATGGTACCGCCCCCATCTGAGCTCCCAGAATCCTTGAAGCTAATGTGGCCATCTTGGATAAGGGATGTATCCAATACATGGGAATGGCAAATCCAATAATACCTCACCTGTCTAATTGCAATTACTGCCGTTACAAAAAAGAAAAAGGGAAAAGAGATAATATTGTAAATGATAAATGATAAAGACATTTTTGCCACTCACAGTAATTGGTGGATTATGGTGTCGATCATATAGGATCAGGAATCACTCGTGCAAGTCTGTCCATGTCCCTTATTTGTGGTATCTCCCTGCTCTTGGTGTCAGCCTTCATGTGTGTTATACTCATCCCTATTTGCAGTGGGTGACATCTGATCATCCAGAGCGCTCTGCGCTCTACAATATACAAAGTAGTCACATGACTACTTAGTCAGGTGAACAGAAGCACCAATCGAGGCGCAGGGAGAGTGTGGGCAAACACTGCCCACACTAAACGCGTCATGTGTACAGTCAGCGCGTCCCCGGAAGATGACGCGCGATCGCAAAACACAGTGTGATTGGACAGACACTGCGCGTCATCCGATCGTGACACGCGCAATCACGACTTGTTTAGGCGAACATGAGCACGCCCATTCATCGGGACAACACGCCCTCCCAACACTTACTAGGCAGATCTTTGCCCATACTAGACGCTGCGCGTCACCCGATCGAGAAGCGCGTCATCACGACTTGTTTAGGCGGACCATGAGCACGCCCCTTCGTCGGAATTGGCCTAGTCATAGGTCAGCACACCACCAAGGAAGTGCAATCATCTATGACACAGGCAATGCCATTTTGGCCTAATAAACTGTATTTCTTTAACCAAAACAGAGTGATTAAGTCTGTTTAAAATATTATTACAGAGGATTCTCATCCGGCTAATGATCCCGGCGAGAGATTCCTAATAAATGGGCATTAAAAATAAAAATAAATAAAATTTAAATAAAAATTGTTCAATTGCTGAACTTAGAAACAATATTCAAAATAGGAGATAATGTCCCCCTAAGGGTATATATCAATGGGGAAAGAGAGTAGCCCCATTTATCTAAGGTTGGGACGAATCCCCCAACTTGATAAAATAGAACATATACATATAAAAATTCTATTTCTGGACAATATTGCATTTCTGGTATGTAAACCTGAATACAATATTGTTTCTAAGTTCAGCAATTGAACAATTTTTATTTAAATTTTATTTATTTTTATTTTTAATGCCCATTTATTAGGAATCTCTCGCCGGGATCATTAGCCTGGAAGGCCATTTTGCCGGGGTACCGTGGTATGGCTACCCTGAAGATGCCCGCCACATGGGAAGAAGACCCAAGACGATGGCGGCTGCCCCATAAATACCCCTCCCAGCATGCACAGCGAGGAAGCCTCTTCCTGACAGGCTGCTGGGGGGAAGCATCCAAATCCTTGATTCCACTGCTGCCACCTGTCGACCTTAGGTGGGACCAGCACCCCAGAACCACCAGCATGAGTCCACAGCACAGCCAAAGCTGGGACAGAGGCTCCAAATTTAAACAAATTAACCTGGCCCGAGTCACTTAACTCTCTGACCCTCCTCTAAATTTACACTAGCACCGGTTCTGAAAAGTAACCAGGTGCTACACTTACATGCTCTGTGCAATGGTTTTGCACAGATCAGCCCCGGCTGTTCCATGTAGCTGTCAATACTTTTGCCTTCCCCTCCTCCGCCTACACTGTACGTTGGGAAGGAGCCAGAACAGCCCGTGTAAAATCCTCTTTTCATGCTGGCTGTGGTGTGGCTCTGTGTGAGACTTCTAACCCCCCCACTTACCCCTCACTTCCTGGCAGCAGAGCAAAGGACCAATGGGGGAAGCAGGAGAGATAGCCAAGCAATCTCATAGACTGTATTGTAGAGCACTTGGGATCATGGGGGATATAGTCCAAAATGTCATCTCTAGAATGCAGAAATGTACTTTCTGAACTACAAATTTGTATAGATTTAAACTCAGGACTCAGAAGGTGGACACAGGACTCCTGCAAAGCATGCTGGGACATGTAGAGCCTTGGGATGGCTGCAGAACTACAGATCCCA
The DNA here is from genome assembly GCA_029574335.1 of Rana kukunoris. Lineage (NCBI taxonomy): Eukaryota > Metazoa > Chordata > Amphibia > Anura > Ranidae > Rana > Rana kukunoris. Next base: position 497,097,208 of record CM056050.1, on the reverse strand, counting down.
ATAGACTTGGGGACTCAAGGAGGAGACAAGGGGAGTTTTGTTAGTGCCTGCCTAGGAAAAGTTCGGCACTTGGCTCCAGTCCAGTCCAGAGAAGGAAGCGGAACATCCAGGAAGGGGGCAGAGCCCTAGTACACCCATCCACCCACCTACTCGCCTGCATCCACTTGGGTTAGCCAGTCACCAATCATACAGAGCAGGTTCACCGGAGATCCACTGTTCCACGAGGGTCCCCTCCGCCATTAGAACCCACCACTGAAGCGCAGGATTGGTGAGAGAATTAACAACTGACCAAACATTCTGCACCACAAAACCAAGCAAAACATATATTTCAGCGCACACATGCAAAAAAATTGCATGACAACCCCCCCTTTTTTTTAAAAAAAAAATCTTTGTTTTATATATTTATATATATATATGTGTGTATATATATATATATATATATATATATATATATATATATTATTATTATTTTTAAAGGGCCCGGGGTGGCAAAAATATTTTTTTATATTATTTTTATTTTTTATATATATATAATTAAAGGGCTCAGAGGTCCCCAGGGCCCCATGTTGCAAATCCCCCTTGTTTTTATTTTTTTAATAAATGTTTATTTTTTTATTTTTGTTTATATATTTTTTTTTTATTAAAGGGCCCAGAGGTCCCCAGGGCTCTGGATGGCAACCCCCTTTTTCTTTTTCTTTTTTATAAATGTTTATTAATTTTTTTGTATATATATATATATATATATATATATATATAATTATTATTATTATTATTAAAGGGCCCAGAGGTTTATTTTTTTATTTTTATTAAAGAGCCCAGAGGTCCCAGATGGCAACCCCCCTTTTTTTGTCATTTCATTTTATATATATATATATATATATATATATATATATATATATATATATATATATACACCTACATTTATATATTTATATATATATATATATATATATATATATATACACATTTTTTTTATTAAATGGCCCAGAGGTCCCCAGATGGCAACCCCTCTTTTTAAAAATAAATAAATATATATTTGTATATATATTTGTATATATATTTTTTTCTTTCTATGAAAGGACCCAGAGGTCCCCAGGGCCCCGGATGGCTACCCCCCTTTTTTTATATATATCTTTTCTTATTTCTTCTTTCTCTTGTAAAGGCCCCCCGCTTCTCAATCCGTGACAGCCCCCCCCCCCGCTTCTTTCAGGTGCTCCAGCCCCATAATGATGACAGCCCTGCATAAGACCATAGAACAGAACAAAATATTACAGCTTTAATGCATCTTTTAGGGTGTGCCCCCCAAATATTTGTTTGACAAACCAAGTATAACTCCAGTTCGTGTGTACACTACTTTCGAGAGCCAATCACGACAGTTCATCCGATATTATTCGATCGGACAAGCACGAAAATTTTCCTCGTACGATGCCAGATCGTACAATTTTCGCTTAGTCAGTATAGTTGTTGTCCAAAAATACATGTAGCGGGGTCATCCTATCAGAGACTATTGATAGGCCTGAATCCCACCAGAACTTTAGCTACGCCTGTAAATATCTTACGATACCCTTAAGAAGATATGCATTTGTGGGACTGCAAGTGCGGGGAGATATGGACTCCATTGACTCTTCGTAGAAACAGACTACGCTTCCCACAATGCCCTGCATTATTGGAAAATGTGACACCTCCACACAGACTTATGGGGGAGGTTACTTAAGGAAAGGGAGGGGCTGATCTCGCTCTCGGGACCTGCTTTTTCTCCTCTGTGGAGAGCAGCACATCCGTGCTGTTAGGCCTGAAGCCTGGGCCTGAAGTCGCCGGGAGGCCAACCCACCGGAGCGAAGCAAGACCACTCTGCCTAGCTTGTGTTCCAGGAGACTGGCAATGCACCACTTAAGGATCTCAACCCAGAATTATGTGCTGTCCTGGAAGAAATCGTAGCCCAGTGCAAGAAGGATTCTCCGGATTACTTGATGACAGGGTATAGAAAACTGAGAACTTTCTCCGGGAGACACCCTGTGCCATCCTCAGAGGATGGTTTTGAAGATTGGATGGATCTGGAAGAGTGGGGAGTCCCAGAGAAGAATAAGAAGCAGAGGATTATGGAAAGTCTTAGAGGACCAGCCCTAGAGGCTATACGCAACCTCAAATTTAGTAAAGATAATTGCACTGCCCAGGATTATTTAGACGTTTTACAGAATGTGTTCAGCAGGACTGAAAACACCAGTGAGCACCAAGGAGAAAAGCTATCTAAATTTGTTGGCCGTCTGGATAAGATCTTGCATCGGATTCTGTTAAAGAAGGGAATAGATCCAAAGGGAAGTGGATAAAACTCGCTTCCAACAAGTGATAAGGGGAGCCCAGTCCATGGATCCCATTGTTTTTCAGTTACGAACCCAACAAGGGAGTGGGGTGTTGAAGTATCCTGATCTGATTCATATCATTCGACAGGAGGAGGACCTCTTAGATCAAAAGAATAAGTACCAAACCCCAGAGACTCCTACGCCTACGGGTCTTACGATCAGCAAAATAAGTTAAGAAGGTTTATTTTCTGTTTCAACTATGGAGGAATGGGGCACACAAGGGAAGTTTGCCCCAGCCCGGTCAACGCCAACCAACCAATGTACAGGCCGGCAGAAAACTTCAGAGGGCCCCGGTGAAGGAGTCAACCGGGAGCCCGCCTAACGTAGACAGCTCCAAAGTAAAACAAGAAAAGGAAAAACCCCCTTCGGGACCACCCCTCAATTCCCGTCCGCGTGATTGGGTAGGGCCAAGAAGGGATCCTCGCAAGAAAATACTGAGAATACAAGTGACAGGAGGAAGAGGGAAAGCTACACCTCGAAAGTTCCCTGAAAATTTAGTGGGGCCTTCCCCATCAGTCCCCATTCAAGTGGAAGGGATCTACACAAAAGCCCTCCTGGATATCGGGGCACAAGTGACTCTTCTGTATAGAGACTTCTATGATAAGTACCTTTCCCACTTGCCTTTGCAGAAACTGGAGGAGTTGGAAATATGGGGCATTGGAACCCAGAGTTTTCCTTATAATGGGTATCTACCAATACGCCTGAACTTTGATCCCTCGATAGCTGGAGCAGCAGAAACCTTTGAAACCTTGGCGACAGTCTGCCCCCGGCCGTAAGGGGCCCACAAGAGCTCCCTCATCATAGTGACGAACACGGCTTTGGTCCGAAGACGCCTGACCCCCTTAACTGAAGCAGGAGGGGCCTCAGTTCAAAGGGTCCATCCGATGTTAAGAAGAGTGTACCACCAGCTGGTGATGGCGAAGAAGGCCCCTGAAGAGGGAGTGGGAAGGATCTGGCGGTTAGGAAAAACCATGAGAATCTTGCAACCTGGAGAACTGACCTACCTCAGGGCCTCAGTCAAGCTTACCTAGTCTCAGCCAGGCCCATTTCTCGTCCTTGAGCCCGATCTGGGGGGACCCTCAGAAGGGTTGGAGGTGATACCTGAAGTGATTCCATTGAAGGTATTGGAGAAAAATCGTGGAAGGGTATCCGTCAACATTAGGAATACCACTACAAATCCTGTGAAAGTGCCAACCAGAGCGCTACTGGGCCGGGTGCATCAAGCCACCCCTGTTGGCCCTTCCGATCTAGAGGAAGGCAGGAAGATAGAAGACTTAGGCCTCGTACACACCATCGGACTTATCCGATGAAAACGGTCCGCGGACCATTTCCATCGGATATGTCCGATCGGGAGTTTGATCCGATGGCGTGTACACACCATCGGATCAAATTCCCCGCCGCCGGACGGCGCGGTGACGCGGCGGTGACGTTGACGCCGCCACGTCACCGCTACGTCACTGCACCAGGAAGTAAAACACTTCCGCGCATGCGCCGAATACATTCGGCGGCGGTGCGGGACGACATGTCTGCTGGTAAGTGTACTAACCAGCAGACATGTCGGCCGGACAGATTCCCACCGGATAGATTTCAAAGCTTGCTTTGTAATCTGTCGGGTGGACAAATCTGTCCGCTAGCCCATACACACGAGCGGAGATGTCTGCTGAAACGGTCCATCGGACCGTTTTCAGCGGACATATCCCCTCGTGTGTACGAGGCCTTAAAGAAGAGCCATCAGCCTGATGGTGTTGAACTCCCACCAGATTGGAAGGAAAGGATGGAGGCTCAACTTGGCAGGTGGCAGAAGATATTCTCGAAGACTGAGTTTGATGTCGGATGTGCAAAAAGCGCCACCCACAGGATCCGACTAAAAAGGGGACAAATCTTTCAGAGAGCGAGTCCGAAGAGTCCCCCTGACGGACTTAGAAGATCTCAGGGAACAGCTTGCAGAGTTAAAGAGGACTGGAACTATCCGAGAATCCAGGAGTCCTTATGCTTCACCCATAGTGGTGGTGAGGAAGAAAAACGTCTCTTTGAGGTTGTGCATCGACTACAGGATTCTCAACAAGCGGACTATACCCGATCAGTACACTACCCCTCGAATTGATGATGCACTGTCAGGAGCTAAATGGTTCAGTGTAATGGACCTGAAGAGTGGTTATTACCAGATTCCCATGCACCCGGAGGACAGAGAGAAGACAGCTTTCATCACCCCAGTGGGTTTCTTTGAATAACTAATCCCCAGGAGACCGTCCGTATTCTACTCTGCTATAGACCACCGGGTCCAAAATCGCAGCTTCTCTCACCTTTGACAGAATTCATTTCCACTTACACCCTAAACACCTTTTGCTGCTCGGGATTTCAACCTCTGGGCCAACTCCTCACAGGATCCTGTTGCCGACACCTGCATTGACCACTTGGAAGGATTAGGTCTGCAGCAATTTGTATGTGGGCTCACACATACCTCCGGCCACATGCTTGATCTAATTTTTAGACAAGATCTGGAAATAAATATTCTGAAAAACAAACCATTGCCATGGACAGACCACCATGCAATTAAATTCACTATTGCCAAAAACGCCCCCTTAACAAAAAACGTAAAACCAGTGGCAACGCACTGGACTAGATCACTGAAGAAGCTCCATTCAGAGCTCTTCAAAACTACTCTAGGGAACAAAATAAAAACAATCCAACTACAGCAAACAGCCATAGAAACACTGGGAGCCATAAACACAGCTCTACTGCAGTCAGCCGACTTAGTAGCGCCTAAACGCAAAACCTGCATCCAAAAAAACAACGCCAGCTGGTTTAACGACCAGCTATCGTTGCAAAAGCAAGAACGCAGAAGAGCGGAAGCAGCCTGGAAAAGAAGCTCTTCAGAGGAAAATCATACCATCTATAAGGAAATAACAAAAAAATACCACAAAGAAATCTTTAGAGCCCAAAAAAATTATTTCTCCTATATCATTACCAATGCCCTCAACCACCCCCGCAAACTCTTTAATTTAGTCACCCAGACCATTAATCCTGTTTGTCTTGAAGCCCCCAACTCGGACACACAGGAATTCTGCAATGAATTATCGGATTATTTCATTAACAAAATTGAAAGAATCCATGAAAGCATTCAGCAAAACAGAACTCCCATTAACCCCCCCCCCCCCCCAATCATACTCCCAATACCCACATTAACTCACCGCAATAAAACCCATTTACATCAAGGCCACAAAAAATATCATCAATTCCTTGCGTAATAGCACAGCACCACATGATATCATCCCCACCAAACTGCTGAAGGAATGTGCCGACATTCTGGCACCCCCTATCATGCAGCTTATAAACCAGTCATTCAAGGAAGGTATAGTGCCCACCCGCCTAAAACAAGGCATTATCAAACCGATTTAAAAAAACCCTCTCTCAACCCCAAAGACCCAAAACACTGTCGTCCCATAACAGGCCTAAATGTCCTCTCCAAGGTAATGGAGAAAGTAGTGGTACAATAGCTGCAACAGCATCTAGACACCCACAACTTGCTCGATCCTTTTCAATCAGGTTTCCGTCCCGGTCACGGGACAGAAACAGCACTACTCAAAATATGGGATGACGCCCTCGAGGCCACAGATGAAGGAGAATCTTCTCTTCTAGTACTGTTGGACCTAAGCGCAGCTTTCGACACGGTAGACCACAAACTATTACTGACTCGGCTAGCTGAAGTAGCCAGAGTCGCGGAAGGTGATCTATCTTGGTTCTCCTCTTTTTTGAAAAACCGATCACAAGTAGTCAAATTGGGACCTTTTACTTCTGAAAAACGCACGGTGTCATGCGGAGTCCTTCAAGGATCCCCTCTGTCCCCGGTGCTCTTCAACATCTATCTTCGCCCTCTCTTTGAAATCATCAGTAGCCAAAAATTACTTTACCACTCATATGCAGATGACACGCAACTGTATTTTCGCATCTGCAACAAAAAGGATCATCATCTCTGTCTAGAGACGTGCCTCTCTTTGATAGAAAACTGGATGACGAAGAGTTATCTTAAACTCAACAGTTCAAAAACAGAACTTCTCCTGTTTCACGCCAGTCGAAAGAATCAACTTGCAACAACTTGGACACCACCGCCCATTATGGGCCAAATCATCACCCCTAGCGCCAAAGTCAAAAGTCTCGGAGTCATCTTCATCACCTACATGACAATGGATGCACAAATAGGGTCAGTAGTCAGTGGATCGCACCATCTACTGTGTCTACTACGCAGACTTTTTCCTTTTATTCCAAAAGAAGACATAGCAGTCTTGGTGGGAACAATTGTCAACTCCAGACTGGACTATGCCAATGCCCTCTATCTTGGACTCCCAAAGTACCAAATCGCTCGTCTGCAAGTCGATCAAAATATGCCCGCCAGACTTGTGACTGGGATAAAACCCTGGGAATCAATCTCATCTTCGCTGAGAACCCTTCATTGGTTGCCAATAAAAGACAGAATTGCTTTTAAGGCACTCTGTCTAACGCATAAGTGCCTTCATGGGAAGGCCGCCCAATATCTATGCGAAAAACTAAAAGCTCACAACTCCAATCGTGTTTTGCGATCCACCAACCAAAATCTGCTCCAGATACCCAAAGCCAGATACAAGTCCAAAGGAGAAAGAAGATTTGCGGTCCAAGGCCCCTTTACCAACCAGCATTCGGTTGGAGGAGAACCACTTGGCCTTTAGAAGAAAGATCAAAACTCATCTCTTTTGATGACAAAGGAGAAAGGAACAACGAGCACCCAGAGGCGATTTAGTTTGCATGTGCATGTTTACTCACTCACTATAAAAGGCCACCTGCTGGGCGGTCTCGTGTAGTGTGTTGTGTGTTTACAGTGTGTAGAGGATATATATACATCCCATTTCCACTTACACCCTAAACACCTTTTTCTGCTCGGGATTTCAACCTCTGGGCCAACTCCTCACAGGATCCTGTTGCCGACACCTGCATTGACCACTTGGAAGGATTAGGTCTGCAGCAATTAGTATGTGGGCTCACACATACCTCCGGCCACATGCTTGATCTAATTTTTAGACAAGATCTGGAAATAAATATTCTGAAAAACAAACCATTGCCATGGACAGACCACCATGCAATTAAATTCACTATTGCCAAAAACGCCCCCTTAACAAAAAACTTAAAACCAGTGGCAACGCACTGGACTAGATCACTGAAGAAGCTCCATTCAGAGCTCTTCAAAACTACTCTAGGGAACAAAATAAAAACAATCCAACTACAGCAAACAGCCATAGAAACACTGGGAGCCATAAACACAGCTCTACTGCAGTCAGCCGACTTAGTAGCGCTTAAACGCAAAACCTGCATCCAAAAAAACAACGCCAGCTGGTTTAACGACCAGCTATCGTTGCAAAAGCAAGAACGCAGAAGAGTGGAAGCAGCCTGGAAAAGAAGCTCTTCAGAGGAAAATCATACCATCTATAAGGAAATAACAAAAAAATAACACAAAGAAATCTTTAGAGCCCAAAAAAATTATTTCTCCTATATCATTACCAATGCCCTCAACCACCCCCGCGAACTCTTTAATTTAGTCACCCAGACCATTAATCCTGTTTGTCTTGAAGCCCCCAACTCGGACACACAGGAAATCTGCAATGAATTATCAGATTATTTCATTAACAAAATTGAAAGAATCCATGAAAGCATTCAGCAAAACAGAACTCCCATTAACCCCCCCCCCCCCTCAATCATACTCCCAATACCCACATTAACTCACCGCAATAAAACCCATTTACATCAATATTGCACTTGTGCTGTATAGTTTGCACTTAAATGTACCAGGTGTTTACTGCACTTGTGCTGTATAGTTTGCACTTAAACCTACTTGTAGTTTACTGCACTTGTGCTGTATAGTTTGCACTTAAACGTACCAGGTGTTTACTGCACTTGTGCTGTATAGTTTGCACTTAAACCTACTTGTAGTTTACTGCACTTGTGGTGTATAGTTTGCACCTAAACTTACCAGGTGTTTACTGCACTTGTGCTGTATAGTTTGCACATAAACGTACCAGGTGTTTACTGCACTTGTGCTGTATAGTTTGCACCTAAATGTACCAGGTGTTTACTGCACTTGTGCTGTATAGTTTGCACCTAAACGTACCAGGTGTTTACTGCACTTGTGCTGTATAGTTTGCACCTAAATGTACCAGGTGTTTACTGCACTTGTGCTGTATAGTTTGCACCTAAACGTACTTGGTGTTTACTGCACTTGTGCTGTATAGTTTGCACTTAAACCTACTTGTAGTTTACTGCGCTTGTGCTGTATAGTTTTCACCTAAACATACTTGGAGGTTACTGCACTTGTGCTGTATAGTTTGCACCTAAACCTACTTGGTGTATACTGCAAGTGTGCTCATTATGTTTGCACATAAAGATACTTGGTGTGTACTCCACGTGTCCTCTGCAGTTTGCACCTAAAGCTACGAGGTGTGTGTACTGATTTTGTCCTCTGCAGGCCATTATAATGTCTGGAAGGACAACAAAGAGAGGCAGAGAGTCACAAGGGCAAGCAGGCTCTGCATCTAGAGGCAACAATGCTGGTGGTGGACACGGTGCATCCTCTTCAGCACGTGGCCGTTGCACATGCTCGTCCTTCTTTTCGCGAGATGGCCTTGTTGAGTATCAACATGCAGACAAATTGGTAGAGTGGATGACCAAGCCATCCTCATCCTCCTCATCCTCTCTCACCCAGGCTCAGGGTACTTTGTCTGACAAATTAGTTGCCAAGGTGTCCTCTTCCCTCTGCTCAATGGCATCATTTACTCCTTCCCTAGTCCCACCATGTCCTCCTGAGGTGTCCCCCGAACTGTTTCAACACAGCGTTGGGTACATCCTGCCTGAAGATGCGCAGCATTTTGAAGGCTCCGATGATGGAACACAGATAGAGGAAGGCAGTAATGTGAGCCTAGAGAGAGGGAGTGCCCGAGAGGGACAGCAATCTGGCAGTCATGATCCCCCAGCTGCAGCATACTGCCAGGTTTTCGACAGTGATGAGGAGGGAGGGGATGATGAGGTCACTGACTCTACGTGGGTGCCTGATAAGATAAAGGAGGAGGAGGAGGAGGAGGCACAGGCACATTTCCAAAGAGGCAGGATGCCCTCCAGGGCACAGTTTAAGGGCAGCACACCAACTGCATTACATCGCAGAGCTACGCCTGTGCAGGGCGCTGCTGTGTCTCAGCGTTACTGCAAAAGTTCTTTTGGTGAGACATGTGCAACAGATCGCACCATTGCTATTTGCAACATATGTCTCAAGCGTATCTCGAGTGGCCAAAACATCACCTGCTTGGGCACCACATGCTTGACCAGACATATCTCGACCTGCCATGCTGTTCGTTGGCAAGCATACCTGAAAGACCCACACCAAAGAACAAAGTGGACCTCCCCTTGCACCTCATCAGCTGGGATCTTCAACCCCACTATACCCTCAGTCCTCTCTGAAGCCTGCACTGATAGGACACCTAAGGTGTAGAATTAGGTGTGTCACAACTTCGTATTACATGCGGGCAATCTACTATCGGTACACCAATGTCAGATTGTACCAGCCAAATTTCCCTGCCCCAGCTGCTACAGCGCCAAAAGAAGTACTCTCTCAGCCATCCACATGCCCAGCGGTTGAATGCTAGCTTAGCGAAATTTCTAGCACTTCAACTGCTGCCTTTTCAGTTGGTAGATTCTGCCCCCTTCCGTGAGTTTGTGGAATGTGCAATACCTCAGTGGCAAGTTCCCAAACGCCACTTTTTCTCACGGAAGGCGATTCCGGCTCGCTACCGGCATGTGGAAGGCAATGTCCATGCCTCGCTGGACAGGGCGGTCAGTGGTAAGGTGCATATTACCGCTGACTCATGGTCTAGTAGGCATGGACAGGGACGTTACCTCTCTTTCACGGAGCATTGGGTGACTCTGCTGGCAGCTGGGAAGGACGCAGGGCAAGGTACAGTAGTGTTGGAGGTTGTTCCGCCACCACGCCTCCAAAACACTCCTATTGGCTGTGACACACCTCTCTCCTCCACCCCCTTCTCTTCTTCTTCCTCTGTGGCCTCTTCCTGTGCTGATGTGTTCTCGGAACCAGCCGTGCTCCGTAGGGGCTACGCAGGAATATTAACCCCTTCCTGCACCTGTTGCTTGCCTTTTTCATTATTGTTAAGCCTTGTTCAAGTTATTCCTGTCAGAGATTTTCCTCAAGTCTCAAACTTCTTGAACTTGGAGTATATGGAAGCTACTCAGCATCACTATTAGTGCACTACCAAAAGGGCCCCAGCCACGCCGGCAGAATTAACTGTTTATTTTTAGAGATTGTTCCTTCTGGTTTCATAGTATTTCAATAGACTTTAGTAATTGTTTCACCTTCAGGCACACTTACACCTAGCAAAGCAACTCCAGGGCCTAAGGCAGTGTAGCCTCTGGGGATTTATACTATGGGCCAGATTCATGAAGAGTTAGGCTGGCGGATCCAGTGATCCGCCAGCCTAACTGTCACTTTAAGCCGGCGTTTCTGTTTTCTATAACCAGAAAACAAGAAACGCCGGGTTGAAGCTCCGATGCGAGCAGCGTAACTGAGTTTCGCCATCGCATCGTTACTTCAACTTAAAAATGGCGCCGGGGGCGTTCCCGCTGATTTCCGCTCAAAAAATATGTTAATGAGCGGAAATCGGCAATTCACGATCGCATTCCGGCGCGACGCAGTGACGTTACGACGTTTCCGGACGGGATACGCGGCGCATAGTTATACCTACATGGGGTTGGAATATCCTATGTTAGGTATAGGCGTCGTCATCGCGTCGAAAAAAAAAAAAAAAAAACGTCGCTTGCGTAAAACGTTCATGAATGTGAATGTGACGTCATTGACGTTCATTCACAGAATTTGGAGCATGCGCACGGGGATGTTTTGACACTCGACGCATGCGCAGTACGTTGGCGGCGGGATCGCGCTTAGTTAGCATACTACACGCCCCGTACCCGCCCAATTTGAATTCCGCCGGCTCATTTGCGATGCGCTGCCGCAACTTTAGGAGCAAGTGCTTCGTGAATGACAGCACTTGCTCCTAAAATTTCTGCAGCGTAACGCAAATGAGAAGCGTTACTCTGGAGCAAAGATGCTCCAATCTACCTGAATCTGGCCCTATCAGTTTCTGTCTGTCCTTATAATATTCTAGGTAATTGTTATAGTTTAAGCTGATTGGTAAAACCTGGGCCCTGTTATGGCCCATACACACGATCCGAATATCGGACGAAAACGATCGTCCGATGATGGATCGTACGATTTTCGGATCGTGTGTACACTACTTTCGACAGCCGATCACGACCGTTCATCCGATTAAATTCGATCGGACAAGCGCGAAAATGTTTCTCGTCCGATGTCCGATCGTCCGATTTTCGTTTAGTCAGTACAGCCGTCGTCCAACAATACAATACAAATACATTACAACACGTGACATCACTTCCGATCGTTTTTTTCTATCGTACGATAATTTTCGTGAGTTTAAAAACCTATTTTATTTTACTTGCGATTATTAAGCGAAAAAAGTCGTACGATCCGTCGGCCGATATTCGGATCGTGTGTATGGGCCATTACTCGCAATTGTCCTGTAATTAAAGTGTATTAATAACATTATTGTACATTTTACCTTTAACCTCTGTCTGACTTAACCAATTTTATTTTATGACAATATATTTAGTTTGTTTTACTAACTAGTCTAGTGGTTGTGTTCTTTGAAATAGCAATATAACTGGGTACTAGTGTCACAGTTGGCAATTTCTCTGTGAAACTGTGTGTTTGTGTACTCAGCCTGGTGTGTTAGAGGGGTGAGGTGTTTAAAAAGGTTCAAGGTCAGTAACAGGTTCTGTATACAAGGCACTAGAAAAAAGCTCAAATCTACCCTTCAAAGATACTGAAAGAAATATGAAGGCTGAAATGGTTGACCTCTCCTTCTGAACATGTGTTGCATAGTCAATGACTTCAAAATCAAGTCTAGGAGTATGCATAAAATTAGTTTGGAATTCAGTCTGACTTTAGTGCCTGTATACTTGTTCTGGGTAGGGGAATATTTGATACCAGAGACAGTCAGTCAACTAGCATTTTTCGAAGAAGGATAACAATGACAGCCTGCTCAGGGCCGATCCTAGGGTCACAGGCGCCTGGGTGCAGAAATATTTCTGGCGCCCCCACAAAGGGGTGTGGTCATCTTACCAACTCCTCCCCTTTACAAATGTTTCTGTGGCAATGACTCAAACACAGAGATGCTCCTCTAAGAAGTCTTTGTTGCCTAGGGATCCTCCCATGATCTTTTAACAATAAAGAAAATACTGGAAGAGCGTACACTAATGAGACCTGGAGGGGAACCTCTCTGATACTGTTAGAAAGTGCCCCAAAACATAGTACAGGAGATGGTCAGAGACTGTAGACATGATACAAGAGATGGTCAGAGACTGCAATCATAGTACAGGAGATGGTCAGAGACTGTAGACATGATACAAGAGATGGTCAGAGACTGCAATCATAGTACAGGAGCTGGTCAGAGAGTGTAGACCTATTACAGGAGACAGTCGGTGACTGGAGATATAATACAGGAGATGGTCAAAGACTGCAGACATACTACAGGAGACGGTCAGGGACTGCAGACATACTACAAGAGATGGTCAGAGACTGCAGACATACTACAGGAGACGGTCAGGGACTGGAGAAATAATACAGGAGACAGTCAGAGACTGCAGATATAATACAGGAGATGGTCAGAGACTGCAGTTCCTATTGACATAAGTAGATAATGGCCGATCGGCTCTCACCTGACCAACAACACCAGTTCCTCTGATCAGGAGTCAGCTCAATCTGAATTGCTCATGGATACTCCACTGGGTAGAGCCCAGATCTGTATTCTGGCAATGACTCCAATCCTTTCTCCGCCAGGGATGGCACTAGGCTGTGTGGCTTTCCCTCTGGTGGCGCACGGCAGCGGGGTTCTTTCTCTGATGGTGTTCTCTCAGCACTGTCCTCTGGAGTCCTGGGTGCACTTCCCTAAAAGCTTTCCTGGGGTCCTGGCTCTCTCTCTCTCCCCCCCATTCAGCTGAAGCCATGTGGGCTGCAGTTTCTTTTTTACAGTGGGGCTGCCAGTCCTCGAACTACAAGTCCCACAATCCTCTTCTCTGCTCCTTTTTCTATTCTATTTCTTCCCTGGCAAGCATCGCTAGTACAGCATTGCGCGTGAAGAGAAGGAGGAGAGAGAGTGGGAGGAGGAATGAAGAGCCCGCAGCTGCAGTGGCGTCACTAGGGTTGTTGTCACCAGTTGAGGTAAAACATGGTGTTGCCCCCCTTCCTCCACCTATAGTCGCCCCTACAGACCCCCTCCACTAAGTATAGACCCCCTCCGTCAGTGCAGACTCCTAACTAAGTATAAACCCCCTCCCTCAGTACAGACCCCCCAGGACAAACCACCCCCAATGAGTACAGACATCCCCAGGACAAACCCCCCATTAGTACAGATACCCCCAGGACAAACCCCCCATTAGTACAGACCCCCCAGGACAACCCCCCATTAGTACAGACCCCCCCAGGACAACCCCCCGTTAGTACAGACCCACCCATGACAACCCCCCATTAGTACAGACCCCCCCCCAGGACAAACCCCCCATTAGTACATACTCCCCTAGGACAACCCCCCATTAGTACAGACTCCCCCAGGACAACCCCCCCATTAGTACAGACCCACCCAGGACAAACCCCCTATTAGTACATACTCCCCTAGGATCACCCCCTATTAGTACAGACTCCCCCAGGACAACCCCCCATTAGTACAGACCCACCCAGGACAACCCCCCATTAGTACAGACCCCCCCAGGACAAACCCCCCATTAGTACATACTCCCCTAGGACAACCCCCCATTAGTACAGACTCCCCCAGGACAACCCCCCATTAGTACAGACCCACCCAGGACAACCCCCCATTAGTACAGACCCACCCAAGACAACCCCCCATTAGTACAGACCCCCCCCCAGGACAAACCCCCCATTAGTACATACTCCCCTAGGACAACCCCCCCATTAGTACAGACTCCCCCAGGACAAACCCCCCATTAGTACAGACCCACCCAGGACAAACCCCCCATTAGTACAGACCCCCCCAGGACAAACCCTCCATTAGTACATACTCCCCTAGGACAACCCCCCATTAGTACAGACTCCCCCAGGACAACCCCCCATTAGTACAGACCCACCCAGGACAACCCCCCATTAGTACATACTCCCCCAGGACAACCCCCCATTAGTACAGACCCCCCCAGGACAAACCCCCCATTAGTACAGACCCCCCCCCAGGACAAACCCCCCATTAGTACATACTCCCCTAGGACAACCCCCCATTAGTACAGACTCCCCCAGGACAACCCCCCATTAGTACAGACCCACCCAGGACAACCCCCCATTAGTACAGACCCCCCCCAGGACAAACCCCCCATTAATACATACTCCCCTAGGACAACCCCCCATTAGTACAGACTCCCCCAGGACAACCCCCCATTAGTACAGACCCACCCAGGACAAACCCCCCATTAGTACATACTCCCCTAGGATAACCCCCCAATTAGTACAGACACACCCAGGACATGGCAGGCTGAGGCAGAGGCGCTCAATCTCAGCTGAATCAGGCCGGCAGCTCCGCTCGGCGCTCGCTCCCGCACGCTGTCTGAAGATGGCTGTGGCAGAGGTCACGGTGGGTGGAGCCGAGCGGCCCTGTGACGTCACGTCGTCACATCCTGCTCGGGTCTCGGATTGCTTCGGCGGCTCGGCGGCTCGGCCGCTCGGGAATAACAAAAAAAAAAAAACAACCTCCTCGGCGGCTCGGATTAAAAAAAAAAAAAAAAAAAGAACCTCCTCGGCGGCTCGCTCAGCGCCTCGCGCATGACACCCACTGCACCCCGGGTAGGATCGGCCCTGAGCCTGCTGCATAGTCCACTCATTACAGGTTTTTTTTAAGGTCTAGTTAACACTTGCCAATGAGGGAGCAGGAGATTGAGCTGCACTTTCAGTGCCCCCCTCCCCCCAAACTGCAAAGGTAACTGTGCAGCAAAAATCATCCCCCAGTCACGTTCCACAGACAACACCGCCCATTGAACACGACCCGTGGCTGAAGTGTGGTGGTGCGCTTTTAGGGGTTAAAGCAGGTGGTAGAGAGGTGACATAATAATTTCTCAATGCTTCTCAAGCACCCTCTGAAAGTCAACCCACCACTCTTCAGAAGGTTACGGACTCTTATATCGAAAAGCACGGGTTCCTGGAGAGCCGCGATTTATTCATCAGTTGGTTATCCCTCAATCGGAGGCCTTGGAGGTTTGTCGAATATTTCACCGGGTTGAAGGACACTTCTGTGCGGAACGGACAGAGGCCCTTATTCGTAAGTACATATTTTGTCCGGGACTGTCTAAGTGGGTGCAAAGGGCATGTCAGGAGTGTCAGAGTTGTGCCATCCACAAGGGAAGAACAGAGAAAACTACACCTCTGGTGGTGAGAACCCTTTAAATTACTGACCATGGACTTCCTGACAGTGGCTGACACATCATCAGGGTATCGCTATGCCTTGGTGTTTGTGGACCACTTCTCTAAGTTTGCCATCGTAGTGTCAACTAAAGATCAGACTGCCACCACCACGGCTAAACTGTTCTGGACCCATGTATTCCAGACCTATGGGTGCCCCAAAAGGATTCTGTCAGACCAAGGACCGAACTTTGAGTCTAAGGTGTTTTCTGAACTGTGACGTCTTAGTGGCATTCGGAAGTCGCACACTACTCCTTACCACCCCCAAGGAAATTGAGCCTGCGAACGCTTTAATCGCACCTTGTTGGGGTTAATTCGCACCTTAGAGCAAGAGCATCGTGAACGTTGGCCGCAGTATGTAGGAGATGTCGTTTGGGCTTACAATCAGACTGTGCATAGAGCCACTGGTTATACTCCTCATTTTCTGATGTTCGGGCGTTATGGCTGGTTACCGGTGGATTTACTCCTAGAAACCCCAGAGCCTATTATGTCAAGGACCCCGGATGAGTGGGTCCAAGATCACTGGCACTGCCTGGATCAAGCCAAACAAATAGTGCTGGAAAAGCACCAGGATTTAGCTGAGGAAAGTGCTGTCCAATTGTTGCCACTTGCACCGGGCCACCAAGTCTTGGTGAGGAATCCCAAACACCTGAGGGGCGGCAAGCTGGAGCCCAAGTGGGAGCCATGTCCATATTGGGTCGAACACCAACCTTTCACTGGGCAGCCTGTGTATGGTCTGGTCTCAGAGAAGCCAAATGGGCCTCGAAAAAGACTGCATCGTAATCTTCTTCGTCCCTGTGTGTTCAGTGCGGAGTCACAAACGGATAATCCTGTTCCTGTCTTCCCACCATCGGCTAGGCGGGACTGCAGCAAGGAAATCCTCAACAGTGACTCTGCAACATGGTGTTTGCTTCCTCTGCCTGCAGTAGAGAGCTTATCCCCAGCTGAGGGAGCTACAGATAGCCAAGCTACTGTAACTGAATGGGACTTGCTAGCAAGGAAACCAGATGTGCAAGTTACCCCCATCCCTGTGGAGGATGATCCTCTTAGGGACAAAGTAGCGCCTATTGACCCTGTCGTGGGTGAGGAACAGTGCCCTGTTGTCGCTGATGGAGATGGACACTTGGGGGATCTGGAACCTCGCTTCCCAAGGCCTACGACACGGTGACTGAAACCTGTCCGCTATACTGACTATACCTTGAACTGTTGTGTTGCTTATTGACTTGCTTGTTATCTTATCGCACTGTGGTAATTGTCTCTCTCTAGGTAATGCAAGGGATTGCACTTCTTAAACGGGGGGAAATGTAGGTAGCTGTCAGTGATAGGGCAGTCTAGTGGCTGCAAGAGCAAGTGGTAAAGTAATCGTGTGTATTCACACTGCAGTTTAGTTGTTATGTTTATGTATGTACTTATGTTTAACACTATTTACCTCTGGAGTGTCTCCAACACCATTTTGGAGAAGCCCGGTGTCCTGATAGGACACACGAGATCTCGAGAGATCTGGGCGGCCATTTTGGGGGTGGTTTCCTTATATAGAAAAGCTCTGGGACATTTTGGGAAGAACGTGGTTGTAGGCAGATTGAGACAGAGACTCTGCTGTGCAGATTAGTGCAGGGTTCCTATGGAGGCCTGCGGTGTTAACCCTGTTCGGGTGGAATACGCAAACTGCTACCGGCCAATCTGGTGTCTCGCTGTGAGTGCGGGAGGTGTGCCATTAAGCGGGAAGTGCCTGTGGAGCTCAGAAATCCACATAGCTGTGTACCACAGAATCTGTTCTGCATATGTGTGTCTCCAGGTCTGGAAAGGAACTATTTGCCGTTTGATTGCAATGACTGTTACTACTCCCGCTCCACGGTAATAAACGTTGTTTTTGTTCAGAGAACTTTACGCGTGTCTCCCTCTGCGAATCGCCGCACCCCATTCCCGCTTGGGGTGCAGCAAGCGGTCAACTGACTCGATACCAGAATGTTCTTCATGTTCTTAAAAAACTGTGGCGAAAAATAATGCCTCGTTTCCACTGAGCGGATCGGTTTGGTTCGGTACGCTATTTTCGGTGTTTCCATTATGAAAGTGTGCCATAAAACCGAACTGTATTGGACCATTCTGGGTCCTGCTTCAGATGTGGGGCCATAGAAAATGGAACGGTTCGGTTAGGGCGGACCTACAATACATTCCACTGATTGGTGGACACCCTAGACATTTTCTCTAAACCCTGAATAGCCCGGGACGGTCCGACTTGCAGTGGAAACGCTCACAAGAATAGACCGGACCATTCTAAGCGCTCCAAACTGTACCAACCCGAACCGTTCCGTTCAGTGGAAACGAGGCATTAGATTACTGTGGGGTGTCTACTTTCTGAAAGTGGGCTATCTTTGGGGTGTTGAAACTGTACTACGATTTTGTTTGCTGTTTTTTAACAGAAAAAAGGATGGAAACTATTGCGGTGCATTACCCCATGCATGTTAACATGTATCACATTTAAATAGGCTTATAATGAACCACATAACAGGTATGGAATTGCAGCATTTTTTTTCAATTCGGTGCACCATAACACACACATATGATCCATATCTGTGTATTAAAAAGTGCGCTGGATAGGTGCATTAAGCTGCCATTCAATGAAACCACAATGCACCGCACCTAGCTTCAGTGTGTTTTTCTGTGCAATTACTGAAATACAATAGTCTAGCTGTGTCCTTATAGCCCCCCTGTTGATAACTGGAATTTGACCTGCAAGTTCAGCAAACACTCCTCTCCTACGCCCGGCTTGTATGAGGTTTGGTGTTGCTCCTTTATTTTCGCATTGGCTTTGCTAGATCTGCCAATATCTGCAACTGTGATCACACAGTGTGAGCGCTGGGTATCAAGAGTTCTTCCAAATTCTTAAGTATGAATGGGCCTTTAGTATGTTGCTATTAGCAATCAAAGGGTAACCTAGGTGTGGTCTGCGACTGAACTCAGGTAACCCATAAAAAAACGTTCATGTCAGTTTATATTCAAAGAGCTAATTTACATGTGCAGCCATGACTGCCTCCCCTTTTAAAAGCAATCTGAGGTGGATGGCTGTTCAGAGGCATTTGAGGCCGGATTCACACTTGTTCAGTGCAAATTTCAGCTCTGTTATCTCTGCAGAGAGGTAAGACAACTGTTCAGCAGATCAGCTGCGAATTTGGAGACCTGCGAGAGGGAAGAGGGAGGGGGGAAGTGTATTAAGTAGAATGAGAGAAATCCTGAAGAGAAATGAACACATCTGCAAACCAGATGCGTTCCCATAGAAGATAATGGGCCTGAATTCGCACCTGAGCCGCACCGCAATGCCTAGAAAACGCACAAGTTTTTTTGGCAATGCGCAGTGCGAATGCATAGCACATATGTGGACCAACCTCATTGAAAACAATGTATTTAGAAATGTTCTGCGAATTGGATGCGTTTAAGCCGCACTCAATTCGCATAGGTGTGAACCCGGCCTGACAGGTGGTTTGGAGGCAATATATTGGAAACATTGGAAGCCTACTGCACCACTTTAAAGCTGCAAGTATTATACATAGTTGCAGAATGGTTGAAGCACAACCACATTCACTCGAAAGGGTCACATTTGGCAGGATACTGTACTGTACAGTTCCTTGTGTAGCAAGGTATTACCCTTGCAAGCATCCTAAAGGACTGCGATTTTCACTTTGAATATAAGTTGGCTCCCTCTGGTGTTGGTTTCATGCTAGTTCGTTACAACTTGTTTGGTTCAGTTACCCAGAGACAAAGACTCTATTACAGTAGGTAGCACAGAGACTATGTTGCCCACAAGGCTACTGTGGTACCAGAGGGCAGTGTGCCGCGCATGGCTTTATGGGAGGACTTATTTAAGATGAGCGTGCCCTCAGCTCTCTCGGGACGCCATCTTCAAGCCTGCAGGAGGCCTGTGCTGAGGACTGCTGAAAGTTTCCTAGGCCCGAGGAGCCTGGGCCTACAGTGACTGAGGGCGGACCGCCTAGCCAGAGAGGGATCCTTGCTACAGCCTCGCTGATCAGACCAGAGATGGACCGCTCCACAGCATCCGGAACCACCTGTCCACCTGTCCACGGCACCTTATGGGCAGCTGCATAGAGGACTGGGGATCACGAGTTCCAGAGAGGTTGAGAGCCAAGAAGTCCAGACGGATCAACCCGGAGAGGAATGGCCACATTTGGTGAGAGGGCACTTGCCTATCCACTTAGTTAACTTAGTCACAGAAGGTTGGGTTGTTTATAGTTCCACCCGCATGTGCTGACATTTGCAGTGTCACAAGCAGGGATACACCTCTTCACCAAGTCTCATGTAAACAATAGAAAACACAACGTAATGCAATCACTTATATTAATCACATAAAGTCACAACGGTAAGGCTAAAAAATACTAACGCGAAAAAACGCTATTGACAAGAGTTGAAAGGCTCACTGCAAAGCTACTGGTGTTTTTATAACGTTATTTTAAGTGCATGAGGCCTTAAAGGGTTTGTAAAGGAATTTTTTTTTTATCTTAATAGCTTCCTTTACCTTAATGCAGAGCTGTTTTCATGTCCTCCATGTTCATTTTTGCTCTCAAGTTGCTGTAATTCTTCTCTGATCTCCACACTTCCTGGTTGTCTGTTTCCTGATAACCACAGTCCTGGGAGCTTTCTCTCTGTGGTCACTAATCAAGGAGGTGTGATTACTGTGTGTCTAATACCCCACAGCACCAATCAGTTTCATTTTTCAAACCATCACTGCCCTGTATTGGCTCTGTGGCTCTGTACAGCACAGGCAGGAAACAACATGCAAAAACGAAACTAGAAACTGCAGGTACATTATATGATTGATTTTTATCTAGTTTTAATCATTTTTAAAAAGGAATCAGTTAACTATTATGTCTCTATACCCTGTAAACAGTAATTTCAGCAAAATGTTTATTTACAACTCCTTTAATGCAAGGAGCTTTCTTCCCAGTGACCTACATTGTGTTGAGGTCGTTCTTTCTGCTGACCACAAATGTAAGGAACATTCTCCCCACTCACTTCAAATATAAGTTGCCCAACTGTGTAAAAGGGCCTTTTCCCCCGGTGACTACCCTGGACTGTGTAGGACCAACAATTAAAAATAAAGATGGTCCTTATATACTGTATAGATTTTTTTTTTTTAAACGGTAAATGGGAGATCTGGAGTCTTTTTGACCCCAGATCTCTTAATGACCTGTCATGCTTATTTTTATTACAAGGGATGTTTACATTCCTTGTAATAGAAATAAAAGTGATCAAAAAAAAAAAAAATTAAAGGGACAATGTAAAAATAAAAAATAAGTAAAATAAATAATAATAAAAAAAAACGTGAAGCGCCCCCTTCAAGCTTGTGCGCAGAAGTGAGCGCATACGTAAGTTGCGCCCACATATGTAAACAGTGTTCAAAACCACACATGTAAGGTATCGCCACGATCGTTAGAGCCAATTCACACAGGGGCGGCACGACTTTGCAAGCGACTCGGCAAGGCGATCCTTGAGGCAACTTGAAAAATTACTTCTGTATTGAAGTCAATGCAAGAAGCTTAGAGTCGCCCCCAAAGTCGTACAGGAACCGTTTTCTAAGTCGGAGCAACTTGCGTCGCTCCTATTAGAGCGGTTCCACTGAATACAGCGGACCGCGATTTGGCAGGCGGCTGAGTCTGACAGGTCGCCCCTGTGTGAACCGGCTCTTAGGCCTGGTTCACACTGGTACGATTTGAGATGCGATTTGAGATGTCAAATCGCATCTCAAATCGGCGGCATTTTCTGGCAATTGTCAGCAATGGCACCGTCCTAATCGGTGCGACGCCGCATCTGCGGCACGGCACCGATTTCAAAAAGTTGTTCATGTACTACTTTTTGCGATTTCGGGCCTGCGATCTACATTGACATCTGGGCAGAAACCTGCGGGACTGCCAGCGGGAGTGAAATCGAAATGAAATGAAAAACAAAATGAAATCGAAATTGTGCGAGTTCAGCTGAACTCGCACGGCTTCACTCCCGCAGCCCAGTGTAAACCTGGGCTTAGAGTGAGAGCAATAATTCTAGCACAAGGTCTTTTCTGTAAAACTAATTAGATAACCTGTAAAAAAAAAAAATGAAAGTGTCGCCTATGAAGATTTCTTTATGTATCATAGTTTGTCGCCATTCTACAAGTGTGTGCAATTTTAAAGCATGACATGTTAGGTATCTATTTACTCAGAGTAACATCATCTTTCACATTATACAAAAACATTGGGCTAACTTTTTTTTTATTTTTTATATAAATTTATTTAAAAACAATGTACTGAAATGTGCAAATACAGAGTGATATAAAATATTGCAATGACCACCATTTTATTCTCTAGGGTCTCTACTTGATAGATAGATAGATAGATAGATAGATAGATAGATAGATAGATAGATAGATAGATAGATAGATAGATAGATAGATAGATAGATAGATAGATAGATAGATAGATAGGGCCAGATCCACAAACAAATACGGCGGCATATCCCCAGATACGCCGCCGTAATTTCAAATCTGCGCTGTGGTATCTTTGTTTTGTATCCACAAAACAAGATACGCCATTTTTTTGCGTACATACGCCGTCTTACGCCATTCTATTTAAGTTTCATATTTACGCTGGACGCTAGGAGCACTTCCGTATATTTTCCACGTCGAATATACAAATGAGCTAGATACGACGATCCACGAAACGTAGGTACGTCCGGCGCAGTGTTTTTACGTTGTTTGCGTAAGCGTAGGTCCGGCGTAAAGTTACCCCTGCTGTATAGAGGCGTACGTAATGTTAAGTATGGATGTCAGGCCAGCGTCGATTTTTCCGCCGTTCACGTCGTAAACCATTCGCGAATAGGGAATTGCGTAAGTTACGTTCACGTTGTTTTCATTGACTATTTTCTACGTGATTTCACGCATGCGCACTGGGATATCTCCACGGACAGTGCATGCGCCGTTCAAAAAAAACGTCCTTTACGTGGGGTCAAGCTGATTTAAATGAAATCACGCCCACAGCTTTATAATTTGAATTGCGCAGCCTTACGCTGCAACAATTACACTACGCCGCCGTAAGTTACAGCGGAAGGTGTTTGTGGATAAGTATACGCCGCTGTAACTTACATCAGCGTAGTGTAACTTAGATCGGCTACGCCAGCGCCAGTTCTTTGTGGATCTGGCCCATAACATTTGGGGGTTCCAAGTAATTTTCTAGCAAAAAATACAGATTTCTACCTGTAAATAACAAATGTCAGAAAAAGACCTGGGGCCAGATTCAGGTAGAGTTACGCCGGTGTATCAGTGATAAGCCGGTATAACTCACACTTTGCGCCGGCTTATCTGTTTTCTGTATGCAGAAAACAAGATACGCCGGTTTGCAGCAAAGATCCGACAGGCGTAATTGTATTACACTGTCGGATCTTAAAGGCAGTTTTAAAATGGCTGCCGGGGGCATTCTCGCTGATTTACGCCGAGAATATGTAAATCAGCGAGATACGGCAAGTCACGAATGTACGCAGGCCCGACGCAGTCACTTTACGACGTTTACGTAAGGGTTTTCCCAGCGTAAAGATAAAGCAACAAAAAGCAGGCGCATCCTATGTTAAGTATGGACGTCGTGACCGCGTCGAATTGGAAAAGTTTTACGTAGTTTGCATAACTCGTCCGTGAATGGGGATTGACGTCATTGACGTTCACCTCGAAAACACCGTCATAATTTGGAGCATGCGCACTGGGATACATTGACGGCTGGCGCATGCGCAGTATGTTCGCCGCGGGATCGCGCCTATTTTAAATACTACACGCCCCCTACCCACCCAATTTGAATTCCGCCGGCCCATTTACGCTACGCCGTCGCAACTTTAGGAGCAAGTGCTTTGTGAATACAGTACTTACGCGTAAAGTTTCGGCGGAGTAACGTAAATGAGAACCGTTACGCCGGAATAAAGAACCCGCTCGCCATCCTGAATCTGGCCCCTGGTCTGTTTTTTAGGTTGGTGGTTCTCAGATGCAATGTAGTTTCGCTTTAATTATAATCCTCATTTTTTTATTTTGTCCTTGTTAAGTGTAAAAAAAACATGCATGTTACTATAAGCAGAAGTTCCAGCTTGTGCTTTCTCAGCTCCTAACACTTTTTACAGTTTTGTAATAAAGATTAGGCAAAACAAATTTGTTTTCCCAACTTTATCAATGTGAAGTTTAATGTGTGAGTGCTGGTTGCTAAAGACCATAGTTTGGGAAAAAAAATATTTTACCCCTTTTGTGTAACAACTAATAAATGTCGATATTTGTTATTTTGAATTGCCAAATTGTTTTATTCATGTGCACATTGCTAAATGTGCTGATGATCCTATTAGAACTTGTTCACGTTTGTTTTGTGTGTCACTGTTTCTTTAAGATTCCCTCCCCCTCTGAGAGCTGTGACATCAGCTGCACCTGATCCTGATATAAAGGACAGGTACAAGGATCCGTTACACACCTGCCTGTCTCACGGAGCTAGTGACCAAGCCCCGGAAAAGAAAAAAAAAATAACATATTTTATGTTGAGTATATTGTACTTTCAGGGCTGACCTGGGCAGTCATCCAGAGAGAGCTTTCAGCCAGAAACAAAGCTGATCAAGCGAGAGCACCAAGAGGTACTGGAAAGCCAAAACATTGCTCCCGGCCAAATCAGAAGGTTGTGGAAGAAACTACACAGGAGCTTTGCACTGGGAAGAAACAAAGGCAACTCACTAAGACAACAATCTAGGACATTTTCTGTGGTGAGTACTCTTCTTTGTACAAGTAAATAAAAGGCAACCGCCACAGCAGGAATTTCCTAAGGAGACCCAAACCCCAGTGCACAGATACTGCTCACTCTTTTGTGCATTTGATACATCTGGATTAGCATCATGTCTATGGGACTTGAGATATTAGGTGTGGCCCTGTCCATTCTCGGCTGGCTTGGTGCTGTCGTTGCTTGTGCTCTTCCAATGTGGAGGGTGACTGCCTTTATCGGAAATAATATTGTGGTGGCTCAGATCATTTGGGAAGGACTGTGGATGAACTGTGTCGTTCAAAGCACAGGGCAGATGCAGTGTAAAGTCTACGACTCCCTACTGGCTCTTCCTCAAGATCTTCAGGCCGCTCGTGCCTTAATAGTTATCTCCATTGTCATTGCGGTCGTCGGAGTCCTGATCTCCATCATTGGAGCAAAGTGCACCAACTGTGTTCAAGATGAGTCAGCAAAGGCCAAGATCATGATTGTCTCTGGGGTCATCTTTATTCTTTCGGGGCTCATGACGCTTATCCCCGTATCCTGGTCAGCAAACACAGTTATTCGTGATTTCTACAACCCGCTAGTCGTGGATGCTCAAAAGAGGGAGCTGGGTGCCTCCATGTACCTTGGGTGGGCAGCCTCTGCTCTTCTAATGCTTGGGGGTGCTATGCTATGCTGCACTTGCCCACCAAAACAGGAGAAGTACCCTGCATCTAGAGTGGCATATTCAGCAGCCCGATCAACAAATCCTGGATATGACAGAAAAGACTATGTCTGAAGAGGAAACAATGGACATGGAAGACTTTCGTAGCTCGAAGCTCAAAGACTTTCAATGGACACGGAAGACTTTGATATCAAGTGGCAAGAATGAGCAGGTGAATTGCTTATGGAGAGGAGTGGGAAGTAGACATGGCTGACATATAGACTTTTATAAACCTTCTTCTACATGCTGTTATTATTAGTACATTTTTTTTATATAACACATAATATACATATACAGCATTGGCTCTTTGTGTGTACGTGAATATACAGGAGACATGAATGGATGCTTTCTATTGTCGTGGCATTGGGTGAATATTCTTGAACTGGGAGGGGCAAGTCTTCCTGGCAGAGATGAGGTGGCTTAAGTAATATAACTCTTTACATCCCAAACTGTCGGGTGAACTGTCTACTAACAGAACAATGCACTGTTGTTTGATTATAGCACCATTACCCACTGGGGAACCTTACCTGCTTGTGGTTTCCTAAAGTTTAGAAAACACTAGATGAAGAAAATGCTGTTTTCACAAGGGAAGGACAGTGCATGACTTTGTATATTAATATTTGAGAGCTAATAAATTGTTCAATATTTCTGCTATACATCGTGCACCATATTTATCAGACATCAACAAAACAAAATGTACAATTTAATTTGTTCTATGTCTTATAGCGGGAAAAAAAATATTATAACTGGAGCACATTTATTTTGTTAACCATACCAACCAATCAGGTTTTAGAGTTTGGTTCTAAACTTGAAAACAAGCTATAAAATGAGATTGGTTTCTATGGGTAACAACTCTATTTCCTTGATCTATTGTTGATAATAAGTAAGCCTATGAGACTGGTAGATGTTCTTTTCTTTACTGCCATTGATGATGAACAATCAACATTTGCAGCCTCTCTAAAGTAGTTAATGTAAAAGATAAAAAGAACGCTATTCCAGGAATTAATTCAAGTGAGTTTATTCACTGAGTACAAAGCAAGGACCCTCGATCAGGACTTGACAAAAGTTTTCAGGACAAAATTTGTTGCCTTGCTGTACAGGAATTAACCTACTTGTGTGCCTACTGGATTTGTTGTATTCTTCCACTCTTTTCCTAGGCTACTTTGAGGTATTTATAACAATGCGCATGCTCCTATCTGTGACTGCATCTGTAGGCCTTTTCTACAATAGCCTGTCGAAATGTAATTGTAGAAGGCAAGAAAACCTTCCCAGGATACAGAAACCAAACCTGCTAAACAATGGCAGTTTATGAAAAATGCATGTTCTCCAAGACCTATACCACCTCTTATGGATCCAGTTTTACCAAACAATTTTAAAGAATGCTAAAAAAGCATGATTATTTTACCGTATGTTGAATGATTTTTAATGATACAATTTGATCTTACACACGTGGCGTTAGTCATACTTACCACCCTGAAAACAAATCTTACGTTTCAGTTTGTCTTTACTTACTGCACATCTTCTTTTGTTACCAAGAAAACATTTACTCTTAGGGATTTATATTTAAATGTATTGCCTACCCATTCTCTCCGCCCCTTTCCCAGTTTTTTTTTTTTACAACATAGGCTTACTCTTTTAGAAAGCTATGTGGCAAAATAATGGGATTCCTGTTAATGAATTACAGCCATTTTTTCCATCCATAAATGAACTGGTAACACATTAATATGCACTCCCTGATAAAAGAAAAAAAAAAAGTTTCAAACTGTTAGAGTTTAACTACTTTCAGTCTTATCACTGCCAGGGTGACCTACCATCATGTCAAATGGCGGGCTATTATGAAAGGACATTTATGTGTGGCATTATGTTCCACCATTAATTGAGTGCTATAGTGTTTTCTGCAGTTGTGTTAAAAGCATGTTGAATATTCAGTTACAGAGAGACGTTAGTCTCCAACAGGCTTGGCAAACTTACAGTTCTATCTTGAATGTTGGATTTACCAAAAGGGATTTTCAACTTTTTTGCATTTTATTTGTGTAGTGTTGATGTACGCGCCCTGGTCTGGTTGAAGTGCAGTGGTTTGCTTTGCCCTGCTTAAAGGGGTTGTAAAGGTTCATCTTTTATTCTCTAAATAGATTCCTTTAAGCTAGTGCATTGTTGGTTCACTTACCTTTTCCTTCCATTTCCCTTCTAAATGTTGTTTTTCTTTGTTTGAATTTCTCACTTCCTGTTTCTCCTCAGTAAGCTTTCCACCATAATCTGAGCGGTGGAAAGTCATTTAGAACAGCTTACTGAACACCTTACTGAGGTACATCACGTCGTTGTGTTCTACGTCACCGCGTTCTGGTCCGAGGGGATTTCGGTCCGATGGTGTGTACGCACATCAGACCAACAGACCACTTCAGCCTTGTCCGATGAAAACGGTCCGTCGGACATGTTTCATCGAACATGTCTAATCGTGTGTACGCGGCCTTAAAAGGGAAATTGAAGGAAAAGGTAAGTGAACAAACAATGCACTAGCTTAAAGGAACCTATTAAGAAAATAAAAAAACGAGCCTTTACAACCCCTTTAAACATTTCTGTTAGAATTATCAGTATGCGATCCACTTACTGTTCCCAACACATAATAAAGGTATATTTTTACTACAGCAAATGCAGACTTGCTTTTTAGTAAAGCAACTGGTACAAGCCTAATTACATTGGATGGTGATTGATTGCTGAAGTATACACCATTATAATCCTTATAGCTGCCTACTAATAAAAGGCAGACCTTATTGTGAATTGGGATTCATAATACCCTAAAATTGTGGTCATGTGAACAATATATTGTTTTAGCATTGTGAAGATGTAATAGGTCATAATATGAGGGTCTCATAGCATAGCTATAAACTTAAAGCTTACATGTGGTTAACAGCCATAGAAAGATGGTTAGAAAAGGGCATTCCAAATACCAGCAGTCTTTACTGGACCCCAGTTGTGACCAGGGACTAACAGAAGCCCCACAATAACATAACTGGTAGAAGAATGCTTTTGGTAATGAAAATTGTCGGTATACTCCTAAATGTCATCACTGTAAGCAGGCCAGTGAAAATGCTGCCTTATTCTTTTTTTTGTGTCTGCCAGAACACAGATACCTGGCACATGATCATATGCCCTAAAGGCAACACCTGTTCTTTGCAAATTAACTGTATATTCATTTCAATGCATTCATTTGGGAAGCCTGGGCCTTGTTCAGGTCTACCAGTCCCTGTGTTTCACTGTAAAGTATATGAAGTGTTTCATAGTTGTCTATATAAATTCAAGGTCTTCTTATCTCCTGCTTTACAACAGTTCCAGTCTTTGCACTGGCACGTGTGGCACTGAAGGGATAATAGACAAACAAAATGTTGCTCAACTGACTTCCCGTGACTTCACATTTTCTAATCGAAAAATTAGATTCATTGATATAGAAAACCTATTAAAATGTGTTTACTTTGTAACTTAACACTGGTTAGAAGTACTGACCACCACTTTGTATACACTATCTTTGTTTGTGGTAAAAAAAAAACTTTTTAGTAAAATATGTTCTTTTATCATGAGTTTGATTGTTCTTTTTTGTATAATTTTATGCTTCTTTCCCTTGAAGTTTGCTTCATAGTTATTTATTGTAAATTGAAATATTTAATAAATCCAACACACACACACTCATTAAAATTTCTTGCTGACCCCAAGATTAGAAATCGTCAAGGCTGAGTTCACACTAAAGCAGGGAGTGGCTCACAGCAGGGGGTCTGGTGCGTCTCCATTTACCGGTTCAGTCTGAATTTTTGTTGGATTCGGACCTGAAACGGACCAGGAGATGCACAGGACTCTGCTCCGTAGAGAGGTGGTCACAATCTGCTGCTATGCAAATTAAATGCAGGGAAACCCACATCCAGTTTTCAATAGTGTGAACCCAGCCTAAAGGTCCCTAGAATGAAACATATGAATCCTATCTTTTACTAACAATAATTATAACGAATATGCAGCAAATGCATCAACTCCAGTATTAAGTTATGTGAATAAAATAGACATTACAACCTACTATGGCAGGGCATTTTACAGCTTTACCACCCTTAGAGCCTGATTTATTAAAGCGGAGTTCCACCCTAAAGTGGAACTTCAGCTCATCAATTGACATCTTTCGGGGGGAAGAGGGACAGGATACCTGTCTGACAGGTATCCTTTCCCACTTCTGGGTGCGTCAGACGCGGATATTCACGTCACGGCTGGGGCTCCCTCCTTCTTCCTCGACCACCAGGCCAGTAGGAGAGAGGAGCGGACCTCACGCATGCGCAGTAGAGTTCTACACTGCCGGTTTCCCTTACTGCCGGTTTCCCTTACCCGCAATGGCACCGACAACACCCGACAGCTGATGGAAACACATTGCTGGGCTCCAGGACAGGTAAATGTCCTATTTTAAAACTGAACACAGAATAACGTCACCTCCCATTTCAGCTTAAAGTGCCCCCCCCCCCCAAAATAAAATAAAAATAAAAGCCAGCAGCTACACATACTGCAGCTGCTGGCTTTTATTTTTATTTTATTTTTGGGGGGGGGGCACTTTAAGCTGAAATGGGAGGTGACGTTATTCTGTGTTCAGTTTTAAAATATGCGGGCATGTAAAGAAGAAGCTCCATTGTTTTCTCATTCCAATGGCATAACTATACAGGTCCAGGCTCCAATGTAAACTTCGGTTCAGGACCCGTTCCTATTTTGTACAAAGCAATATTCCCAACACACACATTCCTGAAAATGGCTGAAGAGTGAGTGGGTGCTGTAGAGACCAAAGCGGAAAGACTTCAATGCAAGAAATATGTCACTAGCATACCGAGAACTAGCAGAAGATAGCATTGGACCCTTTTGTGGAGTTCCCTGGGGTGCTGGGGACATATCTCTATTCTCTTGTCCTCCTATTTAGTGTCCCAGCTTCTGTTATTTCCCTACTTTACTGCATGACCCCTCCTGCTTTGTTGCAATAAATACCAGTAGACAGGATAACGCAGAGAATATGATTGGAGTGTGGCTGAAATAAGTAGCCATAGCTCAGGAAAGTGGCAAACTCTTCCCAGGCATCTCCTTCTGTTATACACACTTATGGGAGACATTTTACCTGCAGAAGAATTTGTGTTTCTGGCCATCCAGATTTGTAATATACATACTACCACATACAGAAGAGCTATCTGGAAGGGCAGTAGACCTGATTTTCTCTTGCAGCAGTTAAAACCTAATGCTAAATATGCAAAATTGCAATCCTCAACATCAGATGAAAACACATCTAATTTCCAGAGCAGTCACCAACAGACTTTCCAATCCAGCATTCCTGCCCCTCCGTCATTCAATACAGCATCATTCAACCACTTGTCATGGCTAATAATTAATAAATCAATGCATTAATTTGTGTTTTTGTGCTCGGAGTTAAGCATTAAACTTGTTACTATGGAGTTGATTTACTAAAAGAAAATAGACTGTGCACTCTGCAAGTGCAATTGCTCCAGAGCTTAGTAAATGAGCAGAAGCTCTGCCGACTT
Organism: Rana kukunoris; assembly: GCA_029574335.1. Lineage (NCBI taxonomy): Eukaryota > Metazoa > Chordata > Amphibia > Anura > Ranidae > Rana > Rana kukunoris. The sequence goes on along the minus strand of CM056050.1, from coordinate 497,066,279 downwards.
CCAAATTTCCAATTATGTTCAAGCAAAGCTGTTTTGTTTTTCTTGCACGTGATTGGGTATTCTTTGCAAAGTGAAGCTTTAACACACTTGGAGAGTGCAATTGCACTTTGCAATGTGCACAGTCTATTTGCCTTTAGTAAATCAACCCCAATGTGTCCAGAAGCGGCCCTGGTAATGAGAGCTCTGTGCTTAAATTCACAAGTCTATACTGCTTTTAAGAATCCTACTCTTACCACTGGATTCATCATTTACTATTACAATTATTTAACGTAATATGGATTCTATGACAGATATTTAAAGGCAACGGGTTCAATTCCACCAATAATGATGATAAATCTGCATGAATCGCTGTCTATTTTTGATTTGCCTAAAAATCTGCATGAATCGCTGTCTGATCTTCAGAAATGTACACATTTCCAAAATCCCGGAAAATTTGATTTGTGAATGTCTTGATTCTCTATAAACAAAAAAATCTACAAATATATATTTTAATCAAATACCTGTATTAGAGAGCTAATGAGAATAATTATGAATCTGATATGAATGTACAATGTATATGTAAAGCGCTGCTTAAATTGACAGCACTATAAAGTACCTAAATAATAATAATAAGTACCAGAAAAAGAATGCATAGCAATGCAGGACAAAGCATATAAACCTGTGTGTTAACTACAGTAGTTTTGCATTAAAGCATAGTAAAATGTCCATTCTACCCCTCAGTGTTGCAATGCATAGGTGTCAAGAGAGCCCCAGTAAAGGCGAATCACCATCTGTGCTATGTTCAGTGGTCAGTCTATTCAAATGAAATTAAGGTTATTTACGAAATGCAAATCCACATTTCACTACAAGTACAAACTACAAGTGCAAAGTGCACTTGAAATTGCACTGAAAGTGCACTTGGAAGTGCAGTCGCTGTAGATCCAAGGGGGACATGCAAGGAAAATAATAAACAGCATTTTAGCTTGCACATGACTGGATAATAAAATCAGCAGAGCTTCCCCTCATTTCAGATCTACCCCCAGATTTACAGCAGCTGCACTTCCAAGTGCACTTTGCACTTTTAGTTTGCACTTGTAGTGCAAAGTGGATTTATCTTTCGTAAATAACCCCCTAAGTCTATTAGGCTAATTCATCTGCTGGCTGTTAAAGCGGTTGTATACCCAAAAACACATTTAAAAAAAAAACCTGCAAGACAAATGCATAATGAGCTAGTATGATTAGCATGCTAGCTCATTATGAATTACTTATCTTAGATCGAAGCCCCCGCAGCGATCCTCGTTCCTCTCCTCCGCCATGATACCTGGAGTTACTTCCGGGTATTGCCACTACGGCGCTGTGACTGGCTGGAGCGGCAAAGACGTCACTTCTGCACAATGCGCGTGGAACCGGCACGATCCCTGCGCAATCGCGAGTTTCTGCCACTTTCACATTCAAGGCCCAGCACGCTCAGTGAGCCTGCGCCGTTGTCTTGGTAGACATTGGTGCCTGATTTTCTGCAAATATCTTCTTAACCATGTAGGTTAAGGAGATATTGCAAGCATCTACAGGTAAGCCTTAATGTAGGCTTACCTGTAGGTGCAAGTAGTATTAGAGGGTATACAACCACTACTAATATATCTGAGAGGACTCCAGGAAAGAGAGTTTTAATCGTCTCAAAATCAGTTCTATCTCTTGAACTACCCACATTGGGCCAGATTCATGAAGAGTTAAGCTGGCGGATCCAGTGATCCGCCAGCCTAACTGTCACTTTAAGCCGGCGTTTCTGTTTTCTATAACCAGAAAACAAGAAACGCCGGGTTGGAGTTCCGATGCGATCGGCGTAATTGAATTTCGCCATCGCATCGTTACTTCAACTTAAAAATGGCGCCGGGGGCGTTCCCGCTGATTAACGCTGAAAAAATATGTTAATCAGCGGGAGTCGGAAATTCACGATCGTTTTCGGGCACGACGCAGTGACTTTACGACGTTTCCGGAAGCGATACGCGACGTAAAGATAAAGCAGCCCCCTAGTGGAATATCCTATGTTAGGTATAGCCGTCGTCATCGCGTCGACACGACGATCGTAAAAAACAAATCGCGTCGTTTGCGTAAAACATTCATGAATGGGGACGTGACGTCATTGACGTTCACTGACAGAACTTGGAGCATGCACACTGGGATGCATTGACACTCGACGCATGCGCAGTACGTTCGCGTTCGCGGGATCGCGCATAGTTAGCGCATACGCGCTACACGTTACCTACGTACCCGCCCAATTTGAATTCCGCTGGCTCATTTGATTCGATGCGCTGCCGCAACTTTAGGAGCAAGTGCTTCCTGAATAACAGCAGCGCTTCGGAAAAAGCATTCCTAAAATTTCGGCAGAGTAACGCAAATGAGAAGCGTTACTCCAGAGCAAAGATGCTTTGATCTACCTGAATCTGGCCCATTGTGTTTCCACTCTTTTTATTGCACAAGTGGTTGTAGTCAGTGTGTACACCTGAAAACCCAGCACAGAGAACTCATCACAAGAGTCTCCAATAGATATAATAAGCTATAATGAAGTTTATCTCTCCAGCATCTATCAAATAGTAAAATATTTGTGGTTGACTGCCCCTAAAGAAAACAGTGACGTCACCGTGACTCGCGCTGCGCACCACGCCTCGCTTCCAACCAGTAACATGTAAGTTGATGCTGTTGTCTATTACCTATTAAAGCTATTTGTCGCTTAACACGGATGCGCCCTCTTTTCTTTCTTTCTGCCCCTAAAGAAAAGGCAAACATACAATATGTAATACCCTATATTTGAATAAGTCATCCAGAAATTCAGGTTTAGGTTACAGAAAGTAAGCAAGACCTGGAAGTGCTGGGAATTACATAAGGAACAGAATGGTTAGTTTGCATATAATTAAGAAACTGAAATAATAGTCATAAGACAGACTCATAAAACCAGTTAGATTTTAATTATCCAAGTACGTGTTTGAAATATCTAGAGAACATGTTACAATGCACGGAACTAGCACAATCTACAGGAAATTCTGTAAAGGTTTTAAAATAAATACTTGGTTTAAAATGTCGGCATGGCACTTCTGATGTTTGAGTTTTCATTTCTTTTGAAGAATTAACTAAGAACTAAGCATAACTCCAAAGATTTTAGTATTTAATGTATCAGAGATTTTAAAGTAGGCTAAGAAAAAAAACAAAAGCATTCATAGGGGAAAAAAAGTTAGATAATGTACTGATCTTTCCCCAAGATTCTATAGTTCAAGGGGGGGACTTCATCATCTTGCCAGGGAATGCTGAGTCCTCTCATGGGACTCTCAGGTGGTCACATTTAAAAAGCAAATCTTGACTTTCAGGTGGAGGATCTGCTTGCACATAACTTTCAAGTATGAAAATGTAGAAGTTTTAGTAAGAGAAGTCATTTACCTGTAAAAATTGGGTAGAAATAAATATAATTCTATATTACAGCCATGTATGCTCATTAAGGTTCTATTTTCACCTTTGATGTATGTTGTTCCTGCGTTTGGTCAAGGCAGCCCATTTACTTTGAATGGATCTTTAAAGCCCAACTCAGGACTATATTTAATATTTTGTTTAAAGTGTCCCCATGGTGATCCAGAAAAAAAAGCAGCTGAAGCTACTACAATACTCACCTTTAATTCGGAGCAGTTCTCCTCAGTACACCTTTTTTGCCTTCAGTCTTACGAGTTAAAGGGGTTGTAAAGGTTTGTTTGCCTTCAGTCTTACGAGTTAAAGGGGTTGTAAAGGTTTGTTTGTTTTTTGGAAAGAAACCAAATTACGTTTAGAAATCCTTAATAAGGAAATTATTACTAACAAACAAACCAAGTTCAACAAGGACAAGTCTGCATTCATGGAGGGCCATGCATACAGATGGCCAACAGGCCAGACTGGAAGGAGAAACCCTAGACGCAATCAGTATAACACCAATCCCAACCTAGAAGCTGAATCTGACTCCTCAGCTTCCTCTATGGTCTCCCAGTCTAGTAACTCAAGATTATCGACCATATCGGGAGGGCCCTCAACCCGTAAAAGATTGAGATATGGTGGAGTAACCCCTCCCCCTATTAGTTCTAAAAAAGATAAGAAAGCCATGAAGGGCACTAAGACTCGTGTGCCAGTCTCACGGGACCTAGTTGACACCAATACCCTGATTGATCCAGCTGCTATTTCCACCTCACTCCATGGGGCAATTCCTAAAGTCCTCAATTCTACACTACTGACAAACAAATACACTAAAATCAATGAGGAGGCCATTTTTTTTAGATCTAAAAAAACAACAACAGGGCAATCTGGACACTTTTGTCCTCAAAACCATCCAACCACTTCCACCACCACTACAACCAACCCCACTCAAAGCACATGTCTAAACATCATTAACCTTACCTCTCATTCACTTTCAGAGGAGCAATCCTCGGTGTTACAATTAGGTTTGGGCTTTTGCCCACTCGACCCCCTCAAAATTACCTATACCATCAAAGATCTCTATCTTTTTGCTCGCAATCTTACATACAAGTACATTTTTGATCATGACCGTTCCCTGGTTGTCCTGGAGCATGAGCTCGCGGACCGGACGAAACATTTCACCATGAATGAATTCCGGGCACTCCGCGACCTGATGCTCCTATATGATGAAAGCAACCCGGATGAAACGGATTCTTCCATTTCTCCAACACCCATCTCAAACATCTGTAAACCACAAAAGCCCTTTCGCCTTCCATCTCATCGTTTCCCTGACCTTATGACATGCCCAGCTATCTGGGCCTTTGTCAAAGCTACCATTCGGGACCTAAAACGCCAAGAATGGCACAGTATCACCCCTAACCTGACCACCAGTCAAACCAAAGCCTTAAAATCCCTTCAGAAATGTACAGACCTTGTGATTAAACAGTCCGATAAGGGCGGCAACATAGTCCTGATGACACATGATTTCTATCAGAAAATGTGTTTATCCATTTTAAACAACCCTCAGTGGTATACCAGAATTTCGTCAACTATAGTTTCTACCTTTGCTGCAGAACTAAAAAATATCTGTACTGAAGCCTACTTCCTTGGTCTTATTGACAAAGACACCCTTGAATTCCTCATTCCCAAACATCCCCATCTCCCAACTTTCTACGCCCTCCCTAAGACACATAAAAGCTTAAAGAATCCACCTGGCCGACCTATTGTGTCGGGCATTGGTTCACTTACTGACAATGTCAGCAAATTTGTCGACGCATTTTTAATGCCTCATGTTACCAGTCTCCCGTCATATATTAAGGATACGTCCGATCTATTGAGACATATTGAGGGTACCCAGATCCCTCCCGACGCCTTGCTCGTGGCTTTGGATGTTGAGGCCTTGTACTCTAACTTCCCCAACGAGCAGGGCGTCGGGATGGCTGGTTCATTCCTTCACCAACAAGAAAACACCTCCTGGCCCCTCGTGGATTTCGTTTTACAATTACTTTTGTTTATATTGACTAAAAATCATTTTATCTTTCATGACGAGTTTTTTTTACAGACCCAAGGGGTCGCGATGGGGACCTCGTGCGCCCCAGCATATGCTAATCTATATCTAGGTGGCTGGGAACGCTCTCTTCATGTTAATCATATATTTTCTGAACATCTAGATAAGGTCCTTCTGTGGTACAGGTACATAGACGACCTATTTATTATCTGGACAGGGACCCCCGAATCCCTCCTTGAATTTGTCTCTCTACTTAATATTAATGAATTTAACCTTAAATTCACGGTCCAGTTCGACAATGGCCAGGTCCCTTTTTTGGACCTGTCCATTGTCAAACTACCGGATGGCACATTAAGTACCGATCTATATCGGAAACCAACAGCGGGTAATACCCTCCTTTACGCCACCAGTGCCCACCCTAAACCATTGATTAGAAGCATTCCTTTTGCTCAGTATCTACGGATACGGAGAAATTGCACACTCACTAGTGACTTTAAAACGCAGGCCAATGCCCTTCGAGATCGTCTTCTAGCCAGAGGCTATACCAAAAGCAACCTCAAAAAAGCATTTAATAGAGCTACATCTCGAACTAGACAATCTCTATTATACGATCCCCCTAAACCTAAACTAGCGAACAATGAAACTGTCAGATTCATTACCACATTCTCAGCGCATCACAATACACTTCGCAACATCCTGAATAATAACTGGCATATTCTCACTGACGATGTAACCCTCTCCAAACATGTCAAAACTAACCCTGAACTCGTGTTCCGCCGGGCATACTCCCTCAGGGATCGACTGACCAAAAGCCACTATGTGTCACAAAACAGGTCATCCCCCGACCCGAAGGGAACCTACCAATGTGGCGCTTGTTCACGTTGCCCCTGGGTCTGGGAGGGACAGTCCTACCACTTACCTAATGGAGAACTTTTTCGTCTATCTTTTTCTGCCCACTGTGGGACCAAGGGGGTGGTCTACCTGATGGTCTGCCGATGTGGTGCCTTCTACATCGGCAAAACCATCAGGGAATTTTGCCAAAGAATGGGTGACCACCTATATGACTCAGACAACGGTAAATTAACAACTATTGGACGTCATGTTGGCCTGTATCATCGCTATGACCTCTCTGTTCTACGTTTTATGGTTTTACAAGTAATTCCATTAAATCCACGAGGAGGTGACTGGAATAAATCCATCTTGCAAAGTGAGTGTCTCTGGATAGAGCATCTCAATGCCACAGTCCCTCCTGGCCTCAATGAGGTCAACTCCTATAAATGTTTTCTGTAAAATATTTAGTTACTTTCCTTTTACCTAAAATAACCCCGTCCTTCTTTCCTGCCCACCCCCTCCCTCCCCCCCCTTCCCCAACATGTTGTCCTTCCTCCCCTTCCCTGGGTTTCTGTTGAAGGCATCAACTATACCAATGAAATACTATCCGACTGTAATCGACTGCTGTTATGATATGTGTTTTTCTTTTATGTTTTAATTTTCTTTATATATACTCTATTACACAATGAATTCACCTAGGTCATCTGTATGGGTTGTGTATATTTCTTTGCCTTCCCCCCCCCCTTCTTCCCCCGCCCGTGACTGTCTGGACGTTTAAGGCTGTTACTCTCTGCCCATATGAAATGACATTTGAAACAAATCTCCTCTTTAATGACATTGTCTGTTTTTTTTTTTTTTTTTTAAATTGATTATACTTGTAAATTTAATTTAATTTTATTTTTCATGTTGCTTGTAAATCGGCGGCACCCCAGTGTAACCTGACTGTGGGGATTACCCTGGTTCTTTGGCAGCCTTGCTATAATGGGCAGCTCTCTTTCCCTCCCCCCTTCCCATTGAACCTATGGCTCGCGCTACTCCGTCCCGGGGGCGGGGGCTTTATCTCTAGCCCCCTCCTTGCGACTGACGACCTGGCTCTGCCATTGGGTCCTCAGATCGCACACTGACGTCACACCCACGTGGGATGCTGGTCCTTGGACGGATGATCACATCACGCTGCGTCTGCGACGTCACATGGGCGCCGCCGTCACCTGACGCCCCATGTGATCCGGGGAAATCTCACATAAGCAGCGATCTGCTTGCTTATGGTGAGATATGACAGGCTCTCCCTGGGGATACATATCGGCCATCACACCAAGGTAGGACACTCTCTAATCAATCGTTTTTTGCTTTAACATCTTTAGCCCTGCTAGTCTGTTACTAGCGGGTGTATTTTAAACTTAATTCGCCTTATATCCTATTTTGCAGTTATTTGCTTACCAGCGCCTTTGGCTCTCTTCATACCCCATAGGTTGCTACTTGCACCTATTAGTTTGTGATGCTGCCTTTCATCCCCAGTATTTTGTAAATTTTAAAACTTTTTTCGGGTAAGAACCACTAGATTATCCCCCTATATTATTGCTGGTGTATCCTGGGTTCCTCACATGTGCACCGCCCACTTGTCTTCCTTACACACACTTTCTCTTTGCTTCTTCTGTTACCCCGCCCAAACCCCCCCCCCCCCTTTTCCCCTTTATTACCCCCCTTTACCTCCCGTTTTTTACCTCCCTTTTCTGTTTTTTCCCCCTTTTTCTTCATTCCTCTCCCTTGTCCTTATTCTTTCCCCCCCACCCTCCCCCCCCCCCCTTTCCCTCCCCCTCTCCTCCCCTCCCTCTCCCTCGTCCACCACCAATCCTTCCTGAACTTGCTTTTTCTTCCCCATCCTCCCTTCTTTCCTTCTCTACCCCCCTATCCTTTTCATGCCACCTTCCCTCACATGTCCCTCTTACTTCCTACCTGGTCTTTTTACCTGTACCCCTCTTCTCCCCCTTGTTCCTTTTTTCCAACCCCGTTCCCTCTATCCCACAATTTCCTCTCTCCTTCCTTCTATCCTTGGCCATCCTTCCCCCACCATCCCTCACCTTTCCTCACCTAGTCTTTTTCCCTTCCCCTACCCCTCTCCCCCGTGGTGTCCCTCATTACATCTAGTAGCTGTATACCTATAAGCATTATTCTTTGCAACTTTTTACCCTTCAGAGCTTTTGTCAGCTTCCCCGGCGCGAGCCACTTTGTATTCTTTGTTGTTTGGGGGGCGCGTTTGTTGTCTGCTCATTCCGGGCCACCTGCCATCCCATGTGAGTATATCTTCACAGTCAGTCTAACACTGGTTTTGCTGCTTTGTTTCTTAAAATGTGTACACTTATGTAAATTTTGCTTGTTCTTCTTCATAAATATATGTATTTTATGTAGATCCTCCTGAAGAAGCGGTATCAACCGCGAAACCGGTCGAGGTCGCAGATTGGCTCCACGCATCTGACCAATACGGTTTTGCTTTGTTTTGTGTTATCTTAACAAACACCTTACTGTGTCCGAACTGTGAGGCCTGTCCCATCTTTTTATGATTGATGTATTGTTCTTTTTGTAATAAACCGTTTTATATGATATACGTCTCTCTATAAGTACCTTGAAAATCCCAACCAAATCCATACCGATCGATATAGTATAGACCAGTTTAGTGTCAAGCAGCTTTGCTGTCTCTATCTAGTTGGTCCTTCCCCCCTGTTTTCAAAACAACAAACATGTTATACTTAACTTCAACAGGGGGACCCCAGAAGAGGAGGATTGGGGCCCCTCTGTGCTCCTGGCTCCTCCTCTTCATGAGTGCCCCCACAGAGAGCTGCTTTCCATGGGGGCACTCGTGTGGGCACGCTCCCAATTCCTGCTCCTGTGTCCTTTGACACAGACGGCAGGATTTGGCCCAGCCTCTAGCCAATGGCTCCTGCTGCTATCAATCTATTTAATGAGGATCCGAGACAGCGGCTGGAGTGGCTGCACTTGTCCCTGTCACTAAAAAGATCAGGTTCAGGTAAGTAAAAGGGGGACTCTGGGAGCTACTGCACTACAGAAGGGTTTTCACCCTAATGCATAGAATACATTAAGGTGAAAAACCTTGAGGGTTTAATACCCCAAACGGCAGAGGACTATACAGTGATTAGGGTGTCATGGCCCTGCCCCAAGGGGGCATCACCATTGTGCCCTTAATTCACATTGTAGTTGTACACAGAGCAGCTCTGATGTCACCACATCAGCACTGCTACCTACATCGGCATGGCTCTCCTATACCAAAGAAAAGGCAAAGATGAAGAGGCCCCTTTTCGATCAGATGACCTGCCCTAAAGTACAACTAAAGGCAAAACAATTTGTTTCGTTTTGGACAAAGTGAAGATGCATTAGAGCACCTGTCAGTTTTTATTGCTGTCTGTGCCCCTGTTAGGAAGATTCACCCTCTCTATTTGTCCTGTTTACCATTATTATTGAAAGTGAAAGAAAATGTCAAATTTTGGGTTGTCCCCAGAAAAGTAATAGAGGGGAGATCTTGAAATGAGGGCACTACTTCTGGTGACTTTGTGGTCCCCAAGGGATTCTTTTAATTTGCAGGGATTTCCTCTCACTTCCTGTTATAGCTGTGTAACAGAAAGTGAAGGGAAATCTCCCCAATGGCACACAAATGGCAAAAAAATAAACTGTCAGGGGTTGTGACACTCCCCTACTCTATCCAAAATGAAAAAAGTTTTGCCTATAGTCCTAATTTAAAGCAGAGTTCCACCCAAAAATTGAACTTCTGATTTTCTGCCCCCCCCCTTCCGGTGTCACATTTGGGGCATCTTTCAGGGGGGAGCAGATACCTGTGTAATACAGGTGAGCGCATATGCGCATGCGTGAAAATACGCGCACACGTTAGCCGTTATTGCTGGCGCCAAATGGTCTTTATAAAGACAGCAGCTGCACTAGTGCAGTGCTGTCTGCCGGCGGGGATTTTGGTTTAATCGTGTGTACACAATCAAACCAATACGTCCCCAGCAGACAGATCTGTTCAAATCGGTCTGTCCGACAGATTTGAACAGATACATTTACTCGTCTGTACGGGGCCTAAGAAGGAGATCCAGGCGTAATTCTTTAAGGAGGATTGTCTCGTATTTGCAATCAGGGAGGGCCCGTGGCAGAGGTGTCTCCCTGAAGTTCATTCCAGGAGGGTCTGTAGCAGAGACTTTTCCTCAAGTCCAAGTTCATTCTAAGGAGGGTCTGTGGTAAAGACTTTGTCCTAAAAAGGTTCGAGTGATATTCCGGCTGCCAGGCCAGTGAGAGAGGCCTGTCCGGGTACGCTAAACCTACTCAGTCAGGAGTGGAACGGAAAGTGTTACGTATGGGAGCAGGACTGTTCCAAATACTAGGCCTGAATCTGCTGTTCTTCTTTCAAACTCTATCCTTTCATCACCAGTTCATTGTTTTTACCCGCCTGGGTAATAAAGAGCACAGAAAAGACACTTGTTGCGGGCATACTACTGCTATATGCACCATTCACCCCTAGGAATTCGGAAGAGCCACAAGGTAAATGTGCCACCCAAAGCATGACTATTGTAGTTTCAATGTGCAACCTTGCCCGTACCCCTCCCATATTACCCTTCCCCTTTTAATCAACCACCCTTCTTCCCTCCCCCATTTCCTTCCTTCCCAGTAACAAGACCGACACAGTATATTGGAGTAAAATTGGCCACAACAGCCATTTATTTTTATAACCAAATAAATATATATATTACCAAATCTTAGATAATAGGAATTTCCAACAATTCCAAACTTTATTAACAAACTCTTTACCAAAACACTTTTATTATTAACACCAGCCCCTATTGGTCTTTGACGGTAACTCCCATTAACCCTTTCCTTTTTACCACCGCACTACGGTACTATTTACCATACCAAGGCCCCCAGCCGACTCCAGCCCGGAGACACCCCTTTTAACCCACGGTGCACCGTCACCGTATTGCAGCAGACACCGTTCCACTGCAATAAACCCCATACGGGGCCCATCCCACCGATGAGCCCCCCGAACCATTTCCATTCCATCAGTTAACTGTCACCATCAAAGACCAAGGACACCGCTTCCGCTGTCGTGACGCACCTTTTCCAACCTGCAAAATAAGAAAACAAACGCACAACACCACATAAAACAACACAAGGGAGGGTGGGTGGGAAAACCTGCCTCCCTGTGTCTAAACTTCCTGCCGTGTGCACGCGGCAGGCCCCGCCCCCTGTATATATATGGTCACTCCCCCCTCCTCTGGAAATGATCCTACAGCCACTCCCCTGAATGCACCTCCCTACCTTAACCCTTTGTTGCTCCTGATTCCACTCAGTCATGGCCAGCCCTCCGTTATTTTCCTCTCTGTCCTTGTCACTCCGGGCTTCACTTGACTATTGTAGTTTCAATGTGCAACCTTGCCCGTACCCCTCCCATATTACCCTTCCCCTTTTAACCAACCACCCTTCTTCCCTCCCCCATTTCCTTCCTTCCCAGTAACAAGACCGACACAGTATATTGGAGTAAAATTGGCCACAACAGCCATTTATTTTTATAACCAAATAAATATATATATTACCAAATCTTAGATAATAGGAATTTCCAACAATTCCAAACTTTATTAACAAACTCTTTACCAAAACACTTTTATTATTAACACCAGCCCCTATTGGTCTTTGACGGTAACTCCCATTAACCCTTTCCTTTTTACCATCGCACTGCGGTACTATTTACCATACCAAGGCCCCCAGCCGACTCCAGCCCGGAGACACCCCTTTTAACCCACGGTGCACCGTCACCGTATTGCAGCAGACACCGTTCCACTGCAATAAACCCCATACGGGGCCCATCCCACCGATGAGCCCCCCGAACCATTTCCATTCCATCAGTTAACTGTCACCATCAAAGACCAAGGACACCGCTTCCGCTGTCGTGACGCACCTTTTCCAACCTGCAAAATAAGAAAACAAACGCACAACACCACATAAAACAACACAAGGGAGGGTGGGTGGGAAAACCTGCCTCCCTGTGTCTAAACTTCCTGCCGTGTGCACGCGGCAGGCCCCGCCCCCTGTATATATATGGTCACTCCCCTCCTCTGGAAATGATCCTACAGCCACTCCCCTGAATGCACCTCCCTACCTTAACCCTTTGTTGCTCCTGATTCCACTCAGTCATGGCCAGCCCTCCGTTATTTTCCTCTCTGTCCTTGTCACTCCGGGCTTCACTTGACTATTGTAGTTTCAATGTGCAACCTTGCCCGTACCCCTCCCATATTACCCTTCCCCTTTTAACCAACCACCCTTCTTCCCTCCCCCATTTCCTTCCTTCCCAGTAACAAGACCGACACAGTATATTGGAGTAAAATTGGCCACAACAGCCATTTATTTTTATAACCAAATAAATATATATATTACCAAATCTTAGATAATAGGAATTTCCAACAATTCCAAACTTTATTAACAAACTCTTTACCAAAACACTTTTATTATTAACACCAGCCCCTATTGGTCTTTGACGGTAACTCCCATTAACCCTTTCCTTTTTACCACCGCACTGCGGTACTATTTACCATACCAAGGCCCCCAGCCGACTCCAGCCCGGAGACACCCCTTTTAACCCACGGTGCACCGTCACCGTATTGCAGCAGACACCGTTCCACTGCAATAAACCCCATACGGGGCCCATCCCACCGATGAGCCCCCCGAACCATTTCCATTCCATCAGTTAACTGTCACCATCAAAGACCAAGGACACCGCTTCCGCTGTCGTGACGCACCTTTTCCAACCTGCAAAATAAGAAAACAAACGCACAACACCACATAAAACAACACAAGGGAGGGTGGGTGGGAAAACCTGCCTCCCTGTGTCTAAACTTCCTGCCGTGTGCACGCGGCAGGCCCCGCCCCCTGTATATATATGGTCACTCCCCTCCTCTGGAAATGATCCTACAGCCACTCCCCTGAATGCACCTCCCTACCTTAACCCTTTGTTGCTCCTGATTCCACTCAGTCATGGCCAGCCCTCCGTTATTTTCCTCTCTGTCCTTGTCACTCCGGGCTTCACTTGACTATTGTAGTTTCAATGTGCAACCTTGCCCGTACCCCTCCCATATTACCCTTCCCCTTTTAACCAACCACCCTTCTTCCCTCCCCCATTTCCTTCCTTCCCAGTAACAAGACCGACACAGTATATTGGAGTAAAATTGGCCACAACAGCCATTTATTTTTATAACCAAATAAATATATATATTACCAAATCTTAGATAATAGGAATTTCCAACAATTCCAAACTTTATTAACAAACTCTTTACCAAAACACTTTTATTATTAACACCAGCCCCTATTGGTCTTTGACGGTAACTCCCATTAACCCTTTCCTTTTTACCACCGCACTGCGGTACTATTTACCATACCAAGGCCCCCAGCCGACTCCAGCCCGGAGACACCCCTTTTAACCCACGGTGCACCGTCACCGTATTGCAGCAGACACCGTTCCACTGCAATAAACCCCATACGGGGCCCATCCCACCGATGAGCCCCCCGAACCATTTCCATTCCATCAGTTAACTGTCACCATCAAAGACCAAGGACACCGCCACAGCCCGTAATGAAAACCCCCCTTTTCCTTACGGGCCCCTCCACACCCGCAGGGCCCTCTGAATACCCTCCTGTACACCTAACATCCACAAATCCGTACCCACGTCAGTTAGGTGAACACCATCCCTGAGCAGGTAAAGACCCACATTCAACTCCAACTCCCTGTGCCGGACCACTAACCCCCCGTGCTGAGCCACAAACCTCCCAAGAACCTTATTCACCTTAATTCTCGCCTTATTGACCCGATCTACGGACCTTGCCATGCGCCACGTGGTTCGCGCAACAATGTCCGACCAGATGATCAACATTTTTGGGAAGGATGCCCGCAAAGTCAAGACATCCGCCTTAACCGCCGACATCAAATCCCCTATCGGCCGAATTCCCAGGTCGTTCCCCCCGACGTGTATAAACAACACATCCGGGGGTCGGTCGAGCTGAGTAAAGCGCTGTACTTCTGGCAGCACCCTGCCCCAACCCATCCCGGGGAAACCTAACCACCTAACCGTAGCCTCCCTCCTGGAAATTCCCAACTGCCTTCCTCCCGGCTTACCATCTGCCCTCCTGGCCCCCCTACAAACATAAGAATGCCCCATGATCCACACGAGGCATGCTTGCCTTCCATCTGAAAAACAAAACATAGCCATAACCATTAATGAACAAAAAATCCCCCCCACAATCCCCATCCAGGCATTTTTTAAGCATTCGACCGCCGTCCCCCCCCCCCTTACTCACCAAGTACCAGATGCGGGCGTACGTAAGAACGGAATCGCCTTGATTTCCACCTCCCAATCTTTTTTACTGCTGCCTCATCCAACCCACACCGGGCCGCCTCGGTCGCCGCCCCGATGCGGAAGGAGTGCGAGGCAAACAATCGCTCGTCCAACCCCGCTTTCTTTAAACATTTTTTAAAAATCGCTATAAATTGGAAGCGCGACAAAAACGAACCGTCTTCATGCATCCAGCACGGCCCCCCACCCCCGGGGCGCCCTCGAAAAAATTCCCTCACCGCCGTTACCGGACACATATCTGAACCCGGTAGCGGATACAAGAATACATCCACCCCTTTCCCCTTCTGATCCGTCTTTGATCGTCTCAGCCGGAGAACCAACCTGTCTTCCGACGCCTGTATATCTTCCATCAAGAACCCACCGGCAACCCGTTTAGAGGGACTGACTATCTCCCCCACCCGAAACGCCCCAAAAAATGCTACCGAAAAAACCGCACGAAACAGCCGTACTTCGTAATCCGACGCACAAACATCCCCCAAAACACCAAAAATCCTGTGCAAAATTAGAAAGGACACCGGCCTCCTTGTATCCCGACTCTGATGCCCCCTCCTGTAACCCTTAACTGCCTGCTTCACCCAAAATTTTTTTTTTTTTGTGAAATCCTCCCGACCTTCCAGTTTGAACAAAAATGCCAAGGCCGCTAATTTTTTCTCTAAGGAAGACACAGACCCGCCCTTCTCCATGTGCCTCGACACAAAGTACATCACCAACCAACCCATTTGTTCCGCTTCCAGCTCTGCTTCCGCCAGCCGTCTCAAACCTGCCCATTCCTCCCATACCTTTGAGTACGCGGTCCACGTCTGCCCACTCACCGACCTCTTGATCCACTCTGCCGCTACTCCAATGCAAGTCCCCACATCCACCCCGGGCAAGGGACCCCGTCCGCATGTGCCCCCGGTGCCAGCTCCCTGAACCTGTCCCACTGAAACCGAGACAAAGCATCAGCGAGTCTGTTGTCCACTCCCGGGATGTGCACTGCATACAGAAATATGTTCCATTGCAAACAGCGCAACACGAGATGGCGCAGTAACCGAACCACCGGTAATGATGAACCGGAAATCCGATTAATTACTTGAACCACACCCATGTTGTCGCAGTTCAACCTGATTTTTAAATCCCTGCATTCTGCACCCCATAGTTCGATCGCCACCACCACCGGGAACAGCTCCAGCAACACCAGGTTTTTTACGAAACCCGCCGCCAGCCAAGACTCCGGCCACGCCTCCGCGCTCCATCGCCCCTTGAAAAAGGCCCCATAGCCCGTGGACCCGGCCGCGTCAGTAACTAAGTCCAAATCAAAGTTGCTGACGGGCCCAGACATCCAAATTGCCCTTCCATTGTACGTCTCCAGAAATGTGTGCCATACCTGCAAATCAGCCTTCAGTTCCCCCGTTAGGCGGATGTAATGTGTGGGCACCTTTACGCCTGCCGTTGCTGCCGACAGCCGTCGGCAGAAGACTCTTCCCATAGGGATGATGCGACAAGCAAAATTCAACTTGCCCAGCAGGGACTGCAAAGCCCGCAACTGAACCTTGTCCCGCCCCAGCATCCCCCGAATCTCCAGCCGGAGATTCACCACTTTGTCTTCCGGAAGCCTACACTCCATCGCCTCGGAATCAATCATTATACCTAAAAAACTCAACGCTGTGGTCGGGCCCTCCGTCTTGTCGGACGCCAACGGCACTCCAAACCTGTCCGCCACGTGCTGCAACGTTCCCAACAAGATCGCGCACACATTAGCTGACGGAGGGCCCACGCACAGGAAGTCATCCAGATAATGAATAACCGAGTCCAAGCCTGCTACATCCCTGACCACCCACTCCAGGAAGGAACTAAACGTTTCGAACAACGCGCAGGAGATAGAGCAGCCCATCGGCAAGCATCGATCCACGTAAAACTCCTCCCGCCACCGGCAACCCAACAGCCGGAAACTGTCCGGGTGCACCGGCAGCAAGCGGAACGCCGACTCGATGTCCGATTTCGCCATCAGGGCCCCCTTTCCGTAACGCCGCACCCACCGCACCGCCGCGTCAAAAGACGTGTACGACACCGTGCATGCCCCAGGGTCTATAGCATCGTTCACTGACCCCCCCTTTGGAAAGGACAGGTGGTGAATGAGGCGAAACTTGTTTGGCTCCTTCTTGGGCACCACCCCCAAAGGCGACACCACCAAATCTGGCAATGGCGCCTCCGTAAATGGTCCCGCCATCCTACCCAACTCTACCTCCTTTGCTAATTTTGCTGCTACCACAGCCGGGTTCTCCAAGGCAGACCGCAGATTCTTCGCCAAGGGAGGCACCTTCGACAAAGAACAGGGAATGACAAAACCCTCGGAAAACCCCGCCGCGAGCAGCCGCGCCGCCGCCCTGTCCGGGTACCTATTTAGAAAAGGTCTCATCCTTTCCTCCCTCACTGGCGTTGCCCCCTTTGTTAGCAGCATCCCCCGCCCGCTTTCCTTTTTTGAAGCACCGCGACAGGGGGTGATTACCCCCGCATCCAGAGCACTCGTGCTTAAAACGACAGGTTCCCCCAAACTTGCAGGAACCCTCGTTATACTGCCAACAGACCCCCCATTTTTTTCCGGCCGGCGATGCCGAGGCGGTGGTACCCCCGGCCCCGCCCTGAAAAAACGGAGTATTCGTCCTGGGCGCGGACATCATCCGCAACCACAGAACAATATCCTTGTGGTCCCATCGCAGCGTAGGGCGTACGGCCCGCCGCTGGCGAAATTGCTCGTCATATCTCAACCACCCAGTCCCCCCATATACCCGATATGCTTCACCTATAGCGTCCATATACCCAAAAAGCGCAGAACAATGTTCTGGGCTCTTCTGCCCTATGACACTGGCCATTATAGCAAACGCTTGCCACCAATTACTGAATGTGCGTGGAATCAACCTGTAACGTCTCTTCTCCTCGTCCTCCTTTTTTGAACTGTCCGGCTTCACCCTATCTAAATTGAACTTCTCCAATGGCAATAGGGAAAATATCTCCACATACTCACCTTTTTCGATTTTTTCCCTAACCTCCTGCTTCAAATGAGACCCCAGCGGGCCATCAAAGCATACATATACTTCACCTCTTGCCGAATCTGCCAATCGCACTACGTCCGTCCTGACCCCCCGGTTTTCTCACCCAGCATCACTACTGAGACTGACCTCCTGTAGCACCCCAGTACCCCCCACCGCCGGGGCAGTTGCCCCATCCGTCATAAGAACTCCCCCCTTGTCTGATCCTCCAAGCCAAGGAGCAGCCAAGGGCGGCGTGCTAGGCCCCCCCCCTCCGGTCGGAAAAACGCTGCATCAAATCCCTCAAACCGCCCAACAAATCCTGCAAGCCCCCAGGGGAACCCTGGGCAGCAGGTGAAACGCCCGCCACCACGGGGGCCCCGGTTTGCGGCAAACAATTAGCCCCCCCAATAACAGGAGGACCCCCACCCCCAACCCCCAACAATGTACATAACAGGGCAGCAAAATCCCCTGAAGAAACATTAGTGGACTTACCAGGCTGGCCGGGAATGTCCCCCACAGCCGACACCGGCACCTCCACCGCAGGCGATCCTTCCACTAGAACATCTTCCTCCGATCCAGACGCCTCCCCCTCCGAACGATCTTCCGAGGCCGGCATCCTCGGCGATGTCTGCCTCCCAGGCGCAGAAGGCCTGGAGGCCGCAGATCCCAGCCTTACGGCGGATCGTCCTCTCCCACTGGACCCGGCCGTGGACGTCACTCCTCTGCTGCTCCCCCCGGTGGACCTGCGATCCGGGGACTCCGGCCTCCCCCCTGCTCCAGAACCGGTGGTCGTGATCCTGGACGACCCCCCGGCTGTTCCTCCGCCTTTGCCTCGCCGCGATCCCCCCCGAGCCGCCGACCCAGTAGATGGGGGGACCGATCGTTCCACACTGCTCCGCCGCGTGTCTGCGCTCCGGGCGCCATTTTGGCCCGAAGCCCCGCCCACTGCGTCCCGCTCCGCCGTCGCCACATGTCTACCCTTACCTCCGGCCCCAGCATGCTGTCGCTTGGCCGGAGGGGGGCCCGCGTCCTCCCTGGGGCTCCTACTAGGCCTGCTGGTGGGGGTAGGCGAATAACGCTCCGGTGGTCGCGACCGCCGAGCGCGTGGGGACCCCCGCGATCCGTCTTGTGACCCCCCCGCCTCGTCCACTAAAAGATCCCCCACCTGTGCTTCGAGCCATCCTGGCTCCTTGCTGGCTGCCGCAGCCCTTAATCGCGCCAAGACTAAATCCACCTCCATGCTTGCTAGGCCCGGTTACAGGGAGCAGAGAAGAAAACCTGCCTCCCTGTGTCTAAACTTCCTGCCGTGTGCACGCGGCAGGCCCCGCCCCCTGTATATATATGGTCACTCCCCTCCTCTGGAAATGATCCTACAGCCACTCCCCTGAATGCACCTCCCTACCTTAACCCTTTGTTGCTCCTGATTCCACTCAGTCATGGCCAGCCCTCCGTTATTTTCCTCTCTGTCCTTGTCACTCCGGGCTTCACTATCTAGCAGCTCCTACGGGGGTAGTGCTACAACAGTAACTGCTGAACTGAAAATGCTATACCACCTCATCTATTCAGATACTTGCAATTTAGACACACCTTGAAGTTTCAGTTTGGTATTAGCTGCATTACTTTGCAATCTTGTGACATGGAACAATAATTACATGATAATGCTTTAACTAAAGTGTTATCTACAATTTATAAAAGCTTATTTCTAGAAACAATTAACCCGTTATGGGCGTGCACATCTGTTTGGGATGCTGCTAATCCAGGGCTAGATAGAGATGATTGGGATGATATCTGGGAGGTTGCCTTTACTCGTTTAGTGTCTGCCAGAGACTACTTAATGCATTATAAATTCCTACACATAAGATTTATTTTTCTCCAGCCAGCTTAGCCAGGTTTTATAGGATTCAATGCTCCTCCTGCTGGCTCTGGTCTGCACCCTATGCTAATTTTATGCACATATTTTGGGAATGCCCTGATATCCAACAGTACTGGAAGGAGGTTCTGACTTGTATCACCTCCGTTACTACCATTCCCTCTTCAGTTAAGATATGTCTTTTGAGTCTGGTAGATTCTTTAGCCTCTAGAAATGTGATACCAACCCTTCACACACTGTTATTGTTCTATGTCAGGAAACTGATTGTCTTGCCATGGAAGAAAATGTCAGCACCGACATTAGCAGATTGGAAGTCACTGGTGAATAAATCTGTCCCATTGTATAAGGCCACCTACTTCAATAGAGGTGCATTTCACAAATTTGATAAAGTGTGGGGTGGATGGCTCTCCTCTACTTCTACTATCTCAGATTGAGGGAAAGTATGTTTAGTAATTCCAGGAAATTGCATTGTATATGTAGCGCCCCTTTACTTTCAGTACTGGCACTACGCTAAAGGTAGTGGGTGAATGGGAGAGTTATTTTGCTCCCATTCATAATTTGTTAGATTGCAGGCTGCTATTTCATAATCGCCCTGTAGGTTAGTCTGCGTCCATGGGGTGCTGATCCCACCCCTGGGCGACAGATGGTGCTAGAGGGGTTCTGACATAACCACTTTTCCCCAGCAGCCAATTAGAGGAGTTTTCCCTCGCTGGGCATGCTGGGGAGGGGTATATTTGGGGACAGGCGCCATGCTCTGCTCTCTTCGCGGGGTCCACATTCCAGGTGCGAAATCCACCTTCAGGGTGCGCGCATCCACGGACCCCACCCGCATGGCCCGCCTGGCTGGCGCTGCCTGCTCCATGGGAATCCATCCAGATGTTAATAGGGGCCCCAGTGATTTGCTGGGTCCCCAACCCTACTGAGAAGATCCCAGGCTGTGTGCCGTTCGGTGGGGGATCGGCTTGAGGAGAACCCAGAGGCAGGTTATCCAAAAGGGCTGGAACGAACCATCGGGGATCTGGTTACCGAAATTGACAAGTACATGTCAGCTGTCAACCGGTGACCCCTTACATTGCATTTACTGGGAGGATTCGCTCAATCCAAATTGTTCTTTTGAGTACTGAAGTACTAGGCCTGTGGCAGAGGCCCGAGCCAGGTCTGTAATAGAGGCCTGTTCCTCCCAGCAACTTACAAGTGACACATTGGCTGCCAGACTTATAACAAGGGTCTGTCCGGAGGCACTTCACCCACTCAGGCTAGAGTGGCGACGAATTGTATCTACTACTACTGAGAGCAGGACTGCTCTGTTTCTTATCCAGGCCTGATACCGCAAAGTTCTCTATTGCTTCATCAACCTTTCCTATCCTACCTCCTGTTGATGTTTGCCGTTGTTGGGCCTTGGAATAAAGCATTTGAAAACCCATCTGGTCACTGGACATTCGCTCACTGCTACTACTCACTGCGACTACCCCTAGACACACTACAAGGCAACTTAATACGCCGATCCCAAACAACAACCAGCGGCTCCTTCGGGGGTGAGCGCTACATATAGTTTCTCCTACTTGCTCTCGAGTCTCTATTCATTAGGATGCTGGGTTGCTAGTGGTGTGAGCGGGACCTTACCCAATGTACGGTGTTCTATGAAAAAATGTTTTCAAATGTAGCCTGTCTTACGTCCTCAACCACGTTTATATATGAATAGGTTGGGGGAGAGAAGGGTATGCAATGGTGTCTTATCCTTGAGGTATTGCTCTGATTGAGGATTGCACTTTACTGTTCACAAGGCTATTTAATTATTGTGCTGTGAATTCTTTCCATACGGCAGGTATTGTTTATTTCACCATGGAAAAGGCTATAATTTTCATTTTATTTTTACTCCTTTTGTTTTTTTTACTTGCTGTTATTTCGCCTGTAATGTTGAAAATGTTCAATAACATTTTTTTAACAAGACTTTTTTTTATCTTCCTCAGCCTTTGTGTTTTTTTGTGACATGTGACATGTCCACACAAAGTAACTAGATAGATGGCCCATGCCGGGATCTTTGTAGAGAATTGCTAAAGTGTAATTAACCACTTTAGCCCCGGACCATATTGCTGTCCAAAGACCAGAGCACTTTTTGTGATTCGGCACCTTGCTTCGCTTTAACTGACAATTGCGCGGTCGTGCGACGTTGCTCCCAAACAAAATTGCCGTCCTTTTTTTCCCACAAATAGAGCTTTCTTTTGGTGGTATTTGATCATCTCTGCGGTTTTTATTTTTTGCGCTATAAACAAAAATAGAGCGACTATTTTGAAAAAAATGCTATATTTTTTACATTTTGCTATAATAAAAATTCCAAAAAAGATATAAAAAAAACATTTTTTTTCCTCAGTTTAGGCCGATACGTATTCTTCTACATATTTTTCGTTAAAAAAAATCGCAATTAGCGTTTATTAATTGGTTTGCGCAAAATTTATAGCGTTTACAAAAAAGAAGATCAGCGTTTCCCCCGCTGACAGAAATGAGAGGTATGTGTTTAAACACATACCTCCCGTTCCCCGCTCTGTAACGAGCAATCGCGGGTGCCCGCGGCGATCGTACCCGCCGGGCGCGGGACTCGGGGGACGCGCGCGGGCGCGCGCGCGCCCTATTAGCTGCTAAAGGGAGGACGTAGAGCTACGTGCTCCCGCGTAGCAGTGCCACCGTCCCGCAGTAATATGACGGCGGGCGGTCGGCAATTAGTTAAACCCCAAAAATGCATGCTGTAAAATGATGTAGCTTACAGGTCCATAGATGAAGTGGGTTCACACCCATGCGTTCGGATTTCTGTCCGAATCCACAGTTCGCACTGCGATCTGTGAATCGATCAGTTCACACTAGAATGCAGTGCAACGTTTGCCTGCACCAGATCGCATGGTACAAAAGTATCGAATATCCAGTGGCAGCAGGTTTCAAAAAGTGGTGAATGCACTACTTTTGGTGCAGTGTAATGCGATCTCAGCCCATTCATAATGAACGGAACAGCGTTCCTGTGTGATTCCAATGCTGTTCCTATTGTGAATGTGGGCAATAAGGCTTCTTGGCACCTTCTCTCCCCTGTTTTTGTTTTATAAAAGCCAGTCCCCCATCCTGTTTAGGAGACGACAGCCTAATTTAGGCAGTTTACAGTGTAATTTTTCTAGTTATGAATAAGCACTGTATTTTGGTGTGAAACGCGTCAGCCTTTTCTGTTATTTGCTGTGACATGTTGATGTTGTGATCTGTTTTATTATAAAGGAACATTTTTTGGAGTGCGGCCGTCCTGGTTTTTCTCCATACAATTTTTCGTCATTTTTCTAGTATTGAAGTATAACTAAAGGCAAAACATTTAGTTTATTTTAGTGGCGAGGGATTAGAATGCCTGTCAGTGGCTGCATGCAGTGTGAATATCTCCTAAACGGTGCAGGTTTAGGAGATATTCACTGTACCTACAGGTAAGCTCTATGATAGGCTTATCTGTAGCTACAAGGAAAAAAAAAGAGTGGACTACCACTTTGACATTTATAGCACAGTTCCTGTCCTAGGGTGTCTACGTGCATTGTGGACACACAGGCGCTGCCCCACCCTCCCTATCCATGCACCCAGCCCCTTTCAGGAAGCCAGGCGCATGTATTCCTATGGCGGGGATAGGCGGGGGGTGTTTTCTGAAGCACCCGATTAGAGCCAGAGGCTCTAATAGGCTTCAAAATAGGGTGGGCGCAGAGAGTGTGCCCTGATCCCACCCAATTGTGTGACCTTAGCGAATACATTTTTGCTATTTTTACACTACAGTTCCTCCCCACCAAACAGGAGGCAGGTCATGATTTCTGTTTCCCAATAGGCCAAAGTGCCAGGTGATCCTATTGGATGCCTAGCATTTGGAAGAGGAGACACGCTGGAGCTGGACCTGTCACTGCCGATGCCCGGAGGACACATGAGGAAAGATGGACACAGCAGGAGAGCAGCCCACTGCATAGTAAGTGCCGAACCTCCTGCGAGGGGGGTGGGGGGGGGGGTAAGGCCGCCCCTGACCCTATTTGTAATGCTGTGCTTTATACCCTATTTTTTAACTCTGGGCTATATACCCTATCTATAACACTGAGCTATATACCCTATCTGTAATCCTATATACCCTGATCTATGAGGCTGAGCTATATACACTGTCCTGTGAGGCTGAGCTATATACTCTGTCCTGTGAGGCTGAGCTGTATACCCTGTCCTGTGGTGCGGAGCTGTATAATCTGTCCTATGATGCTGAACTATATACTCGCTCCTGTGATGCTGAGCTATATACTCTGTCTTGTGATTCTGGGGCTGTATACCCTGTCCTGTGATGCTGAGCTGTATACTCCTGACACTATGGGTGGAAGCAAGTGGAAGACAGGGGACAGAGTGGGTGAATTCTATAAGGGATGGGGCTTATGAGAAGTAGAAGGAGTCCAAAAGGAAGGGCGCCCTCCCCCCTCTTTGGTTGCTACCCAGGCTGGACAACAACCATATCTACCTTTATTCATGTCTATTACATGGAGATTGGGGAAATTAGTAGGAAAAAGGGAAAAAAAACACGTTTTATGATTCCAGCTCAGCTCAATGGAAGTGACAAGAAAACTGCATTTCTGTCAATATTATCATTATTTTCCATACTTGCTGAAAAGGGTCCAACAAGTCTGAAAATAAAAAGCTAATGCAGCCATGGCATCTAAGTACTGGTAAGCTGCATATATTACCTTTTTTATTAAATTGTGTCATCCTTTAATCTACTGGTGTCACTGCTAAATAACAGAGAACAAACATAATGATCTGGGCCGGGATTCAGGTACTGTGGCGTATCTTTGTGCGGGAGTAGCGTATCTTATTTACGCTACGCTGCATGCAACTTAGAGAGGCAAGTGCTGTATTCACAAAGCATTGCTCCCTAAGTTACGGCGGCGTAGCGTAAATGTGCCGGCGTAAGTCTGCGTAATTCAAAATAGCTAGGCAGTGGGCGTGTTTTATTATAATGACCCGTGACCCCATGCAAATTATGTGGCGAACGAACGGCGCATTCGCCGCCTGTGGACGTATCCCAGTGCGCATTTTCAGAATTACGTCGGATAGAATAGATAATTAGATAGAGGATCCGCGCTAAGGACTGAATAAGTAGGCTGCTGCCCCCTGAAGATCCCCCCAAGAGAGGATCAGGACGTATTAGTAATTAAAAAAGGGGTGGTGGCGCTGCACTGATGTGATAAGTGGACAAGTAAGTGGTGACTCCAACTAAAGAGAGAGACAAGCTAAAGGTAACTCTAAAAAGAGCCGCGTCTTGTTGTTTTTTAATTACTAATACGTCGGATAGAATGCCTAAGTGACATTGGCGCGTAATGTTTACGACGTGTGAACGTAACCAACGCCCAGCCCTATTCACGAACTGCGTAAACGGCGTAAAATTAGACGGCGTCGTTCCCTGGCCCATACCTTTGCATTAGCTGCGCCTGCTATAGCAGGGGTAACATTGCGCTGGACGTAAGCCATATGCACATCGCGTATATGAAGCGGCCGGGCGCATCTACGTTCGTGAATCGGCGTATCTCGTTTATTTGCATTATTAACATGGGACTGCCGAATGCGTCCAGCGTAACTATGCGTCCACGATACGCCGGCGTAGGCAAGTTACGTCGGAAGACTGAAACCATGTTTTCCAGCTTATCTTGCTTTGTGAATCGGTGCTAAGATGCGACGGCGCACATTTAAAATTACGGCGGCCTATCTGGAGATACGCCGACGTAACTATTTTGTGAATCCCGGCCCTGGTCCCCACATATGAAAAAAGCTAGGATATGTATCCAGATGATCACAGAGCACCATAAACACAGAAGAGTAATTTGTCTGATTTCTATATTTATGACGAGCGGCTTTATTTTCAAAGTTTGACCAAAGTGAGAGTTTGGTTGCATGGGAGAATTTTCTATTGCTATAGTGAGTGACTAATGCCACGTACACACGACCGTTTTTCATGACAAGAAAAATGCAATTTTTTAAATTGGTCGTTAAAAGCGGTCGTGTGTAGGCTCCAGAGCATTTTTCTTGACGAGAAAAACGGGCATTAAAAATTTAGGACATGCTCTATTTTTTCTCGTTGTTTTTCTCGTCATGAAAAAGGGTCGTGTGTATGCTTTAGCGACGGGGAAAAAAATGTGCATGCTCAGAAGCAAGTTATGAGACGGGAAATTAGCATAATCAGCCCAAAGGGTGGTGCCATTGAAATGGAACTTCCCCTTTATACTTCCGTTGTACGTGTTGTACGTCACCACACTTTGCTTAAGCATTTTTCATCACGATCGTGTGTATGCAAGGCAGGCTTGAGAGGAATCACATCGAGAGGAACTTTGTTTTTTTCCATGACATGAAAAGTGGTCGTGTGTACGCGGCTTAAGAATTATCTCTGCTATCTCACAACCTTGTGACCTGCGCAGCAACTCCTACCCACCTCTACTTGGATCCCATAATCAGAGGTGGAGGAGTAGAGGCAGTTCCAATTATAGATTAGCATGGTTGAAAAAGCTCTCATACAGGGAAGCCCAAGGGATTAATTTAATGACTTTCCAGATCCTTTTGTTCAGGAAAAAAAAAAAATGTTTTCAAGCTCTGGAAGAACACAGATCTTCCTGTCTTTGAAACGATCGTCTGTACTTTTTTTTTTTTAACAATGAAAAATTTTAGTACCTAACAAAAACAAAAATCTATGGACAGGATATTGCCACTCACTCGTACCTGTCTGCTCACTGCCCTGTACGCACAATCGGTTCGTCTGATGAAAACGGACCGATGGACGTTTTCATCGGACGAACCGATCGTGTGTGGCCCCCATCAGTTTTTATCCCATCGGTGAAAAAAAATAGACCCTGATTTAAATTTTTCGTATGGTTAAATAAAAAAAACAAAAAAAAACGATCGTCTGTGGGAAAATCCATCGGTCAAAAATCCATGCATGCTCAGAATCAAGTCGACGCATGCTCGGAAGCATTAAACTTAATTTTTCTCTGCGCGTCGTTGTGTTTTACGTCACGGCGTTGCACACAATCGGATTTTTAACCGATGGTGTGTAGGCAAGACTGATGAAAGTCAGCTTCATCGAATATCTGATCAGATTAGATTCCATCAGATATCCGATCGTGTGTACAGACAGGGCTTTACACCCACAACTACAGATCTGTTACCTGGAGGATGGTGTGTCAGTAGCAGTCTGACAAATACACAAATGTCAAAATAAACACTCTGGCCAAAATCAGATGGCAATAATCTAATATCTTTACAAACCTTATGTAACAGAATATAATACAAGATCATTAGAAACCAATGCAAAGTAATCTAAAAGTAACATGAAAATCATATGCCTTACAGAATGCGTGAATCAGAAACGTTCTACACGTAACAACTAACACTATTAAATCATGTAGTTAGTGTTATATATATCAATAATGTGTCTATTATTGGTTCTTTTAGTGTTTTAATCAGCTTCCGTACAAAGCTTTTCTATCATCACCCTAAGGTGAGTTAAACTAAATATACCTTATTCCATTACGCCTTTGTCATAGTGTTATTCAATCATGAACTGGCTTTTACTAATCATTCTCATACCTGTAATTATAGTTCTCCAGCAATTAAGTCCTTGCTGTTAACATACGCCTTACCTCCCCTCACCTCCCCCAAACATATCCAATGATAAAAAAGCAGATAAAGGGAGTGTGTAGTGTTTGGTTTATATATTTTTCAATATGGTGGAGCTTTAGGCCCCATGAACACTCGCTTTACCACTTGCTTACTAGGCACTTAAACCCCCTCCTGCCCAGACCAATTTTCAGCGCTGATACATTTTGAATGACAAGTGTGCAGTCATACTACACTGTACCCAAATGACATTTTTATCATCTTTTCCCCACAACTAGAGCTTTCTTTTGGTGGTAATTGATCACCTCTGCGTTGTTTTTTTTTTTGTTATTTTTTTTTTTAACCACTTAAGGACCGCCTCCTTCACATTTAGGTCGGCAGAATGGCACGGCTGGGCACATGCACGTACAGGTACTTCCTCTTCTAGTGCCCAGCCGTGGGTTGCGGGCGCCCACGACGTGGTCCAAAGCTCCGTGACCACGGGACCCGCGGACTCGATGGCCGCTGGAGTCCCGCAAATCAGTCCCCAGGGCTGAAGAATGGGGAGAGCTGTGTGTAAACACAGCTTCCCCGTTCTTCACTGTGGCGCCGTGATCGATCGTGTGTTCCCTTTTGTAGGGATACACAATCGATGACGTCACACCTACAGCCACACCCCCCTACAGTCATACATAACCCCTTCAGCGCCCCCTTGTGGTAAACTCCCAAACTGCAATTGTCATTTTCACAATAAACAATGCATTTTAAATGCATTTTTTGCTGTGAAAATGACAATGGTCCCAAAAATGTGTCAAAATTGTCCGAAGTGTCCATCATAATGTCGCAGTCACGAAAAAAAATCACTGATCACTGCCATTAGTAGTAAAAAAAACTTTTTTTTTATAAAAATGCAATAAAACTATCCCCTATTTTCTAAACGCTATACATTTTGCGCAAACCAACCGATAAACGCTTATTGCGATTTTTTTTACCAAAACAAGGTAGAAGAATACGTATCGGCCTAAACTGAGGAACATTTTTTATATATATATATATATATTTTTTTTTTTTATTTTTTTTTTTTGGGGGGGGATATTTATTATAGCAAAAAGTAAAAAATATTGATTTTTTTTTCAAAATTTTTGCTCTATTTTTGTTTATAGCGCAAAAAATAAAAACCACTGATGATAAAATACCACCAAAAGAAAGCTCTATTTGTGGGAAAAAAAGGACGCCAATTTTGTTTGGGAGCCACGTCGCACGACCGCGCAATTGTCTGTTAAAGTGATGCAGTGCCGAATCGCAAAACCTGGCCGGGTCCTTTAGCTGCCTAAAGTACTGGTCTTAAGTGGTTAAAGATGAATTAAAAAAAAAAAATCTTTTGTTATAAAATTTTGCAAACAGGTAATTTTTCTTCTTCATTGATGTACGCTGATGAGTCTGCAGTGATGGGCACTGATAGGCTGCACTGATAGGCAGCACTGGTGGGCACTGAGATGTGACACTAAGGCCCTGTATACACGATCAGTCCAAACCGATGAAAACGGACTGAAGTTCGGTTTCATCACAGACTGATGGTCTGATGTGCGTACATACCATCAGTTCAAAAACTGATCGTGTCAGAACGCGGTGACATAAAACACAACAACGTGCTGAAAAAACGAAGTTCAATGCTTCTAAGCATGCGTCGACTAGATTCTGAGCATGAGCGGGTTTTGAACCGATGCTTTTGCGTACTAACCATCGGTTTTGACCGATCGGTAGGCGTCCATTGGTCCAATTTTATAGCAAGTTCTAAATTCTTGGACTGAAGGACAACAGACTGATGGGGCATACACATGTCCGGTTTGGACCGATGAAACTGAACTTCAGTCCGTTTTCATTGGTTTGGACTGATCGTGTGTACGCGGCCTGAGAGGTGGCACTGAAGGGCATTGATAGGTTGCACTTGTGGGCACTGAGAAGTGGCACTAATAGGTGGCGCTGCCAGAACACCGGTGTTTGGAGATTGCCTCTGCGGGAAAAACATTCTTTGCATCTTTTAATGCGCTATGACCGGGGTGTCCAAACTCTTTTCAAAGAGGGCCAGATTTGATGAAGTAAACATGCGTGAGGGCCGACTATTTTGCTTGACATTCTTTGAACCATTAAAATTCGGTCTAAGTGTGTTCGTTTGATCAACTAATACACTGCCCAACAAGAATTCTCTTGCCATTGTGGCTGTGTGTGGTGAAGAGATGAGCTTAAGCGTGTTATTTGGATATACTGTATATATTTCTTGTGTGGCCCCAATGAATCCCAGAACGCTGCTCAGGACTAATGATGAGCTTGGGCGTGTTATTTGGATATACCGTATTTATTGGCGTATAACATGCACGGGTTTACCTCTGCCATGAATGCAGCCTCACCATTGCCATGAATGCAGCCTTACCATTGCCATGAATGCAGCCTCACATGTGCTATGAATGCAGCCTTACATGTGCCATGAATGCAGCCTTACGTGTGCCATGAATGCAGCCTTACCATTGCAACCAATGCGGCCTTACCATTGCAACCAATGCAGCCTCACATGTGCCATAAATGCAGCCTCACATGTGCCATGAATGCAGCCTTAACATTGCCATCAGTGCAGCCTGATCGATGCCCATCTGCAGCCTCGGAGGGCAGAGGAAGAAGGGCGGGACAAGTGCCAACAGATTACAAACAGGAGAATCTCTTGTTTACTCTGTGGCCTCTTTAATACAAAGTCCCACCTGCTATGATAGACAGAACAGTCATCCAATGGCATCCCAGGAGACTGGGAAAATACAGGCGCTGCTGAGTAAACAGGAGATTCTCTTCATGTAATCTGACGGCGCTCGTCTTGTCCCCTCCAAGGCAGCGCCGATAAATACGGTATATATCTTTTGTGGCCTGGGGGGCCTCAAACAATATATATACTCAATTTCCCAGGGGGGTCGTGTTAAATCAACAGGGGGGGGGGGGGCATTTAGCCCACGGGCCAGACTTTGGACATGCCTGCACTATGAGATGGCGTTTGAGCTATGAGCAATACCAGTGATGGGGGAACTATTCCTCCTACTAATAGCAATGATGGGGCACTATTCCTCCCAGTAATACCAATGGTGGAGCACTATTCCTTCCAGTAAATACCAATGACGTGGCACTTTTCCTCCCAGCAATACCAATGATGGGGCATTATTCCTGAGGCAATGTTTATCCTCACTGATGCTGGGCCTGAGACATTTTCTACCCTCACTGGCCACAGTGTGGCCCTCCTAAAGTCTAAAGGACAGTAAACTGGTCGTTTGTTTGGAGACCCCTGGCTTAGGCTATCTTTATGTGGAGCAACAATTCTTTTTTTTAGATCCTAAGAGAGTTCTTTGCCATGAAGTGCCATGTTGAACTTCCAGTGACCAGTATGAGAAAGTAAGAGTGATAACACCAAATTTAACACACCTGCTCCCCATTCACAAGTGAGACCTTGTAACAATAACAAGTCAAATGACACCGGGGAGGGAAAATGGCTAATTGGGCCCAATTTGAACATTTTCACACTGGGGCAGCAGGTGCAGTGGTGGTAAAGCGCTTTACTGTTGGAATTGCGGCGGTATTTGGCCGCTAGCGGTTTTACCCCCCACTATTGTCCGAAAAGGGCGCATTGCTGGCGGTATAGCCGCGGTTTCCCATTGCTTTCAATGGGAAGGAGCGGTGGATGAGCGGTAAACACACCGCTCCTTCACCGCTCCAAAGATGCAGCTAGCAGGACTTTTGGAGCGGTCCTGCTAGCGCACTGCTCCAGTGTGAAAGTCCTCTGGCTTTTAGAGTGGAGAAACAGCAGCCGCTGTTTCAAGTCGGTTTGCAGGCGCTATTTTTAGTGCAATAGCGCCTGCAAACTGCCCCAGTGTGAAAAGGGTCTTAGGGATGAAGTCACGTTTAGACATTAATGGCTGTGTGTTTTTGAGGGGACAGCAAATTGACACTGTTACTCAAGCTGTACACTCACTACGTTACACTGTAGCAAATTGTCATTTCCTTAGTGTTGTCACATGAAAGGTATAATAAAATATTTACAAATATGTGAGGTGTGTACTCACTTTTGTGAGATACTGTATGTGAGAAATGACCTATTTTGAAGTTTTGTAAGACAGCCCTGACATGTCCCATGCACACACATTGTTTATTACGTAGTGCCATTGTCCTTGTAGAGACATTATTTCATCATTGTTGTCCACATCCTCACCACACAATGTTCCCTCAGCAGTGTCCACAAGTGTTGCATCTGTTTAACCAGTGTCTAGACCACATTCTGTCACAGCTCTTCCCACTGTTCTCGGTACCTTCTCTGGAACATCCTCCTTTCTCTACACCCACACTAAGTTCTCTAACCTCTCTACTACGATTCCAAACTACATTGTCTGACAGCCCCCATTTCACGATTCCCACCACTACTCGTAACTTCCTCCCCCCAACAGCCTCCTTTCTTGTCCATGCTACATTTCCTGGTAGTTTTTCCTTGTCCACAGCACATACTTTGGCAGTTCCCCTATCCACATCTCTTCTCCTAATGACTCCCTATGTACTCTGGTAACTCTCACTGTTTACAGTAAATCTGTAGCCCTCTGCAGTATGCAATAGAGCCTGATCATGCCTGTGCCCGCTCTGTCAGCACTTCAGCCCATAGTTGCCAACATTGTAAAAAAAATTATAGGGACACTTTTTTGCCTGTAGGCGGAGTCTTGTTATGATTAGAGGCGGGGCATTCATTTGTACAGCTAAAACAAAACGCTGCGCGTCGAAAATGTCCATAGTTTCTGTGAAAATGTGGGCGTGTCTTAAAGGGGCACCGCAAAAACAAAACGCAGGCCGTCAAAAATGGCCGTGGTTTCTGTGAAAATTGTAGGCGTGTCCTAAAGGGGGCATTCCTCTAAGAGTGTGGGGTTAGAGTCTGAGATGAACGAGGGATGGAGGGAGAGGGAGATGGAGGGACAGCAGGCCCAGATCCTACACAACAATAGAATTATGTAGAAATATGTATATTCCAGAAAGTTTAACAAAGAGCAGATAAAGATACTCCAAACACCTGGTGTTGGTGCTTCAATCATCCCAACACCATGGTTGTTATGGTGTCGGGATGATTGAAGCGCATTATTTCTATTATTACATTGTAATATAAAATTAAATCATTCAACTCACCATAATGCAGAATCAGTGGGAGCCCTGAGCGTATCACTTGCCACCGTCGCCTGCCACCAGGTGAAAACAGGTGCATCCAGCGGAGTCCGTCCTTACATCAGGTGCCCCCAGTGGAACCTTCCTCACATCTATGTCCCCATCAGCGGAGTCCCTCCTTACATCTGTGACCCCATTATTGTAGTCCCTCCTTACATCTGTGTCCCCATCAGTGGAGTCCCTCCTTACATCTGTGTCCACATCAGTGGAGTCCCTTCTTACATCTGTTTCCCCATCAGTGGAGTCCCTCCTTACATCTGTGTCCACATCAGTGGAGTCCCTCCTTACATCTGTGTCCCCATCAGCGGAGTCTCTCCTTACATCTGTGTCCCCATCAGTGGAGTCCCTCCTTACATCTGTGCCCCCATCAGCGGAGTCTCTCCTTACATCTGTGTCCCCATCAATGAAGTCCCTCCTTACAACTGTGTCCCTAGCAGCGGGGCCTTCCCTCTCCACTGAACACAAGGGGATTAGTCCTCACGGCGGCCATCTTCTTGTAGCCCATCGGCTGTTTTTGCTAAAACATTCCCGGGATTTTTATCTGGACGAGCTCCGATCGGGACAAGGGTCCAAAAATCGGGATTGTCCTGGGAAAATCTGGACTGTTGGCAAGTATGCTTCAGCCTGATCTCTCTTCACAGGAGGCAGAAAAGTAGTGTACATATGAGGACTGTACTGTATATAGTTGTGTCTATGAAAAGAGTTATCTGCTAAAGGTCAAGTGGGCATCCCATAATACCTCTATCCCTATCCAAGTTTGTTCCCCTCAATAAAACATAAAAAACAAAGCACTGGACTGTTCTTCTGACTTAAGTTTGCTGTGAAGATGCTGTGTGCCTGGCTGTACAGGGTGGGGGGATCCCTTTCTACTTACGGCTCCATAGGGGGTGCGCTACAAAAGTTTCTTGTGGATGATACCAGTGTAGCAATGTCCCCTTAGGGCTTACTGTGTGATGACTTCTTGGGCCTTCCTCTGATCACCTGGGAGACAGTCCCTAGGGGATTTTTTCACACATTCATCCTTACTCTCGTTTGCTCGTTATTCAATAAACAGTCCAGGGTATTTGGTTTTGGCCTCTCTAGGCCCCACCAGATGAACCATACTGCCACGTGTATGGAAGAAATAAGTCAGTTTTGCTCACTTTAGCAGTAGACTGGATGCAACTACTTTATCTTCAGGATGCTCACTAGCATCGCTTTGACTGACACTCGTCCACTGACTCTTCTAGCTAATGGGATGGCCCTCACAGGACAGGCCCCATGACACAGATGACTTTTTTTTTAAATACATTTTAGTGTAAATATGAGATCTGAAGTCTTTTTGACCCCAGATCTTATATTTAAAAGGTCATGTCATGCTTTTTTTTGTTACAAGGGATGTTTAATTTCCTTGTAATAGGAATAAAAGTTACATTTTTAAACGCGCCCCATCCCGCCCAGCTCGCGTGCAGAAGCAAACGCAGTAGCAGCCACATATGAAATCGGTGTTCAAACCACACATGTGAGGTATCGCCGCGATCAGTAGAGTGAGAGCAATAATTCTAGCCCTAGAGCTCCTCTGTCCCTCAAAACATGCAACCTGTAGAATTTTTTAAACGTTGCATATGGAGATTTTTAAAAGTAAATGTTTTTTGCCATTCCACGAGCATGACATGTTGGGTATCAATTTACTTGCGTAACATCATCTTTTGCAATATAAAAAAGAATTGGGCTAACTTTACTGTTGTATTACTTTTTAATTCAAAAAAGTGTATTTTTTCCAAACAAAGTGCGATTGTAAGTCCGCTGTGCAAATACGGTGTGACAAAAAGTATTGCCATGACTACCATTTTATTCTCTAGAGTGTTAGAAAAAACATATATATATATATATATATATATAATGTTTGGGGGTTCTAAGAAATTTTCTAGCAAAAAAAAATATTTTAACTTGTAGTCTAAAAAATAGGCCCCTGTAGTCTGGAAAATACCGTTCTAAGATTTTCACACAGTTTTAAAGACTATAGCCCCCATTTCTTAAAGGGGTTGTAAAGGAAATGTTTTTTTTTTCATAATAAGCATCCTTTACCTTCAGACATTCCTCTTTTCACTTCCTTATTGTTCGTTTTTGCTCAGAAGTTGCTCTATTTCTTCTCTGTTCTGTTCACTTCCTGCTTGTCTGATTTTACTGACCACCGTGAAGGGAGACTTTACTGCGGCGGTCAGTGAGGTGCTCGCCCCCTCCTGGGAACTACAGCTGTGTGGCAGGATGCTCTCTACATGTTAGAGACTTCAAGGAGGTGTGAATTACTGGGCGACGGGCGTGCCACAATTAATACTGGGAAATGTAGTTCTTACATGAACAAGTGATGCAAACCAGGAAGTGAATGAGAGAACAGAAACTAGAACGCCAGAGGTGATATAGATGAAGATATTGAATAGGTATTTACTCGTTTGTAAACAGAATCATTACACTATTCTGTCTGTCTACCTTGCAGACATTAATTTTAGGCAAAAAAATAATAATTCCTTTACAACTCCTAATTGATAAGACCAATGCTGCCAAGTTTGGCATATAGCAGTGACAATCATTTTCTTTGGGGTAGACTAAAATGTTAGTGCCGGTTCACACGACTTGTCAGGCAACTTAGCCATCTGACAAGTCTCCGTTCTGTACTATGGAACTGTTCTAATAAGAGCAACTCAAGTCGCTCCGACTTAGAAAAAGGTTCCTGTACGACTTTGAGACGACTTCAGGGTGACTTGCATTGACTTCAATACAGAAGTCGTTTTGCAAGTCGCCTCTGAAGTCGTGTGCAGATCGCCTTGCAGAGTCGCTCGGCAAGTCGTGCTGCCCCTGTGTGAACCAGCACTTACAATGTTTTTACTTGTTTTTACCAGTTTCTGGTATTATTTTCTTTCTGATACATACATGGATGTTTTTCACTTCTCACAGTTCACTTACGCTCTCATAGTGTGCTAAGTATCTTTGAACTTTATTCAAACATCTCAGTTCCAGTAATCATTTTATGTTGTTTGTGGAAAGTGTTTTTGTTTCAGAATGGAAGGAGTGGTGACTGACTATGCCTCATAAAGCTTTGTAGAGGAGTGATTGTTGTGTGTATTTTTTATTACAGACCAAAGGTGACACGTAGGAGGGCATTTCTCCCCTTCTTTAGTAAATCTGTAACTGGGTAACACAGTGGCAATTAACCTTTGCCTTTTGCCTGCTGATTTGAAAAGCTAATGCTAATTTCTGTGCATACAAATGACTGCATTCTTTTTATCCCTCCTAATTCTGTTCCATGTCTGAGGTAACCTCATTCCACCTCCCTTTCCACCCGTAATCTGCTATTAGATCAGCGTTTACATTTTTTCAGTCATAGCACTCTTTAAAAGTACGAATCTGAGGTAAATTTTTACTTTGTATTTTCAGGACATTTGGGTCTTCACTAAGTGGTGAACGTTATTGGATTTCGCTTGATTTTTTTACTATGAAGCTCTAACATTTCTTATCATGGCCCACCACCAAGAAAAAAAAATCCAAAAGAAATTCTCTGTAGTAGGGTCAGGAAACAATTTTGAATTTTTTTTTTTGACTGCTTGTCGACCGTATAACATAGCTACATGGCGGCAAGGCGGCTCTGCTGCGCCAGATCATGTACATGATCTGACACTTCCGGGAAGGGGTTGCACGCCACCGGCGATCCAGTGATTAAAGGGGTTCTGAACCCTCCTGTTTTTTTTACCTTAAAGCGGAGTTCCACCCAAAAATAGAACTTCCGCTTATCCCACTCCTCACCCCCTTACATGCCACATTTGGCATGTAATTTTTTTTGGGGGGGAGTGGGGGCTTCAGGAGGAGTGGGACTTCCTGTCCCACTTCCTCCTTCCGCAGAGGGGCTGTTTTGGTGACTAAGCTTAATTGCCTACAGCAGCCCTTCCCTGTAGGCGATCGCCTGGGACACGTGACAGGTCCCATGCGATCGCCTGTCCAATCAGCGGCGGGCCACGCGCATGCGCAGTGCCACTCGCGCATGCGCAGTGGGTGCCCGGCCGTGAAGCCGAAGGCTGTTACGGCCGGGTGCCCACAGTTACGATGAGGACGCCGACCGGGGAGGGGGGGAGAGGAGCGGACCCCTGGCCGGTGCGTCGCTGGAACGATGGAGCAGGTAAGTGATTGTTTATTAAAAGCCAGCAGCTACACTTTTTGTAGCTGCTGACTTTTAATAAACATAAAACAAGGCTGGAACACCCCTTTAAGGCCCCTTTCACACTGGGGCGGGAGGTGCGGTGGCAGTTTAGCGCCACTATTTTTAGCAGCGCTATACCCTCGGAATTGTGGCGGTATTCGGCCACTAGCAGTGTGGTTTTAACTCCCGCTAGAGGCTAAAAAGGGTTAATACCACGCTTTAGCCGCGGTTTCCCATTGCTTTCAATGGAAAGGAGCGGTGGAGGAGCGGTAAACACATTGCTCCTCTCACCACTCCAAAGATGCTGCTAGCAGGACTTTTGGAGCGGTCCTGCTAGCACACCGCTCCAGTGTGAAAGCCCACGGGCTTTCACACTGGAGAAACAGCAGCCGCTGTTTAGGGTCAGTTTGCAGGCACTATTTTTAGCGTAATAGCGCCTGAAAATCTCCCCAGTGTGAAAGGGGCCTAATGCATCCTATGCTTTAAGGTGAAAAAACTTCTGGCAGTCACCGTCTCCCAACCCCCCCGTTTTACTCACCTGAGCCCTGGAATGTCCCACGGCGAGGACTCGCTGTCTCTCTGCCTGGGGTTCTCGGCTCTTGATTGAATAGATTGATAGCAGGGCAGCCATTGGCACCCGCTGCTTTCAATCAAATCTAATGACGCGGGCACCGGGGGGCAGGACCAAGTCCTGCATTCGAGGGCTATAGACACCGAATGCTGGACTCGTGAGCGCGCCTGCAAGATAACCCCCCCAGCTGATCGTGGGGAATTCACACAGGATAGAGCCCTGCCTATGTAAACAAGGCCTGTCCTGTCAGCAGGGAAGTAATGGATTCTCTTTCCCTGCAAAGCAGGCAATAAAATCTACTACTTGCCCAATTAAAAGCACCTCCCACTGTACACCAAAACACTGGCTAGGCACACATTTAACACTTTGATTGCCTCAGATATTTAACCCCTTCCCAGACAGTGTCATTAGTACAGTGAAAGTATATTTTTAGCACTGGTCACTGTATTAGTGACTCTGGTTCTCAAAAAGTCTCAGTTAATGTCCGAATTTCCGCCGCAATATCGCAGTCCCGCTTTAAGTCCCTGATCTCTGCCATTACTAGTAAATAAATAAATAAAAATACCAGTATTTATGCCATATATACTGGAATTTTTCATTTATTTATTTATAACTTTGGCACAAACTAATTAATATACGCCTACGGGGGGCTATTTTACCCAAAAACACATAGCAGAAGACATAATGGCTTAAATTCATCAAGAATTTTATTTTTATTTTTAAATCTGGGGGATTTGTTTTATAACAGAAAGTAAAATATATATATATATTTTTTTCAAAACTGTTGGTCTTTTTTTGTTTATAGTGCAAAAAATTAAAAACTATCAAATACCACCAAAAGAAAGCTCTATTTGTGGAAAAAAAAAGGGACATACATTTTGTCTTCGTACAGTGTCACATGACTGTGCAAATATCAGGTAAAGTAAAGCAGTGCCGTATTGCAAAAAAATGGCCAGTTCATGAAGTGGTTGTAAACCTCCAGCATGAAATTTGCACAAAGCTTATCCCTATAAAGTGTGTGCTTGTCTCAATCTAGAGCGTGAGGTGTCATTTCTGTCTGCTGCTTTATTCCTCCACTATCAGCATGAGTCACTTTTGAGGAGTTTTCCTGACACCAAGAGAAAAATGGTGACAAGGGAGGGCACAGCCTGTGATTGACAGTCTCAGTTATGTTTCTGTGTGCTGTGTGATAGGGGGTGTGTCCCTTTCCTCCAATCAGCTATCTCAGAGTTCCCTTCACTGAATGTAACTTCAGCTCTCTGCCCCTGCTTTTCAAAATTGAGAGATCCTATGTAAATTATGAAATTGCAATGTATGTAGGGGACAAACGCTGCAGAAAAACAGTTACAACTTATGTAGAAGGATTTGTTTAATCTCTGTGTATCACCAGTGAGGCCAGTCACTTTACTAGGTATATGTAATGGTTTGCAACCACTTTAAACACACTAATACTAGAGCTGGCCAAACAATGTTCCAATTGTATCAGGAAACGGCAGCCTCCTGCCCAACAGTCGGAAGGAACATTTTTGGCCGAACATTGCCTGCATCCAATCAAATGCAGTCGCTATTGGAATATTTTAATGTCTTGTGGGGCTGGCTCTTAAAATTCAATAGCCACAGTGGGAGATCCACCCATCTGCACTGCATAGCATGGATGGAGGAATGCGATAAGCAGGCCATACACTATGCAATCTGCTTTAGCTTTAGCAAAGCTATATAAGATGAGGACAAACCTAATCAATTTCAATCAATTAGTATGAAATCGAGCAGTGTACTACATAATCTGGCAGTGTACTAAATAATTGACGGAGCTTGTACAATCAAATTGTGTCGTTTATGGTAAGCCTTAAATTTACTACCACACTCATCTTTAGGTCAACCATCAACTATGTAGTGCAAGGGCCTGCCAGGTTGAATACAGATTGATTGATTAGATTGGGTGTGTCCTCCTATTAGTTTTAGTTAATTAAACTTAGACTGTACAGAGATTGTACAATCACATTGTATAGTGTATGACCACCTGCATCTGTTGTCCCTCTGTCAGAACACAATAGCTTCACGGGGAGATCAGATTGTTAGTACAGCGGCTTTTGAGTGCTTCCGTTTTTTTTTGTTTTTTTTTATTCAGCCCACTGGGTTGAACGGAAAAAAATACTAGGGTGTACCAGGCTTTAAGCTACAATCTGATTGTACAGTCTCCTTTATATCTACTAACAACTATGTAATATAAGGACCTGTGCAATTAAATTGATTGGATTGTGTAGGTGTGTCCTCATATTACATAGTTTTGGTAAATGTAAATGAAATTATACAATCAGAATTCACTGTATATTGTAATCATAACACTAACATAGATAAAGCTGTAATCTAATTTATCTTTTCGTTTTATGAATATTTAAACTTTAATTTATGTGCCAAGTTAGTAAATAAAATCCCAAATTTTGGGTTGTTCCCAGAAAAGTAATAGAGGGGATCAATGGCGTAGCGTGGGCTGTCAGCGCCCAGGGCAAGGCAAGTTATTTGCACCCCCTAAACTGCAGACTTTTCACACTCCCCGTGTCCCTTCCCTTCCTACAATAGTACTGACCTACCTGATTCCTACACTGACTACTACACTGACCTACCTGATTCCTACACTGACCACTACAATACCTGATTTCTACACTGACCACTACACTGACCTACCTGATTCCTACACTGACTATCTGATTCCTACACTGACCACTACACTGACCTACCTGATTCCTACACTGACTACTACACTGACCTACCTGATTCCTACACTGACTACTACACTGACCTACCTGATTCCTACACTGACCACTACAATACCTGATTTCTACACTGACCTACCTGATTCCTACACTGACCACTACACTAACCTACCCGATTCCTACACTGACCACTACACTGACCTACCTGATTCCTACACTGACCACTGCACTGACTTACCTGATTCCTACACTGACCACTACACTGACCTACCTGATTCCTACACTGACCACTGCACTGACTTACCTGATTCCTACACTGACCTACCTGATTCCTATACTGACCACTGCACTGACTTACCTGATTCCTACACTGACCACTACACTGACCTACCTGATTCCTATACTGACTACTACACTAACCTCCCAGATTCCTATACTGACCACTGCACTGACCTGCCCAAATCCTATACTGACCACTACACTGACCTACCTGATTACTATACTGACCACTACAAAAACCTACCTGATTCCTATACTGACCACTACACTGACCTACCTGATTCCTACATCGACCACTACACTACACACTGACCACTACACACCACAACACTGACCACTACACTACACACCACACACTGACCACTACACTACACACTGACCACTACACTAGAAACTGACCACACACCACACTGACCACACACCCCACTGACCGTTACACACAACACCACACTGACCACTTTACACAATACCACACTGACCACTACACTACACACTGTCTACTACACACTGACCACTACACACCACACCACACTGCCCATTACACTACACACTAACCTACCTGATTCCTATACTGACCACTACACTATACCACTACACAATACACTACACTACACTACTACTACACTATCCACTGACCACTACACCACCCACTACACTACCCACGGACCGCTACACTATCCACTGACCACTAAACTACACAATACATTACACTATTCACTCGCCATTACACTACCCACTAAACTACACAATATGCTACACTATGCACTGACCAGTACACACTACACTGACCACTACACTAAACACTGACCACTACACACCACACCACAATGACCACTACACTCCTCTGTAGAGGAGGAGAAGACAGCGGCTACAGCTCGCAGACGGCCGGAGCACGGGGTCACAGGAAATTTAAATCAGGAGTATGGAGATGAGGGTGACACATACTGGCACGGGCCACAGCCCCCCTCACACCTCCCACGCTACGCCACTGGAGGGGAAATCTTCCAATGGGAACACTATTTCTGGTGACCTGGGGGTCCCCACGGAAACCTCTTTAATTTGCAGGGATTTCTTCTCACTTCCTATTTGGGTATGGGACAGAAAGTGAAGGTAAATCTCTGCTCTATCCAAAATGAAAAAAAAAGTTTTGCCTATAATTCTACGTTAAATTAAATCTGGATTTATTTGTCTTCCTCTGTAACAATGTTGGTCATGAACAAAGTGGAAGAAAACCCGAAGTCTAAGACCCCTTTCACACTGGAGGCGTTTTCCTGGCGCTTTAGTGCTAATATTGCCTCATCAGCAATCCCAGTGTGAAAGCCCTTGGCAGGACGTTACAAAAAGTAACGTCCTGTTCATTGAAATCAATGGGCAGCGCGGCCAAAGTGCCTCGGCAGCAGCACTATGCGGACGCTTTTAACCCTTTAATCGGCCACTAGCGGGGGTTAAAAACACCCCGCTAGTGGTCGAAAATCGCCTCTAAAACAACGCCGATGTCCCCACACTGTCAGTGTGAAAAGACTCTTAGGCTAGTCATCCACGAGTCATTTCCTTTCATTCAACCTGCTGGTTAAATAAAAGAAACCGATTGGTTTTCCCCATCCAAACACTTGATGTAGATGGGGAAATTCCCGCCCCCCTAAGCTATTGTATTCTGGCAGAGGGAAGCTTTCCCTGCTGTCAGAAAACACTCATCAGTACCGCCGATTCTAGGGGCGATCCAGAGAAAATGTTTCAACATGATGGTTGTACACAAGTGGATAGATAGATCAACTTGTGTACAACCAGCCTGCTCATAGATGGATGAAAATTCGGTCAGTTCCTGCTGAACCAGCCGCGTTTTTATCCATGTGTGGCCGACTTTACTATTCTGAACAAATGTTCCCTTTTCCTCTCCTGCCTATCCTTCCTAACCTGTATAAAAAAAAAGTGTATACTTACCTATTTTTAAACCGATCCGGTCTGATCACGTGATTCTGCAGCTCCAGCTCAGGGATTGCTCAACAAAGGCTGGGAATTCTGAAAGCTGTGACAACATCCATAGACTGCCATGCAGGGTCATTGCTAGGTGGCAAAAAGACCAGGGGCTTCAGCCCAAAGTCCAAGGCCAGAAACGGGAGGGGGGGGATGATATATGTGATGTAGGAATTTTTTTTTGGCTGGGCCGTGACCTAACTGACCTACATACACTGACGGTAGTGACCTACATACACTGACCTACCTGACCTACCTACACTGACGGTAGTGACCTACATACCTGACCTACCTACACTGACCTACCTAAACTGACCTACATACACTGACCTTCCTACACTGATGGTAGTGACCTACATACACTGACCTACCTGACCTACCTACACTGACGGTAGTGACCTACCTACCTGACCTACCTACACTGACCTACATACACTGACCTACATACACTGACATTTACATACACTGTCTCTGACCTACCTCAGCTCAGCCGTGGTGTGCGTTGGAGCCTGGGGGGGGGGGGGGGGCCGAAGGAGAGCTGAGGAGGAGATCAGAGCTGTGGAGGGGAGGAGAGCCGCCCGAGTGCTGAGCGGGATGTGGCGCAGCGGCCACATTGTAATTCCCGACTTCTGAAGCCTGCAGTGCTTATGATGGACGTCACACGTCCTGTGGTCCCGGCATTGGACCAGTGGGACATCCATCATAGGTTTTGCGCAGGCTCCAGAAGGGGGGACCTGCTATGGCACTCGGCAACATTCGGCAGGGCTCGGGTTTAGATCGGCCCAATCGCTCGCCGCTCACTCGGGGCTGACAATGCAGACCTGCCAGCATTAAACTCTGGGCTTTTCGGGGTCACATTCGGGGCTCCAGCCCCCCCTAGCCACCCCCTCTCGACGCCCCTGCTGCTATGGCCCAGCAGTTGTTAGTGCTCCATCTTCTCCCCTGCAGCAGCTGCTCACACAAAGAAGCTGGAGCTGTAGGATCACAAGACTGGAGGGGATTAAAAATATGTAAGCACACACATCTTTTTAATACAGGTTAGGCAGGATATGTAGGTGGAAGGGGGAGGGAACATTTTTAAGATCAGATAGTAATATATTTTTCTTCCACTTTAGCCTTGCATAGCGCAGAAGTGAAATCATCCCTGGAAAGTACTGTAAAATGTCGGTAAAAATGGTATGTTGATCCAGGTAAGACATAATGAAGCTTGGAAACAGTATCACTTTAAAGGTGTGACTATCTGCTATTACAGAAAGTCCAAATACACCCAAGTTTATGTTAGCTCATACAAACACAGCTACTTGGCACATGTACATTCCACACTGGCTGTGTGTGGGTAAACCTGCTCCATGTGCGGCAAACCTTCAGCATATTTCTAGGTGTTGCAATGTTTGTCATAACAGATAAGAGGATAGGCAAACTATTGTCAGTTTATTTCACATGGGATAAGGGATATTATAATCTCATTCCGTTCTGTTTATAGGCACAATTCCCATATCTGTAGCCACAATGTTCATATCGCTAACATTCAGAAAAAATCAATATGATTTATCACATGGGTTATCGTGACCAATAAATAGATATCTTTATTTAGACTGCCCTATCCCTCCTGTATGCAATAAAACAGGGGTAGGCAACCTATGGGGCACAGTGTGTCGGAAAAATTCAAAGAAATTAAGCGGGCCGATTTTATAGCAAAAAAATGTCAACATCACACTGTCACGAAAAGGATTTTTTATAGTAAATGCTGTAAACTACTTGAGTAGTGACAAATTAACATCCTGCGCTCACACGCCTCAGATCACTGCCCCCCCTGCAAATCTGTTTCACCACTAACCTGTGCATCTGCCCCACCACTGTACCCCCTGCACATCTGCCCCACCATTGTACCCCCCTGCACATCTGCCCCACCACTGTAACCCCCTACACATCTGCCCCACCACTGTACCCCCTGCACATCTGCCCCACCACTGTTCCCCTGCACATCTGCCCCACCACTGTACCCCCCTGCACATCTGCCCCACCACTGTACCCCCTGCACATCTGCCCCACCATTGTACCCCCCTGCACATCTGCCCCACCACTGTAACCCCCTACACATCTGCCCCACCACTGT
This sequence comes from Rana kukunoris, assembly GCA_029574335.1. Taxonomy (NCBI): domain Eukaryota; kingdom Metazoa; phylum Chordata; class Amphibia; order Anura; family Ranidae; genus Rana; species Rana kukunoris. The sequence continues at coordinate 497,022,033 of CM056050.1, read as the reverse complement.
ACCCCCTGCATATCTGCCCCACCACTGTTCCCCTGCACATCTGCCCCACCACTGTACCCCCCTGCACATCTGCCCCACCACTGTACCCCCCTGCACATCTGCCCCACCACTTTAACCCCCTGCACATCTGCCCCACCACTGTAACCCCCTGCACATCTGCCCCACCACTGTACCACCCCTGCACATCTGCCCCACCACTGTACCCCCCTGCACATCTGCCCCACCACTGGACCCCCCTGCACATCTGCCCCACCACTGTAACACCTTGCACATCTGCCCCACCACTGTAACCCCCTGCACATCTGTCCCACCACTGTACCCCCCCCCCTGCACATCTGCCACACCACTGTACCCCCCCTGCATATCAGCCCCACCGTCATAACCCCATGCTCTTCTGCCCCACTGCTGAACCATCTTCTCATCTGTCCTAACCCTGAACCCATCTGCTTATCTGCCCCACCACTGTAACCCGCTTTCTCATCTGCCCCACCAATGTACCTCCTGCACATCTGTCTCACCTCTGTACCCTTCTGCTCTTCTGCCCCACCTTGGTTCCCCCTGCTCTCCTGCCCCACACTGAACCCCCCCCCCCGCTCATCTGCCCCACCACTGTATCCCCCTGCTTTTCTGTCCCACTGCTGAACCACCTTCTCATCCCCCCATCACTGTACCCCCTTGCTCTTCTGTCCCACCACTGTAACCCCCCTGCTAATCTGCCCCAACAATGTACGCCTTTTCTAATCTGCCCCACCACTATAACCATCTTTCTCATCTGCCCCAAAAAGTACCTCCTGCACGACTGTCTTGCCTTTGTAACCCTCCTGCCCCACTTCTGTTCCCCCTGCTGTCCTGCCCCACCACTGTAACTGCTCATCTGTCCCACCAATACACCTCCTTTCACATCTGCCCCACTGCTCTACACCTCTGCTTTTCTGTTCCACCACTGAACCCCTTCTTATCTGCCCCAACACTCAATCCCCCTGCTCATCTGTCCCACGACTGTAACCCCCTTCTCATCTGCCCCAACATTGAACCCCCCTGCTCATCCGCCCAATTGATGAACCCCCCTGCTCTTGTCCCACTGCTAAACCCCCTTCTCATCTGTTCCACCACTGCACCTCCCTGCAATCTGCCCCACTGCTGTACCCTCCTGCTCTTCTGTCCCACCTCTGAACCCCTTCTGCTAATTTTTCCCACCGCTGTACCCTCCTGCTTATCTGCTCCACTGCTGTACACTCTTCTCATCTATAATATGCGTGATATGCAGAGTGGTGGGAGGTAGCAGAGAGGAGACACATCTAGCTGTCCTGGACATTCATCCTGCTGGTCCACCTCTCGCATCCAGCCCACGTGCTTGTATGGGATATAAGTGATGTCACATACAAGCATCTGGAATGGATGCGCAATAATGAGCTCACGTCAGGGGCTTTTTCTGAAAGCAGTGGGCCTGTGTGCAGGATCATAAGCCCCCGCAGCTGAGAAGTGTGGCTTAAAGGGACACAGAGTGCAGGGGTTCAGTAGTAAGTGACGCAAAGGTTCAGGAATAATTTCAACAAAGTTCCCAAAACAGGCAACCAAGCGAGTCATCTTCCTCCAGATGGTGGGCAGAGCTAGCAGGACTGGGATTGGCTTTAGCAGTGGCCAATGACAGTCCTACTTCTGGAAACAGGGACCACCCCACTAGCAGAACTGCACCCAATTTATAATCCATCACAAAAACTGACAATCACAGCTACAGCAAAGTTAGAGAACCAAACAATCGTTCCAATCTGTTACAATGTCTGGGGGCAGTGCCCCCCTCAGTGAAGGAATGGCGTGGGAAATTCTAAAATTGGAATGCATTAGTGTCTCACTGACAGTTCCCTGTGCCGCTCTGCTGATGGGGAGGGAGTCGAGTGCCGGAAAAAGAGGCTTTATGTGCCGCTTGCCGCACCCGTTCCGGGAATTGCCTACTCCTGCATACAAAAAGCATACAACTTAGATGATGAAATGCGAACTCCAAGCAAACTGTAAATACAAAACATAAAATGTTTTAACTGAAAATAAACTCTAATTCCACACTCACCTCTTTTATTATTTCACTTATTCTCCTCTGTATTTTTATCCTCCTTCTTACATCACTGCATAAAGTGGGAGGGATAACGTCATGCAGAAACATTGCTACAGCCTCATTGGCTGGAATTTCAGAAACTGAAGCTGAGCTGGGTTGCACACTATGAAGTGAGGTGATGGGCAGTGCAGTCGGCCGGACAAGCCCCACCCCCTGGCCAGCCAACCGCAATGGCCTCCCAAGCCCCCACCCCCCTTTTCACTGGCCACACCACGGGCGGGGTCACCTGTCCACGTCACTGGGTAATGACGTTTGATCCGCCCCCTCTTACGCATCATCAGGGTTTCATTCCTCGCCGGAGAATGAGTGAAGACTGCAGCGCCACTGGAGAATGGATCATCGTTGGACATCGAGAGACGGGATTACATCGCTGGAATTTTTTTTTTTTTTTAATAAAGGTCTTGTCCAGCTGTGGCTGTGTCTTTTTAATTTTTATTTACACTTTGTTCGTGAAATGGTAGGGGTACAATGTACCCCGTTACTAGTTCACATGGGGGGGCCGGGATCTAGAGTTCCCCTTTGGTAAAGGGGGCTTCTAGATTTCGATAAGCTCCCCCCACCCACAGACCCCCACAACCACTGGGACAAGGGTTGTGGCGATGAGGCCCGTGTCCCCATCAACATGGGAACATCCTCCCCATGTTGGGCATGTGGCCTGGTATGGTTCAGGAGGGGGGGCGCTCTCTCGTCCCCCCTCTTTTTCTGCGAACTGCCAGGTTGCGTGCTAGGATAAGGGTCTGGTATGGATTTTTGGGGGAACCTCACGCCATTTTTTTTTTATTTTGGTGTGGGGCTCCCCTTAAAATCCATACCAGACCTGAAGGGTCTGGTATGTATTTTTGGGGGAACCTTATGTAATTTAAAAAAAAATGGTGTGGGGTTCCCCTTAATATCCATACCAGACCTGAAGGGCCTGATATGGAATTTGGGGGGACCCCCACACTTATTTTTTATTAAATTATTTTGGTTCGCCGTTTTTTGCAATGACTTTGATCTGTATTGCCGGGACCGACAATTCATTTTGCATTGATACATGTCCCCTGGGGCAGGACCCAGGTCCCCAAACACTTTTTATGACAATAACTTATTAACCTTTAAAATTAGCACTTTTGACTTTTCATGTTTGTGTCCCATAGATTTTAACGGTGTTTAAACACATTTTTACCTGTTTGCATGTTCTGGTGCAAACTGAGGGGGGTGTTCGGCTGATCCCTACCTTCCAGTAATGTTAGTACATTTTGGCAAAACACGAGTATAGAAGGTACTTGAAGACAAAGAAAAATGGATAGCCGCACTCCAAAACCTGATGGGTGGTCTTTTATTCAATAGACAGCATGTACAAAAATAGGGTCACAGCAGTAGAAACAAGGAACAGCCGACGCGTTTCGCACTGGATCAGTGCTTATTCATGGCTAATGAAGCATTAAAACTGTTAGGTATATATAGAACATAGGGTGAACATGTGACCAATCTCAATTAATTGCCCGGGAGGAGCCTATGATATTAGGACAACCCCTGATGCCAATGAGATAGTCACATTACACCTGTGCACACCAAAGCAAGAAAAAACAAACAAATACACACAAATGTGAAACCAATAATCAAAATGTATAAAAAATAGCACATTATAAACATAATGCACATATAAAATACTGTACATGTGGTACATACATAGTACTACAGTGACACAAAATGGTAAAACATGAGGCAATGATGAATGAAATAAAATAAAAGCTTAAAGACGATGCAATTCAAACCACAATAGGCTGTAAAAAGAGCATAAGATAAACTATGCAAATGAAATGTATAATGGTGATGGAACAAATAAATATGAATAAAAGTGAAAAATGAATGTGAATATGTGTGTCGATATGAATGAAAACATATGTAATGAAATGGGTGTTGGTGGGGTGAAGCACTAGATCTATCTAACAACTTGGTAAATGGCAGAAAGAATAGATCTATGTGTGTATTGGAGATGGATTCATCCATTATGGTGACGTGCATATAAACATAATTGAGAATGTGGATGTAAAGGGTTACCTGAGATTAAATGACAACAATCGGGAAAAATGCACCCATAAATACATCCAGTCATAAAAAATATATTCATACATAAAAGAAAAGAGTGGCAAATTGTGTCAAAGCATGTAGACACATCGTAGCCAAATATGAAAAGTGTGAAAAAGGTGAATGAAAGTGAAATGGAAATAATTAATAATGGGCGTCACCGAAGTGAGAGACCAAAACATAATGTGATCAAAGGTGTCAGCAAATGTGAAAAACTTCCGTGTAGGGAGGCTGGTATATGTATTCTAAAACATTTGGGTCAAGGCAAAAGAGAAAGGTAAAAAGGTTCTCAATATGAGAATGTAATGTAAACAAAGTCCAAAGCTGGCCCAATGAAATAGTGAATTTTTAATTTTATATATAGAATGATAATAATGTCTGCTGAAAGTAAAAGGACCCATTGGCTATAACAGCAGAATGATGTATATAAAAAAAGTATATATAATATATATATAAAATACACCTATATAGAAAATGAAGGAAGTTAATTAAAAAGTTGTCTTCTATGGGTGGAATGAAAATTAACCTATGACAAACGCATGTATAGGGATCTAGAGCGTGCATCCGAAAGAACTTAATTAGGCTGAAAATAGAGCTGGTTAACTGAAAGCCAGTATATTGTGTTCCATTAGTGCGGAAGGATGCTCCCAAAAATTAGATAAATATATACATATGTAGGCGTGTATACATATATATGTTATGTTGGAGGTAGAAAAATGTACATGGCTACATATGATCCCTAACATTGTTTGAAGAGGTGTATAATGTACAGGAATTAATTGTAAACCAACGCACACAAAACTAGGTGTTTGTGGAGATAGTACATATAGAACATCGATGTGCATGCATATGGATACAACTAATACTAAGTAAAAAAGAAACAGTAAAAAATGCAAAATAAGGTCCGAGATATCCGTGTGATCGGGTTGCATTGTGTGCATAACCATAGATATACCCGAGTATAGGACATGAAAAGTTCTAAAAAAGAGAAGATAAACAGTAGAGTAAATCGTATGTCTATAACTGCAATATTCATAATTACGAGGTGTACATCGTTTATTAACCCACCAATATGCCTGGGGTCCTGTCGATTAATTAATTATTGGGGAAATGAATCCCATATGAATGGGAAAAATTCTATAGAAAATTACTTTGTAAAAAAAAGACACAGGGCTGACGGCAAAAAAGTGGGTAGATAGAAGCAGGTACTGGACACTTGATGCAAAAGTAAATGTAAACACGGATAAGTTGGTATATAACATTAGGACCGAATAACGCAGGACCTCCCATAGAGTAAAATGTGTGTACAGCCGAATGTGAAGCCACATGAGGCTGACACAATACATATATGAACAGGGGAGTGACATGAAGTGCTAGCTTGTGCATAGAGAACAACAGAGAGGAGACCAAAAAGTTAGAGTTTGTTGTAGGTAAGTGTGTATAGCGCAAGGTCTGAGTCTTGTATATCACTAGTCATAGTAGTGAGAAACGTCCCATTGGAAATTCAATCCCCTGGGCATTCTAGTGCCCAAGAGGAGAATCCAAAGAACCTCACGCCTGCACAGTAATCTAAACTTGTCACCCCCTCTTATAGGACGAACAATTTTTTCCATACCCTGAATGCGCAGGCTGGAGATGTCTTTGTGATGGACTGAATTCCAATGTCTGGCTACATTTGTGTTGTGATCTTTCTCTATATCATAGAGATGATCCCCCAATCTGTCTTTGAGCCTCCTGGTCGTGCGACCTACATATTGTAAATGGCATAAGTCACATGTAATAACATAAACCAGGTATGCAGTGTTGCAATTAATAAAACGCTGAATGTCATAGTCCTTATTTTCTGAATGTGAATGTACTGAAGTACCAGAAAGGATGTGTTTGCAATATCTGCAGCTCCCAACACCACATTTAAAGGTGCCTTTAAATGACAACCATTGTTCTTTAGTTGTTTTACTCTGAAAGAGGCTTGGAGACAGAATACCCCCCAGAGAGGGGGCTCTCCGGCTAACAGTTTTTATACCCTGCGCCAAAATAGACTGATAGATAGTATCGTTGTACAGGACCGGAAGGTACTTATTGACTATATGTCTAATGGCGTTAAATTCGGGGCTAAACGGGGTAGAAAAAATGGGAATGGTGTCATTAAAAGACAACCCTTTGTTAGAGCTTTTGTTAACAAGTAGGGACGATCTAGGGATGGAACTGGCTCTAAGGAGTGCCTTGTTAATAATTTTGGCAGGGTATCCCCTGGCTTTAAATCTAAAAGCCATATCTGAGGATTCCCTGTCAAAATCTTCCATATTGCTGCAGATGCGTTTTAGCCTAAGAAATTGGCCAAAGGGAATTCCCTTGATTGTGTGTTGGGGGTGGGAGGAATCTGCGCGTAAAAGGGCATTACCCGCCGTGTCTTTTCTGTGTAAGCTGGTAGTGATGACCCCATCAGCGCCGGTGAGTCTGACATCCAAAAAATCAATACTGATGAGCTGTAAATTGCCAGTAAAACGTAAATTAAGATGGTTGTCATTAAGATACAGTAGCCAAGAATCAAGGCTGGCAGACTCATCGGAGCTGATAAACAGCAGGTCATCAATGTAGCGGCAAAAGAACATGGTATCTCTGCGTCGGGGACTATCGCATCCAAAGATGCGGGACCTCTCCCACCAGCCCATGTATAGGTTGGCTAGGGAGGGTGAAAATTTGGCTCCCATAGAGGCCCCGCATCTTTGGAGGTAGTAGTCCCCATCAAACATAAAATAATTGTGAGTGAGCAGGTATTCCAGAGATAAAAGAATGAACTCTTGTAATGCCAGCGAAAAATTGCCTGACTCCTTTAAAAAATGGTTAACAGCCTGTAGGCCTAAATGGTGCGGAATGCAAGAGTACAGGCTAGCTACATCACAGCTAATCCACCTAAATTGTTTGTTCCATACAAAGCCATCAAGCTTCTGAAGGAGCTGTTTGGTGTCACGTAGAAAGCCGGGAAGCCCGATGACTAGGGGTTGTAGCTGTCCGTCAATCCATTCACCCAGTCTCTCATTTAGGGACCCAATACCTGCTACTATGGGTCTCCCCATTAGGGGATTCAAGCCTTTGTGTATTTTTGGCAGGTGATGAAAAACCGGAATGACAGGGTGACTGGGGATGAAGAGATTTCTGTCAGATTCAGAGAAAATGCCCGCTTGCACCCCTCTATCGAGAATGATAGAGAGTGCTTTGGTGAATGGAATGGTTGGATCGGCTCTAAGGGGCTGGTATGTATTGGGGTCTGACAATTGGCGGATAGCCTCTTCTCTATATGTGGAGGAATCTAGGACGACTACAGAACCCCCTTTATCAGCATTACGAATAGTAATAGTCACATCAGTCCTCAAAGAATTAAGAGCCTGTTTCTCAGTCTGAGATAAATTATTGGAGGATTGTTTGCTGCGACAGGTACGGGCCAGGTGTGTGAGATCCCTCTCCACTAGTGATTGAAAGGAGTCTAAATCCTTGCCCCTGGAGCCTAGTGGATAGAAATTAGATCTCATCTTAAAAGAGACAGTGTTATAATCATCCACCGGGTCAGCGGGACTGGGATGAGACTCAGTAAACAAATCTGTGAGGTCTTTCAGAGCACAAACCTCTGTAAAGAGAGAGGGAGATGGGATCGACTCACCTGACCTGGAGCTGTCAGCAAGACTATCCTCTGAAGCAGATGGTGAAGAAAAAAAATGTTTTTTAAGGGTTAATCCACGTGAGAATTTGTTCACATCAAGGATCGTCTGAAAAAGATCAAAATGTCTCGATGGACAAAAGTTCAATCCTTTGGAAAGAAGTCCAATTTCAGCAGCATTCAGGAGTCTTTTTGAGATATTGACAACATTAGATGTTATTTCTGGGTGGCTCCCCGCAAAGCATATGGGATGCTTTTTGTCTTTGTGTCTCTTACCACCCCCGTCGGGTTTTCTTGAAGGTGGGTTTTTCTTCCTGGGTTCTTTGTTGGACCCGCGGGGTATCCCCCGGATCGTGTGGTATCGTTAGCGGAAGACCGTGCTTGTATGATGCCCCGATCGGGTGAGGACTCGGAGCCTGATGTCGCTAGGGTGTCATAAGCGACCTCGCTGTCAATATCTGAGAAGCTGACTTTTTTTACTCTGTTCTTGCGACCACGCTTGGGTTGATGTGGAAGTTGTCTCCAGACGTATACGTTGTTGCTTTCGTAGTCAATACGATCTCTGGTCTGCTTTCCTTTCTTAGTGTCAATTACATAGCGTTCAAGTTTGTCTAGCTTCTTATTTAGTTTACCATCCAGGCTGCTGAATTCAGGATGTGTTTGTAACAAGGTAAGTTCCTTCTGAATGGTGTTGATCTCAGCCTGGAGTTTATCTGTCTGTTCCAAATTGGATCTAATCAGTATGTCCATTAGGCTGAGTGAACAGGTGCTGAGAGCATCAGTCCATTCTTTTTTCAATTCATTACTGCAAAGTTCTGAGGTGGGGAATTTTTTGATACGTAAACCACGTGGAATTTGTGCCATTTTGACATAGTCCGATAGATGGTATGTGTCCCAATACAATCTGATCTCCTTGGCCATGAGATGTTCAAGCTGCCTAAACATGGTGAGCAAAGATAAATCATTACCGGTATTTGAAGGCAGAGTAGCTTGAACTCCCAGTCTCAATGGGTTCTCTGCTAGTGTTTTCAATGTCCTGCTAAAACCTTGTTCTGCTGTGACCGGTGTAGGTGCGCTGTTCTCCATAGATGACCGGTAATCCTGAATGATGATATAGTCAAAAGACAAATCTTGAAGAAGCAAATAGTGTGTATCCCCCGAGCTGGTGACAAAATGTGCAAAATCCAGAAACGATAGAGAGAAAGGAGTCACCGCTCCAGGTAGGATCACTAAATGGTTACAGGTGGTGCAGGATACCGAGGGTGCTGGCGGTGCACTAAGCAAAATGAAGACAAAGAAAAATGGATAGCCGCACTCCAAAACCTGATGGGTGGTCTTTTATTCAATAGACAGCATGTACAAAAATAGGGTCACAGCAGTAGAAACAAGGAACAGCCGACGCGTTTCGCACTGGATCAGTGCTTATTCATGGCTAATGAAGCATTAAAACTGTTAGGTATATATAGAACATAGGGTGAACATGTGACCAATCTCAATTAATTGCCCGGGAGGAGCCTATGATATTAGGACAACCCCTGATGCCAATGAGATAGTCACATTACACCTGTGCACACCAAAGCAAGAAAAAACAAACAAATACACACAAATGTGAAACCAATAATCAAAATGTATAAAAAATAGCACATTATAAACATAATGCACATATAAAATACTGTACATGTGGTACATACATAGTACTACAGTGACACAAAATGGTAAAACATGAGGCAATGATGAATGAAATAAAATAAAAGCTTAAAGACGATGCAATTCAAACCACAATAGGCTGTAAAAAGAGCATAAGATAAACTATGCAAATGAAATGTATAATGGTGATGGAACAAATAAATATGAATAAAAGTGAAAAATGAATGTGAATATGTGTGTCGATATGAATGAAAACATATGTAATGAAATGAAGCACTAGATCTATCTAACAACTTGGTAAATGGCAGAAAGAATAGATCTATGTGTGTATTGGAGATGGATTCATCCATTATGGTGACGTGCATATAAACATAATTGAGAATGTGGATGTAAAGGGTTACCTGAGATTAAATGACAACAATCGGGAAAAATGCACCCATAAATACATCCAGTCATAAAAAATATATTCATACATAAAAGAAAAGAGTGGCAAATTGTGTCAAAGCATGTAGACACATCGTAGCCAAATATGAAAAGTGTGAAAAAGGTGAATGAAAGTGAAATGGAAATAATTAATAATGGGCGTCACCGAAGTGAGAGACCAAAACATAATGTGATCAAAGGTGTCAGCAAATGTGAAAAACTTCCGTGTAGGGAGGCTGGTATATGTATTCTAAAACATTTGGGTCAAGGCAAAAGAGAAAGGTAAAAAGGTTCTCAATATGAGAATGTAATGTAAACAAAGTCCAAAGCTGGCCCAATGAAATAGTGAATTTTTAATTTTATATATAGAATGATAATAATGTCTGCTGAAAGTAAAAGGACCCATTGGCTATAACAGCAGAATGATGTATATAAAAAAAAGTATATATAATATATATATAAAATACACCTATATAGAAAATGAAGGAAGTTAATTAAAAAGTTGTCTTCTATGGGTGGAATGAAAATTAACCTATGACAAACGCATGTATAGGGATCTAGAGCGTGCATCCGAAAGAACTTAATTAGGCTGAAAATAGAGCTGGTTAACTGAAAGCCAGTATATTGTGTTCCATTAGTGCGGAAGGATGCTCCCAAAAATTAGATAAATATATACATATGTAGGCGTGTATACATATATATGTTATGTTGGAGGTAGAAAAATGTACATGGCTACATATGATCCCTAACATTGTTTGAAGAGGTGTATAATGTACAGGAATTAATTGTAAACCAACGCACACAAAACTAGGTGTTTGTGGAGATAGTACATATAGAACATCGATGTGCATGCATATGGATACAACTAATACTAAGTAAAAAAGAAACAGTAAAAAATGCAAAATAAGGTCCGAGATATCCGTGTGATCGGGTTGCATTGTGTGCATAACCATAGATATACCCGAGTATAGGACATGAAAAGTTCTAAAAAAGAGAAGATAAACAGTAGAGTAAATCGTATGTCTATAACTGCAATATTCATAATTACGAGGTGTACATCGTTTATTAACCCACCAATATGCCTGGGGTCCTGTCGATTAATTAATTATTGGGGAAATGAATCCCATATGAATGGGAAAAATTCTATAGAAAATTACTTTGTAAAAAAAAGACACAGGGCTGACGGCAAAAAAGTGGGTAGATAGAAGCAGGTACTGGACACTTGATGCAAAAGTAAATGTAAACACGGATAAGTTGGTATATAACATTAGGACCGAATAACGCAGGACCTCCCATAGAGTAAAATGTGTGTACAGCCGAATGTGAAGCCACATGAGGCTGACACAATACATATATGAACAGGGGAGTGACATGAAGTGCTAGCTTGTGCATAGAGAACAACAGAGAGGAGACCAAAAAGTTAGAGTTTGTTGTAGGTAAGTGTGTATAGCGCAAGGTCTGAGTCTTGTATATCACTAGTCATAGTAGTGAGAAACGTCCCATTGGAAATTCAATCCCCTGGGCATTCTAGTGCCCAAGAGGAGAATCCAAAGAACCTCACGCCTGCACAGTAATCTAAACTTGTCACCCCCTCTTATAGGACGAACAATTTTTTCCATACCCTGAATGCGCAGGCTGGAGATGTCTTTGTGATGGACTGAATTCCAATGTCTGGCTACATTTGTGTTGTGATCTTTCTCTATATCATAGAGATGATCCCCCAATCTGTCTTTGAGCCTCCTGGTCGTGCGACCTACATATTGTAAATGGCATAAGTCACATGTAATAACATAAACCAGGTATGCAGTGTTGCAATTAATAAAACGCTGAATGTCATAGTCCTTATTTTCTGAATGTGAATGTACTGAAGTACCAGAAAGGATGTGTTTGCAATATCTGCAGCTCCCAACACCACATTTAAAGGTGCCTTTAAATGACAACCATTGTTCTTTAGTTGTTTTACTCTGAAAGAGGCTTGGAGACAGAATACCCCCCAGAGAGGGGGCTCTCCGGCTAACAGTTTTTATACCCTGCGCCAAAATAGACTGATAGATAGTATCGTTGTACAGGACCGGAAGGTACTTATTGACTATATGTCTAATGGCGTTAAATTCGGGGCTAAACGGGGTAGAAAAAATGGGAATGGTGTCATTAAAAGACAACCCTTTGTTAGAGCTTTTGTTAACAAGTAGGGACGATCTAGGGATGGAACTGGCTCTAAGGAGTGCCTTGTTAATAATTTTGGCAGGGTATCCCCTGGCTTTAAATCTAAAAGCCATATCTGAGGATTCCCTGTCAAAATCTTCCATATTGCTGCAGATGCGTTTTAGCCTAAGAAATTGGCCAAAGGGAATTCCCTTGATTGTGTGTTGGGGGTGGGAGGAATCTGCGCGTAAAAGGGCATTACCCGCCGTGTCTTTTCTGTGTAAGCTGGTAGTGATGACCCCATCAGCGCCGGTGAGTCTGACATCCAAAAAATCAATACTGATGAGCTGTAAATTGCCAGTAAAACGTAAATTAAGATGGTTGTCATTAAGATACAGTAGCCAAGAATCAAGGCTGGCAGACTCATCGGAGCTGATAAACAGCAGGTCATCAATGTAGCGGCAAAAGAACATGGTATCTCTGCGTCGGGGACTATCGCATCCAAAGATGCGGGACCTCTCCCACCAGCCCATGTATAGGTTGGCTAGGGAGGGTGAAAATTTGGCTCCCATAGAGGCCCCGCATCTTTGGAGGTAGTAGTCCCCATCAAACATGAAATAATTGTGAGTGAGCAGGTATTCCAGAGATAAAAGAATGAACTCTTGTAATGCCAGCGAAAAATTGCCTGACTCCTTTAAAAAATGGTTAACAGCCTGTAGGCCTAAATGGTGCGGAATGCAAGAGTACAGGCTAGCTACATCACAGCTAATCCACCTAAATTGTTTGTTCCATACAAAGCCATCAAGCTTCTGAAGGAGCTGTTTGGTGTCACGTAGAAAGCCGGGAAGCCCGATGACTAGGGGTTGTAGCTGTCCGTCAATCCATTCACCCAGTCTCTCATTTAGGGACCCAATACCTGCTACTATGGGTCTCCCCATTAGGGGATTCAAGCCTTTGTGTATTTTTGGCAGGTGATGAAAAACCGGAATGACAGGGTGACTGGGGATGAAGAGATTTCTGTCAGATTCAGAGAAAATGCCCGCTTGCACCCCTCTATCGAGAATGATAGAGAGTGCTTTGGTGAATGGAATGGTTGGATCGGCTCTAAGGGGCTGGTATGTATTGGGGTCTGACAATTGGCGGATAGCCTCTTCTCTATATGTGGAGGAATCTAGGACGACTACAGAACCCCCTTTATCAGCATTACGAATAGTAATAGTCACATCAGTCCTCAAAGAATTAAGAGCCTGTTTCTCAGTCTGAGATAAATTATTGGAGGATTGTTTGCTGCGACAGGTACGGGCCAGGTGTGTGAGATCCCTCTCCACTAGTGATTGAAAGGAGTCTAAATCCTTGCCCCTGGAGCCTAGTGGATAGAAATTAGATCTCATCTTAAAAGAGACAGTGTTATAATCATCCACCGGGTCAGCGGGACTGGGATGAGACTCAGTAAACAAATCTGTGAGGTCTTTCAGAGCACAAACCTCTGTAAAGAGAGAGGGAGATGGGATCGACTCACCTGACCTGGAGCTGTCAGCAAGACTATCCTCTGAAGCAGATGGTGAAGAAAAAAAATGTTTTTTAAGGGTTAATCCACGTGAGAATTTGTTCACATCAAGGATCGTCTGAAAAAGATCAAAATGTCTCGATGGACAAAAGTTCAATCCTTTGGAAAGAAGTCCAATTTCAGCAGCATTCAGGAGTCTTTTTGAGATATTGACAACATTAGATGTTATTTCTGGGTGGCTCCCCGCAAAGCATATGGGATGCTTTTTGTCTTTGTGTCTCTTACCACCCCGTCGGGTTTTCTTGAAGGTGGGTTTTTCTTCCTGGGTTCTTTGTTGGACCCGCGGGGGTATCCCCCGGATCGTGTGGTATCGTTAGCGGAAGACCGTGCTTGTATGATGCCCCGATCGGGTGAGGACTCGGAGCCTGATGTCGCTAGGGTGTCATAAGCGACCTCGCTGTCAATATCTGAGAAGCTGACTTTTTTTACTCTGTTCTTGCGACCACGCTTGGGTTGATGTGGAAGTTGTCTCCAGACGTATACGTTGTTGCTTTCGTAGTCAATACGATCTCTGGTCTGCTTTCCTTTCTTAGTGTCAATTACATAGCGTTCAAGTTTGTCTAGCTTCTTATTTAGTTTACCATCCAGGCTGCTGAATTCAGGATGTGTTTGTAACAAGGTAAGTTCCTTCTGAATGGTGTTGATCTCAGCCTGGAGTTTATCTGTCTGTTCCAAATTGGATCTAATCAGTATGTCCATTAGGCTGAGTGAACAGGTGCTGAGAGCATCAGTCCATTCTTTTTTCAATTCATTACTGCAAAGTTCTGAGGTGGGGAATTTTTTGATACGTAAACCACGTGGAATTTGTGCCATTTTGACATAGTCCGATAGATGGTATGTGTCCCAATACAATCTGATCTCCTTGGCCATGAGATGTTCAAGCTGCCTAAACATGGTGAGCAAAGATAAATCATTACCGGTATTTGAAGGCAGAGTAGCTTGAACTCCCAGTCTCAATGGGTTCTCTGCTAGTGTTTTCAATGTCCTGCTAAAACCTTGTTCTGCTGTGACCGGTGTAGGTGCGCTGTTCTCCATAGATGACCGGTAATCCTGAATGATGATATAGTCAAAAGACAAATCTTGAAGAAGCAAATAGTGTGTATCCCCCGAGCTGGTGACAAAATGTGCAAAATCCAGAAACGATAGAGAGAAAGGAGTCACCGCTCCAGGTAGGATCACTAAATGGTTACAGGTGGTGCAGGATACCGAGGGTGCTGGCGGTGCACTAAGCAAAATGAAGACAAAGAAAAATGGATAGCCGCACTCCAAAACCTGATGGGTGGTCTTTTATTCAATAGACAGCATGTACAAAAATAGGGTCACAGCAGTAGAAACAAGGAACAGCCGACGCGTTTCGCACTGGATCAGTGCTTATTCATGGCTAATGAAGCATTAAAACTGTTAGGTATATATAGAACATAGGGTGAACATGTGACCAATCTCAATTAATTGCCCGGGAGGAGCCTATGATATTAGGACAACCCCTGATGCCAATGAGATAGTCACATTACACCTGTGCACACCAAAGCAAGAAAAAACAAACAAATACACACAAATGTGAAACCAATAATCAAAATGTATAAAAAATAGCACATTATAAACATAATGCACATATAAAATACTGTACATGTGGTACATACATAGTACTACAGTGACACAAAATGGTAAAACATGAGGCAATGATGAATGAAATAAAATAAAAGCTTAAAGACGATGCAATTCAAACCACAATAGGCTGTAAAAAGAGCATAAGATAAACTATGCAAATGAAATGTATAATGGTGATGGAACAAATAAATATGAATAAAAGTGAAAAATGAATGTGAATATGTGTGTCGATATGAATGAAAACATATGTAATGAAATGAAGCACTAGATCTATCTAACAACTTGGTAAATGGCAGAAAGAATAGATCTATGTGTGTATTGGAGATGGATTCATCCATTATGGTGACGTGCATATAAACATAATTGAGAATGTGGATGTAAAGGGTTACCTGAGATTAAATGACAACAATCGGGAAAAATGCACCCATAAATACATCCAGTCATAAAAAATATATTCATACATAAAAGAAAAGAGTGGCAAATTGTGTCAAAGCATGTAGACACATCGTAGCCAAATATGAAAAGTGTGAAAAAGGTGAATGAAAGTGAAATGGAAATAATTAATAATGGGCGTCACCGAAGTGAGAGACCAAAACATAATGTGATCAAAGGTGTCAGCAAATGTGAAAAACTTCCGTGTAGGGAGGCTGGTATATGTATTCTAAAACATTTGGGTCAAGGCAAAAGAGAAAGGTAAAAAGGTTCTCAATATGAGAATGTAATGTAAACAAAGTCCAAAGCTGGCCCAATGAAATAGTGAATTTTTAATTTTATATATAGAATGATAATAATGTCTGCTGAAAGTAAAAGGACCCATTGGCTATAACAGCAGAATGATGTATATAAAAAAAGTATATATAATATATATATAAAATACACCTATATAGAAAATGAAGGAAGTTAATTAAAAAGTTGTCTTCTATGGGTGGAATGAAAATTAACCTATGACAAACGCATGTATAGGGATCTAGAGCGTGCATCCGAAAGAACTTAATTAGGCTGAAAATAGAGCTGGTTAACTGAAAGCCAGTATATTGTGTTCCATTAGTGCGGAAGGATGCTCCCAAAAATTAGATAAATATATACATATGTAGGCGTGTATACATATATATGTTATGTTGGAGGTAGAAAAATGTACATGGCTACATATGATCCCTAACATTGTTTGAAGAGGTGTATAATGTACAGGAATTAATTGTAAACCAACGCACACAAAACTAGGTGTTTGTGGAGATAGTACATATAGAACATCGATGTGCATGCATATGGATACAACTAATACTAAGTAAAAAAGAAACAGTAAAAAATGCAAAATAAGGTCCGAGATATCCGTGTGATCGGGTTGCATTGTGTGCATAACCATAGATATACCCGAGTATAGGACATGAAAAGTTCTAAAAAAGAGAAGATAAACAGTAGAGTAAATCGTATGTCTATAACTGCAATATTCATAATTACGAGGTGTACATCGTTTATTAACCCACCAATATGCCTGGGGTCCTGTCGATTAATTAATTATTGGGGAAATGAATCCCATATGAATGGGAAAAATTCTATAGAAAATTACTTTGTAAAAAAAAGACACAGGGCTGACGGCAAAAAAGTGGGTAGATAGAAGCAGGTACTGGACACTTGATGCAAAAGTAAATGTAAACACGGATAAGTTGGTATATAACATTAGGACCGAATAACGCAGGACCTCCCATAGAGTAAAATGTGTGTACAGCCGAATGTGAAGCCACATGAGGCTGACACAATACATATATGAACAGGGGAGTGACATGAAGTGCTAGCTTGTGCATAGAGAACAACAGAGAGGAGACCAAAAAGTTAGAGTTTGTTGTAGGTAAGTGTGTATAGCGCAAGGTCTGAGTCTTGTATATCACTAGTCATAGTAGTGAGAAACGTCCCATTGGAAATTCAATCCCCTGGGCATTCTAGTGCCCAAGAGGAGAATCCAAAGAACCTCACGCCTGCACAGTAATCTAAACTTGTCACCCCCTCTTATAGGACGAACAATTTTTTCCATACCCTGAATGCGCAGGCTGGAGATGTCTTTGTGATGGACTGAATTCCAATGTCTGGCTACATTTGTGTTGTGATCTTTCTCTATATCATAGAGATGATCCCCCAATCTGTCTTTGAGCCTCCTGGTCGTGCGACCTACATATTGTAAATGGCATAAGTCACATGTAATAACATAAACCAGGTATGCAGTGTTGCAATTAATAAAACGCTGAATGTCATAGTCCTTATTTTCTGAATGTGAATGTACTGAAGTACCAGAAAGGATGTGTTTGCAATATCTGCAGCTCCCAACACCACATTTAAAGGTGCCTTTAAATGACAACCATTGTTCTTTAGTTGTTTTACTCTGAAAGAGGCTTGGAGACAGAATACCCCCCAGAGAGGGGGCTCTCCGGCTAACAGTTTTTATACCCTGCGCCAAAATAGACTGATAGACTTCTTTCTCTCTATAGAAGGTACTTCACATGGTATATCACGTGTTAATGATAATTACACCTTAACGTGACATGCAGAATAATTCATATAAGATGGTTAGACATTAAACAGCCAGGTACCATGAATCCATTTGTGTTTTGTTTTTTATTTTTAATGTGGGTATATTTATTCCATGTTTGCAAGAACGTGGACTATGCCTTTAATTTTCTACCTTGCACTTATGGTATACTGTGGAAATACAGGCTACATTATTCTCGACAAGAACTGAGATTAAAAAAAATCAATATACTCCAAATAAAGTGTGCACGTGTCATTTACAGTATGTATGTAAAAAAAAAAAAGATATGAACACAGCATAAAATAAATAACTCTTTTAACTACTTGCCAACTAGCCACTGCAGTTGTACGGCGGCACGTTGGCACGGCTGCTCAAATCGCCGTCGGTGTATGTCGGCCGCTTTAAGAAGCTATAGGGGGGCGCGAGGCACGAGGTTGGGAGCCGATGTGCGTGACCGGAAGCCGCGATATCCATCGGCCACCCGCGATTGCTCCTCAAAGAGCGAGAATGGGGATCTGTCAATGTAAAAAAACAAATCCCCTTTCTGACAATTGGAGGAGATCTGCTGTTTCTAGTGATCAGGAACAGCGATCTCTCTCCTCCTCTGGTTAGTACACCCCCCCACAGTTAGAAACACCTCCCTAGGGAACACTCAACCCCCTTGATCGCCCCCTAGTGTTAACCCCTTGATCGCCCCCATTGCGTTAACCCCTTCCCTGCCAGTCACATTTATACAGTATCAATGGCTATTTTTAGCTCTGATCGCTGTATATATGTCACCGGTCCCGACAAAGTGTCTGATCTGTCCGCTGTAATGTCGCAGTCTCACTAAAAATCAAAGAGTGCCACCATTACTAGTAATAAGTTAATAAATAATAAAAAAAAATCTATCCTCTATTTTGTAGACGCTATAACCAATCAATATATGTTTATTGCTATTTTTTACCAAAAATACGTAGAAGAATACATATAGGGCAAAAAATAAAAACCACAGAGGTAATCAAATACCACCAAAAGAATTGTATTTTGTGGGGGGAAAAAGAAAGTCAATTTTGTTTGGGTACAACATCGCAAGACCACGCAATTGTCAGTTAAAGCGACGCAGTGCCATGTCGCAAAAATGGCCTGCTCATTAAAGGGTCACTAAAGTCAGGGATTTAAAAAAAAAAAATAACAAACATGTGATACTTACCTCCACTGTGCAGTTCGTTTTGCACAGAGTGGCCCGGAAAGCTGTCTTCTGGGGTCCCTCGGCGGCTGTCTGGGCTCCTCCTCGCAAAAGCATTCCTTCTTCATGCGAGGGCGCTCGCATGGAGGAAAGCTTTTGCGAGCGCGCTCCCGTGATACAGCGGCGGCCATAGCCGCCGACTGTATTACTCGGCTCCGCCCCCCAGCGCGCCGCGTCATCCGCCCTGATTGACAGCAGCACTAGCCAATGGCTGCGCTGCTATCAATCCGCCCAGCCTAGCCAATCAACGGCCAGGCTGGGAACCAAAGAGGACGACGTGGACGCGCCCGGGAGATTCGAACGGTCAGGTAAGTACAACGGGGGCTCGGGGGGGGGGGCGGTGCTGCTAGATGTTTTTTTACCTTCATGCAAAGGATGCATGAAGGTAAAAAAACTTGTACCTTTACAACCCCTTTAAGGGGGCAAATCTTCCGGTCTGTAAGTGGTTAAACGGTCAGTTAACATGAATGCACTTGTGTTTTGTTTTTTATTTTTAATGTTGGTACATTTATTCTATTTTTGCAGGAACGTGGACTATGCCTTTATTTTTCAACCTTGCACTTATGGTATACTGTGGCAATACAGGGTACATTATTCTCGAAAGAACTGAGATCAAAAAATCAATACACTCCAAATGTACAAGTGTCATTTACAATACGTATGTAAAAAATAAAATAAAAATGAGGATACAGATGAACACAGCATAAAATAAACACATAGTGAAAATGTATATCATTATTATTAACCTTTATCAAGCTATTTTAAAGAACTATTTTAACTACTTTCTGACCAGCCGCTGCAGATCGCCGCCTTTGTATGTCAGCTGCTTTAAGAAGCTTTAGAAGGCGCGCAGCGCCGGAGCTGATGCATGTGCCTGGCAGCCGCTATGTCTACTGGCCACCCAGATCGCTCCTCAGAGAGCCAGAACGGGGATCTGTCAATGTGAACAAACAGATCTCCGTTCTGACAGGGAAGTAGAGAGAGATCTGCTGTTACTAGTGATCAGGAGCAGCGATCTCTCTACTCCAATAGTCACTCCCCCTACAGTTAGAAACACCTCCCTAGGGAACAATTAACCCCTTGATTGCCCCCTAGTGTTAACCCCTTCCCTGCCAGTCACATTTATACAGTAATCCGGTGCTATTTTTAGCTACAAACGCTGTATAAATGTCATTGGTCCCAAAAAAGTGTCAAAAGAGTCCGATCTGTCTGCCGCAATGTCTCAGTCCCACTGAAAATTTCGGATCCCCACAATTACTAGTAAAAAAAAAATGCCATAAACCTATCCCCTATTTTGTAGACGCTATAATTTTTGCGCAAACCAATTTACACTTATTGCCATTTTTTTTACCAAAAATATGTCGAAAAAATACTTATTGGCCTAAACAGATAAAGAAATTTGTTTTTGTATTTAAAAAATTTGAGATATGTTTATATATGTTTTAAATTGTCGCTCTTTTTTTGTTAATAGCTCAAAAAATAAAAACTGCAGAGGTGATCAAATACCACCAAAGGAAAGCTTTATTTGTGGGGGGGGGAAGGACATACATTTTGCTTGGGTACAACGTGGCACAAATGTCAGTTAAAGAGACGCAGTGCGGTATCGCAAAAAATAGCCTGGTCGTTAAGGGGGCAAATCCTTCCGGTGGTTAATAAGCATGAAATATACCAATCAAATCCTTTCCACTCCCGCCCGGTATTTAAAAATAATGGTTAATGCACAAATGTTTCCCTTAGGGTTCGCAAGCCTGGCTGCATCTGCTCTTTGGCGCTGGACACCTGAGGCCGTTTCCTGATTATAGCTTCTAAACTCATTTTCCTTTTGTACGTAGAGCTTTGTCTAGGTTGAGTGCCCGTGTTTGTGTAATTGTAGAGTTCTGTTGCTCAGTGACCACCTCCACCCCTCCCATCACTTTTGCTAAGGTTCCCTCCGGATTCTGATCCTCTCTCTGTAGCCAGGTGAAACTTTCAAGTCATGTGACCGATACTGCGACAGGTATAGGAGGGAGGGGGAGAAGCGAGGACTGCGGTTAACCTTTTCCTCAACTCCCAGTCTCCAGTGCTTATTGGGCAGCCCATAAAAGACTCAGGCGGTAGTCTGGACTCTCATCTATCTCCATCCCAATGTATGCTTTAGAAAATAAACACGCTGACGTTTCACCCACCCTGCATTATTTCTATGATTATTTTTGTATTTAGCTGCGCACAGCAGGGTTCCTATTGTATGTCAGGAACGCAAACATGTGTTTTCCTTAGGGAATCATTTCTCAGCCACCCTTCCTGCCTT
Organism: Rana kukunoris; assembly: GCA_029574335.1. Lineage (NCBI taxonomy): Eukaryota > Metazoa > Chordata > Amphibia > Anura > Ranidae > Rana > Rana kukunoris. Next base: position 497,000,772 of record CM056050.1, on the reverse strand, counting down.
ACATCATTTGTTATATAAGATCTCCTCTACCCGTAGGCGCCTGAAATGAAAAACTGAACTTGCTTGGCATGGCGGGGAGAAAAGTGAATTTTGTGCAATGTTATAAATTTATTTTATAATTGAGGTTTTTAGATAAGGCTTCTGTCTTTTCTGTTCCTGTTGTTCGGCTGTCGCCGCCACGCCTCTGAAAAGCATCATTTTACAGAGGCGTTGGACAGACGACATTTCACCTCCTCACCACCTGTTTTAGCCCTGTAAATGACTCTCCGCCACGTCACAACTGCATGCCTTGCACATGGTTGTGGGGCAGTTGTGGCATGGTCCCATCCCCTTAAATGAGATCTTTTGCAGAACAGTGCAGCGCTTGAAGGGGTTAAAACAGGCAGTAAAGAGATGATATACTGCCTCTTCACCACCTGTCAAATGCCCTCTGAACAGGGATCCAAATGCTCTTCAGAGGGCACTGCATGCATAAACGAGCCCCAAAAGTGGCAGTTAAATGGCTGAAACAGACCATTTACCATGGACAGGGCAAGGGAAAAAAAACGGTTTCTGTTTCTTAAAAACAGTTCGCTGTTAGACTTTAGTTTTCTTAGTCACTTAGAGCCCTTTCACACTGCCAGTACCTGAAAAACGCTGGTAAAGCGCTGCTAAAACTAGCAGCACTTTACCAGCGTTTTTCAGGCACTAGCGGGGCACTTTTAACCCCTGCTAGTGGCCGAATAAAGGGTTAAAATCGCCCACAAAGCGCCGCTGCCAAGGCCATTTGTAAGCCCTTCCCATAGATTTCAATGGGAAGGGTCGCTTTAGGCGCGGTGTATTCACCACGCCTGAAACGCTGCAAAGAAGCTGCTTGCAGTGTGAAAGCACTCAGGCTTTTACACTGGGATTGCAGATGAGGATTCTTTCAGGTGCTATTTTTAGCACTAAAGCACCTGAAAAACGCTCCAGTGTGAAAGGGGTATTATGTAAAGTCCATTTACGAGGCCATGTCTCCAATTTCTCAAGACAATGCTGTTGTCCGGGTGTGACTCTGTCGCTCCTCCATAGATAAAGAATCCACTCTAAGGCTACTTTCACACTGAAGCGTTGGGTGCACTGGCAGTAAAACGGCGTTTAGTGGCATTTTACCATTTTTTGGGTTTTAACCCGTGCTTGTGGCCGAAAAAGGGTTAAAACCACCCGCAAAAAACACCTCTTTGCGGAGTTTTGCGGGCGGGTTGGAGGCACTACCCCATTGTTTTCAATGGGCAGGGGCGCTATAGGAGCAGTATTTTTACCGCTCCTACCACGCCTCAAATGCGGCTGGCAGGATTTGTTTAGCATCCCGCCAGTGCAACGCTCCAGTGTGAAAGCCCTCCTTTACTGCATCCTCAATGTGAAAGCCCGAGGGCTTTCACACTGTGGCAATGCACTGGCAGGAGAGAAAAAAATCTCCTGTCAGCAGCATCTTTGGAGCGGTGAGAGGAGCGGCGTGAATACCGGTCCTTCACCGCTTCTTTCCATTGAAAAGAATTGGAAATCGTGGCAATACCGCCGATATAGAGGCGCATTGCGGGCGGTATTAACCCTTTCACGGCCGCTAGCGGGGGTTAATACCACACCGATAGCGGCCACAACTCGCGGCAAATCCGACGGTATAATGCCGCTATTTTTAGCGGCACTATAACGTCAGCGCGGCTCCAGCCGCAATGTGAAAGGGGCCTTAGACAGGAAGTGTGCTATTGGTCCGTCCAGCCTTGTGGGTGTCCGTCTGCGGCTTTGGAGGTGTCCGTCTGCAGCTTCCTCGCTGGGTCCGTCCAGCCTTTCATCCGCACCTTGCCTGGGGTTGCAGCAGTGTTTGTTTTTGGATTTGGCACCGAGCCGAGAGGAGCCGCATTTCCTGTGTGTCCGTGGCTGCGGGCGGAGCCGAGCCTAGCCGAGCGTGTAGTACACTCGGCTCTAGGCTGCGGCGCTCGGCTCCTCCCGCGTAGCTGTGGGCGAGGCGGGGCCGAGCTGAGTGCGCAGTACACTCGGCTCGGTCTCGGCCCAGGAACAGCAGTATTGGTGTATAACGCGCACCCCTGCTTTGTCCCCGATTTTCAGGGGAAAAAAGTGCACGTTATACGGCGATAAATACAGTAGCTATGAGAGCAGGCAGCCTCCTATTGCTTTCAATTGGGGCACCCTACTAACAGCTAATTGTGGGTACCCCATGGGGTCCTTACTGGAAAATCATGGGTAGGGTGCATTTGCAAGTGTGAATGCACCCTAAGGCTGCATTCACACCTGAGCGTTTTGTAGCCTGAAGCTTGAAGCTATAAAACGCTAGAGGCGAAAAAATACATTATTCTCTATGGAGATGGTTCACATCTCCACTCCAAAACGCCTGAAGCCGAACGCCTGAAGCTCAAACAAGTTCTGGACCCTTTTTTTCCGAGAATGGCTCTGGGTTAAATTTCAGTACCATAAGCGGTAACCCTGAGCCACACTCGGGATTGCGTTGCATAATCCTGGTGTAGTATACTTACCTTGTCCCCAGGAGCCTGCGATGTCCCCCTGCTGTGTTTGTGGGCTGTGTCCTCCGCCCGATGCCTCTGTGTGCCAAGCTCCGTTCCTGCAAGCGCCGCAACGCATGGGGGCGGAGCCTGGCAGCAAATTCAAAAAGTACACAAAACATAACACATACAGTACACTGTATGCAGTACATTATTGTATGAAATTATTTCACTTCCCTTTTGTCCCTAGTGGTTTGTCCAGTGACCTGCATGCAGTTTTATATTATATATGTTCTTTCTGCCTGAAAACTTGAGATTGTCTATAGCAACCAAAGAGTGTCCCTTTACGTCAAAAGTGGTTTTAGACCAGCTAGAAAACAGCGATAGTGAATTAGAACACTTGCGAAATTGTGGGGAAATTAATTTTATTATTATTATATTATTATTTTTAATAATAATTTATACTTATTTATTATATTAAAATTTATGATGTCGTGTTTCAAACTTTATCATACCCGGAATGTCTACTAGATTTTTGTTTGGACAGCTTTAAGTGTGTTATTACTAAGAATTACAGGCCTACAATATAAAATGTCAAATTTCTATGCAAAACAATGTACCGCAAAAATCTGACATAATCATACCGCCAGGGTGGCTACAGGGGAAACACACACCTATTTTTGTTTTCTTTTATTCTTTATGTCCTGTATTCAGACATGTGTGAGTGCTATAGTCCCATACACTGAGCGCAAGTTTGAATCTTTTCTTTGTGCACAGTCAGGAAGGTACTAACCTTCATTTTTTGGGGTTCAGCTTTGCAATTGTCATCTTTCCACGTTCAGGCTAATGAGTCAGAATCGTCACACTATTGAACTGGCAGGTAAACAGGGAAAGCTATAAAATTCAACAGGGAAACCAATCATCTTCCCAAGTGTGCAGTGTGGCCATGGGCGTCCGCTGAACTTTTTCCAGGGGGTGGCATAATTTTACGGCCACCTATGCTCCGCTTCTTTGACAATGTCATGAAGGGGAGGGGCTTAGTCTTTATCCCATAAAGCCTTCTCCCTTAACTTGTACTCACAGTCCCCACTTGTAAGCTCACGGTGGTCTTCCTTCTCCCAAGACCTGTTTTCACATGTCCCTTTGAAAATACATTACAGGCGGCAAAGCAAACACGAGGGTGCACATACAGGAAGCAGCCAGAGGTGGCAGTAAAGAGCTCTGTAACTCAGTGACACTGATCTTGCAACAGCTGTGGAGCCGACTCGCACAAACACAGAGGGCCAGATTCAGGTAGATCAGAGCATCTTTGCTCTGGAGTAACGCTTCTCATTTACGTTACTCTGCCGAAATTTTAGGAGCAAGTGCTGGTATTCATGAAGCACTTGCACTTGCAGAGGAATTTAATACAGGATCTAACAGCCTGCTTGACTTGGAATATACTACAATACAGGTAAGTTGGGTCACTAAAGCGAAAAAATAGCACATGTAGAGAAAAAAAATAGCTAAACTTCAAGGAGTTGTAAATCAAAATAAAAATTGCCTAAAATTAATGTCTGCAAGGTAGACAGACAGAATAGTGTAAATGATTCTGTTAAAAAAAACAAGTAAATACCTATTAAATTCTTTCATCTATATCACCTCCGGCGTTCTAGTTTCTGTTCTCTCATTCACTTCCTGGTTTGCAACTCTCGTTCATGTAAGAACTACAATTCCCAGTATGAATTGCATCAAGCCCAGTAATTCACACCTCCTTGAAGTCTCTAACAGGTAGAGAGCATCCTTCCATACAGATGTAGTTCCCAGGAGGGGGCGAGCACATTACTCACCACCGCAGTAAAGCCTCCCTTCACGGTGGTCAGTAAAATCAGACAAGCAGGAAGTGAACAGAGAAGAAATGGAGCAACTTCTGAGCAAAAACGAACAATGAGAACAATGAGGAAGTGAAAAGAGGAATGTCTGCAGGTAAAGGATGCTTATTATGAAAAAAAAAAAATTCCTTTACAACCCCTTTAAGTTTCAAAGATTAACCATACCCAAGAACAAAAATATTAAATATTGGAGGTTACTAGCTCTTAGATGTGGTGGCTGCATTTGTTTTAATTTTTCAGAACGTTTTTAGCAAGTACAGAAAATACCTATTAATCTGGTCATAACTCTCCTTTAGCTGAACTGAAAGCACAATGTTATCTTCATCCTGCAGCCCACCCCCTATCTAATGGAGATGAAGAGAGGAAGACATGCTTGTAGTCTACGTGTCAACCATGGCTTCCTCTATAGATACAGTTGTGAGTGTAGCAACCCAAGGACGTGATGTATGTAATTCATAGGATCATCAGGTGAAAAAGGCAAAAAGTCTGAAAAAGAAGAAACAAATGCAGCCACAACATCTATGAACAACTAATATACGGTAATTCTAGATTGTAAGCTCTAACGAGCTGGGCCCCCTGTTCCCTCCTGTATTGAATTGTATTGTAACTGTATTGATTGCCCCCACAATTAACCCCTATTGCGACTGATCCTTTTTTTGTCCTCTGCTTTTTCCATTTCACAATCAGACCTACAGTATTTTTAAAAGCTTTTTCAGTAGTCACGTTGGCTGTTTTCATGAAATACATCACTGTAATATTCCTGCTGGGGGGAGTATGGGGGTAATATTCCTGCTGGGGGGGGTATGGGGGTAATATTCCTGCTGGGGGGGTATGGGTGTAATATTCCTGCTGGGAGGGTATGGGTCAGTGGCGGCCCGCCCATATGGGCGCACGGGCGCCGCCCCCCCTCCCGCAGTCACAAAAAAAAAAAGAATAAAAAAAAAAAAAAAACGGGCCCTTTAAGAACTTTTATTCGGCTAAAATGTCATTTTGACATTTTAGCCGAAGTTCTGGCGGCCATCTATAGAGGGCGCTGCAGCGCCACCCCCTCTCGCAAGTAACACACGTTCAATGCTATGCATTGGACGTGTGTTACTGTTGCCAGCTGCCTGGTCTATTCGTATAACCGGACATGGGACGCCGGTTACCCGAATAGCGACAGCTGGTTGGCTGAGGGGAACTGTCTATCAAAGCCAGTGGCTCTGATAGGCTTTTCCAGTCCCGCCCTCCGGCTCTCGGAAGTCTATGCTCGGAGCGCAGACAATCTGCGGTCCTTGCATTAGACTGACAGCCGTTTCAGCCAATCAGGTTCCCGGATTCTGGTTTTCAGGAACCTGATTGGCTGAAGCTTCTCCAGGGCGGCAGAAGACATCGAGGGAGGACATGGAAGCGTCAGGTAAGTGATTTTTTTACAGGGAAAGGGGCAGCATGGGGCACAGTGGCAGCATGGGGCACAGTGGCAGCATGGGGCACAGTGGCAGCATGGGGCACAGTAGAAGCATGGGGCACAGTGGCATCATGGGGCACAGAGGCAACAATGAGCACAGTGGCATGGGGCACAGTGGTGACAATTGATGGCACAGTGACTGAATATGATGGCATGGCAGAGAGGTGACAATTGATGGCACAGTGACTGCATTTGATGGCATGGCAGAGAGGTGACAATTGATGGCACAGTGACTGCGTTTGATGGCATGGCACAGTGGTGACAATTGATGGCACAGTGGTGGCGTTTGATGGCATGGCACAGTGGTGACAATTGATTGCACAGTGACTGCATTTGATGGCATGGCACAGTGGTGACAATTGATGGGCACAGTAGCTGCTTTTGATGGCATGGCACATTGGTGACAATTGATGGCACAGTGGTGGCGTTTGATGGCATGGCACAATTAGTGACACAAGTGGTGACAATTGATGGCACAGTGACTGCAAATGATGGCATAGCACATTGGTGACAATTGATGGCACAGTGACTGCATATGATGGCATGGCACATTGGTGACAATTGATGGCACAGTGACTGCATATGATGGCATGGCACATTGGTGACAATTGATGGGCACAGTAGCTGCATTTGATGGCATGGCACAGTGGTGACAATTGATGGCACAGTGGCTGCATTTGATGGCATGGCACAGTGGTGACAATTGATGGCACAGTGGCTGCATTTGGTGGCATGGCACAGTGGCTACATTTGGTGGCATGGCACAGTGGCTGCATGTGATGGGCACAGTGAGGCTGCAATATTTTTTTTTTCGTTTGCGCCCCCCCAAAAATTTTGAGCACCAGCCGCCACTGGTATGGTTTAATATTCCTGCTGGGGGGGGGGGGGTATGGGTGTAATATTCCTACTAGGGGGGGTATGGGTGTAATATTCCTACTGGGGGGGAGTATGGGGTGTAATATTCCTGCTGGGGGGGGAGTATGGGGTGTAATATTCCTGCTGGGGGGGGAGTATGGGGTATAATATTCCTGCTGGGGGGCGTATGGGTGTAATATTCCTGCTGGGGGGGAGTCTGGGTGTAATATTCCTGCTGGGGGGAGTATGGGGTGTAATATTCCTGCTGGGGGGGGGAGTACGGGGTGTAATATTCCTGCTGGGGGGGGAGTATGGGGTGTAATATTCCTGCTGGGGGGGAGTATGAGGTGTAATATTCCTGCTGGGGGGGAGTATGGGGTATAATATTCCTGCTGGGGGGAGTATGGGTGTAATATTGCTGCTGGGTGGAGTCTGGGTGTAATATTCCTGCTGGGGGGGAGTCTGGGTGTAATATTCCTGCTGGGGGGAGTATGGGGTGTAATATTCCTGCTGGGGGGGGGAGTATGGGGTATAATATTCCTGCTGGGGGGCGTATGGGTGTAATATTCCTGCTGGGGGGGAGTCTGGGTGTAATATTCCTGCTGGGGGGAGTATGGGGTGTAATATTCCTGCTGGGGGGGGGAGTACGGGGTGTAATATTCCTGCTGGGGGGGGAGTATGGGGTGTAATATTCCTGCTGGGGGGGAGTATGAGGTGTAATATTCCTGCTGGGGGGGAGTATGGGGTATAATATTCCTGCTGGGGGGAGTATGGGTGTAATATTGCTGCTGGGTGGAGTCTGGGTGTAATATTCCTGCTGGGGGGGAGTCTGGGTGTAATATTCCTGCTGGGGGGAGTATGGGGTGTAATATTCCTGCTGGGGGGGGAGTATGGGTGTAATATTCCTGCTGGGGGGGGAGTATGGGTGTAATATTCCTGCTGGGGGGGAGTATGGGGTGTAATATTCCTGCTGGGGGGGAGTATGGGGTGTAATATTCCTGCTGGGGGGGAGTATGGGGTGTAATATTCCTGCTGGGGGGAGTATGGGTGTAATATTGCTGCTGGGTGGAGTCTGGGTGTAATATTCCTGCTGGGGGGGAGTCTGGGTGTAATATTCCTGCTGGGGGGAGTATGGGGTGTAATATTCCTGCTGGGGGGAGAGTATGGGTGTAATATTCCTGCTGGGGGGAGTATGGGTGTAATATTCCTGCTGGGGGGGAGTATGGGTGTAATATTCCTGCTGGGGGGGAGTATGGGTGTAATATTCCTGCTGGGGGGGAGTATGGGTGTAATATTCCTGCTGGGGGGGGAGTATGGGTGTAATATTCCTGCTGGGGGGAGTATGGGGTGTAATATTCCTGCTGGGGGGGAGTATGGGGTGTAATATTCCTGCTGGGGGGAGTATGGGGTATAATATTCCTGCTGGGGGGAGTATGGGTGTAATATTGCTGCTGGGTGGAGTCTGGGTGTAATATTCCTGCTGGGGGGGAGTCTGGGTGTAATATTCCTGCTGGGGGGAGTATGGGGTGTAATATTCCTGCTGGGGGGGGGGGGGGAGTATGGGTGTAATATTCCTGCTGGGGGGGGGGGTATGGGGTGTAATATTCCGGCTGGGGGGGAGTATGGGGTGTAATATTCCTGCTGGGGGGGAGTATGGGGTGTAATATTCCTGCTGGGGGGGAGTATGGGGTATTATATTCCTGCTGGGGGGAGTATGGGTGTAATATTGCTGCTGGGTGGAGTCTGGGTGTAATATTCCTGCTGGGGGGGAGTCTGGGTGTAATATTCCTGCTGGGGGGAGTATGGGGTGTAATATTCCTGCTGGGGGGGGAGTATGGGTGTAATATTCCTGCTGGGGGGGGGGGAGTATGGGTGTAATATTCCTGCTGGGGGGGAGTATGGGTGTAATATTCCTGCTGGGGGGGGAGTATGGGTGTAATATTCCTGCTGGGGGGGGGGAGTATGGGTGTAATATTCCTGCTGGGGGGGGAGTATGGGTGTAATATTCCTGCTGGGTGGAGTTTGCGATCCCCTTACTTTTAATATCGCCCCAATCAAGGCGTGATTTTTGCCGCGATTATCGCCTGACAAATCGCATGACTGCTTTTAGAAAACAGGCGTCCCGTCATTTTGTTTGTGTGATTGTGGGTGTAATATTCCTGCTGGGGGGGGAGTATGGGGTGTAATATTCCTGCTGGGGGGGAGTATGGGGTGTAATATTCCTGCTGGGGGGGAGTATGGGGTGTAATATTCCTGCTGGGGGGGAGTATGGGGTGTAATATTCCTGCTGGGGGGGAGTATGGGGTATAATATTCCTGCTGGGGGGAGTATGGGTGTAATATTGCTGCTGGGTGGAGTCTGGGTGTAATATTCCTGCTGGGGGGGGAGTCTGGGTGTAATATTCCTGCTGGGGGGAGTATGGGGTGTAATATTCCTGCTGGGGGGGAGTATGGGTGTAATATTCCTGCTGGGGGGGGGGGTATGGGTGTAATATTCCTGCTGGGGGGGAGTATGGGTGTAATATTCCTGCTGGGGGGGGAGTATGGGTGTAATATTCCTGCTGGGGGGGAGTATGGGTGTAATATTCCTGCTGGGGGGGGGGTATGGGTGTAATATTCCCGCTGGGTGGAGTATGGGTGTAATATTCCTGCTGGGTGGAGTTTGCGATCCCCTTACTTTTAATATCGCCCCAATCAAGTATGGGTGTAATATTCCTGCTGGGGGGGAGTATGGGTGTAATATTCCTGCTGGGGGGGGAGTATGGGTGTAATATTCCTGCTGGGTGGAGTTTGCGATCCCCTTACTTTTAATATCGCCCCAATCAAGGCGTGATCGGGTGACGATATTCTCCCGTGATTGGGGGGCCATTGAAAGTAACGGGATCACAAGCTTGTCACACGTTTTGCGGCAATTCGGGAAATTGCGGTAATTCCGCCGCCATCCGGAACACCTAGGTGTGATCGCAGCCTAAGCTAAGCGTCTTATATCAGTTGCTAGGTTCTCCTTCTATAGATTCTGGGGGAACGTTTTCTTCCTCGAACATTCCACACGTTCTCTTTATTCTTTATTCCACCGCTAATCTATACTTCGCATTGACCTTGTATAGCGCTTTTCTCTCTGAGGACTCCAAGTATTGGAGATTGCGTTGGCCGGGAATCGAACCCGGGTCAGCTGCTTGGAAGGCAGCTATGCTTACCACTGCACCACCAACGCAAAGGTATCATGTCTTTGTAGTGTGGGAGGAAACCCACGCAAGCACAGGGAGAACATGTAAACTCCATGCGGATAGTGTCCTGGTCAGAATCTGAAACAAGGACCCCAGTGCTGCAAGGCTCACCACTGAGCCTCTGTGCTGCCCATATGCGGCCTCTGTTCTCTAAGGCCCGCCCCCGCTGAGCGGGGTAAATAACTTATGTTTACTGAAGTGCCTTCAGAAGAAATCCAAACTTATCCTAAACTACAATCTATAGCACTCCTATAATAAAACACGCCCAAATAAAAATAAAGAGGGTTACAGTGTTCTCCTAACACAATGGAGCTAAATATTCCATTCACTCATAGGCCTCATTCACACGGGGGGGGTATGAATCCGTACCCCATGGGAGGGCTGTGTTTACCGTAATGGGAATGCACAGGTGTTCCCAGCATCCTGTGTAGGCAGTCCCATTGCTGTCAACTGGGGTGCAGTGACTGTACCCAATGTGACATCTGTGTGGGTGCGTCCGCGCAACTGCACCCACATGGATGTCCTTTTTGGGGTTAACGCAGCCCCCACACAGGGTACAGATTCATACCTCCAGTGTGAGTAAGGCCTTGGACTTCTCCATGAAGGACCTCACTGGCAGTAAGAGTTTTCATTTCTCCAGCAAAGAAAGCCTAAAGAAAGCTGGAAAGACTTCTCCGACCTCTGAAGACCAAAAGAGTTCCAACCTCCACTTTATAGCCAGTCCAACACGCGCCTCAAAAATATACCGGCCTCCAACCTCCCCTTAGCCGGTCCAACGCACGCCTCAAAAATATACCGGCCTCCAACCTCCCCTTAGGCGGTCCAACACACGCCTCAAAAATATACCGGCCTTTAATCTCCTCTTAGCCGGTCCAACACATGCCTCAAAAACATACTGGTTCAACACACGCCTTAAAAACATACCGGTCTCCAACCTCCTCTTATAGCCAGTCCAACACACACCTCAAAAATATACCGGCCTCCAACCTCCCCTTAGCCGGTCCAACACACGCCTCAAAAATATACTGGCCTTCAAATTTCACAACATAATCAATTTCTTTAGGTCGATCGACAATACATAGATCAAACATATCACCTGTAAAAATGTGCTTGAAATCTTGGTGGTAAACAGCCTGCTAGGCCCGGGAGGAACCAAACCAAGTCCTCCAAAAGCCCCCTCATATCCAAAAGTTGCCAAGAGTGTAAATGTAGACATTAAGCTTTAAGGTTAATCAAAAATATCACATTCTAAAGGGAAAGGTAGAACAAGGGGAGGGGGAGTATGGAAGAGGCAGAGAGGGAGGAAAGTAGAGGGGATGGAAGGTTGCGGGTAGAGAAGGGGTGTGGGGGTCCCCCCAAACCCTCACCCCCCTTCTTCCTCCAACCTTCCCTTCTCCCCCCTTTCCTCCCTCTCTCCCTCTTCCATACTCTCCCTTTGTTCTACCTTTCCCTTTAGAGTGTTATATTTTTGATTAACCTTAAAGCTTAATGTCTACATTTACACTCCTGGCAACTTTTGGAGGACTTGGTTCGGTTCCCCTCGAGCCTAGCAGGCTGTTTACCACCAACTTTTCAGATGTTTGGGCGATGTATTGTCAAACCTTAAAGCTTCTGCAGAAGCTACAGAAAGGTAAATAGAGGGCTGATAGGAAGACCCTCCGGCTATTGGAGTGGCAGCCGCCACCAGTGTAGGGACCTGTGTTGGTACAGCCGTACCTGGCCCCTGGGAGGGTCCCTCAGACTTTTTGGTTTAGTCTTCTTCTAGGAACAGCCAATTGTCTTGTTTGTCCAGGTACGTTGATAGTTGATGATTCAGAAGCTGCTTATGAGAATCTTTTAGGAGATTGATGACGTAGTGGATTCTTGTCATGGTGGCTTGAAATGAAGATCCTCTCTCTCATATTCATTAGCAAATTGTCCTCTTCTCATCGCCTAGTTTAAATTTTCTTCCAACATTTTGGCCATCTTCCTTCCCAAGAAAGCTGCACCCCTCTCATTTAAGTGCAATCCGTCACTACTATAATGATGGTAACGGCCTGAAAAGTCAGTCCAGTTCGCCATGAAGCCAAACCCCTCATCCCTGCACCAGTTCCTCAGCCACTTGTTAAGTACCATAAGCTCTTGCTGTCTCTGTGGTGTGACTCGAGGTGCAGGCAGTATTTCCGAAAATATTGCCTTGGCGGACCTTTTCTTCAATATGGCCCCCAAGTCCCTAAAATCATTTTGTAGGGCGCTCCATCTTTCTCTAACTTTGTCATTGGTACCGATATATACCATGACAACTGGGTCCTCTCCAGCGCCGTCCAATAATCTGTCCATGCAATCTGCAATGTTCCGAACCCGAGCGCCCGGTAAACAACAAATTGTCAGTTTTTTCTTTTTTTCATGAGTTGTTTTTTTAAATCTCTTGACAACTCAAAATTCTTTCTTAACCACTTGCTTACCAGGCACTTAATCCCCCCTCCTGCCCAGACCAATTTTCAGCTTTCTTACTCTTTGAATGACAATTGTGCGGTCATACAACGCTGTACCCAAATGAAATTTTTATAATTTTTTTCCCACCAATAGAACTTTTGATCACTTCAGCAGTTTTTATTTTTTGTTAAAAAAATTAAAAAAGACTGATTTAAAAAAAAATGTATCTATAAAACTGTTTTTTGTATTTAGCAGTCCCACAATTGTTGTTTGTTTCTTTTTGTTTGTTTTTGGCTGTACGTAACTTCTGCATACTTTCAGCTATTAAAACCATTCAACTTTTAAAATGTTCAGCTAATGATGGGACTTCTTCAACTTTTTTTTTCTACTATTCATACTTTTTACAATATTTAAGCTTTTTAACACTTTTTTTTGTTTTTTAATATTGAAGTCAATGAGAGCATGTGGCGCTTTTTGATGGGGCGCGCTTTTTGATGGGGCGTGTTTTTTGATAGGGCGCGCTTTTTGATTGGGGGCAGTTTTTGATGGGTCCAGTTTTTGATGGGTCCAGTTTTTGATGGGTCCAGTTTTTGATGGGGCCATAGGATGGGAGCAATTTTAATGGTGCAGTTTTTGATGGAGCAGAGAATTGGGGCAGTTTGTGATGGGGTAATAGAATTGGGGCCAGATTTTGATGGGGGCCAGTTTTTGATGGTAGTTTTGATGGGGCAGTTTTGATGGGGGAAATATGATGGAGGCATTTTGATGAAAGCAGTTTTGATGGTAGAAATTTTATGGGGCAATTTTATGGGGCAGCTCCTGCAAAAGGTACCGTATTTATCGCCGTATAACACACACTACTTTCCTCTGAAAACAGAGGGTAAACAGTGCCTGCATGTTATACGCCGATATCATGTTTTACCAGCAGGGGGGCGGTGATCGGAGACCATGCCCTGGAACACCGCTCCCTGCATAGTCTGAAGTTGAAAAAAAAAGTCACTTGCCAGCCCCTTGTACACCTCTCTTCCTCTGTCGGTGTCATTGTAAAACAAAGCTTTAGCTCAGTTTTTTTCAGGCTGCTGTCCTCCTCCTCTGAGTGTAGCTTTGATTGGAGGAGAAGAGCAGTCACATGCCCATCAGAGGAGAGCAGTCATGTGACCAGATCAGTGAAAAAAATTGAGCTATTGAGGTAAATGGAAGCTTTGTTTTAGAATAGAAGTGAAACAGAAGGAGCAGTGTGAAAGGGCCTGACTGTGATTTTTTTTTTTTTTTTTTTACTTAACTGTAGAGAATGCTGGCAGCACTGTCTCGGGAGACTGGGGGTCTCCTGGGAGTGCATGGGGGCTGTATACTGGGGAGGGGGAATGTATAATGTATGGGGGAGCTGTGTACTGGATGGGGGATGTATACTGGATGAGGGCTGTATAATGGATGGGGAATGTATAATGGATGGGGAATGTATAATGGATGGGGCTGTATACTGGGGAGGGGGGCTGTATAATGTATGGGGGGGCTGTGTACTGAATGGGGGCATGTATAATGGATGGGGGGGCTGTGTACTGGAGGGGGACTGTAGAATATATGGGGGGGATGTATAATTGTATAATGTATGGCTGGGCTGTGTACTGGATGAGGGCTGTATAATGGATGGGGAATGTATAATGTATTGGGGGGGCTGTGTACTGTATGGGGGCATGTATAATGTATGGGGGGCTGTGTACTGGAGGGGGACTGTATAATATATGGGGGATGTATAATGTATAGGTGGGCTGTGTACTGGATGAGGGCTGTATACTGGGGAGAGGGGGCTGTATACTGGATAGGGGAATGTTTAATGGATAGGGTCTGTGTACTGGATGGGGGGTGTATAATGGATGGGGGCATGTATAATGTATGGGTGGCTGTGTACTGGATGAGAGCTGTATACTGGGTGGGAGGGGGGCTGTATAATGTATGGAGGGGCTGTGTACTGGATGGGGGGAATGTATAATGGATGGGGGCTGTATACTGGGGAGGGGGACTGTATAATGTATGAGGGGATGTATAATGTATGGGGGGCTGTGTACTGGATGAGAGCTGTATACTGGATGGGGGCTGTATACTGGGGAGGGGGGCTGTGTACTGGATGGGGGGAATGTATAATGGATGGGGGCTGTATACTGGGGAGGGGGACTGTATAATGTATGAGGGGATGTATAATGTATGGGGGGCTGTGTACTGGATGAGAGCTGTATACGGGGGCAGGGGCTGTATACTGGGGAGGGGGCGTGTATAATGTATGGGGGGATGTATACTGGATGGGGGCTGTATACTGGGGAGGGGGACTGTATAATGCAGTGTTTCTTAACCTTTTTTGCAGTCGGGGCACCCCTAAAAAGTATTTTCAGTCTTGAGGCACCCCATTCCAAGGCTCTGTTCAGATTATGGTGTCGCATAACACCCGCAAAATCACGCTCATTCCTGACACACAGACAAATGCTCTGCTCTTTAGGGGTACCATTAATTCTTAATGATACCCCCACACATTGGAAAAACGTGGGGTGCTTCTGCTGCAGTGCAATTTAAAAAGAAAAAGGTTGGAGACTTATTTCCCTGCATTTTTGTGGGTACGGAAATGAATGGACTGCCCTACATGCAGCTACACAAATGTGAACCAAGGGCTTGTTCACATGTCATAGGGGCGGTAAAACCACATGGTTGAGCTGTTTTTAACACCCCCAACTTCTCCACCTCTAGCTGCAGAGGCAGCAGCTGAGGGTGTTCACATGCTGTGGCTGCAAATGGAGGTATACCGAGGGTGAATGGGGCTGCACTGCAACTACCCTGCAACTGTCCATAGCATGGTTGCGGTGTAGTGATGCTGCATTTACAGGCTTAAAACAGGTGGTAAAGAGGCAACATAATTCCACTTTACCGCCTGTCAAATTCCTCTGAAAAGCAATCTGTGCATGAATTTCTTTTCAGAGGAGCAGCAGTCCTTGCTGCTATCAAACAAGCCCTACAAAAGCCACTTTTTTTCATTAAAAAAATATTATTATTTTTTTGCTTATCCAAAAATGATCCGATCCGTGACTCCTGATCCGAGGATCGATCCGATCCGTGAGTTTTTTTGATCCGTTGCACGACTAAGACATACACACACACACACACACACACACAAACACAGACACATGTATAAAGCCATTTTAAAATGAATCTAGCTTCTAGCTCAGTACCTTTCCAGATTCCTCATTCAGCCGGGTACTGCACTCTAGGGGGAAGCAGAGAGCACAGCACACTCCTCTGAACTTCACTTTCACTTTGGAAGCCGACAGATCTTCTCAGGCCTCGTACACACGACCGGTTTCCTCGACAGAATCCATCAAGAAACTTGGTGGCAGGGTTTTTTTTACTGAGGAAAACGGTTGTGTGTCTGTTTTACGTCGAGAAAACTGTCGTAGAACTCGACGAGAAAAAAAGAGAACAAGTTCTCATTTTCCACGTCGGAAATCTCAATTTCCTCGTCGTGTTTCTCGACGGTCTGGTTTACGACAAGAAACCCGCGCATGCTCAGAATAAAGTATGAGATGGGAGCGCACCTTCGGTAAAAGTAGCGTTTGTAATGGAGATCGCACATTCGTCACGCTGTAACAGACTGAAAAGCACGAATCGTCTCTCACTTTTACCGAAAACGCAGTAACATGAGATTAGCAAATGAAGCCCCAAGGGTGGCGCCAGTGGAATGGAACTTCCCCTTTATAGTGCCAACGTACGTGTTGTAAGTCACCGTTTGAGAACGATGAGATTTGGTCTTGACAGTGTGTACGCAAAGAAAGCTTGTCAAGATTCTCGACAAGCCTGACAAGGAACCCGTCGAGGAAAACGATGTTTCATTTATGACGAGTTTCTTGGTCCTGTGTATGAGGCCTCACAGTTCGGCAAAAGATCAGGCTCATCTGACGGCTTTCTCTCCACTGACCCCGCAGCACACCTGAGAACCTCTGACGGCACACCAGTGTGCCGTGGCAAACTGATTGAGAAAGGCTGGTATAATGTATGGGGGGGCTGTATACTGGGAAGGGGGGGCTGTATACTGTATGGGGGGCTGTATACTGGATGGGGGATGTATAATGGATGGGGGAGGCTGTGAATTTTTTTCCCTTAAACTCCCCTCCTAAAATTGGGGTGCGTGTTATACTCCGATATACATGGTAATTACTTTTAAAAAGATGCTAATTAGTGGGAATGCTGATTCTCACTTCACCTTTTTCTTACAGATTTAAGCTATTCATTCAGTTAGCTTTAGAAATTAAGAATTCCCACACGTTTTCTGCAGGAAATGCATTTTCTAGTTGTTGTTGTTGTTTGTTATTATTATTATACATTTATATAGCTCTGACATATACCACAGTGTTGTACAGAGAACCCTGAGCCAATCACATCAGTCTCTGTACAGAGGAGCTTACACTCTAATGTCCCCTCCCCCCCACAGTCACATCAGTCTCTGTACAAAGGAGCTTACACTCTAATGTCCCCCCCCCCCACAATCACATCAGTCTCTGTACAGAGGAGCTTACACTCTAATGTCCCCCCCCCCCCACAATCACATCAGTCTCTGTACAGAGGAGCTTACACTCTAATGTCCCCTCCCCTCACAGTCGCACACTTTTATTATTATTATTATTATTATTATTAGTGGGAATGTGCTCCAACATTCCCAGTATTGTTATTTTCGTGTGTGTATAAGTAATGCGCAAAACTCTAAGTAATATGTGTAGGCAGCCAACACAACAAAGAAAGTTGTATAAGTGTATTGAAAAATAAGTGTAGCGCCAAAAAGAAAAATTCCACTTGTGAAGTGAAAAAAATGGAGACAGAAGCTCCAATCCTTATTCTCACTCGTGTTAGGGGTATCTCTCCCTT
Organism: Rana kukunoris; assembly: GCA_029574335.1. Lineage (NCBI taxonomy): Eukaryota > Metazoa > Chordata > Amphibia > Anura > Ranidae > Rana > Rana kukunoris. The sequence continues at coordinate 496,983,579 of CM056050.1, read as the reverse complement.
AAGTGAATGTTAAATCTCAAAGATGAGAGAAAAAATTGATATGTGAATGTGGCCATGATCTGCCTTATCATGGACATAAAACAACACAAAAAACAAAACTGTTACAAGTGGTGATAAGAAAATACGTGCTGCACAAATAGTGTAAACAAAGGCCCCAAGTATCAACCCTGAGACAAAAAATGTAAATCTGTAATGATAATCACAGTAACACTTCTAAAACAATGTGCACCCTCAAGTAAAACAAAGGGTAATGAATATATTAGATTGGTATGATCAAACACCATCTATGGAAGGAGTTCCTGAGCCTAAACAAAGTCTACACCGGGCTTTAACCCTGGGTCCTGGAGAGAGTCTCAAAACTGGAAAGGTGAGTCCACCCACTCCATGGAACTTAAGAGCAAAAAAACTTTCCTCCCACGGTAGGTGTAAACAGGTTCAAGCACTTCAGAAGCTGATATCCAAAAGTGTGGTAATGTAGGAATAATGAGGTACTCTTACCGGATTCTGTGGACCCGTAACTCACCGTACGGTGGAGGGTCTATAAGGCATGGATCAATCTGTGGCTGTGTCCTCTTTATCCTCTCCGTGATGTCATCAGGGAAATGGCAGGATCCAGAGGGCCTCCGGTGTTTGAAGATGATGATCACGATCAAGAATATAAAGATATGACTCCATACATCGAGAATGGTGTGATCAATCAATGGATATTCACACCCAAAAAAGGAGAAAAAATTCTCATAGTGTGAAAATGTATAAAAATTTATTAAAACCAAAATAAAAAATATACAGCAAAAATGTCACAAGATGTCACACTCCAATCCAAAAAATATAAGTATAAAATGGTCCCAATGGGAAACCACATCACAGAAAACAATGCACTTTTAACTCCACCACCTTAAATAGATGGGAGTATAACAAGAAATGTGCAAAAGGTTGGGAATGACCCCAGCGTACCCGACCGGTTTCGTCTTAGACAGACTTCTACAGGGGTAGAGTACCTCATTATTCCTACATTACCACACTTTTGGATATCAGCTTCTGAAGTGCTTGAACCTGTTTACACCTACCGTGGGAGGAAAGTTTTTTTGCTCTTAAGTTCCATGGAGTGGGTGGACTCACCTTTCCAGTTTTGAGACTCTCTCCAGGACCCAGGGTTAAAGCCCGGTGGAGACTTTGTTTAGGCTCAGGAACTCCTTCCATAGATGGTGTTTGATCATACCAATCTAATATATTCATTACCCTTTGTTTTACTTGAGGGTGCACATTGTTTTAGAAGTGTTACTGTGATTATCATTACAGATTTACATTTTTTGTCTCAGGGTTGATACTTGGGGCCTTTGTTTACACTATTTGTGCAGCAAGTTTTTTCTTATCACCACTTGTAACAGTTTTGTTTTTTGTGTTGTTTTATGTCCATGATAAGGCAGATCACGGCCACATTCACATATCAATTTTTTCTCTCATCTTTGAGATTTAACCATCACTTAAGGGAGAGATACCCCTAACACGAGTGAGAATAAGGATTGGAGCTTCTGTCTCCATTTTTTTTCACTTCACAAGTAGTATTGTTATTTGTTTTTTATTTTTCCATATGTTTTTTTGGCTTTGCGTAACGTCTGCATACTTTTAGCTATTAAAACTATTCAACTTTTTAAAATGTTCAACTCTTTCAGCTAATGATGGGACTTCTTCAATTTTTTATATTTTTTGTACTATTTATACTTTTTAAAACGTTAAGCTTTTAACACTTTTTTTTAATTTATTTTTTACATTGAAGTCAATGAGAGCATGCTTTAAATCCTTAAAATCTTCTTCCGCTCCCAAAAGCTACAGATGCCAAACAAACTTCAAAATGTTCACAAAATATTCAGCTATCCGGCTATATCTTTTACTGTTTTTTAGAAAAAGCTGTTTACGTTTAGTGATCATTTCAGGAAACTTTAGCGATTTAACCACTTCATTGCGAATCACACTTCCATGAGTGTGCGCAATTTTAAAGCGTGACATGTTAGGTATCTATTTACTTGTTATTTTTTAATTCATGAAAAACTATTGCGCAAATACCGTGCGAGAAAAAAAGTTGCAATGACCGCCATTTTATTCCCTAGGATGTCTGCTAAAAAAATATATATAATATATGGGGGTTCTGATTAATTTTCGAGCAAAAAAATTTTGATTTTTACATAAAGGAGAAAAGTGCCTAAATAGGCCCGGGGCTGAAGTGGTTAAACAGAGTGTCTATGGGGCTGGTTAGAGTGGATAAATGGAAGAAAAAATATTATGAACAGCCGCACTCCAATGAATGTAAAACTAAAGTATCGCCTTTTAAGGTAAAAATAAAAGCACTACAAGAACCAAAACAGCAAACGGTGGGATAATACAGCTGACGCGTTTCACATTGATAGACAATGCTTAGTCATAGCTCTGGTTAGAGTGGACGATGTCATCGCTACAGCACAGAGCTTTGAAAAAATGATCTTGGTTCCTTCTCTATAAATTGCTCTCACACCCACAAGATCTACTTGTCATACACATCAAAACGTAGGTATTTTTGTCTAGTTTCAGGCAATGTGCTCAGTTTTGTGATACGCCTTTTACTTTTGGGTGGTTGAGCTTCCAAATGACAAGAGTTCTACACTTTTCTTCCATTGACTGTCGCATATAAAATTGTTCAGATTCAGAGCTGGTTCACACTGGGGGCGGCACGACTTCAGGGGCGACTTGGAAAGTCTTGCGTCGCTTCTATTAGAACGTTTCTGGTGAATAGAATGGGACGCGACTTGTCAGGCGGCTGAGTCGTCCCAGTGTGAACCGGCTCTGCCACATTAATGGCTGTGTGCTGAGTTGTTTGTTATACAAGCTGTACACTCACTACACAACATTGGAGATACAAAGTGTCATTTCTTCAGTGTTGTCACATAAAAAGATACAAGAAAAGATTTACATAAATGCGAGAGATGCTGTATGTGATCTCCCGCACACAGAGGGGTGTACTTAGTTTTATGAGAAGCTGTATATATTTATTGTGGTCTATAAGTGGTTACATCACACATGGCGTGTGCTGAGGTCTGCAGCAATGAAGGATTTTTGTATTTAAACTTTAATGTACATCTAGACCAGTGGTCTCCAAACTGCGGCACGAGGGCCGGATGCGGCCCTTTGCTTGCCTTTATCCGGCCCTTGGAGCACTCTCCCTCCCACTGATATGAGACATTATTCTGCCATCTAACACTGACAATGGAGCACCATTTCTCCCACTGACACCACTAATGGGGCAATATTCCTCCCTATGATACCCGCAATGGGGCACTATTCCTCCCCCTGATACCAGATGTTTACTCCCACTGATGTCAGGAAAATTTTCACTCCCGCTGGCCAAAGTCCGGCCCTCCAGGATTCTGAAGGACAATACACTCCCCCTTTGTTTTGAATGTTTGGAAGACCCCTGATCTAGACAGTTGAGGGGGTGTAATATTCCTGCTGGGGGGGAGTATGGGTGTAATATTCCTGCTGGGGAGGTGTATGGGTGTAATATTCCTGCTGGGGGGAAGTATGGGTGTAATATTCCTGCTGGGGAGGTGTATGGGTGTAATATTCCTGCTGGGGGGGAGTATGGGTGTAATATTCCTGCTGGGGGGGTGTATGGGTGTAATATTCCTGCTGGGGGAGAGTATGGGTGTAATATTCCTGCTGGGGGGGGGAGTATGGGGTGTAATATTCCTGCTGGGGGGGAGTATGGGTGTAATATTCCTGCTGGGAGGGAGTATGGGTGTAATATTCCTGCTGGGGGGGAGTATGGGGTGTAATATTCCTGCTGGGTGGAGTATGCGATCCCCTTACTTTTAATATCGCCCCAATCAAGGCGTGATTTTTGCCACGATTGTCGTCTGACAAATCGCATGACTGCTTTTAGAAAACGGGCGTCCCGTGATTTTGTTTGTGTGATTTGTCGGGGGACGATATTCTCCCGTGATTGTGGGGCCATTGAAAGTAACGGGATCACAAGCGTGTCACACGTTTGGCAGCAATTCTGGAAATTGCGGTAATTTCCACCCGCGATCCGGATGCCTAGGTGTAATCGCAGCCAAAGCTAAGCGTCTTCTATCAGTTGCTGGGTTCTCCTTCTATAGATTCTGGGGGAACGTTTTCTTCCTCGAACATTCCACACGTTCTCTTCATTCTTTATTTCACCGCTAATCTATACTCCGCATTGACCTTGTATAGCGCTTTTCTCTCTGAGGACTCCAAGTATTGGAGATTGCGTTGACCGGGAATCGAACCCAGGTCAGCTGCTTGGAAGGCAGCTATGCTTACCACTGCACCACCAACGCAAAGGCAGCATGTCTTTGTAGTGTGGGAGGAAACCGGAGTACCCGGAGGAAACCCATGCAAGCACAGGGAGAAGATGCAAACTCCATGCAGATAGAGTCCTGGTCAGAATTTGAAACAAGGACCCCAGTGCTGCAAGGCTCACCACTGAGCCTCTGTGCTGCTCATATGCGGCCCCTGTTCTCTAAGGCCCGCCCCCGCTGAGCGGAGTATATCACTTAAGTTCACTCAAAGTGCCTTCAGAAGAAATCCAAACTTCTCCTAAACTACAATCTATAACACACCCAAATAACAATAAAGAGGGGTACAGTGTTCCCCTAATTAGCAACACAATGGAGCAACATTTTCCATTCACTCATAGGCCTCATTCACACGGGGGGTAATAATCCGTACCCCATGGGAGGGCCGTGTTTACCGGAATGGGGATGCACAGGTGTTCCAGCATCCCGTGTAGGCAGTCCCATTGCTATCAACTGGGGTGCAGTGACTGTACCCAATGTGACATCTGTGTGGGTGCCGGTGCACGGCCCCGAACGCACCCAGGATGCGCCTGCGCAGCTGCACCCACATGGATGTCCTCTTTGGGGTTAACGCAGCCCCCACACAGGGTACAGATTCATACCCCCCGTGTGAGTGAGGCCTTGGACTTCTCCATGAAGGACCTCACTGGCAGTAAGAGTTTTCATTTCTCCAGCAAAGAAAGCCTAAAGAAAGCTAGGAAAGACTTCTCCGACCCTCTGAAGACCAAAAGAGTTCCAACCTCCACTCTATAGCCAGTCCAACACACGCCTCAAAAACATACCGGCCTCCAACCTCCCCTTATCCGGTCCAACACACGCCTCAAAAATATACCGGCCTCCAACCTCCCCTTAGCCGGTCCAACACACGCCTCAAAAACATACCGGTGTTCAACCTCCTCTTATAACCGGTCTAACACACGCCTTAAAAACATACCGGCCTCCAACCTCCCCTCAGCCGGTCCAACACACGCCTCAAAAATATACTGGCCTTCAAATTTCACAACATAATCAATTTTATGACGATCGACAATACATAGATCAAACATATCACCTGTAAAAATGTGCTTGAAATCTTGGTGGTAAACAGCCTGCTAGGCTCGGGGGGAACCAAACCAAGTCCTCCAAATTCCGCCTCATATCCAAAAGTTGCCAAGAGTGTAAATGTAGACATTAAGCTTTAAGGTTAATCAAAAATATCACATTCTAAAGGGAAAGGTAGAACAAGGGGAGGGGGAGTATGGAAGAGGCAGAGAGGGAGGAAAGTAGAGGGGATGGAAGGTTCCGGGTAGGAAAGGGGTGTGGGGGTCCCCCCAAACCCTCACCCCCCTTCTTCCTCCAACCTTCCCTTCTCCCCCCTTTCCTCCCTCTCTCCCTCTTCCATACTCTCCCTTTGTTCTACCTTTCCCTTTAGAGTGTTATATTTTTGATTAACCTTAAAGCATAATGTCTACATTTACACTCTTGGCAACTTTTGGAGGGCGTGGTTCGGTTCCCCTCGGGCCTAGCAGGCTGTTTACCACCAACTTTTCAGATGTTTGGGCGATGTATTGTCAAACCTTAAAGCTTCTGCAGAAGCTACAGAAAGGGAAATAGAGGGTTGATAGGAAGACCCTCCGGTTACTGGAGTGGCAGCCGCCACCAGTGTAGGGACCTGTGTTGGTACAGCCGTACCTGGTCCCTGGGAGGGTCCCTCAAACTTTTTGTTGAGTCTTTTTCTAGGAACAGTCAATTGTCTTGTTTCTCCAGGTACGTTGATAGTTGGTGATTCAGAAGCTGCTTATGAGAATATTTTAGGAGATTGATGACCTAGTGGATTCCTGTCATGATGGCTTGAAATGAAGATCCTCTCTCTCATATTCACTAGCAAATCGTCCTCTTCTCATCGCCTAGTTAAAATTTTCTTCCAACATTTTGGCCATCTTCCTTCCCAAGAAAGCTGCACCCCTCTCATTTAAGTGCAATCCGTCACTACTATAATGATGGTAACGGCCTGAAAAGTCGGTCCAGTTCGCCATGAAGCCAAACCCCTCCTCCCTGCACCAGTTCCTCAGCCACTTGTTAAGTACCATAAGCTCTTGCTGTCTCTGTGGTGTGGCTCGAGGTGCAGGCAGTACTTCCGAAAATATTGCCTTGGCGGACCTTTTCTTCAATATGGCCCCCAAGTCCCTGAAATCATTTTGTAGGGCGCTCCATCTTTCTCTAACTTTGTCATTGGTACCGATATATACCATGACAACTGGGTCCTCTCCAGCGCCATCCAATAATCTGTCCATGCAATCTGCAATGTTCTGAACCCGAGCGCCCGGTAAACAACATACTGTTTGGCGATAATGGTCTTTGTGACGGATTGCCCTCTGTATTCTTCCAATAACTGAATCCCCTACCACTAGTATGTGTCTATCCTTTGTGGTAACCTTGCCCACATCTTCGTCATATGCTGCTGAAGTCTCGGCCTGAACCTCGCAGGCGGCTGTAGTCTCGGCCTGAACCTCGCAGGCGGCTGTAGTCTCGGCCTGCACCTCGCAGGCGGCTGAAGTCTCGGCCTGCACCTCGCAGGCGGCTGTAGTCTCGGCCTGCACCTCGCAGGCGGCTGTAGTCTCGGCCTGCACCTCGCAGGCGGCTGTAGTCTCGGCCTGCACCTCGCAGGCGGCTGTAGTCTCGGCCTGCACCTCGCAGGCGGCTGTAGTCTCGGCCTGCACCTCGCAGGCGGCTGTAGTCTCGGCCTGCACCTCGCAGGCGGCTGTGGTCTCGGCCTGCACCTCGCAGGCAGGTGTAGTCTCGGTCTGCACCTCGCAGGCGGCTGTAGTCTCGGCCTGCACCTCGCAGGCGGCTGTAGTCTCGGCCTGCACCTCGCAGGCGGCTGTAGTCTCGGCCTGCACCTCGCAGGCGGCTGTAGTCTCGGCCTGCACCTCGCAGGCGGCGGTAGTCTCGGCCTGCACCTCGCAGGCGGCGGTAGTCTCGGCCGTCACCTCGCAGGCGGCGGTAGTCTCGGCCTGCACCTCGCAGGCGGCGGTAGTCTCGGCCTGCACCTCGCAGGCGGCGGTAGTCTCGGCCTGCACCTCGCAGGCGGCGGTAGTTTCGGCCTGCACCTCGCAGGCGGCGGTAGTCTCGGCCTGCACCTCGCAGGCGGCGGTAGTCCCGGCCTGCACCTCGCAGGCGGCGGAAGTCTCGGCCTGCACCTCGCAGGCGGCGGAAGTCTCCGTGTAGCATTCATATTCTGTCTCGCTCACTAGCGCAGTCCTGCCCTGTGCGCTGTCTCTGCAGTAAATACTGCGTACATCTGCAATAAAAAAAGAAGAATCAGGTTTAGCACTTTCACCTACATTATATATATTTTTTATACATCAAATTAGACAGAGAAAAGTTCGAAATTCCAATGCCAGGGACAATAAATAAACCCGACATGACGGGGACACAGGGATCACTAATGGTGGCCTTCCTTAAAAAATAAAGGTTGCCTGGCAGTTATGCCGACCCACTAAAATGAATGGAGTCAGAAAGGGAACGGATTCCTAATTTTCATGTGTGGGGGAGTAATCTGCAGTGCTTCTGTTTCTTATTATAAAACACCCAGCCTCTATGGGGGGGGGGGGTAACCTCCTAATCAATATCTATTTCCATTCCTATACATGTGTTACTTTGGACTCCAATAAAGATGTTTTTATAACAAAATATTTTTTGGTGTGTTTTGGCACTATTAAAACTTCCTTTAAAGCCTGTTATAGTGCTTGTGCTGTGTATGAAATATCTGGCTGATCCTACCGGTTTCTACCCTCCCCCTCTCTGATCTGACTCCCATGTATCAGGGCTGCAAAGTTCTGACACTGGAGTCGGTACGTGTCTCCATCATACGCTGCTATCTGCAGCTCTCCCTGTGTCTCCTCCCCCCTCCTTTTCCCCCTTACTGTACGTGTCTCCTCCTCCTTCCTGTACATGTCTCAATCATATGCTACTATCTGCAGCTCTCCCTGTGTCCCGCCCCCCCAATTCATGTCTCCATCATACGCTGCTATCTGCAGCTCTCCCTGTGTCCCCTTTTCCCCCTTTACTGTACGCGTCTCCTCCTCCTTCCTGTACATGTCTCCATCATACGCTACTATCTGCAGCTCTCCCTGTGTCGTCGTCCCCCCCCCCCCAAATACATGTCTCCATCATAAACTACTATCTGCAGCTCTCCCTGTGTCTTCTCCTCCTCCTTTTCCCCCTTACTGTACGTGTCTCCTCCTCCTTCCTGTACATGTCTCCATCATACACTACTATCTGCAGCTCTCCCTGTGCCCCCCACAATACATGTCTCCATCATACACTACTATCTGCAGCTTCCCCTGTGTCCCCTCCCTCACCCTCCCCCTCCCTGCCTGTCATCTCTCACTATCCCTGATCTGTTCACCCCCCCCCCCCCCTGTCACTTAAACAGTTGCATGCTAGTGCCTGTGCTCTATAAACACAAAAAAAATAAAAATAAAATCTACTTGTATTACAATGTATCCATCTTGGTCTCTGTTTAATCTTCAACTGCCATAACCCTACACATGTGATCCGTTATGACAGTTTGATTTGAGAGCACAATAAATGTGACAGTTGACATTCCCAGCATGCCCGGGAATAGAACTGTTTTTTGAAACTGTTAAATCCTATGGCTTTCCTTCTGCTTTAAACCGGTTGAAACCGGTTTGTTTTTGAATAACACACAGGCACTGGGATGCAGCTTTGTATCTGACAGAAGGGAGGATATGGATATGGATAGATATAGATAAAGATCACATAGATGCTTAACAATTACTTTAATATCTCCTTCTGTTCTAAAATTCTATGAAAAGGAATGATTTTGGGGTGAAGGAGCCTTCGATCGATGAGTGGAGGTGACTTATCCATTTTGTATCGATCACTATCCATAGTACTTACCACTCTCGGTGTCTGTATCCCGGTGATGTCCATTGGCTTTACAGCCGGATCCGAAACATCCAACGACGGCTCTGATGCAGCCGCGTACAAACGCCCGGCTCCTCTTCATTTTGGAGGGCTTTTTGGGGGTATCTGCAGGCTGGTCACTGATACCTCCTTCCATAGCTGCCCTTCCTTTGCTGGGTTTCTCTTTGGTGTTTTTCAGAGAAAAAAGCTTTTTACATTTAAATTGTCTCATTATTAAGAAATAAAGAAACGCTCTTTAAATGTACAAGAATAGAAATCGCAATTAAATCGAATCGAATCGCAAGAAAAATCTCAGGAGAGATTAGAAGCACGTCTTCACTGGTCAGTGAACACTCAGCAACTGCTGGCTTCCCTCTCTGCACTGCCTTATATTCGCTCAGCCGATGACATCACAGGTCATGTGACTTGTTTTTGAAATCTCATGATGACTCATTTGAACTTTGTGAATTCAGCCTGTAGGATCAGTATATGGATCTAATAGGGACACAATGTTATTGTGAATGAGATTTTAACCCTTTCAGTCCCATGGCTGAAATAGAGATCTCTATTCTTATGATAACATCTTTTAATTTCTTTTATTTTCTCGTTATTTCACCCCAATTATTTCTCTATTTTTAACCCTTTTACTACGAAATTGTGTGTGGATAATTTTTTTTTTTATTATTATTTATAACCCTTTAACTGCCAAACCAATAGCTCCCCCCCCCCCCATTTGTTACATTATACATAATGGAAATGCTGTTTATTTTTTGTGTTGGATGGAGTGGAGAGGTTTTATTAGAACCTGTCAGGCTTTTTCCTTTTAAAAAAAATTGTCAGTTATTTCTTTTTTTCATGAGTTGTTTTTTTAAATCTCTTGATGACTGAAAAATAACGGACAGTTTTTCTTAACCACTTGCTTACCGGGGCACTTAAACCCCCCCTCTTGCCCAGACCAATTTTCAGCTTTCTCACCCTTTTGAATGACAATTGCACGGACATACAACACTGTACCCAAATTCAATTTTTAACATTTTTTTTCCCACAAATAGAGCTTTCTTTTGGTGCCATTTGATCACGTCTGTGGTTTTAATTTTTTGTAAAAAAAATTTTTAAAGACTGATTTAAAAAAAAAATGTATATATAAAACCGTTTTTTGTATTTAGTGGGAATGCTTCAGCAGTCCCAAAATTGTTGTTTGTTTCTTTTATCATTAATTTTAATTGTATTCTGTAACTTTTTTGGCTCTACATAACTTCTGCATACTTTCAGCTATTAACCACTTAAGCCCCGGACCAAAATGCAGGTAAAGGACCTTGCCCCTTTTTGCGATTCGGCACTGCGTCGTTTTAACTGACAATTGCGCGGTCGTGCGATGTGGCTCCCAAACAAAATTGGCATCCTTTTTTCCCCACAAATAGAGCTTTCTTTTGGTGGTATTTGATCACCTCTGCGGTTTTTATTTTTTGCGCTATAAACAAAAATAGAGCGACAATTTAAAAAAAAATGCAATATTTTTTACTTTTTGCTATAATAAATATCCCCCAAATATATATATACAATTTTTTTTCCTCAGTTTAGGCCGATATGTATTCTTCTACCTATTTTTGGTAAAAAAAATCGCAATAAGCGTTTATCGGTTGGTTTTCGCAAAATGTATAGCGTTTACAAAACAGGGGATAGTTTTATTGCATTTTTATTAATTATAATTTTTTTACTACTAATGGTGGACACTTTGGACAATTTTGACACATTTTTGGGACAATTGTCATTTTCACAGCAAAAAATGCATTTAAATTGCATTGTTTACTGTGAAAATGACAGTTGCAGTTTGGGAGTTAACCACAAGGGGTCGCTGTAGGATTTGTGTGTTGCCTGTGTGTGTTTACAACTGTAGGGGGGTGTGGCTGTAGGTGTGATGTCATCGATCGCGTCCCCCTATAACAGGGATGACGCGATCGATGCTGCCACCACAGTGAAGCACGGGGAAGCCATGTTTACACACGGCTCTCCCCGTTCTTCAGCTCCGGGGACCGATCGCCGCACTCCCGGTCACGGAGCTTTGGACTGGGTCACGGGGGCGTGCGCCCGTGACCCACGGCTGGGTACTAGGATCCAACGTATATATAGGTTGATGTGCCCAGCCGTGCCATTCTGCTCACGTAAATGTGCAGGAGGCGGTCCTTAAGAAGTTAAAACCATTCAACTTTTAAAATGTTCAGCTAATTATGGGACTTCTTCAACTTTTTTTCTACTATTCATACTTTTTAAAATATTAAGCTTTGTAACACTTTTTTTTTTTTTACATTGAAGTCAATGAGAGCATGTGACACTTTTTGATGGGTCCACTTTTTGATGGGGCCATAGGATTGGGGCAGTTTTTGATGGGGACATAGGATTGGGGCAGTTTTTGATGGGGCCATAGGATTAGGGCAGTTTTTGATGGGGCCATAGGATTGGGGAAGTTTTTGATGGGGCCATAGTCTCCAGGGCCCCTGGATGGCAACCCCCCCCCCCCCTTTTTTATAAAAAATGTACATTTTTTAATATATATTTTTTATTATTAAAGGGCTCAGAGGTCCCCAGGGCCCCATGTGGCAACCCCCCCCCCCTTTTTTTTTTTAATAAATGTTTATTTTTTTTATTTTTGTTTATATTTGTTTATTTTTTATTAAAAGGCCCTTTTTTATGTATTTTTTATAAATGTTTTTTTTTTTTTTTTTAGGGGTCTGGAGGTCCCCAGGGGCCCAGAGGCCCCCAGGGCCCCGGACAGCAACCCCCACTTTTTTTATTTCAACAACTGCAAAACCTCCCCCAGGAGGAACCGGAGCGGTGTGGGGATGTCTGCTGAAGGGAAGAGAGCCGACACATTCCGTGCACAGATGAGAGTCACCCCCCCGCTCAACAACTTTAATGCCCCCGCACTCAACAACTGCAATCTCCAATTTGCCACCCCCACCGCTCAACAACTTTAATGCCCACCCCCCCCCACTCAACAACTTTAATGCCCCCCCCGCTCAACAACTTCAATTCGCCCCCCGCCCCCCGCTCAACAAGTTTAATGCCCCCCCGCTCAACAACTTTAATGCGCACCCCCCCGCTCGACAACTATGACCCCCCCCCCTCGCTCCAGGGGGCCCCTTCAACACTCAAGCCCAGGGGCCCCCACCACCCTAAGTCCTGCCCTGACTGTAACAATACTGTATATTGATATGTAGCAAAAGCCTCCATGTCTGTAAGCTATTAAATGTCTTTCTTCCTGTTTTCCAACTTGCAAAAGTCACTTCTATTTTCTGGATTAGCAGCCTGTAGATTGCAAATTTACAAATATATGAGAAAATGATCAGTGACTCCAGTCATAAGATTTCTTTATAAATAGGCCCCAGGGAGCATTGCAGGACAGCAGCATGTGACTTTTTCCCCAAAGCGTTAGGCATATTTACTATTGGCGTATAATTTATTTGGTAAACTGCTCCCTCTAGTGATCACAAAGCACAAGAGTAGTCCTTTGTGATGCATAGGGTGCGCATTAAAGCCATGGTAATTAAACTCCACTGGGGGTTCCCTGAACAGAGTGGGAGCAGAATACTATTTTTAGAGGTACAAGCTCGTCATGTTTCGCAATATGATGCTACTTTAGGAGCTTATCAATATTTTTCACAGTAAGTGTGTGTGTGTGTGTATATATATATATATATATATATATATATAGATCTATATATATATATATATAGATCTATATATATATATATATATATATATATATATATATATATATATAGATCTATATATATATATATATATATATATACATTTTAAGTAAATATAAAGGTCATGAGGTTTAATTCCTCTATGTACTGTAGGTGGTACAGCATACAAGGGGAGTCATCGCAACAAACAAGATAAGTGCATACCATGTAATTATTGCATAGAGAAGATAAAGCTTACAAGGACTATTGTAATGGTAATAGGCAGCACTGGTCAGTGGTTAGTTGAGTTCCTACAGATGTCCGGGGTATAATTGAGTGCAAATCTGTCAGAGCAAGCAAGCAATCCCAAACATGTTGCTGACACAGGATTCATGGCCGGAAGGTAATGTCTGCAGCTGCAGGCATCACCCCAGTATAGTTCTTTAGAGCCGGTGTCCTGTCGAGAAATGCCCCCTATCGAAAAATGCCCGGCCGGAACTGCGCATGTGGAACTGCGAATGCGCAGAGCGGAGCCTCGGCACAGCTGAGTTTATGATCACCTGTTGTCTCGCGTTGCCGAAGCAGATTCATGTAGGAGAGGGGCAGATATTTACATAAAGGGGGCAGATATTTCAATTATGGGTAGTGCTGGGGGTAGAATTTTTATCGATGGCCAAACAATCTGCTAAAGAAATCTTTATCTAATATAGAAAAGGTCACCCTTCAATTGACTAAACATGCCCTGCAAGTGTTTTAAAATGAATAGCAGATAAAGATTTATTTTACAGATTAATTTGGCTAGTGATAAAAATTCCGCCCTAAACACTGCCTATCATTGAAAGATCCGAGGCCTTCATGTAAATATCCACCCCTCAACAATTGTACATGAACGTGCCTCAGCCATGCGAGACAACAGCTGATCGTAAACTCAGCTGTTCTGTGGCCCCGTACGGCGCATTCACACTATTCGATAGCCGGGCACTTCTCGACAGAACACCAGCGGTCGGCTCCTTTGCAATAACAATCAGAGCGGCTTAGTAGCCGCTCGATTGCTAATACAAGCAGCAGTAATGCCCCCCCTCCCACCGCCTTCCCCTGTTCGTAACAGTAAAACGGAAGCAATGACATGACATCACTTCCGGTTTACTCAGTAATCATCTGCACCAGTTTTTAAAAATCAAAAGCATTCAAAGACACAGATTTCGGTGTTTTGAATGCTTTTAAGTGTAGAGGAGTGATTCGGGGGCTTATAAAGAGTACCTGTCACTGCCTATTGCTGTCACAAGGATGTTTACATTCCTTGTGACAGAAATAAAAGTGATAAAAAAATAATAATAAATGAAAGCAACCGTATAAAAAAAAAATTGATTATTAAAAGGAAAACATTTATTATTTAACCACTTAAGGACCGGACCAATATGCTGCTAAATGACCAAATGTGTTTTTACTATTCGGCACTGCGTTGCTTTAACAGACAATTGCGCGGTCCTGCGACGTGGCTCCCAAACAAAATTTGCTTCCTTTTCTTCCCACAAATAGAGCTTTCTTTTGATGGAATTTGATTGCCTCTGCAATTTTTATTTTTTGCGATATAAACGGAAAAAGACCGAAAATTTAGAAAAAAAAATTATATTTTCTACTTTTTGGTATAAGAAAAATTGAATAAACTAAATTTTAGTCAAACATTTAGGCCAAAATGTATTCAGCCACATGTCTTTAGTAAAAAAAAAAATCGCAATATAAAAAAAAAAGTAGCTACCTAGCGGCAAAACAGTGACACTAATACAGCGATCAGAAAACCGATCGCTTAGTGACACTGGCAATAGGGGGTGAAAGGGTTAACTAGGACGGTGATCAAGGGGTTAAATCTTTATTAGAGTGGGTACGTGGCTACCCTGGACCTAACACTAACTGCCTGTCACACTAACTGTCACACTGACACTAAATGCAGTGATCAGTAAATATATGATCACTGCAATCAGTGACACTGTGACAGGGGGCTGGGGGGTGATCTGAAGGGGTTAATGTGCCTATGTGTGTGGTGTCAGTGTGCTGTTGGTGCGACTTACTTGTGATGTCTTCTCTCCTTTCGTCGGATCGAAAATACCACCGAGAGGAGAGCTGACATCATTTCCTCTGCCAGTGTTTACATTACACATGCAGAGGAAGTGCAGAGCGGAGGCTCTGCGGATTGGCTGGGAGCGCTCGCGAGGGGGCGGACAGAATCCCGGATCGCTCTCACAGATCAAACGACCGCCGCATGTAGCGGGGGGGTCCCGATTAGACCCCCAACCCGCAAGAAGGCAGGGACGTACATGTACACCCATGTGCCTGTACGTGCCATTCTGTGGACGTACATATACATGCGGTGGTCGTTAAGTGGTTAAAGAAAAAAAAATTAATTGCCCCCGTCCTCCGATGCTCACACGTAAAGGGGCATGCACGCAAACAGCATGTGGGGTCTCGAATGTCAGATCATGGGCAGTAATTCTAGCACCAAACCCCTGATAACGGCTTTAAAAACATTGCCTTTGGATAGTTTAATTTACGTCGTTTGTCACTATTGCACAGGCGTGCACAATTTTAAAGTGGTTGGGGTGGAACAAATTTAAATGGGGGGTCCCAGGACTCGGCCCCGCTCTCGTGTCACTGGATTTGATTGACAGCAGCAGGAGCCATTGGCTCCTGCTGCTATCAATCTATCCAATAAGGACAGAGACAGTGGTTGGAGCTGCTGGGCTCATGCTCGTTGCGGGAACAGATGGGTTCAGGTAAGAAAAAGGGAGGCTCTGGGGGCAGCTACAGCACAGAAGGTTTTAGAAACTTCTTTAATGCTGTTTATGTCCCTGTCAAGGAAATTTCCACTTACTTTTTTAACTCCAAGGAAAACACTAACACCTTTTTAATAGCCTTGTGTCCGGATATGGTAGAGTGTCACTGGGACTGTAAGGATTGGCACATTTCAACCAACACAAGTCCAAAGCAATATAGACCTGGCAGAAGTAACCAATGACAGCATTTCCCTATTATATCTAGAATAATGCTATGGATTTTTCTGCATGATCATCCCCACCTCCACTGTCATTACCTTAGAAATTTGCCTGCAGCCAAATACTAATCCACACCACCTACCGTAGTTATTTATAACATGATTACAGAAATAATGAATAGATCTAGTAGTGGTAACACCCAGAAGATATGCAGGCAGATAATGGAAACCCACTGATTTACAGGGATAGCTGTACATTGAGAAACCCTGGGGGACATGTGCATTGTGCTGAAACCTAGAAAACTGTATGCCGGATATGTAGTTTTTACTGTTACCCCGAGGGACCATTCCACATGAGAGCTAGAATGCTGCTTTTAATAGCTTCATTGAAAAGAGCACTACCTGTGACTACACACAATACAATTTTTCTGTTTTTCGAAGAATGTTAATAACAAAACTCCAGGCAAAAATTTTCAGCAGCAGTAAGCTAAATCACCCGCTTGATTCCCAAACATTTTAGAGACTTTTATGGGAAGATATACTTAGTAACGTACTGTACTGTGTACATAACTATTTCCTCTAACAAAGCCATGACAATTATGATATTCTCAGTTCCCCCCAGCTAGATGTCTATTCTACATTATAGGGACACCACCTGGGCAGCAGGGCTGGCACAAGGGCTGGGCAGGAGGGAAGCTATCCTGGGCGCAGAGAAGCAAGGGGCCAACAAATAAATGCAAGGTGGTACACCCATTTTACAGCATGTATTAACAGTGGGTGAGGGGGGATGCAATTCTGGATCCTTGCCCTGAACCCTGGATGATTCTGCCCCAGTACTACTGGGCAGCATTATACCTTTATTTGGATTTGCAGTGGACAATCAGGCAGAACAAGAAATTCAGTTACATGTACCATTGGTAAGGTTCAATAAAGACTCCAGTTTACCTGGGTGTGTGTGTTTGTCACTACCAATTTGTATACTCCTGTACATTGCACTCACAAACACATCTAAAGTTTTTTTTTTATTATTTATCCCCACTCCCCACTGACATCGCCAACTGTGGAAGGAAGTTCCACATCCTTACCACTAATAAACAATAAAAAAAAATAAAAAAACAGCACTGCGTGCAATAAGTAAAATTCTGAGAGCAGCACGCAATTAATATAAGAATACAAGATATAAATAATATAACCCCAAAACAGGTGGGATACCCCTTTAACCACTTCAATACCAGGCTTTTATACCACCTCCATACCGGGCCTATTCTGACACTTCTCTCCTACATGTAATAATCATCATTCTTTTGCTAGAAAATTACGCAGTACCCCCAAACATTATATATGTTTTTTTAGCAGACACCCTAGGGAATAAAACGACGGTCATTGCAACGTTTTATCTCGCACGGTATTTACACAATCATTTTTCAAACGCCTTTTTTTTGTAGAATCGCCGGCTGAAGAAGAGGATGATATCTGGATGATGCCTCTGGCTGCAGGCATCATTCAGATATTCACCTGCAAAGCCCAGGCCGTCAATTGACGACCACTTAGGATGGGAGATCCCATCTCTGGCCGTCAATTGTCAATGGGCGGGTATTGAAGTGGTTAAAATGATGTGTCACAAAGTCCAAAGCATATACAGTACATAGCACACAAAAACTATATTCAATAAAGTCCACCAAAGTGAAGAAGAATTCTGAAGGTGCAATTTTGAAAATGTATTATGAATGATCACAGCCAAGTGTAAATTCCAGAAGGAACCAGTGTTTTAGGATATACATTCTACCAGAGTTTACACACAGAAAAATAGGATCTCAAATAAACAAGATCATATTAGCTCAGACAACCCACAGCCATACAGTATACAGTAAGATGTGACTCCAATCTCTGAGGTTTCAATGCCAACTTCCCCTTCACTTTATGGCCCCACCACAATAATTCCTGTATCTTTCCTCATGCGCATTGAGTATGGTAAATATTCAAAACAGAGAGCATTTTTTTTGCTCCTGTGCTCAGATGGAAGGAATTAGTAAACTGCATTGACAGAATCAAACATAGCACCCCCGGAACATCCACCAGCATGAACAAATATTGTCAAGCTTCACCCAACGCATTTCCACAATGATTTGCACATCTCATAAACCAATGTTATATTTACAATAGAAAAAAAAATCAAATGTTTAAACAGAAAATATATCATTTTAAGAAAAAGTAAGGGAATTTTGAAACTGTGGGCAGCAACACATCTCAAAAAAATTGTGACAGGGCCTTGTTTATCAAGGTGTAGCATTCCCTCTTCTTTTAACAACACTCTATAATCATCTGGGAACTGAGGAGACCAGTTAATGGAGTTTTGGAGAGGAATGTTGTCTCCACTTTAACATTTAACAGAATTTGGATAGAAGTAACAGGTGCAGAAAAATTGGGCTTTGGGTGTTGGTGGTGCCTTCACACCATAACTCTATAGACATAGGCCCGGATTCACAGAGATGGGCGCATATTTACGCCGGCGTAGCGCACATATAGTACGCTACGCCGGCCTTGCTACACCCTACCTATTCCTAGCAAGCTACTGCGCATGCGTCAAAATCATTTCGAGCATGCGCGGGTTTCCACCGCGACAGGTAAGTATACACACTCTCGGGTTTCTCGGCAGGAAAACACTGCCGAGAATCACAACGAGAAAATAGAGAGCAGGTTCTCTATTTTTCTCGTTGAGATTTGGGGTATTTTTTTTTTACGAGAAACCTAAAAAAAAGCCTCGTACACATGCACGGTTTACTCGGCATGCGTGTGTACAAGGCTTTAGCCTTGACACCTCAAATTCTTGGGTCATTTCCCATGCTTTTAAAGAATAAGGGAGGCCATGCACCGAAAGTTTGTGAAGTCCTCAGGGTCACTAAAGATTACAGTATCTGGAACTGCCTCCTCCCAGCTACGTACTACTCCTAAGGTTTCTGAGGACCATCTCTTGAGGTTTGAAGAATTTCCTCCTCTGCTTCAATGCCTCCAGCAGGAACACAAGAGGGATTGCGTCACTGATGCATGCATTGTCATGGCTCACCATCCTTGTCACCTCCTCAAATGGTATTTACTGACAGAAACTAAGAAAAACAAAAACATTTTTAAGAATTTTTGTCTTTTTTTTCTTTTTGTAAAAAAGAAAAAGCCCAGCAGTGATTAAATGCCACCAAAAGAAAGCTCTAGTTGTGTGAAGAAAATTATAAGACGTCACATAGTTACAGTGTAGCATGGCCGCGCAATTGTCATTCAAAGTGTGACAGCGCTGAAAGCTGAAAAATGGCCTGGGCAAGAAGGGGGTGTAAGTGCCCTGTATTGAGGTGGTTAAGAAACACTGCACCACCTCTGCGTTATTATACTATGAGAAGATCTATAATTGCTAAGGTATTAGAATTTTATGTGCCAATAAAAATCATATGGGTTATCATTACAACATGCAGTCAAGTATGAAATCATATACACAATCTTGTTATGGCCAAAATATGCATTATTGTGGGTGTGCAGTGTTTCCACATGCACTGTGCTTTCCTCCACAAAGCATGAACTATGGCTTTTTTAACTTTTTAAATGTACAGTTATATCAGAGTACACTTCATGATGTATAGTTCATGCATATACTGAATAGCTAACAGATGTGAAATGGCTCCAAATTTTGGTTCTAGGTACACCACTAGCTGGCATATGTTCAAATGTTATAGCAATAGAATGTGCACACCACTTCTTCTTCTTCTTTTTTTTTTTTTGGGGGGGGGGGGAGGGATTAGCTATATATATATATATATATATATATATATATATATATATATATATATATATATATATATATATATATATATATATATATATACAGTGCGGAAAATAAGTATTTGAACACCCTGCTATTTTGCAAGTTCTCCCACTTGGAAATCATGGAGGGGTCTAAAATTGTCATCGTAGGTGCATGTCCACTGTGAGAGGGCCTGGATCACAGACTCATCATGTGATAGATTAAGTGCATATTTTGTATTAAATCAAGCTCAGTCTTTTACATCAGACATGCATTTGTTTGGCAATGCCGAGCTGATACAAGTAAATATGGTTCTCTATACATTGTATAGAGGCACAATTAGGGCAAAGTCTAGGGACTGTGATGCCAAGTACAGATCAGTGTAGTAGACTAAAATTCCCAGCAATTCGTCAAGCTAAATAAAAGCGTATGGGCAAGCTGAGATCTCCAGTTTTTATAGAGCTGCTATATGCCTACATAAGACCCCTTTCACACTGAGGCATTTTCCAGGCGTTTTTGGGCTAAAAATAGCACCTGTAAAGCGTGCTTTCACACTGGGGCGCTGCGCTGGCAGGACATTAAATAAAGTCCAGCAAGCAGCATCTTTGGTTTATACACCACTCCTGCCCATTGAAATAAATGAGCACTGTTGCCGAAGCGTTTTGGGCGCATGTAAGCCTTTATTGGGGTGTTAAAAGTGCCCCGCTAGCGTTTGAATAGCGCCACTAAAACTACGGTAAAGTGCCACTAAAACTAGCAGCGTTTTACCATCAACGCCTTGTGCTATTATTTCCCTCTAACAACATACAGTACTACAACTACAACATACTGATTGCTAGAGAGAACGATCAAGTCTTGAAATGTTGAAACCAAGCATTTACATGTAGAGATTTGTCATGAAGAGTAGAAGAATTTGCTCCAGGTAAAGAAGTGTAATTAATTATGTGCTGCATATTCACCTATGGTGCAGATAGTGACTGGCCATGGTTATATGATAGTATTAGTAATGATTCCAGGGCATCTATACAATCTTTCCACAGTTGCTTGTTTTTCTCTAATGTACCATTCATATGTGTAACATATGGTAATTCCATTATAATGTCCTGATAAACCTCTGACAGAAGGAATGAGATCACCCACCCGTGTGTTCTACGTTTTGCCTCGCAGCTATTATTTCTTTTAGTGAATGTGATGTGACAGGTTATTTGTTTGTATTTCCCAGGGCCCGATCTCCAACTTACGTATAGCGGTTTCTGCTTGCACTGAATTAATTGGTTGTATAAGCTTCCATTGGACGACTTCAAAATATTCTCAAAATCTCAGTAATGTCGTTAAACTACCCCATGATGTTTTCTGTCCCAATGGGATTCTGAAGGTGATCAGACAAAACTCTCAAGTCGAAAGAAACTGAGCCTAGAATATATGACAAGCTGTTGGAATGTCCAATACATATCAGAAGTTTAACAGGCTCCATCTATAGATTGAAGACCAAATCAGGGCTCTGTACTTCCCCCTCTGGCCCCCACCTTAATTACAACACCACCGGATCCCTCCGACACACCTGGTTGAATGAAAACTGTGTGGATACGTTTTATGTCGCGTACAGCTGATCGGACATTCCGACATCAAAACCGTGGATTTTTTTCTGACAGATTGTTTGCTCAAACTTGTCTTGCATACACACGGTCACACAAATGTTGTCTGAAGTCAAGAATGCGGTCACGTTTAATGCCGTACGACGACGTAAGCAGTACGAGATGTCACAGCCTACTTCAAACGTTGGTTGATAACTTTGCCACCGCTACCTCTGGCGGAAGATGCGCCATTGGGGGGTCTGTTCTCTTCCTCCCTGCACAGTTAGTACCCATTAGGGGTGCGGGGGGGGTTTGGGACTGGACTCACCCCCGGGGGTCCACAGGGTATAAA
Source organism: Rana kukunoris (assembly GCA_029574335.1). Lineage (NCBI taxonomy): Eukaryota > Metazoa > Chordata > Amphibia > Anura > Ranidae > Rana > Rana kukunoris. The sequence continues at coordinate 496,961,928 of CM056050.1, read as the reverse complement.
GACTACCAGGTACTGTTAAACAGGCGCTCTCGCTAGCAGACTTACACGAGGGGTAGCTTACTCTGACCCTATTGCGATATGTAATGTGATCTTGTACTGTTGTTATTTTACTTACGTCTGCTTTGTTATGTCATGTATGATTTTTGGAAATAATAAAACATTTTGAAAATTGAGAACGCAGTCACGTACAACACTACAACGAGCCGAGAAAAATTAGGTTCAATGATTCCGAGCATGCGTCAAATTGATTCTGAGCATGCGTAGGATTTTTGTGCGTTAGAATTAGCTACAGATGATCAGAACTTTTGTTGTCAGAAAAATTGAAAACCAGCTCTCAAACATTTGTTGTCGGAAATTCCGACAGCAAATGTCCGATGAAGCCTACACACGGTCAGATTTTTCGACAACAAGCTCACATCAAACATTTGTTGGCGGAAATTCCAACCGTGTGTACGTGGCATAAGACCTGGTTTACACCTAGTATGTTTTCAGTTCTGCAGAAACACACTACAGTCCATTTTAACATGGTTTCCTATGGGTCATGTTCACATCTGTGCATTTTATGGGAAGGGCGAGACTTTTTTTCTGGTTTTTTGGTTCCATAGCCTTGAATGTATTGAAACAAAATGCACCTGCAATATGGGGGGTTGATTTACTAAAGGCTGGATTCACACATGTGCGGTGCAAATTCCAGCTCTGTTTTCTCATGGTTTCCTCTACGTTGTATTTGCAGATCAGCTGAGCAGGGAGAGGGGGGAAGGTGTAGTGAGGATCAGATGTGCAGAAAACACGCACGTTTTTTGGGCAATGCGAAGTGCAAATACAACGCACTTATGTGAACCAGCCTCATTCAAATGAACATATATGTGAACCTAGCCAAAGACAAATAGACTGGGCACTCTGCAAGTGCTGTTGCTCCAGAGCTTAATAAATGAGGTAAAGCTTCACTTTGCAAAGAGTACCCAATCACATGCAAGGATTTTTTTTTTTTTTAAAACAGCATTTTTGCTTGCACATGTATGGATGGTGAAAGTCAGCAGAGCTTTGCTCATTTACTAAGCTCTGGAGAAACTGCATTTGCAGAGTGCAACTGCACTTTGCAAAGTGCTAGGTCTTTTCCTTTTAGCAAATTAACTACAAGACCGTTTAGTGGTAAATTAAATTATCAATGTATTGGTATAGGTTAGAGTAAATGATGGTATGAGCATAAGGCTAGGTTCACACTGATGCAATGCGGGAACCACTGCGATTCCTGTGCAGGTTCCCGCATTGCATTTGACTTGCAGTCAGTTCACACTGCTCTCTGCGAACCGCTGTGGTTGTTAATGTAAAGTTATTGATACCTCCAAATCGGTTCGCAGATCACAGTGCGAACTGTGAAATCGGAGAGGAATCGGATTGCATGGGTCTAAACACCCATGCGATCCAATTCCAGTGTGAATCAAAAAAGGGTCCTGCACCATATTGGTCTGAATTTAATGCAATATCAGCCATACAAACTGTATGGCTGAATTTGCATCGCACAGAAATCGCATTTGATGTGCACAGCAATGCGGCTCAAATCACATGCAATGTCTGTCATTGCATATGTGTGAACACAGCCCTGGTGAGCATACAGGGGGTAGATTCAGACAAAGGGGTCAGCTCACTAAGCCCCCTTTCACACCAGTGCGACTTGTCAAATCAGTGCGGCGCCAACTTGGTGCACCGATTTGAAAACTTAGTTTTCACACTAATTTTGGTGATTTCAGGTTTGACTTTCATAGACATCTGTGCATTAAAGCGGAGTTCCAGACTTTTTATGTTTATTAAAAGTCAGCAGCTATAAAAAGTGTAGCTGCTGACTTTTAATAAACAGACACTTACCTGTTCCACGGTCCAGCGATGCGGCCGCCCAGAGCATCCCTCCTTTACGCCGGCACCTCCATTCAGACTGTGGGCACCCGGCCGTGACAGCTTTCGGTTTCACGGGCACACACTGCTCATGCGCGAGTTGCGCTGCACTCTAGGAGTGGACAGGCGATCTCCTGGGACCTGTCACATGTGCCAGGCGATTGCCTAGAGGGTGGGGCCCTCTAAGGCGAGAGGAGGAGTCGCCTAGGCGGTCCCTGGGCAGAAGGAGGAAGTGGGACAGGAAGTCCCACTCCTACCGAAGGGCGTGAAGAGTGCTTAAAGCGGAAGTTCCACTTTTGGGTGGAACTCCGCTTTAAGTCTCACAGATGTCAGCCAAGTCACATTGACATGTGGCTTTGAAATGATCAAGTCACATGTTTTTAAAGTCGGGAACCAGGGCTAATGCCTCGTACACACGACCAGTTTCCCGTCGGGAAAACTGCCAATCCCGACGGGACAAATTAGAACATCTTTTTCTGGGCAGTTTTTCTATAGGAAACACTGCGGTGGAGCATACACATGGCCGAGTTTCCCGGCCAAAGCTCTCATGGCAGTTTTCCTGCCAGGAAAACCGGCCGTGTGTAGGGGGAAAAAGTTGCCGAGCAGGTTCTCGGCTTTACCCTCGGGTTTCTCGGCGGTAAAAAGTCGGAAAACCCGTATGTGTGTGACAGATAAATACTGCATTCATTTTTTACTTAAAAAACGTATGCAGTATTTATCTTAAAAGTAGTCAGTTCACTAAACAAATGCATTATTAACCAAATGCATTAAATATTTTTGTTTATCGATATAGCACTTAAATATTGCGTTATTTTTGCCATTGCCTTTTTCGCAATATTTTCTTTATTTTCAAGCTAACACTACCCCAGAAGGCACACAGGAATTTTGGGAAACTGAAACGTTCTAGGATGCTTTCATTAACAAAACGATCTCCCTCTGATGAAATGTTACTATTTATTTTCATTCCTAATCTCAGAGGAGAACATTTTCACGTTGATACATTGTATACTTTTCATTTCCTGGCCAGTGCAGAGTTCCTGTCATTGTTATTTTGTACATTTCTAAAATACCACCAGCAAACACAATGTGATAAATAACGAATGTATGATATTTTACTTTGATGAATTGATTTTTTTATTATCTCATGCGATATTTCCAAAAAATGAGTCACGTGACCTTCATATTGTATGCGGTAACCTTTAGTGAATTGACCCTAAAGTCTGATAAACAATGTAATCGCTATGCCAAAGTAACTTTAAATAGGGTTATGTACAACTAGAGTAGAATCAATTTAAAGCAGCGCATATAATTATTAACTGCAATGTAAATAATAGTACTAATACTGGTTGAGAAACACCCAGTCCTGACTGCTCAGCTGAATAGCATTGGGGCCCAATTGTACCATCAGTGCACATAAGTACTGTACAGTCCCAGTCACACCTGCAGGCAGAAAAAAGGCTACTACAAGGCTGCATGGTCAGGTCCTAAGGGGCATAGTCTTTCTTTCTAGCAGCAGATAGTAAATCCTCAGAACAGCAGCTCACCAATCCCAGGAATTTTGCAGCTCACCATCCAGTCTCATAGCAATTAGTCCACTCTCTGCTCTGCACCTAAGTAATTCTGGCTGCCGGCACCCATAAACACAGCATTCTGGACTCTGCTCAAGCTGCCGATATGCAGCAGTGATGGTGTACACTAAACAGCGATGTGCACTTTCCGGTCTCCCTCGCGGCAAGAGGAAGTTAAAGTAGAACGCTAGGCAAAACAGATGAGTTGAGTTGAGTTGAGGTGCACTTTCTATAGCGTGGTCAATTACCCCGGAGGATCCCGACACGCTGGCGACGTCCCTGGGTGAACCCAGGGACAAGTGGACAACAAGATGGTACAACTTGGACTGATGTTCCCGCTCGGATGTTACACTCAGGCCAACTGACGCCTTAAGCCGGGTAGGCTTGATGGAATAGCCAGGTTTTTAAACTCCGGCGAAAGGCCGCCAGTGATGCCGCCTCCTGGATGTCCTCCGGGAGGGAGTTCCACATCATGGCACCCTGGTGGGAGAAGGATCTGCCACCCCGACGAGTCTTCTTAGGCACCGGTATGCTTAGGAGGCATTTCCTGCTAGATCGCAGAGTTCTTCCCGGGGCTCTCTTGAGGAACCTTCTCCGCAGGTAGCCAGGGGCTGTGCCTTTAAGATCTTATACATAAGGCAGCCGGCTTTGAACAGAGAACGTTGAACAACGGGCAGCCAATGCAAGGCTTTCCGGGCAGGGGTGATATGTTCCCTCAAGGGGACACCCGTGAGTAACCTTGCCGCTGCGTTCTGAACAAGCTGCAACCTGCGGGTGGATTTCCTTGGAAATCCTAGATAAAGAGAATTACAGTAGTCTAGGCGACTACCGATCGTGGCGCAGACCACGGTCTTTTTATCTGGTGGCTCCAGGTACTTAAAAAGCACCCGAAGTACCTTGAGCTGCCAGTGGCATGAGCTGACAACCCTGCTTATCTGTGGTTCCAGAGTCAATCTGGAGTCCAGGATGAAACCCAAGTCCCCCACCTGGGTACCAACCACCGGTGGGGCGCCAAAAGAGGCGGGCCATGGGGGGAGGTTAGGTGGACAGGACGAGTCGCTGAAGATGATACCCTCAGTCTTGTCTCCATTCAGTTTTAAAGAATTGGAGGCCATCCATGTGTTGACATCCTCCAGACAGGAAGCTAGTATGAGACTGGGAGTCTGGTTCCTGGGCAACCTCAGATAAATCTGGGTGTCGTCTGCATACACTTGATACTGGACTTTATGGGTCTGGATGACATCAGTTAGTGGCTTCATATAGATGTTAAAGAGTAGGGGCGACAAGGACGAGCCCTGAGGCACCCCACAAACCAGGGCTGAGTTAGTGGAATAATGAGGGCCAAGTTTGATCTTTTGCACTCTGCCCTGGAGAAATGAGGCCACCCATGCCAACGCTGCGCCATCCATGCCCAAAACAGATTGCATACGTCGTAGTAAAATCGTGTGATTGATGGTATCAAAAGCAGCCGACAAATCCAGCAAAACCAAAACTACCGAATCTCCATCGTCCAGGCTATTGAGGACATCGTCATAAACACATAGAAGACTTGTCTCTGTACCACGCCCAGGGTGGAATCCAGACTGGTGTTCATCCAGAATGTTAAAGGACTCCAGATAACTCTGCAACTGGATCACCACCAGTTTTTCCATGATCTTGGCCAGGAACGGTAGGTTAGAAATAGGCCGATAGCTGCCCAAGACAAGGGGGTCCAAGGAGGGCTTTTTCAGCAGAGCAGAAACTACTGCCTGCTTTAGGCTCTCCGGGACCACACCCGTCAGGAAACAGCTATTGACTACATCCCGTATAAACGGGGCAAGGAACTCAGCGGCCTCCTTGATCAGAGTGGCCGGGCAGACATCCAGGGGGGAGGACGACGGCTTCAAAGAAGTTATCACCTCAACCACCTGGGAGACCGTCACCATCTGAAAGCAGGAGAGCCCCGGGGCCGACCCGGAGTAGCCGGACGCCTCTTGGGCAATAGCGGGCGAGATGATATTATCTCTAATGTTCTCAATCTTAGAGATAAAGAAGTCGGCAAGCTCCTGGCACCAATCCTGCGACTCCATAGGAGTTGGTTTGGTAGCCAGGGGCTGGGAGAGTTCAGATGTTATCTTGAAGAGCTCAGCCGTGCTGTTAGAGGCCTCCCGGATTCTTTCCGTGAAGTAGCATTTTTTGGCCTGCTTGATGGCTCTCTTGTAACCATTGAGAGATAAACAGAACAGATAAAAAGGGACCCCCACCCTACTTTTAATGACCATAGTAGGGAAGCAGATCCAGGAACTCAAGGGCAGAAATCTCATTTGAGAAAGCAAAATATTAGTTTTGGGCAGAGTGACCTTTTAATTGTAATTATTAGAATCCAAAACTTTAAAGGGTTTGTAAAGGATTTTTTTTTATCTTAATAGCTTCCTTTACCTTAATGCAGTGCTGTTTTCATGTCCTCATTGTTCTTGTTGGTTTTTGCTCTCAAGTTGCTGTAATTCTTCTCTGATCTCCACACTTCCTGGATGTGTGTTTCCTTATAACCACAGTACTGGGAGCTTTCTCTCTGTGGTCACTAATCAAGGAGGTGTGATTACTGTGTGTCTAAAACCCATCAGCACCAATGAGTTTCGTTTTCCAAACCATCACTGCCCTGTATTGGCTCTGTGGCTCTGTACATCAGAGAAGCAGGAAACAACATGCAAAAACGAAACTAAAACTGTAGGTACATTATATGATTGATTTTTATCTATTTTTAAACATTTTTAAAAAGAATCAGTTAACTATTATGTCTCTATGCCCTGTAAACAGTAATTTCAGCAAAAAACAAAAACGTTTCCTTTACAACTCCTTTAAGGGAAGTGTGTAATTGTAGTAAATAAAGGATGTTTTCTTTGCCAACCTCTTTCAAATATCATAAAATTCTTTAATGTAAACCCCATTTTTTTTTTTCTAATATGAAGCCCCATTTTCTAAAAAGGAAAATCGAAGCCCCTGCAGCTCAAGGTTTGCACCCAGATATCACAGAGTAAACATAACTTTTTCAGAAAGAGAGAATACAGATAAATAATGACACAAATAGTTATCCCTAATTAATAAGGACGCAGAATTAAAACAAACTATAAAACCAGAATACAGAGCTTTAATCTCTAATCTATGATACATTCCAAGCAGCAGAACTTGCACTTATATTGTGAATGTTGATATTCCCTTTAAACCTGCAGTGCCTAGTTTACAGTTTCTAAGGCCCTGTACACACGACTAAACAAATCCGATGAAAACGGTCGGACAGACCGTTTTCATCGGATATGTCTGCTGGGCTATTTTGGTTTGATCAGTGTACACACGATCAAACCAAAATCACCGCGGACAGACAGCGCGGTGACGTGGCGGTGACGTTGATACCGCCACGTCACCACTCCAGGAAGTAAAACACTTCCACACATGCGTCGAATCCATTTGGCGCATGCGGAAGATTTTTGTCCGCTGGTTAGGCGTACTAACCAGCGGACATGTCGGACGGACGGGTTTCCAGCAGACAAGTTTTAAAGCATGCTTTAAAACTTGTCTGCTAGCCCGTACACACGATCGGGTTTGTCTGCTGAAATGGTCTGTCCTACCGGTTTCAGCAGATAAATTTGATCGTGTGTACGTGGCCTGAGTGTCATGGTCACTATATTGTAAAATAGTTAGAGAAAAATACATCTACTTTCCGACTCCCAACTGGAGAACTACAGTATATTGCAAAAACAATGCATGGTCATAAAAATCTCTCTACTGCTAGCTTATGTATAGTAATAGTAAAACATTTCTTAAAGCCTTCTGACCAGAATTTCTAATCATGAAGGAGTTAAGAAAAGTAAACATTTGTTATAAGTTTAGAGTGTTTACGTAAGAATAGAATAGGTCAGGTCGTGTTTGAAAATACTGAATGAATTTATTGGTAGACACATAATTATGGAAATATTTCAGTGTGCTGCAAGTTTTCACAACACCTCATTACTTTACTTATAGCATCATCTTCTTGTGACTGCACCATGTACAATTACAGTAAAGATATCCTCTGCACATTGTCTGCCAAGTCAATACCTGCATTCTGATTAATAGGTTACAAATGTAATGAAAAAAATAAAAATAAAATGTGACTACATATAGGACTGAAACTCTGTGAAATGCAGTGCATATAATTTGTTGTTTCATATCGTTATCAAGGAGGACAGTGACATCTAGTGGTTAAATGTACATCTGCAGCATGTACCAAATTTGCCTGGATTGTCATTGTAGGCTGCCAAAGCTGCTATATATGTCCACATGCTAAACTCTATGGGCCAGATTTAGGTAGATCATAGCATCTTTGCTCTGGAGTAACGCATCTCATTTACGTTACGCTGCAGAAATTTTAGGAGCAAGTGCTGTTATTCATGAAGCACTTGCTCCTAAAGTTGCGGCAGCGCATCGCAAATGAGACAGCGGAATTCAAATTGGGCGGGTACGGGGCGTGTAGTATTCAAACTACGCACGATCCCGCGGCGAACGTACTGCGCATGCGTCGAGTGTCAATGCATCCCAGTGCGCATGCTCCAAGTTCTGTCAGTGAACGTCAATGACGTCACGTCCCCATTCATGAATGTTTTATGCAAACAACGCGATTTGTTTTTTTTCTGACGCGATGACGACGCCTATACCTAACATAGGATATTCCACTAGGGGGCTGCTTTATCTTTACGCCGCGTATCGCTTCCGGAAACGTCGTAAAGTCACTGCGTCGCGCCCGAAAACGATCGCGAATTTCCGACTCCCGCTGATTAACATATTTTTTCAGCGTTAATCAGCGGGAACGCCCCCGGCGCCATTTTTAAGTTGAAGTAACAATGCGATGGCGAAATTCAATTACGCCTATCGCATCGGAACTCCAACCCGGCGTTTCTTGTTTTCTGGTTATAGAAAACAGAAACGCCGGCTTAAAGTGACAGTTAGGCTGGCGGATCACTGGATCCGCCAGCCTAACTCTTCATGAATCTGGCCCTATGGGGCCACATGCTGCTTGAGGGTTGGACACCCCTGATGGTTGGATGCACAGTGAATGGATGGATAGGTGGGTACTCCAAATCTAAAGGAGAATATACAGAGATTGTACAATCAGATTATATAGTGTATCGCCACCTTTATACGCCTAAAATTCACTAGCTGCACTTTCAGTGTCTTAATTGTTAAAAGCACAGCAAACACACGTGAAAAACGAGTGACAAATGCAACAAAACACACAGAAAATGCACGATTAGTCTGCATTTCAGAAGCACGCTGAAAACGCACCATGATCCACTCTAAAAAAATGGTCAAGTGAATAGGCTGCCTTATGTGCGACGAGCGAAAATGCTCCAAATTGACCAAAAAAATTTAAAAGGCATGTGGCTCAAGAGTTCCTACGTCACAGCTTTGGTTTTGTTCTGGCTCTGTCAACTACAAATTACTAAAGTTAATGGATCGTGAAGACAGCCAGAAGACTAACATTTTAAAGAAGACTTCAGCTGTGGTAATTCCTATTTCTTTAAACATACAGTAAGACCTTGTACACACAAGGGAATTTTTCCGCTGAACATGGTCCGACGGACCACTTCAGCCGAAAAATCCGCTCGTCTGTAGGGGCAAACAGACCGTTTTGGCCGGATTCCTCCGGCGGAAAAGTTTCAAAGCATGCTTTGAAACTTTTCCGCCGGAGAGCTGTCCGTCGGATATGTCCGCTGGTTAGTATGGCAAACCAGCGGACATATCTGCCCGCACATGCGTCGTATCCTGTGAATGGATCCGACGCATGCGCGCGGAAGTGTTTACTTCCTGGTGCGGTGACGTGGCGGTGTCAACGTCACCGCCGCGTCACCGTGCTGTCCGCCGGTGGGGAATTTGATCCGATGGTGTGTACAGCCTCCGGATCAAACAGCCCGGCGGACATATCCGATGGAAACGATCCGTCGGACCGTTTCCATTGGATATATTACATCGTGTGTACAAGGCCTAAGTGTCTTTCCAGGTTTCCCCCAAAAGCCAAAGTACCATACTGACAAGTAACAAAAGAGTCTTAAGCTTCCTACACACGACCAGTTTTCCTGGAAGGAAAACTGCCAGGAGAGCATTTGGCCGGCAATCCCCTTGGGAAAATAGAGAACTCTGCTCTCTAATTTCTCGTCGGGATTCCCGGCAGAGTGTTTCCTGCCAAGAAAACCGGTTGTCTCTATGCTTACCTGTCCAAAGGTAAACCCGCGCATGCTCGATAAGCCTTCGATGCATTCGCGATAGCATACAAGGCATAGTGTAGGTTGTAGCAAGATGGCGGCGATGGCATCGAATGTGACAAGCGCCGGCTCGCCATAGTCGATGACATCACTGTGTTCTTGCCATTCAAAAGAACGGCGGTTTCTTTTGAATGGCCGTCTGTATGCACGGTTTGGTAAGCCCTAATAATACAGTAATACCTTGGTTTGCGAAGGATAATTCATTCCAGAAACATGCTTGTAATCCAAAGCACTTGTATATCAAAGCATTTTGTTACAGGGTACAGGGCTGCATTCACACCTAGACGTTTTGTCGCCTAAAGCAGGACGCAAATGTAGCCCAAAGATGCTAGAGGGAAAATTTAACATTCCCCTCTATGGAGATTGTTCACATCTCCACGCCGAACGCCTGAAGCTCAAAACAAGTCCCGGACCTTTTTTTTTCAGGCGTCTTCGGCGTTCGGCATAGAGATGTGTACCTGGAAAAAAAATGGGGGCTGAAATCGCGGCGTTTTGTCGCCGCAAATCGCGGCACAAGACGCCCTTAATTTGTCGCCGCAAATCGCGGGACAAAACGCCGCGATTAGGTCACCCAAGTGTGAATGCAGCCTAAAAGAGAAGAGAGGCACCTCTAAGGCCGCGTACACACGAGGGGATATGTCCGCTGAAAACGGTCCGATGGACCGTTTCAGCAGACATCTCCGCTCGTGTGTATGGGCTAGCGGACAGATTTCTCCACCCGACAGATTTCAAAGCATGCTTTGAAATCTATCCGGTGGGAATCTGTCCGCCCGACATGTCTGCTGGTTAGTACACTTACCAGCAGACATGTCGGCCCCCACCGCCGCCGCGCCGCTGCCGAATGGATTCAGCGCATGCGCGGAAGTGTTTTACTTCCTGGTGCGGTGACGTGGCGGTGACGCGGCGGCGTCAACGTCACCGCCGCGTCACCGCCACGTCACCGCGCCGTCCGGCGGCGGGGAATTTGATCCGATGGTGTGTACACGCCATCGGATCAAACTCCCGATCGGACATATCCGATGGAAATGGTCCGCGGACCGTTTTCATCGGATATGTCCGATCGTGTGTACGCCGCCTAAGTGTAGCAATAGGTTACTAAATGTTGTACCTTCATTAAATGTAACCATATTTCTACACTTAGAGGCTCCTCTCTTCTCTTTTATACTCAGTTGTGACATGACACTACTCTTATATCAAGACATCGCTCGTATATGAAGGCAAAATGTATTAAAACATTTTGCTTGTCTTGCAAAATGCTCTCAAACCAAGTTACTCTCAAACAAAGGTTTTACTGTAATTCAAACAACTGTAGTATCAGGCTGCAAAATCACAACATTTTAAAAACTGAAGGGGGCCTGAAAACATTATGAATATACTGTATATTGGAATGTACACAGCTATAGATTGCTATACTTTAATGGCAGTGATCATCGACTTATAGTGTGACTGTGATAGGGTGGCGGACAATCTTGCGCTAACAGACCCTTGCTGGGAGATACACCAACTGACTGTCAACAAAAGAGACACTAACAGAGTGATCAGTGATAGCACTACAATCAGGGGTCAAGTCCTGGGAAAAAAAGTGTGGGAACTCCCACCCAAGATCCACTCCCCCCACCAAAGAAAAAAGATACGCTCATATGCATAATTACTAAACCGCATGTTTTTTTTGTTTTTTTTCGATCCACTGTACCTTAGAAATCCTTTGTTACTGGCCGCTTCCTGTATATGGATTCATCGGGTAGTGTGCGGGTATTCTGTCTCTTCCTTGTTGCCGCAATGTCTTCTGGGAGCTTTTGTCCTTGTTCCCAGGAGACATTGCGGAGGTCTGCCTCGAGTTATCGCGGGATTTAGAAAGAAGCAAGTTCGCCTGCCCCTGACAGTGACTCGAGCTGGGCATCGCCGCTTAGTAAAGGATTGGCTCGGGCGGCTCAACTGCTCTAGTCCTGCGAAGGGAACCGAGTTCCTGCTGTGAAAAAAGTGCAGGAACTCCGTTCCCACGCGTTTCCGCAGGACTTGAGCCCTGACTACAATAATGACACTGTCTGGGAAGGGGTTAACTCTTGCTATGGGCAATTAATGCATTAACTGTGCCTAACAATGTGTAACGTGTGCTGCTTTTACTTTACTATGGGGTTTATTTACTAAAGCTAGAGAGTGCAAAATGAATCACATTTCTGTAGAGAAACCAATCAGCTTCTAACCTCAGCTTGTTCAATTAGGCTTTGGCAATAAAACCTGGAAGCTGATTGGTTTCTATGCATAATTGTGACAAATTTTTCACTATCTAGCTTTAGTTAACCGCTTATGGACCGCCGCATGTACATTTACGTCGGCAGAATGGCATGTACAGGCACATTGGCATACCTGTACGTCCCTGCCTAGACGTGGGTCTGGGGTCCAATCGGGACCCCCCCCCCCCCCCCGGTACATGCGGTGGTTTCCATGGCTGTGGGAGCGATCCGGGATTAGGGGGCGGCTGTTGGTGTTTGTCCGCCCCCTCCGGATCGCTCCCAGCCAATGCGCGTCCTCCCTGCATGTCACTTTCTCTGCCTATGTAATGTAAACATAGGCAGAGGAAGTGATGTCAGCTCTCCTCTCTGCGGTATTTTCAATCCGCCGAGAGGAGAGAAGACTCACACAGTAAGTCACACCAACACTACACTGACACCACACACATAGGCACATTTAACCCCTTCCGATCTCCCCCCCCCCAGCCCTGTCACACTGTCACTGAATGCAGTGATCATATATTTACTGATCACTTAATTTAGTGTCAGTGTGACAGTGTGACAGGCAGTTAGGGTAGCCCCGTACCCCCCCCCCTAATAAAGTTTTAACCCCTTGATCACCACCCTAGTTAACCCTTTCACCCCCTATTGCCAGTTTCACTAAGCGATCATTTTTCTGATCGCTGTATTAGTGTCACTGTTGCTGCTAGATAGCCTATTTTATTTTTTCGATTTTTTTTTTTTACTAAAGACATGTGGCTGAATACATTTTGGCCTAAATGTTTGATCAAAATGTATATTATTCGATTTTTCTCATAACAAAAAGTAAACCCTAGAGTTCTGTGCATTTGTGTGTGATTGGCCACAGCAAAATCATTGGCTGAAATCAGCTGCCAAACTCATGTCTAATCACAACATGGGCCGGCACAGGGCGTGCGCTGAAAGGGAGGCCGCAACGTACGTCTCCTGTAGCTACCACCCGCCCACAGCAACCATTGAAAGCGCGCACACCGATTCACACTTGATGTTTTGCGAACTCGCCTTTTTTTTCGCATTTTTCATGCAACAGCATAGGGCTGTCCAGTCATTTGAATGTGATGCTCCCATGTATGACAAATGGGCCAAAGAAGCTCCTGCACCTTTTTATGGCCCACTACAAAACACACATTTGCTGTCTGGATTTGGTGCACAGTTTTCACGTGTTTCTGCGTGCGTTCTCAAAACATGAGGCTGTGAATGAACGCAGCTTTAAACAGATGGGCTGCATGAGCACAGTTCAACTTAGTGTAACCCACCACAAAGGAGTTCACATCTGAGGAGAAATGTATACTACATGTATAATAATCATATATCGCTCTCATAAAATGCCTTGTTCCTGCGCTGACTACTTTGCCAGTAGTCAATATGGCTACGGTCGCCTAATGCATGCCGGGTCACATGACTCGTTTAGCCACGCCTCTTCATCCTCTGCTTTCTTCAGGAACGCCGCCGCCGGTCGCCGCCAGTGTAGTGTACCGGTGCTCTCCATAGCCGAGCCTAGCACGGGTGTCGGTATTCGGCGGACAATGGCGCCCCTCGGCCTCCCTGTGTTGGCTCGGCACTGCCGGACTCTGAGGGACATAACTAAGGTCGTTCCCCGGCTTTTCGGTCCACCTCTCCATGTGTCTTGCCGTAATACCCATGGCGGGTGAGTGCATACGTCGTGTGTGATGTCATTGTGCGTCATTCCCCAGCTTTGGTTCTGCAATGACCGGCGTGTGTCACCTTCATAGGAATAAGTGGGGGCACACTGACATGTGATGAGGTCCTGGATGGTATAATCACCTCTGTCTTCAGAATAACCACGATCAGGCAGTCCCATCCCCCCACAGATAGAACACACATGAAGGAACACATTTAACCCCTTGATCACCTAGTGTTTACCCCTTCCTTGCCAGTGACATTTATACAGTAATCGGTGTCTATTTTTAGCTCTGATCGCTGTATAAATGTCAATGGTCCCAAAAAAGTGTCCAAATGTTGCAGTCACGCTAAAAATCGCTTATTGCTGGCATTACTAGTAAAAAAAAAAAAAATAATAATGTAGCGCCAGGTTACTTAACCACTTCCATACAGGGCACTTATACACCTTCCCGTCCAGACCAATTTTTAGCTTTCAGTGCTGTTGCACTTTGAATGACAATTGCGCGGTCATGCTACGCTGTACCCAAACTACATTTTTATCATTTTGTACCCACAAATAGAGCTTTCTTTTGGTGGTATTAGATCACCTCGGGGATTTTTATTTTCTGCAAAAAAAAAAGAAATAAAAGACCGAAAATGTAGAAAAAATGTTTTTTTTGTTTTGTTTCTGTTATATATTTTTTTTGTTTCTGATAGGCGGCATGGATGGGCACTGATAGGTGGCATGGATGGGCACTGATAGGCAGCACGGATGGGCATAGATGGGCACTGATAGGTGGCACTAACGTATGTGTTGTACTAATGGATGCCAATCAGTGCCAAACAATGCCTGCCAATCAGTGATGCCCAATGTGGGCATTGATTGGCATCCATTGCAGGCACTGATTGGCATCCATTTGTGTCATTGTCTTCCCTGGTGGTCTAGGGTGGCATACCTTTGTTTTGCATCCCTGGTGGTCCAGCACAGCACAAACCCCCCCCCCCCCCCCCCCCCGTCAGAGGAGCAGCTGATCGGCTCTCCTCTACTCGCGTCTGACAGACGCAAGTGAGGAAAAGCCGATTACCAGCTTTTCCTGTTTACATTGTGATCAGCCGTGATTGGACACGGCTGATCACGTGGTAAAGAGTCTCTGTGAGAGAAACTCTATATCTAGATCTTTGTTGCAGGGTGTCAGACTGACACCCTGCAACAACGATCGCCGCGATGCGTGCCCCTGGGGGCGCGCAGAAGCTCAATATCCTGAGGACGTCATATGACATCCACTCAGGATATTAAAACCACTTTGCCGACGTCAATCTGTCATTGGTGGGCGGCAAGTGGTTAAAAAGTAACGGTGCTAGTTAAATTTAGATAGAGATCAGAGTGTTAACTGACTCTGATTAGGGTTGTCCCGATACCACTTTTTTAGGACCGAGTACAAGTACCGATACTTTTTTTCATGTACTTGCCGATACCGAATACCGATACTTTTTTAAATGTCATGTGACAGTTTTCAAACCACAATACAGACTAAGGATATTTTCTTTAGAATTATGAAGAACTCTAACTCAAGACATTACAAAAGAATAAAAATGAGTAAACATGTTTTATTTTCTTGTCACGCAGTAGTAAAAAACTCAAAGAATTTTCACAGAACATGTTGATAAATACAAAAAAAGTATTCTATTTAGGTATCGGGAGCATTTGCGCGAGTACAAGTACTCCCCGCAAATACTCGGTATCGATACCGATACCGATACTAGTATCGGTATCTGGACAACCCTAACTCTGATCCAATTATTATGTCAAAGCTGGTCTCTGTCTCAGCTTGGCTGTGCTGTGGGCTGTCTATTGTTGCGCATGCCACACGGTGTTCCTGGTTCCGGGACCATGTTGGTCCAGAACATTTGAGCTGTGGCAGGGGGCCCAGTAGTCGACTGGGTTCCCAATCCTGAAGATCCCAAGCGAGATAGCTGTTCGGTGGGGAGTCCATCTGAGGAGAGCCAATTAGAGGCTGGCGATCCAATAGGGTCTTGACAAACCACCAAGGTAGCCGGACACTGAGAGGCTGGTCATCTGTCAGTCGGTACCTGAAAACTATATGAAGGAGATCCAGGCACAATTCTATCAAGGAGGATCATCTCCGTAATCACAATCACGGGGAGGGCCTGTGGCAGAGGCTTTTCCCTGAATCCACTCCAGGAGGGTCTGTGGCAGAGACCTTTCCTTCAAGTTCAAGCGATACTCTGGCTGCCAGGTCAGTGAGAGTGGCCTGTCCAGGTACGCTATACCCACTCTGGCTAGAGTGGCGAAGAATACAAAGTATTATTGAGAGCAGGACTTTTTCCCTAATGTTACGCCTGAGTCTGCTCTTTCTCCTTCACCCCTACTCTTCATCACAAGGTTTAATGTTTTTACCCGGCTGGGTAATAAAGAGCACAGAAAAAGACACCTGTCGTGGACTTTCCGTTACTGCTATATGCACCATACACCCCGAGGACGGCGGAGGAGCCATGAGGTAACATGCCACCCAAAACAAACCAGCAGCTCCTGCGGGGGTAGTGCTACAATGAAAAAAAAATGCTATATCCCCTATTTTGTAGACGCTATAACTTTTGCTCTGGGGGAAACGCACAGATCCATCTTCCTACTTAGCAGAAAGACAAGATCTGTGTGATCTCTCCTGTCAGAAAGAAGATCTGCCTTGTTTACACAGGCAGATCCCTGTTTTGTCACTGCGAGGAACGATCGTGGGTGGCTGGTGGACATCGAGTCCTCTGAACCCGCTGATTGGTTCCCCCGCTGGCCAATGGAAGCGCTTGCCCACAATAGCAAGTTCCTGAGCCGACGTACAGCTACGGTGATTCGCGGGATCGTGCCACCTTGCCGCAGGATAATGATGGTGGCTGGTCAGCAATCGGTTAATCTAAAAACATCTGGGTGGGAAAATGAGTGCTGTCCTGGAAGAGTATGAGAAATACTGTTACTGGTTAATGGAATTATTATGGTTTTCCCAATACATCTTCCAGGACACCTATAGCTCCCGCTGCTGCTTGTTTCTCCTGTGAGACCAGGAAGACAGGAGAAGGGTGCTACAGCCAGGACAGCGCTGGATCGCGAGAGGAGTCAGGTAAGCGTTTAGGGATGAACAAGTGGTGGTGAGTATTTTTACCTTCATGCAGAGAATGCATGAAGGTAAAAAACTGTTTTTGACTTTAGAACCCATTTAAGTTGCATCAGCTTAACATAGACATGAATATGCACATCAAACTTATCATCTTAAAGTGGAGTTCCACCCATTTTTTTATGTTTGTTTGTGCTGCATGCCCTAATCTCATAGTGTTCAGAATGGACAATTTTTATTTATTTTGTTGCTTGTAAATACCTTTATTTTGTAGTCCTTCATTACTTCCTCCTCCTTATTAGCCTAGGCTATTAAGTCACATGGCTATTCAGCAAGGGTTTCTGGGATAGGCATCATGTTTCCCAGTAGTCCTTGCAAACCTGACTGAAACCTATTACATTGCTTGTGCAGCACTGAGCATGTGTGAGATACGCAAAGCTGAAATCCAGGAAGTCATACAGTCTGGCTTCATGATGCCCACACTTGATGGCCACTGTCTATTTCTAGATTATAAACATATAATACAACTATAATCTAAATGCTGTAACAACCTAACAAAACGGACCTTAGTTTACAAACTAACTTTACTAGAATACATTAAGCTTGTGTATTACAGGGGTATTTATATTTAAAAAGTGAAATTGTGGGTGGAACTCCCTTTTAAGCGTACACACGACCGTTTTTCATTACGTGAATTTTTTTTTTTTTTGTTAAATGGTCATTAAAAACAATCGTGTGGGCTCCAGAGCATTTTTCATGACCTAAAAAATGGGCAGTAAAAATTTAGAACATGCTCTAAATTTTCACGAAAAGAAAAGAAAACCGTGCATGCTCAGAAGCAAGTTATGAGACAGGAGCACTCGTTCTGGTAAAACTAGCGTTCGTAACGGAGGTAGCACATTTATCACGCTGTAACAGACTGAAAAGCGCAAATCGTCTCTCGCCAAACTTTTACTAACATTAAATTAGCAAAAGCAACCCCAAGGGTGGCGCCATCCGAATGGAACTTCCCCTTTATAGTGCCGCCGTACGTGTTGTACGTAACCGCGCTTTGCTCCATCATTTTTTTTTTTTTTTTCACGATCGTGTGTAGGCAAAAGCAGGCTTGACAAGAATCGCGTCTAGACCATTAAAAATGGTCGAGTGTACGCGACATTACCCTTCTATATTGGGTCCATAGTTAGTTTGTTATGCTTCCATTGGTGCTATAAAATCAGTTGTGTTTTCTAATGTCTGGGCAGTGAAATTCTTGCAAGTTGTATCCTTTGGTGCATTAGCGCAACTATTTACATCACAAATTTCTTATATCTTACAGAGTTGTTACACTATCTTATGACCTGTATGAAGGCAGAACGCCTGCACCGCCTCTGGTTTTACTTCATGGATTATTTGGTAGTAAGTCAAACTTTCAGTCTATCTCCAAAGTCTTGGCGCGCAAGACTGGCAGAAAAGTAAGTGGCAAGTGCATGTCATGTTATATTTACATAATTAGCAAGGTTAAAAGAAAGAAAATCCAGTTCAACTAATAGAAAAGAAAACTAAAAAATATTTAAAAAAAGTTGAATGAATGCATATAAATCCCTATAAAGCATGATCCAATTTGCTCCAGCAGGGGAGAAAAAATGATTTTGTGATTTCCCCAGAAGGCAATCGGATATTCCCTGAATCTCTGGTGTTCTTACCTAAACATAATGCACAATGCAATATTTTTTGCTATAATAAATATCCCCCCCAAAATATATATATATAGATATATATATATATATATAGATATATATATATATCTATATATATAAAAATGCAATAAGCGTTTATCGATTGGTTTGCGCCAAATTTATAGCATTTACAAAATAGGAAATAGTTTTATTGCATTTTTATAAAAAAAAAAAATTTTACTACTAATGTCAGCGTTTTATTTATTTTTTATTTTCGTGACTGTGACATTATGGCGGACACATCAGACAATTTTGACACATTTTTTTGGGACCATTGTCATTTTCACAGCAAAATTGCAGTTTGGGAGTTAACCACTAGGGGGCGCTGTAGGGGTTATGTGTGACCTCATATGTTTTTCTAACTGTAGGGGGGCGGGGCTGGACGTGTGACGTCATTGATTGTGTTTCCCTATGTCAGGGAACAGACGATCAATGAAGCTGCCACTGTGAAGAACGGTTCTTCAGCTCCGGGAACCGATCGTGGGACTCCAGCGGCGATCGGGTCCCGCGGCCGCGGAGCTTCAGACCGGGTCACAGGGGAGGGCCGCGGGCGTGCACCCGCGGCTGGGCACTTAAAGAGGACGTACAGGTATGTGCCTGTGCCCAGCAGTGCTATTCTGCCGACGTATATCTGCAGGAGGCTGTCCTTAAGTGGTTAACTGACAATTGCGTGGTTGTGCGATGCTGTATCCAAACAATATTGATGTTCTTTTTGTTCCCACAAATAGAGCTTTTTTTGGTGGTATTTTATCACCTCTGCGGTTTTTATTTGTTTGCGCTATAAATAAAAAAATAGCGACAATTTTTTTTATAATGCATATCCAATCAAAAAAAATCCCAATAAGAGTGTATTAATTGGTTTGCGCAAAAGTTATAGCATCTACAAAATAGACTAGGTGGCAGCGTGCAGCATGCACGCCCCCAGTATCTCTCCAAAAAATGTAGAGGTATGTCATTTCGCGCAATTGGGTTTAATGCTCCTTAAGGCTACTTTCACACTGGAGCTGGCATTGGCGGTAGAGCAGCGCTATTTTTAGCAGCGCTTTACCATCATTTTTGCAGCGCTTTTCCGCCGCAACGGGGCGATTTTAACCGAAAAAGGGTCAAAACCACCGGCAAACCGCAGCTGCAGTGGTCGTTTTGGAGACGCTGTCCATTGATTACAATGGGCAGGGGTGCTTTAGGATCAGTGTTTTCACCGCTCCTACAGCGCCTCAAAGATGTGGCTGGCAGGACTTTTTTTTTTTTTTTTACCGTCCTGCAAGCGCTTTGGCTTTCACACTGGAGTGAAGGCACTTTGCAGGCGCTATTTCAGGGCACTTTGCAGACGCTATTTATAGCGCCTGCAAAGCGCCCCAGTGTGAAAGTAGCTATAAGGTTTATTGCAGGTATAATTTGCAGTCATTAAAAGGCAGGGATTGATGTGAATGTACATTATGTAAAGTGCTGTGTAAATTATTGGTGCTATATAAATGCCTATAATACGCAAATTATTTCTCAACGCTCACCGATCAGATTCGGAGTTTAGATTGGATTTGGTTATTTTGCAGCACATGAGTAAATTTGATTGATGGGTATTGGGAAATAACAGTACTAACCGTAAGAGACGCCTCATGTCGATATGTACATACTGTATATCGTGTATGCAAATGCTTTATTGTACTTATATTAGTGTGTTGTCTATTATGTCTTTCAGGTTTTGGCATTGGATGCCCGTAATCATGGTAGTAGTCCTCACAGTGACATCATCACATACCCTGCAATGAGTGCTGATGTGCGGCAGCTCCTGCAGCAACTTGACATACCTAGCTGTGTCTTAATAGGTCATAGCATGGGAGGCAAGACTGCCATGACCTTGGCACTGCAAGAAGTAAGCTGTGATTTGTTTATGTTCTCATGACTGTAGATTCTAGAGTAATAATAAATGACAACAATTGCATACTTTGTGATAAGTGGTACTCTGCTTTAGATCAACAATGACTTTGATCCATATTTTGCATTCAAGCTACTACAAACAGCTATGCCTAATGTTGACATCTAGTTCCATGGTTTAAGTTGCCTTAGGTGTTTATTCATAATGACTTAAAGGGGTTGTAAAGGAAAACATTTATTTTCCCTAAATCTCTTCCTTTACCGTAGTGCAGTCCTCCTTCACTTACCTCATCCTTCGATTTTGCTTTTAAATGTCCTTATTTCTTCTGCGAAATCCTCACTTCCTGTTCTTCTGTCTTTAACTACACACCGTAATGCAAGGCTTTCTCCCTGGTGTGGAGAAAGCCTCTTGAGGGGGGAGGGGGCGAGCAGGAGGGTCAGGACGCTCTCTACTTTGAGGATAAAGGAGCTGTGTGTTAGTGGGCGTCCTGACACTCCTGCTCGCCCCCTCGAGAGGCTTTCTCCACACCAGGGAGAAGGCCTTGCATTACTGTGTAGAGTTACAGACAGAAGAACAGGAAGTGAGGATTTTTCAGAAGAAATAAGGACATTTAAAAGCAAAATGGAGGGATGAGGTAAGTGAAGGAGGACTACACTAAGGTAAAAGAAGGTATTTAGGGAAAAACTTTTTTCCTTTACAACCCCTTTAATTCAAAATGTGTCCCACAAACCTTTCACAATGGAAACAATACTAACAAGAACAAAATGGTAACTTCCTTTACTCGCTCCTAGTATTTTTATTTTTTTCTTTATATGTTAGTGGCCTCACAGACACACATCAGACACCATGACCAGTAGTAACCATTTAAACAAGGCATTCCAAATTCTTCAAAAGACATGAGATTTCCATGTTTATAGTCTTTTGCAATATAGTATATGATAGGGTGAGCAATATTTGGCATCAGTGGGTCGTATTTTTAAATACATACTAACTTATTTATTTTGAACACATTTCTTTACAGTAAATGAATACATTACTCTTCAGGCTCGTTCACATTTGTGTCAATACCCTGTGTTTTTATGCAGCATGTTTTCAGCATTTTTAAAGCCTCATAACTGCCCTTCAATGCCTGCCATGAAAAATACAATGGCACCACCCAGTGCTGTTCACACAGGAGCGATAGTGTGTTAAAAATTAAGCAGCATGTTGCTTTCATGAGGCATCGAGGGTTGTTAACAGCACCTAGAGCATTTATGATGTGTTAAGCTGGCCCTAGGCGGTTCAAATCTTGTCCGGTTCAGCAGGAAGCAGCTGAGATTTGAACCGTGTGTGGGCAGGCTGAATGTACCCAAGTTGATTACATGTGATTTTTGCTAGTGGCTGTTATAAATGCAAGCAGTGACCACTGTTCTCCCGGCGGGGGACAGCTTCCGCTGACCCCCTGTCAGAAGAACACAATGATGCGAGAGGGATTTCCAAAAAAATTGCTCCATCTATGGCCAGCTTTAATAAAACATTTATGAAGTGTTAAAGTGGTTTGTAACCCTAAAAAAATAAAAGAAATAAAAAATGCTTCTGTTCCTTTAACCAATTGACCTCTAGAAGATTTACCATACCCCCCCCTTCACGACCAGGCAATTTTTTTGCAATATGCCACTGCATTACTTTGACTGGCAATTGCCCAGTCATGCGATGTGGTACCCAAATAAAATTTGTCAATTTTTTCCCCCCACAA
Organism: Rana kukunoris; assembly: GCA_029574335.1. Taxonomy (NCBI): domain Eukaryota; kingdom Metazoa; phylum Chordata; class Amphibia; order Anura; family Ranidae; genus Rana; species Rana kukunoris. The sequence continues at coordinate 496,939,851 of CM056050.1, read as the reverse complement.
ATACAGCTTTCTTTTGGTGGTACTTGATTACCACTGTGTTTTTATTTGTTGCGCCATACACAAAAAATACATTATAATAAAAAAAAAAAAATAGGCTATAAAACCTTATACCTTAATAAAAAAATGTAAAAAGTCTAACTTCTGTGTAAATTTAGGCCAATATGTATTCTGCTACATATGTTTTGGTAATAGAATCCCAATATGTGTGTGTATATAGATTGGTTTGCACAAAAGTTTTATAGCATTTACAAAAAATTGTTTATATACTGGAATTTTTGATTTTTATACAAGTAATGGCGGCAACTTATAGCAGAACTGCGATATTGCGGCAGAAAATGCAACACTAACTGACACTTTGTGGGAACCAGTGACACTAATACAGTGATCAGTGCTAAAAATTAGTTCACTGTCCGACCCCTTTCACACTGGTGCGCTTTTCAGGTGTTTTAGTGCTAAAAATGCCACCTCTCAAGCCACCCCAGTGTGAAAGCCCGGGCGGTGTAGGATCTCTGCCTTGTTTAGGATGCATTAAAGTGAAAAAACACGATGGTTTACAACCCCTTTTAGGCCACGTACACACGATCGGTTCAAACCAATGAGAATGGACTTAAGTCCAGTTTCATCGGTCCAAACCGACCGTGTGTGCGGCCCATCGGTCCGTCATCCATCGGACCAAAGTTTTAAAACTTGCTTTAAAATCTGACCGATGGACGCCTGACTATCGGTCCAAACTGATGGTTAGTATGCAAAAGCATCGGTCCAAAAACCCAGCATGCTCGGAATCAAGTCGACGCATGCTTGGAAGCATTGAACTTCGTTTTTTCAGCACGTCGTTGTGTTCTACGTCACCGCCTTCTGACCCGATCGGATTTTGGACTGATGGTGTGTACGCACATCAGACCATCAGGCCACTTCAGCGGTGAACCGATGAAAGCGGTCCGTCGGACCATTCTCATCGGTTTGAACCGATCCTGTGTACGCGGCCTAATGTTTGAGGTTAAAGGATAAATTTACTTTTAGTACAAATGTTCTTGAAATGCATTCCCCACCTCACATAGCAAGGACTAGATGGGAAGAAAGGGGGAAGTACAAATGTAACCCTTAATTGCCATATCATTTAAGACTGTATATGACAAATGTATCCAGTGGTTTTGTAAATATTTTTTTATGTATTATGACCAGGACAAAAAAAGCTTTACAGAGATCAATAATTCCATCTAGAATGAGTCTGTGACTCCTCCCCTCCCTCTGTGCTGTGTGTGTGTGTGTGTGTGTTGTGTGTGTGTGTGTGTGTGTGTGTGTGTGTGTGTGTGTGTGTGTGTTTGTGTGAAAAAAAAATTCTACTACAAAAAACAGAACCGAAATTTTTAATAGAAGTAAAAATGTGACATTGACCCAAAACTATTCCAGTTTCCCTTTTTAAGATCTTATGATTTCCAGGTTATTGCTGGTCAGTTGAGATTACATAACGGGGGCCTTCTTTCTCACATTTTTACTGATGTGGTGTGTAAAGTGCTGACATGGGTTAGTTGTGTTATGATGACTTGTCTTTGTGGTGCAGTTGACTTTTTTTGAAGCAAAAGTCTTAGAACTGTTTAAAGTGGAGGTCCGGCAAAAAAAAAAAAAAAAAATATTAAAAGCCAGCAGCTACAAATACTGCAGCTGCCGACTTTTAATATATGGACACTTACCTGTCCAGGGCCCCCGGGATGTCGGCAGCCGAAGCCGATCTGTCATTCGGCTCTCTGCTGCTGCCGCCACCATCCTCGGGAAGTGAAGCCTTGCAGCTTCACTTCCTGGTTCCCTACTGCGCATGCACGAGTCGCGCTGCACGTCCTCACTGGTCCTTGCTGTCTTCTGGGACCTGTATGTCTCCCAGAAGACAGCTGGGGAGGACAGAGTAGGCACCGGAAGTGGCATAGGTCACCTCGATCACCGATGTATTAGACAGGTATCTGCTCCCTTCTCCTCCCTGAAAGGTGACAAATGTGACACCGGAGGGGGAGATTCCAAAAAGTGGAAGTTCCATTTTTGGGTGGAGCTCCACTTTAACCACTTGCTTACTGGGCACATATACCCCCTTCCTGCCCTGGCGAAATTTCAGCTTTCAGCACTGCGTCGCTTTAAATTAAAATTGCGTGGTCGTGCGACGTGCCTTACAAACAAAATTGACGACCTTTTTTTCCCCACAAATAGAGCTTTCTTTTGGTGGTATTTGATCACCTCTGCGTTTTTTTTCCCGCTATAAACAAAAAAGAGCGACAATTTTGAAAAAAACACAATATTTTTTACTTTTTGCTATAATAAAAATCCAATTTTTTAAAAAATATATTTTTTTTTTTCTTAGTTTAGGCCGATATGTATTCTACATATTTTTGGTAAAAAAAACTATTGCAATAAGCGTATAGTAATTGGTTTGCGCAAAGGTTATAGTGGCTAGGAAATAAGGGATAGAATTCTGACAATTTTTTTTTTACTAGTAATACGGCGATCTGCGAATTTTGTCAGGACTGCGATATTGCGACGGACACATAGGACACTTTTGACACATTTTTGGGACCATTCACATTTATACAGCGATCAGTGCTATAAAAACGCACTAATTACTGTATAAATGTGACTGGCAGTGAAGGGGTTAACACTAGGGGGTGAGGAAGGGGTTAAATGTGAGTCCTGGGTGTGTTCTAACTGTGTGGGGGGGGGGGTGACTGGGGGAGGTGACCGATGCTGTCTCCCTATGTACAAGAGAAACAGCATCTGTCTCCTCTCACTGACAGGACGTGGAGCTCTGTGTTTACACACAGAGCTCCACGTCCCTGCTCTAAAACTGCCGATCAGCGGGTACCTGGCGGACATCGCGACCGCCAGGCACGCGCATTGGCATCTCTGGTACGCGCCATCGGCACGTGCGCACCCCCCAGTGGCCGGAGAACACGATGCCGTCAATTGACGGCAGCTTGGATATTCAGATCCCCTAAGCTGCCGTCAATTGACCCCATAAGAATGAAGACTCAGTTTGAATGAACTTGCAGTAGATTTATACTGTATTTTTAGTAGTCATATACGCAAATGTTAAAATCACTAAAATCTCATATGAGCTTTAACAAGTTTAATGTCATTTCACCATTTAGTTTTCAACTACTTTAATTATTCATTTTATTAAAATAATATCTGCTGATCCAGCTATGAATGTATTTGTTCCTGTTATAGGGCAACAGTGGTTTTCCTGTAGTACTTCCACGTTGCTAACATGTCACATTTGCCCTGGGTGGAAAGTACAAATGGCCATGCCAACACAGATTTAGGGAGATTTACTAAAACAAAACACACGGAATTTGGTCAAGCTTTGCATAGTAATCAATCAGCTTCTAATTTCCAGCTTGTTTGCTTAAAGCAGAGCTCCACCCAAAAGTGGAACTTCCACTCATTGTACTACTAGCCCCCCCCCCCCAGTGCCACATTTGACAACTTTCGGGGGGGATAGGATACCTGTCTTTCACAGGTATGCTGTCCCCACTTACGGGAGCCTTAGCCATGGGTATTGACGTCACCGCAGGGCTCCCTCCTCCTTCCCCGGCCACCAGGCCAGTAGGAGAGAGGAGCGGCACCTCGCGCATGCACTGTAGGATTCCTGGCGTGAAGCTGTAAGGCTACACTGACAAATTCCCTTACTTGCAATGGAGGTGGCTGAACCCGACAGCTGATGGAAACATCGGCTGTGGTGCTGACATCGCTGGACTCCAGGCCAGGTAAGTGTCCAATTTTTAACCACTTCAGCCCGGACCATTTGGCTGCCCAAAGACCAGAGCACTTTTTGCGATTCGGCACTGGGTCACTTTAACTGACAATTGCGCTGTCGTGCAACGTGGCTCCGAAACAAAATTGACATCCTCTTTTCCCACAAATAGAGCTTTCTTTTGGTGGTATTTGATCACCTCTACGGATTTTATTTTTTTGCGCTATAGACAAAAATAGAGTGCCAATTTTGAAAAAAAAAGCAATATTTTAAACTTTTTGCTATAATAAATATCCCCCAATTTATTTTATTCCTCAGTTTAAGCCCATACGAATTCTTCTACATATTTTTGGTTAAAAAAAAAAATTGCAATAAGCGTTTATTGACTGGCTGGTTTGCGCAAAAGTTATAGCATCTACAAAATAGGGGATAGTTTTATGGCAAGTTTACCTGACACCAAGAGAAAAATGTGACGGAGGGAGCTCCAGCAGATTTACAGCCTCAGCTCTTTTCCGGTGTGCTGTATGAAGGGGGTGTGTCCCTTTACTCCAATCGGCTGTCAGAGCTCTCCTCAATGAGCTCTGCAGAGTGTAGCTTCAGCTCTCTGCCCCCCCCTTTTTTTTACATCTCAGAAAAGTTTAAAAATTAAGCAGTTTGAACAGATGTAGAGAAGACTGCAGGTAAAGTAGAACTTATGTAGGAATATTTGTTTCATCTCTGTGTATCACCTGAGGCCAGTCACTTCACTGGGTATATGTGAAGGTTTACAACCACTTTTACAATAAAAACTAGAAGCTGATTGGTTACTATGCACGGCTACGCCAGTTTAGTAAAACCCCTTTCTAGGGCTTACATTGGTGTTGTGTTTTTGTTTGTTTTTTGCCTATAAAACTTCTAACGCTTGTAAAAGTGGCGGCTTTTTGAGCCCCGTGTCCATGAGGCCTTACGCTTACACATTACCTGGCACTTGTGCATTTATAGGTCTGCTTTGAATTAACATTTGAACATAGGTGTTCTTTGAACAGTCAACGATAACCTTAAAACCATGATGACTTCTTGACATGTTACATAAAATATGCTTATCTAACCATTGTCTCTACTCTTTTTTTATGCCTCAGCCACAACTGGTGGAGCGCTTGGTATCCGTTGACATAAGTCCTTCTCCCACAACACCCCAGTCTGGTTTCCCACAGTTCATTAAAGCTATGCAGAATATACATTTGGAAGGGAAGATGCCAAGGTCAACAGCCCGGAGACTGGCAGACCAGCAGCTTGGTGCCTTTGTACTGGTAGGGGGTTGTTCTCTCCTTATTTTCTCCATAATTCTACTCATGGATAAATAACCCTGGCATTACATACTGTATACGGTAATACTTTGGACTGCAAGCATAATTTGCACCAGAAGCATGCTTGTAATCCAAAGCACTCGTATATCAAAGAAAGTTTCCCCAAAAGAAATAGTGGAAACTCAGATGATTTGTTTCACAACCACTGCTGGTGTATGCAGTACCGTATGTGGCCAGAGGTGCGAGGGCGTTGGTGACGCCCGGAGACACTCTGGAACTGTTGAAACTTTTGGGTGCTCCGATGCACGTTACGCCCACCCCACCCAGCTTGGGAGTGTCTCTTACAACTTCCTTCACTGTTTTGCAATGCGATTTCCTCCTTCTTTATAAATGTCTGCTATTTAATTCTGTGAATTATTACAATTTAAATCTAGGAAAAGTTCCAAAGCAGCTTTAATACGTTGTGATGTGAAACTTTACACATTAGAGTTTGTAAAAACAGGTCCACAGGTGGTGCAAATAGTGCTATTTTTTTTTCTCAAACAAAGGTTTTTATTAAACAAAAAAATAACAATACAGGCGATGAGTTCCAGAGCAGACATATACCGTCAGGAGAGTGTGGCGCAGCACACCCAAAAACAGAAGGATAATTAAAAGACGAGGTAAAACTTTACATACAAATGTGTGTCCCCAACTCGTCCCCCCGACATCTCACATATATTAACTCCAGCACAAGCCTCCGCCCCCCTTCGCCCAAATGTGATACCCCACATAATCAGCATTCTGTATAGTGTTATGGCTCTGGGGCCCACTCCCATCCCACAGCTCTAGAACAGCCGATCATATACTAAATCAATCGGGGGCCAGACCCGGGACGTCAAGCCAAGGGGCCCATACTTTCTCAAATTTAGTGTCAGTGCCTCTATGTTGAAATATTACTTTTTCCAGCCTCAATGTGACCCACATCTGTTTGATCCATTCGTGCACAGTGGGGGGTTTGGTGTCCTTCCAGTGCCTTAGTATCATCAGGCGGGCCTGAAACAGGGCTCTGCAGATCGCCTGCCCGGAGCCACCCTCCACCTCCAAGGTGTCACAGATTCCCAGCAGGCAGATCTTGGGGTCTAGCGGTATCTGTGTCTGAAAAGCCCCGTTAAGGGTATCGATGACCTTCGCCCAGTAGAGATGCAGTTTCGGGCATCTCCATAGTAGGTGAATAAGATCGCCATGATCCCTGCAGCACCGAACGCAGATGGGGTCAACCCCCAGCCGTGCCAGTCTAGCTGGTGTGTAGTGTACTCTCAGGAGAATGTAAAGTTGCGACAGTCTGTGTGCTACGTTCAAGGAGCACACAGGAACTGCCTGCATCGCCTCCTCCCACTGTCCCTCCTCAAATGCCCCCACGTCTTGTTCCCACCGGGTCATTGCCCTCAAAGGGGCGTCCGGTAGGAAGAGACTCAGAAGCATAGCGTAGCAACTTGATATAAAGCCCTTGTATGTGTCCACCCCAGATAGATAGTTGAAGACAGGTGCCGGGTTCAGGGACCAGACATCTGCCTCTCCCTGAGCGGCCACTGCATGCTTAAGTTGAAGGTAATAAAATTGCATAGAGGCCGGCAAACGGTAGTCTGCGCTAAGCTCTTGGAATGGCCTAAGCTTACCATCCCTAATCACATGGGTCATAAGGGTAATGCCATATTGTTTCCATCTAGAGCCATAAGGTATTTTAGCCAGTTCTCTGTAATAGTGATTGTCCCAAATAGGGCTATACTTAGTGAACCCCGTCACCCCCTGTAGCATTCTAACCTTATTCCATGTCTTCTGCATTAGTGCATACGTGGGGAAAAGTTTGTTAGACTTAGTGTATCGTAGGGCCTCTAGACCTTCCGCCACCTCCCCTCCAGTGGTGAAGCTGAGCAGCTGGACAGAGGAGTCCCTCAAATTCAGTTCCCGGTCCCTTTCGGGCCTCACGAGTCGTGCAATATGTTGCATTTGGGAGGCTAAATAGTAGATCCAGGGATTGGGCAATGCCAACCCGCCAGCATCCTTCGGCCGCTGGAGCTGTTCAAGCCTAACCCTCGGGGGCTTAGCAAGCCATATAAGTGAACGGAAGACAGAGTTGATAATTCTGAATTTCTTAAGGGGAATGACCATTGGGGAGTTGTGAAGGACATATAACAACTGTGGCATGAGGATCATCTTTATCAAGTTTACTCTACCCACAGGGGACAGCCTGAGCCTACTCCACACCTTAACCCGGTCGCGGCATCTGTTAATCAGGGGGGTGAGATTAAGACTAACGTAATCCAGCAAGCGTGCAGTAACCTGAACACCAAGGTATCGAAATGACCTGGAGACAGGAATGTCCTGCACAGTCGCTGGGGATAGGGAGGGGTCCCGATCTAGTAACAGGAGGGAGGATTTCGTCCAGTTAATAACCAATCCCGAGTATTCTCCAAAGATCCGAACGACCCTCATGGCCTCCGACAGCGAAACCGAGGTATCACCTAGGAGAAGCATGGTGTCGTCCGCATATAGCATGATTTTTTCGTGTAAATCACCGTACTGGAATCCCCGGATCGAGGGGCTCGTTCTGATTATTGCAGCCAGGGGCTCTATGGCTAGGGCGAACAGGAGGGGGGACAGAGGGCACCCCTGTCGCGTACCCCTGTGTAAGGGAAAGGTGTGTGATACCCTTCCCCCCCTCCCGTATAGCAGCAATGGGGGATGAGTACAAGAGCTGTACCCACGCAATGAAATTGTCGCCAAACCCGAATTTCCGCATCACCGCCCACAGGAACTCCCATTCGACACTATCAAATGCCTTATGGGCATCTAGGGACAATAAGACTCTGTCTCCCATGTTATCCGCTCTGGACTGGATATTCAAAAAAAGTCGCCGCAGGTTTATTGCCGTCGATTTTTGGGGCATGAAACCGGATTGGTCGGAGTGAATTATGGTAGAGATGGCACTGTTTAGTCTGACCGCCAGCACTTTGGCAAGGATCTTAACGTCATTTTGTAGTAATGAAATCGGCCTGTATGAGCTTGGGTCAAGAGGGTCCTTATCTGGCTTCAGAATTAACACTATATTGGCTCTAGACATAGATCGTGGTAGTGTACTAGTCCTTTTTGCCTCATTAAACACCTTTAAGAGGTGCGGGAGTATTGTTTCCCCATATTGCTTGTACACCTCCGCTGGGAGGCCATCATCCCCCGGGGCCTTCGAGTTAGGGAACAAACTGGTCGCCGCCTGCAGTTCCCCCAGAGAAAGGGGGGCGTCAAGCATCTTTCTGTTTGAGGCTGACAAAACTGGGAGTTGGACCGGGTCCAGGTATTCAGCTAGGGAGTCCAGCGAGTACGCTTGACGGGACTCATATAGAGATGAATAAAAGCTCACAAGTTCGGATAGTACATGGTCTGGAGAACTAGTCAACCCACCGGCCCGGGTGCGCAATGCCCCAATAGGAGGGGACATCTGTTGAGAACGGGCAATAGTTGCCAGCATGCGACCAGTGTGCTCACCCTCCTCATAGAATGCCGCCTTCTGAAAGAAGCGCTTCTTCTCTGCCCCTGAGGTCGTGACTCGGTACAGCGCGTCCTGCGCCGAGAGCCACGCCTCCCTACTGGTATCAGATGGGTCAGCAATGAATGCGTCCTCCAGCCTCCCGGCCATCACTTCTATATCCTCCCTCTGAGCACTGGTCTGTCTTTTAATGGCTTGGATCTCTGTAATAAACAGGCCCCTGAGAACCGCCTTAAAGGCCTCCCAGGTTACTGCTATGTCTTCCGATTCAGCATGAACATGCCAGAACTCCGAAATGCAGGATTCTATGCGTTCATGCGAAGGGAAGAGATTCAGCCAAAAGGCGTTCATCTTCCACGGGGCCTTGGCCCCCGCAGAAGGGGGACGCACATCCAAGGAAGTCACCAATGGGGAATGATCTGATACACTCCTAGGAGCGTACACCAATTCACCAATATATCGCTCAGCTGCGTGTGAGCAGAGACACAGATCAATCCTAGACAAAGAGGAGTAACTCTTGGAAAAGCAGGAAAACTGTTTCACACCCGGGTTCCTGGCTCTCCACGGGTCACGCCACCCCACCTCCTCCATGAATCTACCCAGAGCAGAGCGGGTCACTTTCCTCCCTCCTCCCCCCTGTGGGTGTCTGTCCAACTGAGGGTCCGTGCAGCAGTTGAAGTCCCCAAAGGCGTACAATGGCACCTCTGGAAACCGCACCTGGAACTCCACCAATGCCCTCAGTACCTGGTTGTTATACGGGGGTGGTATATACACAAAGGCAAGAATACATTTGAAATCAAACAGCTTACATAGTAAAAACACATATCTACCGTCAGTGTCAATCTCAGAGCACAGTTCCTCGTATTTGATCGAGCAATGTATCAGCACACTCACACCCCTAGAATATGAGGTGTGAGTGGAATGGTAACTCTGACCCACCCATCGGTATTTCAAGCATGACAATGAGTCAGCAGTGAGATGGGTCTCTTGTAAGGCACATATGGCCGGCAGCCTGGCTCTCAGTAAGGTCGAGACCATAGTGCGTTTAAGAGGGTCTTGCAGCCCCCTGACGTTCCAGGAGAGTATCTTAACCGCTGCCATCAGGGGGGGTCAAACACACATCCATCAGGGGGATAACCGCCACCCACGACCCACCCCACCTCCCTCTCAGTGGCCGTGAATATCACAACATATTGGGGTGCAAGTAGGGGCAGAGCAGTTCGCTGGGCAAAAAAGGAATTTGGGAAGCCACTCCGCAAGTAGTAGGAAGTATCCGCTCCGGGGAAGTCCATCGCATAACAGGAACTGTAATCGCACAACGGTGCTTCGGTGGAACACGCAGAGCCCTGTCGCATAGGGGCTTGTCGTCGTACCAACCTCTGGGGAGCCAACGGGCAGTCCCTCCTCAACTGGGACAACTGATCCCACACACCTTCAACTGGGCCATCAAACGTGGCTGTACATTCACTGGCCAACTTCACTGGGTGGAGTGGCATCATTAATCACATTTCCGAACTCGCATTTAGTAGGAAGAATCATTGTACGTTTCCGGCAGGTTTCTCAAACAGGGAAAGCTCAATGCAGCTCAACTAGCTTACATCTGGTGGTTCAGTCATCATGTTCAGGAGATCTCTGGGCCTGGCGCAGCGCGCCCGCATTAGCATCTAGCCAATCCGAGGCTTCAGCAGGATGTTCAAAGAAATGGGCCTGACCCCGTAATATAATCCTGAGTTTCGCCGGGTACAGCATTGCATATGGAGCTTGTAGTTTCTGCAGGCGTTTTTTAACTTCAGTGAAGCGCGCCCGGCTCTTCTGGACTGCAGCGGAAAAGTCAGGATAAAATGAGACCCGGGTGCCATTAAACTGAATATTTCTCTTTTCCCTAGCCAGCCTCAGTATTATTTCTCTGTCCCTGTAGTTCAGCAACCGGGCCAGCATCGGGCGGGGGGGATTCCCAGGTGGAAGAGGCCTGGTCGGTACTCTATGAGCCCTCTCAACCGCATATAGGGGGGTAAAAGCATCCTTGCCGAACACATCCGCCATCCATTGCTCCACAAACCGCGTGGGGTCCCGGCCCTCCACCTTCTCCGGTAACCCCACTATGCGCACATTGTTGCGTCTGAGCCTGTTCTCAAAATCTTCTGCTCTCATATCCACTGCCCTGGCCATCCTCGCAGCAGATTGAGCTTCCCTGATCAGCGGGGGTAATTTATCCTCTATGTCACTTATTCTGCTTTCAGCTGCGGTGGTTCTCTCCCTCATCTTTTGCATGTCCTGTCTGATTAGACAGACCTCCTCCTCCAGGCCCCCAAAGCGAGCCCTCAGACAGTTCACAGAGGCTGTACATTTATTCACAGCCTTCAGTATGGCAGCCAACGTGGGTTGTTCTCCCCCCTCAAGCTCAGGGTCCTCATCTTCCTCCTGTATGTCTGGGCTGCCCTGACTCTGTGCCATCATGGCGCCGGCCCCCAGCATTTCCTCCCCCTCCTCCATGTCACTGTCTCTAATGGCGCCATCATCATCCAGGGGCTGCGCTGCAGGTAAGTCTGCTTTCCCAGCTAGTTTCAGGGCATAGTACCTCATATCTTTGGGGGGCTCTCCGGAGGTCTTCTCAGGGTGTTTGGGCTGTTTACTCACCCCCTCCTTGGCCTTGTCTCCCGTTCGCGCCTTCTGCGCTGATGGTGGAGCGGCGCCATATTGGGGATCCTGCTTCGAGCTCTCTCCCTTCTGTCCTCGGGTCATCATGCCCTCCGATGGCAGCTGAGTGTCGGCCGGGTGTTGAGGGAGTGTTCTCAGGGCTGATCGGCGGAAAAACAAGCAAGTTAATGTGCCGGAAACCGGATCAATGAAGGATCAAGACGGGAGCTCTGTGAAGACGCGTCTGCTCACATGCCGCGCTGGCCACGCCCCCCGCGAAAAAAAACAAACAAATAGTGCTATTTAGTGTGAAAGTGAACAATGCTGTGCCATGTGATGGCCTTATGGAGAGTAACAGAAGAGGTGGTTCACTGACAGGGGCATTGGGCACCAGCTGCAGGTCGGGTTTTGAATCATTGTAGTCCCTAGGCCCCACCTTAAAATTAGATGAAGGCTTAAAGGTGTTGTAAAGGTACAATTATTATTTTTATTTTTTTCCTAAATAGCTTCCTTTGCAGTCCTCCTTCACTTACCTCATCCTTCCATCCTTGCTTTTAAATGTCCTTATTTCTTCTGAGAAATCCTCACTTCCTGTTCTGTCTGTAACTCCACACCGTAAGGCAAGGCTTTCTCCCTGGTGTGGAGTGTCGTGCTCGCCCCCTCCCTTGGACTACAGGAGAGTCAGGATGCCCACTAACACACCGCTTCCGAAGACGTAAGGACTACGAAACGCGCGTAAAGCGGATACACGCACGCTCACACGCACTTCCGGGATCACCAGCGTGTCAGCCTGGAACGCACGCCGTTCACATGCTGGATTGATCAACATCCGGAACCCTTAGTGCATGGATTGTGGAGTGCCTATGGTTGGCTAATCATAGGATATCACTCCTGTTTTTGTTTTTAACTTTCATTTTTATTTATATTTCTATTTGTCCTGTCACCGCTGCACGGTGCCACTATTTTAAAAGTTTATTATTTCCAGTACCTTATTGACTTTGTATATTGCACTTGTGTCTGAGCCAGTGCTCAGCAGTGCCAATAAAGCCTTATTTCATTTTTTCATACTACACTATGGAAGTCCCCTTTCTTTTTTGATTTGGAGGAGCTGTGTTAATAACCATCCATACCAAGGAAATATACCAGGAACCTGGTGACTATCTCTGGAATACAGGAGAAGGTGCCACGATACGGGAGGAACACTTACTGTGACCTACACGCCTTTTACCCCTGCAGGGGTGACTACATTTGGTGAGTGGGGACCCTTGAGGGGGAGCACCGGAGTCACCGCGATATTCACCTGACGTAACACCTATGCATATAGGTGCACCTCACTTGTCACATCACACTGAGTCACCTGACTGTTATTGATGGACTATTTCCAGCTGATTTCTAATTTGTCATATGGTCGCCTCACTGTTTGTTTATCTTAGCATTCGAATATTGAAGATATAGTGTTGACACTTTTATTGTCACAATAGTTTATTTTATTTTATTTGTACATTATTTGTTTCATTTATATTACATATATCTTTTGTGTAAATTTACCTACTGCACGGTCTGCTAACAGAACCTAATATTTCTTTTATGGATTGATGTTAGTGCACAGTATAGTTCACCACACGTTTATTATGCACATGTGTTTATTTTTACTTTAATTAATGACACATCGCTAACATTTGCTAGCACCATCACTCCCGCCTCATCTGTGTTACCACACACCGTAGGGAATGTTGTCCCTTTAACCCCACCCATACACTTGTGGGCTAGTCCAAACAACATACTAGTGACAGCGCCATCACCCCCACACATCCACACCACTAACACACAGCTCCTTTCTCTATCTGCAATGTAGAGAGCGTCCTGACTCTCCTGTAGTCCAAGGGAGGGGTCGAGCACGACACTGCAGACCAGGGAGAAAGCCTTGCCTTACTGTGTGGAGTTACAGACAGAAGAACAGGAAGTGAGGATTTCTCAGAAGAAATAAGGACTTCAACTCTTCTGGGAAGGCTGTCCATAAGGTTTAGGAGTGCGTCTATGGGAATGTTTGACCATTCCTCCAGAAGTGCATTTTTAAAGGTCAGGCACTGATGTTAGCAGAGAAGGCCTGGCTTGCAGTCTCACCTCTAATTCATCCCAAAGGTGTTCTATCAGGTTGAGGTCAGGACTCCGTGCAGACCAGTCAAGTTCCTCCACCCCAAAACTCGCTCATCCATGTCTTTATGGACCTTGTTTGTACACTGCTGCGCAGACATGTTGGAAAGGAAGGGGCCATCCTCAAACTGTTCCCACAAAGTTGGGAGCATGAAATTGTCCAGAACATCTTGGTATGCTGACGCATTAAGTGTTTCCTTCACTGGAATTAAGGCGCCAAGACCAACCCCTGAAAACCCCACACTATAATTCCCCTCCTCCACCTAATGATTTGGACCAGCAAGATTTATAAAGACATGGATGAGCGAGTCCTGACCTCAACCCGACACTTTGGGATAAATTAGAGTGGAGACTGACCTTCTTGTCCACATCAGTGCCTGACCTCGCAAATGCGCTTCTGGAAGAATGGTAAACCATTTCTTTAGACACACTCCTAAACCTTGTGGAAAGGCTTCCCAGAAGGGTTGAGGCTGTTACAGCTGCAAAGGGTGGGCCAACTCAATATTGAATGTACTTCCATTAATAAGTTCACTTTAATAAAATCAAATCAAGTATATCTTATACAATTTAGTGTAATATAGAGCTCATCTGATATATAGCTGCCATCGTGAAGGTGACCCCTAAATGCTTCCTAGCCATGCTAGTGTCTTCAGCTTTAATCTGACAGCTAGGCACAGTTTTTTTTGTATACAAATATATATTGTTTGTTTTTTAACCAAAATAAAAACCTAGATCGTATAGAATGGTTGTAAAGTTATACATTTTCAAAGATTTGCCGGTAATTTGTACCGCATTAAATGCAGGAGCCATCAGTCCGTCAGTTTCTCCTAACAAACTTTGTACAAGAGGATGAGAGCTTCAAGTGGAGAGTGAATCTGGAGGCTATTGCAAACCATCTGCAAGATCTGTTAGACTTCCCAGAGTTCCACGACCCTTATTCTGGGCCCACAATGTTCCTGGGAGGGGCTAACTCTACTTATATAAGGTAAGAGACTTATGCTGGCCATACACTCCATGAAAAATCGTCCGAACGAACTTTCGAAAAACGAAAGTTCTGTCGTGAGTGCAAACGATAGTGCCATCATGTAATGACCAATAAATCGTTCAGTGGTCATAAAAAAAAATGGTTTGTTTTTTACATATACCTAATGCAGAAATTTTGGACGGGAAACACATTAACCTTCCGATTTATCGTTCGTTCTGCAGAAAATTTCCAAACTTGTCCTTCGTTTTTCCGCTGAAAAACGTCCCAACGATTTTCGATTTTGTGCCCATTAACTGTCTGAAAAACGAAAGATCTTTCTTAACGACCGATTTTCGGCCGAATTTTCATATAGTGTATGGCCAGCATTATTGGTTTACAAATTAATTCATCTCCCTTTTACAAAATCAAATAACACAATAACTCCTTTTGTGCCTGCAATAAAAATGGACGCAGATCTTTAATCAACATTGCAGTGAACACATTTCTACAGTGGTGGTGCAGCTTGTTCTTTCTTGAACTAAAATAAAGAGCTGATTGATTAAAAATAGCATTTTTCTATAACAGTTGATCTTTCCCAATATGGGATACAGAGCTCCTCTTTTGCTCTCATTTTAATATCTGCATGCTGTAGAGAACTTTTTTTTTTTTTTAGAGGACATTCCTCCTAAATTCGTAGTTCTCAACCACCTGTATGTGACCCGGTGCCGGAGTGCACCCTCTTTACTCACTGGCATCCAGCCAGCTGCTGACCCCCAAAACCCCCCCACCATATCCACTGTGCCTCCCAGCAGAGCTCTTCAGTCTCACAAAGTGCCCTGGGAAAGCCCCCAATTTTAGATTGGCAATCATCAGTGTTAATTTTGGCAGCAAATTTCGATTTAGTTTTAGTCCCATTTTAATCTTCTGCAATTGTTTTGGTCGTATTTACTCAACTAAATCTCCTGTACATTTTAGTCAACTAAAACTCATTTTAGTCATCTAAAATCGAATGGGTGTAATTAACTTGTAATGCATTGGTTAACATTTCTCTACAATTTCCAAATTTATTATATACTGCTGGAGTGAAAAATCGAATATGCTATTTATTACATATGGTATTGAGGTATGAACATGCACTACAGAGCAGTGTTCATTTTGAAGTCCAATTTAAATTTAGTTTTAGTCTTTTGACTAAAATGGCATTTTAGTTTTAGTTGTATTTTAGTCCATCTCAATTGTTTATTTTTATTTTTTGTCTTTTAGTCTAAAATAGTATTCATTTAGTCAACTAAAATGTTTTAGTCAACGAGATTAACACTGGTAATCATTGAGAAACTTTTCAGCTCTCTGGTATTGTATCATTTATTAACTGATTTTGAAGAATTTATTGGGCCTTTGTCCAACTAACTTTTGAGAAGCATCTAAAACTGATTATATGAACATCCCCCTAGGAGGCTGATGTCACAATAGATGGTCCTCTTTCTTTTTTTTTTTTTCTTTTTTTTTTACTCTGCTGAGAGATGGGTAGAAATAGCAAGTTTTTTAATGTGGTTAGAACAACTACAAATGTGGTACCCATATCAACAAATCAGAATCCATTTGTAACATTTATTTATTTATAAAAATGCTTTTTGGGAGCGCAGTCATTACCCGAAGGCCTCGATGCGCTCATAGAACCACAAATACATGTACAGACAAATCTCACATTACAGTATAAAACCACATAATAACATTAACAACTAAAACTGCTAATATCTTACCCTAATTAGGG
This sequence comes from Rana kukunoris, assembly GCA_029574335.1. Taxonomy (NCBI): domain Eukaryota; kingdom Metazoa; phylum Chordata; class Amphibia; order Anura; family Ranidae; genus Rana; species Rana kukunoris. The sequence goes on along the minus strand of CM056050.1, from coordinate 496,923,780 downwards.
CCATACACCTGAGAAAATAAAGTTTTTAAAAACTTCCTAAACTTTAACAAATCCTTCTCCCGACTTAAAGCGGAGTTTCACCCTAAATATAAGATCTCCCATGCGCTTCAGCATACTGGCGTCAGCGCCAGTATGCTGGGTTTTTTTTTTTTTTATAGCACACTTACTGTTTTATCGTAGAAATCCTTTTCTGTCCCCCGCGTTGGACGGCGCCAGTACAGCGCGTCACATCTTCCTAAGATACCCGATATGGACTCGGGTATTTCCGGCGCTATGCGGCGCCTGCGCACAGACCTAGGAGCTGACTGCGCAGGCGCCGTATTTCTCCGAGTCCTATTTCGGAGAAATACGGCGCCTGCGCAGTCAGCTCCTAGGTCTGTGCGCAGGCGCCGCATAGCGCCGGAAATACCCGAGTCCATATCGGGTATCTTAGGAAGATGTGACGCGCTGTACTGGCGCCGTCCACCACGGGGGACAGAAAAGGATTTCTACGATAAAACAGTAAGTGTGCTATAAAAAAAAAAAAAACCCAGCATACTGGCGCTGACGCCAGTATGCTGAAGCGCATGGGAGATCTTATATTTAGGGTGAAATACCGCTTTAAGTATAGAGGTAGAGAATTCCAGAATATTGAACCTTGTGCATCCAGAGTCCTCCCTCCACATTTAGTTCTTCTAAATTTAGGGACCGTCAAATTAACCTGATCAGCAGATCTTAACGATCTGCTGGGAACGTAACAGGTAATTTTTTTTTGCAAATACCCTGGGCCTATTTTATGGCTTATTTGACTTGGTTGACTGGTTTGCTTCTTGCGCCCTTTGTTTAAATAATGCTGATAGGCTGTAATAGGAAGATGACTAAAAAAAGCAGACGTAAACAGTCAAACAAAATTATCTATTTGGGTCCCTGAGGAGATTTTGCCATAATGTGAAAGTATGCACAGCATATTCCCACATTATGGCAGACATACTAAGCAAAGCACTCCTTTCCATAGCGCTGCAATGTCAGTTCTTCCCTCTATCTTCACATGGTCTTCAGGATTTCAGAGTCTTTGACTATCCTGATTGTTAGGGCTGGGATTACAGTGAATTCTTTGCACGCACATAGAATTTTCTCTGTCCTGGCCCAAAATCGTGCCAAGAACAAGAAGCTGTGCATGCATGGTCAGCAGATTGGAAAAATTGGATCGCTGGTGAAGTCAGCAGATCACTGGTGTAGAGCCTGGTTACTGCAGACTCACGGTACACTGTCTAATCATATCGGTACTAGGAAAGCTCTCACCAGTGCCCTTGCAGTTTATTGAGAACTACAAATCAGCTGCAGAGGCTGACGGTACTAGTATTTCATTAACAGAACTTTTTGAATGACACGGCCATGTGGGTGCACACAGCTGCGCTGTTTTTTAATTCTGACAGTCGGTGCAGGGAGAAGATTCCCCCCCGTCCCCCGTCTGCTGTCACAGGAAGGAAGATGGGGGGGATTGGGGGTAAGGCTGCAGTAGCTGGAACATGTTGCGTGTTCCATCCTAAATATGGGTGTAACATTTAACATGTTCCAAAGCTTTTTTTTTAGCTAAATGGCTTCCTTTACCTTACTACAGTCCTGGTTTCATGTCCTCATTGTTCGTTTTTTGCTTTGAAGTTGCTGTAATTCTGCTCTGATCTCCACACTTCCTGCTTGTCTGGCTCCTTATGAAAAATCTCATGGCAGCTTTTCACTGTGGTCCAAGCTGTCATTACTGTGTGTCTAAAACTCCTCAGAACCAATCAGATTCATTTTAAAAACAAAACACTGCCCTGTATTTGTTTGTTTTTGTTCTGTGTGTCTCTTTACTTCACAGAAACATGAAACCAGTGTAAAAAAGAAACTGAAACTGCAGGCACATTATATGATTGATTTTTATCCATTTTTAATCATTTTTAAAAGGAATCAGTTAACTATTATATCTCTATACCCTGTAAACAGTCATTTCAGCAAAACATTTTTTTTCCTTTAGTGACCCTTTAAACAACATCTATGACAGCTGAGACATGCACCACTTATAAAAAAAAAACTGCCAGTCAGTACTTTTTGTAAAACCACATTACTTCCGCTTTAACAAGTGCATTGTCCAAGCTATGTGAAGAAATGTTCCGTCAGGGCCTGTTAATTGCTCTGGTTTTATTTTTTAATCCTAATAGAAAAAGTCCTAAGTCTGAATGAAACAAAGTTAATTTATTTTGTTTTTGTTTTTTTATGTTGACAGCTCTGAAAATTATCCAGACATAGAAAGACTCTTTCCTTGTGCAAATATTGAGTACATTGAAGGAGCTGGACACTGGGTGCATGCAGAGCGGACACAGGACTTCATCAATGCCATCTGCACGTTTGTAGAAGAAGTGTCACCAAGCCAAACGTGACCTTTACACGCCACTCTACAGACTGTGACTCATTATGCTTAGTACAGCCCAAGTGGGACATTTGTGAAGTTGTTGTTCAATGAATATTGTATGCATCCTTTCCAAGGTGTGTACTTGACATTGACACTTTGCAATTGAAAGCAACTAAATAGACCTTTTTTTATTTTGTTTTATTTTATTCTGTAGTCGACAAAATGTGCATGCATACACTGGGAGTGATGTCTGTAAGGCTCAGTGGCATGTAAGCTGCAGGTAAGAGCTAGTTTGGCTCCAATTCTGATCTCCTGCCATCCTTTACACTTGGGCCCCTTTACACCAAGGTGTTTTTCAGGCGTTTTAGCGCTAAAAATGGCGCATAAATAACGCCTGAAAAAATTCTGCCCTGCAGTCTTCAGTGTAAAAGCCCGAAGGCTGAAGGAGCGGTGTGTTTACCGCTCCTTTATCGCTGCTGCCCATTGAAATCCATGTGACAGCGTGTCTATACTGTCCGCAAACCGTTTTGCGGGCGGTTTTAAAGGAACACTAAAGGCAAGATTTTTATTTATTTTTAAATAACAAACATGTTATACTTACCTCCACTGTGCAGCTCGTTTTGCACAGAGTGTCCCCGAGTCCTGTCTTCTGGGGTCCCTCGGCGGCTGTCTCAGCTCCTCCTCACAAAAGCTTTCTACCATCATGCGAGCTCGCACGGTGGAAAGCTTTTGCGAGCGCGCTCCTGTGATACAGCCGCGGCCATAGCCGCCGACTGTATCACTCGGCCCCGCCCCCCGGCGCGCCACGTCATCCGCTGTGATTGGCAGCAGCGTCAGCCATTGGCTGCGCTGCTATCAATCCGCCCAGCCTAGCCAATCAACGGCCAGGCTGGGAACCAAACAGGATGACAAGGACGCGCCCAGGAATTTTGAACGGTCAGGTAAGTAAAACGGGGGCTGGGGCGGTGCTGTCAGATGTTTTTTTACCTTAATGCATAGGATGCATTAAGGTAAAATTTTTTTTTACCTTTACAACCCCTTTAACTCTTTCTTGGCCGCTAGTGGGGGTTAAAACCGCACCATTAGCGGCCGAATATCGTGGGAAAAACAATGGTATAGTGGCGCTAAAAGTATTGTCGCTATACCGCCAGCGCACCTCCCGCGCCCAGTGTGAAAGAGGCCTTACTGTAGAGAGACCCTTTTACAGGGGCTTGTTCATGTAGGGACTCCGCTTTGCTCAGCAGGGATCGCTCCACTGATCCCCACTGAGCAGGCAGAAGACAGGTCTGTCTCTGCTCACTGTGCTGAGATGGACCTGTCAAAGGCCTGCTGTCCTCTATCCAGATCGGATGAAAACGGACCCCCTGTCCTCTTTCACGTGGTCCGAATTTTTTCAGACGGATGGAAAATGTCTTTTCAAAAATTGGAGCTGACGTGAGATTATTAGTCTTTATAAATCTGAAGACATCAGGACTGCATTTTTTTTTTTTTTTAAACAAAAAAAAAAACCCACCAGACTATAAACTAAACCATCCAATACACAGAAATTTTAGAACTTGTAAACATTTACTGCTATAAAGTTTTTTTCATCTTGCCAGCTGATGATCTACAAAGGCCCCTTTCACACAGGCTTTCCGATCAGCTCCACCTGTCAGTTTTTCAGGCAGACCTGATCAGACAGTCCATGAACCTCTATGGAGCGGTGGATGTCAGCGGTGACATGTCCGCCGCTATCCAAACCTGTCCGTAAAATCCAGACAGATGGAAACCCTATTTTTTACTTGTAAACAGTTGGTTCCATCTCCCTTCTCCATTGTTTTCCAATAGATCTTAATAGAAAATTAGAGTAATGGATAATTTGATACATTTCCGTTTTATATAAACATATCTAGACACTGCAGCTGCCTCATTTAGAATATTCCTATGTTTTTTTTGTTTTTTTCTTCCACTTTATTTATAGCATGTTATGTGAATAATTAAACAACTTTTATAAAACATAGTGTTGGAGCTGGATATGATATATAAGACTTGTCATACACTGGGTAATTTTATTTTTTTCATACAATTAAATATGTGATCGATCATCAGTCATGACATTCTTGGGTCAAAATGATCTCTATTCGTGTTGAGAACCCACGACTGCCAATACTACTGGCTACTGCCCCTCATAAGGCCAAATATAGCAAGAGATATTTGAGGTTTGCATGACTTGCTAGTGTCGGCTGTGTATGGCCATCTCACAGGCTGGTTTGCAAAGGATTCCCCACAACAGTACACAGAAAGGTTCTGGTTTATTACTGATGGCATGTGGGTCTGTAGAGCAGTGACAGGAACTTTAATAGCTCCTATAGAAGTGGTTACTGATGTGAATGATCTGTATATTTTGTAATGCACTGCAAAACATTTTTGTTTTATATAAATAGATTAATTTAGTTTACATCTGGTGCATTTCTAGTCATCTCTGGTGGTTAATTGCTTGACTGTTTTTATTATTATTATACAGCATGTTCTTGGGTATTATTGACCAGTCATAAACATGATTACTGGTATATTTCGTAGTGCACATAAAAACTCATCAAGCATAGGCGTGCGCACAGGGTGTGCCAGGTGTGCCCTGGCACACCCTAATCACCATGTGCAGCACAGATTCCCCCTACTGCCCTGGCTCCCATCTTACCCCCCACAGCGCTACCTGCTTCCCTCCTCTACCTATCGGCTGTTGCTGCTGGGATATTTTAGGAGTGGGGAAGGGGCCAGTAAATAGGACTGTTTTTGCTGTTAACAGCCTATTTTATATTTAAACAAATGCTTGAATGTCTGACTTACAATATACAGAAGAAACTCGAAAAATATGAATATTGTACAAAAGTTCATTTATTTCACTAATGCAACTTAAAAGGTGATACTAATATATGCGACAGACTCATTACATGCAAAGCAAGATAGTTCAAGCCTTGATTTGTCATAATTGTGATGATTATGGTTTGCAGCTCATGAAAACACAAAATCCACAAAATTTGCTCCGGAATATTTTTTGCACCGTACCCACAGAACTAGATACGCACCAAAATAGGCTACTCCCGACCGGCCTAACTTGCCTACGCCTGCACATCCTAGGTGCACATTTACTCTGTCCACACCATTGATTTCCCATGCAATCGAGGGAGATAGGCCGATCCACAAAAGTAAGTTTGTGCGGTGCAGTCTACACGATGTGCTTATCAGCTGCACGGAAAGTCTAAAATTATACCATATAAAAGCAGGTTTAAAATGAGACAATCTGTCTACATGTCAGCTAAAGCAACACCGTTAGGGACGAGCTGAGCACCCACACTTGCAGGACAACAATCTATATGCCAACATGCAGGGCTGCCATCAGGGGGGTACAGGCATTACACCTGTAAGGGGCCCGAATGGGAACCCCCTTAAAAAAAACGTTTTTTTTTGTTTTAGGGGTCCGGAGTTCCCAAGGGCCCCAGATGGCAACCCCCTCTTTTTTTATATCTATTTTTCTTTTTATTGTAAAGGCCCCCCCGCTTCTCAATTCGCAGCAGCCCCCCCCCCCCATTTCAGGCGGGAGCACCCCCCCCCCCAGTTCTCTGCTCCAGAGGGCCCATGCCTGAAGCTGTGTAAAGGGCCCCATAATTCCTGATGGTGGCCCTGCCAACATGCCAGGGGCATCCTTGCTCATAGCTATACTACTGACTTTAGATGAGCACAGAAGGGAGGAGGGCACGGGAGAGGATATACCGCACACGCATAGACATCTTTGGCATGAGTGATTCTAAGGTGTATCGCATCTTCAGATTCACCCCTCATGCCATCCTGAAATTAACCACAACCTTGCAGGAGGACATCACCAGCTCAACACACCCCTCACATGCAGTGCAGCCACTGGGCAAGGTCCTGGCAACACTCCATTTCCTTGCCAGTGGCTCTTTTCAGCGTACAAGTGGGTGGTGGCAGGAATGTCACCCCCACATTCAAAAATCATTCACAAACAAAAAAAAAAAAAATGCAAAGCAAAAAAATAAAAATGCCCAGCAAAATAAAAAAAAACACAGCAAAAAAGAAAAAAAACTCAGCAAAAACACTCTCCAAATCACTCTCCAAAAATCTCAAAGACACGTCACAAACCAACAAACAGAACAAAAGCACCTTGCTGTAGGAAGGGAAAAAAATTGGATGTACTTTTGCAATGGAAGGGCATTTCTCTCGGTCTATTTAAGCACTGTGCACAGCTCACTAAGTCTGACTGGCCTAGTTCCTATCTAACTAATTGCGCTGTGCCGAGTTCTGAGCATGCTCAGAGAGGTGCTGACCATAGTCTGCTTCATGTGCACATGCCCAGTCTGGCCGGCCCTTCATTTGCATGGGGTCACGGCTCATTTCAATGGAACACGCCCACGTCCTTCCCACTTTGAATTACACCGCCTTACGCCTCGGAATTTACATTGCACCGGTGCAAATTTATCCGAAAATACTACGAGGATACGGTACTTGCGCCTCGAAATTAAGCCGGTCTAACTTAAAGGAGTTGCACTACGCCGGTCCAAAAATGTGCCGATGTACGTGAATCTGGCCCAAAGTGTCCCCATATAATCAGCTAATTAAGTCATAACACCTGCAAAGGGTTAATGAGCCTTTAAATGGTCTCTCAGTCTAGTGCAGTAGGGATCTTAATTATGGGAAAGACTGCTGACCTGACAGTTGTGCAGAAACCATCATGGACACCCTCCATAAGAAGGGAAAGCCTCAAAAGGTAATTGCAAGTTGGATGTTCCCAAAGTGCTGTATCAAAGCACATTAATAGAAAGTTACGTGGAAGGGAAAAGTGTGGAAGAAAAAGGTGCACAAGCAGCAGGGATGACTGCAGCCTGGAGAGGATTGTCAGAAACGGGCCATTCAAAAGTGTTGGGGACAACAAGGAGTGGACTGAGGCTGGAGTCAGTGCATCAAGAGCCACCTCACACAGACGGATCCTGGACATGGGCTTCAAATGTCGTATTCCTCTTGTCAAGCCACTCCTGAACAACAACCAACATCAGAAGCGTCTTACCTGCGCTAAAGAAAAACAGACCTGGTCTGTTGCTTAGTGGTCCAAAGTCCTCTTTTCTGATGATTATGCATCTCATTTGGAAACCAAGGATCCAGAATATGGAGAAAGAATGGAGAGGCACACACTGCAAGATGCTTGAAGTCCAATGTGAAGTTTCCACAGTCTGTGTTGATTTAGGGAGCCATGTCATCTGCTGGTGTTGGTCCAGTGTGCTTCATTAAGTCCAGGGTCAACGCAGCCATCTACCAGGAGATTTTGGAGCACTTCATGCTTCCTTCCGCAGACAAGCTCTATGGGGATGCTGACTTTGTTTTCCAGCAGGACTTGGCACCTGTCCACACTGCCAAAAGCACCAAAACCTGGTTCAATGACCGTGGGATTACTGTGCTTGATTGGCCAGCAAACTCGCCTGACCTGAACCCCATAGAGAATCTATGGGGCATTGCCAAGAGAAGAATGAGACTGAACAATGCAGAAGAGCTGAAAGCCGCTATTGAAGCATCCTGGTCTTCCATAACACATGAGCAGTGCCACAGGCTGGTCGCTTCCATGCCACGCAGCATTGAGGCAGTAATTGCTGCAAATCGGGCCCAAACCAAGTACTGAGTACACATGCTTGCTTATACTTTTCAGAGGTCCGATATTGCTCTATGTACAATCCTTGTTTATTGATTGCTTGTAATATTCAAATTTTCTGAGATTGTGGATTTGGGGTTTTTATAAGTTGTAAGCCATAATCATCACAATGAAGACAAATCACGGCTTGAACTATCTTGCTTTTGCATGTAATGAGTCTATCTCATATATTAGTTTCACCTTTTAAGTTGCATTATTGAAATAAATGAACATTTGCACGATATTCAAATTGTTCGAGTTTTAACCTGGATGACTCTGGAGATCAGACACAACCCTGACTTCAGTTGTATCTGACCTTTTAGCCTAGGTTTACACTGCTGGGGTATTGAAATAGTGTGAGTTCAGCTCGCATGTCAGTCCGACTTCGATTTCACAGACATCTGAGTTGCCAAAAGTAGTACAGAAACTACATTTGGGAATCGGCCCCATCGATTCGGATGGTGCCATTGCCAACACTAGCTGCCAAATCGCATCTATGTGAACCTGGGCTTATAGTAATTTTTATTTTTTTTACAGTTCTTTTTACCAAAAGCTTCTCCTCCTTTTGCACCACATGCATATCATAGTCATTCACAGCACAACTTATATTCTCATGCTTCCATAGTGGCAAATGTTTTTTACAGGGACAGTTTTCTTTTCCAGCACCAAACCCTTCTCCTTTCACAGCATGGCGGAGTTACCTTAACGTAATATGGAGGTCTCAGTTTTTTCTTTTGCATTTAACCCAAGATTTAAAGTGGTTGTAAACCCTTATGCCGCGTACACACGGTCGTTTTTTGCGATGAAAAAAAATGTCGTTTTTTAAAACGTCATTTAAATTGATCGTGTGTGGGCAAAACGTCGTTTTTTGTCTTCAAAAAAACGACCAAAAAAAAATTCCAACATGCTTGAATTTTTTGTGTCGTTTTTTGTTTCACAAAAAGTCACCGTGTGTAGCAAAGACGTCGTTTAAAACGACGTTTTTCAACCCGCGCATGCCCAGACGCTAGTTATGAAGCGAGCGTCAATGGAAAAGTGTGGTGAATGTAACCTCGTTTTTTGTGAAAAAAACAATGGTGTGTATGCAACATCGTCTTTGAAAGTGACGTTTCAAAAACGTCGTTTTTTACTTCACAAAAAACGTCGTTTTTTTTCATCGCAAAAAACGACCGTGTGTACGCGGCATTACATATACGAAGTGAAGTGGCTATCTTCATGTGATACAGAGAAAAAAAGGGCGTCAATTTTGTTTGGGAGCCACGTCGCACGACCGCGCAATTGTCAGGTAAAGCGATGCAGTGCCGAATTGCAAAAAGTGGCCTGGTCTTTGGCCAGCCAAATGGTCCGGGGCTTAAGTGGTTAAATATATATATGTTTTTTACACAGTTTAGTAACACCAGCAACTGCACCATATCTCCCCACTTACTGGGGTGTAAAGCCACCCTGAAGATCTCTACAAGCGGTGCCAATGGAAAGATCTGAGAAGTCTGTGAAACGGTAGAACCTCACCAGATTGATTTGGCCCTACAGTTGAATTTTAACATTGCCACAAATATCGAAGGGTATGGTCAGAATAATGTTGTGTATATGCCAGGGGCGGACTGACCATTGAGGAACTCGGGCACTGCCTGAGGGCCCCATGCCACTAGGGGGCCCCATCAGGGTTGCCAGGCTCAATAAAACCAGGGATAGTATGTAAAAATCTGTGTTTTTTTAACATCTGTCCCTGATATGTCCAAAACCGACATGCTTTTGATGTGTAAATCCCGAGATTTTAGCTGCCCCGCCTGGGGGCCCCATAATCTTGTATTGCCCGGGGGCCCCATGAGTTGTCAGTCTGCCCCTGGTATATGCTGTCTGTGTTATGCTGGCCATACACTGACAGCATAACACAGAAAAACGAACAAAACACGTCCGTTGGACAATTGTTATCGGAATACGATCGTGTGTACCGGCCTTAAGGCGTCAGCATACCAAGACATTTTGGACAATTTCACGCTCCCAACTTTGTGGGAACAGTTTGGACATGGCCTCTTTCTGTTCCAACATGACTGCACACCAGGGTCGCCAAACGTCAGTAAATTTACTGACAGTTTGAAAAAATTTGTGATTTAACTGCCAGTAAATATCAGGGCTGATAATTTCATGTGGTTTTGACTTTTTAGCTGTAAATCAAGCAAATTACCTTGTTATACAGTAGGTCTTGTCAGTGTTTCCATATCATGTCTGTACTGTTCAAATATTCACTGTGAGAATTTACAATGGGAGTTCTGTACTTTCTCAGATTGCCAGTAAAAAATGTGCTCCGCCAGTAAATTGCTGCGGGAGGTTGGCAACCCTGCTGCGCACCAGCGCACAAACAAGGTCCATAAAGACATAGATGAGTGAGTTTGGGATGGAGGATCTTGACTGGCCTGCACAGAGTCCTGACCTCATCCCAATAGAACACCTTTGGCATGAATTGGAGCGGAGACTGCGAGCCAGGCCTTCTTGTCCACATCAGTGCCTGACCTCACAAATGTGTTTCTGGAAGAATGGTCAAACATTCCAATAGACACACTCCTAAACCTAGTGGACAGCCTTCCAAGAACAGATGTTATAGCTACAAAAGGTGGGCCAACTCAATATTGAACCCTATGGACTAAGACTGGGATCTGCCAAGTTTATGTGTAAAGGCAGGTGTCCCAATACTTTTGGTAATATAGTGTATGTTGCAGCTGTTTCCCTATTAGAAGCTTAAAACCAAATAAGTACTGCTCCACTTCATAGCTCAGTGTTTCTCGCTCAACTCCAGTCTTCAAGGCGCCCCAACAGGTCATGTTTTCAGGCTTTCCATTATTTTGCACAGGTAATTTGATCCGTTTCACTGCCTTAGTACAGTAAAACCTTGGTTTGAGAGCGTTTTGGTGTTCAGAGTCTCCCCACAGGTATGTAGTCCCAAGGGAGGGGGTGAGCACGCTGACTAACCCCCAGCCAGAACGGCTCAGATGATGGGGCAAGCTTACTGAGGAGAACCAGAAAGTGAGAAATTCAGACAAAGAAAAAAATACATTTAGAAGGGAAATGGAAGGAAAAGGTAAGTGAACCAACAATGCACTAGCTTAACCCCTTATGGACTGCCGCATGTACATTTACGTCGGCAGAATGGCACAGGCAGGCACATCAACGTATATATATGTGCCTGCCTTGACGTGGGTCGGGGGTCTGATCGGTCCGATTTTGTCCGCCCCCTCCGGATCGCTCCCAGCCAATCCGCGCACTCCCGCCGTGTCACTTCCTCCTCCTGTGTAAACACAGGAAGAGGGAAGTGATGTGATCTCTGCTCTCTGCGTTTTTTTCAACTCCCGCTGAGGAGAGATCACATCACACAGTAAGTCTGCACAACACTACACTGACACACTTTACACGCAGGCACATTAACCCCTTGCAATCGCCCACCCCCTGTCACAGTGTCACTGAATGCAGTAATCATATATGTATTAAGAAAAAATAGTGTACTACAGCGCTAATTAAATAATTAATCCTAGGAACACCAAAATAAAAAACTAAATAACACAGCTGCTATCCATGTGATACCAAATCAAACAGTGAGAAAAATATTATATAATAGGATGCGCTAATATTAACTTATAGGTGTAAATCATACAAACAAACAAATCAAATAAACAAACAAATCAGGGAGAAACAGTCTCCATATGTGTTGGAATTCATGTGATTAGTCCTAAATCAGGTGCACAGTGAAGGCAGCAGCACGGATTCCATAGAGGAACAAAACATAACATGAATGATGCCCTCCTTCACTAAGAGTGTGGATCCCAGTCCTTCAAACTGTGAATCAGGTGATCAGGCACTCGTATGCGGATAGATATGAAAAAGAAAAAGAAAACCTCATTGCACAAACATCAAGTAGCAGGCGGATAATGCGATCCAAAAACATCAACAGATGCACTCACGAATCCCCGCTTAGTATAAGCATGATACGCCACTCAGTGTGCTGTCTCCTCAACTCGATCCGATAGACTCGGATTCGATCGTAGACTCCTCCCTACGCGTTACGTCACGGGCACGCGACTTATTCATGGGTTGCTACGGTGATTGAGGATAGCTTGTGTTTAAATAGCCTCCTCGGTGTCAGCGTGTCATCGGAGTGAGCAACAGGGAAAAAAAGGCAAACATCATTGTGGCTACAAACCTTGCACATAGTAGGTTTTATATGAGCGCAAAGGCCGATACATAGATATACAGAATTTTAATACATATATCAAATAAATTAAAAAGATTAAGAACACTAATGATTACCATTTAAATACCTAAATACGCCATCTCGTGGCCAGGTACTGAACAGAGCATACATAACCATATAGTATACTGATTAAATTAATACAAAATATATATATATGATAATGAAAAATAAAAAATATATGCTATTACATGTGCATCTACACTGATAATAACAATGGGACCATCACTAAGACCCAAAGAAGAATAAAAATGAAAATAAAAATCATGAGATTAAAATAAAGTCTAAAAATCAGAAATGAAACAATTAAGATCAAAATCTATATTCAGGCCATTGGGAGATAAAGTTTGCATCTCATGTATCCAGCGAGACTCAGACTTGCTCAGTTCCCTTATTTTGTGACTGCCTCTCCAGTGTGGATTATATTTGGCAATGGCCCAAAATTTCATTTCTCTGGGATTTTTATGGTGACACACATCAAAATGTCGGGACACATTATGTTTGGGGAAAGCCTTCTGAATATTTTGGACATGCTCCCTGATACGCTTCCACATTGGTCGCTTAGTCCGTCCAATATACTGAAGCGAACAGGAGCACTCCAAAACATAAACTACCCCCTCAGTCCTACAGGTAATCAGGTCCTTTATGTCATATTCCCTTTTGGTAACCGTGGATATAAATTTAGAACATTTTTGTCCATTAAAATTGGTCTGTCTACACGCAAAACACCGTTTACACGGAAAGAAACCTTTTCCTTGGTAGAAGGTAAGTGAATTATTTCTCATTGGCGGGTCAGGGATGTTTTTCGCTACCAGATCCCTTAGGGTTGGAGCTCTTCTATATACCACCCTTGGGTAGCTGGGTAGAATTCCCTGTAGTTGCCTATCCGCTTTTAGTATTGGCCAATGCTTTTTTAGAATGGCTTCAAGTTGCTTATGTTGCGTGTTATAGTTTAAAATAATTGGTAATTCAGTTTCCAGCCTGTTTTGTTTTACTTTATCTTGTACTAGGGAGGTGCGTGGGGTTTCGAACACCTTCGTGATTTGTTCCTGAATAAAATCCTTATTGTAACCTTTATCAATAAATTTCATTCCAATCATTTTTGCTTGATCCAAAAATACCTGCGAATCTGAGCAGTTTCTTCGGATCCTTAACAATTGCCCCTTGGGTATGTTAATTAACCATGGGTCATGGTGACAGCTGTCTACAGGTATGTAGCTATTTCTTTGGACCGGCTTAAAGTAAGTTTTGGTTTTCAGCTGTTGATTTTCCATAGTGATCTCCAGATCAAGGAACTGAATGGTTGTGTTGCTAATAGTATAGGTAAGTTTAATATTTTTTTGGTTACTATTAAGTTTTCCAAAGAATTCTGTTAGGGAGCTCTCATCACCTTTCCAGATGATGATACAGTCATCAATAAATCTTCTGTACAGTAGGAGCTGTTCGGGCATATTCTCATATATAGATGACTCCTCCCATTCAGACATGAAAACATTAGCAACACTTGGTGCATATTTGGCACCCATTCCAATGCCATTAAGTTGTCGGTAATACTCTGATTTGTACCAGAAATAGTTGTGCTGTAGCCCATATGCCAAACATCTTAGGATAAAACGTTTCTGTTTGGATATGAGGTGACCAAAGTTATTTAGTGCCCATTTCGTTGCCCCAATAGCTTCCTGGTGGTTTATAACCGTATACAATGATGCCACATCGGCCGTGGCTAGTAGGTAACCACAATCAGGTTCAATTGGAGTACTCTCAAGGATTTGTATCAAATGCTTCGTGTCCCTGAGGTACGCCTTTGTTTGGGGCACTAGTGGCTGTATATATTTATCCACATACTCCCCTAGACGTGAATTAATGGACTGGATACCATTTATAATGGGTCGTCCAGGGGGTTTGATAGAGTCCTTGTGGATCTTTGGAACTGTATAGATAATGGGTACTCTGCACACTTCAGGTATTAGATATTTGGTTTCTCTTTTGTTCAATACACCTTTTTCTTTCCCTCTATGGATTAATTCAACTAGCTCCTCTTTGTATTCTCCTGTAGGATTGGCTTGTAATTTGATATAAGTGTTCGCATCCTCCAATTGTTTGGCCAACTCCTCATGGTAGTAGTCCTTGGATAGGACCACTATGGCCCCACCCTTATCGGCTGGTCTTATAATCACCTTTTTGTTTTCTTCCAAAGACTTGATACCCTTATGTATGGCCATAGTATTAGGTGTTTTCTTCACTTTGAGATAATCCAAATCCTTGAGGACCATTTTAGAGAACACTTCTATATGCTGATTATTTAATACTTGTGGATTGAACAAGGATTTGTTCCTCAGGTAACTCTGTTCCACTCTTCCTGGCATATTGTGTTTTGACTGATCCCTAATTGGCTGTGTAAGCATGTACTTTTTGATATTTAATTTGCGTGTGAACTTTTTAATATCCACATATGTATCGAATTTATTTAAATTCCGCTTGGGGGCAAACTTGAGTCCCTTATCAAGTGTGATTAATTCAGTTGGGCTCAGGAGTACCCCACTTAGGTTAATAATACCTTCTCCTATTGGACCTTTCTTCTTTTTGTGTCCCCCTCTGCATCCCCTCTTTGATTTGGACTTCGACAATAAGTTGCTTCCCCTTGTCGTAAGGGAGGAGACCTCTCTCTCCGGCGATGGTCTAAAAAAGAGGAAGAACGGGGATCCACATCCTCTCTATAGCTAGATAGTGGTTCATATTTATTTTGAGTCTGTATAGGACTTCTTCTTCCATCTTGTTGGTGGTATTCATTACTTGGTGGACCTCTTTGTTGATATGTATAAGTCGGATCCCTTGTATAAAGCTGAGCTTCATGGTAATCCCTTGGGTCCCCTCTGTCTTGAGTGTAATGAGGGTCATTCAGATAACCTTGTGTATATCCCCCTTGGGGTCCATACTGATTTTTTGGGGGGTTGGATGGTTTATGGTTCCCCTTTTTCTTCCAATTAGTGTTTTTTGGAGATTTGGACCGGGGTTTACCATTATTTTTATTATTTTTCCACCATTGTTTCGGTGTTCTCGGCTCATTATGTTCAAATCTTGGTGGTCTAGGTGGTTCAGTGACATAATCTCTTGAATGTCTATTGTAATCATCCTCATACATTCTACCTGGTTCAGGTGTTTTGTGTCTTATCTCTCTTTCAGGAGAGATAATTCGTACCTCCCTGTCAGGTGAGGATGATACTGAGCCACCTCCACCTTGTTTTAGATTCAGTTGCCATTTGAATGTTTGATGAAGACGATAGTCATTACTGTCCCTAAAGTACTTCCTCCTTTTACGTTGCTTTATTTCAAGGTCCTTTTGCTCCAAGACCTTATTTAATTGGCTCGTGAGTGTTGCAAAGGGTGGGGTGTCTTTATGACTTTCCAAAGAAGTTTTGCATTCAGCTATTAGCTTATTAATGTTAGCAATTTTCCTTTGTTTTCTTTTAATAAGGAAATGCAGAACTTCCAACCCCTTTTCGTTGAAGAATTGATACCATTCTTCAATAGAATCTTTATCCAGTAAACCATCATTGATGGGAATGTCCCATCTGAGTCTTCTAGGGACTATTCCTTCTTTGATGTATTGCTCATGTGTGGTGAGGTCCCACCAAACACTCACTTTTTTCTCCATCAGGTGCCCGAATTTCCTAAAGTTAGTATCCAGGTCACCCGTTTGAGAAATGGTTTTGGTGGTGAAAACTTCTTTTAAATCAATGGTACGATTTTCCATAAAATTAAAGATATCCATAATTGCTGCTAGGTAGTGAGAATAGGTGGTGTGAAATAAGAAAAAATAGTGTACTACAGCGCTAATTAAATAATTAATCCTAGGAACACCAAAATAAAAAACTAAATAACACAGCTGCTATCCATGTGATACCAAATCAAACAGTGAGAAAAATATTATATAATAGGATGCGCTAATATTAACTTATAGGTGTAAATCATACAAACAAACAAATCAAATAAACAAACAAATCAGGGAGAAACAGTCTCCATATGTGTTGGAATTCATGTGATTAGTCCTAAATCAGGTGCACAGTGAAGGCAGCAGCACGGATTCCATAGAGGAACAAAACATAACATGAATGATGCCCTCCTTCACTAAGAGTGTGGATCCCAGTCCTTCAAACTGTGAATCAGGTGATCAGGCACTCGTATGCGGATAGATATGAAAAAGAAAAAGAAAACCTCATTGCACAAACATCAAGTAGCAGGCGGATAATGCGATCCAAAAACATCAACAGATGCACTCACGAATCCCCGCTTAGTATAAGCATGATACGCCACTCAGTGTGCTGTCTCCTCAACTCGATCCGATAGACTCGGATTCGATCGTAGACTCCTCCCTACGCGTTACGTCACGGGCACGCGACTTATTCATGGGTTGCTACGGTGATTGAGGATAGCTTGTGTTTAAATAGCCTCCTCGGTGTCAGCGTGTCATCGGAGTGAGCAACAGGGAAAAAAAGGCAAACATCATTGTGGCTACAAACCTTGCACATAGTAGGTTTTATATGAGCGCAAAGGCCGATACATAGATATACAGAATTTTAATACATATATCAAATAAATTAAAAAGATTAAGAACACTAATGATTACCATTTAAATACCTAAATACCTAAAAGGACCTTGAAATAAAGCAACGTAAAAGGAGGAAGTACTTTAGGGACAGTAATGACTATCGTCTTCATCAAACATTCAAATGGCAACTGAATCTAAAACAAGGTGGAGGTGGCTCAGTATCATCCTCACCTGACAGGGAGGTACGAATTATCTCTCCTGAAAGAGAGATAAGACACAAAACACCTGAACCAGGTAGAATGTATGAGGATGATTACAATAGACATTCAAGAGATTATGTCACTGAACCACCTAGACCACCAAGATTTGAACATAATGAGCCGAGAACACCGAAACAATGGTGGAAAAATAATAAAAATAATGGTAAACCCCGGTCCAAATCTCCAAAAAACACTAATTGGAAGAAAAAGGGGAACCATAAACCATCCAACCCCCCAAAAAATCAGTATGGACCCCAAGGGGGATATACACAAGGTTATCTGAATGACCCTCATTACACTCAAGACAGAGGGGACCCAAGGGATTACCATGAAGCTCAGCTTTATACAAGGGATCCGACTTATACATATCAACAAAGAGGTCCACCAAGTAATGAATACCACCAACAAGATGGAAGAAGAAGTCCTATACAGACTCAAAATAAATATGAACCACTATCTAGCTATAGAGAGGATGTGGATCCCCGTTCTTCCTCTTTTTTAGACCATCGCCGGAGAGAGAGGTCTCCTCCCTTACGACAAGGGGAAGCAACTTATTGTCGAAGTCCAAATCAAAGAGGGGATGCAGAGGGGGACACAAAAAGAAGAAAGGTCCAATAGGAGAAGGTATTATTAACCTAAGTGGGGTACTCCTGAGCCCAACTGAATTAATCACACTTGATAAGGGACTCAAGTTTGCCCCCAAGCGGAATTTAAATAAATTCGATACATATGTGGATATTAAAAAGTTCACACGCAAATTAAATATCAAAAAGTACATGCTTACACAGCCAATTAGGGATCAGTCAAAACACAATATGCCAGGAAGAGTGGAACAGAGTTACCTGAGGAACAAATCCTTGTTCAATCCACAAGTATTAAATAATCAGCATATAGAAGTGTTCTCTAAAATGGTCCTCAAGGATTTGGATTATCTCAAAGTGAAGAAAACACCTAATACTATGGCCATACATAAGGGTATCAAGTCTTTGGAAGAAAACAAAAAGGTGATTATAAGACCAGCCGATAAGGGTGGGGCCATAGTGGTCCTATCCAAGGACTACTACCATGAGGAGTTGGCCAAACAATTGGAGGATGCGAACACTTATATCAAATTACAAGCCAATCCTACAGGAGAATACAAAGAGGAGCTAGTTGAATTAATCCATAGAGGGAAAGAAAAAGGTGTATTGAACAAAAGAGAAACCAAATATCTAATACCTGAAGTGTGCAGAGTACCCATTATCTATACAGTTCCAAAGATCCACAAGGACTCTATCAAACCCCCTGGACGACCCATTATAAATGGTATCCAGTCCATTAATTCACGTCTAGGGGAGTATGTGGATAAATATATACAGCCACTAGTGCCCCAAACAAAGGCGTACCTCAGGGACACGAAGCATTTGATACAAATCCTTGAGAGTACTCCAATTGAACCTGATTGTGGTTACCTACTAGCCACGGCCGATGTGGCATCATTGTATACGGTTATAAACCACCAGGAAGCTATTGGGGCAACGAAATGGGCACTAAATAACTTTGGTCACCTCATATCCAAACAGAAACGTTTTATCCTAAGATGTTTGGCATATGGGCTACAGCACAACTATTTCTGGTACAAATCAGAGTATTACCGACAACTTAATGGCATTGGAATGGGTGCCAAATATGCACCAAGTGTTGCTAATGTTTTCATGTCTGAATGGGAGGAGTCATCTATATATGAGAATATGCCCGAACAGCTCCTACTGTACAGAAGATTTATTGATGACTGTATCATCATCTGGAAAGGTGATGAGAGCTCCCTAACAGAATTCTTTGGAAAACTTAATAGTAACCAAAAAAATATTAAACTTACCTATACTATTAGCAACACAACCATTCAGTTCCTTGATCTGGAGATCACTATGGAAAATCAACAGCTGAAAACCAAAACTTACTTTAAGCCGGTCCAAAGAAATAGCTACATACTTGTAGACAGCTGTCACCATGACCCATGGTTAATTAACATACCCAAGGGGCAATTGTTAAGGATCCGAAGAAACTGCTCAGATTCGCAGGTATTTTTGGATCAAGCAAAAATGATTGGAATGAAATTTATTGATAAAGGTTACAATAAGGATTTTATTCAGGAACAAATCACGAAGGTGTTCGAAACCCCACGCACCTCCCTAGTACAAGATAAAGTAAAACAAAACAGGCTGGAAACTGAATTACCAATTATTTTAAACTATAACACGCAACATAAGCAACTTGAAGCCATTCTAAAAAAGCATTGGCCAATACTAAAAGCGGATAGGCAACTACAGGGAATTCTACCCAGCTACCCAAGGGTGGTATATAGAAGAGCTCCAACCCTAAGGGATCTGGTAGCGAAAAACATCCCTGACCCGCCAATGAGAAATAATTCACTTACCTTCTACCAAGGAAAAGGTTTCTTTCCGTGTAAACGGTGTTTTGCGTGTAGACAGACCAATTTTAATGGACAAAAATGTTCTAAATTTATATCCACGGTTACCAAAAGGGAATATGACATAAAGGACCTGATTACCTGTAGGACTGAGGGGGTAGTTTATGTTTTGGAGTGCTCCTGTTCGCTTCAGTATATTGGACGGACTAAGCGACCAATGTGGAAGCGTATCAGGGAGCATGTCCAAAATATTCAGAAGGCTTTCCCCAAACATAATGTGTCCCGACATTTTGATGTGTGTCACCATAAAAATCCCAGAGAAATGAAATTTTGGGCCATTGCCAAATATAATCCACACTGGAGAGGCAGTCACAAAATAAGGGAACTGAGCAAGTCTGAGTCTCGCTGGATACATGAGATGCAAACTTTATCTCCCAATGGCCTGAATATAGATTTTGATCTTAATTGTTTCATTTCTGATTTTTAGACTTTATTTTAATCTCATGATTTTTATTTTCATTTTTATTCTTCTTTGGGTCTTAGTGATGGTCCCATTGTTATTATCAGTGTAGATGCACATGTAATAGCATATATTTTTTATTTTTCATTATCATATATATATATTTTGTATTAATTTAATCAGTATACTATATGGTTATGTATGCTCTGTTCAGTACCTGGCCACGAGATGGCGTATTTAGGTATTTAAATGGTAATCATTAGTGTTCTTAATCTTTTTAATTTATTTGATATATGTATTAAAATTCTGTATATCTATGTATCGGCCTTTGCGCTCATATAAAACCTACTATGTGCAAGGTTTGTAGCCACAATGATGTTTGCCTTTTTTTCCCTGTTGCTCACTCCGATGACACGCTGACACCGAGGAGGCTATTTAAACACAAGCTATCCTCAATCACCGTAGCAACCCATGAATAAGTCGCGTGCCCGTGACGTAACGCGTAGGGAGGAGTCTACGATCGAATCCGAGTCTATCGGATCGAGTTGAGGAGACAGCACACTGAGTGGCGTATCATGCTTATACTAAGCGGGGATTCGTGAGTGCATCTGTTGATGTTTTTGGATCGCATTATCCGCCTGCTACTTGATGTTTGTGCAATGAGGTTTTCTTTTTCTTTTTCTTTTTCATATCTATCCGCATACGAGTGCCTGATCACCTGATTCACAGTTTGAAGGACTGGGATCCACACTCTTAGTGAAGGAGGGCATCATTCATGTTATGTTTTGTTCCTCTATGGAATCCGTGCTGCTGCCTTCACTGTGCACCTGATTTAGGACTAATCACATGAATTCCAACACATATGGAGACTGTTTCTCCCTGATTTGTTTGTTTATTTGATTTGTTTGTTTGTATGATTTACACCTATAAGTTAATATTAGCGCATCCTATTATATAATATTAATCATATATGTATGATTACTGTATTTAGTGTCAGTGTGACAGGCAGTTAGTGTTAGATTCAGGGTAGCCCCCGTACCCCCCCTAATAAAGTTTTAACCCCTTGATCACCGCCCTAGTTAACCCTTTCACTCCCTATTGCCAGTGTCACTAAGCGATCATTTATTAGTGTCGCTGTTCCCGCTAGGTAGCTATTTTTTTTTTATTGCGATTTTTTTTTTTTACTAAAGACATATGGCTAAATAAATTTTGGCCTAAATGTTTGACTAAAATTTAATTTATTTGATTTTTCTTATAACAAAAAGTAAAAAATATTGATTTTTTTTCAAAAATGGCGCTCTATTTTTGTATATAGCGCAAAAAATAAAAATCGCAGAGGCGATCAAATACCACCATAAGAAAGCTCTATTTGTGGGAAGAAAAGGACGCAAATTTTGTTTGGGAGCCACGTCGCACGACCGCGCAATTGTCAGTTAAAGCGACACAGAATCGCAAAAAGGGGCCTGGTCATTTACCTGCATTTTGGTCCGCGTCTTAAGTGGTTAAAGGAACTAATTTAGAAAATAAAAAAACAAACATTTACAAGCCCTTGAGTGTTAATTTCTAATATTTATTTTAGAACAATTGAGTTTGCAGGCATAGGAAACACTCGGCAGCTGCTTCTTATCAATAGTGAAAGGAAAATGCAGCTGCTAACAAGTTCTTCAAGTTATATACAGGACTAAGCCACCGCCTACAGACGTCGCCGCCAGAATATGTACTTTCTACTTCCTGCTATACAACAAGCAGACTGTTGTGGGAGATACAGAGTAATGGCTGGTAATGTATCTGCTACATGTTCTATTTGTGTTTTTTCTGTCTTGCTACAGCTTCTCTGGAACGTAGAACTTGCGTTGTGCACTTCATACAGTGCTGCCTTTATATGCATTACACTTTCTTTGCCATCTGTATAGAATTTCTTACATGTCCAATAGAAGGAAGAGAATGTTGTATCTCACCTTTAACTGTGTGTGTGATGCTTAATACAAAGTTAGCAGCAAATTTAAAGGGGTTGTAAAGGTGCGTTTTTATTTTCTAAATAGGTTCCTTTAAGCTAGTGCATTGTTGGTTCACCTACCTTTTCCTTTGATTTCCCTTCTAAAAAATGATTTCTTTGTCTGAATTTCTCACTTCCTGTTCCTCCTCAGTAAGCTGTTCTAAATGACTTTCCACCGTTCAGATGATGGGGGCAAGCTTACTGAGGAGAAACAGGAAGTGAGAAATTCTAACAAAGAAAAAAAACATTTAGAAGGGAAATCGAAGGAAAAGGTAAGTGAACCAACAATACACTAGCTTAAAGGAATCAATTTAGAAAATAAAAGATAAGCCTTTACAACCCCACAGCTTATCAGCACTTCCTGTCAACTTTGGCCAATCAGTGGGGCCAAGCATACAAGCCAAATGCATTAATCTCTTTTGTAAATTGCTGTTCGGCAAAAAACAGGCATTCAGGAGGTGGCAGGATTGCCTCCTGAACACCTGACAAGGCTGCTTAGCCACACTCTGAAAAGCGATTTGGCCAGTGTGCACTTGGCTTAAGTATGCCCGATGGACCACTGTAGAAGCCGGCAGTCACTCTAGTGGTCGGCACTACTACAGTGAAAGCCACAATCTTCAGGGTCCTGTGCAGAACTGCTGCCCACTGCATTCTGACCACAGGAAGTCACTCACTTGCTCAGCACCACCATTATTCACAGAATGACTTATTTTTTTATTTTATTTTATTACATTTTTTAGGCTGGGTTCTCACCTATGCAAATTGGATGTGGGTTTCACCGCATCCAATTTGCATAGCAGAAGGAAGATGACCGGCACTCTTTGGAGCCGATTCACATATCTCCAGGGTGGCTGCGGAATGCACTGCACAGAAATGTGCGTCTTTGGCTCCATTTCAGGGCCAAATTCAGGCAAAGATTTGGTCCTGAACTGGAGAATGGGGACGCACAGCGTTCCTGGGTGATCCGCAGCCAGTTCCAGTCTGAACCAAGTCGCAATCTATACAAGACTTTCTTGGAGTGGATATGATGGTGAGGTGAGGCATTGATGTCACGATCTCCACCTCATCCAGTCAGAGAACTTCTTGTATTCAATTAGGGCCAAAACAACTAATTGATTATGAAATTAACCGATTACAATTTTCATAATCGATTAATCGGCCAGTAACACATTGGGGTTAAAAAAACTAAAATTAGCCCTTTATAGTACAAAAAAGAAAATCGCTACTTTAAATATTACTTTCGCTGTCCCATAGTAAAAAAATAACCCCTTACAGTAGCGATTATTTGCTCTTTTTGTACCTATTTTTGTTTGTTTAACCCCCATTATGTTACTAAGCATCTCAGGCCGGGGTCACACCTCTGTTTTTTGGTGCTTTTTGCAGAAACACACTACAGTTCATTTACACGTTTTCCTATGGGACACGTTCACATCCATAAATTTTTCAGCTGCTGCGTATTTGGAAAGGGCAAGGACTTTTTAACGCAAAACCGTGCCATTTTTTTTTTTTGGTTCAATACACTTCAATGGAGAAGCTTCAGAAAAGCATTTAATGTGTTTTTGCGGCAATTTGTGTTTTGTAATCTGCCCAACAACAAATTGGGCCAAAAAAAATGTAAAAATTCAATACTTTTTTTTTTAAGGCTATTATGCGATTAATCAAAAAAATAATCGGCCAACTAATCGATTATGAAAATAATCGTTAGTTGCAGCCCTATATTCAATGAAAAAATACAAGGCATTTTGTTAATGGTTGTGTGTTGTCAGCCAGTGACCCCTTATATTCTATGTGCACAGAGGTAGCCACTTGCACAGAACCCAAGCGATACCCAGAAGGTCATGGTTATCCCTGTGTAGAGCTGCACGATTCTGGCTAAAATGAGAATCACAATTTTTTGCTTAGAATAAAGATCACGATTCTCGCGGCATAGCATCATCTTTCACATTATACAAAAAAAAATTGGGCTAACTTTACTGTTTATTTTTAATTTTTTCCACAAAAAATGTGTTTGAAAGCCCACTGCGCAAATACCGTTTGATATAAATAATTGCAACAACCGCCATTTTATTCTCTAGGGTCTCTGCTAAAAAAAAAAATATAATATTTTCTAGAAGAAAATACTGATTTTAACTTGTAAGCTAGGGTGACCAGACATCCCCAGTTTCAGGGGACAGTCCCCTAATTGAGGACACTGTCCCCGGACCAAGTCTGTCCCTGGTTTTGTCCCCAGATTGGATTTAATAGGGGGCAGGGGCAATTTCAAAGACAGTCAGTGCAGAATTAAAATAAAAAAAAAGTGAATAACACCCCCTGCTCCGCCGTGCCTACTAGCATATGGGGGGTTGTATTTTTCCATTATCTGTGCCCCTTTCTGATGATCATGTGCTGGTCGGAGGGGAGGGAATATTTCTTCAGTTTTGGGCGCATGGCCATTCAGCTTTGCTTGCATGTTCTTCTGCCTTGGCTCAAATCCAGCCAGCTACCTGCCTATCTCCTTGCCTTCCCTGGCGGAGTGATCTTCCACCGCTCACCCATCCAGTAGTAGCCGGGGCCCGAAGAGTAAGACTTGAGAGTCTGTGAGGCGACGGGCAGAGAGTGGCTGATTGTTGCCATTACTAGTAAAGAAAAAATATATCCCCGGATTTCATTTTAAAAATCTGGTCAACTTATTGTAAGCCTCACCAGCACACATCAAATGCAGCCTCACCAGCGCCCATCAAATGCAGCCTCACCAGCGCCCATCAAATGCAGCCTCACCAGCGCCCATCAAATGCAGCCTCACCAGCGCCCATCAAATGCAGACTACCAGTGCACATCAATGAATGTTTGCTTGCTTCCGTTTATTTGGGAGTTGTGACTGCCTGCTGATGCTGAGACTTAGTTGCAGAGAGAAGAGAGTAGGAACCCGAGTGGCCGGGTGCCCTAGGCAGCTTCCTAGTTTGCCTAGTGGTAACACCAGCCCTGTACTCACCCCTGTAAGGTACAGAGGGCATAGAGCAGCAGAGGAAGTATGCCAAGTAAAGGAATCCGTAAAAAAATTGCTTGGGAAGATTGGGTGCAGAACAGTTTAGAGGAAACACTACAAAAACATGGACTATCCAGACTCAAAATTACCAACCAATCAGCAACCAACCAAATTCACCTGTAACAGTGTGTGTTAAAAACAGAGGTTTAGTTGCACGCATTTGCAAATGCATGTGTAAGCTGCAGGCCCGTCAAGGCGCTCTGTATACTGCAGTCCTAACTATAACATTGCATTTTAAATCTCCTCAGTGGGAGCACATGACTGCTGATGGATAGATAAGGGGCAGGTGACTGGAGGTAGCCCAGCCCTCATTAAAGGGGCACACTAAACACCCAGCACATGGAAGCAGAGGTGCCAGTGCGCTGCCTGACCACAATGACATAAATACAACAAACAAAAAAAAGTCACTGCCCCTACCTATGACTGGTCTATACAATAAGGAGCACTGGAAAGGGCGCATATACATACAAAAACATGGAATATCCAGGCTCAAACTTACCAACCAGCAACCAACCAAATTCACCTGTCTAACAGTGCAACTAAACCTCTGTTTTTAACGCACACTGTTAGGCCACGTACACACAATCGGTTCAAACCGATGAGAATGGACTTAAGTCTAGTTTCATTGGTCCAAACCGACCGTCTGTACGGCCCATCGGTCCGTTGTCCGTCGGACCAAAGTTTTAAAACTTGCTTTAAAATCTGACCAATGGACGCCTGACCATCGGTCCAAACTGATGGTTAGTACGCAAAAGCATTGGTCCAAAAACCCGCGCATGCTCAGAATCAAGTCGACGCATGCTCTAGGCTTTGTGAGGCCTTAAAGTGGAGGTTCACGTAGCATGCCATGGAGAACACCCACCCGACTGGCAGTATGCCGGTGTTTTTTTTTTTTTCCCGTACATACCTTTTTACGGGCTCTCTTCCCCTCCGGCGATCCCGCGGTACTGGGCGTTTACAATCACAGGCTGTGATTGACGTCCCTCAGCCCGGCACATACAGCGCCTCACGAGATGCTGAAGGAACCCGAACTCAGTGCGCAGGCGCCATATAGGGCCGCACCGACGTTCGGGTTCCTTCGGCATCTCGTGGCGCGCTGTATGCGCCGGGCTGAGGGGACGTCAATCACAGCCGCCGGATTGGAAGAGAGCCCGTAAAAAGGTATCTACATCTATACTGCCGGTCGGGTGGGTGGGCTCCATGCCCTGCTAGAAATATTTTGAAGGGTGAACCACCACTTTAAGCAAAAAAACTTAGACACGGGGGCCCCACCATGCCCATAATGGGTAAAAAAATAAATCAAGCAAATAAAAAATGGCTGCAGAAAGTTGCACGGATCTATCACACAGTGATTGAGCAGAGGCAAATTAGGCGGCCACGAGGCCCTTGTGAGTGCGGGGCCTTAGGCGACCGCCTAGTTAAAGAGCCGCCTCATATAATATGTTCAATCAACGCAATACACGTTTGACCACACTGGATTTAGATTTTGTAGAAAAACTGAAATTTTAAGTAAAAACTTTGTGAAGCAAACATGAATGTAATACCCCTTAATTCCTCCAGCTGGGCTCACACCTATGCAAAATCCTTTGCCCCATGTGTGCTGTATTTTCTTTTTTTCACAATCAAAGTTTATTGAAACCTTACATAAGTTGTATTTTCAGGTCCTGTGTTTTTATAAAAAAAAAAAAATCCACAAACAAAAAAAAAATTGTTGTATAACATAAAGATTTGTTTTCCAGGTCAACTATTTAAAATAAGGACGGGATTAGTTGACCGCTGCAACAAGGCACTTATAAAGAGTCTCCTGGATGACTTACTTGAAGAAAAGATATTAAATGATGGAGAGGTGGAATTTATTAATGAAGAGTACACTGCTACAAGGGACAAAATGCGGGCCCTGGTTGATACTGTGAGGAAAAAGGGAGACACATCTAGCAACTTCCTGATTCAGCAAGTGGCAAAAAGAGACTCGATGCTTGGCGCAGAACTGGGGATACCAGGTGATCTTCTGCAATTATCTGTAATTATATCTTAGGGATTCAATTAGCAATTAGATGCAGGAGACCCAGCAGGTGTTCTCAGCAATTAGTTGCAGGCAGAAGCCAAGTTAAAAGCAATGTTGACCGCTTACGCAGCTATTTGTAGCGCTCACATGTAATAGCTCAAGAAGTGATTACAGTAAAACCTTGGTTTGTGAGTAACTTGGTTTGAGAGCATTTTGCAAGACAAGCAACATTTTTTAATAAATTTTGACTTGATATACAAGCAATGCCTTGATATACAAGTTGCGTCATGTCACAACTGAGTGTAAAAGAGAAGAGGGGTGCCGCAAAGGCCCCTTTCTCACGGGGCGGATCAGTGGGGGGTCGTTCTGTTGATCCCCACTGAGCTGGAGGATGACAGAGCGGTCCCCCACACTGTGCAGGGACCGCCCTGCTTTTTCTCCGCTCTCCTCTATGGGGGGATTGGATGAACATGGACCATCTGTCTGTGTTCACCCAATCCGATCCGACAACGGATGGAAAAATAGGGTTTTCCTCCATCTGCAGAATCTGGTGAAATCGGGTGTCAGCGGATGTTCATCCGCTGAAACCCACGATCTCATAGGGACCAATGTATTTCTCTTTTTGATCCGTATTAATAAGAATTATAAGTTTGGTTTTAATTAGATTGAGGAAGTAGTGTGACCAGAGCTTTTTTTCTTAGAAAATAGGTGCAGGAACTCAACCACGACCCCGTTCAGATTTCAAAAACAGCTGAAGGGTCTTAAAGGGGCATTTAATACCAGGATTGCATTACATACAGAGTGTAGAGTTCAGGGGGTTACACACAGAGTGCAGAGCTGTTGCTTGTAAACACAGAAACCAGACTTCTGTGTTTACAAGTGATTGTGGTGAGCAGGCATCAACGGGTCTGAGCCAAAGGTGGTGGAACTGAGTTCCCCCAAGTTCCCCCTGAAAAAAAGCCCTGAGTGTGACAATCAAACTGGTATATCTGATAGTAATGCTGGCCATACACTCCACGAAAAATCGTCCGAACGAACTTTCGAAAAACTAAAGTTCTGACGTGAGTGCAAACAATAGTGCCATCATGTAATGACTGATAAATCGTTCAGTGGACATAAAAAAAAAAAGTTTTTTTTTTTTACATATACCTAGTGCAGAAAGTTCGGATGGGAAACACATTAACCTTCCGATTTATCATTCATTCGGCAGAAATTTTCCAAACTTGTCCTTCGTTTTTTCGGCTCAAAAACGTTCAAACGATTTTCGATTTTCTGCCCATTAACTGTCCGAAAAACGAAAGATCTTTCTTAACGACCGATTTTCAGCCGAATTTTTTATATAGTGTATGGCCAGCATTAGTTGGTGATACATGAGGAGACGGAGGGAGTGAGCTGAAAGGCATAGGTGTGCGCAGCCCATTGCATTAGGGTGTGCACCCCAAAGCTCAAACACATTTGTGTGTATGTGTATATATACTGACAGTGTCATTAGAGCAGTGGACGGTGTCAGTAGGGTAGAAATTGGTGTCAGTAGGGTAGTGGATGGTGTTAGTAATTTTAATTTTTATTATTTTATTTTGTATTCTTTACAATTTTATTTATTTTTTACCATTTTTCCAAAATAGGGGGAATGTGTGGCACATGGGGTGATTAGGGTGTGCCCAGGCACACCTGGCACACCCTGTGCGCACGCCTATGCTGAAAGGTAGAGAAATAGATTTGGGTGTCGTCAGCATAGAGGGGGTATTGGAAGCCATGAGAATCTATCATCTGACCCAGGGAGGAGGTGTAGATTAAAAATAGGAGAGGTCCAACAACGGAACCTTGGGGGACCCCAACAGAGAAAGGAAGAGGAGAAGAGGAAGTAGAGTTGTAAGAAATGCTAAAGGTGCAGGTATCTCAGAGGGAATGAGTCTTTCTTTGAGGAGAAAACTATCCTACCTAATGACAGTGGATAGTGGAAAACACTCAGTTGTGATATAGAGGGTGTCACTTTAGATCGATTAGCGCAAAGGTGAAAATTTTTGTAAAACCTGGCATCTTTGGTTTGCATCTCAGAACAATAAAAACATGATATATATTTTAAAGCTTTAAGGGGTTGGTAAGGTACATTCCCCCCCCCCCCCCCCCCAAATAGCTTCCTTTACCTCAGTGCAGTCCTCCTTCACTTACCTCGTCCTTCAATTTTGCTTTTGAATGTCCTTATTTCTTCTGAGAAATCCTCACTTCTTGTTCTTCTGTCTGTAACTCCACACAGTAATGCAAGGCTTTCTCCCTGGTGTGGAGTGTCGTGCTCGCCCCCTCCCTTGGACTACAGAAGAGTCAGGATGCCCACTAACACACAGCTCTTTTATCTGCAATGTAGAGAACGTCCTGACTCTCCTGTAGTTCAAGGGAGGGGGCGAGCACGACACTTCACACCAGGGAGAAAGCCTCACATTACTGTGTGGAGTTACAGACAGAAGAACAGGAAGTGAGGATTTCTCAGAAGAAATAAGGACATTTAAAAGCAAAACGGAAGGATGAGGTAAGTGAAGGAGGACTGCAGTAAGGTAAAGGAAGCTATTTAGGGGAAAAAATTGTACCTTTACAACCCCTTTTTTTTTAAACAATATTTCTACATGAAATCATAGTGAAAAATCCCAAGGTATTGTGAAATTGTAAGAACCTGTACATTTCCAAATTGACTTGGTACTTGAGACATACATGCCTGGTATAGAGAAACCTCTCGGCCTCTAACCCATAGATGCGAACCTATAGTTTTAGAGTGGCCAAATCTTGACTGCACATCCAACTGTGTTCTGGTGTCTATGGACACCTTTATGGCTATAAACATTTGAAGGGTTTACACGTTCCATACATTCTCCCTCCATTCTAGTGGTCAGTACTATTCAAGCTTCCCCATCACATTTGTAAGTTGCAGACTCATAAATATGATCTAGTTAGTATTCTACCCTGTTCTCTGAAACATAGTACTCCTAAATTTCCCACTAGGTTACTAATTAAAATCCTTCACTAGTCTAGATACCTACACATGCCAGCAGCTAAGGTTTCTGAGGGCTAATACCTTGTCTAATTGGCTTTCCCCCTGATAATAGGAGTGCACAGGCAGCCCACCCCACCTGCTGCATTGACCATTAAGTTATGTGGGTTTTCACATAGAATTTGTTTTGTATTTTAGCAGCTGCAGAACTCCAGTTGCCCAAACAAGAAACTAAGGTTGAGCCACTTAGCCAAAAAAGTAAGTGTTGCAACGTTTTTAAAATATTTAAATGTTTAATTATGTATGGAACTCTTAGGCTGGGTTCACACATATGCAATGTGGGAACCAGTTTGGGTTGCCACCTCATCCCTTTAAACCCAAACACACATGAATTACACAGGTTTTGAGGCTGATTAAGGTGGTAATTAGCCCAGGTTCACACTGGGTACGATTTAGTTCGATTTGAGATGCGATTTCACATGTGAAATCGCATCTTAAATCGGCGGCAATTGCCGGGAATGACACTGTCCCAATCGGTGCGACGCCGCATCTGCGGCGCTGCACTGATTTCTAAAAGTAGTTCCTGTACTACTTTTTGCGATTTCAGGATGCGATTTACATTGACATCTGTGCAGAAACCTGCACAGATGTCTCCTAAATCGGAACTGCCAGAGGGAGTGAAATCGCGCGAGTTCAGCTGAAATCGCGCAATTTCACTCCTGCAGCCCAGTGTGAACCAGGGCTCAAACTCACTTGGTGCCTTATCGGCATCAAATTAGACTTGGAACCTGTGTAATTAACATGTGTTCGGGTTTAAAGGAATGTGGTGGCAACCCTAGAACCAGTGCGATTCCATTTTGCGTTCCCACATTGCATGTAACTTGCATCCAGTTCATACTGCCCTCTGCGAACCACTGTGGGTGTCAAAAGAAAGTTATTGACACCCCCAGATCAGTTCGCAGATCAGAGTGCGAACTGTCAAATGGTACAGGAATCGGATTGCATAGGTGAGAAAACCCATGCGATCTGATTGCAGTCCGGAAAAAAAAGGCCCTGCACCATTTTAGTGTGAATGTGATTTCAGCCATACAGTTTGTTTGACTGAATTTGCATCGCACAGACATCGCATGTGATCTGCACAGCAATGCGGTGCGAATCACATGCAATGCCTGTGTTCACACCAGTGTGAACTCAGACTTTCAAATCTACTGTGGTGCGTTACTAACAAAGTTCAAGGAGTGCCACTCCAGGTGAGCAAATCAGTGTATTTCGGATGTGCTGGGTGCTAGCCACAGCTTGCCACCGAAGACAGTAGCAAAAGAAGGAAAGGCTGTACACCAACGAAAACGATCCAACATAATTTTATTTAACCAACATGAATCACACACAACAGCCACCAAGACTAATGCCGCGTACACACAATCATTTTTCGGGTTGTAAAAAACAAAGTTTTTCAGCCTCTAGAAAAAAATACGTTTTTTTCAACTTCATCATTAAAACAGCCTTGCCTACACATGATAGTGAAAAAAGAAATGCTCTAGCAAAGCGCGGTGACGTACAACGCATACGACGGCACTATAAAGGGGAAGTTCCAATGCGGATGACGCCACCCTTGGGGCTGCTTTTGCTGATTTTGTGTTAGTTAAAGACGATTCGCGCTTTACTGTCTGTTACAGCGCGATGAATGTGCCTCTCCATTACCAGAACAAGCGCTCCTGTCTCATAACTTGCTTCTGAGAATGTGCAAGTTTTTCACGTCGTTAAAGTGGTTGTAAACCCACTTTTTCGACTTTTACCTACAGGTAAGCCTATAATAAGGCTTACCTGTAGGTATAAAGAATATCTCCTAAACCTATACGGTTTAGGAAATATTACCCCCGCTGATTGCAGCGGCGCATGCGCAGGGGGGAATCTACGGCCAAAGGACCGGCCACCGCCGTCCTGGCCGGATTTAAATCTCCCGCGCGCACGCGCGGGAGTGACGTCATCGCCGCTCCAGCCAATCACAGTGCTGGAGCGGCGATACCCGGAAGACACGCCGAGTCAAGATGACATCTCGCTCGGCGTGCACCAGGTAAGTTCCCTACACCTCGTTCCGAGGTAAGTATTTCATAATGAGCTAATATGCGGTGCATATTAGCTCATTGTGGCTTTTCCCTTGCAGGTGTAAAAAAAAAAAATTTTTTTTTTTGCGGTTTACAACCGCTTTAAAGCCCACACACGATCATTTTTTACAATCCGAAAAACGACATTCTTTAAAACGTTGTGAAAAAATAGAGCATGTTTGATTTTTTTTTTTTTTGTCGTTTTTTAGAACCCGAAAAATGCTCTGAAGCCCACACACGATCGTTTTAAATTACATTTTTAAAAACCGTTGTTTTTTACAACTCGAAAAATGATCGGGTGTACGCGGCATAAGACACAGGACCCATGAGGTGACCCGTTTCACATTGTCTTTGTTAAAGTGTGTGTGTGGCTCAATAGCGGATCAAGAAAAATTATGTTGGATTGTTTTCGTTGATGTGCAGTCTTTCCTTCTATTTTGCACATGAATGAGCATTGCGTTAGCACTGCCCATTTATTTTGAATAGGCTGCCAAGGCACCACAATAAATGACACTATACCTACAAGATTTTTGTAATGCACAATGCATTGAGGTTGCGCTGCAGAATGTGTGTATGTTAACAGTGACTGTACTTGCTCATTCAAAATGTTTTATCATGCGGCCCCAATCTGCATGTATTCTTTCACAGTATTGGAAAGATAGGTGGATGTATGTTTAAATTATTTTAGCAAATCGGTGGATGGTATCAATCAGTGAAATTGTAAGCAGTAAATTATATTCTGCATAACAAATTATTTTGGCAGGATGAAAGGTGTGATGACTAATGCCTTGTACACACGATTGGAATTTCCAATGAAAAAAGTCAGATGGAATTTTTTCATCGGATATTCCGACAGAGAAAAAAACACGCATTCTCAGAATCAAGTCGACGCATGCTCGGAAGCATTGAACTTCATTTTTCTCGGCTAGTCTTGTCTTTGTTTTTTACATCACCGCGTTTTGGGCAGGCAAAATTTGGTCTGACAGTGTGTATGCAAGACAGCTTGAACAGAATTCCGACGGAAAATTCCATCGGATTTTATCCCATCGGAAATTCCAATCCTGTGTACAGGGCATTAGAATCCTTACTGGTCTCTGTATGCAGTTGTCAGGTGTTTATATTCATTGTCCCTGAAGAATAAAGGTTGTCACCCATCCTGACTACCCATATATGTCAGGTTTGGTAGTTAACATAGTGGCTGTATGGCCCCTTTCACATGTGCGGACCGTATGTCCGCTTTTTCATCCATCCGTTTGCGGATGAAAAAGGGACATACATTGGTCCCTATGTGATTGCGGGTGTCAGCGGATAAACATCTGCTGACACCCGTAATCACCCGCCTCCACAAAGATCCGATTTTGCGGACGGAAGAAAATCCTATTTTTTCTTCCTTCTGCGGATCGGATGAACACGGACACGCGGTCTGTGTTCATCCGATCCCCCATAGGGTAGAGCGGAGAAAAGATAGGGCGGTCCCTGCACAGTGTGCGGAGACCACCCTGTCATCCGACGGCTCAGCGGGAATTTACGGAGCGATCCCCGCTGAGCTTATGGACACACGGAGGCGGATTAATACTGATCCCCCCGTGTGAAAGGGCCCTATCTGTTGCAGATGAAATCAAAAGCCACTGAAAAAGAAAAATGTTTGATCATGCAATCTGCATGTTCATGGGCAGTTTTGCTCAAAGATGTAGATGCATTGTGCCTTATTCAATAATTGCCCTGGAAGATGATCTGGTGTTACATTTGCATAGTTGTATGCTCCCAAATCAAAAAACAACCCAATTTAGATGGAAGTGCATTTTTTGAGAAAAGCAGTATTCACAAATGTATCCCATTATTCTATCATATTTCAGTATTATATACCATATATATTAGGGCTGTTATTGATCAAAATTTTTGTGTTCGATTAATCGTTTTATTTTTTAATCGATTAATCGACTAATTTCGATTAATTATAACGCACATACAGATCCAACTACTTTTAGCTGATCTCCTTGCAGGCCGATTCCCAGTGCAGCTACTGGAGACATGGATAGCAGGATACAAAAAACACGCAAAGGCATCGCTCGATGGGAATAGCATTAAAACTTTTATAGTCTTCAAGTAGGTAAATATTGCACTGGAGATAAAATCGATGTAGCTACATAAACTGTAAAAATGGTGCGAGTAATACCAAAAGCAGTCATAAAAACATGTAGCTAAGTATGATACTGGTATAAAAATGTGTACAACGATACCACTGCTGAATCCAGATGAGGAGAGGTTAACATCAGTCTGTCGGCATGTAGATGTCCCATGAAGGGAACTATCACAACTCCCAGTGGATAGCTGTAGAATGCCAGGGTGATAGAGGGAAGTGTAACAGCCCTTGTGTGTAGCGGATAGTAAGGTCCCGTTGGCATGCAGATATGAAGACACAGCAAAGGAGCCCTTCAGATGGACACGGAAAGCCCCGCCGGTGTCTGTAACGTTACCGGATCTCAGACAAAACTCCCTGAAAGCCCGGAAGCCGGCAGAGAGGTGATTACCAATCAAAAGAATTTGAATCAATCAAAAAGATTTTGATTGATCAAAAAAATTAAAGATTAATCGATTAATTAAAAGTTAATTTGCACAGCCCTAATATATATGCTATATATATATATATAGCATTTTGTTGACTACGTTAATTAGCTGAAGACGATAAAAATCCTTTTTATTCCGAGTTGTTTTTTTAATAATTTTTTTGTTCTATATATCCCCTCACTTCCTGCCCCTTCCAGTCATATCTGTCCTGTCCCTCACTTTTGTCTCCTGTAGGTTTGGATAAAGTTAGTGCCTCTGTCTTTCATTTAATGCTGTGGCCCACTTGGGGATACAAGTACAATAAGTGAAAATAAATCTCCTGAATAGGGACACAGACAGCAGTAAAAAGCTTGACAAAAGTTCTTTCCAATGCTTTACAAAACTAAGCAAATGAGAGAGACTATCCTTTACGGTAAATAGGTAGTGTATCAATTAAAGGATGAGTGATATACAACCAATACTAGCATCCATTGCAGAAACGTGCTTCCAACGTGCTGAAATGTTTCTGCTGAATCCTTTCAGAGAAATTGCATCAGGAATTATTTTTTCCCCTCTATCTATGAAAGCTTATATATGTTTCATCATTTAGTTTTCACTATTTAAGAACCAGTTCGATTTACACCTATTCTTTCCTATATTTTTAGCTCCTTCAGAATCCCCATTGCCTAAACAGGAACAGGATGTTGAGCCACCCAAACAGACAAATAAGTGCTACATAGTGTTAAATAATGAAGCAGTTATTTTGACCATTATTTTTTTTTATTATCTTTATTTAAAGCGGACATCAAGACATGACATGTGACATGTTCATGATTTATTGAATTAGTACCAGCGCCCTTGGGTGGCTAAAGGGCACCTAACAGTGGCGGCTGGTGCTCAAAATTTTTGGGGGGGCGCAAACGGAAAAAAAAACGCAGCCTCACTGTGCCCATCAAATGCAGCCACTGTTCCATCAATTCGCACCACTGTGCCATGCCATCAAACGCAGTCACTGTGCCATCAATTCGCACCACTGTGCCATGCCATCAAATGCAGTCACTGTGCCATGCCATCAAACGCAGTCACTGTGCCATCAATTCGCACCACTGTGCCATGCCATCAAATGCAGTCACTGTGCCATCAATTGTCACCACTGTGCCATGTCATCAAACGCAGCCACTGTGCCATCAATTGTCACCACTGTGCCATGCCATCAAATGCAGCCACTGTGCCATCAATTGTCACCACTGTGCCATGCCATCAATTGTGGTCACTGTGCCATCAATTGTCACCACTGTGCCATGCCATCAAATGCAGCCACTGTACCATGCCATCAAACACAGCCACTATGCCAATTGTCACCACTGTACCCTTTATTTGTCGCCACTGTGCCCATTCATGCCGCTGTGCCAATTGTCCCCACTGTGTCACTGTCCAGTCATCCATCCACCTTGGAGCTTTATATTATAACCTGCTGGGACTTGTAGTTCATCATCTCCTGGGGCTCAAGTGCATGCAATCCACCATCTTTGTCCAGTTTTTCTCACTGCTGGGACTTGTAGTCCCATAGATGGTGGATTGCATGCACCTGAGCCCCAGGACAAGATGGAGAACTACAAGTCCCAGCAGGTTATACATACAATAAGGCTCTGAGGTGGATGGGTGTGGATGGCATGCACCTGAGCCCAGGAGAAGATGGGGAACTACAAGTCCCAGCAGGTTATAATATAAGACACCCATCCACCTAGGAGCCTTATATTATAACCTGCTGGGACTTGTAGTTCCCCATCTTCTCCTGGGCTCAGGTGCATGCCATCTACACCCATCCACCTCAGAGCCTTATTGTATGTATAACCTGCTGGGACTTGTAGTTCTCCAATCTCCATCTTCTCCATGAGCCCCAGGAGAAGATGGAGAACTACAAGTCCCAGCAGTCTAACTACAATAAAAGGCTCTGAGGTGGATGGGTGGGGATCAAGCAGTGAATGTGCATAAAAAAAAAAAACAATAATGGGGTAGGGGGTGCTTCCTGACAGCAGACATTTCAGCCACAATATGATGCATTTAAAAAACGTTTTCAATCAGCAAGGGGGAGGGGGGGAGTTGCTTCCTGACGGCATGCATTTCACCCATAATATGCATTTAAAAAACGTTTTCAATAAAGGGGGTGTTGGGTTGGGGGGCTGCTGACGGCTGACGGCTGCATTGAACATTAAAAACCATCAGTGACGGCCGCCCGGAAACTTTCAATAAGCGGGGGCCAATTCGGCCAGATGGTACATTAAAAAAAAGTTTTAATAAGTGCTAAAGGGTGCTACGATTTCGCCTGAAAATATATCACAGGGGGGAAGGCATGGCTTCAGTTAGTTCCCTACCTCTTTACAGCAGATCACCTCGGGCTGTGGGTGTTCTATTGACCTGCAGCGCTGAGGTCACTTCCTGTGCTTGGAGTCTGTGAAAGAAAGCACCGCCCACAGGGGCGGTGAAATAGTTCTATGCACTGTGTGCACTCACTGCACCCGCCCGGCCATAATACAGGCCATCGAGCCGGAAACAGTGGCGGGACGGTCTGCGCCACAAAGACATATTTTAGCTGCCAATGTAGTGCCACGTCTGCAATCTTGTGATTGCACAGACGTGGCGCTACCCATACCGTACTATGCCCGGACACAGTGCACATAAGGATTTTTTTTTCTGATTTTTCGTTTTTTTAATGGGACATGTTTAAAAAAATAAATAACATTTTTTTTTTTTACTGGCTGGGGGGAGGGGGGGCGGCGCCCGGGCGCCCCCTATGGACGGGCCGCCACTGGCACCTAATAATAGTATGCATGTGCTACATGATCTACATCCCAATGCTGTAT
Organism: Rana kukunoris; assembly: GCA_029574335.1. Classification (NCBI taxonomy): domain Eukaryota; kingdom Metazoa; phylum Chordata; class Amphibia; order Anura; family Ranidae; genus Rana; species Rana kukunoris. The sequence continues at coordinate 496,886,291 of CM056050.1, read as the reverse complement.
GAATTAAATAGAGAAATAATTAATGGACTTTAAAGGCACGTATAACAAATATAACAATTAATGAAATTACATTAGAAATATATTCCACAATACATACAATGACATCACATAAAGCAACTTAAATAGGTTGGACCCCACGTGGTTAACCCTAGAGGATAGGATACAATATACTAAGTGACAATTTGTATTGATGCATCCATATGTGTATAATGTGTATAATTGTTATACTCCTCTTAAAGGGGTGTTCCAGCCTTGTTTTATGTTTATTAAAAGTCAGCAGCTACAAAAAGTGTAGCTGCTGGCTTTTAATAAACAATCACCTACCTGTTCCAGCGACGCCCCGGCCGGGGATCCGCTCCTCTCCCCCCTCCCCGGCCGGCGTCCTCATCGTAACTGTGGGCACCCGGCCGTGACAGCCTTCGGCTTCACGGCCGGGCACCCACTGCGCATGCGCGAGCGGCACTGCGCATGCGCGATGCGGCCCGCCGCTGATTAGACAGGCGATCGCATGGGACCTGTCATGTGTCCCAGGCGATCGCCTACAGGGAGGGGCTGCTGTAGGCGATTAAGCTTAATCAACTAATCAGCCCCTCGGCAGAAGGAGGAAGTGGGACAGGAAGTCCCACTCCCCCCCCAAAAAAATTACATGCCAAATGTGGCATGTAAGGGGGTGAGGAGTGGGATAAACGGAAGTTCAATTTTTGGGTGGAACTCCGCTTTAATTTGGGGGTTCCACTCGTCCTCCTAGTATTAAAGAATTCTGCTCAACATGTTTCACGACCAAAAAGTCACTTCTTCAGAAGCTTGAATGTATTTTCACCGCAGATTACAAACAGCCACAATACTGACCACATAGACTCATAAGAGCCCCCCCTACAACGGCAGCAATCATATACTAGGATATGGGGACACACAGAGTAGATGATAAAGTGGGAGGTGCAGTTTCTACTAGTACTCTTCTCCAATATCTATAACTGTCAAGGAGGCCTTTATTGCAGACTGGTGCTTTAGGGTAATAGTTCCAGAAAGTAGAGTATAGTTCAGAAGCACACCATAATGATGATATCGCTTTGTATCTAGTGATCTTAATAGCAACACCTGTAAAGTGTAATGCCGGATAACTCCCTCTAAATGCGATACTGTAACAGGGTATAGTTGGGCGGAGGTACGTGGAAGCGTTCGTTTCCCTCGAGGCGTCTGAAGAAATAACTTGTGACATGTTCATGATTTATCAAACCCAGTAATGGAGGGGAAGCGATTCCTGCTCTGCTCTGTCGGGTTCGTAAAAATATAGGTTCCAGGACATCTCTCAGGGAAGTAATATACTCTCAGTAAGCATATTCTATCCAATAGAACCATTTCTGTCTCCTTTTCAGTAAAGTGGAGGGTTCCTGTCTGCACAAAAGGGATGGAGTGCATGCCCTGGTGGAATTTACCAGATAGCTCAACACTGAACGTATGTTATCAATGCAATGGTATTATGATGGAGCACAAAAAAGGCTGGGATTAAGGAATTGGACAATACATAAACTTTTGAGTGATTTTTTTTTTACTTTGTTTAAAATGTTTGAGAAGCACTCCCAAAATTGTGAAGAATAGAGCCTCATGGTGATGCAGCAGGACTGATGATCAGCAGTGAGCTAGGGGGGTCTGGTGGTGAGGCAGATCTGTATGTTGGCATTCCCCTGTCTGTGTTCATGAGACCCATAACCATCTGTACAATGCTCATGACCTGCTTTTTTGGATGTCTCCAGGAGACTTGGTTCCATTACTTATGTCCAGGATGTGTCCAGGAGACTTCATTCTGTGACTAATTGACAGCCATGGTGTCCTTTGTGCCATCTTTGGTTTCTTGGGAGGCAGTTTGCAGCTGGTTTTAGGTTAAAGCCCTACTCTGAGCTGCTGTAAAATGTACCCGTGCATTAAATGCTTGTTTAGTCTAGGGCAGTGGTCTCCAAACTGCAGCCCATTGCTTGCCTTTATCTAGCCCTTGGGGCATAATTACCACCACTTTCACCAACAATGGGGCACTGTTCCTTCCACTGACACCAACAATGGGGCATAATTCCTTCCAATGACAACAAAAATGGGGCACGATTCCTCCCAATGACACCAACAATTTTTTCCCATATTACCAAAGAGCGGATATTGTTTACTCACCACTGGGCACAGTCCGGTCCCCCTGAAGGTCAGTAAACTGGCCCTTTCTTTGGAAAGTTTGGAGGCCCCTGGTCTAGGTGGATCAGAAATTGGAAGGAATACTTGCCTTATTTCTTGCTCCCACTGGTTTCCTTCCCTTTGTAAAACTGCCCCCCCCCCCCCCCCCCACACACACACTTCCTTAAGCCGCTCATCTTGGCTGCTCAACCAGTCTCAGCTCTCTGGTGTCATAAGGTACATTTTAATGACTACCTGTAGCTGCCATATGAATGTTTTGCACCATTATGAGGCTTTGTAAACATTTTTGTGACATCTGCCCCTAGCTTTATGGTTACAAAACGCAGGTAAAAAAAATGTTTATTCTGGTTTAGTAATTCTCCCTAAAGGGAGAAACCGCAAACAGGCTCTCAGTTTTAATTCTGTAACTGGTACCTGACTGCTAAAAGGTATCTCCATCCTGTTAAACAGTAGGGCGATATGAATTGTAAGCATTTACTAATGTTTTTTAATCATTTGATTTTTTTTTAGCCATTAATGGCATCACGCTGTGTTCAAAGGAGGAATATGAGAGAATTTCCACGGAAGAAAGGGATCACGTATGTATAAATATTGATTGTGAAGATGAAGATGATTATAACTCTGACAAGCTTATTTAATAAACTCTACAAGGGCCACTAAGCACTAAGCCCTCATTCACATTGGAGTGATTTGACAGGTCAAATCGTATGACAAGTTGCAGCCTATTGCCAGCAATGGCACCGTTCAAATCGGTGCGACGGCGGCTTTGCGGCACCGCCTCACCGATTTGCAAATGTAGTTCCTGCACTACTTTTGCCGATGTCGGGTGTGACTTCAATAGACATCTGTGCATGAAGCCACACCCAAAGTCACACTGAAATGAGGCTTTGCAACCTTGTGATTTCAGATACTCGCATGAATTTAAAGCCCCATTCAATGTGAATGAGGGCTAAAAGAAAAGTACAGTATCCATAACAGCTAATCAGAACCATCTTGTCCTAGTTTATCTTCAGTAAATTTAAATTGGTAGTTATACATGTTGCACATAGTCCTTAGCTCCTTCCACTATTTATTGAATTAGCCTGTAAGTATCATATATTAAGTTGATATATGCCACAAGAGCAAATATAAATTGTATAAGCTATGCTAGTTTGTATATACAACCTAAAATCCAAAGTAAAGTTGCTCAATCATGTTAAGTAGCAGACAGTAACAAGCATTTCAGAGAAACAAAAATTCCAGATATGAAAATTTGCACATTAATAATTATACTTTAGTTAGGGAACGCCTTATATTCCAGCCAGGATACAGTTGTGTTATGTTTGTTACTTACAGCGAAGATACCCACAGGCACCAGATGATCTGGCGGATAATGATCAGATTGGGAAACAATTATGACTTTGGGTTACCTCCAATTTTTGCAAACTCAGTTCAGCAAAAACATTCTTAGAATTGATTGCTTAGGTCTGGTTCACACCCATGCATTTTTTTGTGCATTTTCAGTTTTGTAGAAACACACTAGAGTCCATTTAACATGATTTCCTATGGATGTAGTTCACATCTGTGCATCTTATGGAAAAGGCCAGGGACTTTTTTTATGGTTTTTGGTTCCATAGTCTTCAATGTATCAAAAATGTGTATTGAAAAATGCAAAATTCACCTGGAATATGCAAACTGCAACCTGTATAGGTGTGAATCAGGCCTTATGCCTTGTACACACGATTGGAATTTCCGATAGAAAAAGTCAGACGGAATTTTTTCATAGGATATTCCGACCGTGTGTGTGCCCCGTCTGAGTTTTTCCATGTTCTCTTTTTTTCCGATATAGAAATACATTTCTATGGGAAATTCCGTTTGTCTGTATGAAACTCCGACGGAGAAAAAAACATGCATGCTCAGAATCAAGTTGACGCATGCTCGGAAGCATTGAACTTAATTTTTCTCCGCTCTTAGTGTTGTACATCACCGCGTTTTGGACGATCGGAATTTGGTGCGACAGTGTGTATGCAAGACAGCTTGAACCGAATTTTGTCAGAAAACTCCGTCGGGGTTTATCCAGACGGAAATTACGATCGCGTGTACGGGGGCATTAGGAAGCATTTCTTCACTGATTTCTATTGTCTTTCCCGTGTTAGGCTGGATTCACACCTATGCAGTTTTAGTGCCTTTTGCAGATTTGCACTATAGTCCATTTAACATGGTTTCCTATGAAACACGTTCTGTAGTGCAAATCTGCAAAATGCAAAAAACACAAAAAATGCATAGGTGTGAATCCAGCCTTATACTGGAAGGCCTGGATTCACGTACCCGGGCGTATCTTATTTATGCTACGCCGCCGCAACTTAGAGAGGCAAGTGCTGTATTCACAAAGCACTTGCTCCCTAAGTTACTGCAGCGTAGCGTTAATGGGCCGGCGTAAGGCCGCCTAATTCAACGTAGCAAGGCAGTGGGCGTGTTTTATTATAATGATCCGTGACCCCATGCAAATTATGGGCCGAGCGAACGGTGCATGCGCCGTCCGTGGACGTATGCCAGTGCGCATGCTCAGAATCACGTCGGATAGAATGCCTAAGTGACGTTGACGCGCAATGCCTACGACGTGTGAACGTAACCTATGCCCAGCCCTATTCACGTACTGCGTAAACGACGTAAAATTTGACGGCGTCGTTCCCTGGCCCATACCTTTGCATTAGCTGTGCCTCATATAGCAGGGGTAACTTTACGGCGGACGTAAGCCTTACGCAAAGCGCGTATATGAAGCGCATCTACAGTCGTGAATCGGCGAGTATTGGCAAGTAAGATATTCCAAATAAGCCTTTATGAACCTAATCATTCTCTCCAAATTTTCTTTTGTCACACAGTACATATCCTGTTTTCATGAGACGGTATTAATATAATAATATTCATAAGGGGTACAGTTTCAAATAGATATAGGCAAATTATTATTACTGTTGAACAATGGTGGGTCCGAATTAGATGTTCTAGAATTTTGTCAATTATAAGTCTAAACATTTTAACTTTTGCAAATGGTATTTTCAAACCTCTGTTTTAATGTTGGCTTTCTTTAGATTTACTCTATTAAGCCTCGGGAGGAGCGTACACGTCTTGCTCTGATCATTTGTAATGACAAGTTTCATGATCTTAAAGAACGAAAAGGAGCAGAGTGTGATGTGGATGGGATGGAGAAACTTTTGGTTGACCTCGGATACAAAGTTGTAAAAAAAAACAACCTGACCGTGCAGGTAATTTACTATACAGTTTTTCATTTTAGGCCTTTGGCAATTTTTTTGGTGTGCGTTAATCCATATTCACATTTTGCATTGTTTCTATGGCAAGTAAATTTCATTTCCTAAATGCACTTTTTAGATAGGGATATGTATGATTTTTTAACTGAAAAGGTCTGGATCAAGTATATGCCTTAATGTAATGGTTACCCCCCTAAAGGGACTCCAGTCTTATTCACACTGCTCACTTTGAACACACTGCCATCAGCGAGTCAACGTATCTTCTGGCGTAGGTCCTGGGGAGATATTCATGCCATCTTAACTTTCTGCTCTCTGAACGTAAAAGCATACTGTGTACCACCCACAGTGGGGTACTTTGCCCTAAAGCTAAAGTTACACTTTACAGGCAGCCTGTTAGGACAGCTGTTACATGGCACAACTGAGCTGTTGGATTGCACAAATCAAGTTTTTGAGGCCATCATTGCTTGAAATCCTGGATTGTTGCTAGCTCCAGAGCAGAACACACCTGTGCAACATTGTGCATAGTAATATGTCTGCCTTGAAATTGGCACAACTGATGGGTAATGGCTGCCTGTAATCAATCATTGACACTCAGAGCAGATCAGTTTTACACCTTTTGTTGCTGTATACAACATTATTTTCACTAAAAATTACAATTTGGATTTTGTACTAGAAAAAATTGGGTGATTGTACTGGTAGGAAATGCAAGATGCCTGTTATTCAAATATAAAAAATTTGGGGTACAGGCATTACACCTGTAAGGGGCCCGATGGTCCCCAGGGGCCCGGCTGGCCCCCCTCCTGTTTTTTTTATCAGTTTATTTTTTGCATTACATCTGTAAGGGGCTCAATGGTCCCCAAGGCCCCTTACAGGCCCGGCCCCCCTCCCGTTTTCTTTATTTTTTGCATTACACCTGTAAGTAGCCCGATGGTCCCCAGCCCCCCCACCTTATTATCTCACGTCAGGAGAGAAGAGACTACACTTGCCTAAAATCGGGCCACAAAATTTGTGATGGCTGCCCTGATTGCTGGTGATTGGGAAGACTGCCCCATATGTTGATGGTTAGTGTAGTTCTCCTTCACATTTATGGTCATAAGGGAAGAATGCCCTGTACATTAAAGGGCAGAAAAGTGAAAGAAGAGGCTGCATTTGTGCAATGCCACTGGCTCTGCTAAGTGGCACTGGTAATGGGAACTTTGCAGCCATGGTAGAGAAACCCTGGATGAAAAAGGCTGCTCTCAATAATTAATTGCTCATTTTACAATGACACAACCTGGGCACCTCTAGGATTAATACTAAACAAATTAAATCTGGTGCTTTTTTAAAAGAAAATATTATAGGAATCAGTTATTATAGGTTCAGTAGGATCCAATAAGCTGCACACTGCATCCAATTTAATCATAATCTTCAAAACGCTATATACAGCAAGCGTAAGCATTGTGGGAGCAAAGAAACACAGTCAACGTGTTAGTCATGAATAAGCACTAAAGAACAATAAAAAATATCGTGCTAAAGGATATGAATAGCTAAAATTGAAAATAAATATGTGTAAAATAATGTTAACTTAATAACCCAAGCAGCAATCTTTAGCTACACGTGGTAGTCATGTAAATATTAGTAGAAAACATTGGAGAAATAAATTGTGCTAGTCATACCATGTGGTGAACAAAGTGTTAAGAAATTATTAAATAAATAAATAAAATTAAATATAAGAAATATATTAAACTCTAGGGAAAGAAGGTAAGGAAAACCTTCTAGTGAGACAACCAAAATAAATTGAATTTATGACTGTGTGAAAAAAATATTAATAATAATAATAATAATAAATAAATAAAATCCATTCAGTCCAAAAAGATCTGTGACTTCTTAAACATAATGGGCCAGATTCAGAGAGCCGTAACTCCTGTCTAACTGGTGTTAGACTGGAGTACTTTCGACTTCCGGGCGTTTTTTAGCTAGTCGAAATCCTCAAACCATGAAAAGACACCTGCGGGCTTCAATTCGACTGGATTACGTGTTAGTACGCCTTCAGATCTACGCTGCAAGAAAATTGCGGCCACTGGGCGGACTTCCTGTTTTTCGCCGTCAGGGTATGCTAATGAGCTTTTGCCTAGAAATCCAAGAAATTTCGCACTTCAAACGCAATCTCTTACGGCACCTTTAGTCATCTTTTTTTTGCGTATCACTATACCAGCCTTTTACCTCCTCTAATATTAGACAGCCCATGTTAAGTATGGCCGTCGTTCCCGCGTCGAATATCAACGTCTTCCGACGTCTTTTATTATTTTTAAACGTAAGTCGTCCGGGAATAGGAATGTTCGTAAACGCCGCTACTCAAACAACGAATGACGTCACGACGTGATTTCGCGCAATGCACGGCGGGAAATTCCTGAACAGAGCATGCGCAGTTCGATCGCCGCGGGGACGCGCTTAATTTAAATGCTTCACGCCCCCTAATCACGTATTTCGATTGCGCGGCGAGAAATAGACTACGACACCGTAGCGTACGCGCAAAAAACTATCTGAATTCGGCGTAGAGCCTGGTGAAATACGGCAGCGTAGCGTATTTCGATTACGCAGCGAAATATTACGTCTATGTGAATCTGGCCCATAGTCCCCATCAAAGTATCAACTCCATGGATGTATGTTGAAGGTGGAAAAAGCCAAGATGAAAGGGATTCCACCACCAGTCAGGTTTGGATAGAATAGAAAAGATCCACCAGGAGAGAGGTAGGTAATAAACTCTTACCAGATTCCCAGCTAGTAAAGCATATAGATCCACTCGATCCCAGAAGGGAGGGGGGGGGAACTGCAGCACTCCTCTGCATTCAGCTAGTCCTCGTTTTGATAGGTGTGGATCCCGAACTCCTTTCCAGGTCCTAAGCTGGTTGCACAGCTCCAAAGGATCCAGTTGGAGACCCAGAAAAAAAGGGGGGACTCAAATAGTGAAGTACCGTAATAATCCGTGTTTTATTAAAATTGTAAGAGTATACACTAGATGCACTTCATAAGTCCAAAATACAAAGGCATTACATCCAGTCAAAGTAAAACAAAATATAACAAACAAAACGAACGTGCGCCCGTGCTTACGGGGTCACTTCTGGACACGGTGACGTCAGTGCGGACGTCAGTGCGGAGCCAAGCACTGACGTCACCACAAACAAAACGAACGTGCGCCCGTGCTTACGGGGTCACTTCTGGACGCGGTGACGTCAGTGCGGACGTCAGTGCGAACGTCAGTGCGGAGCCACGCACTGACGTCACCACGTCCAGAAGTGACCCCGTAAGCACGGGCGCACGTTCGTTTTGTTTGCTATATTTTGTTTTACTTTGACTGGATGTAATGCCTTTGTATTTTGGACTTATGAAGTGCATCTAGTGTATACTCTTACAATTTTAATAAAACCCGGATTATTACGGTACTTCACTATTTGAGTCCCCCCTTTTTTTCTGGGTCTCCAACTGGATCCTTTGGAGCTGTGCTACCAGCTTAGGACCTGGAAAGGAGTTCGGGATCCACACCTATCAAAACGAGGACCAGCTGAATGCAGAGGAGTGCTGCAGCCCCCCCCCCCCTCCCTTCTGGGATCGAGTGGATCTAAATGCTTTACTATCTGGGAAACTGGTAAGAGTTTATTACCTACCCCTCTCCTGGTGGATCTTTTCTATTCTATCCAAACCTGACTGGTGGTGGAATCCCTTTTATCTTGGCTTTTTCCCCCTTCAACATACATCCATGGAGTTGATACTTTGATGGGGACATTATGTTTAAGAAGTCACAGATCTTTTTGGACTGAATGGATTTTATTTATTTATTATTATTATTATTATTATTATTATTAATATTTTTTTCACACAGTCATAAATTCAATTTATTTTGGTTGTCTCACTAGAAGGTTTTCCTTACCTTCTTTCCCTAGAGTTTAATATATTTCTTATATTTAATTTTATTTATTTATTTAATAATTTCTTAACACTTTGTTCACCACATGGTATGACTAGCGCAATGAATAAGCACTAGCAGCGCAAAACATGCTGGCTGTGTTTCCTTTATTTATTCTGATGTCTACGTTTGCTGTATATGGTGTTTTGAAGATAATGATAAAAATAGATGCAGTTTTCAAGTGTGCTACCGTTTGGATCCTATTGCACTTGTTCCATATGGCTGGTAGAACAGTGCTGGCACCTGAATACACAGGAGGTGAAAGGGACTGTGTGGCAGACCCACCTGGAGCAGCATACATATTTTATCTATAAAATTAAAGGGGTTGTAAAGGTAAAAAATGTTTTCCCTAAATAGCTCCCTTTACCTCAGTGCAGTCCTCCTTCACTTACCTCATCCTACGATTTTTCTTTTAAATGTCCTTATTTCTTCTTAGAAATCCTCACTTTCTGTTCTTCTGTCTGTAACTAAACACAGTAATGCAAGGCTTTCTCCCTGGTGCGGGGCGAGCAGGAGTGCTAACAAACGGCTCCTTTCTCTATCTGCAAAGTAGAGAGCATCCTGACAGCTCGGAAGCTATGTAGGGAATTTTTTTTTTCCTTTACAACCCCTTTAACTGTTAATTTTAATTTTCACATAAAAAATTCAGATTACAGTGCAGTGATAATCACTTTTTAAAACTGATGATCAGGCAACATGACTTTTTTTTAGCAATAGCACAAAAACAAGAACAAGTAAAAAAAAAAATGATAATAATAATAATAACATTTTATTACCACACCAAATGCAATTTTAGGTGTTTTTTTTTTTCTCTAAAAGTTTTATGTTTGGCTTTCATTTCCTTTAGTTTTTCTACATGAAACCCTGTGAGATCAAAGATGTTTTTTTTTTCCCCTTAACATTTTCTTAACTATTTCTATATGACATTCTTCCAGGAGATGCGGGACACAATGAAAGATTTTGCTGCTGAGGAGAAACATCTGACTTCAGATAGCACCTTCCTAGTATTTATGTCTCATGGTCAAAGAGATGTAATTTGTGGGACTGACAGCCAACACTCTAAAGTGAAGGCAATAAATGCACTACATGTCGATGAGATCTTCTCTACATTCAACAATAAGAACTGCCGTGTACTACGAGATAAACCAAAAATTATCCTTATTCAGGCCTGTCGTGGAAGTAAGTAAAATTGCTGCTTTAGCAGTAATCCTTAAACAGATCAGGGTAGGTATGTTAAAAAATGGTAGATCAGTGTCTCAATACTTTGCTTTGCAGTTTAAAGATATTAATCCCAAAGTGATTTTACAACTGTGCTTTGTTTCTTCACATACATAACGCATGCATCTGCACTTTAAATGTGCAGCCTAAAGCCTGCAAATAAATAAGCTGTTCCCAACAACAATGAATGAACAATAAGGGCGTCACACATATACACTCTGTGGCTGAAAATTTGTGGACACCTGATGCTTGACAAAAGAGGAGACCCCTCCGAAACACTTTACCCAGCAACCACCTACTACCCAGAAAAGTTTCTCTGCTCCAGACCCGAAGGCACCACAGCTTTGCACTGCATCTGATAGATCGGCAAGACTTGATTTGTTATGTTTTTCCAAGTTCCAAAAAAGATCCAGCTCCAGCATGGGCCTCTTTTCTCCTATTTGATCATGAGCATTCATTTACAGTTCAAGCCCCCCCCCCCCCCCCCAACACACACACCTTTTGTGGCACTTCTGGGGTGGCTTTTCCAAGATTTTACAGTGTTTGTGCAGTAAGTGAGCCTATTCAGTCAAAAGAGTATTTGTAAGATCAGGTAGTGATGTTGGAAGCCCTTGGTCACAATCTGTATTTTTTACCTTTTGAAAAAGTTTTTATTGAACAATTTACATTCTGAACATAGTACTGCAAGTTACAAGGCAATACTGGAGAAATGCACAAAACAACAAAATGTGGCTCATACACATATAGGGCCAGATTCTCAGCAGAGTTATGTCGGCGTATCTCGAGATACGTTGCGTAACTTCTAAGAAGCGGCGGCGTATCTATTTTCTGTATTCCGAAAACAAGATACGCCAGAATTTTGCTTAGATACGAGCGGCGTAAGTCTCTTACGCCGTCGTATCTAAGTTGCATATTTACCCTGGCCGCTAGGTGGAGCTTCTGTCGTTTAGCCGCGTTGAATATGCAAATTATTGTTTATTGTTTGTTTCTTATACAAGGCGCATAGTTCACAAAACATGTTTGCATCAATGCGCCTGCTTCCCGTCCAATCACGTTACCAAAAACATGCCAAGAGAACAAACTTTGAAAACAACATAAAATCGAGTGGCGGTTACAATAAATATATAGACATTCTAAAACTCGGTACTGCATGTACGCATAATAAAAACGTTAAAAACTGCATAAAAACAACAAAATAGGAAGGGGGGGGGGAGGAAGGAAAGGGAGAAAAGGGAAGGGGAAAAGGTAGAGAAAGAGATATCTCACCCCAAACCACTAAAGGCCCTAGTAAACAACAGGGTCTTCAGATCTTTTCTGAATACCTGGTACTTCTCCTGTTGTTGCAGGTGGCATGGAAGCAGATTCCATAACTGGGCAGCTTGAACTGAGAAAGCTCTGCCCCCCCATTTTTTCAGCCTATAAGGCCGAACCACCAATCTAGTTTGTGACGTGGCCCGTAAGGTTCTCGTCACAAACTGTCGCCGCAATTTCTTGCGGATATAACATGGGCCTAGATTATTAAAGGCTTTGTAAGCAATACAAAGAACCTTAAATTCTGATCTCTCCCGTATTGGGAGCCAATGGAGGCTCTTCAGGTGGGTGGAGGTGGACGTCCGCCCTGGTAGCCTGAGTGCCAGCCGAACTGCCTGATTTTGGATTTTCTGCAAGCGTCTAATCTGGGTCTGAGGCAAGCCCATGAAGAGAGCATTGCAGTAATCCAAATGGGGTAAGACTAGTGCTCTAACTACAGCAATTCTGGCAGAGCTTGACAGAAAGGGTACAACCTTGTACAACAGCCTCATCCTGAGGAAACATACCTGGGTAATACTGCCGATGTGTGCATCCAGGGACAGACTGGAGTCCAACAGAACGCCTAGGGTCCTCACCTTTTCGGCAGTTACAGGGAATCTCCCCTCCTCGTCCAGCCAAGGCAATACCCAGTGTAAGTTCTGGACCGATCCCGTCCGGAGTACCTCGGTCTTTGCTTGGTTCAATTGGAGACAATTGTCGGCCATCCACTGTTTGATGGCCCCAAGAGTCTCCAGAAGATCCGCCTCGGCCCTTGGCCCTCCGGCATCAATCCTGGTATACAACTGGGTATCGTCAGCATACGACTGACATCTCATCCCACGGTCCTTTATCATATCCAGCAGAGGGCGCATTTAGATATTAAAGAGGAGGGGAGATAAGGGGGAACCCTGGGGTACCCCACAACCAAGGCGTACTGGGCCAGAATAGAATGGGCCCAGTCGTACCTTGAATTCTCTACCCTTTAGGAAGGCTATGAACCAACCTAAAGCCTCTGGACTAACATGCGCCACCTCAACTAGTCTATGCAATAGGATCTCGTGGTCGATGGTGTCAAATGCTGCCGAAAGATCTAATAAGACGAGAACGGAGGTCTGCCCTGCATCTGCCTCAAACAGTAGGTCACCCATGATCTCCACTACTGCGGTTTCCGTACCATGACTGGGACGGAACCCTGACTGCTGCTCCGCCAGCAACCCATGCTGTTCCATAAAACATTGCAGCTGTTGACAGACTATTCCCTCTGACAGCTTTGCCAGAAAGGCTATTCCTGAGATGGGTCTTCTTTCCTCCTTTTTTCTTGGATCAGAATTAAGTTTCTTTAGTATTGGAGTAACTATAGCCTTTTTGAAATGCTACGGGTATTCACCCTTATCAAAACAACTATTGATTAGCTGGGCCACAAAACCCTTTATTTCTTCAGCTATCAACTTCATCACGAGACCCAGACATGGGTCTGATGGGGGAGCACTATCTTTAGCAGTGACAATGCAATGTCCTACTGCTTCTACGGTTACTGGTGAAAAATAAAACATAGGAACACTGCCTATAGAGGTTGGACTATTGTCCAGGCAGTCGTTTCTCCTATCTTGAATAATGTCGGGTATTAAAAGATTATTTTTTTTAGTTTCAACAATATGGTTGGCCAGGCCATCATGTATTTTTTGAGCTTTCTCCATAAAAAACTCCGCCAGAGTCTGAGCATACTCTGGTGCAGCTATTTCTTGGGTTTTAATTGCTTCAGGTTGGAGAAACTCTGTCACTATTCTAAATAGTTCTCTAGTGTTGTTCTGTGCACCCCAAATACGGCTCTCTAGATAAGCTTTTTTAGCTCTAAATATAGAGGCCTTATATCCCCGACGCCATGTCTTCCAATTTTGGAACTCAAATGGCATGTGGCTCTTTCTCCAACGCCTCTCAAGGGCACGCCCTTGAATTTTAAGTTTTTTTAAAGCCGAGGTATACCATTTTGAGTTCCCCAGGTCTTTTCTATTACATGGGCGTTTTTTAATTATGGGGCAGAGTTCATCTAATACTTTAATCATGCATGCATGGAAAAAACCATACATGCTTTCCACATCTGGGGGAAAGGGTTGATTGAGTTCTAAAGATATTTTAGTTTTAAACTCATCTATTGGAAAATTTGTAAAATTTCTAAATTCTATAAGTGGTAATGGGGTGGTTTTATGTTTAACCTCTTCTTTACCATAAATGGTAAAGTGCAGAGAACAATGGTCCGTCCAACCATGTTCTATAATCGAGAAACTATCAACAATAGTGTCTCTAAAAAAAATAGCATCTAAACTATGGCCTTTTAAGTGTGTAGGCCCTTTACTCAGTTGGGAGAAACCTGCCGTTAAGAGTGTGTCTAGCACATTCTTGATCTCCATGAGGTCAGGTTTCTCAAACCATATGTTAAAATCACCTAAAACCATACATGGAACCGAGTGACACATTTTATTAATTAAAATATCTTTAAAAGTCTCCAGGGCCTTTCCCTTATTAATTGGAGAAATGTAAAATACATAAAACATTAAAAATGTATCTGTATCCCATTCAAGGTGAACTCGTATGAATTCACAGCCCTTGTCACTAATTTCTTCTAATTTTACTATCCTTAAATCTTTTTTAAAAATTACTGCCGTCCCTCCACCCTTTCCTTTACCCCTGTCTTCCCTGACAATGCCATAACCCACTGGAATAGCCTGTTCTAAAGCCGTGTAGTTACTTACTGACAGCCAGGTTTCCGTTACAAATAATAAGTCTAGATTATATTCTTCTATAAAATCAAAGACTTCTATTGTGTGAGCAGGCAAGGAGCGCACATTCAGTAGTGCACACCTGGCTGACCAGCCTAGTTTTAAATTATTATTTTTCCTACCTTTCAACCCTCTATATTTCTCTAAACCTAGCCTCGCAATATTGCTCCTTACTTCCTCTGTAATAGAGCCTTTTTTATTATTCATGTCCCATAACTGATTTCTAGTCAACATTTTGGTAGAGAAAGGAATAAGAGAAAAAAAAATTGATTCTTCTCATTTATTCATTTAAATGTAATAATATAACTAAATAGTGTGAATTAAATCCTACTGGAATGCCTTAAGGATAATGGCTAGAGTAACTGAGTCTTTAGCATAAGTGTTGAAAAGTAGCTTACTAGACTGCCCGTATGGCAATATTTCTTGAAGTGAAAAGTCTTTTCATCTCACAGCAGTAAAGCAAATAAACTAGATACGCCGATTCCGGAACGTAATTGTGCCCGGTCGTCGTTTTTTACGTCGTTTATGTAAGCGTAACTTTGCGTACGCAATGTTAGGTATGGACGTAGTTTTTTACATCGTTTGCGCAAGTCATTTGCATAAGTGACATTAACGTCGAAAGCATTGACTATTTGCGACATGATTTTGCGCGTGTGCACTGGGATACGTCCACGTACAGCGCATGCGCAGATCAAAAAAAGCATCAAAAACGTGGGGTCTCAACACATTTACATAAAACACGCCCACCTCTTCCACATTTGAATTACCTGGGCTTACGCCGGGCCATTTCCGCTACGCCGCCGTAACTTAGGACGCAAGTGCTTTAAGAATACGGCACTTGCGTCCAAAGTTGCAGCGGCGTAGCGTAAATAGGATAAGCTATGCCCTGCTGCCATTTATGCTTAATTACGAGAATCTGGCCCCTTATGTCTAAACTATTCATGGGATTTCACCCTAGGAGGATTTATAGTTTTACGGACCAGTATTGCATGTGTCTGCGGACCTCTGCAGGTTACAATTTAAGGAGGATCAAAGCAGGGGAAGGCAAAAGGGCGTCCCAGGGGCAAGAAGCAATAGGGCATACGCCGCGGGCAGCTAGGGAAAGACAAGAAGGCAACAAATCAGGATTTGATCCATTTGCAGATTCCCGAGACGGTGTATAAAATGCGGGTGATGGTGACGGACGATCAATAGTGCCGGTGAACATGCTCGGTCAAATCACTCCGCCGCCCTTTTGGAGGACTCTGGGCATTCCAACCAGGTAAGGACTTCCTCAGGATCCTCAAAGAAGAACACTCGGCCATCACGTTAGACTCTAAGACGAGCTGGAAATAGCATAGAGTATTTAAGATGTTGTATCCGGAGTCTCCTCTTTGCCTCCATGAAGCCCTGGCGGTGGCGCTGCACCTCGACTGAAAAGTCGGGGAAGATAGCAATCTTGGCGTTTCCAAGGTGGGTGTTACTCTTTTCCCCAGCCATGCGCAGTTCAAAAATTTCGCTATGAACGTGCGGGGGGGAGCCCCCTGGGGAGGAGATCTGGCAGGCATACACTGGGCCCTCTCCACCGCCAGGGTGGGGGAGAAGGTCTTGCAGCCATAGGTGTCAACAAGGAGTTGCTCCAAGAAGGTGGTAGGATGTTGACACTCTGCTTCCTCGGGGAGCCCAATGAAACGAGCCTATTCTCCATATCATCTTGTTTGCTCAGAATCTGTTTGATTTGGAGCTGCATTCGATCCGAGTTGACCTGGAGCGGCACACAATTTGTATTTTTAATACATCCCAAAGAGGTTCAATTGGGTTGAGGTCAGAACTCCTTCACATTAAACTAATTAAGGCATATCTTCATGGACCTATCTTTGTGCACAGGGGCACAGCTGATCTGGAAAAAAAAGAGCATGAACACAATTGTCTAATTTGGGGTGGTGTCCACATACTTTTGGCCATATAGTGTTGGTCAGATGTCCTCAAATTTCTGGCTTTATAATGTATCCCTTCATTTTCATTTCATTCCATTCAAGTCAGAGGATAATGCAATTCTTAATGGGTTCTGAACAAATATATTAAAGTGTATCGTGAGCATATTTCCTCAGTAAGGGGCTTTTTTTTCTCAGAAAGTAGATGCAGGAACTCCCAGCTTCTGAGTTGCCCTTTGTCTCTGCCCCTTCCCACTGCTAAACAATAAAGAAATGAATGTGAATTTACCAAACTTTTACTGCGGGTGAATGACCCTAAGACCCTATCTTTTTTTAATCTTCATCAGTGCAATTGGTCAGATAACTAAAATATGGAGTTATTGTACATTAGGAAGTGGCTTATTTTCTTTTCTTTTTTTTTTTTTCATCTCAGGTGAATCTGGTCGGGAGTTGGTATCGGACAGTACTTGTGCCCCCCCTAGTTATGTTGAAGAAAATTTGGAAGATGATGCCATGCAGATGCTTCAGAAGGAAGCCGACTTTATCTGCTTTTGTTCTACTACACCAGGTACCCAGTCTTCTTAACCACTTCCTTACTGGGCATGTATACCCCCTTCCTGACCAGGTGAAATTTCAGCTTGTGGCACTGCGTCACTTTAACTGACAATTGCGCGGTCGTGCGATGTGGCTCCCAAACAAAATTGACGTCCTTTTTTCCCCACAAATAGAGCTTCCTTTTGGTGGTATTTGATCGCCTCTGCGGTTTTTATTTTTTGCGCCATAAACAAAAATAGAGCGACAATTTTGAAAAAAAAACCAATATTTTTTACTTGTTGCTGTAATAAATAGCCCAATTTAAAAAAAAAAATAAATTTCCTCAGTTTAGGCGATACGTATTCTTCTACGTATTTTTGGTAAAAAAAAAAAAAAAATCTCAATAAGCGTCTGGTTTGCGCAAAAGTTATTGTGCTTACAAAATAGGGGACTGAATTATTATTATTTTTTTTTTACTACTAATGGCGGCGATCAGCGTTTTTTTCGTGACTGCGCCATTATGGTGGAGACATCGGACACTTTTGACACATTTTTGGCGCCATTCACATTTATACAGCGATCAGTGCTATAAATATGCACTAATTACTGTATAAATGTGACTGGCATTGAAGGGGTTAACACTAGGGGGTGAGGAAGGGGTTAAATGTGTACCCTGAATTGTGTTCTAACTGTGTGTGGAGGGGGGTGACTGGGGGAGGTGACCGATCTATGTCCCTATGTACAAGGGACACAGATCGGTCTCCTCTCTCCCCTGACAGGACATGGATCTCTGTGTTTACACACACAGATCCACGTCTTGTCCCTGTAGCCGCCGATCCCGAGTGCCTGGCGGACATCGCGACCGCCAGGCACGCGCATCGGCATCTCAGGTGGCCTGGCGGAGCGCAGGACGTAAAAACACGGCCAGTTAGAGAAGTAGAACCACCCTGTGGCCGTACAAAGTCGTACGGCCGTCGGGTAGTGGTAAAAGCTGAACTCTGGAAATATTTTAAAAAACTATTCTTGCAGTGGGGCGCATCAAACAAGTTAAATGTTCATTTTCCTAGGGTACCTAGCAGTGTTGCTTACCTTACCCCTGGCCCCCCCACTTCCTCCTGGCAACCTGTACTCACTTGTTCTCTCTAATGCTCAGAAATATTTAAGTTCCTGTAGAATATGTTATCAGAAGGTGTAAAAAATCCCCAATGGAGGCTACATGTAACAAGAAATTAACAGATATAGAAGATTATTACTTAAAGTGGATTTGTAGGACTAGAAACATGAGCGGTTCTGGGGAGGCAGGTTCTGGAGACACCAAATCATTATCTTGGGGAGTAGTTAGCCAACGATGCGCAAAAATTAGTTACCTGGCAAAGAAGTATTTATAAAAACTAGGCGCCACCAAACGGCTGCTGTAGAATTGACATTGTGAGACAGGAAGTACCACCGTACCACAAAAAAGAAGAGAGGAAACTATCTATTTGGGTATCCACACTGGAGAGTTTCTGAAAACATTTAAAAACAAGGGCAGTATTTTCATCTTTATCAATTTTATTTTCCCAATTAAGGAGAGCAGGAGATTTTTCAAGGCAGTTAATCTGTGTTTTAGATGGGTAAGGAGTGGGGAAAATTAATATAGTAATTCGCTGAATTTGTCACGACTAGGCCTAGATTGTTGATCTTAGAAACCAATGAAGAGGGACAGCTGGGTCTGCAGGCCCTAAAGCAGAATGGGAATATAGTGGGAGAATTTTAGACTTTGTCCAATTTACTGTTAAAACAGACACCACAGAGACTTTACTATGAACTGATTATTATGAGGACAAACCTTAATAACCCATTCACACAGTAGCAAATCAGACAGGGCGTGCACTATATAGATGTTAGTGGACCTGAAAAAAGATTGTACAATCAGATTGTATAGCACAAGTATGTAGTGCAAGGATTTATTAGGTCATCTAGGTAGGCTCTCATATGACAGTTATTGCAGACCTCACTACAGATTCACACTATTGCGAATTAGATGGAAAGGAAAATTAATGAAAATTATGGTAAGTATTTGGTAGAAAATTTTCAGTTTTCCTGACAGACTCTATGGGAAATAACTAGCCAAATCACATGAATGGGTATGCTGGTCAAACAAAACTTTAATTTTCCACGTCAACCGACAGGATTCCTTTTTTTTTTTTTTCACAAGAAAAACCGACAGGATTCTTAGACCAAAGTTTACAGAAGATAAGGATGCAGGTTCTATGCAATAATGCGACATGAAAGTAATAATGGAGATCCACGAGTCCGCCCTGCAGATGACATCTGTAGCCACGTGTCGGGCCGCTACCCAGGAAGTCGCCATGCCCCTGGTTTAATGTGCCACCTCCGGAGGAGCCAAGCCCTTAACCTTAAAAGACTGCTGGATGGTTTGGATGATACAGGCCGCAATCGTTCTTTCCCCTTGTTACTGCTGGAGTGTAGGATAAATAGATGATCCAAGCGTCTAAAGGAGGAAGTAGCTATTCCTTCAGTTTTTCCCCTACATCCAGTCGATGAGCCTCCACAGCCCCTGGGGAGCCCTGAATGTAGGCAGGACAATCTCTTGATACTCATAGTATACTTACGTGACTTTAGGATTTGAACCAAGCATAGGGATGAGGACCACCTGATCTGGAAATAAAGTCAGGAATGGTTCTTTATGGCCAAAAGTCCTGATCTCAGAGACTATCTTGGCCAATGTGATGGCTACGAGGAAGGCCACTCTTGGGGAAAGATCTTTGATAGAAACCGGATTGGTTCCTGTGGTATTAAGTCCAGCAAGTGAGTCAAGAACAAGAGGGAGATCCCACTTGGGAATCTTGGCCTCCTTTAGGGCCTGAGTCTTGCTGCCCCTCTGAAGAATTGTCGGATTAGAGGGTAAATGGTCCATGACATTCCGAGGAAGGCCGACAGGGCTGAGGCTTGAACCCTGAGAGAGCTGATGTACAGAGCCAGATATGGACCAGATTGTAAGAATTCTAGGATGTCTTGTATTCCTGTATCTCTGTATGATCTTCCTGTAAAGGATGAGAATTTCACAGACTTGGCCCATATTCTCCCATAGACCTTATTTGTGCTTGCCCTTCTCGAACTTACGAGAGTGGAAATTACACCTGATGCACAGCCGAGGATTTCGAGCCTCTTCCTCTCAAGAACCAGACCATCCGTCTCAATAGCACCAGGCAAGGGTGCAAGACTGCCCCCTGAGATAGAAGGTCTGGCCTGAGGGGAAGAGGCACCAGGTCTCGAAAGCTGAGCTTGGTCAGGAGGGGAAACTGTGGCCTGTTTGACCAGTATGGCGCTATTACCACCATCTTGACTGCTTCCACTCTGAGTCTCTGCAGAAATCTGAGAATGACCAGGAACGGGGGAAAGTCATATGCCCTGCTGAAGCTCCACTGATCTGTCAGGGAATCTACTCCGAAAGGCCTGGATAGGTCCAATGAGGAGGACAAAAGAGGAATGCTGTCCCTGGCTGTGAGCTCAAATTTATGGGAGCATTGGAGAGGAGACAGTGTTAATCCACAAGTAGCCTGCCATGGAGTCTGTCAGGAAAAGGTTTATTGCATTCCCTAATAAAGTGTATAAGAATATATTTAGGTTGGTTTTTCAGACATTAGAAGCCATAAGAATAGATCCTTTTGTGTCTAACGTTATATTTATGTATTTAGATACTGTTTCCTGGAGAGATACAATAAAAGGTTCCTTGTTCATCCAACGTCTGATTGAGCACATGAAAAAAGATGCCCACCGCTATTCAATAGAGGATATCTTTCGTAATGTAAGTTGTTGTATTTTTAAATAGAACTTTACAGCATTTCCCTAACCTAACAGGAAAGGATCCTGTAATACTTTTATTGTAAAAGACGTTGGGCGGGAAAGCACCCGGGTGGAGTAAGCTACACAACAAGTTTTATCAATGCTCAGCCTGGCATAATCACACAATGCTCCAAACACATCCGATTTACCAGTTTTACCAGGTGGATGTTCAGGCCTGCTGCAAGGTGCATCAAGCTGTCATCTGAGTGTTTTTTTATTTTTTGACTACCTTACTTTTTCTGTGGGCTTGTTGGCAGTTCTGTTGTCTGTTGTTGCCCACACCCTCCATTTATTGCTTGTGGACACCCCATGGTCCATGATTACAAGACCTGTGTTTTTTACTGTAAGATTAGGATAATGAAAATTATGACTTGCCTGTAAATTCCTATTCTTGGAGTACTGTACCGGACGCACGCCCCTCCCGTCTGCCTTCTGTGGCCACTCCTTATTGTTTGCATAAAAACTGGAGTTTAACAGAATGCGTGGAGTTTTATGAGCATGCTTTACATGCAGTTACTCTCAGCATCCCAGCTCAGAGATTAGTGATGACATTTTACACAAACCTGTTTTTCTCCAACCTAAGTATTTTCACAATCACTCAGTGCTTACTTTAGTCCTCCTTCCCAAGGGCCATTACCAGCATACACCAGATCCCAGTGGCAGGAATCAGCGTACTGTTATGGCTGGGATGACAGGGGTATGCAAACTGTGGCTCAGCCTGTACAAAGTAATGACTGGCTGACAAAAACCTTCGCTGTTCACATGTTTCTGCACACCAAGCTGGTTCTTGCGGTTAAGGAACGGATGACCGATCCTGGACACAGTCACATGCGTTCTTGCCGCTGGAATCCGATGTATGCAGGTGATCACCCTTGTGATGATTTACTGATTGGTGCGGGTATATGCAGAATAATAGGAAATTATCGCTCACATCCCTGAACTGGACAATTTAACTGTTCCTCTAAGTGGGACTTTGGAGGGCAATATTACTCTGGGAGTCAAAAGCGTAATAAAGTAAAACAAGGTTTATTCATATAACAATTGAAAGATAAAAAATGGTGATGTAACAAAATATACAGGCTGCATAGGGAGATATGCATATGATACAATACACTGAGGCACAGCCACTCTCCTGGATCGTACAACAGAAAAGACCCGACGTGTTTCGAGTTTAGCAATAATTGTTCTCTTCTTCAGGGGTGGGTGTTTGAACACAGGACAAAAGAGCATCTATAATTAACCACTTGCCGACCGCTGCACACCGATATACGTTGGCAGAATGGCAGCAGTAGGCAAATGGGTGTACATGTACATTCCCTTTAAGAAGGCGGGCGGGTGCGCGCCCGCCTCACTCTCCATGACCTTGCCCGCAGGGTGTCACAGAGAGGCAGAACGGGGGAATGCCTGTTTAAACAAGGCATCTCCCTGTTCTGCCTAGTGACAGGACACTGATCGTCTGCTCCCTCTCATCAGTGTCGTGTCACAGTAAGCCCAGCCCCCACACCGCTAGAATCACACCCTAGGACACACTTAACCCCTTCCTCTCTCCCTAGTAGTTAACCCCTTTACTGCCAGTGTCATTTACACAGTAATCAGTGAATTATTATAGCACTGATCGCTGTATAAATGACAATGGTCCCAAAATAGCGTCAAAAGTGTCAACGTGTCCGCCATAATGTCGTAGTCACGATAAAAATCACAGATTGCTGCCATAACTAGTAAAATAAATAAATAATAATAAAAATGCCTTAATTCTATCCCCTATTTTGTAGACGCTATAACTTTTGTGCAAACCAAACAATATACACTTATTGCATTTTTTTTAACAAAAATATGTAGAAGAATACGTATCGGCCTAAACGGAGAAAAAAAATATTTTTTATATATATTTTTGGGGGATATTTATTAAAGCAAAAAGTGAAAAATATTGCTTTATTTTTCAAAATTGTCGCTTCTTTTTTGTTTATAGCACAAAAAATAAAAAGTGTAAGGGTATGCATGTTATACCCGCAGACCTCAGGTCAATCAGTTATTCAATTAATCAAATATTACACTGACCATGTAGTAATGCGTAGACAACCAGAAATGTTGCATCTATATAAACACATAGAGGGAAGGAGGAAGTGCCACTGTCCAGAGACATCAGCAGGGCCGCATTTCCGACAAGGCCATTGAGGACAGGCCTCGGGGCGGCAGTGGGTGCAGGGGCGGCGCCGCCAAGACCACTGATGGGGAGGCAGATCGGTGCATCTTTTCTGTAACTGTCACAGCGCACCGATCTGCCTCTTTGTTCTAGCCACATGTGATCCTCCTAGGTGCATGGGGGGCCTTTGAAGTTTGCTCCCAGCAGGTTCGGGCAGTGGTAACAGGTCTCCTCACGTTGGCTCACTGGGTGGCAGGGCAGTATTGTGGTGTGTGATACAAATTTTGGGTTAAAGTTGGTTGGATAACAGGATGCAGTTTGGGGTGATGTGGCAGCATTGGGGTGAGAGGCTTAGATCATATCTCCCCTATAATGATAGGGAGTAGAGGGTGATAGGATGCTAGAGGTGGGGTACAGGAGGGATGAGGACGATAATGACAGGAGGCAGGGTGGTAGGATGCCAGAGACAGGGGGTGGAGTGGTAGGAGACCAGAGGGTGATGACAATGGGTGGAGTCGGGCTCAAGTCCTGCGGGAACGCTGGGAACGGAGTCCCTGCACTTTTTTTTACAGCAGGAACTCAGTTCCCTTTGCAGGACTAGAGCAGCCTTGAGCAGCCGGGCCACCCAAGCCAATCTTTCACTAAGCAGGGATGCCCAGCTCGAGTCACTGTCAGGGGCAGGCGAACCTTAGTAATCCTTTGCTTAAAGTTCTTTCTAAATCCCGCAATAACTCGCGGCAGACCTCCACAATGTCTCCTGAGAACAATGACAAAAGCTCCTAGGAGACATTGTGGCATCGAGGAAGTGACGGAATACCCGCACACTACCCGATGAGTCCATATACAAGAAGCGGCCAGTAACACTAAGGTACAGTGGATAAAAAATAAATAAATAAAACATGCTGTTTAGTAATTATGCATATGAGCGTATCATTTTTTTTTTTTGGTGGGGGAGTGGGTTTTGGGTGGGAGTTCCCACACTTTTTTCCCAGGGACTTGACCCCTGGGCGGAGTGGTAGGATGTCAGCAAAGGAGGATGATGATGACAGTGATGATGATGATATGGGGTGGGTGGAAGGAGCTGGCGGTGCGGGGGGGAGAAGCTGGCGGTGCAGGGGGATGAAGATGACAGGGGGGGTGAAAGGAGCTGGTGGTGCGGGGGGATAAAGATGACAGGGGGTGGGTGGAAGGAGCTGGCGGTGCAGGGGGATGAAGATGACAGGGGGTGGGTGGAAGGAGCTGGTGGTGCAGGGGGGATGAAGATGAGAGGGGGTGGGTGGAAGGAGCTGACGGTGCGGGGGGGAGGAGCTGGCGGTGCAGGGGGATGAAGATGACAGGGGGGGTGGAAGGAGCTGGTGGTGCGGGGGGATGAAGATGACAAGGGGTGGGTGGAAGGAGCTGGTGGTGCGGGGGGATGAAGATGACAGGGGGTGGGTGGAAGGAGCTGGCGGTGCAGGGGGATGAAGATGACAGGGTGGGTGGAAGGAGCTGGTGGTGCAGGGGGGATGAAGATGAAAGGGGTTGGGTGGAAGGAGCTGGCGGTGCAGGGGGGATGAAGATGACAGGGGTGGGTGGAAGGAGCTGGCGGTGCAGGGGGGATGAAGATGACAGGGGGTGGGTGGAAGGAGCTGGCAGTGCGGGGGATGTCTGCTGGTATAACATCCACCATACACTTTTATTAATTATAGAGGCTCTTTCGTCCTGTGTTCAACCACCCACCCCTGAAGAAGAGAACAATTATAGCTAAACTCGAAACGCGTTGGTTCTTTTCTGTTGTACCATCCATACATCAGGAGAGTAGTTGTGTTTCACTGTATTGTATCATATGTGTATCCCCTCTGCATCCTGTATATTTTGTTGCATCACCAATTTTTATCTCTCAATTGTTATATGAATAAAGCTTTTTTCTACTTTATTATGGTTTTAACTCCCAGAGTGATATTGCCCTCCAAAGTCCCACTTAGAGGAACACCCCATTCCCTTAGTTAATTTACCCTTGTCTTAGAAGTTCCTTTTAGTTAAATTAGAAATTTAGGAGATATATTTATTGAAATCTTCTCACACTGATTTAAGGATTACTACATATTCCACTGGGTGAGTAGTTAACCAGCCATTAATCCATTTTGAACAGTTTTATATTATATGTTATAGCAAATTAATATATTCAGAAAAGGAGATTTCTATACCTGAACTTGTTCCTTTATGTCTCCACAGGTTCAGTTGTCCTTCAAGGGCAAGGTACAGATGCCCACACAGGAGAGGAAAACACTCTTAAAGAGATTTTACCTTTTCCCTGGAATTTAGATTTCCACTTTTTTTTTTTTTTTTTGTACACTCAATATGAAAATAAAAAATCATATGTTTAATGTAATAAGTTGCACCTCCTTGATGGGCTGTTACACTGTTAGGACCGGAATATTTCATGCAAACAAATGGCCTGTGTGTGTAGTGTTGTTGGTGTGGACGGAGAGATAGCGTGATTTTGATTAAGCAGGCAGGTTATTCAGTTAGCTGCAGTGTATTTGATATATAAATATAGTCAGTCTAGTAATATATATATATATATATATATATATTTAACCACTTTCCCACCGCGCCATAAGCATTTTACTGCTACGGCGCGGCGGGGTTATCTTGGGACGACGTCCCTGGGACGTCGTCCTTCACTTTCGCGATTGCGCGTCCCCTGGGACGCGCTCCCGAAAGTGTCCGTGCTCGCCGGGTCTAGAAGACCCGGCGCATCACGGATCACGGTAAATTGCCGCTGATCGTGGCTGTTTACCACGTGAACGTGCCGTCAAATGACGGCGCGATCACTTGTAAACAAACCGGTGTCATTTGATGACGCCGGTTCCTCCCTCTCCTCGCTCTCCTCTCTGTACAGTGTGCGAGGAGAGGGGGGGGGGGAGCGGGGTGTCAGCAGCTGAGCTGTGGCTGGATCTGTGACAAATGCAGTCACAGATCCAGCCATCCCTCAAAACATCCCAGCTCTGCAATCCCCCCTCTAGGGTCTTTGCTAAAAAAGCATATATAATGTTTTGGGGTTCTATGTAATTTTCTAGCAAATAAATGATGATTTTTCCATGTAGGAGAGAAATGTCAGAATTGGTCTGGGTGTTCCAGAACGCCTGATGGCGTTCCCTGCATGTTGGGCCTCTGTGTGTGGCCACGCTGTGTAAAAGTCCCACACATGGGGTATCGCCATACTCGGGAGGAATAGCAGAATGTGTTTTGGGGTGTAATTTGTGGTATGCATATGCTGTGTGTGAGAAATAACCCGCTAATATGACAGAAACAAGTTTTTTTTTACAGAATTTTTAGTCTTTTTTCTTTTATAGCGCAAAAAATAAAAAACCCAGAGGTTATCAAATACCACCAAAAGAAAGCTCTATTTGTGTGAAAAAAAGGACAAAAATTTCAAATGGGTAGAATGTTGTATGACTGAGTAATTGTCATTCAAATTGTGATAGCACCGAAAGCTGAAAATTGGTTTGGTTAGGAAGGGGGTTTAAGTGCCCAGTGGTCAAGTGGTTAAATATATACAGTACAGACCAAAAGTTTGGACACACCTTCTCATTCCAAGAGTTTTCTTTATTTTCAGGACTATGAAAATTGTAGATTCACACTGAAGGCATCAAAACTATGAATTAACACATGTGGAATTATATACATAACAAAAAAGTGTGAAACAACTGAAAATATGTCATATTCTAGGTTTTTCAAAGTAGCCACCTTTTGCTTTGATTACTGCCTTGCACACTCTTGGCATTCTCTTGATGAGCTTCAAGAGGTAGTCACCAGAAATGGTCTTCCAACAGTCTTGAAGGAGTTCCCAGAGATGCTTGGCACTTGTTGGCCCTTTTGCCCTCTCTCTGCGGTCCAGCTCACCCCAAAACATCTCGATTGGGTTCAGTTCCGGTGACTGTGGAGGCCAGGTCATATGGCGCAGCACCCCATCACTCTCCTTCTTGGTCAAATAGCCCTCACACAGCCTGGAGATGTGTTTGGGGTCATTGTCCTGTTGAAAAATAAATGATGGTCCAACTAAACGCAAACCGGATGGAATAGCATGCCGCTGCAAGATGCTGTGGTAGCCATGCTGGTTCAGTATGCCTTCAATATTGAATAAATCCCCAACAGTGTCACCAGCAAAGCACCCCCACACCATCACCCCTCCTCCTCCATGCTTCACGGTGGGAACCAGACATGTAGAGTCCATCCGTTCACCTTTTCTGCGTCACACAAAGACACGGTGGTTGGACCCAAAGATCTAAAATTTGGACTCATCAGACCAAAGCACAGATTTCCACTGGTCTAATGTCCATTCCTTGTGTTCTTTAGCCCAAACAAGTCTATTCTGCTTGTTGCCTTTCTTTAGCAGTGGTTTCCTAGCAGATATTCTACCATGAAGGCCTGATTCACACAATCTCCTCTTAACAGTTGTTCTAGAGATGTGTCTGCTGCAAAAGGTGGCTACTTTGAAGAACCTAGAACATGACATATATTTTCAGTTGTTTCACACTTTTTTGTTATGTATATAATTCCACATGTGTTAATTCATAGTTTTGATGCCTTCAGTGTGACTCTACAATTTTCATAGTCATGAAAACAAAGAAAACTCTTGGAATGAGACGGTGTGTCCAAACTTTTGGTCTGTACTGTATATATAAATATATACTCTGCATCCAGTGTAGCCTATATCTACAGTAGGGATGAGCCAATCCCCCTCAGCTTTGGTTCGCAGCAAAACATGCAAAAAATTAGTTTCGAACACCATTAAAGTCTATAGGATACGCACATGAAAAATCAAAAGTGCTAATTTTAAAGGCTAATATGCAAGTCATTGTCATAAAAAGTGTTTGGTGATCCAGGTCCTGCCCCAGGGGACATGTATCAATGCAAAAAAAAAGTTTTAAAAACTCAATTTTTTTCGGGAGCAGTGAAACAATAAAAGTGAAATATTTCTTTAACCACTTGACTACTGTGCACCAACACCCCCTTCCTGCCCAGACAAAATTTAAGCTTCCGGCACTGCGTCGTTTTAACTGACAATTGCGCGGTCGTGCGACGTGGCTCCCAAACAAAATTGGCGTCCTTTTTTACCCACAAATAGAGCTTTCTTTTGGTGGTATTTGATCACCTCTGCGGTTTTTATTTTTTGCACTATAAACAAAAATAGAGCGTCAATTTTTAAAAAAATTCAATATTTTTAACTTTTTGCTATAATAAATAACCCCAAAAATATATAAAAAAAATATTTTTTTCCTCAGTTTAGGCCGATACGTATTCTTCTACATATTTTTGGTAAAAAAAAAAATGCAATAAGCGTTTATCGATTGGTTTGCGCAAAATTTATAGTGTTTACAAAATAGGGGATAGTTTATGGCATTTTTTTATTTTTTTTTTACTATTAATGGCGGCGATCTGCGATTTTTTTTTTTATTGGGACTACGACGTTATGGCGGACACTTCGGACACTTTTCTGACATTTTTGGGACCATTTACATTTATACAGTGAACAATGCTATAAATATGCATTACTGTATAAATGTGACTGGCAGTGAAGGGGTTAACCACTAGGGGGCGGGGAAGGGGTTAAATGTGTGTCCTATGAGTGTTCTAACTGAAGGGGGAGGTGACCGATTGTGTCCCTATGTACAAGGGACACAGCAACGGTCTCCTCTCTCCCTGACAGGGACGTGGAGCTCTGTGTTTACATACAGAGCTCCACTTCCCGCTCAGTTACTGGGCAATCGCGTGTGCCCGGCGGCGATCGTTGCCGCCGGGCACTCGCACCGGGATCCCAGCAGAGCGGCGGGTGCGTGCGCGCCCGCCCGCGGCTTTAAAAGGACATCACGTCATATGACGTGATGTCAGGATAATGGAGTCCTCCGCCCGCCGTCATTTGATGGTGGGCAGAGGACAAGTGGTTACATTTTGTACCTAGGGGGTGTCTATAGTATGCCTATAAAGTGGCACAGTTTTCCTGTGTTTAGAAAAGTCTCTGCAGCAAAATGACATTTCTAAAAGAAAAAAAGTAATTTAAAACTGCTTGCAGCTATAATGAATTGTCGGGTCCCTGCAAGACAAATAAAAATCAGTTTAAAAAAAAAAATTTGCATTGATACATGTCCAAACACGTTTTATGACAATACCATGCATATAAGCCTTTAAAATGAACACTTTTGATTTATTCTACAGACTTTTAAAGGGTGTTCTGTAGCTTTCAAATTTGCCGCCAACACCCCAAATTGTTTGCTATTTGGCAAACACCCGATGTTCGACTCGAACAATCGGGCTCGTCCCTTATCTACAGTGCCTTTCTGGTGTACTTTTTCCAATATATTTCAGGTGGTGTATTAAAAAAAAAAAATACAAAATACAGTGCAGCCAAAGTGCAGTTGCTACTACACTTCTGGTGGTGTACATAGTACACAATACAGTGCAGCCATAGTGCAGTTGCTACTACACTTCTGGTGGTGTACACAGTACAAAATATAGTGCAGCCGTAGTGCAGTTACTACTACACGTCTGGTGGTGTACATAATACAGTGCAGCTGTAGTACAGTTGCTAGTACTTTTCTGGTGATGTACACATTATCTAATACAGTGTAGTGTGGTGTTGCAAAACAAATTATACATCATGTCTGGAAGGCCACCAAGGAGAGACAGATGTTCACAGGGCACTAAAAGAGGGCAAGCAGGCTCTGTGTCTACAAACAACATTGCTGGTCGTGGACATGGTGCATCCTCTGCAGGTGCGGGGGATGAAGATGACAGGGGGTGGGTGGAAGGAGCTGGCGGTGCAGGGGGATGAAGATGACAAGGGGTGGGTGGAAGGAGCTGGCGGTGCAGGGGGATGAAGATGACAGGGGGTGGGTGGAAGGAGCTGGCGGTGCAGGGGGATGAAGATGACAGGGGGTGGGTGGAAGGAGCTGGCGGTGCAGGGGGATGAAGATGACAGGGGGTGGGTGGAAGGAGCTGGCAGTGCGGGGGATGAAGATAACAGGGGGTGGGTGGAAGGAGCTGGCGGTGCAGGGGGGACAAAGATGACAGGGGTGGGTGGAAGGAGCTAGCGGTGCAGGGGGGATGAAGATGACAGGGGGTGGGTGGAAGGAGCTGGCAGTGTGGGGGATGAAAATGAGAGGGGGTGGGTGGAAGGAGCTGGCGTTGCAGGGGATGAAGATGACAGGGGGTGGAAGGAGCTAGTGGTGCAGGGGGGATGAAGATGACAGGGGGTGGGTGGAAGGAGCTGGCAGTGCGGGGATGAAGATAACAAGGGGTAGGTGGAAGGAGCTGGCGGTGCAGGGGGGATGAAACTGACAGGGGGTGGGGTAGTTGGATAATAGGCACAGGGGTTTATGATGAGGATCGAGATGATGACAGGGGGTAAGTTGGAAGGAAGCTGACAGTGGGAAGTATGATGACAGGAAGTAGGGTGGTGGTATGCCAGGAACAAGGGATGATGAGGAGAAGGATTATGGCAGGGGGTCAGTAGGTGGCATCATATGCCGGAGGATGGCATAATACCAGGGCTGTGTGTGTGTGTAAGGTCGCTCAGGAGGTGACATTACTACACTACATGATGCTGTCAGTGTCGGGCAGGACCATTAGACAGTACCTGTAGACTGTGGCAGACTGGCTCCTCGATGACTGTCAGGCGCCAGCTCTGAGACCGTCCATCGGAGGAGAGAGCACAGAAAGCACAACCGCTACGGCCATTATCCGCACTCTGCACATGGCAGGTGACTTGCAGAGCACGGCAGAAGGGGGGGGGGGGGGAGTACGTGCAGCAGTCCACTGACCATGAGACCTTCGGGCAGTGCTCTGTGCTCAAGTGGTCAGTCAGACTTTGCAGCGTTCCCATGAGTGAGAGCGGGGAGGATGAGCGGAGCGACGGAGATGATAGGCGGAGCCGCACTTCACCCACTGCCGCCCCGTGGCCTGGCCTCGGTGGCCTTGTCTGAAATCCGGCCCTGTATACTGGTACTCAAACCTAAATTAACCTGATGTCTTACACTTTTATTAATTATAGAGGCTCTTTCGTCCTGTGTTCAACCACCCACCCCTGAAGAAGAGAACAATTATAGCTAAACCTGAAACGTGTCAGTTCTTTTCTCTTGTACCATCCATACATCAGGAGAGTAGTTGTGTCTCACTGTATTGTATCATATGCGTATCCGCTCTGCATTCTGTATATTTTGTTGCATCACCAATTTTTATCCCTCAATTGTTATATGAATAAAGTTTTTTTTTTACTTTATTACGCCTTTGACTCCCAGAGTGATATTGCCCTCCAAAGTCCCACTTAGAGCAACACCCCATTCCCTTAGTTAATTTACCCTTGTCTTAGAAGTTCCTTTTAGTTAAATTAGCAATTTAGGAGATATATTTATTGAAATCTTCTCACACTGATTTAAGGATTACTACATATTCCACTGGGTGAGTAGTTAACCAGCCATTAATCCATTTTGAACAGTTTTAGCATATTATATGTTATAGCAAATTAATAAATTCAGAAAAGGAGATTTGTATACCTGAACTTGTTCCTTTATGTCTCCACAGGCTCAGTTGTCCTCCGAGGACCATGTACAGATGCCCACACAGGAGAGGAAAACACTCTTAAAGAAATTTTACCTTTTCCCTGGAATTTAGATTTACACTTTTTTTTTGTACAAGGAATATGAAAATTAAAAATCATATGTTTAATGTAATAAGTTGCACCTCCTTGATGGGCTGTTACACTGTTAGGACCGGAATATTTCATGCAAACAAATGGCCTGTGTAGTGATAGAGATAGCGTGATTTTGATTAAGCAGGCAGGTTATTCAGTTAGCTGCAGTGCAGTGGTGTATTTAGGTTTTGTGCTACCCTCTCTTACTCTATCCAAAATGGAAAAAAAAAGTGTTGCCTAAAGTTCTACTTTAAGCACAAATTTCTGATAATTTTATGGAGAGGACTAAGAAGATATAACCATGCCAATTGTGCAGCAGAAAACATTTAGCACAGGGAGGAAGGTCTGTGGTCCAGGATGATAGGACAGTCAAAATTAGAAGCAGCTTGCATTACACTAACAGTGTAGCAAAATCCAGCAGGGACTCTTACCGTGCTGCCCTAGGCCTGGGCCTTGTTGGCGGCCTAGGCCAGGATACAGCTCTGCTGCAGTGTATTTGATATAAATATAGTCAGTCTAGTAATATATCTTATATCTACAGTAGGGATAAGCCGAACACCCCCTGGTTTGGTTCGCAGCAGAACATGCGAACACCGTTAAAGTCTATAGGACACAAACATGAAAAATCAAAAGTTCTCATTTTAAAGTTTAATATGCATGTTATTGTCATAAAAAGTGTTTGGGGACCCGGGACTGACATTTTTTCGGGAGCAGCGATTTTAATAATGCTTAAAGTGAAACAATAAAAGTGAAATATTCCCTTAAATTTCGTACCTGGGGGGTGTCTATAGTATGCCTGTAAAGTGGCACATTAGAAAAGTCTCTGCAGAAAAATTACATTTCTAAAGGAAAAAAGTAATTTAAAACTGCTCGCGGCTATAATGAATTGTCGGGTCCCCGCAATACAGATAAAAATCAGTTTTTAAAACCTTTTTTTGCATTGATACATGTCTCCTGGACCCAGGTCCCCAAACACGTTTTATGACAATACCATGCATATAAGCCTTTACAATTAGCACTTTTTATTTATCCTACAGACTTTTAAAGGGTGTTCCGTAGCTTTAAAATTTGCCGCCAACACCCCAAATTGTTTGCTATTTGGCAAAAAACCCGATGTTCGACTCAATCGGGCTCGTCCCTAATCTACAGTGCCTTTCTGGTGTACTTTTTCTAATATACTTCAGGTGGTGTATTAAAAAAAAAAAAAAAATACACAGTACAGTGCAGTTGCTACTTCTGGTGGTGTACATAGTACACAATACAGTGAAGCCATAGTGCAGTTGCTACTACACTTCTGGTGGTGTACACAATACAGTGCAGCCATAGTGCAGTTGCTACTACTTTTCTGGTGATGTACACAGTACACAATATAGTGCAGCCATAGTGCAATTAATACTACACTTCTGGTGGTGTACATAATACAGTGCAGCTGTAGTACAGTTGCTAGTACTTTTCTGGTGATGTACACATTATCTAATACAGTGTAGTGTGGTGTTGCAAAACAAAATACACATCATGTCCGGAAGGCCACCAAGAAGAGACAGATGTTCACAGGTCACTAAAAGAGGGCAAGCAGGCTCTGTGTCTACAAACAACATTGCTAGTCGCGGACATGGCGCATCCTCTGCAGGTGGCTGTGGGGCACGCTTGTCCTTTTTTCTGCTGCTGGCTGTGTTATTGGGTAACTGGGTAACTCCACTGGGTAACTCCGCTGGCAGATGGTAAGGATGCAGGACAGGGTTCAGTATTGTTGGAGCTTGTTCCACCACCACGCCTCCAAAATGCTAGTGGTAAATCTGCCACAGCTCTCTCCTCCACCCCCTTCTCTTCTTCCTCTATGGCCTCTTCCTCTGCAGATATGTCCTCTGAACCAGCGGTGCTCCATAAGCGTACAAGAGGCTACACAAGCACTCAGGCAAAAAGATGGCATGCAGTGCCTGAGTTGGTCTGCTTAGAGGTCTGGAGCCACACTAGGGCAGATATTCTGTCAGGTCTGCAGGGGCAGGCTCAGAGGTGGTTGACGCCACACCAGGTTTAGCCAGGAATGGTTGTATGCGACAATGGCACCAACCTTCTCTCAGCCCTCCGACAGGGACCCTTGACCCATGTCCCATGTTTGGCACACATTCTGAACTTGGTGGCTCAACAGTTCTTGAGCAGGTACCCAGGCTTACAGGATCTCCTGAGGCAACCTAGAAAAGTCTGTGGTCATTTCCACCAGTCATAAAATGCCAGTGCTCGGCTGGCTGACATTCAAAGGGGATGCAACCTGCCCACCAACCACCTCAATTGTGACATGCCCACCAGGTGGAACTCAGTGTGGCAATGCTGCAGTGGCTGTACACACAGCAGAGGGCCATCAATGAGTACCTGTGTGAGTATGGCACCAGGACAGGATCAGGGGAGCTTGGCTTTTTTTCGCCACACCAGTGGCTACTGATCAAGGATGCATGCACTGTCCTGTCGCCATATGAGGAGGCCACGAGGATGGTGAATAGTGACAATGCATGCATCAGTGATACTGTCCCTCTTGTCTTCCTGTTGGAGCACACACTTCGTGGAATAATGGACATGGCACTTAAGGCAGAACAACAGGAAGAAGAGGAGGACTTCCTTACCTCTCAAGGCCCCCTTTATCCAGATAGTATTCCTGCGGACCCGCCAAACACACAGGAAGAAAGAGAGGAGGAGGATTGTGTCAGCATGGATGTGGAGGATAACACTCAGTAGCAGTCTTTCAGTCACAAGTAACCCAAGAAGTTGTACGTGGCTGGGAGGAGGTTGTTAAGGATCATGTGACCCAGAAGAGTCAGAATCGAATGCCTCTGCAAACTTACGCTGCATGGCCTCCTTGATTCTGCAAAGCCTGCAAAAGGACCCTAGGATTCATGGTGTTAAAGAGAGGGATAATTACTGCCTAGCAACCCTTCTTGATCCACGTTACAAGGGTAAGGTTGCAGAACTTATCCAGCCTTTGCAGAGGGAGCAGAAGATGAAACATCTTCAGGAGGCCTTGAAGAAAGGTTTGTGCAATGCGTTTCCAGAGCCTGGGAGGTTACAATTTCCTGGTGCTGGACAATGTGTTGCTGAAGCTTCGTTTAGTCACAGAAAGAGAAGGTGACCGGCTGACCGATGCCTTCAGATAATTCTTCAGTCCTCAGCGCCAAGGTCTGATCGGTTCCAGCAACCATCGCTAGCGTCTGCATTACATGGTGCAGAAATATATAGGGGCAAGATCAGACTTGGCGACCTTTCCAACAGAGCATCCACTGGGTTACTGGGTCTTGAGGATAGGCCACTGGCCAGAGCTTGCTCAATATGCAATTGAGCTACTGGCCTGCATCCAGCGTTTTTAAACGCACATTCAGTGCTGCTGGAGGGTTTGTAACCAATCACAGAGTGCACCTGTCCACAGACTCTGTTGATAGTCTCACATTCATAAAAATGAATCAGTCTTGGATCACCAGCTACCAAGCACCTAATGCTGATATAACCAATTTTTCTATGAATGTAGAATCCCTTAGGCCGCGTACACATGATCGAATTTGTCCGCTCAAACTGGTCCGACGGACCAGTTCAGTAGACAAATCCGATCATGTGTATGGGCTAGCGGACATGTCCGACGTGCGGACAAATTTTAAAACATGCTTTAAAATTTGTCCACTCAAGATATGTCCGCTGGTCAGTACACTCACCAGCGGACATATCTTCCCGCACATGCGTCGAATGGATTCGACGCATGCGCGGAAGTATTTTTCTTCCTGGTGCGGTGATGTGGCGGCGTCAACGTCACCGCCACGTCACCGCGCTGTCTGCCGGCGGGGATTTTGATCCGATGGTGTGTACACGCCATCGGACCAAAATCCGGAGGAGACATGTCCGCTGGAAACGGTCCATCGGACTGTTTCAGCGGATATGTCCCTCCGTATGTACGCGGCCTTAAAGACTGCCTATGCTGAGTGACTATCCTATTCCTCCTCAATCTTAATAATGCTAGCTTCTAAGAATATCTTTGGTTCAGGGCACCACCACAACTGCCTAAGACCCAATTTTTCTGCCCCTGTTTTACAGGGCCTGTAATTACAATCTTTGATCCAATATTTCACAGCAGGTCACGTTCCTGCACTCAACAAGATTATCTGTGAGGGGTTACAATGTTGTGGCACCACCACGCCCAAAGGCCCAATTTTTCTGCCTCTGTTTAACAGGGGCATGTAATTAAAATGTTTAATATATTTCACAGTAGGGCCTGTTCCAATGCCCACCAAGAGTAACTGTGAGGGCTTACAGTGTGCTGGTACCACCAACACCTAAGGCCCAATTTTCTGCAAAGTATATAGGGCAGGCCGTATAGTATATACAGGTGGTCCCCTACTTTCAAACATCCGACTTCCAAACGACGCCTACTTACAAACAGAAGGAGACAACAGGAAGTGAGAGGAAATCTACCCCTAGGAAGGGAAATTCTTTCCTATAAGAGTTAATATGGGAAAAATATGTCTCCACTGATGCTTTATCACCAATCCTTGTTTCCCTAATAACCCAAAATGTTCAAAATCCAATTTTCATCGGGACAGAAAGTGAGGTGAAATCTTCTGAAATAGGGAAAAGACAGCGCTTCCAATTTTGACTGTTTTGTCATTCTGGACCACAAACCTTCCTCACTGTGCTATATGTTTCTGATGCACCATCTACAGTAGAACTTTTACCATCCCTGTCCCATTGCAAAGATTTCCCTTCACTTCCTGCTCTATGAGCAACCAGGAAGTAAGAGGAAATCTAAGTAAATTAAGGGAATCCATTGCCCCCCCCCTCCCCCATGCCCTCAGAACTAGTGTCCTCACTTGAAAATTTCAGGGCGGGTCTTTAACAACACAGGGTGTGTCCGTGACAGGATGGGGTGGGTCATATTTAAATTAGGAGGTGCACGAGTTTAGTCAGGCTTAGGGCAGCATAAAACCTAAATACACCACTGACTTAGGGACCGCCTGTATACTGCTGTTCAGATTATATAAAAGGCCTTCTTTTTTTTTTTTTTTTGGTGCAGGGTTTCCCTAATATCCTTTCCAGACCAAAAGGGCCTGGTAATGGACTAGGGGGGGACCCATGCCGTTTTTCTCAATGATTTGTGTCTACATTACAGCCACAAGCAGTTTTAAATTCCTTTTTTTTTTCCTTTTAGAAATTTCATTTTTCTGCAGGGACTGTTCTAAACACAGGGAAAATGTGCCACTTTACAGGCATACTACAGACACCCCCCAGCTACAACATTTTATTGCTTCACTTTAAGCATTATTAAAATCACTGCTCCCGAAAACACGCCCATTTTAAAAACTTTTTGTTGCATCGATACATGTCCCCTGGGGCAGGACCCAGGTCCCCAAACACTTTTTATGACAATAACACCCCAGATGAAGACACGTGTGTTGTTGTGTCGTAACGCGTAGGGTAAAGGGAAAGATGTACACCGGGCGTGCCGTGACACCAGCGCTGCGAGCCGCTGCTGTATATGCTCGTTTTTATTCATTAAACCTGTTTTATCGGTGGTAATACACTATTGGAGGCTCTCCTTTCTCTCTATATGTCCCGCTGTTGAGACTCAGGTCATCCAGATCCACGTATGGTGGATACCAGGACCCGTAAGGGAGACATCCGGCAGAGGATTCAATATTGAGGCCTGTATTTTGCTGCTTTGAGGTGAGGGTTCTGGGAGACCAGACCATGCGTGTGGTGAAGTGCACATCTCTCTCAGGATTAGTGGGCATCTACTAGCACATCTTTCAGTACAATGGACTTTTTTTTGCACTTATTGAGAATTTGGCACTATTGGTCACATTGTGTTATATTTATCACTTGCACCACTCTGTATGTTGTTATTTTTTCATTGTAATCCAATATATCGTTTGGTCTTATATACTTTGCACATCACCCCTTTTTGAATTTGTTCCTTTTTTAGGTGCTGTGTATGCACTTTTGTGTTTGCTGCATTGTTTTCACTGTTAATTTAGGGCGACCTTGTCGCATGAAGCCCTTCCTCTTTACAACTTGCATATTAGCCTTTAAAATTAGCACTTTTGATTTTTCATGTTTGTGTTTCATAAACTTTAACGGTGTTTGCACAAACTTTTTGCCTGTTCGCATGTTCGGCTGCAAACCGAACCGGTGGGGGGGGGGGGGGGTTGTTCGGCTCATCCCTACTTGAGAGAGAGAGCAGAGAAAGAAAGACCAAGGTAAAAAAGAAAGAGAAGTAGATAAGGAAATGAGGAAGAAGGGAGTAAGAGGGGGGGAGGGGGAGGGGTGGTATTCAGGGGAAAGTAGGGGAGACGTAAGTGGAGAGGATGCAAAGTAGTCCAGCCAAATCTGCCAGCTATGCAAGAACTTGTCATGTGTGTCATTTAATACTGCTGTCAGCTTTTCATTAATAAGTGCACCTTGTACCCAGTTCTTTACTATGTTAACGCTAAGTGTCAGCGTTTTCAATGCTCTTGCTATTGTTAGACTAATAGATTGTAAATGTCACTCGTGCAAAATAGTGAAAATTAACAAACAAAAAAATGCATGTGGGCAAAGACAAGTGTCTGATTGCCCACTGCTAGGATGCTGCAGCATTAAAGGTGATATACCCTGGTGCTAAAATTAAAATGCTGAACTGCTGCGCTTCCTACTTATGTGGCCTCCTGATGACATCCACAGGACGAAACGCGCAGGGAAACGCAAGAAGTAACGTTTTTACCCTTACTTCCGTTAATTGGAACACACGCTGCTCTAGGACCAACGAAGCAGCGGCAATTGTACACTTATAGCTGGCAGATCTTTCCTAGTGTCGGGATACGGTATGAAGATATATTAGTGAACTCAGTTTGTTTTTACAATAAATGGAATTACACTATGTCTGTTTTTACAAGCTTTGTTGACCCACCTTGGCATAAGCCCAGGGGGTCCACACCTGAGGAGTTCTCAGGAGAGCAGAAGGGCTTTTCTTAGCTAAGCACACTCTTATGCATGCATCATAGCTCCCAATTGTCCCTGGATTTCGAGGGACTTATGCTGATTTGAAACAAAGTCCCACTGTCCCTCATTCCTCCTCATTTGTCCCTCAGTTTGGTGTGAGCTATAAAGTTGTATATAAAATGCACTTTTTATCTTTCAAAAAGTGTTTCCCAGTACTAAACCTTTCATTCAATTTCTAAATTGCATTTGCACATGTCAAAAGTCAATATAAAGGAAAAGTAGTGGTAAAAACAAGCACTTGTGGGTTTAACCAATCTTGTTTTTTTGTACAATACTCTTTTAAGGGAGGTGGCAAGAGGTGTGTCCTATACCTACATACTTTTGCTGATAGGTGTCCCTCATTTCCATCTGAAAAAGTTGGGAGGTATGTATAGATATATTTTGCTATTAAATAACATTTCTAATCATATGAAGTTAATAACAAGAGTCCCCTTTACATTAGAGTCCATAGAGTTCCCCTTTTACATCTGAACTTGCAGAGTTCCCTTACACTGTATGGGGGGACTCTGCAGACTCTGATGTAAGGGAGAACTCTGGGGACTCTAACATAAGGGATGCTCTGGGAACCCTAATTTAAGAGGGAACACTGAGAAGGGGGAGACTTCAATCACAGACAGGGATGGATGGTGAGCTCACTCACCTTTTGGTAGTCGGCTCCTCTCATCCAGATGTATCTGAGGCTGCTGGACTTCAAATTTCCAGCCTGCACTTTCCTTTTCTAAAGCCTCGTGCACACGACCGATTTTCCCATCGGGAAAACTGCCATAAGAGCATTTGGCCGTGAAAACCGGCTGTGTGCATGCTCCATCGCAGTTTTCCAGACAGGAAAACTGCCGGAAAACAAAAAGAGAACCAGCTGTCTTTTTTCCCACCGGGATTCCCAGCTCTCTTTTTCCCAGCAGTTTTCCTATGTGAAAAACTGCAATGGAGCATACACACGGCCGGGATTCCTGACTAAAGCTCCATCGCAGTTTTCCTATGGGGAAAACCTCTTGTGTGCAGTAGGGAAAACTTACCAAGCAGGTTCTTGGTTTTCCACTCGGGATTCCTGGCAGACTTTTTACCACTGGGAATCCTGTACGTGTGTACGAGGCTTAACCACTTGTATACTGTGCACATATACCCCCTCCTGCCCAGGTGAAATTTCAGCTTCCGGCGCTTTAACTGACAATTGCGCAGTCGCGCAACGTGGCTCCCAAACAAAATTGACGTCCTTTTTTTTTCCCCACAAGTAGAGCTTTAATTTGGTGGTATTTGATTGCCTCTGCGGTTTTTATTTTTTGCACTATAAACAAAAAAGAGCGACAATTTTGAAAAAAAAATAGAATATTTTTTACTTGTTGCTATAATAAATATACCAATTTAAAAGAAAAAAACTTTTTTTTTCTCAGTTTAGGGCGATACGTATTCTTCTACATATTTTTGGTAAAAAAAAAAAAAAAATCGCAATAAGCGGCAGGGTTGCGCAAAAGTTATAGCTCTTACAAAATAGGG
The DNA here is from genome assembly GCA_029574335.1 of Rana kukunoris. Classification (NCBI taxonomy): domain Eukaryota; kingdom Metazoa; phylum Chordata; class Amphibia; order Anura; family Ranidae; genus Rana; species Rana kukunoris. The sequence goes on along the minus strand of CM056050.1, from coordinate 496,846,022 downwards.
GACAGAATTATTATTATTTATTATTTTTTTTTTACTAGAAATGGCGGCGATCTGTGATTTTTATTGGTACTGCGACGTTATGGCAGACACATTGAACACTTTTGACACATTTTTGGCGCCATTCACATTTATACTGCGATCAGTGCTATAAATATGCACTAATTACTGTATAAATGTGACTGACATTGAAGGGGTAAACACTAGGGGGTGAGGAAGGAGTTAAATGTGTATCCTAGGTGTGTTCTAACTGTGGGGGGAGGGGGGGTGACCGATCTGTGTCCCTATGTACAAGGAACACAGATCGGTCTCCTCCTCTCCAGAGACAGGACGCTGTCTCCGTGTAAAACGGCAATGAGACTCTGATTGGCCGTTCGCCGCGATCTGTGATTGGCTGTGTCCAAGGGACACGGCCAACACAGAGCTTCCCTGCAGCGTGCTCTGGAGCGCGCGCTGGGAACGCCCAGAGGGACGGATGTCAAAAGACGGCGGCTTGGATATTCAGACCCGCGCTGTAGCCGTCATTCGGCTATAGCGCGGGTCTGAAGTGGTTAAAGGATCACTAAAGGAATTTTTTTTTAGCTAAATAGCTCCCTTTACCTTACTGCAGTACTGGTTTCATGTCCTTATTGTTCGTTTTTACTTTGAAGTTGCTGTAATCCTGCTCTGTTCTCCACACTTCCTGCTTGCCTGTTTTCTTATAACCACAGCACTGGGAGCTTTCTCACGGTGGTCTAAGCTGTCATTACTGTGTGTCTAAAACTTCCTAGAACCAATCAGATTCATTTTAAAAACAAAACACTGCCCTGGATTTGTTTGTTTTTGTTCTGTGTGTCTATTTCTACTTCACAGAAACATAAATCCAGTTAAAAAGTGAAACTAACCTGCAGGCACATTATATGATTGAGTTTTATCTATTTTTTAATCATTTTAAAAAGGAATCAGTTAACTTTTATGTCTCTATACCCTGTAAACAGTCATTTCAGCAAAAAAAAAAAATGTTTCCTTTAGTGACCCTTTAAAGGAGTTGTAAAGGAAAAATATGTTTTTGCTGAAATGACTGTTTAGAGGGTATAGAGACATAATAGTTAACTGATTCATTTTAAAAATGATTAAAAATAGATAAAAATCAATCATATAATGTGCTTGCAGTTTCAGTTTTGTTTTTCATCTAGTTTCATGCTTCTGTGAAGTACAGAGACACAGAGCCAATACAGGGCAGTGTTTGTTTTAAAATGAAACTGATTGGTTCTGAGGGGTTTTAGACACACAGTAATCACACCTCATTGATTAGAGACCACAGAGAGAAGCTCCCATGACTTTTTTCATAAGGAAACAGACAAGCAGGAAGTGTGGAGATCACAGAAGGATTACAGCAACTTCAAAGCAAAAACGAACAATGAGGACATGAAACCAGGATTGCAGTAAGGTAAAGGAAGCTATTTAGCTAAAAAAATGTTTTCCTTTAGTGACCCTTAAACTGCTTGAGTCCCCGCCCATTGTCAAACGACGGTGGCAAAGTGGCTCTATAAATCCCAGCCACCGTCATTTGATGTCTTTGCGTCCTCCGGCCACTGGGGGGCGCACAATGTCCACCAGGTACCCGCCGATCGGCAGTTTTAGAGCAGGGACGTGGAGCTCTGTGTGTAAACACAGAGCTCCACGTCCTGTCAGGGAGAGGAGACAGATGTTGTGTCCCTTGTACATAGGGACACAGCATCGGTCACCTCCCCCAGTCAGTCCCCTCCCCCCACACATTTAGAACACACCCAGGATACACATTTAACCCCTTCCTCACCCCCTAGTGTTAACCCCTTCCCTGCCAGTCACATTTATACAGTAATTAGTGCTTTTTTTATAGCGCTGTTTGCTGTATTAAAGTAAATGGTCCCAAAAATGTGTCAAAAGTGTCTGATGTGTCCGTCGCAATATCGCAGTCCTGACAAATTTCGCAGATCGCTGTATTACTAGTAAAAAAAAAAAAGAAAATTGTCAGAATTCTATCCCCTATTTTGTAGCCACTATAACCTTTGCGCAAACCAATTTTTTTTTTTACCAAAAATATGTAGAATACATATTTGCCTAAACTGAGAAAAATATATATATATATTTTTTAATGGGATATTTATTATAGCAAAAAGTAAAAAATATTGTGTTTTTTTTTTTCAAAATTGTCGCTCTATTTTTGTTTATAGCGCAAAAAATAAAAACCGCAGAGTTGATCAAATACCACCAAAAGAAAGCTCTATTTGTGGGGAAAAAAGAACATCAATTTTGTTTGGGAGGCACGTCGCATGACCACGCAATTTTAATTTAAAGCGACGCAGTGCTGGAAACTGAAATTTCGCCTGGGCAGGAAGGGAGTATATGTGCCCAGTAAGCAAGTTGTTAAGGAGTGTGGGCAGACACAGAGGGGTAGGGCCAAGAGGAATAGGTGCAGATCAAGCCCGCTCTCCTGTCCCGTCTGTGTGTGGGAGGGGGAATTGTTAGTGCTGGCTTTGGGCAGCATGAAAAAGAGTGTAACAGACACTCTTAATTAGACCACTGCAGCCAGCAGGAAGCCATAGTCCAGTCTGGATAATGGGTTTTAGGCAGTCTGAAACCCGGACGCATGAGTCCAAACCCGAACTGAATCCCCCGAACAGGTGGCAACCCTAAGGCTGCCGGATCCGCTGTGTCCAATCACAGAGGGAGCTGGTTGCCAACTAGGGTGACCACATGTCCCAGATTGCCCGGGACAGTCCCGCATTCTGCAGGTCTGTCTCGGGCACCTTCACTCTGATAATACAGTGTCCTGGAATGAAACTGACACAGGTCTCAGCATGAACCCCCTCACTCCCCCCAAACTAGTGAAGAACTACAGGTTCCAGCATAGATCTGTGAAATCTATGGGGTCACACCCTTAGATCTCACAGATTCATGCTGGGAGTTTCAAATTTGGGGGTGGAGGTCACATCTTTAGATATCAGGGGTTCATTCTGGGACTGGTAGTCCTTTACTTTGAGGTGGGTGTGACCTGCCCAAAGTTAAAGACTAAAGGTCCCAGCATGACCCCCGCCCCTAGAGCTGAAGATGTGAGACCCCCCCCCCCCAAATAGTGAAGAACTATAGGTCCCAGCATGAACCTTTGAAATCTATGGGATCAAACTCTTAGATCTCAGGGGGTTCATGCTGGGTGTTATAGTCCTTCAAATTTGCGGGGGGGGGGGGGTCACATCTTTAGATATTAGGAGTTAATGCTGGGACTTGTAGTCCTTCACTTTTGGGGGGATGTGACCCCCAAAAGTGAAAGACTACAGGTCCTACCATGAACCCCTCAGAGCTGAAGAAGATGTGACACCCCCCCCCCCCCCAACCAGTGAAGAACTACAGGTTCCAGGATACACCAGTGAAATCTATGGGGGGTGACAAAAAAAATATATATTAAAGAAAAATCTTTTTTTTTTTAGGAAGGGGGGGTGTCCTGAATGGCAGTTTGGAAATGTGGTCACCCTATCGCCAACGGCGTGCGTGCTCCAGACTGGGAAGAGGTGATCACTTATAGGTACATGATTCTTCACAGGAGAGCCACTATATATATATATATATATATACACACAGTATGCGGTCGGCAAACGGCTAAATGGCGTTTTTGGTTTGCGATGTACCATAGGTCCGCTTTAATCCTTTATTGCACATCCACGCACCTAGAAAACGTATGCACATTCATGCCCACCAGAACGCACGGTACCGCAGTGCCATGGGTTTTAGTGCAGCGTGATTTTAACCACTAGGGGTCCGTGTTATAGTCAAATGATGGCTACAGCGCAGACTTCCCCCCCTTTACACGCGCCCCGCGTGCCCCCTGCAGGGCGTGTGCTGTGATCACTGAGTCACTGAGACTCGGGTGATCAAGGATCCGAGTAAGGGGCCGGTCCCGGCCCTATACCACATGATTAGCTGTCAGCCAATGACAGCTGATCACGTGATCTAAACAAAGCTCGGTAATCATTTTTTTCTCCTCGCGCTGACAGCGTGAGGAGAGAAAGAAAAGCAGATCACCGGCTGCTGTGTAAGGATGTCGGTCCCCAGTGGAAGAGGCTATTCTGCCTCATTAGTGCACACAATGAGTGTCATCTGCCAGTGCCCACCAGCGCCACCTATCAATGCCCACCAGTGGTGCCAGGCAGTGCCTCATCAGTGCCACCTATCAATGTCACCTACCAGTGCTGATCAGTGCCCATCACTGCCACCTATCAGTGCCCATCACTGCCACCTATCAATGCCAATTTTCAGTGCCCACCAGGGCCACCTATCATTGCCCTTCAATGCCACCTCTCAGTGTCGCCTTATCTGTACCTATCAGTGCAGCCCCAGTACATCAATGAAGGAGAAAAATTACCCGTTTGCTAAATTGTATAACAAAATATAAAACGGTTTTATATATTTTTTTTTTAATTCAGTCTTTTTTTTTTTTTTAACAAAAAATTAAAACCTCAGAGGTAATCAAATACCACCAAACGAAAGCTCTGTTTGTGGGGGAAAAAAATGATAAAAAAGTAATTTGGGTACAGTGTTGTATGACCGCGCAATTGTCATTCAAAGAGTTAGAGCGCAGAAAGCTGAAAATTGCTTTGGGCAGGAGGGGGTTTAAGTGCCCAGTAAGCAAGTGGATAAAGGGCACTTTTTATGTTTGCACATTTCACATGCATAGGGCTGGGCAGTCCATTACAATGAATGACCGTCTCATTCCATCATATCCCATAATAAAAGAGAATGATTCCCCATTTCAGGGCAGTGGGCGGGGCCATGCATATCATTGCCACACCCCATTGGCCATCCAGATGTGCTGGCGTGTATAGTACAATATATATTACAGTCCAATGTGCACACAGCATTCGCTGCTAACAGCACAAACATCACTGATTGTATTCCCCTTCTATTTACAGTGGTTTGGCATTTAAAGCAGACACACAAAGACATGCAGCTGACAGCTCCTCAGGCGTCATGTTGCCGCCCGCTCTTTATTGTGCGTGCCTTCCCTGTTAGCAGACTACAATACCCACAATGCATCAGCAGCTCCAGCCTGGCTTCCAACCATTGGGCGCTTATGAGACGGGTAGTCAAGTGGCAGCCAATCAAAGAAGAGCCGCGTGACCGACGCGCCTCGGAGCGCTTCCATATATGGAATACGTGTGCAGAACGTGCGGGGGCGCAATGTTGGGGGCATGGGGCTGGGTCCTGGTGACAAGCCTGACGTCATCGCCGGGCGACTCCATCAGGAAGAGAAGTGATCAGGGAGAAGTATGCTGAGGAGCATTACAGTGACAACCACCGGAACAGTGCGCCTCTAGGTAGGAGCTGTGTGTGTGCGGGAGGCTCCTGTGTGCCGTGTTATTGGGAGTGATGGAGGACTCAGCCCCGGCAGAGCATTGCAGCTGTGCAGTACAGGGCTCCTTCCTCCACCTCTCCTGCACAGCTGGGCTTGTTTATGGGAGGTTTTCCTTCAGATACTCCACTGATTTCCAGCTTGCATTGCAAACTGCAGTACAGGAAATCTCTGCTGAGGCCAATTTGCATGCTGCTTCTGGAAATGCAAGTTCCCTGGCTGCCTAATGGATGCAATGGCTTTATTGCTTTCTCACTTGCTTGTTGTGGATGAAATAAGAGGTAGCCAGGTAACTGGCATTTTCAGAGGGTGTCCAGCAATGGCAGCGCTCATATGTCTCTCTATGCAGGGGCGAGGGGTGCCTCTGTTTGGGGTCCTGCAGTTTTATTCATGGAAGGTCACAATTTATGGAGTCTGTTTTAGTGGAAGGCTTTATAACAGGGGTGTCACTGGCTGTTATGGAACTACAATCCCCATCATGCCTCTGCCTGTGAGAGTCATGTGTAGAACTGTCAGCCTTGCAATGCCTCATTGGACTTGTAGTTCTGCAACAGCTGGAAGGCCGGCAGTTTGACACCTCTGCTTTAGAAGAATCCGGGCTTCAGGTTTGGTGTGGTTTTCATCACAATGGTGATGGATGGTAAGGCCGAGATTGGCGCACAAAGAAAAAGGCACCAGTGTGTGTATGCGTACTTATTTGTGTTTTATTTGCCAAATGTGTGATAATTAATTTGTTACATGATGGTGGTGTGCTGACTGCGCCGTCACTTTGCTATTTACACCGCGGGTTTACCTTTAGAACAGTTTTGACTTTTGTGTGATTATTTTGATACACACTAACGAACATTAATGCCACTTTCAGACAGGGGGGTCTGATCAGGTCCACCTGTCAGTTTTTCAGACCTTCCATTCACCCTAATGGACAGGCAGATGTAAACAGATTGTTTACACACACCTATGTCCAATCATATGCGGTCCAGATTGGTTCGGAGGAGAGTTGGGTGTAAACAGATAGTGGAGTCCATACACACCCAGATGCCAATAGAGCAGATTGGGCTCTGTCTGTGCCCGCTCTGCATAAACTGTGAAGACACACATGTGGCATCCGCTCGCTCGGCTCTGATCATCAAATAGAAAGGGGCCTGAGACGTTTACATGCACATCTGTTTACATTCAGACACAATGCCTGTGTTTCAGGATGACTCCACTCATGTGCATGCTTGGAAGTGATCTTTTCCCGTGCCAGCCAATCAAGACAGCCGAACACCGGCACCTGAAACATAACAGGGAAAAGATGCCGCAAGCGATCTTGCAGATGTCAAGCTGTTAAAATAGAGGTAAGTATTTTCCACTTAAAAGGGTTGTAGAGGTAATTTTTTTTCCTTAAATAGCTTCCTTTACCTCAGTGCAGTCCCCCTTCACTTACCTCATCCTTCCATTTTGCTTTTAAATGTCCTTATTTCTTCTGAGAAATCCTCACTTCCTGTTTTTCTGTCTATAACTACACACAGTAATGCAAGGCTTTCTCCCTGGTGTGGCGTGTCGTAGTCCAAGGGAGGGGGGCGAGCGAATACGACACTCCACACCAGGGAGAAAGCCTTGCATTATTGTGTGGCGTTACAGACAGAACAGGAAGTGAGCAATTCACAGAAGAAATTAGGACATTTAAAAGCAAAATGGAAGGATGAGGTAAGTGGAGGACTGCACTGAGGTAAAGGAAGCTATTTAGGGAAAACCCCTTTAATAAAAAGTAATGTTCTTTAGCAAGGAACATACACTCCACATTAATCATTATTCTACCAAAATTAGTCTGTCAGTCATGTAAATTGCCTCCAGAATTGTTCCTGTTTCTTCTTGCTGGTGGCTGCCATTTTGCTGAAGCTCAGAGCCCCTGAACAGCAGTAAATAAAGCGGAACTAAACCCATCGATTTTAATGATTTCAAAAAAGTTACATTCCTGCAATGTCGGGATTGCTAACTGTCACGTTTGCTTGTGTCAGCAACCTAACTGTCAAACCATCAAATGGCTAGTGTCATCTGATCACGTGTGCAGTTGCAGATCAAACAGCAGCAGCTTCATTGGCTGTAAAGGTTAAATTCTGCTTTAAGGCTGTCAACAGATATAAACCCATCACAGTGCTTAAAAATAGAGAGAAACTGAGCATGTGCAGAGTAGGGTGAGACCGTTTATTACTAGATTTTAAACAGTATAGACATTTATTTTTAATGTTTTACAAAGGGGTCGACTTAAAGTCATATAGCAGGGCTTCGTTTTTCGACGAAAGTTCCACTTTAACTACTCTTTAACTGCTTGCCGGCTACCGCACAAACGTATACGTCGACAGACAAATGGGCACACAGGTAAGTTCCTCTAAATTTGACGCCGCGTGGTTGCGCTCCGGGTCACGGAACTGAAGAACAGGGAGATGTCAGTGTAAACACAACATCTCTCCGTTCTTCCTAGTGACGGGTCACTGATCATCTGCTCCTTCAACGGGAGCAGCAATCAGTGATGTCACTCATAGCCATGCCCCCTAATCACTCCCTAGGACACACTTAACCCCTTCCTAGCCCCCTAGTGTTTAACCCCTTCACTGCCAGTCACATTTACACAGTAATCTGTGCATTGTTGTAGCACTTATTGCTGTATAAATGTGAATCGTCCCAAAATGGCACCAAAGGTGTCCAATGTATCCGCCATATTGTCGCTGTCAGGATAAAAATCGCTGATCGCCGCCATTACTAGTACAAAAAAAAAGAAATTTATTACAAAAAATGCCTTAAAAATATCCCCTATTTTGTAGACGCTATAACTTTTGCGCAAACCAATCAATATACGCTTATTGCGACTTTTACAAAAATATGTAGAAGAATACATATTGGGCTAAACTGAGAAAAATATTTTTTATATATTTATTAGGGATATTTATTATAGCAAAAAGTAAAAAAATATTAAACTTTTTTCAAAATTGTCCTTTTTGTTTATAGCGCAAAAAATAAAAATCAGAGGTGATCAAATACCACCAAAAGAAAGCTCCATTTGTGGAGAAAATGACATACATTTTTGTTTGGGAGCCACGTCGCACGAACACGCAATTTTCAGTTAAAGCGACGCAGTGCCTGGTCTTTGGCCAGGCAAATGGTCCGGGGCTTAAGTGGTTAAGGTATAACTTTACCCATAAAAATAAAGCTCTTTAGCACGGAATAAACATACATTCCACTTTAAAGCGGTAGTAAATTGCCACTAAAACAAAATTAACTGGTCCTTGGCGCTGTCATGGATACCTGTCGCTGCCATTCACCTGGTCACCTCACTGCTGTGCATGCGCGTTGGAGCCCTCGGCTTCAGCAGGGGGCTCTGAGGTTGCATTTACATTACAGCGTTTTGAATCGTTGGCATATTTGCCGCAGATCTGCCCGCGATTTGACATCGCCGCGGTGTAAATGATAAAATTGGAGATTTGCATTCGTGATGCCATTTATTTGAATGAAGCCTCAAATCGCAGTGTGGGTCTGCCATGATTGTCATGCGATTAAAACGTTTTGCAACCCGCGTCGCGGGACACATTTCACTCCAAAGTAGCTCCTGGACTATTTTTGGGCGACGTGTGCCTTGATGCAGCACGTTTTATCGCGCGTCAATCGCAGGAGACCTGCACCGCGATTTGAAATGTCATTCAAATGGCATCTCGAATGGGAGTCCCGCGTTTTGTCATTTACACCTCGCTCAGCGCTGTCAAATTGCAGGCAAACCTGCCCACGATTCAAAACTCTGTGGTGTGAATGAAGCCTGAATGTACGACACGGTATGCTGTCTCTTCAGAGCGCATGTGTCGTGATGTCACCGGCATCATCACCACTTTTAAACTAACACAGTTTAGGAGATATTTACGAGATATTCACTGTACCTACAGGTAAGGCTTGTTGTAGGCGTATCTGTAGGCACAAGCCAAGGTAAGTAAAGGGAGTAGTTAGGGGGACATATTACCACATAAACATTTTTGCCTGAGACAGTATTATTGGGCTTTACAGCCACTGTAAAGTAGTTGTAAACATGCAATATTAAACTTTTTCCATAACTGTCTCTCTCTCGGGCCCCCCAAGTATATCCATCTGTGGCCCCCAAAGCTCAAGCGTGTGTTTTTTTTTTTTTGCTATTAATATATTTATCTTCTTTAGCCTGACAAATCCCCCCCCCCCCAAGCGCTGCGCTCATTCTTGGGATGAGCTGAGGCATCTTCACAAGTCTGTGCCCAAGCCTGCAAGGAAGCTGGCAGCGTCACCGCCAATCACAGGCATTGTGACATTTCCATGATCCACATCGACTTCTGAGTATGCCCAGCCACACGCCCTGGCTCATACTAACAATGAGTGCGGCACTCAGGATTTGTCAGGCTAAGGAAGATAAAACATAACACGCTCAAGCTTTGGGGGCAACAGTGTGTGTGTATATGTGTGTGTGTGTGTGTGTGTGTGTGTGTGTATATATATATATATATATATATATATATATATATATTGTAAGCTGGGGATAGGTAGCGGGTACAAAAACTCCCTGGGATGAGCCAACACAGATACCAAAGTCCATAGGATAAGTGAACAACAGTGGGATGTTTATTGGTGCTATACAAAGTCTATTTACAGGTGCTGTACAGTGTGCAGAAAACAAAACAAAAATAGCCAAACAAACACCTAGCCGTGTCTCGGCTCTAACTACACGATATGCAGGTCCTAGCTACTAAGCTAAACAAGCCTACCGCTTGTTAGCTCAAACATACACTTCTCACCAGTTTTTCAGCAGCCTCCTTGCTCTCACAGATTCACACTGTTTCCCAGGACAGAGCAATGGCTGTTAGCTCAGGTGAGCTTAAATTGGCCTGGGGGGAGAGGGCCAACACCTGACCTGGATCAGGGATCAGAGATCCCTGAACGTGTAAGAGAGGAGCCTGGGAGAGGTATAAACCCCGAACTGGACTTTCCCAAGCTCTCTCTGGGACGCTCTGCTACACACCCTCCCCCCTTGTTTCAACCCCAGGGTTGGAACACCTGTAGCCCAACAGGAGTGAACACGGGACAGGGCATCTACATTTCCCATCTTAACACCTGGCCTGTGTTTTACTGTAAAGGAATAATCCTGTAGAGCCAAAAACCACCGGTTCACCCGCCTATTAGTCTCCTTCTTTTGGGCCATCCATTTCAAGGGAGCATGGTCAGTTATTAGCTCAAACTGGCGCCCTAACAGGTAGTACCTGAGCGCGTCCACGGCCCACTTTATGGCTAAGCATTCCTTTTCAATGACTGCATACTTTTTCTCATGATCATTGAGCTTTCTGCTTAGGTAGACCACAGGGTGTTCTTCCCCGTTGTGTACCTGTGACAATACTGCCCCGATACCTACATCAGAGGCATCTGTCTGTACCAAAAAGTCTTTGGCGAAATCGGGGGAGTACAGCACTGGCTGTGCACAAAGAGCTTTTTTTAGGGCTTGGAAAGATTCTTCCGCTACTGGGGACCATTTCACCATTACAGAGTCTTTCCCTTTCGTAAGGTCCGTCAGTGGGGCAGCTAAAGTTGCAAAATTTGGGATAAATCTTCTATAATACCCCGCAATGCCAAGAAAGGCCCTGACCTGCTTCTTGTTTGCCGGACGTGGCCACTCCTGGATGGCTTCTATTTTATTTACCTGGGGCTTTATGACACCACGGCCAATAGTGTAGCCCAAATACTTGGCTTCCTCTAGACCAATGGCACATTTTTTGGGATTTGCCGTAAACCCTTCTTTGAAGAGGGAATCGAGGACCGCTTGGACACGGGGCAAGTGAGAGCCCCAGTCAGTGCTATGCACCACTATGTCATCCAGATAGGCTGCAGCATACTGTCGGTGAGGTCTTAGGGTCCTGTCCATGGCCCTCTGAAATGTCGCAGGGGCATTTTGCAACCCAAAAGGCATCTTTTTATATTGAAAGGAACCCTCCGGGGTCACAAATGCAGTCTTCTCTTTGGCACTAGCAGTCAGGGGTATCTGCCAATAACCTTTTGTCAAGTCCAAAGTAGTCAGATAGCGAGCCTTGCCAAGTCGGTCTATAAGTTCATCTACTCTGGGCATTGGGTACGTGTCAAACTTTGTCACTGCATTAAGCTTCCTGAAGTCATTACAGAACCTCCAGGTGCCATCCGGTTTTGGGACTAACACGATGGGGCTCGACCAATCACTATTGGATTCCTCAATGACATCTAGCTCCAACATTCTTTTAACTTCAGCACTGATGTCCTTTCTCCTCGCTTCAGGAATTCGGTATGGTTTGAGCTTGACACGGACCCCAGGTTCAGTAACAATATCATGCTGAACCTCCGAACTCGTGCCAGGCAACTCTGAAAATTTCTCTCTATTCCTTATTAGGAACTCTCTAGCTTCCTGTTTTTGGGAATATGACAGGGTGTCTGGAATCGTGACCTCAGGGATCAGAGGGGATTCAGTACCCTTAGGCGTTACCGGGAGGGACCTTGCAGTTAACGCCAGTCTATCCTTCCAGGGCTTTAACAGGTTCACGTGGTAAATCTGTTCCGGCTTTCTTTTACCTGGTTGATACACCTTGTAATTGACTTCCCCAACTCTTTCAATTACTTCAAAGGGGCCCTGCCACTTAGCCAGGAACTTGCTCTCAACAGTGGGAACTAATACGAGGACCCTGTCACCCGGTGAGAAAACACGGAGTTGGGCCCCACGATTGTATATTCTCTGTTGGGCTGCTTGTGCCTGTAGTAAATGTTCTTTCACCACTGGTATTACTGCTGCAATCCTGTCCTGCATTTGAGCGATATGCTCAATTATGCTTTTGTGAGGTGTCTGTTCCCCCTCCCAAGTTTCCTTGGCTATGTCCAAGAGTCCCCGAGGATGTCTCCCGTAAAGCAACTCAAATGGAGAGTACCCTGTAGAGGACTGGGGAACCTCCCTGATAGCAAACATCAGGTACGGTATCAGGAAGTCCCAGTCTTTCCCATCTTTGTCAACAACCTTTTTTAACATGCCCTTTAACGTCTTATTAAAACGTTCCACCAAGCCATCTGTTTGCGGATGATACACAGAGGTTCGCAACTGCGTCACCTTAAATAACTTGCACAGCTCCCTAGTTATCCGTGACATAAATGGGGTACCCTGGTCTGTAAGGATTTCTTTAGGGATGCCAACCCGACTGAACACCATAAACAGCTCTTTGGCAATATTTTTAGCCGACGCGGCACGTAAGGGAACAGCCTCAGGATAACGGGTAGCGTAATCCATAATCACGAGGATATGCTGATGACCACGGGCGGATTTGGGGAGCGGACCAACAAGGTCCATGGCAATCCTCTCGAAGGGCACTTCAATGATGGGCAAGGGCACTAAAGGACTTCGGAAGTGGGGCTGGGGGGCTGACATCTGACACACCGGACAGGATTGACAATAATTTTCAATATTTTTCTGTATCCCAGGCCAGTAAAACCTGCGCAACACCCTTTCAGTGGTTTTCTCAACCCCTAAATGGCCTCCTAGCAAGTGCCCATGGGCAAGTTCCAACACCATCCTTCTATAAGGCTTAGGGACCACCAACTGTTCAATAACTTCATCATTCTTTTTACATACACGATACAGTAAATCATCATTGCTGCTGAAATAAGGGAAACAGGGCCTATCCCCTGGTTCGACAGGTACATCATTAATCACCATTACATTTTCCCAGGCCCTGGCAAGAGTAGGGTCTTTTCTCTGCTCAGTACCAAAATTTTCCTTGTGCACATTAAGGTCAGTAAACTCCAACATAGGCTCTGAGTCGGCAGTCGGCTGTCCGGCTCTACTGGTTGTGGGGACTTCCTCAGGCTCCTCCAGCTCTCCTGCCATAACCGAGAAAGGAAAACTCAGAGAGCCCTGAGATGAGTCCCCTGAACCCACAATATCGGAAGTAGCCAGGAGCTCTGGCTCTGTGACTGAGTTAGGTACTGCCACCGGGTCGGGACGATCCCACAGCTCCCAAAACTTAGGGAAGTCCCTACCAATGATGGCCTCATGCACCAAGTGGGGCACGAGTCCGACCGCATGGGACACCGTACCTAAGCCAGTTTTAAACTGAACTGTGGCTATAGGATACTCCCGGGTATCCCCATGTACACAGATCACCGCAACTTTTTTTTCATGAAAATTCACAGTTTTAACTATCTCAGCTGTAACCAAAGTAACCAGACTTCCAGAGTCCAGTAAGGCCGTAATAGGCTTATCATTAACAGTCATGTGATACATGTGTTTCCCCACATTTGGCACTGCAGCGCATGAAACAGCAGCAAACATAGACTGCCTTCTAATAGATAGATCACACTGCATTGGTTCATCAGTCAAAGGACAATTTGCTGCAACATGTCCCAGCTCTTGGCAACGAAAACACCTGATGTTTCCCCAAGTTGGTTTGCTGACAGGCAGTGGTTTCCCTTGCTTGGGACGCCAAACTTCAGTCCTGGCACCAAAGATCCTCCCCCCTATTTCCTTGCCATGCTTACCACCCACTTCCCCTGGAACAGTCTTACCGGTTGCCTGGGGAGACCGTGGCTTTGGGTGGAAAGTCCGTGCAGCTGTTGGGGTGGTGACCAGGTTCTCTGCAGCAAAGTACCTTTCGACGAGTTCCACCAAGTTATCTGCCGACTTGGGGTCCCCTTGACTCACCCACCTCTGCAGGGGAATTGGGAGTGACCTCAGGAATTGGTCCATGACCACACGCTCCACTATTTGTGGCGCAGACAGGGACTCCGGCTGTAGCCATTTTCTCACCAGGTGGATTAGGTCGAACATCTGCGATCTTGGGGGCCTCTCAATTTGGAAGGACCAGCTGTGGACCCGTTGGGCTCGAACGGCCAAGGTGACACCGAGTCGCGCCAGAATTTCCCGCTTGACCTTTTCATAGTCTCCCGCTTCTGCCGACTCCAGATCATAGTAGGCCTTCTGAGATTCACCAGAAAGTAAGGGGGCGATCAGTCCTGCCCACTTGGTTTTAGGCCAACCTTCCCTCTCAGCGGTCCGTTCAAATGTTAGCAGGAAGGCCTCTGGATCATCATCCGTAGTCATTTTTGACAGAAAGCGAGCCACATGGATGGCTGAAGGCTTGTCTCTAATTTCCTTGATTTCCGCAGGTGCCCACTGTGCTAGCGTTTCTGCAACTTTAGTCAGGGTTTTCCTATCCGCTTCTGCAGCAGTGGCAAGCTGTTCAAACAGCCTCTGCGATTGCTCCTGTACCATAGCGTTGGCTTGCTGCAGCGCAGCATTAGTTTGCTGTTGTGCAGCGTTTGCTTGCTGTTGCGCAGCATTGAATAGCACCATTTGTTTGAGGATTTCCTCCATGTTGTCACTTTAGGTACTGGCCTTTTAAATAGTAACTTACTATTGCTGATCGCAGCCTCCACCATATGTAAGCTGGGGATAGGTAGCGGGTACAAAAACTCCCTGGGATGAGCCAACACAGATACCAAAGTCCATAGGATAAGTGAACAACAGTGGGATGTTTATTGGTGCTATACAAAGTCTATTTACAGGTGCTGTACAGTGTGCAGAAAACAAAACAAAAATAGCCAAACAAACACCTAGCCGTGTCTCGGCTCTAACTACACGATATGCAGGTCCTAGCTACTAAGCTAAACAAGCCTACCGCTTGTTAGCTCAAACATACACTTCTCACCAGTTTTTCAGCAGCCTCCTTGCTCTCACAGATTCACACTGTTTCCCAGGACAGAGCAATGGCTGTTAGCTCAGGTGAGCTTAAATTGGCCTGGGGGGAGAGGGCCAACACCTGACCTGGATCAGGGATCAGAGATCCCTGAACGTGTAAGAGAGGAGCCTGGGAGAGGTATAAACCCCGAACTGGACTTTCCCAAGCTCTCTCTGGGACGCTCTGCTACAATATATATATATATATATATATATATATATATATATATATATATTATACCGGAACGTGGGACGGACTTCTTTGGACATGTCTGGTCTACACAGTGTCCTATACCTTTAAGTCAGGGGTGCCCAACCAGTGGCCCACGACCTCCTGCTCTTGGATGGAATAGAATACTGTTATTAAAGATCAGTTTATTACTAAAATCAGTGTGTATATATAGGCATATCTGTTCTGCAGTGGTTACTGGGCTGCTTTCAAACTGATCCACATGTGCAGAGAAGTGCCCCTGTGGGTTACCTGCACTGAGCCATAGACTTCTGTTACCTGCGAGTTCAGTGTGCTTTCTGAAAGTGCACCACACCTAGAGGATATAATAGAAGTCTATGGCAAAGTGCAGCTAACCTGCAGGAAAGCCACAGATGAAGTGTGCTGGACCCGTGATGCGGGTAAACAACTGTGCATCAGTGTGAAAGAGTAGTGGGCTGCCATCCACCCGCTCCGCTCATTGTGGCCTGCGACCGGTTACCAAGTCGCTTAAGTGGCCCTCGCTCTTCAAAATTTGGGCACCCCTGCTCTGAGTGGTCAGTCAAAGGATAACAAACTGACCATGCGAGTACAGATCAATTTTGCCTCGTTTCTACTGAGCGGATCGGTTCGGTACGCTATTTTGGGTGTTTCCATTATGAAAGTGTGCCATCAAACCGAACCGTATCGCACCATTCTGGGTCCTGTTTCAGATGTGGGGCCATAGGAAATGAACCAGTTCGATTAGGGCAGAGCTACCATACATTTCACTGATTGGTGGACATGCTAGGCATTTTTTCTAAACCCTGCATGGTCCCCGACGGTCCGACTTGCAGTGGAAACACTCACCAGAAAAGACCGGCCCATTCTAACCATCCCAAACTGTACTGACCCAAACTGTTCCGCTCAGTGGAAAAAAGGCATTTGTGTGCTTCATGTGGGCCATTTAGAACGAGGAAGAAAGGTGACTGGCAGGATCTATTGGGTACCTCAGATGGAAGAAATACATGAAAATGAGACCTTGTTTTATAAAACGCACATAAAAAAATATATATTTAGGGCAGTGTTTCTCCATTCCAGTCCTCACGCCCCCCCAACAGATCATGTTTTCAGGATTTCCCTCAGATCAAAAGGCTGTGGGAATTACTAAGGCAGTGAAACTGATCAAATCACCTGTGCAAAATAATGGAAATCCTGAAAACCTGACCTGTTGGGGGGGCGTGAGGACTGGAATTGAGAAACACTGATTTAGGGTAACCTACACCTTAGGGGTTCTGTGAGATGCAGTTTTTATAATAATCATGTGATTTATTTTCTGCAATTTCAAAACTTGTACAGAAGATGAAAGCAAGTAGTCACATGCGATGACCTAAGCTGGTTTGTGTGATCGGAGATTAGGTGCACAGCAACGTTACACCACAAATACACAGTAAGCATGACTGTTTATTTACATTGTATACACCCCCATAGCTTGAACTGGACTGTGACACGCTACCCGTATCCTATTCTCAGGAGCCATGTGGGCCGATACAAAGCAAAACACTTCTCTTATGGCTTATGTATGTAAGTGATCTATTGAGAGGTTTGTCTATTTAGTAATGGCTTTCAAAATGCTCTTTCTTACAGAAAATGCTAGTGCAGGCTTGCTGACAGTGCTGCATTTTGTTGATGGTAAGGCCGGTTTCACACTGAGGTGCTTTTCAGGCATTTTGGCGCTAGGAATAGCTTCTAAATAACACCTGAAAACCACTTAAACCACTTCCTGTTTCATTCACACTGGGGCGGTGCGGTTGGGGGGGGGGGGGGGGGCTTCTTTGGGGCGGTTTGTAAGCATTGTATACAGCCGGAGTCACAGTTTCGGATCTACCGTGGTTCGCATCATTCCTGGAAAATCAATCTCGGACAGTCAAACTAGGGGCCTTCACGTCAGAAGCCCGCACCGTTACATGTGGAGTCCCACAAGGATCACCCCTATCGCCAGTGCTCTTTAACATCTACCTCTGCCCACTTCTCGCAATCATCAGCAAACAGTTCCTGCTCTATCATTCTTACGCGGACGACTCAACTTTATCTCTGCATCACCAACAAAAAAGACCAATATCATGGATTGGAAAAATGTCTGACATTGATAGATAATTGGTTGACAGAGAGCTCCCTCAAACTCAATGGATCCAAAACAGAACTGCTCCTTCTACACGCAAACCGGAAGACTAATTCTAGGACGACTTGGGTTCCTCCCACCATCTTTGGGCAAACCATCACCCCTAGTAATAAAGTAAAAAGCCTCAGAGTTATCTTTGACTCCTGTCTATGGACGCACAAATAGGATCGGTGGTCAGCGGATCTCACTATCTTCTCCGCTTGCTGCACAGACTCATCCCCTTCATCCCGAAAGAAGACACAGCAGTAGTAGTGGGAACACTCATCAATTCCAAACTCGACTACGCAAACGCCCTCTACCTAGGACTACCGAAATACCAGATGGCTTGTCTACAAGTTGTCCAGAACACGGCAGCCAGACTGGTAGCAGGTAAAAAAAACGTGGGAGCCAATCTCCACGGCCATGAGGACCCTCCACTGGCTAGCCGTAAAGGATTGGGTGACATTCAAGACCCTCTGCCTCACCCACAAATGCACGCAAGGAATCGCGCTGCAATACCTACGTGAGAAAATAAAACACAACACCCCAAGTCGGGTCCTCCGATCAACAAATCAGAACCTCCTCCACATGCCCAAATCTCGCTACAAAATGAAGGGAGAACGACGATTCTCTGTCCAAGGACCTCGGTTATAGAACGCTCTACCCGCAGACATTCGGATGGAGGAAAATCATCGGGCCTTCAGGAAAAAACGTAAGACCCATCTTTTCTGAAGCTTGGTTGGACGATCATATTTGGCTACAGCACCTTAAGGCGATTTAGTTTGCCTTTGTAGCACTATATAAGTTACTCACTCGCAGTGCTCCCAAAACACCCTGCCCATTGAAAGTGGTTGGGCAGCACTTTCAAAAAAGCGGTTCGATAGCACTGGTGCTTTTAACCCATTCTTCGGCCACTAGTGGGGGTTTAAAGCGCCCGCCACTGCGATTTAGCTGCGCTTTTTGTCCAATAACAGCAGAGCGCTGCAGTGTGAAAGTAGCCCAATGGACACACATTTTGCTTGTCTGTGTAAAGTAAAAGGTTTATATATTTGCACCTTAAGTGTTTAATAGGAGGCCATGGTTCTGCTTCTGAAAGCTGACCTCTAGTCCAGAAATAAGCTACAAATTAATGCACCTACATACTCATCAAAGAGAAGTGTGGAATTTTTTTTGCTTTGTTTTGAATCGTACTTGCATAGGTGGATGCAGCATCGGACCCCTGGTGGCTCCAAGTCCAAGTTCACACTGCCCGCAACTTTAACCGCTTGCCGACCAGCCACCACCATTGTACTGCGGAAGGTTGGCTCTCCTGAGCGAATCCCGATAGGGGGTGCACACGTGGCAGAGAGCCAGTATGGGGGATCTGTGGATGAAAACGTACAGATCCCTGTTCTGACAGGGGAGTAGAGAGAGCTACTGTTTCTAGAAACGCCTCCCTAGGGAACACTTAACCCCTTGATCACCTCCTAGTGTTACCCCCTTCCCTGCCACTGATATTTATACAGTTATCAGTAGACATTTAGTTTCGGAATTTCGTTTTCGTCCAAAAAAAATATTTAGTTCCGAAATTCGTTTTTATTGAGTTTTGTTTAAAAAAATGCATTCGTCCAAAAACAAGAATTGAGGTTGAATCTGTCATTTGAAGGCTTATGGTGTCTGTCGAATGTCTTCTAAGAAGATTCAACGAAGCCGCTAAACTGTACGATGCCGCAATCGTACATTTCCGGTTTTGCCTACAAGCTATAGAAGAATTCTAATGTTGTATGACCCTAGTAGTTAGATTTATTAACCACTCCTGCACATTTATGTCGGTAGAATGGCACGGCTGGGCACATGCACGTACAGGTACGTCCTGTGCAATGCCGGGTCGTGGGCACGCCCCAACGGTGCGCTCCCGTGACCTGGTCTGAAGAACGGGGAGAGCTGTGTGTAAACACGGCTTCCCCGTTCTTCACTGTGGCGGCGTCATCGATCGTGTGATCCCTTTTTATAGGGAGACACAATCGATGACGTCACACCTACAGCCACACCCCCTACAGATGTGAACACACATTAGGTCACACATAACCCCTTCAGCGCGCCCCCTTGTGGTTAACTCCCAAACTGCAAATGTTATTTTTACAGTAAACAATGCATTTTAAATGCATTTTTTGCTGTGAAAATGACAATGGTCCCAAAAATGTGTCAAAATTGTCCGAAGTGTCCGCCATAATGTCGCAGTCACGAAAAAAATCGCTGATCGCAGCCATTAGTAGTAAAAAAATTTTTTTTTATAAAAATGCAATAAAACTATTCCCTTTTTTTTTTTTTTTTGTAAACGCTATACAGTTTGCGCAAACCAACCGATAAACGCTTATTGCGATTTTCTTTTATTTTTTGGGGTAGAAGAATACATATCGGCCTAAACTGAGGAAAAATATATATTTTTTTATATATTTTTGGGGGATATTTATTATAGCAAAAAGTAAAAACTATTGCATTTTTTTTTCAAAGTTGGCGCTCTATTTTTGTTTATAGCGCAAAAAATAAAAACCGCAGAGGTGATCAAATGCCACCAAAAGAAAGCTCTATTTGTGGGAAAAGACACCAATTTTGTTTGGGAGCCACGTCGCATGACCGCGCAATTGTCTGTTAAAGCGACGCAGTGTCGAATCGCAAAACCTGGCCGGTTTCTTTAGCGGGACTAAAGGTCCGGGTCTTAAGTGGTTAATTGGTATTACTAGTCGGCCAACATTAGAATTCTTCTATAGCCTTCGTTGAATCTTCATATCTCTATATGTCTAATCTTTTCTCTCTCTCTGTCGACTTTTTCTCTCCATGTAGAATAATCTCAGACTTAGGGCTCTTTCACACGTCCGTTCCGTTCGTCCGCTTTTTGGACGTCTGGTAACGGACCTCAATGCTTCCCTATGGGAGCGGATCCGTTAGCGGATGATGCACCCGCTAACGTCCGCCAGATCCGCATCCATTTTTTCGGACGGAAGAATGTCCTATTTTTCTTCCGTCCGGCCAAACGGATCGGATGCAAACGGACAGACGGTCCATTTCCATCCGATTCCCCATAGGGGATAGCGGAGGAGAGACAGAACGGTCCCTGCACAGTGTGCGGGGACCGCCCTGTCCGCCCGACAGCTCAGCGGAGACCCCCCCCGCTGAGCTGACGGACACACGGAGCGGACCGAAAAACGGAACGCACGTGTGAAAGAGCCCTAACAGAGTTAAGGTTAGGCAGATTCGATAGACACAGATCGCTATTGTCACTGTCATGTCGAATCTTCTATATTGAACTGTTGTCGCAACGCAATGAAAATAAAGCATTTTTTAATGTCAGATCTTAGACTCTGCACATTTTGTTATTTGTTAAAATTGAAAGTGAAAATCACAAAAATTCGGACAAAAACGAATGCACATGTCTAGCTAGTAATCGGTGGCTTTTTTTTTTTAGCTCCCATCGCTGTATTAAAATCAATGGTCCCAAAAGTGTCAATGTTCAATCTGTCTGCCGCAATGTTGCAGTCCCGCTAAAAACCGCTGATTACTGCCATTTCTAGTAAAAAAATTATTAAGAATAAATATGCCATAAATACATCCCCTATTTTGTAAACACTATGCCTTTTGCGCAAACTAATCAATATACATTTACTGCGTGGTGTGTGTGTTTTTTTTTGTTTGTTTTTTATATGTTGAATAATACTTATTGGCCTAAACTGATGAAGAAATTCTTTTATTGTTGGTTATTCTAGCAAAAATAAAAAAAAATAAGCTTTGGCTGTACTTCTCTTTAATTTGTCGTGTTTTTTTTATTATTATTTTTTTTTTAAATGCAGCTACTGAAGTACCTGAGGTGACATAATTGAATGATATCCTTATTCTGTAAATAAAAACCACACACTACTTGATGGCCCTGTAATCAATCTATCTTTCATTAATTGCTACTTACTGTGTTTTTCTGACTCCTTCATGAGCTCCGACACTACTTTCCCTCACTTCTTCTTCTTGTTTTGATATGAGCAGTGCACATTAGTTGTGGTCATGTACAATTAGCCATGCACACTACAAATTATATGGTCTATATCAGGAGTGAGCAAGAGACTGAGTAGGTTCCTACATACAGTGGGACCATGGAGAGCAAATTTTGTCACTCTCTAACACACAGGTGTCAAACACAAGGCCTGCGGGCCGATTCTGGCCCTCCAGGCCATTTTATGTGGCTCTCGCACCTCTCCTGCAGCTGCAGGAGAGCTCCAGCCCTCCTCTGATCCTTCTCCAGACACCTGCTTTCAAGCAATGCTTCCAGCTCCTTCCCAGCAGCATAAGGAAAGGGGGGTGCGCTGTGAGGTAAGGGAGAGTGGGGGGGGGGCTTAACTTCTGATGGTGGAGTGGCTCTTGACATCTAATGTAAGGGGAGGGAATGCGCTGGACATCTAGGTTCCCACTCACGAAACAGAAAAGGAGGTTCTCCACCAGAACAAGGTGAGAGCTTACAACGCACGGTCACTTTTTTAGAGAAAGAGGGGATAGGGGGCGGGTTGCCCCGTATCCTCTCATAGGGAGACCCCCAACCAGAGACAGCCCAAAGGGGGAAAACCTCAAAACGAGGAAGGGGAGGATATCGAACGAGGAGTCAGAACCAATAAATTCCCAATCCCCCAATATAACATCTAACAAAGACAGGAAGGTGGTAAATTTATCCTCTTTTCCCCTCGAATCAAGACATATTCAACTCCTTCAGAGAGGGATGTCCTTCTCACCGGTCTCCAATATGGAAGAATTCACCGTATATAAAGACATAGTTTTATACTTGAGAAAGGTATTTTTTCGTTCCCTGTACCAGCAGAACACACAGGAATTTGTTACAGACCTACAACCTGATCAGGAGGATCAACAGGCCTTAGCAATCTTGAACTCCCTGTTAGAAGAGAATGAGACCGCCTATGATAGTTGCCCAACAATACGGCGCGCAAACTTAAACATCAGGTCGACTAAAATGCCCCCCTTGAATAAAAATCGCTGGCTAAATATATTTCTCGAGGTGGTCCAGAAAGACTTGGAGGGATTGCCCTGGCGGATCACCAATCAGGACAACCTCTCCAAGATGGAACGTAAGGCCCTGATGGAATTAAGAAAAGCAGAGAACATCACCATTAAAAAAAGCGACAAGGGTGGTAATGTTGTCTTGATGAACAACGAGGACTATGAGTCCGAGGTGAAACGCCAGCTAGGGGACCATGACACTTATCGGAAACTTAAACAAGATCCCTTCCCGGAGGTAGTCAGGGAGCTTAATAGAAAGTTGGATGACGCAGTAGAGGCAGGATTACTCCTTAAACGGGAATCAATCTACTTGTCGGTAGAAGATTATAACATTCCGACTTTTTACTGCATCCCCAAACTACACAAGTCACTAGAAAAGCCTCCCGGAAGACCTATTGTCTCCGCGATCCGAGGTCCACTAGATAGAATAGGAGTATATCTTGATTCACTGTTGAAAGATATGGTCTACAGTTTAGAATCATATGTCCAGGACACCCGCGATGTTCTATCAAAGATAGCGGAGACGGAGGTCGACGAGGAGGTTTGGTTAATTGGGATTGATGTAGAATCACTCTACACGTCAATACCTCACTCGGTTGGAATTAGAGCGGTTGGTTACTTTTTGGAGAAAAAGTTTCCACTTTTAGGCCATCAAAACAAATTTCTTTTGGAGCTCCTGGCTTTCGCATTATTTAACAACTTTTTTCAGTTTGCGTCATGTTTTTACCAACAGATCAAAGGCACATCCATGGGCGCAGCTTGGGCTCCGGCCTATGCATGCCTACACTTGGGCCTATGGGAGGAGGAGGATGTTTTTGGGTCGCCGTCATATCGCAGCCACGTACATACGCGGCTGCGATATATCGATGATGTATTGGTCATCTGGAAGGGTAGTATTGAAATACTACATGCATTCATTAGTTAGTTAAATCTGAATGATCGGAATATTCGTTTAACCTACACTTTTGACAGGGCCCAAATTTCCTTTCTGGACCTCAAGATTGGTCTTAAGGAGGGTAAGATCACGACCTGTACTCACAGGAAGGACACTGCCGCTAACACTTTATTACAGGCAGATAGCCATCACCCACAGTGGCAAAAGAATGGTATTCCTATGGGTGAATTTATAAGGATAAAACGTAACTGTTCTGATCCCTCTACATATCACTCTGAAGCGAAAGACTTGTATGCTAGATTTCTCGAAAGGGGTTATTCCCATACGCAAATCAAAATGGCAAAGTGTAAAGCAGCTAAACGTGATAGAAAAAGCTTGCTTACTCCAATCACACATAATAAAGGGAAAGAAAAGGTAGAATGTGGCCCAGTGCGACTCGTAACCACCTTTGGCCCTCAGTGGGACAAGGTGAGGAAAATTCTAGAGAGACACTGGGGCATACTCACTAGCAACAAGAACTTAGCAGGCATTGTGGGCGCAGGCCCAAAGATGGTAGCCCGTAGGGCAAAAAACTTGGGGGACATGCTGATACAGTCTTGAATACGTTAGCCATGACTTGTTCGTCTGTCTATCAGACTTTCCTCGAAGTCTCGGTATGTTCCCATGTTCCAAATGCCAGATCTGCCCCTTTATTGATAGAACAAGTACCTTCAAAGACGCATTGGGTGCCAATGAATATGAGATCAGGGATCTTATCAACTGTTCCTCAGAACGAGTCATATATATGATTACATGCCCATGTCCTAAGATTTATGTCGGTAAGACCAAAAGACAGCTTAAAATCAGAATTGGGTAGCATCTCAGAGAGATAAGGAAAGAAAAGGAGAGAGACAAAGAAAAGAGACAGGAAAGCCCATTAGCGCTACATTTCGCACAATGCCATCAGGGCAAACCTGATGGCATGAAGGTCAAGGGTATCTACATGCTTAATTTGTCTCATAGAAGAGGAGACTTTGATAGAATACTGCTCCAGAAAGAAAAGTGGTGGATCTTTACCCTAAAATCGTTGGTACCCTTAGGTATCAACACAGAATTAAGTATGCAACCCTTTCTGGAGCCGTAGTCTCATAACCCTCCTCTTCTAACCTTCTAACCTTTTTTCCGTTACATGCTTATAGGGACCATTCGTTTTAACATTTGTTTAGGGTTTATGTATGCATGTCTGTGTGTCTTATGTTTTAAAATTCTTGCTCTTCCATATCTGAACTACCAGTCAGCTTCTTCCCTATATTATCATATGTTATTTATTATATTATATATGATTTTCTCCTAATCTAAGTCACTTTGTTTTCTGTGTGTACTTTATTTATCTCACTCTTTGGAGGTTGTGAGAGAGTTAACTCTCTGTTTCTATCATAAGGCCTGACAGATAAATGTTCCTTTATAGACCAGGGTGGAGATAAACCTATCTTTCTTGTCAAAAGCTATAACGAAAAATACTGCATTCTTGCCTTCCAATGGTTGTATCTCTTTCAGGCAAGATAGAGTGTGTATGTGTTAATATTCAGTGTGTCTGTCTAGTATGGGGTATACCCATGGCGGGGTTTGAAGATAGACACCATGTAGGAAACAACATCCAGTCTATCCACAGGGACTCCTATTGATAACTTTCATTACAACGAGGGACGGCCGTGCGCTGATAGCATGTAAAGGAGCGACGTACGTTCCCCCCCCTCCACGTCCAGACGAAGCTTACGCACTAACGTTGCGAAACGCGTTGACGTAATACGGCATCGGACGCCACGCCACGCCCACAACCCCCAGCGGGATCGGGACTTCTCGGAGGAGACTTTCACGCCGGAAAAAGATCAGCATTAGAACGGCCGCATAGCCTTACCTAAGAGCCGGGGCTTGTACCTTCATCCACAAAGGATAGGACACCTCACTGGGCACTCTCACGCAAAAGTGTGTTCCACGCAGGTACACCCGGCCAGGCTACCCGCCGCACACGCTGCATAATTCCGACAGACCTGATGACATCCGTCACGGACAGCAGCATGTCCATTATCTAGGAGCTGGGAGTCAAACACTGCCGTCTGTTTTCAGACCCCTTTCTCAAGAACTTGGTAAGACTGTTCCTCTTTTTATATTGACAACTGCTAGGACTGCTCACACCCGGAAGACTCGGGGGACACTCTGAAACTATCTAGTCTACCTTCATGACAGTGTCAATCAGGCTGTGTACCAATGTGATTATTAGTGAACTATATCAACACTACAGCCAATGAAATCCATACTGGAATCACAGGAAAATATTTAAAGACGTGTAGTCTCCTCAATAGTGGCAGCAACTCACATAAAGTTACTTATACTATGTTCTTACTGGCCAGCACCAGCCATCTGACCAGCATATTAGTGATCTACAACGATCACTAAATTGGATGCAGTTATACTCA
Source organism: Rana kukunoris (assembly GCA_029574335.1). Classification (NCBI taxonomy): domain Eukaryota; kingdom Metazoa; phylum Chordata; class Amphibia; order Anura; family Ranidae; genus Rana; species Rana kukunoris. Next base: position 496,820,197 of record CM056050.1, on the reverse strand, counting down.
TACTACACATTACATTAAGTTGTAGCCACATCCTTCTCCCGCAGGGGTACTCCTGCTGGAAGTTTCTATTCATATATTATATATACTTTTTATTATTTTTTGAATATTATTTCAGCGGTAATTATCGTACGGAATCTCCAGCAGCAGTGACCCATTTGGCGTCCGGATCGCCTGAGTTATATGTTTTTCTTCTATGTTTGTTATATGTTTGTCCTATGTGTGTCGCATTGTTGCATGTTACATGAACTAGGTTCATGTGTGCAGCACCGGCCGCCTGCTGTAAGTAGGCATACTTGTGAATCTTTATGACATACATTTAGTATTTGCAACTTTTTGTACAAATCTCTTATCCCGAATTTTTGTATCTTTATATGATCAATAAATAATTTTATCTATATCACTGCCCATCTCTGCCTTGGTAGCCTCTTGGTTGCCCATTGGGGATACTCTGTCTTAGTTTCCCCATAGTGCAACTTCCTCTTTTCTTTATATCCTTCTCCAGACACCTGCTTTCAAGCAATGCTTCCAGCTCCTTCCCAGCAGCATAAGGAAAGGGGGGTGCGCTGTGAGGTAAGGGAGAGTGGGGGGGGGGCTCAACTTCTGATGGTGGAGTGGCTCTTGACATCTAATGTAAGGGGAGGGAATGCGCTGGACATCTGAGTGGAACTCTGCTTTTAAGGCAGGGTTCACACTGATGCGAATTGGATGCAGGTTTCCTCCGCACATCTCTGCGTATAGCACGCACCCGCAACCTGGAAGGGAAATTTCAGGGAAAAAAAGAATATACTTACAGTTTGAATGCTTCTCGTCTATGTCTTGTCCGGTCCGGCGTCTGTCTGCGGCCTTGGTGGTGTCTTTCCTGCTTCTCCCGCACTGTTTTTGAGTCGATCCCCCGCTTCTCGCTCTGTGTTTGAATGCCGCCGCCGCCGACATATACCAAGCGCAGTACACTCGGCCACACTCTGCTTCTCTCGCATAAAGGCTAGGAGGCGTCACAGAGCATGACCGCGAGGGGAGCCGAGCCTGGCCGAGTGTACCCAAGTGTTCTGCGCTCAGTATATGTCGGCGGCGTTCAAACACAGTGCGGGGATCGGCGTATATGGCGCACCCACGATTTTCCACTGATTTTAAGGGGGGAAAAAAGTGCGTGGTACACGCCGATTAAATACGGTAATTTTTTCTTTAACCACTTCCCGCCCGGTCAATAGGAGATTGACGTCCGGGAAGTGGTTATGAAATCGTGACTGGACGTTCTCCAACGTCCTACACGATTTCATGCCGCGCGCGCCCGTGGGGCCGCACAGCGTGGTGATCGGTGATGCGGGGTGTCAGTCTGACACCCTGCACCTCCGATCTCGGTAACGAGTCTCCGGCGGAGGCTCGCTACCACGTGATCAGCCGTGTCCAATCACGGCTGATCACGATGTAAACAGGAAGAGCCGTCGACGGCTCTTCCTCACTCGCGTCTGACAGACGCGAGTACAGGAGAGCCGATCGGCGGCTCTCCTGACAGGGGGGGTTCGCGCTGATTGTTTATCAGCGCAGCCCCCCCTCGGATGCCCACACTAGACCACCAGGGATGCCCACACTGGAAGGGCAAAAGTAAAATTAAATAAAAAAAAAGGGGCAAAAAAAACATGCCAGTAAAAAGAGTGCCAGTCAGTGCCTACACATGGGCACTGACTGGCAACATAGATTTATCAGTGCCACCCCACAGTGTCTATCAGTGCCAATCCATGCCCAGGGCCCATCTGTGCCGCCCATCAGTGCCGCCTATGATTCCCCATCAGTGCCGAATACCAGCGCCACCTCATCGGTGCCCATCAGTACTACCTCATTGGTGTCCATCAGTGCCGCCATATCAGTGCCCGCAATTGAAAGGGAAAACGTACTGCGTGCTGATTTCAAAGTAGTCCCTGAACTACTTTGGTCCGACTTTCATGCGAGCTGAGATCCACCTCAAGTTTGAACAGGCATTCCCTAAATCGTGGTAAAATCGCACAACCTTCCAGTCGCAGCTGTGTGTAAGGGGCCTAAAATTACAATTGCAGCCACCACATCCAAGGGCATTTAGATTTGTAAGTACTGGTTTACTGTAAGCCTGTGGTGTCAACTGCCTTCAAGAACTGGAAATGCCCTTTTATGTATAACTCAAAATTGGTGACCCTGAACTCTGGTTTAAAGGAGCTATTGAGGTATGTATTCTTAATGCAAATTGATCTCCTTATCCCACTGTATGGAGGAATGTAGCCACCCTCTCTTACACCCAGTGACTATGGACACTGTATTATGTAGTATGAATAGAGACGTGCGCTTGGCCCAGCTGCTGTGCACTGCTCTTCCTAAGAAACAGAAGTGAAAGTGAAATGAAGTCTGGGAGCTCATGGAGGACGTTCCATGCAGGCAGAAAAACGCAGTAAGAAATGTTTTTATGAAAAATGCATTATAAGGCTATTAAGTAGTAGATGTGGTATGGATTTATTTAGCATAATGATATGATTTGGTGTCCCTTTTAGGCCTCATGCACACGGGGCCTTAGAAAAAAGGAGCTGCAAAGCCACTACCAGGAAAAAAAACATGTTTTTAGTAGCTTTTTGCATTGGCATTAATACTTGTTTTAGCTGCATTAGCTTTAAGGCTTCATTTCCACTGGCGTTTTTACAGTCACTTTTCTGAGCGTTTTTTACAGCTTAAAAACGCCTGTCCATGTTTACTTTAGGAAAAAAAGCTTTAAAAACGCAGCGGACGCGTTTTTGCGCGTTTTGAGCGTTTTTTAATGCCGCACGTTTTTACAGCTCTATTGCTGGAGCTTCAGAACGCCCTGGCCCCGCGTTTTTTTTGCAGCTTAGCCATCTACAGCTCAAAAACGTCATGGTGGGCATGAGGCCATAGACTAACATGGACAGGCTGTAAAAACGCCAGTGGAAATGAGCCCTTAGCGTGTTTTTTTTTTTTTTTCAATAAAAAAAATTGATTTTACGATTCAAAATGGTTTTTATTTTTTTTGGACACCCCGCTGGTCCTTAGGAGCCTTCGGGCAGGAGTTTTAGCCTCGCCTAAAAACTCCTGCCCACAGCTCCTGAGGACCAGCGTGGTGTCAGCACCAGTCCTGGGGGGGAAAAAATAAATAAATAAAAATCTAACTCAATTTCTAGAAAATATGAATCCTTCAAAAAAGTTTAATGAATAAAAACCCTACACAGATTTTTTAATTATTAAAGGGGTGTTCCAGCCCAAAATTGTGTTTATTAAAAGTCAGCAGCTACAAAAAGTGTAGCTGCTGGCTTTTAATAAACACTTACCTGCTCCTGCGTTCCAGCGACGCGCCGACCGGGGCTCCGCTCCTCTTAGCCCCCCCCCCCCCCCTCCCCAGCCGGCGTCTCCATCCCGACTGTGGGCACCCAGCCGTGACAGCCTTTCGGCTTCACGGCCGGGCACCCACTGCGCATGCCGCACTGCGCATGCGTGCGCGGCGCGGCTCGCCGCTGATTGGAGAGGCGATCGCATGGGACCTGTCGGTGTCCCATGTGATCGCCTACAGGGAGGGGCTGGTGTAGGCGATTAAGGCTTAATCGCCTAACCAGCCCCTCGGCGGAAGCAGGAAGTGGGACAGGAAGTCCCACTCCTACTGAACCCCCCCCCGCTCCCCCCCCCCCCCCAAAAAAAATAAATTACATGCCAAATGTGGCATGTAAGGGGGAGGGGAGTGGATTAAAAAAAAGTAAAAATTTAGGATGGAACTCCTCTTTAAGGCAGCTTGGGAATCCCTTCCAATTTCTCCATCCGATGTCTTAATCCTCCGCTGATGTCTTCTTGCCTTCTCCATTTCTTCTCCTTTCTGCACTCTGCCGGGTCTTCTCTGCCTCTGTTTGTTTGTCCCCCCCCCCCCCCCACCCATTTTCCTGACCTCCTGACCTGCTGGGCTGCATGCGCAGATAAGGGTCTGGATCTTGGGCGAGTGGGGCGCCACCTTTTTTTTTTTTTTTTTTTTTTTTTGGTGAGGGGGTTTCACTTCAAGATTCTCAGCACCCAAACCATGAAAAATCGATTTTTGACCTACCAACTCGATTTTTAAATAATAAAAAAAAAAAAAAAAAAAACTTTTCCCAAGCCAATATGTAAAAAAAAAAAAAAAAAAAAAGGCATGGTGTCCCTCCTAAAATCCATACCAGACCCTTATCAGAGCATGCAGCTTGGTAGGTTAGGAAAGGGAGGGGAAAAGCGAGTCCCCCCCACTGAACCATACCAGGCTGCATGCCCTCAACATGTTGATGGAGACAAGGGCCTTTTCCCGACAACCCTGGCTCGTGGTTGTCTGGGTCTGCGGGGGGCTTATTGGAATCTGGAAAACCGTCTTTAACAAGGGGATCCTCAGATTCCGCCCCCCATGTGAATATACCCCTACCCATTCACCAAAAAAGCAGTGACACGTCCTTTATTGAAAAAAAGATAATGCTGCGCCGCCTTCTCCCTTGCCGCTGCTGATTTCTCCCTCGCTGACATCACAAGAAGTGGGCTCTCCGGGTGGTGTCATTGGGTGGCTAAGCACCATGGCTATTTAAGAGATGTCAGACAGCGGGGGGACGTCACGACGGAGGACCAGAGTGGTCTTCTTTTTTTTTTTTCGGGTAACCAACAGCGAGGGAGAAAACTGTGAGGGAGAAGACGGCTCAGGGTTATTTTTTTTTTTTAATAAAGGACTTGTCAAAAACTGTCAAGGTGTTTTATTTGTTTTTGTTTTTTTACATTTCGCTGCTTTTTTAGTGAATGGGTAGGGGTACAATGCACCCGATACCCATTCACATGGGGGGGGGGGGGGGGGGGATCTAGGGGTCCCCTTGTTAAAAGGGAGTTCCAGATTCCGATAAGCCTTCCACAGACCCCGACAACAGGGTTTTTGGGAAAGAGGCCTTTGCCCCTATGTTAAGGGAATACAGCCTGGTATGGTTTGGGTGGGTTTGCGCCACCCCAAAGCACTTTGCCCCCAGGTTTGGTATGGATTTTGGGGGGATCCCATGCCATATTTTTATTTTTCATTATGACAAACACTTATATATTGACTCCCTTCCAAGGAGTTCCAATGTTCTGTATATTTGTAATAAAAAAAATAAAACGGATACTTGGTATTAACTGAAAAGATCTATCTGGCAGGTAAAGTACAATATCTTGGAATATGGAGAAGTATGATGCAGCCCAACATTTTCACATTTTTAAGCACATAAAGAAAGTAAACTCAGAGCGTCCGAGTGAGGATCCTCCAAACCAAGAAGGATGGGGACCAGAGTGAAAGAGAAAGGAATAATGATTGGTAACTGCATTCAGAGTTTCTAATCACATCCTGGATGCACAGAATTCTATTTTCTCTAAACACAACTTAACTGACTGCATCTGAAAATCATTACATGCATTTAGAAATGTCTTCTGGGTATAAAATAAGTGCAGACCTGACAGTGCCAGAGTAAATGAGGCCTTAGTTACATTTTTAGGGCATACTTCCTTCATCTAAGGTCCAAGCAGTCTCTAAAAAAGAAAACAGACGGGGTATTAAAAGTATGAAAGTTGGTCTGATGAGGAGCAGAGAAGTGAGCTATGAAATGGTCATAGAAACATCTTAATAGTGATTGAAGCCGGTCGTGGATGGATTGAATCTCGGCTGGCACAGATTTGATCCATCTGTGGGCAGGCTGGTTGTACCCAAGTCAATCCATCAATCAACTTGGTTACAACCAGCCTGTCGGCTATAACCGCTGGCAGCAGTCCTTGTTTTCTGCTGGATGGGAAAGAACACAAAAGTGATGGTGGAATCGAGCAGTTTATCGTTTCTTCCACAAAAATCACATAATCCTGTCTCGTCAAAGTAACTTCCCTGGTTGCGTTTGTTGTGTTGAATGTGGTGCTGGAGGTGCAACTGAGAGATCCTGTAATAGTGATGAGTCAGTTTGTGTGACACTTTTTTTTTTTTTTTTTCTATTGGATTCACTTGACCGTTACCGTTCAACTTATTGCAAGGTTTTGTTCTCTTTTTTTTTTTTTTTGTGGCCCTGTAGTAAGAATGACATATCCTGCTGAAGTTGGGTGGTCACTTGAATGTTATGTTTATCATATGAGGTGATCCACAGTTCATTGTATATTACCAGGATGGGTTGTGTGGGGGATGGGTGGATTTCTCTTTTTTATACTGTGGATGACCTCATATTATGATAAACGTGTCCAAGCTAGATATGTAAATAACCTGTCACTCAAAGCAAGGAGAGAGAAACGGACTTTTTATTTAGACAGGTTTTTATCTGGAAGTCTGTTAATTTTCACTGGACAATAAGAGGATTGCTCAGCTCTGGATTAACTCTGTGTGGCAAGACTGGGCACAGATAATAGGAAATCTTATACTCTACGTTGACATAAAAAAAAAAAAAAATTGTTTACATCCACTTTGTGTAGATCTTTGCAGAAAAACCTCTAGAGGGAAAGTACAATTTAGGGCCATTTCACACCTACATGCTGCATCTTTGGTGCTGTTTAATACGGTTTCCATAGGGATGAAGGCAACATGTAAAACATTCCGAAGATGCATTTAAAATGCACTATATTGCTTCAATTACCGATTACAAATAGTCTTTTACTCTGCTTAACTACACTTAAAATGGGGAGTGAGTTGTTTGTTTAGCTGCTAAATCGTACAATAATGCGAGAAGTAGAACTTGTATATGTAATGAGCAGATCTTCTCCCCCCCTCCACCTTCATGCTTATAGCAAAAGAAACATGGTTTTACAAATATGTAACTTACGGTTTTAAGTGTATTTACATCAAATGATCTTTTTAAAAAGGGGCTCCAGGCTTTTCAGAAAAAAATATGTTGGCAGCTACAAATGGTGACTTTTAATATTGGGACACTTGCCTATCCACGAATCCAGCGGTGTCTTCACCCCAGCCGATTTTTCTGCAATCGGATCTTGGCGGTTGGCAGGTTTTCTACTGCACATGTGCAAACTGAACTTCCAGGTGACTTTGCCGCAGCAAGATCAGCCAGAGGTGGGAGTCGGTGCCTGTCAAAACCAGGTACCTGGGGGCGTGGTCTAGCCGAGCTCGAGAATGGCAGCTTGAACGGAGAGCTCCCGCCGCCGCGGATCTTATGAGCACCGTTAAGAGGACCGATCACCCCGACTATACAGGCAGCCTCCCCTGGTCCTCAGGGAATCGTTTGATACCACTCCCGATCCTCGAAGTGGAATTTTTGAGGAGATATCACTATCTGGATTTTTAATCCCGCTTCCGCAATGACTGAACAACACAGCTTCCCTATGGGGGCAACCGGAGTCCAATTTGCCGGTATTGTTCCGGTTCCCCCGAATGACGGACTGGAAACTAAAATCCCTAAGGATTTATCACAGACCCCCAGCCTTAATGACCTCTATTCTGTAGCGGCAGATATAAAATCCACCCTTACAGCGGCCATTGCGGAGTTGAGCATGGACATACGCGCAGTTACAGCGCGAGTACAGGAGGTGGAAAAAATAACTGCCCAACAGGGAGCAGCGCTGCGTCACGTTAACAACAAAACGGATAATAACACATTGCGTCTTAGGGAAATGAATCGCCAATTGGAAGATTTAGAAAATCGCAGCAGACGCCATAACGTGAGACTTAGAGGACTGCCCGAATCTGTGGAAATAGATCAACTTACCCCAGTCATATCTGGGATTTTCAATAACGTACTAGGACGCCCCCCACTTACTGTCATTAAAATGGAGCGTATACATAGAGCGCTCAGACAGAGGGGCAAACCGACGGACCCCCCCAGGGATGTAATCTGTCATGTGGATGACTTCCAGCTTAGAGAAGGAATTCTCAGAAATGCCAAGCTAAGGTCTAAATACACTTTTGAGGGGCACCCCATTTCATTCTACCAAGATCTATCCCCTATCACCCTGCAAAATAGGAGAGACCTGAGACCCCTATTAGACAAACTGCGCGATAAAGGAATTCCATACAAGTGGAAATTCCCGTTCGGTTTGCAAGCTACTCATCAGGGGCACACAGCTATTCTAAGAGTCTCGGAAGAACTACAGGCTTTTTGTAAAACGATGGACTTGCAACCATTGGAACTTCCTAATTGGTACGCCGAATTTCGCATCAAAATCCCAGTCAAAGAAAATACTAATGTTGATTTAATGGAAACAACTCGGTCGAGATTCCGGAGAAGACGATCCCAATCAAATGACGGCCAGTCGACGTCCTCTGCTGATCCGAACGCAGTTCCCCGACTAACATCATCACCAAAGGCCAGAAGATCAAGGAAAGAATACTGACTTACTGTAAAGTTGTATATTTTCCCCTAGTATTTCATTTGTCCTCTCTCCGTTTATTTCCTATTCATTTATTCTCTATTTTCATCTAATGGATAGTGGTGAGTGACAGTTATCTTTAGTTTTAATTTTGTTAAAATGACATGAGATGCTTAAGGGTAATAGTAGTTTTAGGTTTATTAATTGTTTACTAATGTAAATTTGCTGGATTTAACAAATAGGTTTATTAATTGCCTATTATGGCCCCGCTTAGAAATGTTATATTGTATTCATTATGGGAATTGCACGACTTCCTTGCAGCTCAGTTGACGATTCTAATAGTGTAGCAGATTTGAATTATCCTGGCAAAGTCGTGTTTCCTATTCAATGACAACAATCTCCTTATTTTAACTTTTGGTTACTAGTGGTAGTACAATGTTAACACTATATCCGCCTTGTTTACAAACAATTTGCGATAGACACGTCTGTGGCGGTGGGCTGACGAATTGTTTTTGGTTGTTAATTTAGTGCTTGGCTTTTTTTTCATCCCCCAAGTAGCAATTATCTTTGTCTATTTTTCCTATTTGGATTAGGATAGAAGGGCATTGCTACATTTGATTTTTAACCTTTCCTCCTGAAGGAGGAATCGGGTTAATTTGTTTTATATTTTTTCATTTTTACCCCCTTAATTTGTTTTTGATTGATTACTTTAACTGAGTGGGATTCGTCTACTCACCCCCGAATCAATTTACCCTTCCTTCTTTTCCCTCGAATTTTACCTGATCCATTTGACTTCTATAATTTAATCTTTTTTTAGCTTTAAGGATGTCTTCCTCCACTGGCAATGTGGTGGTTACTAAACAAAAACTTAAATTGTACTCTATTAACACTAAGGGCCTCAACGTACCAGAGAAGAGGTCTAAATTATTATTATTATTGATTAAAAGGTCTAGGTCTGATATAATATTTCTGCAAGAAACTCACTTTAAAACAGATAACTTTCCCACGTTTACAGATAAAAAATTATCTCATTTTTCATGCCACGAACCCAGATTCCAAGAGTAGAGGTGTTTCCATTTTGATATCAAAACACTGTCCCATCCAAATTTCAGATACAAAAATAGACACTGAAGGCAGATACATATTCATAAAGGGCTCGCTTTATAATAGGCCGATAACTTTGGGAAATATCTACGCCCCCAACAGACTACATACCTCATTCTTTACGACTGTAATAGACTCCCTTGAAGCTTTTGCTAATGGCATGATAATATTGGGAGGTGACTTTAACCTAGTTCTCAACCCTCTTCTTGACACATCTGGCAATTCCAAGACCCCATACAGGACACTGACTTTAATTAAAAAATTGTTACATCGCCTAAAATTGTTACACGATTCTTGGCGCACTCTAAACCCTTCCTCAAAGGACTATACTTTCTACTCCCCCCCCCCCCCCCACATAATACGTACTCTAGGCTGGACTACTTTTTCATTACTCAAGCTGACTTGGATTCATTAGATAGCACTGCTATTGAACCTATGGTTTTATCGGACCACAACCCCATCTCTATGTGTTTAACATTTGATGACAAACTATCCTATGGAAACCCTGGAAGTTGGACAACTCATTACTCGCTGATACAGACGTAACCCAAACAATAGAATCTTTGCTTTCTTTTTACTTCAAGGAAAACTCGACTACTGATGTGCATCCTCCGACTGTATGGCTTGCCCATAAATGTGTAGTCAGGGGAGAGTTTATTTCCTTGATGGCTAAAAGGAATAAAGATAGGCGAGAACGTATTAAGAATTTGACTGACCGGATAGTTATATTAGAAAAAATTCACAATCTCTAGCTAAGAATGTACTCGCTGAACTATCTAGTACCAGAAGGGAATTGCTTGAAATCTTGGGAAAAAAAAATTAGAAGAAATAGTCTATTCACAAAAATTCTTTTATGAATACGGCAATAAAACCGGTAGGCTTTTGGCTAATTCCCTGAATGCATCTCAAAGGAAATTTGACAATATTCACTCTATAATTGATGCTAAGGGAAATAAACTCACAAGTACTTCTGATATTGCCAAGCAATTCCAATTATATTACAACAATTTATACAATCTAGGGTCTAAAGGGCCAGTTAAAAGTACTCAATCTAGGAAAGACTTGATTACCGACTTCCTTAAATCATACAGCCCCAAGCCGATTGCCCCGGACATAGCAAAGGATTTGGACAGGCCACTGGAAATATCTGAGGCCCTTTCTGCTCTTCAACAACTCAATATTGGAAAAAGTCCTGGACCAGACGGTTTTTCTGTCAACTACTACAAGACATTTAAGGATACCCTAATCCCTCATTTTATATCAAATTTTAATTCTATGCCGACCCAATGGGCATCATCCTCTGACCTTCTTGAGGCCCATATAGTAATGATTCCCAAGCCCAATAAGGATAGAAATTGTGTATCTAATTATAGGCCCATATCTCTCCTAAATGTAGATATCAAGTTATATGCAAAAATTTTAGCGAATCGCCTCCTGCCACTTTTAAAAGACTTAATTTCATTGGACCAAGTGGGTTTTACTCCGGGTAGAGAAGCTAGGGATAATACCATTAAAGCCCTATGCATTCAAAATTGGCTCCTTGAATCGGGATTCCCTGGATTCATGCTTTCTCTCGACGCAGAGAAGGCCTTCGACAGGATTGCTTGGGACTACATGCACGCGGCTTTAGAGTCTTTAGGACTCCGGGATCGTATGTTACAATTTATTAACCTTCTATACTCCTCCCCAACAGCAAAGATCAAAATTAATGGGCACCTGTCGGAAGCCTTCTCTGTGTCGAATGGAACGCGTCAGGGGTGTCCACTTTCGCCAATTTTTATTCTAATATTAGAATCACTCCTTTGTAGACTTCGCGCCAACCATGACATAGTGGGTATCACTATAAGGAATAAACAATACAAGGTGGCAGCGTTCGCTGACGATGTATTGCTATTTCTGACAAATCCCATAATTACGCTTCCCAATTTGTTGAAAGATTTTTCAATGTTTAGTGATCTATCTAATTTAAAGATCAATTTGGCAAAATCCAGGGCACTAAATATCTCTTTACCCAATGACACAGTGGCACTATGTAAGCAAAACTTCCCTTTTATTTGGGTGGACGACGTCTTATCCTATGTAGGAGTTAATTTATCGCCCAACATTAAAGACTTGTACAATAACAATTTCTTGCCCTTATTTATTAAATACAATCCGATCGGACTTACTAAGGTGGGATAAAGGTTTGTTTTCGTGGTTCGGTCGTGCGAATATACTAAAAATGAATGTTTTACCTAGACTCTTGTATCTGTTCCAGACCCTCCCTATTACTATTCCGGGATCTTTTTTTAAATAATTTAGACGAATTTGCTTGAGCTTTATTTGGGGAGGGAAACAACCGAGAATTAAATGGGATAAATTAGTTACGCCAAAGCTCTTGGGAGGCATTGGAGTCCCGGACTTGCGTAAATATTATTGGGCAAGTCACTTATCCAGAATAGTAGATTGGCATGTACATATTAGCTCCAAAGATTGGATAGGATTGGAAGAGATTTCTTGCCTTTCGTCTGTACCCATAAGACACCTACCATGGACCATACCCGAAAAAATTCCACGCAGCGCCAAATCTCACCCCGTGACGGGATCATCCCTGAAGATCTTCAGATATTTGTGCAAATCAATGGGTCTATCCTCTATATATGGACCATTGACTCCAATTACCCTTAGTCTTGAAGTGCCTCTCCCAGCATGTGACACGGCACACACGGACAGTCCTCCTACATCAACACTCAGGGCCGCAGACTTCTTTGTAAACCATTCCCACATATCTTTTGATTCCTTTATATCAACTGGCCCTGACTATAATATTTCTGATCTTAGTTTTAACAAAATCATTAGTTTTCTCAACAGAATGAATCCCATGAGTGGATGGGATAGACCCAAGACGCAATTTGAAATTATTTGTCTCAGAGATTCCCCTCAGAGGCACCTGATCTCTCTTATGTACAACCTCCTAAACTCGAACATTGACCCTCGAATGGATAGTACTAACCTTAAATGGGAATTGGAGCTTCAGACTTCTATAACATCTGATCAATGGGCAACCATATTCAGAAGAATACATAAGGGCACGTTAAATATTCTGACTCAGGAAAACGGGTACAAAATTTACTCAAGATGGTATAGAACCCCCTCGATTATCCATAAATTCAACCCAGAAACCTCTCCCTTATGTTGGAGATGTAATAATGCACCAGGTACTCTATTACATATATGGTGGGAATGCTCTGCATTAACCAATTTCTGGAAAGAAGTTCATAGACTGATTACTCAAATTACCACTTTCGCGCCCGATTTCACTCCCGGACAATACCTATTGCACCTTTCTAGCCTCTCACTCCACCTATAATAACACCATAATCATACACTTAATTAATGCAGCGAGACTATGTATTCCCATCAAATGGAAACAATCATTCCTACTGAACATCTTAGACTGGGTCAGCAGAGTTAACCACATTGCCAGCATGGAAGAATTAATACACCAATCTAGAGACTCGACTAGAACTTACCTAGATAAATGGGCATGTTGGTCACACTTTACAAAATCAGCCGAGTATCGTATGATAGTAGAACCCTAAAAGATTGTTGGTATGTTTTCGAGTCTATTGATATATTAAAGCATTATGTATACTTCTAACCCTTTCATACACCTACCTTGGCTGGGAAGATGACGCCAGCTCTGGCCTGGTACGTTTAATGACACACCCCCACCTAACCCACTCTTATCCTCTCCCCTTACCTGTTTTTCCCCCCTTAAAAGGTGCCTAATGTGGCAGCAGAGGGGGGAGGCAAGTAAGGGGAGCTTTCCCCCCCTTCTTCTTCTAAACAAAAAAAAAACTGCTGAAAAAAAAAACCTCGTAGTTGTGTATCCCTTTTTCTAATGTCTGTCTCGGGTTGTGGTTAGGAAACTTCAAAGACTAGAATAGATTGTGCAGTCAGATGTTAACTGAACATGCATCTTGGAACCCAGCTTTCTTTCAGCTCAGTATGTTATCTGACTGGCACAGAAAGTGAAGGAATTTCAAAGTTTGTGCTCGGTGGAGGGAACTTGTTTCAGTGACAAATGTCTAAGAAGGGAGTTGCCTTACCTTTCGGAGGTTTTCTTTTATTTCTTGTTTCATTTATGGGACAGGAAGTGAATGGAAATCTTCCCAGTGGCTTAATCCTTCCCCCACACTAGGCGTAAAATGCACTCCCGATCTCTGTATTCTGGCCGTAACATGCACTCTGGATCTGTGCGTTCTGGCCGTAACATGCACTCTGGATCTGTGCGTTCTGGCCGTAACATGCACTCTGGATCTGTGCGTTCTGGCCGTAACATGCACTCTGGATCTGTGCGTTCTGGCCGTAACATGCACTCTGGATCTGTGCGTTCTGGCCGTAACATGCACTCTGGATCTGTGCGTTCTGGCCGTAACATGCACTCTGGATCTGTGCGTTCTGGCCGTAACATGCACTCTGGATCTGTGCGTTCTGGCCGTAACATGCACTCTGGATCTGTGCGTTCTGGCCGTAACATGCACTCGGGATCTCTGCGTTCTGGGCGTACAATGCACTCCCTAACCCTGCGGGGGCCTGGAGATCTTTGACTTCAGGTAGATCTCCATCTCTCAACGGTTGCCCACCCCTGCCCTACAGGTAAGCTTATAAATAGTCCTTAAAAACGCCCTGGACTTGCGCTGTTTAGCTATTAACATCGGCTCCAGCTGAGAATGTCACTGGCAAATGTGCAGAAATGTCTGCAGTCACAAAACGCATCTCTATTGATCTCTCATACATTTACTAAAATGTTTTATGATTGTTGACCTTAAGCAAGAAAATTGTTTGCAGCTTGTACCTTCTTCTCCTACCTCCTTCCCTTTCTTTTTTTTTTCCAATTTACATCTAGCTAAAGGTTGTTCATGAAAACGCAGTTCTGCAGAAAGTTCAAGTACAGCATTTTGTTGTTTGTTAATATTCTCTTTTTTTTTTTTTTTCAGGTCTAAGTGTGAAGACTGAAAACTCGTACATAATGGTGAGTAAGCCAGCCTTTTGACTTTCTTGGCCTACATAAAAAGCTTTCCATAGTTTCTAGTTTCAGTGCCGCTCAGATTTCTGTAATTAAGACCACTGCCATGCTTTGTGTGGGCTCATCATTCATCATAACTGGTACAAGAAGGTATTCCCCCTATAGGTTAGTTGTTCTTATTCAAACCTTCATGTGTTATGGGAAAGTGGTCACGTACAGATGCCTTTTTGTTTTGGGGTCTTCTTCGTTGTGTGACTGTTGGACCCATGAGCACCCTAAAATGACATGTAGTTGATTTGCATGCAAATGGTGCATAGTTGTGTTCTGCTTTTTAAAATGCACTACATGCTGTAGTTAGTAGTTGGTCACTGGTTTCTCAGCTTATCCCAGCCATTTCATCAGTTCACACAGATAGCAGAGTCCTTTTTTGACAGTCACCATTGAATTTGTTAAGGCAGATGTTGATTGGTCTGGATAATCTATGAAAGGTCTATAAAAATTATAAGACCAAGGTGGCTAATAATGGCCATATATGTAGTGAGGATGAGCGAGGAAAAAATTGAGCTTTCTCCATCTAGGCTAAACCAGCACAGATGGCCAAATGTTCTGATTCTGCTATAGTATTGTTACAGCTGGCACCGCTGTCTGATTGGATGCAGGCGCTGTTCGTCCAACAATTTTACACCTGATGCAGGCCGGGGGAAATTTGTGTGATTTCAATGGAAATCACATGATTTCCAATTCGCATCTCAGTGCGAATTTGAAGACATCTGTGTGGCTTTGTGCACAGATGTCTATTGAAGTTGCACCCAAAATCGGCAAAATTAGTGCATGTACTACTTTTTCAAATGGTTGCAGCACCACAAAGCCGGCGTCGCATCAGTTTAAACACTGCCAGTGCCAGCAATTGAATGTGACTTGTCACGCGATTTGTACATGAGGCCTAAAACCTGGAAGCTGATTGGTTTCTATTCACAGCTGCACCAGATTTAGCACACTCCAGTTTTAGTACATTTTCCTAGTATAGTAAGTATATGTACCAGTTGGGAAGCCGGTATATACAGTTATGTTTTTTTGTAGGACTATTTTAGTGCAGAATTGTGACCCCTAAAAAAGTCCTGCAACGCCAGTAAAGGTGGTTATAAACCTCAGACATGATATATGAACAAAGCACTTCCTTCTATAATGTGCGATTGTCTCTATCCAATAACTGAGTGCGATTTCTCTCTGCTGCCCCATGCCTCTGTCTACATGAGTCCCCTTCTGACAGCTTTTCTCTACTTCAAGAGATAATTGGTAATCACTAAGGTTGTACCGATACTAGTATTGGTACCGCTACCAAGCATTTCCCTGAATACTTGTACTCGGGGGGGAATACTCTGAGGCCGCGTACACACGGCAGAGAACCTCGACGGGCAGAACACATCGTTCCGCCCGTCGAGGTTCTCTGCCGGCCGTCAGAATCTGCGACCCGCCCGTCGTATGGCAACCAGCCATTCATTCCGACGGGCCGTCGAGCAAATAGAGAACCTGTTCTCTATTTTCTCGACGGGTTTCCCGACGGGCGGGGCGAGCAGAGAGCGTACACACGGCCGAGGTTCTCGCTGGAATGCGGCTCCCAGCGAGGTTCTCGCTGGTTTCTGGCGAGAACCTCGGCCGTGTGTACGCCGCCTGGTGCTTCACTCGATACCTAAGCAGTCGGGCATGATCGGTGATTGCTGTATCCTCCTCCAGTTTCCCCTTTGCACACTATGTCCCTCCTCTGTTATTCTGCTCTCCCCCTCCGTGCTCCGTGTCCCCCCCTCTGTACTGCTGCTGAACCCCCGCCCCGCTCCATGTCTCCTTCCATTACCCTGCTCTGTCAGGATGGAGAGCGGAGGTAAGAGCCGTTAAACCCAGCTCCTACCTTTTCTGAATGAAGAGTCAGTGATCACTAACTCTGTCCATTCGTATAATTGAAACATCGTAACATGTGTGTTTTACGATGCTTCAGTTTATGAATGGAGAGGAGCCTCTGTCTCCTGTCCATTCATTTTCAGTGCAGCTGAGAAAGGCATTGGGAAATCTGTGTCCTTGGTCCCTTTCTCTGTTTCAAAGGGGAGATGTCAGAGGTCTGTTAAGACCCCTGATATCTCACCAAAGCCCCTGACACGTGCACCACTGTCACATGACATAAAAAAAGTATTGGTATTCGGTATCGGCGAGTACTTGAAGAAAAGTATCGGTACTTGTAATCGGTCTTAAAGTGGTATCGGGACAACCCTAGTAATCGCCAAGGAGAGCTCTAGCACACAGTCATCAGGGCTTAGAGCTGTCCTCGCTGAGCTCTGCAGTATGAGACTTCAGATCCCCATCCCCTGCTTTTTAGAGCTCCGAAATGTGTTTTAAAAGGCTGTACAGGACAGATGTCTGCAGATAAACAGGTACATGTGTTAGGAGGATTTGTTTCATATGTTTTTTTTTTTTTTTTTTAATTATAATATTACCTTTTTTTTTTTTTTTTGTCCATCTATAGCAAGCTGCTTGCTATAAGGAGCACTCTTGGGGTCTCAACCCTGACGCCCGCTGCCTGGCTCCACCTCCACTCCCTCATCACATGGTTTGCCCGACAGTAACAAGAGCCAAAAGCTCCTGCTGCCTCAGCAAACTTTGTAAATAAATCTGTAAAGAAAAAAAATATATAAGATTGGGCTTTAGAACCACTTTAGGCATATTCCTGTGCAATGACAATGTTTCCCTGCACTGGAATACACAGTGTTCCATGCATCCCCGTGCAGGCAATCCTGTCTTTGAACTGGGACACAGCAATCGGTCCCCAAATGCACATTATCTGCACTGCTCCTGCCCTGTGTGCTGCCTCTGTGCTTCCTGGGGGCGCCCAGAAATCTACCTGACTATTCCTGTAACTTCAGTTGGACTAAAACCTTTTTACCTGTGCCAACTTATTCCGCAGTGCAGCCAGCACTGTATGGGGAAAATAAACAGGAAGACCTGTTTGCTATCAGCTGAAAGTGCATCTTCAGTCTTTTTTTCCATCTATTAAATCTTCTGCCCTGGTTTTTAACTTTGGATAATAAAACATTTTTTTATCTGACTTTTACATCCCACTTCAACTTTTGTTTAATATAACTGTCCCACATAGGGGACTCTGTACACAACAATATACCAAGGAGAAGGAAAGAAAATTGTGGAAACGCGATGCCACAGGTAAGCATGAAATAAAGCTACAGAAGTGGAGAGGGAAAGGCGAGTTCATCCTGGACTCTGTGGTTGGTCGTCCAAATGGATGCCCTTATGTCTCGGGGGGGGGGGGGGGGCTGTCGGTAAATGACCCAGGGGGACCATATTTTCTCAAAGTGGTTGTTTGGCATGTAAAATGATCACTATTTTCTCGTTCAACATAATCCAATTTAGTTTTCGTTTCATCACTGCTATATTTACAATGGTGCCTTTCCAAGCTGACACAATTGCTATTTTTGCCGCGAAGAACATATAATATATAAACGTCTCAGTATGTCTAGGGATATTGTCCACTGGTTTCTTTAGGAGGGCGACTGAGGAGTCTTTAACAATATTAACCATCGTGACCGATGGTGTGAATGAGCGGGCCCTCATCCAGAAGCGATGAACCTTGGGGCACGTCCACCATGTATGGAGTGGTGATCCCACCTGTCCACAACCCCTGAAGCAGAAGCCCGAGGTTCCTGGATACATTTTGGAAAGGTGCTGTGGCACCAAGTACTGCCTGGCGTGGACCTTATACCCTGACTTAATCGAGGTGACATTGAGAATGCCTTTGGATTTGTATGCTACATTTACGCCAGTCTTCTGCCTCAGGGCTTATTTCCAGATCCCTCTCCCATGCCACCTCATGAGAGCTTGGTTAGAGGGACAGTGAGCGGTTTATAGAGCCCGGAGATGGGGCACCGCCACCGGAGAGCAGAATTCTGCATGCACCTATTCTCAAACATGGTGCGCAGGTCAGACCCGTTTTTCCGTAAAGATTAGAGAAAATTTTGGATTTGTAGGTTGTAGCTTTCTGAAGGTGGCATCCCCAGGCTGCCTGTGTAGTGTGAGGAAGGACGTATTCCTCTGTGATCTAGGTAGTCGCCTATAAGGAATAGTCCCTTGTTCACCCACCAGCTAAACCATTTGGGTTTTCTGCCTGGCGGGGGATGGACGGACAGGGGATTGCCGAAGAGCGGGGCCACTCGAGTTCCCATACGTTTAAGGAATGAATGAGTGAGTGTCGGGCTCGAAATATCTTTGCAGTGCTTTGGGGAAGTCCAAAGGATAAGGTCCAATACTAATGGAGTACATCCCTGAACCTCCAGGGGGACCCACTCTGGGCAATAATGACGGCTGTGTAGTTGCCTATATAATAATTTTGAAACTCGGGCACCCCCATACCCCCCATGTCTTTGGGACTTGTTTTATTTTATTTTTTATGCCAGTCTGCTGTAGCAATACTCAACCGTCTTATTTTCACCTAGGAAGATTAAAGGGTCACTAAAGGAAAACATTTTTTTTGCTGAAATGACTGTTTACAGGGTATAGAGACATAAAAGTTAACGGATTCCTTTTCAAAATGATTAAAAATTGATAAAAATCAATCATATAATGTGCCTGCAGGTTAGTTTCACTTTTGAACTGGCTTCATGTTTCTGTGAAGTAGAAATAGACACACAGAACAAAAACAAACAAATCCAGGGCAGTGTTTTGTTTTTAAAATGTATCTGATTTGGTTCTGGGAAGTTTTAGACACACGGTAATGACAGCTTAGACCACCGTGAGAAAGCTCCCAGCACTGTGGTTATAAGGAAACGGACAAGCAGGAAGTGTGGAGATCAGAGCAGGATTACAGCAACTTCAAAGCAAAAACGAACCATAAGGACATGAAACCAGTACTGCAGTGAGGTAAAGGAAGCTATTTAGCTAAAAAAATAATTTCCTTTAGCGATCCTTTAATGTTTAACAGTATTATTGCATTTCATTAAACTACAATGGGATTGATTAAGGGTTGTATAGTAATGACTCTCCTGTCAGTGCAAATATTGAATGTGGAAAACGTAGAAAAGAGATATATTTTTTTTTTTTTGGTCTTGCGTGCTTAATCAAGCATTGCTTTGATAATAATTTGTAACATTGCAGACAAACATGTCACAGTTCAAGGACATGAGACATAATAGAACACAGCCATGTGTTTTTTACCTTCATAATAGAGCATGAATCCAGAGGAGACAAATACAGTAAAATATTAATCCTGCTGTAACCTTGATTTGACAATCATTAACCTTCTATTTTGCTTTCATACCTCACTATCATAGAAATAGTTATTTATTCTTAGGTGTTCTGATACAGTTGGGGGGGGGGGGGTGATTCTAAAAAAAAATCTTTGTACTCTAAATACTGGGTAACCCCAGTCTATCATGGGGGGGGGGGGGAGGGGAGAAGTTAAAAATCAAAAATTACTCTGAAGTTCCTCTTCAAAGCGGAGGTCCCGCACAGCGCTCTGTGAATGGGTGGCTGGCTTTTGGGAGACACACAGTTCCTAGAAGTCGGTACGCCAGATTCCCCAGAAGACAACGTAAGGAGGACGAGCCCAAGGAAGAGCTCTGCCTAGTAACGGCCAATTCTGGTAAGTATTGGCTGACTTCTAGGAACTGTGTGTCTCCCAGAAGTCAGCCGCCCATTCAGAGCGCTGCGCCAGATCTCTGCTTTAAAGAAGAACTTCAGCGTAATTTTGGCTTTTTAACCTCCTCCCCTACTTTTTTTTTTTTCCATCTTTGTGCTTTCTAAAACCCAATGGTCTAATATAAATCAATGAGAATGCCCCTAAAACCATGTGTAAAATGCACATGCACCTCAAGCACGTGAACCCAGTCTTTGTTTGCAGAAGTTGGCATTTTGCAATGGGGCCAACTGACCACTTTGCACTAGCTATATTAAAGGGGAGACAAAAACCAGAAGGCACTATGTTGTGGAGGTCCTAAAATCTAAAAGTCTAAAATCGTACAAAAAAAGGTAGCAGTTTATACGTTGCATTCACTACTTGTCCAACATGTTTCACCTTGTATGTACCTACTTCTTCAGGAGCTGTGGGCAAGCTTGGTACTAAAGATGCCTTTTATTTATTTTTTTACACAACTGTGCAACCTATAAATTATATTCTGTTTTAAACTTGATCTATTGGGTAAAGAGGTAGAGCAAGAACCGTCTCCTTTTTTTGTTTTTATTAAAGATTAGGTTTTTAAATGCAAATCTTCCTTTCTCCCATGCTTGCTTACTCAGATTTTCACGATTTGTATTGCATGCACAGAATATTTGAAGGCAATTCCCTCTGGTGGGAATCCTGTTAATTGGGCAAGCAGTTGTAATATACTGCTGTATAGTCACCCAGCTGGTTGGTTATTGCCATTGGTTGTCCCATAGGGAAATGGCCCATACATTAATACGCACTCACGCACTTGTTGCTGCAAAAGTCACACAGCCGGGAATATAGTATACACAGGGGAAATGACTCAGAAAAACCTCTACAGGACAAATGTGGCTTCTCAGAAGCTACAAATGCATAACATCTCTTAGCTGAAACAAATCCACTAATAGTGTTGTCTTTCTTGGGGGGGGGGGGGGGCAAGGGGTATTAAAATTGCACAAAACATGGGGGAAGAGCATCGGGCATCAACTGGGACAAGAGCTTTACTTGTACATGTGTAAGATTTTACTCGGGACTATCGCATTACTACCTTTCTGGTGAATAGAGAACGCACACTCCTTTCTCAGTACTTTTAGGTGGCTGTGCTTCATGCACTGTCTAACCAGCCATTGCTCACATGGGTCTGATCAACAACTGTGTACAGCCGCTGCTTGCCGATCTACCGAGTCCTTAATCCTCATTTTCTTCAGCCTTAAGGCAGATACAAATACACAAATGTAATTTTTATCTGTACTTGTCACAAGGAGCCAAAAAGGTCTGCTGTAAGAAGCATGCTGATAGGAGGAGACAACAGTGAGACAAAGAAACAAGCTCATCAGCCTGCTGTTTCTCCTTCACTGTCCAGTTACAAGGTGGGGGTAGAAAACCTTTTAAAGTTTGAAAGTAAAACTGTAGCAGATATAGATCCTTCAGTCCCTGCCACTCTGGACTGGTAGAGCTGTGCAAGTCTCTCTGGACTGGAAGGCTAGGAATACAAATCCTATTGACGGGTAAAATGGCTCCCATGTGTACTTGGCTGCTGACTTGGAACTTTGGGAAGCCAGGTAAGTAGTCCAGCCTCTCATTCTAACACCTAGACTTAACAATCATTTAGCCCTTGCAGTGCGGGAAAGCCCTCTATTGCCACTTGTTGTGTCCGGAGTTGAGCTTTAAGGTTTGGCTCAGTACATTAAACCATTTTCCATAATTAGGAATGCAGAAGGGCTACAAAAATATTTATTTTATCATTAACCTAGCTAATGTGTTACTACAATATAACCCCAGTTGTACTCGCTGATTGTAAATACACCCACGCAGGTTTTGATATTGTTATCAGGTAATTGACAAACTTATAAATGTTTATTACAGTAAAAGGTCATATACACTGGGGGTGCTTGGCTGTATGTCAAAGTTCCCCTAATGCCCGCAGCCTAGAACTATCGTAGGGGTATAGTAATTCTGAAGGCAGAGCTGAGTTCCTCTTTGGTAGATGGCGTAACATACCTAGGGCATTGTCTGCAAGTTGTACAGTTTACCAGTCTCTCAATCAAGCGTCTCCTTAACTGGAAATGTACCTGCACAATACACTAAAGTCCTAATAATTTTATAATTTGGATCCAAGCATGTTAACCACCTCAATACCAGGCACTTTCACCCCCTTCCTGCCCAAGCCATTTTTCAGCTTTCAGCGCTATCACAATTTGGATGACAATTGCGCGGTCATGCTACACTTTACCCAAATGAAATTTTAATATTTTTTTCCCCACAGATGGAGCTTTCTATTGGTGGTATTTGATCACCTCCTGCGTTTTTTATATTTTTTCGCTATAAACAAAAGAGCGACAATTTAAAAAAATATATATTTTTGACTTTTTGCTATAATAAATATCCCCAAAAATATATAAAAAAAAAAAAAAAAAAAATGTTTTCCTTGGTTTAGGCTGATACGTATTCTTCATATTTTTGGAAAAAATAATCGCAATAAGTGTATATTGATTGGTTTGCGCAGAAGTTATAGTGTTTACAAAATAGGGGATAGATTTATAGCATTTTAATTTTTTTTTACTAGTAATGGCGGCGATCAGTGATTTTTATTGTGACTGCAATATTGCGGAGGACACTTTTGACACTATTTTGGGACCATTCACATTTATACAGCGAACGGTGCTATAAATTTGCACTAATTACTGTGTAAATGTGACTGGCAGGGAAGGGGTTAACACTAGGGGGCGATCAAGGGGTTAAATGTGTAACCTAGTGAGTGATTCTAACTGTAGGGGGAGGGGACTGACTGGGGGAGGTGACGGATCTGTGTCCCTTTGTACAAGGAAAAAAAGGCAAAACAATGATTCTCCTGCGCTCCGGTATTTCTTTCTTATGGGGTCATGCAGTTCAATTATAAAGTATCTTCCAGAGTCTTGCAGCCCTCCTCAGAATCATGGGAATTCAAAAGAAACTAAAAAAGAAAAGAGAATGGAGGGTGCACCGACCTAGTGTGATACTGTAACACTATTTTTATTAAAATACTAAAATCAATGATTATACTCACAAAATGAGTTAAAAACAAGCCTTGAAAGACAGTTCAACACTGCATATGCACTGCAGACCACCGGGGCTCTGAGGAAAGGGGTACGCCCCCGAAACGCGTAAGCCTAGCTTCAATATCGGTCAGATACCTTTGGACTGAAGCAACCGTCCTGTTCTGCTGGCGATGTTGAACTGTCTTTCAAGGCTTGTTTTTAACTCATTTTGTGAGTATAATCATTGATTTTAGTATTTTAATAAAAATCGTGTTACAGTATCACACTAGGTCGGTGCGCCCTCCATTCTCTTTTCCTTTGTACAAGAGGACACAGCATTGGTCTCCTCTTCCTGACAGGACGTGGATCCACGGTCCTGCTCAGTTACTGGTGCCTGGCGGACATCTCGGCCGCCGGGCATGTGCATCGGGTTCCCATTAATGCGGTTGGTGCGCGAGGCCCCTAGCAGCTTTGCAAGGCGAGGACGTCCTCTCAGAATGAGAGCACTGTCGTGCTGCCGTCAATTGATGGCGGCCGGTAGCAAAGTGGTTAGTGTGTGCGTGTGTGTCAGCTGAATTTATTTGAAGGTAGAAAAAATAAACTGATTTCTCCATCCACACAAATGATGCAGGTGGAGGAATCCACAAAGGTTTGCCAACATTCCTGTTGGACAGAATTCGATTATACAATCTCCTCTTCTAAATCTAGGACAGCTAAAAATGGGTCGAAATTGACTTATTTATGGCCAGCTAATAGCTGTAGAATCTTGTCGGAGATGAATAGATCGTTGCGTTCAACCTCCTTTTTCAAAGTCTTTAGGGGGGAAAAAAAACAGTACTGTGCAAAAGCCTTGATACTGAACAAAACTACTGTAAAGTCAGAATGTGTAAATATTAATTTCATCAGTTAACCACTTAGACCCCTTTCACACTGGGGTGGTTTGCAGGTGCTATTGCGCTAAAAATAGCGACTGAAACAGCGGCTGCTGTTTTCTCCAGTCTAAAAGCCAGAGGGCTTTCACGCTGGAACAGTGCGCTTGCAGGACCGCTCCAAAAGTCCTGCTAGCAGCATCTTCGGAGCGGTGTGTTTATTTGGGGAGCAGAGATCCATAGTTTCCTTGCTTTTAAAAATGTTGTTTGCCCATATAGTGTAATTGTTCTAAGAATTTTAAAACCACAAGAGGCCAAAGTTCCTCCATGTTGCTTTCCTGCTCTTTCCGGCTCTTACCAGTTTAGATGCTTTTTAACATGTGCATTACAGTGGAGGAGAAGGTGTCATTCTTGGCAGTGTGGGAATTTCTTTGCATTCAATTATCACTTCTAGCACACAGGACCACAGCGAATTTGTACAGAAGCTGCTCTATAGAAAGTCTCTGGGGAGATGTGTTTTCAGGCAGAGGAATGTGTGCTTTGTCATGTAGATTGCAGTATCCTGGTTGAGCATACTAGCATTGCCATTGATGGTTCGAGCCGCCTTGGATAGACTTCATATTTCATAATAATGTATGTTCTTTTTTTAAACCTGGAAAATGCTTGTCATTTAAGTGCTTGATGTAAGTGATTAAAGGGGAATTGAACTCAAAAAGTGAATGTGCTAGTTATATGAAACATTTCAGACTTGTTTGTAGCTACAGTAAGTGGTACTCCTTTTTAATCTACCTCCCTTTTCTTTTTTTCTTTTTTTTTCTTTTTATTCTTGAAAAATAGCAGTGCACTTTATTTGTATGCGAGTGTGTTGAATTGAATGACTAAAAAACATAACAAATCTGGGTTGCTGATCAAATATTTGACATGCAAATACATAGAGATTGTACGAATGTACAGGCATACTCGGCTGTATAGGAAGGCATTGGGCTTTAAGGATTTATTTCACCACCGCTTGTATTCACTTCTTCCTGGATTGGAGATTTTCAAGTTGGTGTTCAGTGAGTCGGGACTACCCTCCTGCTCAATGTTACCCGGCCCATTTTCTACTTTCCTGACCATCCGTATGCTCCTTACCAGCATTTAACTGTCCTGTCTGTCACCCATCGCAACCATCCTAACTGGCCAAGGTATTTATCTTTTGAACCTCGGCCATTGTTGGACCTAGACTGACTGTTGCTTACCCTCAACATGTTTAACTTTATATTGAACTGTCTTTGCTCCTGAGGAAGCGCTTTCTACAGCGCGTAACATGTAGAGCAAGCCCTCCTGTTCCTCTGGACCACCATTCAGTTATACACACTATATAGTCAACTTTAAAATCGTGTGCTATATTTGAGCCATTTTTGGCATTTTTGTAACCGTATTACAATTGTGACAACCTATGTGGACCAGCTCTGCACATGGGCTGTGCGAACACGTCGGGGCTCATGCTTATTAGCTTGTAGGTTTAATCTTGTCCAATTGGGTGAATGTTGGGATACGGTAGATGATGGTTTCTGTCCTTTTCCTCTTACCCTTTTCAATTTAGTTTATCTTGTTTTAAAGTGGATGTAAACCCACTTTCATACTTTCTAAACTACTGCCGTAGTGCTGATCTATAAGGCTATAGATGCCTCCTGCATGTATCCTTACTTATCAAATGTCTCCCCTCTGTCTGTTATAAGAACTGAAAAACTGCAGATTCTGTGGGCGGGTCTGTTGTCTGGAGCTCGGTGGGTGGAGTTGTGATGTCAGTAGACTCCCCGCCCTCTTCTATACTCCCCTTGTCAATATGCATTTTTTCCTGTGTATGCCTTACACTAGATTCTGCTATGATCACTAACATCCAGTTAAAATACAGAAAAGTAACCACATGACTTTAGAAAAGGAGTGGGGGGTGGGAATTAAAAAATAATGCCTGTCTCCAGGCTAGTGTATGAGATATGTAAAGAACCTGCCACTCACAGCAAGGGGCGGAATGGATCAAGGTTTTTCTCTGTAAGTCCGTTTTTTATCTCACAGAACAATAAGAGGATTGCTCAGAGCTGGATTAACTGTGTGGCAAGACTGGGCACAGATGATAGGAAATCTTATACTGTACATTGTGACATCAAATAATGTTAAATAAAACATTTTGGGTTTACATCCACTTTAACCTTTAAATGATTCCTATTAATGTTCACCGTCAGCGCAGAATATTTACCAATAGTCCATCTAGAGCAGTGGTTTCTTAAACTTTCAAGTGCCGTGACCCCTTGATAAAAATTTCCCAAGTTGTGGGGACCCCTAACGGTAAAATTATTTTCGTAGCGTGGGTTGTCGGCACCTAAGTCAAGTAATTTGTACCCATAACCCATGGACATTTAGCGCTCCCTGAGTCCTCTCCATTCATACAGTAATAAAACCCTGTATTTGTATTCTCCTTTATTTTCCTTTTTATCTCTCTCTATCCTATTTTTTTTTTTCTTCCCCATCCCTCTCTCAAGCCATCTTTCTTTTTCTTTCTCTTCCTTTTTCTGTTCCTCCCCTCTATTCTTCTCCCTTCCATGTATTCTCTATTTTTATTCCTGCTCTTCTTCCTTGGTGGGGGAGAATGGGATGAGTGGCAATGCTGGGGGAGTTCTGATCCGCTCGTGATCATGGTCATCTGCTGATCGGAGAACTGTAGTGGGGACTTTTGATGGGAACTATAATCCACAGGTAGTGTTACCCACTGTGTCTCGTAGCAGTGACACCTCTACCAAAATAAGGAGATGGGGTCTCCTCCAGCCCCTCCCACTTCACATTCCTCACCAGTCAGCTGACCTCTAGTCTGCCCCCCCAGCCATGTCGCAAACTGAATGGGCGGCTGCAAAGAGACTGAGTGGGTGGCCGTGGGCTCCAGGGACAGCCCTGCTTTGCGACCGCAAAAAGTCTGGGAGAGAGGTTCAGGCTTCAGCAACAGCCCAGGATTTGGTGACCCCTGGCAAATCGCCATTCGACCCCGAGGGGGTCCCGACCCCCAGGTTGAGAACCACTGATGTAGAGTTTGGAAACTTTTCCACAGTGCAATTTTCTGATAAGAGCAAAGCTGAAATTTGCAAATATTGTGAGACGAAAAAGAAATATTTTTCAAATGCTACAATGACAAAACATCCTTGCATGGCAGAGTTGCCCTAAAGACTGAAATTAAATGTGGATCATAATGAAAGGGCAAGTGGCTTTTCCCTCCAGAGTTCCCATTCTGGAAACACTGTTTCTGCTGTTCTGGATAATCAAAAAGGGTTTCTTCAGCAGCAGCATCTTCAAGTAAGGAAGTGTTGCAAACCACTGCTTCCCAAAAATACACAATTCCTTAATTTATAGAGAAAATAACACCTGAAAACCAGGAGAACATTCATCAAGCTCTCACAAGAGCAATATATGCTTCTGGATCAACATTGTCCATAACCAATAATGCATATTGGCAGAAAGGTTTTACGTTATGAGGGGCGGGTGTGTTACCTGTTCTCATGTATAGTTGAAATGTTCTTAAAGCGGAGTTCCGCTCGCCCCCTTTAAAAATGAAGTCAGCAGCTACACATACTGTAGCTGCTGACATTTAACCACTTCCCTACTGCTGTATTGTCATATGACAGCAGCAGGAACCCTTTGTCCCTCCCCCCTAGTGTTATTCCCTTCCCTGTCAGTCACATTTACACAGTAATCCATGTATAGCACTAATTGCTGTATAAATGTGAATGGTCCCAAAAATAGTGTCAAGTGTCCGATATGTCCGCCACAATGTCAGTCATGATTAAAATCGCAGATCGACGCCATTACTTGTTAAAAAAAAAAAAAAAATCAAATGCCATACATTTACTCCCTATTTTGTAGGTGCAATATACGCTTATTGTGTATTTTTATTATTTTTTACCAAAAATTTGAAGAATACATATCGGCCTAAACTGAGATAATTTTTTATATATTTATTTATAATATAAAAAAAATTCTCAGTTTAGGCCGATATGTATTCTACATATTTTTGGTTAAAAAAAAAAAATCCACAATAAGCGTATTTTGATTGGTTTGCGCAAAAGTTATATTTATATATATATATATATATATATATATATATATATATATATATATATATATATATATATATATATATATATATATAATTTTTCCCAAAATTATCGCTGTATTTTTGTTTATAGCGCCAAAAATAAAAACAAGACATCAATTCTGTTTGGGGAGCCACGTCGCACAACCATGCAATTGTCATTTAAATTGTTGCAGCACTGAAAATTGACCTGGGCAGGAAGGGGGTGAAAATGCCCTGTATTGAAGTGGTTAACATTAGGACACTTAACCTGTCCTGGATTCCAGCGATGTTGGCACCACAGCCCATGTTTACATCGACTGGTTGGGTGCTGCTGTCGCCACCATTGCACGTTAGGGAACCCGGCAGTATAGCCTTTCCGCTTCATGACCGGTGCCCTACTGTGCAATGCGCGAAGCACAGTGTGCTCTCCCACTGACCAGGGTGGAGGGGAGACGAGCTGCTGATGCAATTCGCTGCTCTCCCAGAAGTGGGGACAGGACGCTTGTAAACAGGTAAAGCAAGTTAAGTTTTTAGTTTATTTAGTGAATAAGCTGTACTTTTCATTCAAGCATAATACTTTTTCCATATGCTGCGTGTGGTGGTTTTTATTTTCTTTATTAGGATTTCTAAATGGAAAATCGACACCTAGTTAAATGATGTTTGCACAAAAAACGCATGCAAAAAATGCTCAATATGAACGGCAAGAAATTTTGGCCAGGTATATTGATGTTTACATATCAGCACCGTGTGCAAGTCCCCTTTGAGTTGCTGAGCAATTACTTATGCCGTGTACATACGATCGTTTTTTTTCAATGAAAAAAGTTTGTGTGTGTGTGGGCCCCATCTGAATTTTTTTTTTTTTTTAGATCATGTTTTTTAAATGTTTCTGGTGGGGGAAAAAGATGGGGAAATGCCGATCGTCTGTGTGGAACTCCATTGGAGAAAAATCCATGCATGCTCAAACACTGCAGAATATGTTGGTTTGAGTATTTATATGATGATCAATTGGATTAATGGTCATGGATTTATATATTTGCACGTTTATGGATATAAGATCAGCGCAGTAACAATTCCCTTTTATTACAATAATACCTTCGTTGAAGGTACACAGTACTGCGGCAGATCACTTTAATTGTAATCATTTTTTTTGCGCTGGTGACACTTATCACAATTTCATGCTCAGAATCAACTTGACGCATGCTCGGAATCATTGAACTTAATTTTTCTCGGCTCGTCGTGTTTTACGTCACCGCGTTTTGGACGGCTGGAATTTTAGTCTGACAGTGTGTAGGCAAGAATGATGAAAGTCGGCTTCATCGAAAATCTGACGAAAAATTCCATCGGATATTATTGCCTCGGAAATCCGATCGTGTACGCGGCATTAGGCCTAATGCTTTTCCAAATGTAGACAGTTGTAATCTCCTGAAAGGTTTGGGCATTTACTTTGAAGTAATGCAGGATATGTTGGCTCTAGAAAGTAAATACAAATATGAAACAAATGAGAATCCAACTTTAGTTACATTAAATAGGAATCGATGAGATCTGCATGCCCATAGTGAATGTGTTTGCATCCAAGGCAGTGACATGACTCAGGTGTAGCACATTTCTGTCGCGTCTGTTTATTTTGCCTTCTTTTTAGGTACATTGTAACTGAGCATGTTGGTGTTCTTGTACAGGCCTGCTTATCAGGCAGATGGGAGGGGGTGTGTATGTGTCTGACTCCATGCCAGAGGAGGAGGCATCAAGCAGCACAGACAGCTGAACCACCTGCTCCTCCCTCCACCTCCTCCCTTTTTTTTCTGTCTCTCTGTGCGATGGAGGGGCTGCAGTGAGCTGGCTGTGGGTGCAGAAGCAGAAGAGGCGACGCGATGGTTACACCGGCCCAGCCCTTGTGTGAGAGCTGCGGCCGGTCCCTGCGGCCCCTGTCAGCATGACTGAGCCCTCGCCGCGCTCTCACTGCTCCGTGCTCAGCTGCTTTGTGAGTGTCCTAAGCTTTAGGAAGCTGGGAGGGTGGGCTTCAACCTGGGAACAGATCAGGGGGTGCTTTTGTGCCTGGGGGGAGGGGACCTCTAAGCTGTCAATGCAATAATGTGACTTTGGGGTCGCAGAGGGCATGCTTGTTTTGTGTGATCACTATGGTGTCATTGTGGGAAATGGGATCAGAAATGCTTTATCGTGTCTATATATCTTTTCAAGGGACTGGCATTGGGTACTTGCATGCCAGGCTGCTGCTTTGTGTTGTACAGAGTGAGCAGTAGTGGAAAATCCTTGCTAACCACTCCCTTGCTGGGGATACCCTGCCTGTAGATGTGAGTGATTGTATGGCGTGCCTATCTGTGTGCTTTGCTGTCCCTGGGATCCCCTGCTCCCAGCATAGCAGTATGTGGCACATGTTAATGATCCTGGTTTGCCAGTCACAAGACACCCTCATTATACAGGGCACTGTAGGAGTGGTTGTAGGTGGGCGATGGACCCAACGGTGTTTTGGTTTTTAGGCATTTCTCTCGGCTGCTTCTCACATATCCGTTCCCAGGGATATTGTGTTCTGCTTGTGCATGACTGAGCTGATGAAAGTACGTATCGTTTTAATGGTGCAGAGGTCTTACCTGGCTAGGCCCAATGACAGAGGGCTCTCTGTCTTCCAAGTACATCATCACTTGGCACAAGAGGTTATTTAGATGAAGGCAGGAAGGGAATGACTGAGCTGCATAGAGCACCATACAAGCCAATCAGTGTCTACTCTGCTATACTTCATCTTAATGTGCACATTTCTTATTTTCCTATAGCAACAGGGAGACAGAATTTGGGCTAAAGTGAATTATTTTTGTTTTTTAAAAGCGGACTCTTATGAATAGGTCAAAATCCAATTCATGTGGTCTCAAACTGGTGGCCCTCCAGCTGTTGCAGAACTACAAGTCCCATCATGCCTCTGCCTGTGGGAGTCATGCATGTAACTGTCAGCCCTGAAATGCCTCATGGGACTTGTAGTTCTACAACAGTTGGAGGGCTGCCAGTTTGAGACCTAGTTTATTTTTATTCATTTCAGGTACTTGTATAGCTTTCAATTTATGCAGCGCTTTTACATATACATTCACATTGGTCCCTACCCTCAAGGAGCTTACACATCACACACTTCACACACTTCACACACTTCACACACTTCACACACTTCACACACTTCACACACTTCACACACATCGCACACATCGCACACATCGCACACATCGCACACATCACACACACACACACACATACATCACACACACACATACATCACACACATTCGTCCCTACCCTCAAGGAGCATACATACATGCTATGCACGCTTACACTAATATATATTCACTCTTTCACTCACATGTACACACGGGCCAAATTTAGACGGAGTCCAATTAAGCTACCGGCATGTCTTTGGAGGTGTGAGGAAACCGGAGAACCCGGAGGAAACCCATGCAGGCACAGGGAAAACATGCAAGCTCCAGGCAGGTAGTTTCGTGGTTGGCGTTCGAACCACCGACCCGTTTAACTGCTAGGCAAAAGTGCTAACCATGACACCACTGGACGTCCAGGTTAATTTCATCATTAAAAAAGACTCTATGCAGTCGCTGTTTATACACTGACATTTCTCAACCAGGGTTCCTTCAGAGGTTGCCAGGGGTTCCTCAAGAAATTGGGGATTCCTGTCTCTCTGATGAGTAACCACTGACACCAATGATCCTTTTTAGCTATCTGTAAAGGGGGGGGGGGGATAGTTCCCAATGACCACAACTGTAAGGAGCATTCTTCCCAGTGACCATCATGCTAGTATACTGTGAGCTGTAGATAAAATGATTATTGGCAGGGATTCTCTGAACCTGCAAAGTTAGGCTGGCTATAGATGGGGCAATTTTCCCCTCAATCACTTTTTTCCCCAATCAAAGCAGTGATGTTGGGGAATTCCTCCCACCACTGTGGAGCCGTTGTGTTCTCCTGGTGGGGAAGTCATCCCTGCTGGGAGAACAAGGTGATTATTGCTAGCAGCTATAATGGTCGCTACCAATAATCGCACGTCAAATATGGCAGACTGCCTGCCCATATGATTGGAACCGTCTATTGCCGGCTTTATTTGCAAGGCTCCAAGTTAATGTTAAGAAAGGCTGTTATACACAATAGCGTCACTCAAATACAATTTTAAACCTATGCCTCTCTTCTGCTAACATACCTGTAGGCCAAATGCTTTTGCATGGCTCAGTCCATTCTTCTTACTAGGACTAACCAGCCAGGAGGAAGCGCCATCCTTTTTCCTGAGAGTCACACATGTGCAGTGTACTTTATCATCTCTAATGCCGCGTACACACGGAAATTCCGGCAGAAAAAGTCAGATGGGAACTTTTTGTGTGTGTGTGCCCCATCAGACTTTTTCTGAACTTCCGACGATCTTAGAGAGCTGGTTCTTTTTTTCCCGTTGGAAAGTCCTGCCGTGTATAAGTGACAACACACAGCATTTTTGTGGACGGAGTGGTGTCAGCCCTCCCAGTAGTCTTTTGCTAAATTACTCAGACTTGCCCCTAATCTTGTTTTGCACACCCTAAAGTTTGTACAGTGTCAGGATAGGAACTGGGGGGGGGGGGCTAATTGGGCTCTTTGAGATAATATAGAGTATAGGGTGAACAGGGCCACTCTTATTGTGCTGGAGGACCACAAGTCTTATCGTAGGCTTTTTCTGGAAATGTATTTATTAATATGCTTTTTTTTTCAGATCCGGAAATGAAAATGCTGCTGAATAAACGGCATTACTGGTCATCTTGAGCCCAATTTTTATTTGCAGTTCGAAGCCACAGTTTTCTAGTGGCTCATCTAATGTTCTATCAAATTAATTATATTCTTTTTTTTTAAATGATGTAAAGAATTGAATGCTTAGTGTATATATATTTTTTTCCTGATCTCTACACACTGCAGCTGTCAAATGCCCATCATTTTAGGTGTGTGTGTTTTTTCTTTTTTCCTGTCCCTAAATGCCCACCTGTTAGCCTGTCTGCCCATGCACACACATAGGCCTTTACAGGTGTTTAGGGCGGTTGGTAAGGCAGTGCGGATTCTACATGCACAAGGGCCATACCAAAAATGCAAAATTGGGCATAACTTTTCACTTGTTTGTAGAGCAACTATTCCTCTCTACAAAGGTACTACTTACTCAACATAGGCGCCATCACAATCGATGCATTTGCGATATCGTTGAAACCAACTCTCAAATCCTCTTCGTAAAAAAAAGTGTACACGGTTGGTTTCACTTTCACCTTGTTTGTGTCATCAAATCTTCAGCGAAGACTGTCCTTTATTGGATCAAACCAGTGGAAGTGCTAAATCTGGGATGGATAGTGGATGCTCCATGGCAGTTTTCCCGACAGGAAAACCTCCGGGAATTGCGGCAGGATTTTTTTTTTTTTTTCTGCTGGGATTCCCGGCGGTGTCTTTCCCAGCAGTTTTCCCATGGGAAACATTGTGGTGGAGCATACACACACGGCTGGGATTCCCGGCCAAAGCTCTCACCGCAGTTTTCCACCAGGAAAACCTCTGGTGTGTACACACGGAAGGTTACCAAGCAGGTTTTTGGTTTTCCCCCTGGGAATCCCGGTCGACTCTTTACAGCCGGGAATCCCGGTCGACCCTTTACAGCCGGGAATCCCGGTCGACCCTTTACAGCCGGGAATCCCGGTCGACCCTTTACAGCCGGGAATCCCGGTCGACCCTTTACAGCCGGGAATCCCGGTCGACCCTTTACAGCCGGGAATCCCGGTCGACCCTTTACAGCCGGGAATCCCGGTCGACCCTTTACAGCCGGGAATCCCGGTCGACCCTTTACAGCCGGGAATCCCGGTCGACCCTTTACAGCCGGGAATCCCGGTCGACCCTTTACAGCCGGGAATCCCGGTCGACCCTTTACAGCCGGGAATCCCGGTCGACCCTTTACAGCCGGGAAACCCGGTCGACCCTTTACAGCCGGGAAACCCGGTCGACCCTTTACAGCCGGGAAACCCGGTCGACCCTTTACAGCCGGGAAACCCGGTCGACCCTTTACAGCCGGGAAACCCGGTCGTGTATGCAGGGCTATATAAGTCGTCGATGCTTGCAAATGCTTCCAGTTCAGAGCAGACTTCCACTTATCTCTCCAAGTCTTCCACCATCTCCTGTATGGTATTGTGACAACAGTCTAGTTGTGCAGCAAGCTCACAAATTGTGACTTCTCTGACCATGCGAGTCCATTAGCTGGTGGTTTGTGCCAGTGGCTACATTTGATTGTTTCCCACTTTGGTTTGTCCTCCATTCTGGTTTCCCCTTTAAACTTCTTCGTCCATCTGTGCTCTTTGTCAATGGTGACCTCTCCATAAACATTCTGTAGCCTTCTGGGGTTATAGAACAGCCTGCACCCCTCCTTCGTCAAGAGCGCAATGATGGCATGTTGCTTCTGCTTGGAATCCATTATTTTTCCTACAATGAACAATTAAGAGTTATAGTGGGAGAGTTAAGCCTCGTACACACGATCGGATATCTGATGGAATCTAATCCGATGGATTTTTCCGTTGGATATCCAATGAAGCCGACTTTAATCAGTCTTGCCTACACACCATCGGTCAAAAATCCGACCCTGCCAAAACGTGGTGACGTAAAACACTACAACGTGCTGAGAAAAATGAAGTTCAATGCCTCCGAGCATGCGCCGACTTGATTCTGAGCTTTCGTGGATTTTTGACCGATGAAGTTCCACAAAGACGATCGTTTTTTTTATCCATAGGAAAAATTTAAAACGCGTTCTATTTTTTTTTTTTTTACCTATGGAAAACAAACCGATGGGGCCCATACACGATTGGTTTGTCCGATGAATCCGGTCCATCGGTCTGTTTTCATCGGACAAACCGATCGTGTGTACACGGCATAACTCTACCAACGTGTGAAATTTCGAAATACTGTTGTAAGGTATTTAAAAAAAAAAAAGCTATGCCCACTTTTTTGCATTGATTTTCTGTACAGCCTATTTGCAAATGTTTGTAACTAAAACCCCTGTTTTATTGAAAACCATTTTTAAATCGTGTTTGGCTATTGTATAATTTTTTTTGGCTAGCTTTTTTGTGCAAGGAAATCTTTTGTGATCTAAAGAAAATCCTGTCGGGAGTGCCCTGTGATAAAATTGCACTCGTCCCCCATCAGCAGCTTATGTTTGACTTTTTCTCCATTCCAGTGCTGAAGCCTTGGTCATACTCTTTGGCATGCAACTTTTCTGGGAGTGTTGAATGTCTGAGGGCCCCCCCCCCCCACATCTTTAACGGGTACACTGGTAACTTGGGGGTTGGAGAATGGAGACAGCGCATGGCGAGGGTAACTAATGCCTCCCATAAGTGTTGCTTGCTGAGGAATCGGCCAAGGTCTACAATGCTGGATGGTAAAGAGAGAAGACATGGGCCACTGGAGAGTGGGGTATGATTGCTATTATATTCCAGGGAGCTTCCTATAGGCTTTTACCAATTTGACCTCCAGAAAGTTTTACCGCCTTCATGACCAAAGAATTTTATGTAAACGAAAAAAGACCGAACACTTTGGGAGGGGGGAATTTTTTTCTAATTTGTTATAGAGCATATCCAATAAAATGTCTTCATAAATTTTGGCCAAAATGTGTTCTGCTACGTGTTCATAATAAGTGTATGTGAATTGGTTTGTATGAAAGTTCTAGCAATGTCTACAAACTATGGTGTATATATGTATTGCAGTTTGCGCAGCTTTGATGTTCTGCTAATGGCTGTGATCAGTGAGGGACTATGATAGGGTGGCGGATAATCTGGCACTAACAGACATTATCTGGGAGGGTCCCTAACAGATGCAGATGTCGCTAGTGACACTAAAGCCTCGTACACACGGTCGGCCTTTTTGCCAACAAACTTCAAAATGAGCACGTTTCCCCAAAAATCCGACCGTGTGTACGCTCCATCGACCAAACTTTTTTGGTTTTCATCGGACAAAAGTTTGCTCTGCAAACTGACAAACCATGTGATGTTGGGGAAAGTTTTGGGAAAGTCTGCAGAAAGTCTGGGAAAGTCAGCAGAAAAGTCCTGCCGTGTGTATGCTATGGGTGTGCCCAGCCAACACTACACTAACACTGTACTAATGGCACTGGCTGGGAAGGGGTTAACTGTGTGTAACATGTGCGGCTTGTTTGTACTATCTGGTTGCTGGAGAAGAAACTGCCAGGTCGCTTTTTTTTTTTTTAACGCAGCAGATCAGCTCATTCAGCCAGTAGAGGGGGGTGCAAATGGACATCGCATGTGATACGCACCGCAAAGCTGTGCAGATCACACATAATGTCTGTGCAATGGGAATTAAGCACCAAAATGTTGCGGGACCTTTTTTTTTTTTTTTTTTTTTTTTTTTTTTTCTCACTGGATCAAATTGTATGTGTTCATGCCCAGAAGCGAACTTGGCTCTCAAGTCCATTTTCCCTTTCTGCTGCCCATGTATACTCCCCTGAAGCATAGTGTTTACTTCAGCTTGGGAATGAACAGGAAGCTCTGTACAGACCTATTCCTGTTAATTCCATGTAACTGTGGCTGCAGAGATAAAGAATGAGGACTGTCCTCGCTCTCCTTTCTCTGTCTCAGAATAAAACATCAGGGGTCTGTTTAGACCCCCTGATATTTCATCAAATTTTAGGGTTGTCACCGAAACATGAATAGGGAGAACCTCTTCTAATGTGTACACTAGTTCTGGTGACAACCGTGATTTGCATCTCATGTTTTGGTTGGGCTACTTTCTGGGGTGCTTTGCAGACGCTATAGCGCAAAAAATAATGCCTGCAAAGCGCCCTGATGGAGCCTCTTCTCTTACTCCAGTGTGAAAGCCCGAGGGCTTTCACATTGGAGCGGTGCGCTGGCAGGACGCTCAAAAACGTTCTGTCGGCCACATCTTTGAGGCGCTATAGCAGTGGTGTATACAATGCTCTTAAAGTGCCCCTGCCCATTGAAATCGTGTATAAGCCTCGCCTAAATGCATGTATAGCGATTTCTGCACAGGATAACTGGCCATAGGTTCAAATACTGGCCAATGCAGCAGGGACTGAACGAGATTTGAGACATCTATGGACTACCTGATTGGACCCAAGTCAATCCATCCATTGCCTTGTGTACAGCATGTTGGATTTTTACATGCCATTATTGCTGGCATGTACAGCCGCTAGCAAAAATCACTTTGTCCAGGAAAAGGCCCCTGCCGGGAGTATCTGTTTTAAAGCAGAACTCCAACACTGCAGCATATTTTCACAGCTACTGCAGTTCCCCAGAACACCCCCCCCCCCTTTTTTTTTATATTTTTTTTTTTGCTGTCCCTCTTGCTGGTTACATTATGGATCCATTCTCTTTTTTTTTTTTTTTTTTGCCTGTCCGTAAACTAGGAGTATATTAACCGGATAGCCAAAGGCATCCTCTTCTTGCCTGGCATGCTAGGACTTGTAGTTTTACATCAGCTGGAGAGCTGAGGCTGCCCTCTTATTGCCCGGGATTAAGTCGGTGGTCCAATACTTTTTGGGTACATTGCAGTAACATATATTGTGACCCAACATATCGAAGTAACCCAAGACCTGTGTGCATCAAGCAAACTTTTTTATTTTGTCTTTGTTTTTTCTGCAGGGTGAAGAGCCTCCCAGCCTGGAATACATACAAGCCAAGGATCTGTTCCCACCCAGGGAACTGGTGAAGGAGGAGGATAAGTTGCAGGTACAGCGCTGATATTTCTGGAATGTGAAGAATTGGTTTCAACTGTTGCCAGTGTATACAGTCTGGGTGAATGTAATGGCATTGCCTGATTATATTAGTAGTTTAGCATCTAGTTTATTCTATCCATCAGCTACTGGTTGGCGCATCATTTCTAGTGGTCACCACAACGCACTAAATACTAAACCACGGCTCACAAAAGGGTGCCAGTTATACACATTTACTTTATTAATCATTGCTGGTGATTTTTGTTCCTGATATCTGGCAGTAAGTCGAAGTTTTTGGTTCATAAAGTCCATGCCAAGATGTTCCCCACATACATCATTTTCATGAAAGAAGAAAACCATGTGGCAGTAATGCACTCCATGTTAGGAGCCTGTAAGGTGGTCTGGGTGTGCTGAAATGTATTAGCTGCTGACTGATTTGGGTTTATTTTATCTTTTTGTTGAAATTTCATATTTTAACATACTACTTGAAGTGGAGGTCCACCCTCCACTGTGGTGGCTCAACGTGATTGGCACTGCGCTGACAAGCCGTTCACCTCTGCAGCCAAGGGTTCGAATCCCGGTCTCGGCTACATGTGAATTGAGTTTGGTGGTCTCAGCCCGGCTCCCGGTGGGTGTGCTATGCAAGGTACGAGTGTGCTTAGTACCCCCAACCCCCCCCCCCCAAAAAAAACACCACACTTGCACGCACACTAAATTGGTTTAACACACACACACGCACTTTGGCCATGCGGTCTCCTAAAATAAAGAGGCAAAGGACCTACGGGGCTAGCTGGGTGGGCTAGACCCCCTCACTCCCTCATAGGGGGAATCCCTCTGCCCCATTGGGCTCCCAAGTGGAGCAGGTAGGGCGGGGTGAGTGGGAGGCCCCTCCTCACACCTGCCATTGCCCCCTGGGGCATGAGAAGGATGGTGATTGCCTCCGGGGGGAGGGTCTGCCTACTCCCAACTCCTGCAGTCCGGCTCCTCTCTCTCGAGTTGACGCACAAAATACACTTAAAAAAAAAAAAGTGTAGGTCCACCCCAAAAAAATTACACATTCTAGAATATTTTTATTTATTTTTTTACTTGCCAAAAACTGCGGTTGCTATGCGCAGCTTCCTCATCTGCCTCTTTCTAGTCTGCGGCTGGGCTTCATCCTCACGTTGTCATCTGGGGAATGGTGCGCACTGCCTTCTGGGAACTGTGTGTATCCCAGAGAGCAGCCGCCCATTCATACAGCGACGCGAGACTCGTGCATGCGCCGTAGGAAACGGAAAGTGAAGCCGCAATGCTCCACTGCCTGTTTCCCTTAGTGAGGATGGCGGAGCCAGGACCTGCAACGATCGCGGGATCAGCCTCGGGTGGGGGGGTGACGACTACATTTTGGCCGCCTAGGACAGGTAAGTGTCCTTACTAAAAGCGGGTGGAACCCCGCTTTAATGCGTTTTGTTACCCCAACACTTCACATTCCTGATATGTGCCTGCTGTACCATCTACTTCATTGACAAAGTATTCTGTTCTCTTTATATTGCTTCCTTTATGTGAAATCTCTAGTGTTCCTCCCAGAACCTCTGCTTTCCTATTAAAAACTGACCACACTCGGCAGGAGAATACCCTGTGCTCGGTTCTCTAGCTATGCTGGGAGCTCGATGTGCTCTCCTCTAATTAAACTACTCCTGACATGCTCCCTGCTGCTCAGCCATTCACTGGGAAGCTCCGTGGGAATGTTGTCACTTGCGCATATATATATATATATATATATATATATATATATATATATATATATATATATATATATATATATATATATATATATATATATATATATATATATATATGTGTGTGTGTGTGTGTGTATATCATTTATTAGTGTTTTTCTAATGTATTTTTTATATGTTTACAATCCTTTTAAACTTATTCCAAAGAGAATAAGAACAATGAATGGGCCAAAACAAAAAAACAATCTACTTTTGCTGAAATATTCACCTTTTTAATCAAGAGCTATCCAAGTAGTAATTATTTTTTGATGCCCCGTGTCTCATGTCCAGCATCATTCTGCCTACTTTTCTGAGCCCAGGTTGTCCTGGACTTGCCCCGGCCTATTAATGGCCCGTGAAAAGAGAAGCGACACTGGTCAGCTCATCTCTTTTGCCATGTTTCTTGTCGGAGCATGGACTAGTTGGCTCGCTCTTTGGAGATAAAATCCATGGATTTTGCCATCATTGACTCCTTGTTTGAAGATAAAATCTTTGGACTTTCCCTTTAAGGCTTTCTCTAGTGTTGACAGGTTTAGCTCAACACTGATCCTCTCTTATCTTGTCTGCATTTAGACCATTTTATTCACAGGAAAACACTTGAGCGTATGCTGTGCGAGGGCTTTGTTTGACACACATGATGCATAGGTGTTATGTGTAGACGGTGGGCCATGTGGATGCAGGAAAACGGGCCCCAAAAAGTGTGTTCGGAGCCATCTTGGGTTTAGCTGACCATGCTGCTTGGAAACTACGGGACATATTTGAATTGGAACAAGTGCATCTGGTCCCCTGCAGAGTTGCACAACATTTTGTAATGGGAGTTCTCATGTAAAAACAAGTTCATTTAAAAAAAAAAACTGGAACCTTGTATGTAATGCCACTTGGTCCTCTACTTTGGCTTGTATGGTCATATTTAGAATTTTTATGAGCCCAGCTCCAACCAACACCATTTCATTCTGCATGGTTACTGACAAGTTGAATTGCCGCTGACTTCCTAATTATTCATAGGGGTTAGAGGTATCCTACTAAAATAACAAAAGTGACCTGGGGAATGCCCAGAGAAAAACCAAGCCTACTTACCAACCAGCTTGCAAAACAACCAATTAACCTGTCTAACAGTATGCTTTAAAAACAGGGGTTTTGTCCGCACGCATTTGCAAACGAATGCGTGAACCACAGAGCCGCGCCAAGGCACCCCTCAATCTGTGGTCCTAACACTAAACAATGAGCGTTCCTACTAAAATAACCAATTCTTTCTACCCGACAGCCAATACTGAGAAAAACAGAGATGGTACTCTCCTCTCGTTGATTTTCTAGGCTATAAAATGCAGAATTTACTTCAAAGGCCTGAACAGAGGAAAGAGTTGGGCTGGCCTTAAAGTGGTTGTAACCCCTATTTTTTTTCTTCTACCTATAACTAAGCCTAGAATAAGGCTTACCTATAGGTAGTGAGTTATTTCACTTGTAGTCCGCCGGTAAAACAAACAGCGCATGCACTGGGAAGAAACCAAAACTTTGTGCCGTTTTTTCCCTCGCGTGTGCCGTTTCCGTGAGCATGTGTAGAGTGACGTCATCGCGGCTCCGACCAATCACAGCGACTGGAGCCGCGATACCTGGAAGTAACCTCCGGAGGAGAAGAGGATGGCTTCGGGGGCTTTGATCTAAGGTAAGTAATTAATAATGAGCTAGTATGCTAGTAATATTAGCTCATTATGCCTTTGCCTTGCAGGTTATTTGGGGGGGGGGGGGGTGTTAACTTCCTCTTTTAAGAAGGCAACATTTTATGCAAACCTCCATCCCAGTGTGAACCAGCACTTGGATTAGGAGGTGTTATTTTTCCTCTTTGAAATGCTTTTATGAACTTGCCTCCCGCTCTTTTACTTCACGGTAAAGATTTATATTTTTTGGTACACCTTTTATATTTGCTTTGTTTTGTGTCTGTTGTCTGAACTATTTTCTAGGAGCATTTCTCTTCTGTACTATGGGCTACATTTGTCCCCCTGTATTGATTAGGTTTCCTGTTCATTCAGTCTAGTTTTGTTTCCCTCTGTCTAGTTAATGTATTCTCTGATAGTTTGCAGGGCTCATTTGGTCAAGTTCCTACCCTCTGCGTCGGCATTCAGGTTACTTGGAAAATGTTTGTGAGGGTTTCTGTTATTTTACGCTAGTCTCATTTTGTTCCTCCTCAGTATTCGCTCAGTAACCCCTTCTGGACTCTGGCTGGATGCATGCCATGTTTTAGGACCAACCATGCTCTTGCTTTGGCTGCCCACACTCAGATTCTGCCACTTGTGCTGATGTGTGGGTTTGCCATGTGACTGGAATCACATCTGGCTGTCGAAACTATTGGTGCAGAAGTTCTCCTGAAGCTCCTATTTTTGATTTTGCTGATCTGCATGGATGCGAAATCTTTTTTTGTCGCCATTGGGTTTTGATGCTCTGTCCTTGTGTACCTTGTAACTTTAGGCTCGGTTCACACTAGCCGACTCCAATGTCATGCGACTTTGACTTTTGCACTCTCGGCCACATCAAAGTAGTGCAGGAACCTTTTTCTGAAGTCACAGCAACTCCAGTAGTGTCAATTGGAACGGCTCTCCTAGAGATGCATGGCATTTCACGTTATAAGACTTTGGATCTTAAGAGGACTCTAAATCACAGGAGTGTGAACCCAGCTTAAGGCTTAGTTTAGTCAATGTATTTAAGACCCCTTTCACACGTGCGGAACGTTCAGATCCGCCTGTCAGTTATTTCAGGCGGACCTGAACGTGCGCTCCATGTACCTCTACGGAGCATCGGGTGTCAGCGGTGACATGTCCGCTGACATCCGATCAGCCCCGATCCTCTCTGCAAAAGTGTGACGGATGCAAACCCTATTCAGCGGGGATCAGCGGAGCGATCCTTGCTGAGCAAGCAGATGTCCAAAAACGGATCTTCCCGGGATCCACATGTGTGAAAGGGGCCATAGCATTTATTTGGCAAGTTGTTTTTAAAAGTCAGCACCTACAGTTTTTGTAGCTGCTGACTTTTAATAAATTCTCACCTGTCCTGGAATCTAGTGCAGTCTTCACCCAAACTGATTTCTTCACTGGCCTTTGTGTCCCCAGTGCCGGCACATTAGCTGGGGGCAGCCAGCTCTGACTCCTCATGACTTCACAGCCGGCTGGCCACTGTGCCCTGAGTGGTCCTGCAGTTTTTTGTAACCTGTGACGTGTCCCAGAAGACTGTGGGCAGGGAGGGAAACCTCCGCCTGGATTGCGCTGAACAGTTGCTGTATCCGTGTGGCTTATTAAAGAGGAAGTAAACCCTTTTCATTCTGCAAAGCATAATGGGCTAGTATGCATCGCATACTAGCCCATAATGTGACACTTGCCTGCAAAAGAATCCAGCGATGTCCCCTGTGCAGGCTGCGTCCATCTTCTGGCCCCTCTTCCTTCCAGGCCGCGGACTCTGGCTCTATGATTCGCTGGAGCCGCG
Organism: Rana kukunoris; assembly: GCA_029574335.1. Lineage (NCBI taxonomy): Eukaryota > Metazoa > Chordata > Amphibia > Anura > Ranidae > Rana > Rana kukunoris. The sequence goes on along the minus strand of CM056050.1, from coordinate 496,777,165 downwards.
TGACGTCACTCCCGCACATGCGCACGGGAGCCGCTATTAACGGCACAGACTAGGGAAGAAACAGCACTTTAGTTTCTTCCTAGTGCATGCGCAGTTCAGATTATCTGTGGACTACAAGTAAAACATCTCCTGAATGGTGCACGTTTAGGAGATTTTTCCACTACCTAATAGGAAAGCCTTATTCTAGGCTTACCTGTAGGTAGAAGTCAACAAAAAGGGTTTATGACCCGGACCATTATGGAGGTAAAGGACCTGGCCCCTTTTTACGATTCGGCACTGCGTCCCTTTAACTGACGCGCAGTTGTGCGACGTGGCTCCCAAACAATATTGCCATCCTAAACACACACACACACAGCTTTCTTTTGGTGGTATTTGATCACATCTGCGGGTTTTTTTTTTTGGTGTTTTTTTTTGCGCTATAAACAAAAATAGACCTACAATTTTGAAAACTATTCAATAATTTTTACTTTTGCTATAATAAATATCCTCAAAAAATATAAAAAAAGTTTTTTTCCTCAGTTTAGGCCGATACGTATTCTACTTATTTTTGGTAAAAAAATCACAATGAGCGTTTGCTTGGTTTGCGCAAAAGTTATAGCACTTACAAAATGGCGGATAGTTTTATGGCATTTTTATTAAAACATTTTTTTTTATTTTTTACTAGTAACGGCGATGAGCTTCTATTTTTTTTTTTTTTTTTTTTTTTATGGCGGACACTTTTGACACATTTTTGGGACAATTGTCATTTTCATAGTGAAAAGTGCTATAAAAATGCACCGATTATTGTGAAAATGGAGTGAAGGGGTTAACCACTTGGGAAGGGGGGGGCTAAGGGAGTGATTCTTACTGTAGGGGGCGTGGCTGGACGTGTGACGTCCCTGATTGCCGTTCCCTATAACAGGGAATAGATGATCAGTGACAAGCCAGAGAAGAATGGGGAATGTTTGTTTATACTCGCCTCTCCCCATTCTTCAGCTCCTGTGACCCAATCGCGGGACACCAGCAGCGATCGGGTCCCGCAGGCGCGATCACAGAGCTTTGGACCGGGTCGCAAGCGTGACCCACAGCTGGGCACTTAAAGGGCAACGTACCTGTACGTGCTTGTGCCATTGTGCCGACATATATATCGGCGTTAGGCGGTCCTCAAGTGGTTAAGAAACCCAAGAAGGAGTGGATGATGTGCTGGTAATATACTCTAGGCCATGGGTCTTCAAACTACGGCCCTCCAGTTGTTCAGGAACTACAATTCCCATCATGCCTTGTCATGTCTGTGAATGTCAGTTTTACAATGCCTCATGGGATGTGTAGTTCTGTAACAGCTGGAGGGCCATAGTTTGAGGATCCCTGCTCTAGGCCATATGTTCTGAATAAACAAGTAGTTGGCTGTTTTACATTTTCGTGAAATATTCTCCATAACTACAGACTGGACATCTGGCTCCCTAGGAAATGGATCTATACAATTTGTTCTATTTAGTGTGATCTGATACAGACTTTTTCTCTTTTTAGAAATGTACTAATTATACCCAAATTCATCCTAATAGTAACTACAGGGTTTTATTTACAGACAGAGAGAAAAAAAAGTTCAAAGATCTAAAGAAACGGCTTTTTTGAGCTACATTTGTACACGAGTCCCAAATATCTGTTTAACGCTTTATCTTTACTTTTCTGTATTTTATACTTGACGTTCTCTGTTCAATATTTCTTAACAAAGGAGGAGTTCTCAAATATTTCTTGTAATTTGTATGTTTTACTTGCTTCCCTAGCATCCTGTTCAAGATCTAGCACTATAAATCTGGATCTTCCCATGTACAGTGCTTTGAAAAAGTATTCATACCCCTAGAAATGGTCCACATTTTGTCATGTTATAACCAATAACGTAAATGTACTTTATTGGGATTTGATGAGATGGACCAACACAAAGTGGCACATAATTGTGAAGTGGAAGGAAAGTGATAAATGGGTTTCCAAATGGTTTACAAATAAATATCATCTAAAAAAGCGTGGCGTGCATTTGTAACTGGTCCCCCTTACTCTTAAACCCCCAACTAGAATCTAGCGGAACCAATTGCCTTTAGAAGTCACCTAATTAGTAAGTGATGTCCCACCTGTATGTAATTTAATCTCGGTATCAATACAGCTGTTCTGTGAAGCCCTCAGAGGTTTGTTATGCCTCTTTCACACCAGTGGACAATATGTCTGTCTGTATTTCATCCATCCGGTCTGTGTTTATCCGATTCCCCCCCCCCCCCCACATAGTGGAGAGCAGAGATTTGACGGGAGATTTGTCATCTGCTAGCTCAGCAGGGATCAACAGCGCAATTCCCGCAGAGCAAGCGGATGAGACATGTACGGATCCTCACAGGATCCGTACATGTGAAAGGGCCCCTAGAGAACCTTGGTGAACAAACGGCATCATGAAGGTCAAAGAACACACCAGACAGGTCAGGGATAAAGTTGTGGAAAAGTTTAAAGCAGGGTTGGGTTATAATAAAAAATCTGTTATCCGAAAATGGTAAAGAATATGGCACAACTACAAACCTGCTGAGACCTGGCCATCCACCTAAATTGACAGGCAAGGAAACCATTAATCGGAGAAGAGGCCTATGGTAACTCTGGAGGAGCTGCAGAGATCCACAGCTCAGATGGAAGAATCTGTCCATAGGAAAACTATTAGTCGTGCACACCACAAATCTGGCCTTTATGGAAGAGTGGCAAGATGAAAGCCATTGTTAAAGCCATAAGAAGTCCCGTTTTTCAGTTTGCGGGTAGCCATGTGGGGGACACAGAAAACATGTGGAAGATGTTCTGGTCAAATGGGACCAAAATTGTATTTTTTGGCCTAACCGCAAAACACTGTGTGGGGAAAAATGAATGCTGCACATCACCCTGAACACACCTTCCCCACCATGAAACATGGCGGCGACAGCATTTTGTTGTGGGGATGCTTTTCTTCAGCAGGGACAGGGAAGCTGATCAGCGTTGATGGGAAGGTGGTTGGAGCCAAATACAGGGCAATCTTAGAAGAAAACCTGTTGAGGTCTGCAAAAGACTTGAGACTGGGGCAGGGGTTGTTTGCCTTCTAGCACACAGGTGTCAAACTGGTGGCCCTCCAGCTGTTGCTGAACAGCATGGTTGACGGTTAAAAGCATGAATGCAGAGACATAATGGGACTTGTAGTTCTGCAACAGCTGGAAGGCCGCCAGTTTGACACCCCTGTTCTAGCAGGACAACGACCCTAAACAATACAGTCAGAGCTATAATGTAATGGTTTAGATCAGGGGACACCAAACTGAGGCCTGTGGGCCAAATGTGGCCATTTGCTTGCATTTATCTGGCCCTTGGGGCACTGCTCCTCCCACTGACGCCAACAATGGGGTACCATTCCTCCGACTGACACGAGATGTCATTGCTTACTGGTGCCAATGTCGCTCCATATATTTTTTTTTTTGGTTCCCCAAAGTTTAAAGGGCTGTAAACTGTCCTTTTGTTCCAAATGCTTGGAGACCCCCTGGTTTGGTTCAAATCATATTCATGTGTTAGAATGGCCCAATCAAAGTCCAGACCAAAATCCAATTGAAAATCTGTGGCAAGACTTGAAAATTGCTATTTCTAGATGCTCTCCATCCAATCTGACAGAGCTTGAGCTATTTTGCAAGGAAGAATGAGCAAAAATGCCACTCAGGGTGGCTGACTACAAATGCACACCACACACTTATTTGAAATCCGTTTTCCTTCCACTTCACAATTACGTGCTGCTTTGTGTTGGTCTATCTCATAAAATTCCAATAACACATTTATGTTTTTGCTTGTAAGATGACAAAATGTGGAAAATTTCAAGTGCTATGAATACCTTTTCTAGGCGCTGTACTGTAGCTGTACTCATGCTTCAGGTCCCTGTGCACTTACATTAATTAAAATCCATGGGGATATGCTGACTATTTCGATTACCGCAGAGTGGTGCAAAGGCCATGATGGACAGCACGCCTGAACAGGAAGAGCTACGGTAGGTTTAATGGGCCATAACTCATGACCGATTCTATGGAGAGAAGTGTAATTAAGATGTGTTTTATTTGCCTTCACCAGAGCTGCTTTTTGAAGTTACTAAAGGGATAACTGTCCTTTTTGGTTCAGGGGTCACACCCCAGAATACAGTCTACCTGGCCCATTACGTAACACTTTCTCGTTCAGCGATCTTCACTGTGCGACCCTGGTCATGATGGCCTTCAGTGGTGCCGTAGAGTAAGCCCTCTCCATATTAAAGCGGAGTTCCAGCCTTTTTTTAGGTTTATTAAAAGTCTGCAGCTACAAAAAGCATAGCTGCTGACTTTAAACAGACACTTACCTGCTCCACTGTCCAGCACCGTGACGCTGCGCTACCTGATTGGACAGGTGATCGTCTGGGACCTGTCACGTGTCCCAGGCGGTTGCCTACAGGGAGGGGCCACCGTAGATATGTATCGCCTGGGAGGAAGAAGGAAGTGGGATGGGATGTCCCACCCCCCCCCCCCCCCAAAAGAATGGCATGCCAAATGTGGCATGTAAGGGGGCGAGGAGTGTTTTAAGCAGAAGTTCCACTTTTGGGTGGAACTCTGCTTTAATGCGCTTGCACGCATGCACAGTATGACAGTGACTTAGTGAAGACTGTGTGTGTTTTTTTATTTTATTTTTTTGGAGCAAAGGCTGTGTGATTTTGAAGGACCACACAGGGAAGATCATAGGAATGTGAACAAAGGTAAGAATTGGTTTAGGTGGGTGGCGCTTAAGATATTGAGGACTTGCGCCAAGTACACATGGGACGACTATCGCCTGAAATCTGCCGTCACAATAGAACTTGGCCAACTTTCGGGCCGTAGAACTGCCTGGCCAACAGAAGCCAATTGAACAACATTTCGCATCTAATGACCTCCTTCTGTCGCATGAGCATGCTTAAAAAACGTCTGCCAACTGGCGTCCGATTCCCCCCCCCCCCCCCCCCCCCCCCCCCCACCTGTCAGAACACAATTGCACAGTGGGGAGATCGTTGCACTAACATTGCTTGTGTTGGTACAGCGATCTGTCCAGATAGATAGATAGATAGATAGATAGATAGATACAGATATATATATACAGATATACAGATCGCTTTTTTTCTCAGAAAATAGGTGCAGGAACTCAACCACGACCCGTTCAGATTTCACAAACAGTGGAGGGGTCTTAAAGGGGCATTAAATACCAGAATTGCATTACATACAGAGTGCAGAGTTCAGGGGGTTACACGCAGAGCTGTCACTTGTAAACACAGAAACCAGACTTCTGTGTTTACAAGTGATTTTTTTTTTTCCCTTCAGCCTGCTGGGTTGAACAAAAAAATGTAGTGTGTGCCAGGCTTTAGAGAATAACCTGTATCATAAGTACACTTTGTCTTTTTAAATGTTCTATTGTAGGCGAGTGCAGAAACCGAATCTATAACCACGACCAGAATCGATAACCTGTGTTATACAGAACCTGGCATATGTTACTGCTCCTGCCATGGCTGCATTGTTGTGTTTTTTTTATAAGCCCTCATATATTTGTGTTATCCGGCAGTTTATGGCAGGACACATTTAAGAATTTATGTTTTGTAGTTTAATGTTTCTAATGTACACAAGTTCTTCTAACCCATGCCCAGCCAAGAGTATATTTTTGTTTTTGGCCAATTCCTATTCATTATTCATCGACCCAACCCCCCCCCCCCCCCCCCAGTGTATTCTGCTGTGCTTGTACATTTGTGAAGTAATTGCCAACTGTACATTATTATGCCCGGTTAGTTTGCATTGTCCTAAACCAAGAGAAATGTCTGAGCTATAAAGCCTTGCAAAACATTCTGATAGGATATGTGTTGGTGGTTTTGTATGTAGGCTCAGGTGAAAGTATTACAGTGATTGTAAACGATTACCTTGTAAAACAACCCATTCTGTTTAAAATGGCAATGAAAGGCAGGACTTTCTTTGTATATAGATAGAAAAAAATAAAAATAAAACATAAATGCCTTTTTTGATCACATTCCCTCTGTTCTCGGCTGCATAAGAGCTGGGGGAGGAGAAGCAGCAGCACTCTTGCATCGTGGATTTTGCAAATTGTCTGTGAATATACTGATGGTTGGCAACCCTGATAGTAGTGCCAACTACTACTGAGATTCCAGCTTCCACAGGGGACTCTGTGGTATGAGACAGTCATACATACTTTGGTACAAACTGGATGAATGCAATTCGGATCATAAATGGAGTTCCACTTTAACCATATGTCCTGCAGATGCCAATCCTCAGCTCTACACGCAGTCCCTGCTGCTGGGGCCAAGTGACAGAAACCATACTAGAAATGAGCCTAAAACTGGCATTGGGTAAATATGATTTTTTTCCTTGTTTAGTTGGTATCGGGAGGGTGAGAAACTAGCTAAGCTGCTTTTAAGAGTGTATCTGTGTTATGCCTACGCAGTACGCTTTTGAGCACTGCGGCGTCCATCAATAAAATACTGTTTAAGGTGATGGGCATAAAAATCTAAAGATTTCTACAGTTTGCAATTACATTTTTTTCTTTTGTCATCTGTCGATGTGGCTGGCATAACGAGGCAAAACCGGGCCTGTGCATCTCCATGCAGCTCCGTTCTGTCATCTTTAGTTGTTTGGATGGATATGCCTGTGAGAAATGTAAAGACTTGGTTACATCCTGTTGTTGGTGTGTAAATAGGTGTTGTGTAACAAACACACCTGACCCACATTAGAGGAAGAATATCACTTGCACAGGCTTGTATGGCTGCACCCATACACAAACGCTGCAAGTCATTCCTCTACAACAAAGATCTGTTTTATTGAATGCGAAAAGAGAATTTTATATAGTGCTAATGTGCTCTGACTCCCTGGAAAATATTTGCTTATTTTATTTATAGTGGCCCTCAGTTTTTTTTTTATCCCCATATGAAAAAAAAATAAAAAAAAAAATATATATATATATATATATATATATATATATATATATATATATAATGTATGTGTGTGTGTGTGTGTGTGTGTGTGTGTGTGTGTATATGTATATGTATATATATATATATATATATATATATATATATATATATATAATGTATATGTGTGTGTGTGTGTGTGTGTGTGTGTGTGTATATATATATATATATATATATATATATATATATAATGTGTGTGCCCCTTTCACACATGTAGACCATTTCATCAGTTCAGTCACGTTTTTAAAACAAAAACATGGATGAAGTGTGTCATGACTTTTTTACATCCACCAGCTAAAGTGTTTAAACCCACCCCCCCAAAAAAATGGATCCTGCTCCTTTAAAGCATTTAATAAAGCACAGCGCTTGTGCTGTGTGATTTGCCCCCCTGTAATACCTGGTTGATCCTGACAGTTTCTGCCTTCCCCTATGTAAACTGACCACAGTGTATCATGGCCTCTGAGCCCTGACACCGTGGTCAGTGTACGTGCCTCTGTCATCCACAGCAATACTGTCTCTCCTTCTCCCCCCTCCCTGCCTGTTGGCTCCTATAACAGGGCACACACACACACACACCCTTAGAAGACCAAGCAGATTATATAAAGTAAGACAAATGGGTTAATAAAACCTTTACCACTTGAGTCCAGGAGACGTTTTTCATGCAAAAACAGACAGTTTGTCCATTAACATCCGTTTTTCGTCTGATCCATTTTTTTTTAACAGAAGAAAAATAGGTATTTGAACCATTTAACTATACATTTCTGGCCAAAATGGGAATCACAATTTTTTTGCTTAGAATAAAGATCACGATTCTCGCGGCATAAAATCTTTCACATTATACAAAAAAATTGGGCTAACTTTACTGATTAGTTGTTTTTATTATTTATTAAAGTGCTTTTTTTAACAAAAAAAAATTCATTTGAAAGACCACTGCGCAAATACAGTGTGACATAAAATATTGCAACAACCACCATCTTATTCTCTAGGGTCTCTACTAAATAATAATAATAAAATATATATACAAATATATTACCAAAGGTTAGATGATTGACGTCTGGTGAAAAACTTCCCCTGGTGCATAAGGCGTGTCACCAGTTTTCCGTAAGTAGCCGACCTGCGAATCGGCTCTATACGGTGCCTGCGCCCGCTGTGTAGAGCTGCCTGCGCAGGCGCCATATAAAGCCAACTCGCAGATCGGCTACTTACGGTAAACTTGTGATGCGCCAGGGGAAGTTTTTCACCAGACGTCAATCTAACCTCTGAATAGGAACGCCCACTCCCGAGGGAGCCAGAACCCGGAAACCAGGGGAAAGTAACAATAAAATGGTATGTACGGCAAACAAACAAAAAACCCCAGCATACTGTAGATGTCGGATGTAATGGTATATAGATGTTTTTTTTTTAGGGTGAACCTCCGCTTTAAGGCTACCATTAACATGTACTGGTAAAATGCATGCTGCCAATGCTGGCCTCCCCATGAAGTTTATTTTTTATTATTATTGTTTTTATATTAATAAAAAAAAAAACTGTTCTTTAAATGTAGAGCTTATGATTTAACAGTTTTTCTATTCAAATTCACTGACAATTTATAAGATGAACATGGATGGTGATTTACCTACAAAATGAAAATACTTTATAGGGTTAGCAATGCATCCCTGTTTTATAGATGGGCTGTTTGTGCAGAGATAATACATTACCATCTGTCACCGAATGGAGGCATGGGGAAGTTGTATGGTTCATGCAAATGAGAACACAGTGAGGCAATGGCTTTGAAAAATAAAGCGTGTACAAGGGGTAGTTCATTAATCGGTCTAAAGTATTTTCTTTTGGATGCAATTGTGTTCCCTGGTGAGAGATCCATCTGTCTATCTAATTATTATTATTTTTATTTTATTTTTGCTTTCTTGCAGGTACCATTCCAAGTGCTGCCAGGAGAGAGTGTGGAGTATTTAGGGAGTGCAAATGATGCTGTCATAGCAATATCCAACTACAGACTACACATCAAGTTCAAGGACTCTGTCATTAATGTAAGCACATACAAAATACTAACACTGGTTATACAAAGGTGGCTACAGTATAGAACGTAAAACGGGCAAGAACCAATACGAATGCAGAGTAATATTTTTATCAAGCAATTCATAACACTGCTCCTGTTTAGCATTGCCTTTGTTGTCAACAGAATAAAAAAATATCCCCCATAGGGTACACACATTTATGACCATTGGCTTTCAGATTAGTTATGTTTTTGGTTTCCTGTGATGCATGAATCCACTCTGCCCATCACCATCTCACTTGTTTCAGCCTTTCCTTAACCACTTAAGGACCCCTTTCACGCCGATATACGTCGGCAGAATGGCACAATCACGTACCACCAGCGCACTCGCGACCCAGTCTGAAGGTCCGTGACCGCGCCCGTGGGACCCGCGGACCCGATTACAGCCGGTGTTCCGCGATCGGTCACCGGAGCTGAAGAATAGGGAGGTGTGTGTGTGTGTGTGTGTCCCGCCCCCCCACAGTTAGAAACACATATGAGGTCACACTTAACCCCTAAAGCGCCCCAAAAATAGGTAGAAGAATACGTATCGGCCTAAACGGCGGAAAACGTTTTTATATATATATATATATATATATATATATATATATATATATATATATATATATATATATATATATATATATATATATATATATATATATATATATAATATATATTATAATTTTTTGGGGGGGGGGATATTTATTATAGTAAAAAATATTGCATTTTTTTTTCAAAATTGTTTATAGCGCAAAAAATAAAAAAGAGGTGATCAAATACCACCAAAAGAAACCTGTTCAATTCAATTGTGATGTGTAGTTCAATAACCATGTGATGTACTACAGTTTTCCCCTATTTTTTTGTTTTTATGTTTATTTCTTCTGTCTTTTGTTTTGAAAAAAAATATTAATAAATTTACCCTTTAAAAAAAAAAAAAACACCAAAAGAAAGCTCTATTTGTGTAAAAAAAAAAAGAGGACGCCAATTTTGTTTGGGAGCCATGTCGCACGACCGCGCAATTGTCGGTTAAAGCGACGCAATGCCGAATTGCAAAAAGGGGCAAGGTCCTTAATCTTCATAATGGTCCGGGTCTTAAGTGGTTAAAGCAGTATTCAAACCTAAGCCAAAAATGTAATGTACGACAGCTTACCAATCCTTAGATGTGGTGGCTGCATTTCGTATTTTTACTTCTATTTTTAGCCCCCCCCCCCCCCCCCCCCCCTTTCTGCTTTTGATTTAATAATTTTATTTATATTTAAGCATTTTGGTAATATCTTTGCAGGTGCCTTTAAGGATGATTGAAGCTGTGGAGAGCCGTGACATGTTTCAGCTACAAATTATTTGCAAAGACTCCAAAGTAGTGAGGTATATAGTTGCCAAGTGTGGTCTTTGTCTTTTTTTTATTTTATTTTTTATTATTTTTTTTATCATTTTGTATCGCCCAAAAGAAAAAAACAGCTGTGCTTAAAGTGAAGTAAATCTAAAAGTAAAGCTGAAAATCTGTAGTGATCCTCCATTGCATTACTTGGCCACCAGAGGACAAGAACATTTGCGCTCCTCGGTCTAGTAGTCAGTTTAATTTGATGGCTCACTTTGCACGTTATTACTGAAGCGTAAAGCTGAGTTCAGGTACAATTATTTTCTAGCCTCTGGTAAGGAATTTGTCTACATTTCTGCCTTTTAATTCAGCCGCGCCTGCAATTTAAGTACAGATTACGTTTTATTAAATCTGTGTTATCAAACATGTTATGCAGCTTTTTAGCGAAATGTCTTATTGTAGTAATTTTGTCAACCCAAAATGTGTTTTTTTTTCACCTCTTTTGGTAGACACTGTTATATTGCCTTTTATTCCTTGGCCTGTCTGAAATATAATGCTTCCCTCTTTGACTTGCAGATGCCACTTTTCTACATTTAAGCAGTGCCAAGAGTGGTTGAAGCGGCTTAGCAGAGCTACTGTACGTCCCACCAAGCAAGAAGACCTGTTTGCATTTGCCTATCATGCATGGTGCCAGGGGGTCTGCTCTGATGAGGAGGAGCACCATGTCCACCTCTGTCGTCCCGGTAAGAAATGGCCATATTTTTTTTTAACAGTGGAGTACTTGTGATCCAGACATCTCTACTAGATCGCACAGCCAGGTGCTCAGACACTAGCAAAACGGAAATGCAGTCTGCTGACTGGACAGTGGAGGCGCAGACAGTTATTGTTGTTGGGTGTCCTCAGTGGGGAGACCTACCTCTCCCTTTTAGCCTAGTGACCGTTGCTGCTAAAAGAGAAAGTGAGGGGAAGTTTAGAATTTAAGTGTTGTCATCAGAAGAGGTGTGGGAAAATCTTGGAATGGGGCCATTCCCCCCTCACTTACGAGAGATTTTTTTCATGCTCTGTCTCCATGATGGGAAGCAAGGGAAATCTCTCCAAGAGCACACATGTAGGAAAAAAAATTACGGACAGGATTTCTTTAAACCTTTAGTAATAAAAAAACTAAAATAATGTGGTTGCATAAGTGTGCGCACCCTCTTATAACTGTGGATGTGACGGATTGGATTCAAGGTAGGCATTTGTAAACTAACACAAGTCCATTTACAGCTTCCACTCCCTAGAGGTGAATGGAGGGTCCGATTTTGTTTGGTTTGACAGTGTGAAAGGAGCACGGTTGTTAACCCGCATTACGGGTCTAGCACACTTCACCTGTGGCTTTCCTGCAGGTTAGCTGCACTTTGCCATAGACTTCTATTATATCCTCTAGGTGTGGTGCACTTTCAGAAAGCACACTGAACTCGCCGGTAACAGAAGTCTATGGCTCAGTGCAGGTAACCCACAGGGGCACTTCTCTGCACCTGTGGATCAATTTGAAAGCAGCCCAGTAACCACTGCAGAACAGATATGCCCATATATAAACGGTAATAAACTTACCTTTAATAACAGTATTCTATTCCATCCCTGAGCAGGAGGTCGTGGGCCACATCAGAGGGCTCCACGGGCCACATGTGGCCCCCGGGTCACTGGTTGGGCACCCCTGGTATAGTGATTCAATCTCCCCTGGTATGGGTAACTCGTATAAGGAATGGATTGCGTTGAATAAGAAAATGAAATGTAACTATATAAAGTCTATGGGCCAGATTCAGAGAGCCGTAACTCCTGTCTAACTGGTGTTAGACTGGAGTAATTTCAAATTATGCACGTTTTTTTAGCTAGTCTGAAACCTCAAACCTGCGGGCTTCAATTCGACTGGATTACGTGTTTGTACGCCTTCGGATCTACGCTGCAATTGCGGCCACTGAGTGGACTTTCCGTGTCGGGGTATGCTAATGAGCTTTTGCCGGCGATCCCCGAAATTACGATCTTCAATCGCAATCTCTTACGGCATCTTTAGTCATCTTTTTTTGCGTAACACTATACCAGCTTTTTGCTGCTCTAATATTAGACAGCCCATGTTAAGTATGGCCGTCGTTCCCACGTCGAATTTCTACATTTTCCGACGTCTTTTATTATTTTTTACGTAAGTCGTCCGGGAATTGGAATGTCCGTAAACGACGCTACTCAAACAAAAAATGACGTAACGACGTGATTTCGCTCAATGCACGGCGGGAAATTTCTGAACTGAGCACGCGCAGTTCGATCGCCGCGGGGACGCGCCTAATTTAAATGCTTCACGCCCCCTAATCGCGTATTTCGATTACGCGGCGAGAATTAGACCAAGCCGCCGTATCGTACAGGCAAAAATCTACCAGAATTTGATGTAGAGCCTGGTAAAATACGGCAGTGTAGAGTATTTCGAATACGCTGCGCAAATTTACGTGTACCTGAATCTGGCCCTATATCTCTATCTATAATCCCTCTTATAGATTATGCATTAACTGCAGCAGATAACACAATTTTGCTCCAGACAGCACTGAGTGCTTTAATATTCTGTAACTATGAATGGGTTTATTTTAGGTGATCATGTGAAGGATCGCTTCCAGATGGAGTTGCTACGGATGGGCTTTGATATGCAGAATGCCTGGAGAGTGTCTGAAATCAACAACAACTACAAGTGAGGCATTCAGATTTACAGAATTCAGAGCAGATTATTATTTTTTGGACATCCTATTTGGAATTATTTATGTACAACGCCCCGCTAGTGTTCATCCATCATTTCTTTGTCGGGATTGTACCATCACATTACTAAGGGTTGCAGCACATTTTTTGTCGTTCATAGTTTTGTGCTCGGTTGGCATTACTTTTCATCTCCCATGTCAATAGAGAATGTCCTTTGTAGCCTTAGGTGTTTACAGATTGGGAAATCTGCTTTAGTCAATAGATGTCATATTTTGCACAGGTTCTCATTTTGCATCTCTATGTCCCTGTTTACGTGATAAAAGCAATTTTAGCATTTTTAGAAAGCCAGGTCATCAGTGACGGGCCTCATACTTCCTCAATGGCAGTTCCCTTCAAATTGCACCTATAAAATGTCCTTGAAACGTATTCTGCATTGTTCTTAAAGTGATAATAAAGGTTCGTCTTTAAAATAATTAAAAATAAATGTACTTTCCTGCTCTGTGTAATCGTTTTTTGCACAGAGCAACCCTAATTCTCCTCTTCTCTAATCCCCTGCTGGCACTCTGGCCCCCCCCCCCCCCCCTTGATCAATGTCCCCAATAGAAAGCAGTTTGCTAAGGGGCACTGTTGCATGCTCGCTCCTGAGCCCTGCTCTATGCGTCCATAAGACACCTAAAGCCATGGCTCTGTCCTGCCCTCAGCTCTTTCCTCATTGGATCGCTGCCTGTGATTGACAGGAGTGGGAGACAAAGGCTCTTGCTGTTGTCTCAGCCAAATGAAGATGGATTCCCAGGATAGCCGAGGCTCACATGCACATCGCTGGATCGAGAGGGGGCTCAGGTAAGTATTGGCGGGGGGTGTATGGGGCTGTGGGGGGAGCAGCACCCAATTTTTTTTTTTTTACCTTCATGCATAGATTACACGTGAGTAAGGAAACCTTCTTCAGCCTTTACAACCACTTTAAAGGAGCGCCGCCATTCCACCCCCCCAAAAAAATGTAATGTCAGAAGCTACAAATTCTGTATCTTCATGCAGCGGCCCCCCAATACTTACCTGAGCCCCATTTCTGTCCAGTAAGTCTCTCCCTCCTGGTTGGCTGAGACACAGTAGCCGTGCCATTGGCTCCCGCTGCTGTCAATCAAAATCAGTCAGCCAATCAGGGGAGAGGGTGGGCTGGATGGGCCACAGCTCCGTGTCTGAATAGACACAGGGAGCTGTGACTCGGCTCGGGTTCCCACATAGAAAGCTGCTTGCCGTGGGGGCACTTGACAGGAGGGAGGGGCCAGGAGCACAGTAGAGGGAGACGAGAGGTGGATTTGGGCTACTCTGTCAAAACTAGGTACTAGCTTCCCTCAAAAACGTTCAATAATTAAAGAGGACAGGGGTGGGGGGTGCAAAGAAGTGTAACTTCCTTTTTATGGGTAAAGTTCTGCTTTAAGGTACCCCTTTTGAAAGTTTTGTCTTTTGGGATAATTCCCGATTAACCACTTGCCGATATAAATTGGCAAAGTGGCACACATGCGCAAAACCACGTACCCCTACGTCACGTCGGCAACGAGCGGGCACATGCCTGCAGGTCCCACGGACTCTGGTGGCCCATGATCATGGCACAGAGACAGAACGGGGAGATGCCTATGTAAACAAGGCATGTCCCTGTTCTGCCTAGCAACATGACAGATATACTGCTCCCGGTGATCGGGAGCAGTGATCTGTCATGTTCTAATGACACGTTTAACCCCTTGCTCGCCTCCTAGTGTTTACCCCTTCCCTGACAGTGACATTTACACAGTAATCTGTGGATTTTTATAGCACTGATTGCTGTATAAATGTGAGTGCTCCCAAAATGGTGTGAAAAGTGACCGATGTGTCCGCCACAATATTGCAGTCACAATAAAAATCGCAGATCGCCGCTATTGCTAATAAAAAAAAAAAAAAATTGGAATAAAAATTCCATAAATCTATCCCTTATTTTGTAGACGCGATAACTTTTGCGCAAACCAATCAATATAGATTTATGCATTTTTTTTTTTTTTTTTTTTACCACCCAATCCAGGCTGTATCCAAAACGTGATAAAAAGGAAAAGGTCCTGGCTAGAGTTTTAAATAGGTTTTTACTAGCCTGCTTGGGTGCATCTAATCTTTAACACTAATTGTATGTATTTTTTATTTATTTTTTCTACCATAGACTTTGTCCAAGTTACCCTCAAAAACTGCTTGTTCCTGTGTGGATTACTGATAAAGAGCTTGAAAATGTGGCCTCATTCAGATCTTGGAAACGAATTCCTGTTGTTGTGTACAGGTAATAGCAGATGGTGATGTGATTCCATTTTTACCAGGGCTGATTTGAGGAAAAATAGAGTGAAGGAAAAAAACATGATTGTCCCATTTTACAAGTTGTTTTAGCTTGAGACTCGGTTCGCACTGATGCTATGTGGGAAATGCACAGGGATCGCTGTTTCCCTCATCACACTGCAAAGAAATAGTGTTCATGTGATCCGCGGGTGTCAATTAAAAGTTAACACCCCAAAAGCAGGTCACAGAACGTAGTGCGATTGCTGGAAATGGATCGCATGAGTATGCACAACCATGCAATCCGATCCCAGTGCGGCAAAAGGGTTCCTGCACTTTTTTTTTTTGGCGGTGTGATTCAAGCCATACTAAATAATGGGCTCAAATCGCATGGAATTTGCACAGGAATGCAGTGTGAATCGCATGCATTGTGAACCCAGTCAATAGTTGCTGTTGGGGAAATGCAGCAAATTGTTTGTGTGAAGTTTTGTGCTTCTCTTATATATAAAGTACCAACAGATTACACAGAAGTTTATAGTGCAAGTGTACATTGGCTCTTGTTTTCCCAAAAGAAGCTCAAAATCTTAAACTCCTAAACGTACAAGGATCCATTTTGGTTAAGTTTCTGATTAACTTGCCAATATATTTTTGGATTGTTGAAGCAAATGGGGCGCACATACAAGCTTCATGCAGATGGTGTCCCCTGTAACATTTGACCCCAGAGCTGCGGGCTGAGAATGACAACTGTAGCCGGCATGCTGTTTTATAAAACTTGCATGCTGTATATGGCCGCAAAATGTAAGCAACTTCTCTTTTTTGCAGACATTCGCGAACGGGGGCTGTAATCGCTCGCTGTAGCCAACCAGAGATCAGCTGGTGGGGATGGCGCAATGCCGACGATGAGCATCTAGTAACTTCCATTGCAAAAGCCTGCGCACTTAACCCCGGAGGACGCACAGCTGCTGCCAGCTTGACTAACAAAGGCACCGGTGAGGGGACAGAGAATGCAGATACTGATTTTGGTACGTTACAGGTTTTATATTTATAAATTTGGTAAGCCACTTGTACTGCAGCTTTAAATTGTAATTACCAAGATATTTACAGTCTTATTAAATTTACCTCTCACTTATGTTAATTGCATTTAATGGCATGTTTTGTAGATTCTTCGCTGACTGCCTGCCCTGGCATGGAGGGTAGCACACCCCCGCAGAAACTCCTCATTCTGGATGCACGATCCTACACTGCTGCTGTGGCAAACAGAGCGAAAGGTGGAGGCTGTGAATGTGAAGGTAGAGAACATTCATATGTGTTTGCAAGGCTTACTTGGTGTTGAAGTTAACTAAGAACAGAACAGGATGTTTCTTTCAAGGCTTTCAGCCTAATATATTAAGTGCCCCATAGCAAGCAGCTTGCTATGGGGGCACCCGAGCCGCAGCTCTGTGTCCATTCGGACACATGGTTCGGCCCCGCCCCCTCTCTGTCCTGATTGGCTAACTGACTTTGACAGCAGCGGGAGCCAATGGCGCCACTGCCGTTTCTCAGCCAATCAGGAGGGAGAGTCCTGAACGTTTGTGGCATTCCAGCACATCACTGGATAGAGATGAGGCTCAGGTAAGTATTAGGGGGGCTGCTACACACAGATGTTTTTTTTTATGTTCATGCATAGAATGCATGAAGGTAAAAAACCTTTTTGCCTTTTACAACCACTTTAACCTGTCTAAACTAATATATATATATATATATATATAAGTATTGTGCTTATTTGTATGCGTTCACTTTCACCAATCATGGTTGGGCTTATGAAAAGCAGGGGCAGCATCCCCTTTAATGACCAAGCCGCAATGATCTCACTCTCTGCCACGGCACACAGCTCTGAAGGAATAGCATGGGTATGCCGTTCCTTGCCGGTGACATCACCATCAGCTGCTTGCTAGAATATCTCCTAAACAGTACATGTTTTAGGAGATATTTTATTTTTACCTACAGGTAAGCTTGTAATAAAACTTGCCTGTAGTTTAAAAATGAAGCGAGTATACTATGACTATACTATAAAACCACCCTTTGTGCTCAGCCGTGAGGGCTGGAGTAAGAAGTCCCAGAATGCTCTGCCAGCCAGTGATGGTTCCTCAGAATTTAGAGGGAAACACGTTTTCAGTATTGATAATGGAATGTGTTGTGCTTTTTCTTTTCCAGAGTACTATCCAAATTGTGAAGTAGTATTTATGGGAATGGCCAATATTCACTCTATCCGGAACAGCTTCCAGTACCTGCGAGCGGTGTGTAACCAAGTGCCCGATCCTGGAAAGTAAGTGTGCGCTCATGTGTTTAATTGTGTAATACAGCGAGTACGGTTGGGGTATATTTGATCCATTAGCGCAGGGTTATGCAATTGGAGGACCTCCAGCTGTTGCAGAGCTACAAGTCCCATCATGTCCGTGCCTCTGGGTGTCATGCTTGTGGCTGTCAGTCTTGCTTTGCCTCATGTCTCTGCTTTAGTGTATTTTATGGCATTGACCCCAGATTGTAGTGCATACCTGTACACAGTATAAGCAGTCCTTTTTAGGAGCAGAATATATTAAGAACACGTTATTGGGTTTTCTGTAGTCTTTGTAATGAGAGTATTAAGTGACCACTTTATTTACAGAACTGGGTTTTTAACTGGCCACCTAACAAAATCAACAATCCTTTAACCTATTTTGTAGAGAAAACTCATCTCACACTTACTATCCTTTCACTAGTGACCGAATAGTTAGAAAGGGCACTACTTGCCTGTTTCCACTGCCTTATTCCTTCACGGACAGAAGCAATGCTGTGGAAACAGGAGAGTTTCTCTGTTCTATATAGGGAACCTGTCATTGGGGAATTGTTGCCAGCAATAGAATTGCAAGTGTGACATTGGCCAACAGACAGAAATACAATATGCAGTCAAGATGAGTAGGATTTAGAGACGTAGCCTGTATATCGTGGCACCACATCCATGTAAAGCGTGGAAAACCCAAAAAGAGCAGAAAATAGGACTTTTTTGGTTGTCACTTGTAATTCCAAGTATGAAAGAAAGGGTACTCCAGAATGTATGTATGTATGTATGTATGTATGTATGTATGTGTACAAAGTTTATTTGAACAACATTTTAAAATCTCATAAAAGTGTGACAAAAACCTACATATACTGATTAAATCCCATCGTTGTTGACCCAGATATGTAAACCTACATCAATTTGGCCCACTATCCATTTATATTCATATGGATATAGGTGGGCATAGTTACACCATCTGCAGGACCAGATATAGGAAGCGGAGTATCGTTGCCAATAGAAATCACTACTTTATGTGCTTTGCCAAAAGCTTTCTCAGGCGATCCTATTGGTATTATAATTATATGTCAATCAAAACATATGCGCAATAAAGTATGTGGTTGATAACCTCCTGGGTAGGGGGGCTAGGTGTATTCAGTTCACAGCGGGGGGAGGGAGAGACCATGCAACGATAAAATCGGGTAATGAAAAGTGTCTATTATTGTTATTCAGGATTTGTATAGCGCCAACGATTTGTGCAGCGTTTAACAGAATGAAGGCAGACATTAGTTGCATTACAATTTGGTACAAGAGGAATTGGAGCACCCTGCTCATTAGACCTTACAATCTAAGAGGGAGGGTCAATTGATACAAAAGGTAATAGCTGTGGGATATGAGTTGATGGCGAAAGTAAAACTGTGTGTTATAAGCAGGCTAAGCTTCTTTAAAGAGAAGGGTTTTCAGGGATTGTCTAAAGATGGATCGATTAGGGGACAGTTGGACAGATTGGGGTTGGGCGTTCCAAAGGATGGGAGGAGCTCTGGAGAAATCCTGGAGCTGAGCGTGGGAGGAGATGACAAGGGAGCTGGAGCGCAGGAGGTCTTGGGAGGACCGAAGAGAGCTGCTTGGTTGATATTTTGAGACAAGGTTAGGGAAGTAGCTGGGGGCCGAGTTGTGGATGGCTTTTTAAACTATGGTTAGTACCTTGAAATTTTATTTGTTGGCTGAGTGGATGCCAGTGGAGGGATAGAGGACACTGAAGGGTTGGTAAGGTGGAAGAGTCTTGCAGCAGCATTCATTATGGACTGAAGGGAGGATAAAGGTAATCCAATGAGGAGAGAATTGCAGTAGTCTGAGGCTAAGACCCGACCTATACTATGGAACAGGAGGGAGAGGGGGAGAGCATGCATATCTCAGTTCAAAACTAGAATGGTACGATGTAGTCTAAAGCAACTCCACCTTCCCATGTATTGCTGTTCTCTCGTATATGAGATATTGTGTGGGCTACTCCCTTCTCAGTCCTGGCTGTTTCTTCTGCTGATCCCCTGGTGGGTTAGAAAAAACAGCAGATGGGACAACCAGGACCGAGGCATGAGTAGCCCACACAATCTCTCCTATGTCTGGCAGCACCCCCTAGATCCAGCCATGGCAGCACTAGCTTTTAATGTCTGCTCAATGCAGGCACAGGTGAGTGAGAATGGAGGTCGACTGGAAACTGTGGGAAGAACCAACCATGCTCCCGGCTGTTTTGCTGTGTGGGAGGCTGTCCCAAGCTTCACTTATATGCCATCTTAAATGTGGGCGCATGCGAGGGCAGAGGGTTGCTGATCCCTGGCTTATATTCCCACACACAGCTAAGTGTTTTTTATATTAGCTGGTCACCTAAACATGTAAAGTATATATGTAAAGTATTTTCTTTCTCGTACATCACGGGACACAGAGCGGCATATTCATTACTATATGGGTTATATGGAGTACCTTCAGGTGTGGACACTGGCCATCTTCAAACAGGAAGTCCCCTCCCTATATAACCCCCTCCCCTAGAGGGAGTCCTCAGTTTTTTCGCCAGTGTCTTAGGTGTTGGTCACGGAATAGCTTTGCTCCACATCCTTGGGATTAAGGGCGGGCTAACCGGATCTGTCCAAGGAGCCTCAGTGCCAAAGTGGACAGTACACGGGCCCCAAACCGTGGGGTTTTGCCTATAATGCTCCTCTTTGGAGGGCTGGACCCTGGGCCCAGGACTTGGAGTTCGTAAAGACCATAAGTTCCTGTTTGCCAGGGTGCTATATAGGTCCAGGACAGTGGGTACCTTCATAGGACCCCAGGGCCTGAAGGTCTATTACGCTTACCACGTTGATGGGAGAAGATTGGATCGTTTTGCTAGACAAACATCCTGCAGCATGGAGCAGGTAAGAGGGGAGCCTGCGGGACTTGGTTCGACAGCAGGCTCTCCGGGGTAACCTAAAAGGGGGGTAGCCTAAGTATGCTCTGCATTGGCAACCTTGCTCACTATGTCTAAGAAGACAGGATGATCTCATTCCCCCATCACTAGGTGCCCCTGTCTAAGAAACAATTGTGTTTGCTAGCTACCTGCTGCTTTCTTCCTAGGGCTAAGTAAGGACCCCTATGGGGCCTTTTGGAGAGTCCTACCTGGCTGGGGGTTTGATTCTGCCGCTTGGTACTGCAGTCCTGGGTCTCCAGCAGCGCGGCTCCTCCATGTTCTTCCTGCTCCGGCATACGCGCGCGTGCGCGCGCACGTCTTATAGACGTTTTTCGCGCCGTTCGGAGGGGAGGGCGGGGGGGGGGGGGGCGTGCCTGCAGCGTCATCAGGGGCACGCCTTGTGCTGTTATACATCAGCAGGCTATAGTCAGTGCTCAGTCTGAGGCTGATCTGAAAGGGAGAGGACGCAGAGCGGCAGAACAGTGACTCCCGGTGGCGGAAGAGGGGTAGTACATGCTGGACTTGGTTCCAATGCTTTTCTGTTAAGCCAAAAAATCCCCCTTTTTGCAACAGGTTGGAGGCTGGCAAACTAAGTTTGGGGTCGCTGTATGTTTTAAAAAAAAAAAAAAAAAAAAAAAAAGAGACTTATATATTTAAAAGAAAAAAAAAAAAGAAAACATACGGGGCCCCATCAGTTTTTGGGCATTAGTGATCTATTGTCCCCTAAACCCTAGTTTTGTACTCCTGGCCACTACAGTCTGCTGTTGTAGGCGGAGTCCCTCGATTTTGTATTATGGCTTCCAAAGGTTCGGGGTCAAAGGGTACAAAAAAGACCAAAAAACAAAGGGGTTCCCCCTCTGATTCTGATGATATGCCGATACTTTCCCCGCAGCTTATTCCCATGAAGGTCGCCTTGGATGAGCCATTAGGGGGGTCTGGTGCTGAGGCTGGCCCAGATCAGCCCAGCCCTGTGTTTATCACAGAGGAGATGCTAGCTGTATCCCTAGGGGGGCTAGAAGAGAGATTAGCAGCATTGAACGCTAGATCTATTCCTGGCAAGAAACGGGCTAGATCCCCATCACCAAAAGGGTGTATCCTCAGATGCTGAAATTCTCTCTGGAGGAATTGGAATCGCAGGAGGATCAACTAGACCTGAACCAAGAGGGTTCAGGGATTGAGGGATCTACCTCTGAGGAACCATTTTCAGACTCCCAGACAGAGAGACTGTGGGTGCAGTCTTTGACGGACATGGTCCGCTCGGCATTTAATTTACCATTGCCAGAGCCTCAGGTTCCTGCGGTATCCTCTCTGGGCTCTTTGAAAGCTCCTTTAAGCAACGCGGTTTTTCCGGTCCATCCTCTCTTGGAGGAATTGATCTTTCAGGATTGGGTACGACCGGACAGGATTTTTCTGCCGCCGAAGAGATTTGCGGTCATTTACCCTATGGAGGAAAAATTCTCGAAGAGGTGGAAGCTCCCAGTGGTGGATGCAGCCATCTCATGTGTGAATAAATCACTAACTTGCCCGGTGGAAAACATACATATGTTTAAAGATCCGGTTGATAAACGGTTAGAGACGCTTTTAAAAGAATCCTTTGCTACGGCAGGAGCAGTGGTACAGCCAGCTGTGGCTGCGATTGGAGTTTGTCAGGCGTTAAAGGACCAGACAAAAGAAATGCTAAAAGACATGCCTACCCAACAGGCAGAAGAGTTTTCTGACATTCCCAGAGCTCTGTGTTTTGCGGTAGATGCTATAAAGGATTCCATCCAGCAGGCCTCTCGTTTATCACTATTTTTGGTGCACATGAGAAGGCTCTTGTGGTTGAAGAACTGGGCGGCGGAGCCCCCATGCAAAAAGCTTCTGGCAGGGTTTCCCTTCCATGGAGGACGACTCTTCGGAGAGGATCTGGATAAATACATTCAGACTATTTCAAGTGGCAAAAGTACCCTTTTACCAGTCAAAAAGACATTCCGGGGTCCTACATTTAAAAGGCAGCTCTTTCCTGTCTCAGGGCCCTCAAATTCCAGGCAGTATCGACGGCCGCCTGCGCGATCCAACTTTAACAGTAGATCACAGGGACAGGCCCCTGGGGGTAAGAGACCATGGTATCGCAAGCCGACAAAGACAGCCCCTAAGTCTGCCTTATGAAGGGGCGCCCCCACTCTCGCGGGTGGGGGGAAGGCTTCGTTTCTTCTCAGAAGTTTGGGAAGCCAAGATCCCCGACAAATGGGTCCGGGCGTCTGTAACCACAGGCTACAGACTGGAGTTTCTAAAGTTTCCTCCGCCTCATTTTCAAGAGTCAAGGCTACCAAAGGATCCAGCAAAGAAGGCCTCGATGCTGGCAGCTTTGGATCACCTGCTTGGCCAGGACGTGATAATAGAGGTGCCAGCCCAAGAGCAGGGGCTAGGTTTCTATTCCAATCTCTTTGTCATACCAAAGCCCAACGGCGATGTCAGGCCAATCTTGGACCTAAAGAGTTTAAACGTTTACCTAAGGGTTCGTTCCTTCCGGATGGAATCCATCCGGTCAGCAGTCGCCACGCTCCAGAGGGACGATTTTCTGGCTTCCATAGACATAAAGGATGCTTACCTTCATGTACCAATCTTTCAGTCGCATCAAAGATTTTTACGCTTCGCAGTGGGGCAGCGACACTTCCAATTCAGGGCGCTCCCCTTCGGGCTAGCCACGGCCCCCCGGGTATTCACGAAGATCCTAGCCCCAGTTTTGGCCAATCTAAGGATCCAAGGGGTCACAGTCCTAGCATACTTGGACGACCTTTTAATCATAGATCACTCACGGCCGTGTCTGCAACAGGCAGTAAACCTTACGGTTCAGTACCTCGAAAGGTTCGGCTGGGTCCTAAACCGGGAAAAGTCAGCGTTCCAGCCCACAAAGCAGTTGGAATACCTCGGCATGAGGTTAGACACAGAACAGCAAAGGGTGTTCCTGCCCCTTGTAAAGATCGAGGCTATCAAGGGGTTGGTTCAGTTGGTTCTAAGCAAGAAAAAACCAACTATTCGCCTGTGTATGCGATTACTAGGCAAGCTAGTGGCCACGTTCGAGGCAGTACCATACGCTCAGATCCACACTCGCGTCCTACAGGCAGCCATTCTAGCAGCCTGGGGCAAGAGAGCACATGCCTTGGAGTCCCCTTTGACGCTATCATCAAGGGTCCGACAAAGCCTGGCTTGGTGGTTGAACCCTCAGAATCTTCTAAAGGGAAGGTCCTTCAGCCCCGTTGTCTGGAAGGTAGTTACCACAGACGCCAGCCTGGCAGGCTGGGGGGCGGTCTTGGAGGGGTTCTCTCGCCAGGGAACTTGGGTGGAAGCAGAGAGGCAGCTACCCATCAATGTCTTGGAGATCAGAGCTGCCCGCCTAGCCCTCCTGGCATGGACCTCCAGATTACAGGGGTCCCCGGTGAGAATCCAGTCAGACAATGCCACAGCGGTGGCATACATAAACCACCAAGGGGGAACCAGGAGTCAAGCCGCTCAGAGGGAGGTGAGCTTGATTTTTCAGTGGGCAGAGGTTCATGTACCCTGCATTTCGGCGATATTCATTCCCGGAGTGGACAACCTGCAGGCAGACTTCTTAAGTCGCCAGATTCTGTCGCCGGGGGAGTGGTCTCTGCATCCCCAGGTCTTTCAGACAATCTGCCAGAAGTGGGGAATGCCAGACGTAGATATAATGGCATCCAGGTTCAACAAGAAACTAGACAGGTTCGTGTCTCGAGCGAGGGACCCTATGGCCTGCGGAACCGATGCGTTGGTTTTCCCTTGGCATCAATTCAAACTTCTATATGCATTCCCTCCGCTACAGTTACTTCCGCGCCTGTTGCGCAGGATCAGAGTGGAGCACAAGCCAGTCATTCTAGTAGCTCCAGCTTGGCCCCGGAGGACATGGTACTCACTAGTCCTAAGGATGGCAGTGGGAGACCCTTGGACTCTTCCTCTACGACCAGACCTACTCTCACAAGGCCCGATCCTCCACCCTACATTACAGCGTCTAAATTTGACGGCCTGGAGGCTGAATCCCTGATTCTCAGGGGTAGAGGTCTGTCTAGGCAGGTAATTCCTACCCTGATTAGGGATAGAAAGCCGGCCTCCAGGGTGATTTATTACAGGGTGTGGAGGAACTACGTAGGCTGGTGTGAATCCAAAAGATGGAATTCCCGCAAATATACCATTGATAGGGTGCTAGGTTTTCTCCAGCTAGGAGTGGATAAAGGCCTGGCTTTAAGCACAATCAAGGGACAGATTTCAGCTCTGTCAGTGTGGTTTCAGAGGCCGCTGGCCACCCACTCGCTGGTAAAGACCTTCATACAGGGGGTCTTGCGTATTAATCCTCCTGTCAAGTCACCAATTTGTCCATGGGACTTAAATCTTGTCCTGTCCACTCTACAGAAACAACCCTTTGAGCCGTTGGCTGAGATTCCTTTAGTTTTACTGACAAGAAAGTTGGTATTCTTGGTCGCCATAGTTTCGGCCAGGAGAGTGTCAGAGTTGGCAGCCTTATCGTGTAAGGAACCATATCTCATTCTACATAAGGACAGGGCAGTTCTCCGGCCCCATCCTGCCTTTCTACCAAAGGTTATATCCAATTTTCACTTGAACCAGGATTTGGTACTTCCATCCTTCTTTCCGAAACCCACATCTAGAAAGTCCGGGCCATGAAGGCCTATCTTAAAGCTACAGAAAAGATCCGGAAAACAGATGTGTTGTTCGTTCTACCAGATGGCCCCAAGAAGGGGCAGGCAGCTGCAAAATCCACCATCTCGAGATGGATTAGACAATTAATCATTCAGGCCTACGGTTTGAAGAGGTTGCCTCCTCCTTTGTCGGTAAAGGCCCATTCTACCAGGGCCATGGGCGCCTCCTGGGCAGCACACCATCAGATCTCTATGGCTCAGATATGCAAGGCGGCGACGTGGTCATCAGTCCACACGTTTACAAGGTTTTATCAACTAGACGTGAGAAGGAATGCGGATTCAGCCTTTGGGCAGGCAGTACTACAGGCTGCGGTTTAAGATCCTCGGGATCAGGGGCACCCTTGGGTGTAAAAAAGAAAAAAAAAAAAAAAAAGTTTTTCTTGACTTAGTTGGATTTATTATTATTATTTGAGTATACCTCTAAATTAAATCTCTTTTGAGAAGATGTCTCCCTCCCCTCATTAAAGCATTGCTTTCGGACATCCCATATAGTAATGAATATGCCGCTCTGTGTCCCGTGATGTACGAGAAAGAAAAAGGCATTTTTAAATACAGCTTACCTGTAAAATCCTTTTCTTGGAGTACATCACGGGACACAGAGCTCCCACCCCTCTTTTGGGGAACATTTTTGGGAGGCATACTGCTTGCTACAAAACTGAGGGACTCCCTCTAGGGGAGGGGGTTATATAGGGAGGGGACTTCCTGTTTGAGATTGCCAGTGTCCACACCTGAAGGTACTCCATATAACCCATATAGTAATGAATATGCCGCTCTGTGTCCCGTGATGTACTCCAAGAAAAGGATTTTACAGGTAAGCTGTATTTAAAAATCCCCTTTTTCTAAGGCTGTAGATTTCCTTTTAATGTGTTGTTTTATATAGGTAACTGGTCTGTTTGATTTCCTCCAAATATGGCTGCCTCCTGTGTGTATCCGATACAAGTACACTGTATCGGCATAATTTATGATATATTTGTTCACCTCATAAGCCTTGGCATGTTTATTTTTATTTCCATCAACTAACACCACTATAAACATATTTCTCTCTCAAGATGTTACTTGGGTGTCGGGTGGTAAAATGCTTTGTGTTTCCTAGCTGGCTGTCAGCACTGGAAAGCACCAAGTGGCTTCAGCACCTCTCTGTCATGTTGAAAGCTGGCACTGTTGTGGCCAATGCTGTGGATCGGGAAGAACGCCCTGTGCTGGTTCACTGTTCAGATGGCTGGGACCGAACGCCGCAGATTGTATCCCTGGCGAAAATCCTGCTGGATCCGTATTACCGGACCTTGGAAGTATGTATTTATTCCTACACCATATGAAGCACGTTATGTTACTGATAATTTTTTAACTGTGTGTGCTTTTTTTTCACTTCTAGGGATTCCAAGTGTTGGTGGAAACGGACTGGTTAGACTATGGCCATAAGTTTGGTGATCGCTGTGGTCATCAGGAGAATGCCGAGGATCAAAATGAACAGTGTCCAGTCTTTTTACAATGGCTGGACTGTGTGCATCAGTTACTTCACCAGTTTCCTTGTCTCTTTGAATTCAACCATGCCTTCCTGGTAAAGCACTTGTTTTTATGTAGCTATTAAATGATTACTTTGTTGTGTATATTTAAGTCATTGGGACAAAGATGTACTCTTTTCTGTGCTCTTCCTGTGTGGAGTAGATGGCACATTTTTATCCTTCCTTAAAATGACCGTGAGAGCCTAAGGGCTCTTTCACATGGAGCGGATCCGTATTGATCCGCCCCGTGTGTGTCTGTCTGCTCAGCGGGGATCATCCGTAAATCCCCGCTGAGCTGTCGGCTGACAGGGCGGTCATTGCACAGTCTGTCTTTTCTCCGCTCTCCCCTTTGGGGAATCGGATGAATACGGACCGCGTGTCCGTATTCATCCGATCCGCCAGACGGAAGAAAAATAGGATTTTCTTCCGTCCGAAAAAACGGATCTTGACGGAGACGGATGTTTGCAGACGTTGGCGGATGCTCAATCCGCTAACGTCCGCGATCCCATAGGGAAGCATTGTGAGTCCGTAAACGGACTTATGAAAAGCGGACCGTTCGTCCGCTCGTGTGAAAGGGCCCTAACTGCAATAATTTTTCCCCACATTGTGAACAATGATGACTTGGATTAGTGTGAAAGAATCCAGCAATCACCAATATGGCACTTGGGGCGTTTTTCAAGCGTTATTCGAGCAAAGCCTCATCTGCAATCCCAATGTGCTGGTAAAGCACCACGAAGACCCTAACGTTTTAGGGCGTTTCTGCAGTGCCTCAGTGTGAAGGGGAAAGGTGTTTTTACTGCGCTTTCAATTCATTTCAATGGAGAGCGTTGTGTTTGGAGCGTTTTTTTCAGCGCCCAAAAGCTGCTCCAAAGATGCTGCTTTCAGGACTCTGGGTGAAAGGGTCCCTTGAGATGCATGGAGAGCGTTTTATGAGCGTTTTAATAGCGCTATTTTTAACGCTAAAACGCTGTAAAAATGCTTCAGTATGAAAATGGGGTCTAAATGGAGATTAGGATAGAATTTGGAGCACCTACTGTTGGCTTCCTTCCCTTTTTTTCTTTTTTTTTTATTATTTTTTTTTCCCAATTCTATTTTATTAGATTTAAATTTTGTATTTATCATTATTTGTGTCTGGAATATTTGTACCATAGTAAAAACAATGAGGGACAATTTCTGAAAGACTCGTATTTCTATGCTATTACTTAACCACTTAAGACCCGGACCAAAATGCAGGTAAATGACCAGGCCCCTTTTTTGCGATTCGGCACTGCGTCGCTTTAACTGACAATTGCGCGGTCGCGCGACGTGGCTCCCAAACAAAATTTGCGTCCTTTTCTTCCCACAAATAGAGCTTTCTTTTGGTGGTATTTGATCGCCTCTGCGATTTTATTTTTATTTTTTGCGCTATATACAAAAATAGAGCGACATTTTTGAAAAAAAATCAATATTTTTTACTTTTTGTTATAAGAAAAATCAAATAAACAAAATTTTAGTCAATCATTTAGGCCAAAATACAGCGATCAGAAAAATTATCGCTTAGTGACGCTGGCAATAGGGAGTGAAAGGGTTAACTAGGGCGGTGATCAAGGGGTTAAAACTTTATTAGGGGGGGTACGGGGGCTACCCTGAACCTAACACTAACTGCCTGTGGCACTGCCTGTCACCCTGACACTAAATACAGTAATCATACATGTATGATTACTGCATTCAGTGACACTGTGACGGGGGAGGCGATCGCAAGGGGTTAATGTGACTATGTGTAGTGTGTGTCAGTGTAGTGTTAGTGCAGACTTACTGTGCGATGTGATCTCTCCTCAGCGGTGGTTGAAAAAAACGCTGAAGGAGAGATCACATCACTTCCTCCTTCCTGTGTTTACACAGGAGGAGGAAGTGACAGGGCGGGGGAGCGCGCGGATTGGATGGGAGCGATCCGGAGGGGGCGGACAAAAACGAATAGCCGCCCCCTCATCCCGGATTGCTCGGCCAGCTACGGGGACCGCCGCATGGACCGGACCCCCGACCCACCTCAAGGCACCAACGTATATATACACGTTGATGTGCCTGTCGGTGCCATTCTGCCGACGTAAATGTACATGCGGCGGTCCATAAGCAGTTAAATGAAAACCATCTCTACCAGTGGTGTGGGGAGTTCCGTATCTCTCAAATTGTGACTTTTCACACCTGTCTTTTTTTATTTTATTTTTATTTTTTTTGTACCTCACCAAGAAATTGTTCATGAATCTGATATTGGTTCCCGGAGGTATTTCCAAAATATTACAAGCATTATCTTTTTCTGGCATATAGGTGAAGTTGGTACAACACACATACTCCTGCCTCTATGGAACGTTCCTCGCTAACAACCCATGTGAGCGAGAACAGCGTAACATCTTCAAGCGGACCTGTTCAGTGTGGTCCCTACTGAGAACAGGCAACAAGAACTTTCACAACTTGCTCTACATGCCTGGTGGAGAGCTGGTAGGTGGAACAAACTACTAAATAAAAAAATCTCCATCTTATGCATGAATCAGCCCTACAGATGTTTATGTATGCACTTCTGCTTTTTTATAATATGACAGTTGGTTTCTGTACAGAAGTTTTCACTTGTATTGTTCTTTTAGGTTCTACATCCGGTTTGTCACGTTCGGGC
Organism: Rana kukunoris; assembly: GCA_029574335.1. NCBI lineage: Eukaryota > Metazoa > Chordata > Amphibia > Anura > Ranidae > Rana > Rana kukunoris. Next base: position 496,747,737 of record CM056050.1, on the reverse strand, counting down.
TCTTCAACTCTGGACAGCGGTGTATCTGCCCGCATCTTCACCCTGTACACCCATTGATGACGGCATGGAGCTTTACCTTTCCCCAGCCTCTCAAGGCCCAGACTTTAATTCCAGGTCCCTGGACAGGTAACACTGCTTATTTCAGTTAAAGGACACATGCATATAACATTGCATGTTTTTTTATATATGTGTGTGTGTGTGTTTTTATTACAGCTCTAATGCCGCGTACACACGGTCGTTTTTTGCAAATCAGAAAAAAACAAAGTTTTAAACGTCATTTAAATTGATCGTGTGTGGGCAAAACGTTGTTTTTTGTCTTAAAAAAAACGACCAAAAAAAAATTCCAAGATGCTTGAATTTTTTGTGTCGTTGTTCAAAACGTTGTTTTTTGTTTCACAAAAACTCACCGTGTGTAGCAAAAACGTCGTTTAAAACGACCTTTTTCAACCCGCGCATGCCCAGAAGCTAGTTATGAAGCGAGCTTCAATGGAAAAGAGTGGTGAACGTAACCTCGCTTTTTGTGAAAAAAACGATGGTGTGTATGCAACATCGTCTTTGAAAAGTGCCGTTTCAAAAACGTCGTTTTTTTACTTCACAGAAAACGTCGTTTTTTTTCATCACAAAAAATGATCGTTTGTACGCGGCATAAGTGTTTTTGGGTTTGAGTCTTTCAGCATGGCACATCTTGACTTGGCAATATTTGTCCACTCTTCTTTGCAAAAAAACACTCCAAATCTGTCAGCTTGTGAGGGTATCTCCCGTGCACAGCCCTCTTCAGATCACCCCACAGGTTTTCAATCGGATTCAGGTCTGGGCTCTGGCTGGGCCATTCCAAAACTTGAATCCTCTTCTGGTCAAGCTATTCTTAGATTTTGATGTATGCTTTGGGTTGTCATGCTGAAAAATGAAGTTCCTCTTCATGTTCAGCTTTCTAGCACAAGCCTGAAGGTTTTGTTCCAATATTGACTGGTATAAGGAACTGTTCATAATTCCCTCTGCCTTGATTAAGGCCCCTTTAAAATTCACAGCTATGTATGTAAAATGTTCCTTTAAACAACTGGTGTTGGTGTAACATTCTGTTGCTCATTGCTAACTGCCTTGTATGGTCTGTTACAAATGGGCTTCATCTTCTGGAAGTGCAGTGTGAAATGCAAGCTTTTCTGAAACTTTCAGCAAGCTTCAAGCAGCTTTCTCAAAACCAATAAAGCGCCCTTCAGCTCCTGCTTGGAAATGCTATATACAGATCTTAATGGGAGTGGTGGCAATTGTCACTTTAAACAAGCTGCTAACAGCCTTTCAACAAGTTTTGAGTAGTGCTAAATCTTGCTAGCACCTCGTTTAAGGTGGCAATAAGCCCTCCCATTAGAATTTGTGTTCAACATTTACAAACTGGAGCTTAATTGTACTTTAAAGGCTTCAATAAAGCTTGCTGAAAGTTCTGCTAATGCGTTGTTAAAGCTTGCTTATCAAACACTGTTGTCATACTGGCTGAAGGCCGGGTGTATGAGGGATTAGAGGGGTTGTAAAGGTTTATGCAAGTATTGGGGTCCCTTCACACGTGCGGACCGTTTTTTAGGTCCGTTTTTTTTTCATCAGTTGATCCATTTTTTTCGTCCGTTTTTTATCCATTTTTCGACCGTTTTTCATCAGTTGTCATTTGTTTTTCATCCGTTCACATCCGTTTTTCATCAGTTTTTTCATTTTAATTTTTTTTATTACATATTTTGATGAAAAACGGATGTTAGCGGATCAGATGTTAAACGGATCGTCCGCTAACATCCGTTTTTTTGTCCGTTCCGTTTTTTTGACGGAAGAAAAATAGGGTTTGCTTCTGTCCAAAAAAACGGAGCTTAATGGAGACGGATGGAAACGGACGAACGGTCCGCACGTGTGAAAAGGCCCTTACATGTTTTTTTCTTTTTTTAAGGGAACCTTTTAGTGTCCCTTTATTGTGTGTTTTTCTAAAAAAAAAATTTTTTTTATTCCTTTTATCCACGGTCCCATTGACTTCTGTCAGTTTGCACTTTTCTGACAAGTTTTCTGAAAGCGAACTAAAAGTCCTGCATGCCGAATCTTTGATGTACTTTCAGAAAACTCGAGCCAAAACGCACAACCTAATAGAAGTCATTGGCAACGTGGCGAAGAACACGTGTAAAACACGCGTAAATCGCTCATACACCCGAGCTTTGGCCAAAACGCAGCACACCAAAGTACTTTTAGCCTCGAACGGTCGGCTAAGAAATTTTGTTTAAAACACATTGCTATACTTTTCCACCTTAAATCTATTGATCTGAAAATATTTTTATGATATATAATTAAAAATATTGCCTTCAAGGACCTTACAGGCTAAGGTCCCTAACCACATTCCTACGTACACATACTAGGGCCAATTTAGCGAGGAGCCAATTGACCTACCATTACGTCTTTGGAGTGTAGGAGGAAACCGGAAAACCTGAAGGAAACCCACACAGGCACAGTGAGAACATGCAAACTCCAGACAGGTAGTGTCAGGGTTGGGATTCGAACAGGCAACCCTAGTGCTTCTAGGTGGAGGTGCTAACCAGTTGGTCGTCGTGTGGCTCACATAAAGCTTTATCCAAAATATCCAACGACATTAATAAAGGTGCCTACTTTTTTTTTTTTTTTTTATTATTTATTTTTTTAATAATTTTTGAAATTAATGACTAAAAAAAATCTAAAAATGTGAAGCTGCCCCTTCTCTTTTTTTTTTAACAGAGAAAAAAGGTGCCCTTCTTAGTGTATCAGAACACCTATAAGTATAAATTAAAGTAAGGCGATAAAACCAATAAATAGAGTTGTAAATGTAACTGGCTAATAAAAATACCCAACATAAAAGTCCTAACATTGTGTAGACCAAAAAATCAATCAATTCCTTTAATTCTTCTTGGTTTGTACGCCCAACATTCGCCACATACAAAATGCACACTCATTGCTCACCGCAATCCCATGACTTCTAAGCAAATAAAGGTCATACAGCACTTGTTTAACAGGTGGAAGATGTCGTCATTCAGAGAGTACGTAGTCCCAATGGCAAATGGTTCTTTCCCACAGTGCCTAACTACCTCTCATTAGTCGGCCACACACATCAATGAAAATTCTTTTATAGCGTAGTGTTTATTGAATCCATTGCATAAAACCAAATTTGCCGTTCCTTCCGGTACTTTTTATTGACGTCACAACCGGGCCTAAACTTCCAGTTTCGTGAAATGCACACCTGACTCCAGTGAGTGGAGGAGCGCTTTTATAAATGAAGCTGTACATACTAGTGCCGATCCAGCAACCCACTTTTTCCCTTTTACCTAGGTATAGAGAATATCTAAATATCTACAACTAAACCTGTACGGTTTAGGAGATATTCCCCTCGCAATGCGCCGTTGATTGCAGCGGCGCATGCGCAGGGGGGAATCCACGGCGAAAGGACTGGCATCCGCCGTACCCTGCCGGTTTGAAATCTCCCGCGCACACGCGCGGGAGTGACGTCATCGCCGCTCCAGCCAATCACAGCGCTGGAGCGACGATACCTGGAAGACACTCCGCGTCAAGATGACATCTCGCTCGGCGTGGACCAGGTAAGTTCTACTTTCCTTGTTCAGAGGTAAGTATTTCATAATGAGCTAGTATGCGGTGCATACTAGCTCATTATGTATTTTTGCCTTGCAGATTTAAAAAAAAAAAAACTGTATATGCGGTTTACAACCGCTTTAAGCAATAGGTTCAATGGATTTATTTACATTTTAGATTCAATAAATGCTATACTATAAAGCATTCTCTTTGGCATGTGTGGCTGACTAAGGAGAGGTGGCAAGGCACTGAGGGGAAACAAGATATATCTGTGCTCAGATCCCAATAGCTAAACCTTGTCGCTCTCCCCATTTTGTGGCGGCATTGTGTGCAGAGTAGGACTCGCCATAAAAGGATTACTTTGAAGCAGTTGGGCAGCTTGAACCCGTATTGCAATGTGTGTGAACTAAATATCATTTTTTTTTTTCTCTTTCTTTCTTTCTTTTTTCTCTTTTCTTTCTTTCTTTTTTTTTTTCTCTCTTTCTTTCTTTTTTCTCTTTCTTTTTCTTTTCTTTCTTTTTACTCTTTTCTTTCTTTTTCTTTTTACCCTTTCTTTTTTTCTCTTTCTTTCTTTTTTTCTCTTTCTTTCTTTTTTTTCTCTTTCTTTCTTTTTTTTCTCTTTCTTTCTTTTTTTTTTTTCTTTCTTTTTTTCTCTTTCTTTCTTTTTTTTCTCTTTCTTTCTTTTTTTTTCTCTTTCTTTCTTTTTTTTCTCTTTCTTTCTTTTTTTTTCTCTTTCTTTCTTTTTTTTTCTTCTCTTTCTTTCTTTTTTTTCTTTTTCTTTTTTTTTCTTTCTTTTCTTTTTTTCTCTTTCTTTCTTTTTTTTTTTTTTCTCTTTCTTTCTTTTTTTTTCTCTTTCTTTCTTTTTTTTCTCTTTCTTTCTTTTTTTTCTCTTTCTTTCTTTTTTTTTTTTTCTTTCTTTCTTTTTTTTTTTCTCTTTCTTTCTTTTTTTTTTCTCTTTCTTTCTTTTTTTTTTCTCTTTCTTTCTTTTTTTTTTCTCTTTCTTTCTTTTTTTTCTCTCTTTCTTTCTTTTTTTTCTCTTCTTTCTTTCTTTCTTTTCTCTTTCTTTCTTTTTTTTCTCTTTCTTTCTTTTTTTTTCTCTTTCTTTTTTTCTCTTTTTTTTTTTTTTTTTCTTTTTTTTTTTTTTTTTTTTTTTCTTTTTTTCTCTTTCTTTCTTTTTTTTCTTTCTTTTTCTTTCTTTTTTTTTTTTTTTCTCTTTCTTTCTTTTTTTTCTCTTTCTTTTTCTTTCTTTTTTTTCTCTTTCTTTTTCTTTCTTTTTACCCTTTCTTTTTCTTTCTTTTTACCCTTTCTTTTTTTTCTTTTTACCCTTTCTTTTTTTCTCTTTCTTTTTCTTTCTTTTTTTCTCTTTCTTTTTCTTTCTTTTTTTTCTCTTTCTTCTTTCTTTTTTTCTCTTTCTTTCTTTTTTTCTCTTTCTTTTTCTTTCTTTTTTTCTCTTTCTTTTTTTTCTTTTTACCCTTTCTTTTTTTCTCTTTCTTTTTTTCTCTTTCTTTTTTTCTCTTTCTTTTTTTTCTCTTTTTTTTTTTTTTTTCTTTTTACCCTTTCTTTTTTTTTTTCTTTTTCTCTTTCTTTCTTTTTACTCTTTTCTTTCTTTTTTTCTCTTTCTTTTTCTTTCTTTTTACTCTTTTCTTTCTCTTTCTTTCTTTCTTTTTTTCTCTTTCTTTTTCTTTCTTTTTACTCTTTTCTTTCTCTTTCTTTTTACCCTTTCTTTTTTTTCTTTTTACCCTTTCTTTTTTTTTTCTCTTTCTTTCTTTTTTTCTCTTTCTTTCTTTTTTTCTCTTTCTTTCTTTTTTTCTCTTTCTTTTTCTTTCTTTTTACTCTTTTTTTTTTTTTTCTTTTTACCCTTTCTTTTTTTTTTCTTTTTCTCTTTCTTTCTTTTTACTCTTTTCTTTCTCTTTCTTTTTACCCTTTCTTTTTTTTTTCTCTTTCTTTCTTTTTTTTTTCTCTTTCTTTCTTTTTTTCTCTTTCTTTCTTTTCTTTTTTTCTCTTTCTTTCTTTTTTTCTCTTTCTTTCTTTCTTTCTTTCTTTTTTTTTCTCTCTTCTTTTTTTTTTCTCTTTCTTTCTTTTTTTTTTCTCTTTCTTTCTTTTTTTTTTCTCTTTCTTTCTTTTTTTTTTCTCTTTCTTTCTTTTTACTCTTTTCTTTTTTTTCTTTTTACCCTTTCTTTTTCTTTCTTTTTACTCTTTTCTTTTTTTTCTTTTTACCCTTTCTTTTTCTTTCTTTTTACTCTTTTCTTTTTTTTCTTTTTACCCTTTCTTTTTCTTTCTTTTTACTCTTTTCTTTTTTTTCTTTTTACTCCTTTTCTTTTTTTCTCTTTCTTTCTTTTTTTCTCTTTCTTTCTTTTTTTCTCTTTCTTTCTCTTTCTTTTTTCTCTTTTTTTTCTCTTTCTTTTTACTCTTTTTTTTCTCTTTCTTTTTTTCTTTTTTCTTTCTTTTTTTTCTTTTTACCCTTTCTTTTTTTCTCTTTCTTTCTTTTTACCTTTTCTTTTTACCCTTTCTTTTTTTCTCTTTCTTTCTTTTTTTCTCTTTCTTTCTTTTTTTCTCTTTCTTTCTTTTTTTCTCTTTCTTTCTTTTTTTCTCTTTCTTTTTACTCTTTTCTTTCTCTTTCTTTTTACCCTTTCTTTTTTTCTCTTTCTTTTTCTTTCTTTTTTTCTCTTTCTTTTTCTTTCTTTTTCTTTCTTTTTACTCTTTTCTTTTTTTCTCTTTTCTTTCTTTTTTTCTCTTTTCTTTCTTTTTTTCTTTTTACCCTTTCTTTTTTACCCTTTCTTTTTTTCTCTTTCTTTCTTTTTTTTCTCTTTCTTTCTTTTTTTTCTCTTTCTTTCTTTTTTTCTCTTTCTTTCTTTTTTTCTCTTTCTTTCTTTTTTTCTCTTTCTTTCTTTTTTTCTCTTTCTTTTTACTCTTTCTTTTTTTCTCTTTCTTTCTTTTTTTCTCTTTCTTTCTTTTTTTCTCTTTCTTTCTTTTTTTCTCTTTCTTTCTTTTTTTCTCTTTCTTTCTTTTTTTCTCTTTCTTTCTTTTTTTCTCTTTCTTTCTTTTTTTCTCTTTCTTTCTTTTTTTCTCTTTCTTTCTTTTTTTCTCTTTCTTTTTCTTTCTTTTTTTCTCTTTCTTTTTCTTTCTTTTTTTCTCTTTCTTTTTCTTTCTTTTTTTCTCTTTCTTTTTCTTTCTTTTTTTCTCTTTCTTTTTCTTTCTTTTTTTCTCTTTTCTTTCTTTTTTTCTCTTTTCTTTCTTTTTTTCTTTTTACCCTTTCTTTTTTTACCCTTTCTTTTTTTCTCTTTCTTTCTTTTTTTTCTCTTTCTTTCTTTTTTTTCTCTTTCTTTCTTTTTTTTCTCTTTCTTTCTTTTTTTTCTCTTTCTTTCTTTTTTTTCTCTTTCTTTCTTTTTTGCAAGGTATTAAGGTGAGTGTGCATTTTGTAATGTGGTGATGGTCAGGTGCACAATCCAAGAGGAATTATGAAAGAATTGTTTATTTTTGGTTTCCAGAGTGTTAGAACTTTGTATTTCGATAAGCCAATTGCATTTACAATCCTATTTATTGGTGTAAATAAGCATCTTACTTTATACAAAATGTATTGTAATTTTATGTTTTAATGGTCCTTCAGTACTGAATTTTTTATTTTACTCCTTTTTTTAGATTACCTAAAACTCGTTCAATGGAGAATCTTGCAACCGCATGTGATAACGGAGGAGTACTGACACGTACTTCAAGTGACCCAAACCTAAATAAACACCAATCTAGCTTGGACTCTCATTGCAATAATGCTGAAGAGGGGGAAGCGGGAAGTGTGGGTGTTCTGCAGCTGAAGAATGAGGAAAGAAAGGAAGAAGAGGTAGATGAGGAGCTCCATAAAGACAACCAGAACCAAGAGGAGAACATAGAATCTAAAGAAAGTAAAGAGAATGTTCAGCAGAACGGATATGATACTTCATCAGATACAGAAACCAAGTCTACCAACTCAGAATGTGACAGTGATAGTCCTGCACTAGAAAATAAAACGGACATACTGGAACAAAATACAAATACGGTTACCGATCATGATCGACACACAAGCCCCAACTTGACGCATCTTCCCTGTCAGAGGTCAGAGGCTGACGTGTCTACCAATAACTCTTCATGTAAAGAGAACAAGCCTGGGAAACTAACAAAAGACACATGTAGGACTGACAAAAAAGCCATCTGTCAAATTCCAAGAAGTGACATTTCTTTGTTGGCATCAAATTGGGACAGCTTAAAAGGAATGATGAAGTCGGTACCCATTGGTGAGACTGTACTTCATCATCCTTTGTCATATGACTATTCCACAAGGAGTCTCCATAGCAAACATGGGAGACATACAGCTGGCGCATACAGTTCCAGAGGTTCTGCAAAGGTTTCCTACCATTTCCGTCCCTCTTTGCACTGTTCTGGCCCCTCAGTAAGAAGCTGTAGAGGGTCTGTGACGTGTCACCCTAGGCCATTTCATACCGGACGATTCTTTCCTTTGGCTTGTCCTTCACCTGCACCTCTCATGTACCAAGATGATGATGGTTTGCCTATTCCCAATGATGTAGTACAACAGCGGTTGCGGCAAATGGAAGCTAGCTACAAACAAGAAGTTGACCTGCTCCGAAGGCAGGTGTGGGAACTGCAGTTGCAACTGGAAATTCGGCAGTATTGTGCTCCACCGCCTGAACCAGAAACGGACTACGAAGATGACTTTGTGAGTTCTTTTCTATAAATTAAATGCATGCAAACATGCCAACTTCTGATGACTGAACGATTAGCCATCACAATAATATCCATTCATCCAGCCACACACCTCTCTCTATGTATCTTTACATCATTTATCCTCTCAGATTTATCATTCTCTAACATTTACCTTGGCTACTCAGATGACAGTTGTCTTATTTCCTTGTGTAAATCAGCTGCTGGTAATATCAAAGTATGACTTGGTGTTACTAAACCCACAACAGTAAATGCAATAAGGCTTGCTTGTTGTACTCGCTGTTGAACCCAAGGGCTTCTCTGATCCTCCCCTTCCACTTTTCCCAAGCTATTTCCTGATAAGACCAAGTCTTTAGAGTCACTCTGCACATGCTCAGTTTGGTGTGTATTGCTATTTTTATTTTTTTATTTTCTTGGGAGGGTACATGTGATCAGCACAGGGCCAATCGGCACTGTCTAGACACAGGGTCAGGGGTCATGCAGCCTCATAGGACAATCGGAGTATGACAACTCCTCCTCCTACAAGCTTTAACCAGTGCTTAGCCGGACACTGATAGAAATCACAAGACTGCTGATAATAAAAAGGTATTTAGCAGTTTATATTTACTAAAATAATTGCATTTCCATGTTCTGTGTACTGTGGGAGACCAGATATAATAAATGCAGAGTCCGGAGTTTAGTAACCGTTTAACCACTTGCCCACGGCGTCATGGTAAAAAGACGTCATGATTTTAAAGATGGATATCTCGGTAACGGCAGCAGCTGCTGCCACAACCGAGATATCCATCTTTTCCGTGGGCAGTCCTGTACACGATAACGGCAGTCTCCGCGGTGGATTCGCCGCGAGATCGCCATTATCGGTGGCGGGAGAGGGCCCCCCCTCCCGCCGCTCTCCCGGACCCTCCGCCGCTTAACGGAGCCGTCGGTAGCGGCGGAGGCGATCGGGTCCTGTCGGCAGCTGTGTTGGGATACGAGTGAGGGAAAAATCGCCCCCACCCGTCCCCCATAGCTCTGCAGGGCGGAAGTGACGTCAAAACGTCAGTCCCGCCCAGCGTCTTAAAGAAATATTTTTTTTTTTTTCTGACATTTGAAAAATGACTTTTTTTTTTTTTTTGCATTTAAGCCTAAATATGAGATCTGAGGTCTTTTTGACCTTATATTTAAGAGGACCTGTCATGCTTTTTTCTATTACAAGGGATGTTTACATTTCTTGTAATAGGAATAAAAGTGATAATTTTTTATTTTATTTATTTCGGTGTATAAAATTATAAACTAATTTAAAATAAGAAAACAAAAAAACATTTTTTAAAACGCCCCATCCCGACGAGCTCGCGCACAGAAGCGAACGCATACGTGAGTAGCGCCCGCATATGAAAACGGTGTTCAAACCACACAAGTGAGGTATCGCCGCGATCGCGAGAGCAATAATTCTAGCCCTAGACCTCCTGTGTATCTCAAAAAATGCAACCTGTAGAATTTTTTAAACGTCGCCTATCGAGATTTTTAAGGGTAAACGTTTGACGCCATGCCACGAGCGGGCGCAATTTTTAAGCGTGACATGTTGGGTATCATTTTACTCGGCGTAACATTAGCTTTCACAATATATAAAAAAATTGGGCCAAATTTATTGTTGTCTTATTTTTTTTTTTTATAAAAAAGTGCGCTTGTAAGACCGCTGCGCAAATACGGTGTGACAAAAAGTATTGCAATGACTGCCATTTTATTCTCTAGGGTGTTAGAAAACAAAATATATATAATGTTTGGGGGGTTTAAGTAATTTTCTAGCAAAAAAAACGGTTTTAGTCTCGTAAACACCGAATCTGAAAAACAGGCTTGGTGGGCAAGTGGTTAAAGGAGAGATTTCATTTATGACCAAATGCCTAGATCTAAGCCGCTTACTTCCTGTTCACTTGAGGCTTATGCTGCAGACTGACCTGCCGTTTGTCTCAAGTCAGTGTTCAGGCACAACAAGCAATTTGGAAGCATCTGAAATATACTGCATTTGTCTCACTTATGTGACTTATTCCTGACTACTTGAGCCCTCAAAGTGGTTGTAAGCCCCATTCATGAAATCTGACCTGGTCACATCTATCTGTAGTGTTTACTTATTGCTTTTCCGAGCTATAAGTCCCGTGTCTTTTTCCTCCTCTGTTATGAGCATGATAACTTCTCAAAAGTAAAAAGCAGCTGGAAATTTGTGTTGGCGAGGGAACTTGGAGCTAGATAAGCAGAGAGCTTGTCTATTCAGACTGCAGCTCTGCAAGCTTTTGTTTCTCTGCCTATGTGGGGGGGGGGGGGAAATGTGTGTGCCTTTCCTCCAATCGGCTCTCACATAGTGTATGCTCAGATTCCACACCCACTGCTGAAACAGGAAGATTTGTAGCACAATGTGCACTTTCTAAATGGTGTAGAAAGGGAAAGACATCAGATATACAGGTAAAATTTATGTAGGATGATTTTTTCATCTCTGTGTATCATCAGAGGCTGTTCACTTCACTGGGTATAGGAGAGGGTTTACGTTCACTTTAAAGTATATCAAAAGCCAAAAAGTTATTTGGTTTTGTATATCTTGGCAAATGGTTAGAACCCCATCTTTATGGCCAAACCTGTAAGTGTGAAACGAGCTGTTTGTAAGTGGGGATGCTCAGTGTGCTTATGCTGGCTCAAAGACTTTTGCTACAAGTGACATTTGTTGTGCCGCTGTCAGTTCAATATGCTTAGGACCACTGTTGTGTGTTTTTTTTTTTTTTTTTCAATTTGTGCCTACTATGCCTCGTACACATGGGAGGACTTTGAGGAAAAAAAGTCAGACAGGCTTATTTTTCTTGGAAAGTCCAGCCGTGTGTAGCCTCCATCTGACTTTTTTTTGTCGAAGTCCGACGGACCTTAGAGAACTTGTTCTTTCCGATGGACTCACGGCCGACCGTGTTTACGAGGCACTAGGGCAGTTTTCCTCCATTTCCTGTCCTAACAACATGACAGTAAGTGAGAGGAAATCTCTCTAAATTAAAGGGGTTATAAAGGAAAACCATTTATTTTTCCCTAAATAGCTTCCTTTACCTTGGTGCAGTCCTCCTTCACTTACCTCATCCTTCCATTTTTGCTTTTAAATGTCCTTATTTCTTCTGAGAATTGCTCACTTCCTGTTCTTCTGTCTGTAACTCACCACCGTAATGCAAGGCTTTCTCCCTGGTGTGGAGAAAGCCTCTTGAGGGGGGGGAGGGGGTGAGCAGGAGTGTCAGGACGCCCACTAACATACAGCTCCTTTCTCTATCTGCAAAGTAGAGTGTCCCGACCCTCCTGCTCGCCCCCTCCCCCCTCAAGATTCTTTCTCCACACCAGGGAGAAAGCCTTGCATTATGGTGTGTAGTTACAGACAGAAGAACAGAAAGTGAGGATTTCTCAGAAGAAATAAGGACATTTAAAAGCAAAATGGAAGGATGAGGTAAGTAAAGGAGGACTGCACTACGATAAAGGAAGCCATTTAGGGAACAACATTTTTTCCTTTACAACACCTTAAGAAAAAACCCTTTTTTTAGGTTGTAGTAACTACAGTGGGTGCCCCCATTGAAATTCGTCCCAGCAACAATAGTAGAATTCTGGATTTGCCATCACTTCCTGTTAGAGTGTTAAATGGTCACCAAGACAATTAGAAAGGGGGAATCTCCCAAGCAGATACTAAGACAAATAAAGAAGGCCTAAGGGGTTCTCATACAATGTATGAACAGAAGATCAGTGATTTCCCCTAGTGAGTCCACCCCCCCCTACAGTTAGAACACACCCAGGAACACACTTAACCCCTTCCCCGCCCCCTAGTGTTAACCCTTCAATGCCAATGGCATTTTTATAGTAATCCAATGCATTTTTATAGCACTGATCGCTATAAAAATGCCAATGGTCCCAAAAATGTGTCAAAAGTGTCCGAAGTGTCCGCCAAAATGTTGCAGTACTGAAAAAAAACACTGATCGCTGCTATTACTAGTAAAAAAAAAATATATAAATAAAAATGCCATAAAACTACCCCCTATTTTGTAAACACTATAACTTTTGCGCAAACCAATCAATAAACGCTAATTGCGACTTTATTTTTTTATTTTTAGGAAAAATATGTAGAAGAATACGTATCGGCCTAAACTGAGGGAAAAAAATGTTTTTTTTATATATATTTTTTGGGGACATTGATTATAGCAAAATGTAAAAAATATTACCGCAGAGGATGATCAAATACCACCAAAAGAAAGCTCTATTTGTGGGGAAAAAAAGGACGCCAATTTTGTTTGGGAGCCACGTCGCACGACTGCGCAGTTGTCAGTTAAAGCGGCGCAGTCCAGAATCAAAAAAAGTGCTCTGGTCATTGGGCAGCAATATGGTCCGGGGCTAAAGTGGTTAATTGAACGCCTATATGTGAGCTATGAAACTTTTTTGTAAATCCACCATCTTTACATTGACACTTTAGTTAAAAACTGAACAGCACAATGTGCCTACTGTGTTTTTGGAATTGCCATCAGGCTTTTTCATAAATCCCCACTCTGATCGGTCTCGGTCCCCCAACCTTCCTCCCCTCTCTGGGCTGCAGAATCCTGATGGGATGGTACAGCCCAGATCCTCCTCCTTTCCTTACTTCCTGGAAGGGCCCTCCTCTGAGTTTCCATCAGTACCTGCATTATGTGGACTCTTCCAAATGGATGTTCAGTGCTCAGGTTCTCTCAGGCTTAGAAGAGGATGATGTAATCGGAGGACCAGCAATCTCTGGAGGGGGGCGGGGGGGGCATTGTAGCGCTAGATTGGTGCCCCAACCTCCCAGAGCTGGTTGCGGCAAGGAACGTGTTAGGGAGACTTGGATGAGTATATGTTCCTTCACAAGGTGAGGAGAAAACATTGGTGCCTTGGGTTGGAAAGGAGGGTTCGTGAAGAGAATAGTTGTAGCCTGGAGTGAGGCATTGACGTTGTATTGGAAGCCACATTTTAAATGACCCCTCTAGTGGCATTACGTTTGTATGGAAGTTTAATACCAACACATTTGTCTGTCTTTGTGTGTTAACAGACCTGTGTAAAAGAATCCGATGGTAGCGATATGGATGACTTGTACTCTGATAAAAGCGAGGACAGACTTTCAGAGGCCAGCTGGGAGCCCGTGGATAAGAAAGAAACTGAGGTAAGAAGTCATTAAGGGGCACTTTTTTTCTGCAGACCTATGACTCGGAAACAAAATGTTTAGGCCCCTTTCACACTGGGGCGTTATTCGAGCAAAGCCTCATCTGCAATCCACCGCTAAGACCCTAATTTTTCAGGGCGTTTTTGCAGTGCCTCAGTGTGAAAGGCGGTTTTACAACACTTTTAATTCATTTCAATGGAGAGGGGTGTTTTTAGACCTTTTTTTCCAGCGCCCAAAAGCTGCTCCCAAGATGCTACTTGCAGGACGCTGAGTGAAAGGGTCCATTGAGATGCATGGAGAGCGTTTTAATAGCGCTATTTTTAATGTAAAAATGCTTCAGTGTGAAAGGGGTCTTAATGTTTTTCTCTGTGTGAACTAATATACACTATATTACCAAAAGTATTGGGACGCCTGCCTTTACACGCACATTAACTTTATTGACATTCCAGTCTAATGGCCCATACACACGATCCGAATATCAGCCGATGGATCGTACAACTTTTTTCGCTTAATAATCGCAAGTAAAATAAAATGGGTTATTAATCGCACGAAAATTCTCGTACGACAGAAAAAAAAGATCGGAAGTGATGTCACGTGTTGTAATGTGTTTGTATTGTATTGTCGGATGACGGCTGTACTGAGTAAACGAAAATCGTACAATCTGACATCGTAAGAGGAAAATTTTCGCGCTTGCCCAATCAAAAAATATCTGATGAACGGTCGTGATCAGCTCTCGAAACTAGTGTACATACGATCCGAAAATCGTACGATCGTCTTCGTCCGATATTCGGATCATGTGTACGGGCCATTAGTCTGTGGGATTCAATATTGAGTTGGCCCCGCCCTTTGCAGCTACAACAGCTTCAACTCTTCTGGGAAGGCTGTCCACAAGGTTTAGAAGTGTCTATGGGAATGTTTGACCATTCTTCCTGAAGCACATTTGTGAGATCAGGCACTGATGTTGGAAGAGAAGGCCTGGCTCAGTCTTCGCTCTTATTCATCCTAAAGGTGTTCTATTGTATTGAGTTCAGGACTCCTGCAGGCCAGTCACCCACCCCAAACTGGCTCATTCATATATTTATGGTCCTTGCTTTGTGTACTGGTGCGGACTCATGTTGGAACAGGAACGGGCCATCCCCAAACTGTTTCTACAAAGTTGGGAGTTTGAAATTGTCCAAAAGTCTTGGAATGCTGATGACTTTAGATTTCGCTTCACTGGAACTAAGAGGCCAAGCCCAACACCTGAAAAACAATCCGCCCTCCAGCAAATGATTTGGACCAGTTCACAAAAGCAATGTCCATAAAGACATGGATGAGCGAGTTTGGGGGTGGAGGAACTAGACTGGCCTGCACAGAGTCCTGACCTCAACCTGATAGAACACCTTTGGGATGAATTAGAGCACAGACTGCGAGCCAGACCTTCTCATCCAACATCAGTGCCTAACCTTACAAATACACTTCAGAAGAATAGTCAAACATTCCCATAGACACACTCCTAAACCTTGTGGACAGCCTTCCCAGAAGAGTTGAAGCTGTTATAGCTGCATAGGGTGGGCCAACTCAATATCGTATCGACTTTTTTCGCTTAATAATCGCGAGTAAAATAAAATAGGTTTTTAAACTCACGAAAATTATCGTACGATAGAAAAAAACGATCGGAAGTGATGTCACGTGTTGTAATGTATTTGTATTGTATTGTCGGACGACGGCTGTACTGACTAAACGAAAATCTGACATCGGACGAGAAAAATTTTCGCGCTTGTCCGATCGAATTTAATCGGATGAACGGTCGTGATCGGCTGTCGAAAGTAGTGTACACACGATCCGAAAATCGTACGATCCATCATCGGACGATCGTTTTCGTCCGATATTCGGATCGTGTGTATGGGCCATTAGACTGGGATACCATTAAAGTTTGTGTGTGGAAAGGCAGGTGTCCCAATAGTGTATCTGGATATAGAAAAGTGCAAAGGAAATTGCTTTGATGTTGGTGCAGATATAACCTTTATTATAATATTTTGCAGTAGTTCTGTATAAATCTTTCCAGTGATGGTAGGTGGACTGAAATATATTTCTTTACATAAAGGTTACGAGATGGGTACCCGATCACATGGCTTCACATTGTTTCAACTGTGACAGTGAATTTTGGTTGGCTAAGAGAAGACATCACTGCAGGTAAAATGTTCCTTTTGAATTTTCTGATGTATAGAAATTCCATGACCAATGGAGCCCAAGTAAATGTTTGTTTGTATGCTAGAATCTTATTGTCTAATCCTTGGGAGTGATTTGTGTACCCAGTACACAGATTATGAAATGTATTGCTGCTCACCGCTGACCTTATTTAAATTCATACAAAAATGCAGTTAATCAGTAATGTTTTTACTGGCTGAGAGGAAAGCTGCCTCTATTAGGAAGCAGTGTCTTATGACTCTTTGGACTAGTTCCCTCCTGTGGCACTAGGGGGTGCTGGTCCAAACATCTTAACCACTTAAATGGGTTGTAAAGGTACAATTTTTTTCCCCCTAAATAGCTTCCTTTACCTTAGTGCAGTCCTCCTTCACTTACCTCATCCTTTGATTTTAAATGTCCTTATTTCTTCTGAGAAATCCTCACTTCCTGTTCTTCTGTCTGTAACTCCACACAGTAATGCAAGGCTTCCTCCCTGGTGTGGAGTGTCGTGCTCGCCCCTTCCCTTGGACTACGGGAGAGTCAGGATGCCCACTAACGCACAGCTCCTTTCTCTATCTGCAACGTAAAGAGTGTCCTGACTCTCCTGTAGTCCAAAGGAGGGGGCGAGCATGACACTTCACACCAGGGAGAAAGCCTTGCATTACTGTGTGGAGTTACAGACAGAAGAACAGGAAGTGAGGATTTCTCAGAAGAAATGAGGACATTTAAAAGCAAAATGGAAGGATGAGGTATGTGAGGGAGGACTGCACTGAGGTAAAGGAAGCTATTTAGGCAAAAAAAATTGTACCTTTACAACCCCTTTAAGGACCAGGACTATTTTCCAAACTTGTTTACAATCTAAAATCAGCTTTTCTTTGCTAGAAAATGATTTGGATCCTCCAAACATATATAACACCCTAGAGAATAAAATGGCGGTCGTTGCAATACTTTTTGTCACACCGTATTTGCGCAGCGGTCATGCAAGTGCACTTTTTTGGGGGGAAAATACACTTTTTTGAATTAAAATAAGACATTAAAGTTAGCCCAATTTTTGTTCTATACTGTGAAAGATGCTTCGCCGAGTAAATTGATACCCAACACGTCACGTTCAAAGTTGTGCCCACTTGTGTAATGGCGGCAAACTTTTACTCAATTTAAAAAAATTCTATAGGTTGCATCTTTTGAGTTACAGAGGAGGTCTAGGGCTAGAATTATTGCTCTCGCTCTAAAGATCGCGGTGATACCTCACATGTGTGGTTTAAACATCATTTTCATATGCGGCTGCTACTCACGTATGCGTTCGCTTCTGCACTCGATCTCAGCAGGACGGGGCACGTTTAAAATAAAAATATTATTCTACCTTTTTTTTACACTTTTTTCTTTTGAAAATAAAATTGTCACTTTTATTCCTATTGCAAGGCATGTCCCTTGTAATAGAAAAAAGCATGACAGGTGCTCTTAAATATGAGATCTGGGGTCAAAGATTTCTCATATTTACACTAAAATGCAATAAAAACATTTTTAATGGGGGGGTCATTTTCTTAAAACGTCTTCTTCTTTAAAAGCTATGGGCGGAAGTGACGTTTTGACGTCTCTTCCACCCTGCAATGGTGTGGAGGTGGGTGGGGGCCATCTTCCCCTCACTCAGCTCCATACCACAGACAGGAGCAGATGCGACCAGCTCCGGTAAGCGGCGGAGGGCACTGGAGCGCGGTGGGATGCCCTCTCCCATCACCGATTTAAGTGATTTTGCAGCGAATCCGCGGCAGAGACCACTTTTATCTGAAAGCAGACTGCCTGCTAAAGAAGAGGATGATACCAGGGTTATCCCAGCTAACTGCTGCCATAACAACGTTGTCCCTCTTCAAACAGCCGATGTATAACTACGGCGGGCGGTCTGTAAGTGGTTAAACAGTGTCTAGTGCCACAAGAGGGAGTGCCGTTTGGGCCACACATGTTCAGTGTGTGAACTCCCCTAATGATGAGATTAATTGCTGCTCTGTCCCTACAATAACTCAGGACGGAGCCATGTGGCTGTGGACTTCATTGTTTAAACATATAGGGAGCCCTGGCAGGTAGGTATGTTTAACACACTATGCTGCTATACTCCTATTGGACAGCATAATGTGTTTTTTTTTTGTAAAGTTGGCCATAGATGGGTGAGGGTTTTTTTTTTTTTTTTCTCCTTCATTTAACCAGCGGGTTGGTGGGGGAAAATTTGTGGATGGGGAAATCCTCCCCACTAAGCAATTTTTTTAACTGCCAGACATCCCTCGCTGCCAGAATACACTGATCAGCCTTGCAGGCTAAAGCCTGCAGCACAGATCAAGTGGGGAAAATCCGACATGGCGATTGTACAGAAGTCGATAGTTAGAGTAACTTCTGTACAACCTCCCTGCCCATTAAATGGATTGAAATTTGGACGATCCATGTATGGTCGATCGGCTTTATACTTTGTGTTTGATCTTCACTCCAGCAGCCTAGAAGAGACACTGGCAGCTGCTGAGCGTGGTTCTTTTAGCTGTTTACATTCAGAAACTGGGTTACTCTTGCCCCCCTTTATTTTAATACTGGGCTTGCTGTGCACAGCTCCTCCATCACGGCTTTCCTCTGTAAACACTGTCCTATGTGAAAGGTCAAATTCCATGTTGTGCTAACACAACCTGCGCAGGGAGCAAAGTTAAACATGACTTGTTTATGGAAATTCTAATACACGACTTTAATCTAGTAATTTGATAACTCTATTAAACTAGGAATAATACAACATGGAATGTCAGACATGCAAAACCTCTGCAAGGCTAAACATTCTTTCCCTCCAAATGTTTATGAAAAGCTGAGATTTCTGTTTTTAGGCGTTTTTCTTTTCCTCCACGTTTGATTTGTGGTTGGATATATTATTGCCTTTTCTTGCATCTTTTGCTGTTTGATAGCTACGCACGGGTCACAGTTCCACCCCCAATGCTGAAGACATGTTGTTTTTTTTTTTTTTTTTATTATTGTATTTATTTTCCCCACTACCTATTTGAGCTGTTTGACCTGCCAATGGATTCTTAGTTCTGTCCTTCCAGTCCTCCGATTTACACACCCTTGCCACAAAGCTAAATTTGACCCCCCCCCCCTGCATTTAAAACTTACCCTGGTCACCTAATTTTGACTTGCCTGTATATTCCATATCTTAGTGTACAGGACACAGGCCACCCTCCCCTCTGTTCCTGTGTTACACTGCATTACATGCCAAGAAAGGTCACAGGCAGTGGTATGGGGTTCTAGCGCTATCCCCAAGGTGGGGGCTTGTCCAACAGTTTCAGTATCCAGTCATCTGACTGTAGCCCATGTGTGAATGGGACTAACGAGGGCTAAACCTACTCCCACCCCCATTCTAATGCTGCGTACACACGGTCATTTTTTGGGTTGTAAAAAACTGTTTTTTAAAAATGTAATTTAAAACAATCGTGTGTGGGCTTCAGAGCATTTTTAGGCTTCTGAAAAACGAGAAAAAAAAAATGATCGTGTGTGGGCTTAAACAACGTGAAAAACCTGTTCATGCTCAGAAGCAAGTTATGAGACAGGGGGGGCTCATTCTGGTAAAACTACCGTTCGTAATGGAGTAAGCACATTTATCACGCTGTAACAGACAGAAAAGCGCGAATCGTCTTTCACTAACACTGAATCAGCTAAAGCAGCCCCAAGGGTGGCGCTATCCACATGGAACTTCCCCTTTATAGTGCCGTTGTACGTTACCGCACTTTGCTAGAGCATTTTTTTTTTTCACGATCGTGTGTGGGCAACGTCTTTTTAATGATGAAGTTGAGGAAAAATCTTTTTTTATTTTTTTATATATAGAGCCTGAAAAACGTTGTTTTTTACAACCAGAAAAATTATCGTGTGTATGCGGCATTAGACTATTCTATATACTCTCTGAAAGGAAAAAAAATGCCTATACTTGCTTATTCTTAAGCCGCTCAGGTCCAATCACATGATTATGTTCCAGGCCAGCTTCAGTTTAGAGGAGGGATGGCCAACAGCTGCCCCATACTGAGCCTATGGGTCATCGCCCAGGTTCTGCAGCTGTTGCTGCCTTTCTTCTACACCAGGGATATGCAATTAGCGGACCTGCAGTTGTTGCAGAACTAAAAGTCCCATGAGGCATAGCAAGACTCTAGCAGCCACAAGCATGACACCCAAAGGCAGAGGCATGATGGGTAGTTTTGCAACAGCTGGAGGTCCGCTAATTGCGTATGCTTGTTTGACGCTGAAGCCAGTGCTGGGACACCCGATCATGTGACCGGACTGAAGCGGCTTTAGAATAGGTAAATATGCACATCTTTTCTTTCACATGGTAGATGGAATAGTCTTAAAATGGGGGCGGGAGTAGGTTTAGCCTTGGGGCCCTTTCACACAGGCTGTCCGATCTGGTCTGCCTGAAAAAGGCAGACCTGATCGGACCCTCCATTCACCCCCATGGCATGGCAGATGTGAGCGGACACCTATATGCTGACATCTGTCTGCAAAATCCAGACTGATGGTGGTCCTATTTTTCTATCCATCTGGCGGATTAGATATGATTGGATGAAAACGGCAGGCTGTCAGTTTTTCATCCAATCTCCCCATAGAGGAGAACAGGACTCCTCAGTAAGAGGAGACTTTCCTGGTATCCGCCTGGGATGGGGATCAGCGGAGCGATCCTCTGCTGAGCAAGTGGATTCTGGCAAACTGAGGCACCCCTATAAAAGGGGCCTTGGTTACAATTTGACTGCCATTAATTACACGTTAAGATTTTGTACTTTACAAAAACATCAGTGAATCAACCTAAAGGATGCCCTTTTTGCACATACCACATGTTTATACTGCTCGCAGTTTTCTAATCTCCGCAAATGGTGGTTGCGCAAAAACATGACATGTTTTGTTTATTAATAACTGAGATTAAACCTATTAATCAAATGATGTGTAAATGTGAAAAACAGTAGCGCTAAAGTGATACACAATATAACACCAACTATGAACGATGACAATAGTTATGTATAATGTGAATATTAAAAATAGGGTTGTCCCGATACCACTTTTTTAGGACCGAGTACAAGTACCGATACTTTTTTTCAAGTAGTCGCCGATACCGAATACCGATACTTTTTTTAAACGTGTCCCCAAATGCAGCCATGTCATGTCCCCCACATATTGCAGCCATGTCATGTCCCCCACACATATTGCAGCCATGTCATGTCCCCCACACATATTGCAGCCATGTCATGTCCCCCACACATATTGCAGCCATGTCATGTCCCCCACACATATTGCAGCCATGTCATGTCCCCCACACATATTGCAGCCATGTCATGTCCCCCACACATATTGCAGCCATGTCATGTCCCCCACACATATTGCAGCCATGTCATGTCCCCCACACATATTGCAGCCATGTCATGTCCCCCACACATATTGCAGCCATGTCATGTCCCCCACACATATTGCAACCATGTCATGTCCCCCACACATATTGCAGCCATGTCATGTCCCCCACACATATTGCAGCCATGTCATGTCCCCCACACATATTGCAGCCATGTCATGTCCCCCACACATATTGCAGCCATGTCATGTCCCCCACACATATTGCAGCCATGTCATGTCCCCCACACATATTGCAGCCATGTCATGTCCCCCACACATATTGCAGCCATGTCATGTCCCCCACACATATTGCAGCCATGTCATGTCCCCCACACATATTGCAGCCATGTCATGTCCCCCACACATATTGCAGCCATGTCATGTCCCCCACACCTCCGGCTCCTCTGATAATGCCGCCGCCGCCGCTGCTGCCGGGTTAATCCCCGTGCAAAACAGCGAGCATTACAAGTTTTCGTTGGTAAACTTGTAATACCCGCGGCGCCATGTATAGACGCGCGATTGGACGGATCCGTCCAATCGCGAGCAAGGGGGGAGTGTCTATGCACGTATACGTGTATAGACACTCCCCCCTTGCTCGCGATTGGACGGATCTGTCCAATCGCGTGTCTATACATGGCGCCGCGGGTATTACAAGTTTACCAACGAAAACTTGTAAATGCCCGCTGTGTTGCAAGGGGATAGGCGGCGGTCGGCGGCGGGGGGGGGGGGGAGTATTCTATTTCGGTATCGGGGGTATTTGCGGGAGTACAAGTACTCCCGTAAATACTTGGAATCGGTACCGATACTGGTATCGGGACAACCCTAATTAAAAATATCACCCAGTGACACGTGACAAATTAATGGTCCATAAACAAAACAAATGTTCAAGTGAACATATTGAATGTAAAAAATCCAAATGATGAATCTTCTTGTATCTTAAATCTTCCACCACACCAACATGTATGTGAAACCGCACTCACCAGCTAATCTTTGCACTCGCATTTCAAACAAATAAAAACTGCCCTTAATGAAAACCACAGCGAAGTTTTAAGTGTTGACTCAGCGGTGCACTGCAGTCATGGCGGACCTGAAGTGTGCGCTTGATATAACCTCTCCACGACTCCAAAGCTCCAGATCGCGGTGTCACTGTCCTCTCAGCTCAGGCGTCACACGTCGGTATGGATGATTTCCGTATAGCTGCCCCCCCCCCCTACATGTTTCGTCGCATTGATTTCCTCATGACTTCAGTTGTCCTGAATGCAGCAACCCCCCCCCCCCCCCCTTGCCATGAATGCAGACTCGCCATTGCAGCCTGATTCATTCATCTGCAGCATTGAAGGAGACAGGGAGGGGCGGGACGAGCGCCGACAGACATACAGGAGAATTTCCTGTTTTATCTGCAGCCTCTTTAATCGAAAGTCCCGCCTCTTGTGATGGACAGAACAGTTGTGCAATCGCAGCGCAGGAGACGGGACTTCCTGTTTACATGGTGACCTCTGTAAAAGGAAGTATTCCTGTATGCACAGCGCTCGTCCCGCATCCTTTAAGGCAACCAGCATGTACTTTTGTGGCCCCCGGCGCTCTGTGATTCGCATGGGGGGGGGGGGGGCACAAAAGACTTACATGTTAAAATGACCAAGTGGGCTGCCCGAAACCGGACTTTGGACATGCCTGGGCTAAAGTAATCCAAACAAAGCTATTGTCAATTTCCATTTGGCGTATGGACACCCACAATCGACAGACATTGCTTGGTAATATAAAATTATTCCTGTGAGAACATGAATCTGTAGCTTTCCAATAACCTTTTTATTTGTATGTATGTATGTATGTATGTATGTATGTATGTGTGTGTGTATGTGTATATATATATATATATATATATATATATATATATATATATATATATATATATATATATTATTTGCAGGTATATATTAAAGGCAAAACAATCAGTACAGTACCATGTTGTAATTCTCTCTAATCTTTCCTCTAGGAACTGTGGAAATGTATTCTGCGCCGGCTGCTGTCACTTAAAGCTCCCAATTCCTGACCAACAGCTCTACGACCCAGTCTTAGTTTGCAATACCTGCTACGACCATATTCAAGTCTCGCGTGCTAGGGAGCTAATGTCCCAGCAACTGAAGAAGCCCTTAGCTGCAGCATCAAGCTGAGTGCCAACCAAGAGAACAGACCTGGCTTCAAGCTCCTTCTTTAGTTCTTTGCAGCCAAGATGAAGTTTTGAGGGGATGGCGTGACTACTAATATATGGTTGCATGCCGGTGAACACATACTTCGGTAGTAAGCAACACACCGGCTTACCTTAGCATTATATTTCTGCACATTGGCAGGATTGTTCCCAACACAAAAGTGTAGGATTTGTGAAGGACAGCTCGGGTTTTAGATTTTGGTTTCGGATATCTCTTGCCGTAGCTAGGATTAAGCTCCTTTTTGTTGAAGGTTTAAAAAGGAAAGTGGTCAGACAATCGGGTGGCCTAACAGGAGCCAAGAGAAGAAAGGTGACAAGAATTCAAGCTGCATTGTCCTTGTTAAAGGGGTTTTTTTTTTTTGGTTAAAGTGAGATCTGGTTATGTGGTCTTAGCCGTATGTTTTTGTCCTAAATCTGTCTCCCGGCCAAGCTGTGTCTCCTGCTGCTTTTGATCTCGTATTCATGGATAAATCAAAATTCTGGTTAAATTGATTTTGCATTTGATATGCAAGATTTATGTGTAAATAAAAGGGTAACAGGTAGCTACAAAACTGTGAATATTAACCCCTATTGCTTAGAAGAGCTTGCTGCTAAATGTAGTGGGTCCTTTTTTATTGCAAAGGGTTTGTGTATAAGTCTCTTCTTCACTTATTTGTCTCAAGCTCTGAGGCTTTAAATACACCCCCAACCCCTTCTACATTTCTGTGTTTATAAATGTTGATCTTTTTTTATGTTTGTCTCACATATGTCTCTTTATTTGGCTATACTTGGGTTGGATCCTTAAAACTTGATTTCTGATTGGTTAACAAAAGTTTGAACTTTTAGGTCTTGGCTGTTCCTGTGTTTGTCGAGGGGGCTTCATATTAAATGCTGCTATTTGAATTTTTGTGCACTTAACCAATGTAACCCAGAGAAGGGACAAAATGTTGATACCAAAAGGTTTTGTGATGCTAGGTTAATGGACTTTGTTTTACTATTGATCTGTAAAGTGCCACTTTGCTACACAATTAGCCATGATGTGTCATTTATTGCTTGAGCATTTTCTTTGTAAATATTAACTCACCGGCTTTCAAATCTTAAAGGCCGGTACCACACTGCAGTCAGATTGTCTCTAAACAAGGCGAGAAACTGCTCTCTGCTTGGAAAAAGCCAGGCGACGATGTAACAGTTGGTTGCTGTCTGTGGAATCATTGTAAAGGAAGTAGTCTAGATGAACACTATATGCCGTCTTCTTAAAGTGACTCTGGATTAAGAGGAGGTTATTCCAGAACCAACTTGGATAAAATATGTCTATGCAGCACTTATTTTACCCATCTGCTTTACAATCTTGGTACATTATGGTTCAGTGTAGTAGACTGTCTGTTAGAAAATAACTTCTCACCCGAATTGCATGACTGCTTCCTGGGAGGAGAGAGGCGAATGCTGGCAGTGTTATCCATTGAAAGAGGTATGCTGGTTTTAATATGGCTTCATCCAATTAAATCTATAGGTGACATCACCGTCTTTGTTTCAGATGATGGTAGAGGATTCCCATTTTTACATAAGCTATGATGTCAAAGAACTCGGTCATACTGTCACTAGTGCACACATGGGAACATTGTGTTCAAACCAGTCCTGCCATGAATGTTAGACCAGAGGATTATACTTTGACCAGCCGGTTTCTTGGCAGAGCCCACGTGAATCAAGACACATGAGATTACACTCTGGAAGAAGCCATTCCCTGACTCTCTAGTGCAGTGGTTCTCAACCTGGGGGTCGAATGATGATTTGCCAGGGGCCACCGAATCCTGGGCTGTTACTGAAGCCCACACCGATCTCCCAGCCTTTATGGCCGCCCAGCAGGGCTGTCCCTAGAGCCTGTGGCCACCCAGCTGAGCTGTTCCTGGATCCCCTGGCCGCCCACTCAGCCTCTTCACAGCCGCTCATCCTGTTTACGGCATGGCTGGGGGGCAGAGACTAGAGGTCAGCTGACTGGTGAGGAATGTGAAGTGGGAGGAGTTGGAGGAGACCCCATCTCCTGATTTCAGCATAGGTGTCTCTGCTACGAGATACCACAAACCACAAAGCCGGAGACACAGAGAGTAGGTAACACTCCTTGTGATTATAGTTTCAATTAAAAGTCCCCACTACAGTTCTAATGCCGTGTACACACGGTCGTTTTTTGCGATGAAAAAAAGACGTTTTTTAAAACGTCATTTAAATTGATCGTGTGTGGGCAAAACGTCGTTTTTTTGTCTTCAAAAAAACGACCAAAAAAAAATTCCAACATGTTTGAATTTTTTGTGTCGTTTTTCAAAACGTCGTTTTTTGTTTCACAAAAAGTCACCGTGTGTAGCAAAAACGTCTTTCAAAACGACGTTTTTCAACCCGCCCATGCCCAGAAGCTAGTTATGAAGCGAGCTTCAATGGAAAAGAGTGGTGAACGTAACCTCGCTTTTTGTGAAAAAACGATGGTGTGTATGCAAAATTGTCTTTGAAAAGTGACGTTTCAAAAACGTCGTTTTTTACTTCACAGAAAACGTCGTTTTTTTTCATCGCAAAAAACGACCGTGTGTACGCGGCATAAGATTAACAGATGACCTTGATCAAGAGCACCTAAGTTGGTTGATCAGAACTACCCCCAGCATTGCCACTCACCCCCCCCCCACTGCCAGTATTTCAACGCATCCCTTTGCCCCCCCCCCCCCCACCAAGAAGTAAGGGTGGGAATACAAAACTACATGGAAGGGAGAGGAAAAGAGGGGGAGGAACAAAGAAAAAGGAAGAGCGAATATGAAAGATGGCTAGAGAGGGGGGTGGGGTAAAAAATAAAATGGGACAGAGAGATAAAAGGGAAAGAGGAGAACAAAGCGCATGGTACATCCTTAAATGCACCATAAGGGGTTTTGATACTGTACGGGTGGAAGGGACTGAATGTCCATGGGTTAGGGGCGCAAATTACTTGTCTTGCCTTGGGTGCTGACAACCCAATAATTTTACAGTTAGTGGTCCCCACAACTTGAAAATTTTATCAAGGGGTCACGGCACCAGGAAGGTTGAGAACCACTGCTCTAGTGGCTGTACACATTTGCAAAGCAGTGCTTGAGTGATATATGGTAGTATATGGCAGGGATCAGGGGTGACCGCTTCCATCACAGCCCAAGTACACAGCTGCTCTGCTCTGTGACAAAGGACCAATGATGGTAAAATGCAACACTTCACTATATAAAGGAGCCGTTTTTAACATTCACTTACCCACACCCATGATTTTTCTCAAAGATAATCAGAACTGAATGGTAAATTGTTGGCGCATCAGCTGATTTCTTTCTTATTGAAGAACACGGGAGGCTTTTCTAAGCCTAAAATGGTCCATGACACAGAACAAATGTTTGATCTCTACTCAGAAAATGTATTGCATTGTCAAACATTCAGTTCTGTATAAACAGGACCTTTCATATTCATGACTGTTTTGTACGTGTGAATGTTACGAACAGCTGCTTTGTAGGGAATACTGCCAGTCAGTCTGTTTATGCCAGTGATATTAATTGGATAGTTTGGACTTCGTTAGTTCTGTATTATAGAGTGTGGTTACCACTAACAGCCAATCCCATTTTTAGCTTTTTGCAGCTTAATGGAGTCAGATAAGTGGCCATGTCTCTTGGTTACAGCACTTTGCACAATATTCCTTTCCTTCTTGAATATTGATGCTATTGTCTGATTTTGTAGTGACTGTGTTGCCATTTGGCAACATGGATTCAACCACTGTAGGGCCAGTTTAAGGTTAGCTACACTAATACATCATTGAAGCTTTGGTAGACAGTTGGACAAGGAGTGAAATGTCTTCAACCACTAAAAAATATATATTTACATTACCCTGTGACCTGTTGGTCCACACCTTGACCTCCTTGGGTGTTTGACTTTTTTGGATCCACTAAGGCAGGGATCTTCAAACTACGGCCCTCCAGTTGTTGCAGAACTACACATCCCATGAGGCATTGCAAGACTCTGACATTCACTGACATGACTAGGCATGATAGGAATTGTAGTTCCTGAACAACTGGAGGGCCATTGTTTGAGGACCCCTGCACTAAGGCTGCTTTCACATTGGGGATAGAGCCACGGTGGCGGTATAGCAGCGCGACTTTTAGCGCTGCTATACCGTCGTATTTACCGCGGTATTCGGCCACTAGCGGTGCGGTTTTAACCCCCGCTAGCGGCCGAAAAAGGGTTAATACCGCAGTTTTCCATTGATTTCAATGGGAAGGCGCGGTATAGGAGCGGTGAACACACCACTCCTATACCGCAGTAAAGATGCGGCTAGCAGGACTTTTGGAGCGGTCCTGCTAGTGCACCGCTTCAGTGTGAAAGCCTTCGGGCTTACACATTGAACACTACAGGGCAGTTTTTTTTTCATGCTGTATAGCAGCGCTATTTTTAGCGCTGTACCGCATGAAAAACGCCTCAATGTGAAAGGGGCCTAAGGAGTAGAGGGAGTTGAAGGTGCAAATTTGTGGGTTCAGAAATGGGCTGGGTCAGAATTTTCAGCCAGTAGAATGGAGGCACAGAAATGAGCGTTGCCAAATATTTTGCACATTCTGCCACTAGACTGGTGGCACAGAGGTAAGCGTAGCCAAATATTTTGCACATTTCATATGGGTCAAGTCACTACCTGTTTTTAGGACTAAACTACATTTTCAGCTGCTCGTACCACAGCACAAAAATGTACCCACATATAATTCACTATATGTGGTCCACTACTGTGGTCTATTATGGACTGAAACCCGCCTATGCAGTTTTAGCACTTAGATTTTCATTTAAAATTAAACTCCAGTCAAAAATTCTGTAGACCCAGAAAGAATTGGAGCCTTTATAGACTTCAGTTGCCTTAACCACTTCCTTACTGGGCACTTAAACCCCCCTCCTGCTCTAACCAGCGCTCTTTCAGCGCTGACACACTTTGAATGACAATTGCGCAGTCATACAACACTGTACCCAAATTAATTTTTATAATTTTTTTTTTCTCCCACAAATAGAGCTTTCTTTTGGTGGTATTTGATCACCTCTGCGGTTCTTATTTTTTGCACTATAAACAAAAAGACTGACCATGTTGAAAAAAACTACATTTTTTACTTTTATAATATCCTCCTTTTTTTTTTCTTTTTTCTCAGTGTATGCCAATATGTATTCTACATAATTCTGGTATAAAAAAAAAATCACAATAACCGTATATTTATTGGTTTGCGCAAAAGTTATAGCGCCTACAAAATAGGGGATAGATTTACGTCTAATTTATTTTTATTTTTTTACTAGTTATGGCAGTTATCTGCGATTTTTGTCAGGACGGCGATATATCGGACAGATTGGACACTTTTGACACTATTTTGGGACCATTCACATTTATACAGTGAACAGTGCTAAAAAAAATATGCACTGATTACTGTGTAAATGTAACTTGCAGGGAAAGTGTTAACACTAGGGGGCGATCAAGGGATTAAACGTGTTCCCTGGGAGTGATTCTTACTGTGGGGGGAGGGGACCGATAACAGGTACCTGACGGACATCTCAGCCGCCAGGCACGCACGGCAGGCACAGCTCTTCCTTGATCCGCGTGCCGGCGCGCATTGTGGAAGTCAACAGGTGGGCGGCCTCCCAGCAAATGAGCGCCGTGCTGTAGACGTCTTTCTTCTATAGCGCAGGCGCCAACAGGTTAATAGTGAGGTTGGGAAAGGGAAATGCCCCCTAATTTCTAGACGGTGAGAGGAAAGTGGGGACACACAACAATTAAAACCTGTTCCTATCGAACCCATCTCAGGTCTTTAAAAAACAAAAAAGCTGGAGTTTTGCTTTAGGGAGAAAACCGATTTGAATCAAGTGGCAACACCAATCAAAGCTTCCAACAACGATCACTTTTCATTACTGGTGTATAGATGCAAGCAGTGAAGGTATTTCTGTCCAAGCTGCCTCTTCTCAATAACACAAGCCACATTCCCTTCCCAGGAGGATATTTTATTGTGATGTGGAAATATTCCATACTTGTGTGTTCTGTGGAAAAACGCATTATGTATGTTACCCTCGTTCCCTGAAGCTGAGTGTTTGGGAAGAGGATTGTTCCAACAGGGTCGCTCCATAGATCAAACTTTTTGGATTTATGGGTCAAGCAAACATTATGTTGTCGGAATACATCTCTGTAAAATATTATGTGTACAACATGACATGTGCTGTGAAGGTGAAACACTTCAAAATAAAGATAGTTATACCAGTTGTCTGTTGTCTTTGCAATTCCATATACATGGGGTTTTGTGGTGAAAACTTTAGTATTGTGTGGATGTGGAAAAGTAAAATCTACCTGGCATTGAATGTACCTACTTTCCCCTCATTGTTCCTGTCCTTAAAGTGGAAATAAACAGAAAATTAATTAAATTACTAGAAGAAAGGGATCACATTCTACCTAGGAGGAAAGTATTGCTATCATGTGTCCAAGTCAAGTTTCACAAACCCTCTTGTGGTCTTCTAAAGATAATAGAAATTTTAGTGTTGTGGTGTTGTAGTGTTTTGGCTTCACAAAATGTGAATTTTCATTCAAAGTTCTGGGGAAAGTCAATTCTGGAGTTTTAGTAAGGGGTAAAAAAAAAAAAACTATTGCACTCCTTGTTTAAAAATCTAAACCCAATCTATAAAACATTGTTTTGTATCATTCAATCTCCATTGTATTCTGCTGGTTTGAACGCGAGAGAGAAGACGTGTGGGCCATTAACAAAAATGGATGTCCTGACCACAAATGAGGACCAGCATCTCTGCAATGCCCAATTACACCCAAAGGCTATGTTTAGAGGCGCCTACTGATATACCTGTTATGTATAGGTGTTCCTGTTCCCCTTTTGTCCTAGGGACAACTCTAATGCCTCGTTCACACGACCGGTTTTCGGGAAAACTGCCATGACAGCTTTTGGCCGGGAAAACTGGCCTTGTGTACGCTCCATGGCAGTTTTTCCAACAAGAAAACTGCCGGGAATAATGAGAACAGGTTTTCTTTTTTCCTGCCGGGATTCCCGGCGGTCTTTTTCCTGGCAGTTTTACTATGGGAAACACTGCAATGGAGCATTCACACGGCCAGGATTCCCGGTCAAAGCTCTCATGGTCGTTTTCCTGCCAGGAAAACTGGCTGTGTGAGGGGGGGGGGGAAGCAGCCGAGCAGGTTCTCGGCTTTCCCCTTGGTTTTCCCGGCGGGGAAAAAAGTCTGCTGGGAAAACCTGTACCCGTATTTTTCCACACCTCCAATATTTTTGCTTTTCTCATACGAGCCGTGTTAGCAGCTACCATCCAACCATCATTGGCAGCGCGGGGTATTCTCCTTTCTTTTTTCTGGGAAACCCGTACGTGTGTACGAGGCATAAAACCTTTTTATTTTCCCCTTGTTTTCTGTCTCAACAGAGTCCTCAGGAAAGACGGAGGGGAGAAACATCCCCAGTAGGAACACAATTAAAACAATATTTTCCTAGAAATATACACTGTAATAAAGAAATCATTTCAAAGAGTTTATTTGCATACACCGAAACCTCAGAATTTCCAAAAAAAATAGCAGGGAAGAGCTACTGGGTTCACATAACGAGAACGTTTTAAATGGCTATACCACATTTCTACGAGGACAACTAAAAGCAAATTTTGACAGTACTGGTAATTTTTTATTTATTTATTTGTACTCTGGGTGCTACAATAAACGGTAAACCCAAATCCATCCTTGATGGCAAGACAGGCTTCTATATAAAGTAATAAGTACATACATGAGTGCAGGGCTGATCTGCCCTATAGGCTCACTATGCAAGCCGCTTAGGGCCCCACAAAGCTGCGAAGGCCCCCCAAATTACTAGAGGCCCCTTCTGGTGAGAAGTCATTTTTCGGCCCCTTGCCCCGCTTTATGGGAGAAGGCTGCATGGGTGGGAGAAGAGGTAAGTAGTCGGCACTCCCCGCTTCTCACTTTAATGTAAGATGTAATTTCCGACAGCAGACCACCACCTCCCACTTCTCAACTTTAATGTGACATGTCATTTTGCTTAGGGCCCCAGGGAGGTCAGGATGGACACTGCATCAGTGTATACAAAAGTATGAATCCATACACTCACTATAAATATCACCTAAATGTGCAATTAAAAATGAATCAACACCCTCTGTTTTGCTTTCACTGTACATGCATTGATCTATTCTTCACAAATGTGAAAAAATTCATCTTCCACCACCACTTTGTGTCCTCATGCAAGTATGTTCACCTTCTTACAAGGTAGACAAAAAGAAACAAGGATGCGCCCAATCTAAGTGCAGTAGCGTATTTAATCGATAAAATAAGGTACAAAAGGAGAACGGCCAAATGGCTACTCACACATTAAAAGTGGATAATAGGCATTAATAAGACCGTGGATGTAGTTATCGTCCGGTGTATGAGGGGTGTCCGCACATGGTGGTGAGGTGCTGTGAAACGCATCATCCTATTGGTTCCCTCGTTTTAGCCACGCCACGTCACGTCACTTCCGGTGAGACCGACCTGTGCTTGCGTTCCATCGTGAGACGCACGCCGCCGTACACGGCGCTCCCAACAAGCTCCTCCAGGCTGTCCCACTTGCTGTCTTCCATCTACAGCACCTCACCACCATGTGCGGACACCCCTCATACACCGGACGATAACTACATCCACGGTCTTATATATGCCTATTATCCACTTTTAATGTGTGAGTAGCCATTTGGCCGTTCTCCTTTTGTACCTTATTTTATGGATTAAATACGTTACTGCACTTAGATTGGGCGCATCCTTGTTTCTTTTTGTCTACCTATGTAGAGTATGCTTCTGCTCTTCAGGGATTGCTGCCGCTAAAGTGCTAACTTGGATTTCCTGTGGACTTATGAACTTATCATATATTTTGTTTTTCATGAATACTCATTCTGATATCTAGAACACTTGCCAAGGTAGTTCTATTATCCACCTCCCCTTGCGCCATCAGACAATATATTTTTGTCACCTTCTTACAAGGGATCTGGAACCTCTGGCCAGCACCCACTCCATGTGTCTGCCACAAACTGAGACTTTAATTCAAAATCCACCTCTCCTTCTGGTTACCTCCTTGGAGCCCTTCAGACCTCAAGTGTAGCAATCCTCAAAATAATAGAGCAGCATCTAAATGCTTTCTGTTGGGGCTTTCTCGCACGTGGCTAAATTTCTAACACTTCACGCTCCTATAGTGTTAGACTCGCGTTAATTAGATTCAGTATGGGCCTTAGACTGGTGTTTCACAAGCATTAATTGCGACTTAAAAATGCTCCCCAAACACCCTGGGCAGTTTTGAAGCATTTCAGGCGCTTTAAAACCGATCCACAAATGCCTATTCCATTACAGGAATTAAACTAACCTTAACGCCCCGCAACCGCAGTGCAACAGCCTGCCAGAGCGTTTGCAAATGGTTACCATAGACTTGAATGGAATGTGTTGAAAGGCTTCAAACATCTGACTCCACATGAGGCTTCAATTTTGAAGCAACGTGATGAAAACTGTTTTGATAGTGTGAACAGCGGTAGGTGCTGTCTAATTATAACATTTGCATTGGTATTTTAACACTTTTTTTTTTTCTGTAGGTTGAACAGTAAGCAATGGATACATATGTGGTTGAACAAAAATCTTCTGATAGAAATGTTAGCATGTAGTCATTGTTCACTATGAACCCAAGTAAAAGACATTATTGGGCCCAATTGGCCACTTTCCCTCCCCTGGTGTCATGTGACTCGGTAGTGTTACAAGGTCTTGGGTGTGAATGGAGAGCAGGTGTGTTAAATTTGGTTTTATCGCTCTTGCTCTTTTACTGGTAACTGGAAGTTCAACATGGCACCTCCATGGCAAAGAACTCTGAGGATCTGAAAAAAAGAAATGTTGCGCTACATAAAGAATGGCCTAGGCTATAAGTAGATTGCCAAGACCCTGAAACTGAGCTGCAGCACGGTGGCCAAGACCATACAGCAGTTTAAAAATTATTAAAAATTGATAAAAACCAATCATATAATGTGCCTGCAGTTTAGTTTCGTTTTTAGACTTGTTTCAGTTTGTTCTGTGTGTACAGAGACGCACAGAACAAAAACAAACAAACACAGGGCAGTGTTTTTAAAATGAATCTGATTGGTTCTGAGGAGTTTTAGACACATAGTAATCACATCTGCTTGATCATGGACCACAATGAAAAGCTACCATGAGTTTTTTTCATAAGGAGCCAGACAAGCAGGAAGTGTGGAGTTCAGCAAGGGATTACAGCAACTTCTAAGCAAAAACAGACATGGAGGACATGAAAGCAGGACTGCTATAAGGTAAATCAAGCTATTTAGCATTAAAAAAATGTTTCCTTTACTGATCCTTTAAAGCAAGATGCTGATACATGGACTTGCATTTTCTCAATCTTTCTCATCTGTGCTTGCTCCTCTTACTGTCCTCTGGCTGCACTGTCCGACTTGGGCATGTGGGTGCCTGCTGGGACCTTAAGTGTCCCACGGGAATCTTTACTTTGTGCACACATTTAAAGGAACACTTTGCTGAAGTTAGAGGTGGGAAAACGGAACATTAACACGCCTAATTACTGTATGCCTCAGTTCTTTTACCCACAAAATATGTAACATGAAATAAAATTACACCCTTGCTTGTGGCACAATTTACCAATCCCTTACTAGACCTAGCACAATCACCCGATTCTCTACCATTGTACAAGGGGGTGATCAGTACTGCAGAAAAAAAATCCTTTGATTATTTTTATTTTCTGCATATCTTATTGTGGTTAGTATTTGACCCACATGGTGGCTGCCGCACCTTAGCATATTGTCATATTAGATCCCATAGGAGTGCGGGAATACCCAATGATAAGTACTGAGCCATACCCAGAACAATTTGAGCGAGGGAGCTCTAAATTGCAGGGTGTACTGGCCAATTTGTCTATATTTAATGTTGCAAAAATCAACTACATATGATTTCAACTTATCCTTTATTTTTCAGATCCAAAGTGAACATGGCAGCACCTCCAGAAAAAATGTGGTTCCTGTTTCTCCAAGGGAAAGGTGGGAAGCAGATCCATGATGAAATGTCACAAACTGTGGGTGAAAGTGGCCCTTCGTATGCAATGGTTAAACGTTGGGTTTACAGTTTTTTTTTTTTTTTTTTTTTTTTTTTTTTTTTTTTAAACTGGCCATTTCAGTGTTGAAAGGGAGAAACCCAGTTGAAGGCCTGTTTCTGTCTCTGTGCCCAAAAATGTGAAAGCCATCCATGACATGATCGTGGACAGGGCCGTCTTAATGGCATCATGGGCCCCTGGGCAAAGTAATGCTCTGGGGCCCCTACAATGATAACAGTGAAGGTAAACAGACATCAAGTAGGTAGCAGTTAGACTGCCTCCCCTGTGTATCTATCACAGTGCCATCATGGGGCAAATTTCAGGGCAGTGTGGGCTCAAGGACCAGCTGCTTTGGGGAAAGTGCAGGGACGCCCATGCAGCTAGGGCCCCTGGGCAGTGCCCAGGTGTGCCCTCTCATTAAGACAGCCCTGATTGTGGAGGATTGCCGAATAGCAGCCAAAAATTTGGCTACATATCTGGGAATATCACGTGA
Source organism: Rana kukunoris (assembly GCA_029574335.1). Lineage (NCBI taxonomy): Eukaryota > Metazoa > Chordata > Amphibia > Anura > Ranidae > Rana > Rana kukunoris. The sequence continues at coordinate 496,712,926 of CM056050.1, read as the reverse complement.
GAGAGTTGGTGCCATTATCCACAACGACTTGGGAATGAGAGAGCGTGCAGCAAAGTGGATCCCAAAACTTTTCATTTTACAGGCACAGAGACAAACGGCCTTCTGCTGGGTTTCTCACTTTCAACACCGGAATGGCCAGTTTAACCACTTAAAACCCGGACCATTATGCAGGTTAAGGACCTTGCTTCTTTTTGTGATTCGGCACTGCGTCGCTTTAACTGACAATTGCGCGGTTGTGCGACATGGCTCCCAAAAAAATTGGCGTTTTTTTTTCCTCACAAATAGAGATTTCTTGTGGTGGTATTCGATTACCTCCTGCGGTTTTTATGTTTTGCGCTAAAAACAAAAATAGAGCGACAATTTTGAAAAAAATGCAATATTTTTTTTCTTTTTTTTTTCTATAATAAATATCCTCCAAAAATATATATAAAATACGGGTTTTTTCCCCTCAGTTTAGGCCGATACGTATTCTTCTACCTATTTTTGGTTAAAATAAAAATCGCAACAAGCGTTTATCGATTGGTTTGCGCAAAATTTATAGCGTTTACAAAATAGGGTATGGTTTTATTGCGTTTTTATAATTTTTTTTTTTTTTTTACTACTAATGGCAGCGATCAGCGTTTATTTAATTTTTTCATGACTGCGACATTATGGCGGACACATCAGACAATTTTGACACATTTTTTTTGGGACCATTGTCATTTTCACAGCAAAAAGTGCTAAAAAAAAATGCATTGTTTACTGTGAAAAATGACAATTGCAGTTTGGGAGTTAACCCCTATAGTGCCCCCTAGTGGTTAAGTGTGACCTCATATGTGTTTCTAACTGTAGGGGGGCGGGGCTGGACGTGTGATGTCAGTGATCGTCTTTCCCTATATCAGGGAACAGACGATCACTGACACTGCCACAATGAAGAACGGGGAAGGTGTGTTTACACACACCTCGCCCCGTTCTTCAGCTCCGGTGACCGATCGAGGGACACCGGCGGTGATCGGGTCCGCGGGCACGGAGCTTCGGCCTGGGTCGCACGCCCCCAACCGCGCTCACGACTGGGCTTAAAAAAAACATGTACAGGTACGTGATTGTGCCCAGCCCTGCCATTCTGCCGATGTATATAGGCATGAAGGGGTCCTTTTAAGTGATTAATGTTTAACTATTGCATATGAAGGGTCACTGTCACCCAACGTTTGTGACGTTTTATTATGGATCTGCTTCATACCTTCCCCTTGGAGAAACAAGAACTTTGATTATGGCCCTATGCTCTTCCATAAGTTACAATCATAGTTAGTTGATTTTTGCACCATTATTTAGACAAATTGGCCAGTACATCCTGTAATTTACAGATTCTTCACTCAATTTTTTTTCTTGGCAAGGCTCAATACTTATCAGCACCCTCTCCTATATGATTACTGAACACAGACTGTATGAGGTGGAGGGAGTTAGGAAATTGGGGGCGGGGGGGGGGGTGTGCTAAAAGTGGTGATTTTAGGGGAATTTGTGTTGGGAGGGGGAATGGGGCAAAAGATGTGTACTAGGAGGGCAAATTTTAGGGGTAGAGAATTTGTGCTAGGAGATTTTAACTAGGAAGAGGGTAAATTTATGCTGGGGGGGGGGGGGGGGGGTAAACGTGCAGATTAGTGCTCAGTGTTTGTGTGTAGGGGGGGGGGGGACTTTTGCTGACACATAATGCTCATACATCTTGAGGTGGGGGATGTAATTTGGTATGTTTGGCCTGAGCTGCAGATGACATTGTCCCGTCACTGGACCTAGAGATAACATTTTTGAGCTGATTTACTAAAGGGGTCAAGAATCTGCACTCAAATGGATGAACTTCAATTGCCCAATCATGTGAAAATCTTTTGCATGTTGTAACGGTTAGGGGTTAACACCGTTTTACGATATTCCATTCCACCAACCCAAGACAGCTTATCGACACTCCACAATCCAGCAGACGAACCCCAATAATGAGACACAGCTCTGTTTGAGGTTTAAACGAATAGACACTTTAATGGTAAACTCAGGCTTTTATACAGTTAGAAACCCCAAGGAACAATGACTTAACTCCACCCACAACATGACACAAGTAGCTCAATACACATCTTTTAGGAGACAGATACTCTTTTTCCGGGATATTCTAATTACTAATCATTTACCCAGACAAGGTGACTCCGAAATATGCTCTTCTCACCTGCTATACAATACACATTTCTTTAGTAGACATAAGTCAGACATCTGACCTTTAGACTGTGCTAACTCACAACACACATCTATTATCAATAGAAATTCACACAATACAGTGTCAATCAGCATAATACAATGAAAGGTTCTTAGAAGCCAGACTAAGGTTAATCTACATGACAGTAGCAGATGACATTAACATCTTAACAGTCTATGTTCCCACATTGAAGGAGTCACTTTTTTTATTAACTTGTTGGGTTCGGAATCAACAACCTGTAAATAGTTCTTCTAGACATTCTTGAATATATTGTGGATTACAGACCTGCCTTATCTCATGTAGTCCAAGATATCATTTCTCGGTCATCCTATGCCCCTAGTGGACATAGGATGACTTTAGACACAAGAGTCATCAGTGAAGCTGAAACAAGAGTACCCCACACCCTGCAAGAGCCTCTGGGTCCCACGAGCCCTCCCATTACACACAAGACTGGGCATTTAAAGTGAACATGAAATTGCGCTAACATGACTACATGGATTGGTATTGTGGAAGAGGGTTGGGACCGCTTTAGGTTTCTAATCCTGTCTGGCTTCCTACAGGAAGTAAGGGGGAAATCTCTCCAAGAGACACATAAACTGCATTTTTTTATTTATTTTTCAATCAAAGCAAATCTAAAAGGAAAACGCATTTAGTACATGTCTACAATACATACACATATTCCTCATGCTTTATCCCTTTAAACAAGCTGCAATTATAAGGGGAAAAAACTGTTGATATACCATTAATACAGTGTGGCCCTAACTTCTTTGACATGACAATACGGGACGGAAACAGCACTGCTCAAGATATGGGACGACGCTCTCGAGGCCGCAGACGAAGGAGAATCTTGTCTTCTGGTTCTGTTGGACCTAAGTGCAGCCTTCGACACAGTAGACCATAAGCTTCTATTGACTCGGCTAGCTGAAGTAGCTAAAGTCGCAGAAGGCGGTTTATCTTGGTTCTCCTCTTTTTTGGAAAACCGATCTCAAATAGTGAATTTAGGACCTTTCACTTCTGAGAAACGCACAGTATCGTGTGGAGTCCCTCAAGGATCCCCTCTGTCGCCTGTGTTATTCAACATCTATCTTCGCCCTCTTTTTGATCTCATCAGCAGCCAAAAACTGCTCTATCACTCATATGCAGACGACACGCAACTGTATTTCCGCATTTGCAACAAAAAGGATCACCACCTCAATCTAGAGACATGCCTCTCTTTGATAGAGGACTGGATGACAAAGAGTTATCTTAAACTCAACGGAGCGAAAACAGAACTTCTCCTGTTTCACGCCAAGCGTATGAACCAACCTGCCTGCAACAACCTGGACACCCCCACCCATTCTGGGCAAAATCATCACCCCTAGCGCCAAAGTCAAAAGTCTCGGGGTCATATTCGACTCCTACATGACAATGGACGCACAAATAGGGTCAGTAGTCAGCGGATCTCACCATCTGCTGCGCCTACTACGCAGACTTATTCCTTTCATTCCCAAGGAAGACATTGCAGTCGTGGTGGGAGCAATTGTGAACTCCAGACTGGACTATGCAAATGCCCTTTACCTCGGACTCCCCAAGTACCAAATCGCTCGTCTTCAAGTCGTTCAAAACACAGCCGCTAGACTTGTGACTGGGAAAAAAAACTTGGGAATCAATCTCACCTTCACTGAGATCCCTTCACTGGTTACCAGTAAAAGACAGAATCACTTTTAAAGCACTCTGTCTAACGCATAGATGTATCCATGGGAATGCTCCCCATTATCTATGTGAAAAAATAAAAGCTCATAATCCCAATCGCGTTCTGCGATCCACCAATCAAAATCTACTCCAGATACCGAAAGCAAACTATAAGTCCAAAGGAGATAGAAGATTTGCGGTCCAAGGTCCCAGACTATGGAACGCTTTACCAACCAGCATTCGGTTGGAGGAGAACCACTTAGCATTCAGGAGAAAGATCAAGACTCATCTCTTTTGATACCAAAGGAGACAGGAACAACAAGCGCCCAGAGGCGATTCAGTTCGCATGTGTCACGCTATACAAGTTTTCATTCATTCATTCATTCATTCATCTCTGAATTCCTAAGCCTGTGGTGTAAGCCCTGCCTACTTAGTTTTTTGATGGATTACAAAAAACACAGACCTTTCTTCATCAAGCTCTTAACCCCCCTGGCGGTATTCCCGAGTCTGGCTCGGGGTAAGATTTTTGTACCAAAAGCAGTATCCCCGAGCCTGACTCGGGCTCGCAGCATCCACAGGCACAAGTTACTTACCTTGTCCCTGGATCCTGCGATGCCGCCACACTGTGTGAGCGAGCGGGTCCTCGCTCGATTCACACAGTGTCCTTGTGTGCCGCCGATCTCCGTTCCTTGAGACATTACGATGCACGGGGGCGGAGAACGGCGCCAAATTCAAAAAAGTAAACAAACACATTACATACAGTATACTGTAATCTTATCGATTACAGTACTGTATGTAGATAATACACACCCCTTGTCCCTAGTGGTCTGTCCTGTGTCCTACATGTACTTTCATTGAAAAAAAACTCTTCTTTCTGCCTGCAAACTGTAGATTGTCCATAGAAACCAAAAAGTGTCCCTTTATGTCAAAAATGGTTTTAGAGCAGCTAGAAAACAGTGATAATAAATTATAAACACTTGCAGAATTGAGCGATAGTGATTTGTGGGGAAATCCGTCATAAAAAAAAGTAATGACAGCGACAATTTAACACCCAGGAGATGTCAGCCCTCATAACCGCAATGGAGACTTATGACCAGGGCCGCCATCAGGGGGGTACAGGCAGTACACCTGTAAGGGGCCCGGGGGTCCCCAGGGGCCCGGATGGGAACCCACCTTTTTTTATTTTATTTTTTATTAAAAAATATATTTTTTTAATATATTTTTATTTATATTTTTTGATGGACAAGAAGGCCTGGCTTGCAGTCTCTGCTCTAATTCATTTCTAAGGTGTTCTATCGAGTTGAGGTCAGGACTCTGTGCAGGCCAGTCAAGTTCCTCCACCCCCAAACTTGCTCATCCATGTCTTTATGGACCTTGCTTTGTGCCATGGTGAGCAGTCATGTTGGAACAGGAAGGGGGCCTCCCCAAACTGTTTCTACAAAGTTGGGAGCATGAAATTGTCCAAAATGTCTTGGTATGCTGACGCCTTAAGAGTTCCCTTCAATGGAACTAAGGCGCAAAGTCCAACCCCTGAAAACAACCCCACACCATAACCCCCCTTTCATCAAATGATTTGGACCAGTCCACAAAGCAAGGACCATAAAGATATAAATGAGTGAGTTTGGGGTGGAGGAACTGGACTGGCCTGCACAGAGTCCTGACCTCAACACCTTTGGAATGAATTAGAGCGGAGACTGTGAGCCGGGCCTTCTTGTCCAACATCAGTTCCTGACCTCACAAATACACTTCTGGAAGAATGGTCAAACATTCCCATAGACACACTCCTAAACCTTGTGGACGGCCTTCCCAGAAGAGTTGAAGCTTTTATAGCTGCAAAGGGTGAGCCAACCCAATATTGAACCCTACAGGCTAAAGGATCGCACACACGATCAAATATTCCAATGGACGTGTTTTGTCGTATAATCAAACCGTCTGTACGCTCCATCGGACAAAAGAGCAGAAAAACTACGTAGTTTCGTGAATGTTGGCTTAAAAATGTTCACGGCCAGTACCTTTCAGACAAAAAAAATATATATAATTATTATTATCATTATTATTAAAGGGCCCAGAGGTCCCGGATGGAAAGCCCCCTTTATTTGGTAATTTCTTTTATAAAAAAAAAAAGGGAGGTTGCCATATGGGGCACTGGTGGCCTCTGGACCCCTAAAGAAAAAAAAGGTTTATTTTTTATTTTTTTAAGGGTGTTCCCACCCGGGATCCTTATAGGTGTACTGCTTGTACCCCCCTGATGGCGGCCCTGGTGGCGGGGGACCCATTAGTAGTGCTAGGACCTCGGCTGCCATGTGTTGTCTTGCAAGTGTGGTTGCTCAGCTCGTCTGTAACGGTGCTGCTGAAGCTGCTCTCCAGCTGACTTGAGCAAGTCTGATGCAAAGTTACCCCTGCTATAGGAGGGGTAACTTTAGGCTGGCCAAACAGCTTAGGCCCACCGCACGTAGCCTGTGCCGAACGGGCCTATGTTTGGGAATTGACGTTTCTCCCTCGTTTGCATATTTGCATTGGAAATCAATGGGTTTGCCAGATGCGTCCGGCATAAATGTGCACCTAGGATGTGCAGGCGTAGGCAAGTTACGCAGGTCAGGAATAGCCTATTTTGGCGCGTATCTAGTTCTGTGCGTACGGTGCATAGATATTCCGGCACAAATTTAGACTTAGGCAGCACATCTCGAGATACTCCGGCGATACTCCTACCTGAATCTGGCCCTATAACTTTTGCGCAAACCAATCAATAAACACTTATTGCGATTTTTTTTTTTTTTTTTTAACAAAAATATCTGGAGGAATACATATCTGCCTAAACTGAGGAAAAAAACTTATTTTACATATTTTTTTGGGGATATTTATTATAGCAAAAAGTAAAAAATATTGCATTTTTTTTCAAAATTGTCGAGGTGATCAAATACCACCAAAAAAAAAAGGACGTCAATTTTGTTTGGGAGCCACGTAGAAAGACCACGCAATTGTCGGTTAAAGCGACGCAGTGCCGAATTGCAAAAATTGGCCCGGTCTTTGGCCAGCGAAATGGTCCGGGGCTGAAGTGGTTAACATACGTTGGTAGGCAAGGGGTTAATTTACCATTTTTAAAAGTTAACAAATAAAGGAAAATTAAATACCTACCTTTCGGTAATTTTCCTTTCCTGGTGCCTATCCATGGCAGCATACATATGGTTGGTGGCTCCGCCCTCATCCAACCCACAGGACCAATTATAACTCTTTAAAAGAGAGCGACAGCCTCCCCTCTGACATTCTTGTAACTAGACTCAAACAATTAAGGATTTTAAGAAAGGGAGGGCGTATGCTGCCATGGATAGCCACCAGGAAAGGAAAATTACCGAAAGGTAGGTATTTAATTTTCTGTTTTCCTGGTGCCTTCATGGCAGCATACATATGGTAAATAACTTGCTTATAGGGAGGGTTGCTGCAAAAAGTATTTTAATCTCTATCCAAGAGAAAACAGCTGAACAGACTTTTCCCCCTACATCACTATGAGTAAGAGTAGACCCAACTAGGTCATGAATGCAGTGTAGAATGACCGGTTGCCTAACGGCAGGGTGCTTGGAAGATTCTAGTGTTGCTGTAGTCCAGAAAGCCGCCATTCCCCGCACAAGTATTCTTTGACTTTGGAGCGGAGGACCACTAGCCCGGTATGTTGTCTGGATAAGATGAACCATCCAACTTGATGAAGTTGTCCTCGGTGTCCACAGCTTTCTCCCCCTCTTTTTTTTAATTTTTTTTCAAGGTAAGCTGGTAGCATGCCTGCCAGATCCGAGACGCCTGAGGAAGTCTTCTTCTAACTGGTTTGGCCAGTCAGGAGTTGTTGGAACATACTGAAAGATTTGGGACTACCAATTCTTAGATAAATTGGCTCGCAGAGGGAGCTCTGGACTTGAACTGGCAAGACTGCCAGATGACCAACTTGTTTAAATTGAAACATCGGAATCCTAAATACAGAGGCTTGGACTTTGAGGGCCTTTGAACGGATGAGATGGTGCTTAGAAGTATGGAAAAAAGAAAATTGCTTTGAGAGTAGCATCTTACAGAGAAGATTCTCGTGTATGTGCAAGGAAAGACTGCGAGTAAACTGAATAGCAGAGGCACATCCCCCTTTAGACGTAGTCACCCTATCTGGGAAAAAAAGGAATGATTGCCCTCAAGGCATGTTCTTATTGTGAATTTAGGTTCCATCTGATGTCTTCCAGGGCTGAAAGAGGCTTTTCTTCCTGTCAAAAGGTGCTACTGGAGGAAGACTTTCTGGGTAAAAGTGCCATTTATCTTGTGGGAGTGACTGAACTTTCTTTGTTTTTTTCCCCCTGCTCCATTCCTGATGATTAAATCCAGGGACCTCCGAAAGCGGATAGGAGTGAACTCTTTCGGATATGCAAATGTACGCAACTGGAATCGGCAGAAGGACCGAACGGGGCCCGCTCGCCTGGCAGCCTGTATCAAGATTTCCTAGACCAACCGAGGATTTGTAGTTGGGGAGGTGAACCAATTCTCTGCTAGGCGCTGGCACTTAACCAGGTAGGAGGGCGTACGCCCGTATTACCCTTGAGATTGGGAAATTGTGTGAAGGAACTGGGAGCCTTCAGTGTAAAAACAAACATGCACCAGAAGGAAGAGTTCTTAACTAGCGGACTAGCCCATGAGGACAGCCTCTCGGGAGGCAAGCTGAACCAATAGCTGCATATTGGAGTTGGTATTTTCCTTCCTAGGTGATCAGCCAAATGATTTATTCCCTTCCGTTTTTTTAAAAAAAACATCAACTGCTTGAGGCTGGTGAGATCCTCTTGGCCTTGAGTCATATCAGGAATGTTTTTGAAGAATGACGATCTGCCTATGTGCGTGTGTTCGTCCTTTGGGACTGGACTCAGGTTAAGGTCAACCTGATGCTCATCTGTGTGGGAATGGACTCGTCCTTCAGAGGTAATGTTCTGGCAGAATATTGATATGTCAGCGGTACCTGACTCCTGTATGTTGGATACCGAACTGTCTTATTTAAATACCAGTTGTCTTGGTCAACTGAGTCCCCTAAGGTTGCTGAAATTCAGAAGAACCGCCGCTGCTACAGGGATGGACCAAGGAGTAGGGACCAACTGGAAGTGGCTCCGCCCACCGAGAAGACTTTATTATAGATTATAGCACAGGACCAGTACTACTTCTAAAAAGTAGAATTCTCTGAGACCCGGACCTTTCCGTTAGGAAAGTCTGTTGTAACGAGGTGTAGAGATGTTAATGTTCCCACCATGCTGCCAGAGTCCAGGGGGTGGATGTAAGAGGACCCCGATATGATTCCGATTGTCATGTTCCCAGCTTAGGCTGTGGGTGGGGACTTTCTTCTCTTTAGGGGAGACATCAGTCTCTTAGGAATATAATCTTTGCATAGGCAAAAAGACTAAAACATTTTTATATATGTTTTTTGTTTTTTTTGGTAATTACCTGACCAGATGCATTCATGCTAAGGTGAACATACACCTCTTGTATATGAGATCGGAAACCTTATTGTAATGAAATGAAGATAGAACATCTTCCTGCTCATGCGGAAAGTGCAACTTTTCCCTTCGGAAGAGATTAACACTAGACCTTTCTGCTAAGATCCGGGGCGCATGGTGTGCCTAAAGGCAGGCATTAAAATTGTAAATGAAGTCCACTAATGTCTTGGAACATAAGGGGTAGGAGAACCTGATGAAAATGCAGGTGGAAACCCTTGAGGCTTTACAGGGACCATCTCCACTTCTGGTCGTACTGCCATGAGTCCCATTATTTTAAGGGATTCTCACCCGAGGATTGCCAGGTTGACAAGTTTGCTGTAGACCTGGGGTGAATTGCGTACATTTGAAGGATGGGAAAAAAAAAAAGAAACACACACATTTCCTTTTTTCAAATAACCAGAAAGGGAAAAGATTTGAGAGGTATGAACCCCCAAACAGCTCACGGAACTCGGAACTGAAATCCATCATGTATGGGCTTTGTGTAAGCTGAATCAGAGTCCTGAGATCTTTTATCCTATAATGGACCTTGGTAAGTAGCAAGGACATAGGAGCCTGTTGAGCTAGAAAGTTTTTTTTTTGGTGCGACCAAGGAGAATTGTAGGGGAGTCAGTTTCCCGTTAAACCAGAATGGCAGTACCCGCTGGTTTAGCTTGAGTAAACAGGAAGTCAAAAGGGCTTCTGAATTCCGGGAGAGCTAGACGCGTCCCCTTCTTTCCTTATGTTCATGAGGGTAGCCTGGAGGTTCCTTTGCCTACTCCTATACCTCCTGGCAGTTACTGTATGCAGTAAGGCCTGAGAGGAACATTCCAGTGTTTTCGCTGCTGCCTCGACTATAGATCCTGAAGCCAATTTAATTGCTCCAGAGAATTGAGAATTTTCTCTGGCTCGAGGCCCTGGCTCAAGGCTAATTCAAAATTGGTAGACCATGCCTTTGTTGTCTCGGCAGCTGAAGCTAAAGCGGCTGCTGGTTCTCGCGCTCTCTCAGCTGTCTCATATTTAGATTTGAGGCCGTTCTCAATCTTGTGACCCAATATGTCTTCTTGAGACGCTGCACCTCTTGAGGAATGTGCTGCATTTCTTACAGTAGCCGAGTGATCCATAGAGGGTAAGAAAAACGGCTGAGCACTAGTGTCAGCTGGAGGGTACAGCCCACAAGGATGGATATAGGCGACCTGGCCTGCTACCATTTTTCGCATTAAGGCGGCCAGAAAATTATCAGGTACCCCAGAATCGTAGTGGGCCCCTTGCTTCTCGGATGCATCTTGGGAGTCATCCAAACTGGCCCCTGCACTTATCTGCTGACCTGGGATCTTGGGGGCAGACCCCTGAAAAATATCTTTTGATGAAGAGGTAGCTGGACCTTGAGATGGAGACGACTCCTGGATTGCATCTTTAATTATTTTCCTAATGTTGACCCAGTATTCCTCCCTCTCCTTTTCCTCATGTCTGGCTGCTCCCAGAAAGCAGTAACTGCAGACCAATTTTTTTTTGGAAGCGCATCATCACCGCAGACCCAGCAGGCTTTGGGGGTGGCAGGGTGATGAGGAGAGGGATACTTTCTAGCCGAATGTCGGGAAGACCTGCGGCTGTCAGGTGTGTAGGCTGAAGCAGAGTGACCACTCTTTGGGACACCATGAGCTTTGGACCCCTTCTTCTGTGCCCCTCTGCGACTTGGCTGAGGTTGCGGGCTGCAAATGAAGGAAAGGACAGAAAAATTCTGTTTTTCCTCTATAGAAGGTAGTCACGTGCTCTTTTTTTAAGGGCTGTTAACCGCTTCAATACTAGGCTTTTATACCACCTCCATACCGGGCCTATTCTGACACTTCTCTCCTAAATGTAATAATCATCATTCTTTTGCTAGAAAATTACACAGTACCCCCAAACATTATATATGTTTTTTTTAGCAGACACCCTAGGGAATAAAATGACGGTCATTCCAAAGTTTTATCTTGCACGGTATTTACGCAATTATTTTTCAAACGCTTTTTTTTGTAAAAAAAATTGTTTTATGAATTAAAAAAATAACAAAACACTAAAGTTAGCCCAATTTTTTTGTATTATGTGAAAGATTATGTTACACCGAGTAAATAGAGACCCAACATGTCACGCTTTAATTATGCGCACACTCATGGAATGGCGCCAAACTTCGGTACTTAAAAATCTCCATAGGCAACGCTTTATTTATTTTTTACAGGTTACAGTTTAGATTTACAGAGGAGATCTAGTGCTAGATTAGTTGCTGGCACTCTAACGCACGCGGCGATACCTCACATGTGTGGTTTAAACGGCGTTTACATATGTCGGCGGGACTTGCGTGTGCGTTCGCTTCTGCACGCGAGCTATCGGGGACAGGGGCGTTTTAATTTTTTTTTTATCTTTTATTATTTTTTTTTACTTATTTTATTTATTTTTACACTTTTTTTCATTTTTTTTTTTTTTTTCCACTTTTATTCCTATTACAAGGAATGTAAACATCCCTTGTAATAGGAAATGTGTGTGACAGGTCCTCTTCATGGAGAGATGTGGGGTCAATAAGACCTCACATCTCACCTCCAGGCTGGAAACCATGAGATCGGTGAAAAAAAATTCACCGATCTCATGAATGGTGACTTACAGCCGCAATCGCGGCTTTGTTTACATACGGGGACCCGGGCGTGACGTCATCAGATCGCGCCCGGGTCCTCAGACGGTCATAGAGATGACTGGTGACCATCTGGTCACCAGTCATCTCTATGCTTCCTGCCGCCGCCGACGATTCGTTCTCCGGGCCCCCGAAGGTACAGGTAAGCCCGGAGAAGCACCGGATGGCGGCGGGAGGGGGGGGATGGTCCCCTCCCGCGGCCTGTAAGAACGATCAAGCGGCGGAACCGCCGCTATGATCGTTCTTACTTTGTGCAGAATCGCCGGCTGAAGAAGAGGATATCTGGATGATGCCTCTGGCTGCAGGCATCATCCAGATATTCGCCTGCAATACCCAGGCCGTCAATTGACGGCCACTTAGGATGGTAAATCCCATCCCAGGCCGTCAATTGTCTATGGCTGGGTATTGAAGTGGTTAAAGAGGGAAACCAACAAGGTTGACCTGCGTGGTTTAACATTATTATTATTATATATTTATTTATTTTTTGGAACACATACCTATATGTATAGCGTACCTACGAATATGCATATATACACCCATGAACGCATATGTTCATGTATGTTTTTTTTTTTTTTTATATTGAATACATAAAAACTATATTATATATATATATATATATATATATATATATATATATATCTGTGTATACATACATATACACATCCAGGCCTATGCACAGGCAAGGCTCAGATCCATGAGGTATCAAGGATACCCTACCTAAGTATATACATATACACATGCACCTACACATCCATGTACATACCCATATGTACAGAAAACGTCCTCACCCATTATATGCACATGAAAATATGTATTCCATAGAAATATGCACAAACATGATCCACTCCCAAATTTACCTTGGGCTGGATCCATAATATGGGGAATAAACAGGAGGAAGGCAGTAGAATGTAATCTTCCCTTAACCTAGGATGTGTTGCAGTGGAGAGCTGTTTAAACATAATGAGGAAAAACATCCTCATTTATACACCGACTACTTCCGGGTAATACCATGCGTGGTGACGTCATATTCCTGCGACACGACAGTGTCCAAGGAAGGGATAAATCAAATGCAGAGGGGGCGCGCGAAGCGCCGCAGATGCTCTCCAGCAGGGGCGGCAGGAGGGAGGCCCCCCCCCGCCGCGGGAGATCGCATTTCTGGCTACGAGAGTCATAAACTCTGCCATACCTCGTTATAGCCCAGGAGTCTGCCGGCTAGGACGGCAGCATGCATCTGGAAGACAGAGAAAGAGGTGAGGGACAGGTGGTCTAGAATGTAATCTCCCTTATAGCAAACGGCAGATTTTATTTTTATTTTTTAAAACAGTTGAACAAGACTTGCCCTGTAAGCAGCTGTAGAAGGCTTAATAGCCACCTGCCCCCAACAAAGCACAATCATCAGCAGTGAAAAATAGCACTGCAAAACTTGTAATCAGTCGTCTTTTACCTTGGAGCAGTGTTTTCAGTCACGGATGGAGGAAAATACCTGAACTTCAGACCCAGAAAAGATCCACAGAAAAATGGGCTCCCCAACCTTTTTGGCGTGTTTAGCAGCCTAAGATATGGGACTTCATCTACAGGGGAGCATGAACCTGTAATGGCTGGCCAACACAGTGGCTTAGTAAGGGCTGAATCCAGGTGATCCATGATCCTGCAGGTTTGAGGACAGAAAAAATAATGTCAGAGGGGAGGCTGTCGCTCTCTTTTAAAGAGTTATAATTGGTCCTGTGGGTTGGATGAGGGCGGAGCCACCAACCATATGTATGCTGCCATGAAGGCACCAGGAAATAGAGATACTCTCAATTTAAAAGAAGCTTGTAATGAGGACCTACGTATACGAGTCTCTGCTTTATAAATGCGAGTTCCCTGGTTGTCATGCAATTTTTTTTCTGAAACATTGACATGCAGTAAAAAGCATACAGCTTAGTATTTCTGACTTTGCTGGCTGCAAACGTTTTCCAGAAGCTAGAAATATGTGGGGCAGCCAAGCAAACAATGTTTTATTAGAAAGTTCACTTTCCAACCTCCATATGTCTCTCAGTAGAGGCTTCCTTTAAGCATCACTATGACTTCTAAACTCCTCCTACCTTTCTATAAGGAGGAAGAAGACAACCCTTTCGGTTTCCTTTTTTTGCAGAAGTAGGAATTTAGAGGTAAGAGTTAAAATAATATGTAGCTTTATTCTAATTTTTATTTTAGTTCTCGTTTAGCCAATGCAGTACGGGATCTGTGAAAGGACTCTGAACTCTGATAGATTATATCATTTTGATGATGTAAGGGTTAGTAAACGTGCATTGAAGCACGGTGATAACAGTAGTAGGAATGGAGTGATAACAGTTGTAGGAATAAGAGGTAATAGTAGTTGTAGAAATAGACATATGTACAGTACTAATAGTTCAGTAAAAAGACAATATAAAAAAAAAATTGTATATTTCAACTGCTCTTATGGGTTAAGTACTTATGTATTGTGCAGCAAAAAGCACAGCTGTCCTTCCTGTAATCGGACTCTACTACGGCATTCCACAATGATGTGTAACACTGAACTACAGCTCTTTGTATGATCAAGCTATAGAAACATACAAGCCGAAAGTAATGTAGAGTTCTATGATTTTTAAGCACTTATAAAGAACATGTACTGATGGTGTAGATTTAATTAGTTTTCTGTATATTTTTTTATTACAATGCAGTAAAAATGGCAAGTTTAAATGACTATAAACAATATCCTTATTCTCCAAAAATAATCCATACACGTCCACTACCCTAAAGGCACTGTAATATATTCTTACTGTGTTTTCTTGTAACATTCCCTGTGCGCTCCTTTTCCCTCTCACTTCTGTTTGTCTAGAATAAGCAGTGCATGTTTGTAGCACTCTATGGACTACAGTGACCTTGTTCTGAAGACCACCCATATATTCCTGTGTTCCTCTAAGGCTGGGCTCTGGTAACTGATAATCATGTCTTTGAGCCAAGCGGGGAGGGTTGCGGGAATAGTAGTCTCTTGAGCAGCCAATCTGATGTTGTGAAACTACCGTTGGACTACATATTCCAGAGGCCTCTCAGGAACAGGGCTCAAGTCCTGTGTGTATGCGTGGGAACGGAGTCCCTGCACTTTTTTCACAGCAGGAACACAGTTCCCTTTGCAGGACTAGAGCAGCCGAGCCGCCTGAGCCACTCCTTCACTAAGCGGCGATGCCCAGATCGAGTCACTGTCAGGGGCAGGCGAACCTTAGTATACTGTCCTCATACACGTTAGCACGGTGTGTAATGTGACATGTAGCTAAACCGATTCTGTCTTCAAGAAGAGAAACTGTACTGCTTTAAATTCCTCTTTTATTGATAGCAGAATGCCAGTAAAGCAGTGAAACTACAGAATAAAAATAGTAGTATTCAGAACATAAATTCTATGGTACATGGCCTAAGACACAGAATTATCTGCTATACATGCGGCACATGGTAATATGAAGATAGTAACTAGCTATGCAAAACAAGTAGGGTTGTCCCGATACCACTTTTTTTTTAGGACCGAGTACAAGTACCGATACTTTTTATAAATTTAATGTGACAGTTTTCAAACCACAATACAGTCTAAGGATATTTTCTTTAGAATTATGAAGAACTCTAATTCAAGACATTATAAAAGAATAAAAATTAGTAAAAAATGAATAAAAATGTTTTATTTGCTTGTCACGCAGTAGTAAAAAACAAAGAATTTTCACAGAACATGTTGATAAATACAAAAAAAGTATCGGCAGAAGCATCGGGAGCATTTGCGCGAGTACAAGTACTCCCGCAAATACTCGGTATCGGTCCCGATACCAGTATCGGTATCAGGACAACCCTAAAAACAAGGAACACATTCAAGCTAAGGTAAATGGCATAAGATATTTCTCTTACCGACTATGCTTGAAAACAGGCTAAATAGCAGATGATGGGGCAGGAACCGAGTGATGACGTTTTGGCTCCTGAGACAAGATGGTGACTGTTTACTGAACAGGAAAAGACTAGCAAAAAGAACCAGGAAGTTCGCACAATGCCCTGGGATTCCCACAATACAGTGAGAAAAATAAGCTGAAGGAAATACATAAATTGGTCACTAGATGGTGCTGTTACCACACAATATAATACACATGAATTTCAAGACAGGGAAAAAGAATGCAATATCAACTGATAACACACAAACACTGGACCTATATCTAGGGACAGAACACTTAGTAATCCTTTATGTTACTGGCCGCTTCCTGTATATGGATTCATCAGGTAGTGTGCGGGTATTCCGTCACTTCCTTGATGCCGCAATGTCTCCTGGGAGCTTTTGTCATTGTTCCCAGGAGACATTTCGGAGGTCTGCCGCGAGTTATCGTGGGAATTAGAACTCGCTTAAAGTTCTTTCTAAATCCCGCGATAACTCGCAGCAGACCTCCGCATTGTCTCCTAGGAACAAATGACAAAAGCTCCCAGGAGATATTGCGGCATCGAGGAAGTGATGGAATACCTGCACACTACCCGATGAATCCATATACAGGAAGCGGCCAGTAACATAAAGGATTACTAAAGGTACAGTGGGTCAAAAAAAAACATGCGATTTAGTAATTATGCATCTGAGCGTATAATTTTTTTTTTGGTGGTGGAGTGCATCTTGGGTGGGAGTTTCCACACTTTTTTCCCCAGGACTTGACCCCTGCTCGGCAACACTAATGGATTTCTGGGAAGAACTATGAAAGGGTTGGCAGATCCATCCTGTGCTCTCTTCTGCCTGCATGGGGCCTCACCAAGTATACAGCTCTCTGCTGTTAGGCGAGAGGGCTCCGGCCTACCACGCGGTGATCCCGTGGCTCAATTCTGGCTCTGGAGGACCCAACTTTGCTTTTTGTTCGCAAGACATCACCTTTTCAGACGGATCCAACGACCACCCATGTCTAGCAGTTGGCCTGCCTTCTCTGGTTGTTTCCCAGAAGGACATCTCATCCAGAATCACTGTTTGGGTGGTTCCTATCCTGCTCTGCCGTTAGTGAGAGGGCAGTCGCCTATCGTTCACAATCCCTACCAGGTTATCTTACTTGGACACTCTGTACAGACACCTTGCCCTTGGGCACTTTATTGCATTACATAAGACACTGTACATAGACATCCATATCCTGAACTTCTCTAAGGCCCCTTTCACACAGGGTGAATCAGTAATGATCTGCCCCGTGCACCTCCGCTTGCTCAGCGGGGATTGCTGCGTAGATCCCTGCTGAGCCTGCGGATGACAGGGTGGTTGGCGCACACTGTGCAGGGACCGCCCTGTCTTTTCTCTGCTCTCCCCTATGGGGGGATTGGATGAACAAGGGCCGCCTGTCCGTGTTCATCCGATCTGCCAGACGGATGGAAAAGTAGGTTTTTCCTCCGTCACACTCTGGCGGATCGGAGCAGGGTTGGATGTCAGCAGGCATGTCACCGCTGACATCTGTGGCTCCATAGAGGAGCATGGAGCGCCCGTTCAGGTCCACAAAAAAAACTGACAGGCGGACCTGAACGGGCACTCCGCGTGAAAGAGCCTTAAGGAATATCACTAGCCAATTTAAGCTACTCTGCTTACCTCCACATCACTGTGTCATATTTCGGATACAAGTTAGAGCTCCAACTGCCGGTGAAGACTACTGCAGGCCTGCATTCTGGACACTGCTGTTGCTACTGGTTAAAGGGCCCCATTCTATTTGGTCTCTCATTAGGATGTAAAGGTTTAATAGGCCGGCCTGGACCCCCCTTTAGTGTATCATATTAACTAGTGTATTCTTTACAATCGCCTGTTTTATTCTCTAGCTGTATATACAGTATGTATAGTTTGCATGTG
The DNA here is from genome assembly GCA_029574335.1 of Rana kukunoris. NCBI lineage: Eukaryota > Metazoa > Chordata > Amphibia > Anura > Ranidae > Rana > Rana kukunoris. The sequence goes on along the minus strand of CM056050.1, from coordinate 496,695,062 downwards.
CTATTGAACTGTAATTAAGCGGTTTCTTAGGATTCCTCACCTGAGTCTTGGCTGTTATCCAAACCTCAGGTGGTCAATAACCCCCCTCTTGTACACATCTTTACTCCAGTAAAGCCTAAGAGAATATCTATTTGACTTGTGTTCTAGAGTAATTTAAGGGTGTCTGCAAGAAGTTGTCTGAACCCAGAGCGTCAGGTGGGTTGGAGTGTTCACAGGGTCAGGGGGGTGGTGCAGATAAACAGGTAAATAAAAGCAGCCCTCGAGGGGTCAATGCTACAAACAGGGGGTGGCTACATCACTTATATACAGTGCACCATAGAATATGAAAGTAGGAAGTCAAATCACAGCAGCATAAAGTGGTTGTAAAGGCTATAGGTATTTTAACTCCATGCATGCTATACATGAAGGTAAAAAAAAAAGTGTGCTGCAACCCCCACCCCCCTCGGACCCCCCAAATAATCATATGAGCTCCCTTTCAATCCAGCAATGTGCTCAAGAGCCTTTTCTGTCCTGGGACTCCCTCTCCTCATTGGCTAAGACAGCAGCTGGAGCCATTGGCTCCCAGTGCTGTCAATCACAACCAGTGAGCCATTAAGGAAAGAGGGAAGGGTGGGGCCAAGCTGCGGCTCTGTGTTTAATGGATGCATAGAGCAGGGCTTGGGATCGAGCATGCAACCGTTGCCCCATAGAAAGCGGGATGGTATTGGGGACACTGGTCAAGGGGGAATAGCCAAGAGCAGGAGTCTCCAAACTTTCTAAACAAAGGGCCAGTTTATTGTCCTTCAGACTTTAGGGGGGCTGGACTGAGGCCAGCAGGAGTGGAAATTTTTCTGCCATCAGTCAGAGCAAACATCGCCCCATTTGGTATCAGAGGGAGGAATAGTGCCCTATGGTTGGTATCATTGGGAGGAAAAGTGCCCCATTGTTAATGTCAGTGGGAGAAATGGTGCTCCATTTCAATTGGCAGAATTGTGTCTTGTATCAGTGGGAGGAATAGTGCTTCAAGGGCTAGGTTCAGGCAAGCAAAGGGCCGCATCTGGGCCACAGTTTGGAGACCACTGGCCAAGAGCATGGGGACCTGAGAAGACGAGGATCGGGCTGCTCTGTGCAAAACCACTGTACAAAGCAGGTGAGTATAACATGTTGGTTTTTTTTAAGCCAAACCGTTAATACCACTTTAAGAATACATACTTGTATACTTTTTTTTTATCGCACCAGAGTTTAGTGTCGCTTTATACCTATGAAACATTTTTTGTATTGTTGGATATAGTGCAGAAGAGATAGAACAATCATTAGGTTTTTATTCTTGTCTGACTGCCCACACACAGAAGCAGTTTTGTTTCTGCTTCTCACTGTAGAATATTTTTAAAGTGGTTGAACCAACAAATAACTATGTTTACCAACAAGTGCAATGCTCTATGAATTAGGAAGTGGCAAGAGATATATGCTTTTTTTTTTTTAACAGAAAGGTGTTTTTATTCACAAAACAGCATTACAAGATATGCATTAGTCGACAGTCAGATTTGCAGAGAAACAGTAACAGTCAGAGACAAGCATGTTCAGCGTTTGCAGATAATAAAACAAAGAGAAAAAAAAAGAAGGGGGAAATAATAAAAGTAAAATAAACAAACAGGGTGCAGGTTCATGGCTCTCTCACCCCACCACCCCCCAACTGTAAAGTACCAGGCGCAGACCCAACCGGAGACCTCCCCAGAGTATACTCAGGTAAATGACCGTCGCCCCTGCGCCAAATCCTCACGTACAGTATCCAGCCAGAACATATAAGTAACTCAGCAGTCGATCAAATTAGGTGGCGTCCCGGGAGAGAGGGGAGGGGCAACAGCCCCCATGCCGGGCGGGGGGAGTCCATCTCTAGTCCCCCACCCCCCACCCCCGCGCATCCACCCAAGCCGACCAGACCTTATCGTACTATGCAGGGCACTGCCTACTCTCATACGCGAGTTTGTAAAGGGGCAAAGCGGAGTCCACCGCCTTCCTTCAGGAACCAATGTGGGGCTCCAGGAACCAAGGGTGGGGGGTCCCACCGACTTCCACTGTAGCAGTATCTCCCTCCTAGCATAAAACAGTGAGAATGTAATACATAGCTTAGTATGTCTGTCTCCCTCGACCTCACCCAAATGACTCAGAAGGAGCACCATGGGGTCCAACGGCACCTTGGTCCCCCCTATATCTCTAAGCCTCTCTGTCACCCCCGCCCTGTACGGCCGAAGCTTCGGGCAGTCCCAGACCATGTGCCAGATGGTACCCACCTCAACCCCACACCTGGGACAGCTCGGATCCAGATGTGGGTATACGCTGACCATTCTATGAGGGGTGAAGTATGCCCTGTGTAGGAACTTGAGCTGGAGGAATCTGTCTTTAGCTGCTATCATGGATGGGATGAAGGTGGAGACACACTCCTCCCATTCCTCCTCCCCCAAACCTGGAATGTCCCCCCTCCACTTATTCATTACCCAGGTGAGTTTAACATCATGGCCCACCGTCAGATACATATACAGAGTGGAAAGGGGCTTCCCCATTGCGCTAGATGTCAACAGTCACTCGATTGAGTCAGGTTCCAGGGTCAGTGTGTCCGGGAATTGGGCCCTCGTCGCATGCCTCAGCTGGTAGTATTTAAACTCGAGGGAGTTAGGGAGGGAGTACTGCCGTCTCAGCTCTTGAAAGGGCTTGAGCCTACCGTTTGCTATGACATGTTTAAGGGTGGTGATCCCGCGTCTGGCCCACTGTGAGGGTTCAGGCAGGTCGCAGAGGTGAGGCAGGGTAGGATTACCCCACAATGGGGTGTGTGGAGAGATACAATTTGGTTTATAGTAAATAGCTCTGGCTGCCCGCCACACTAACAGTCGTCTTCATGGAAGCCGTCAAAGGGTGAGGGGCACCGGGACCCCCGTATACCAGATTAGTCAATGCAGCATATGACCCCAGTATGGCCGCCTCAAGTCTCACCACCGGATTCTGTCTGGGCTGGGAGAACCACCAGCGCACCGTAACTAGGACAGCCGCCCAATAATACAAAAGAAAATTTGGGAGAGTCAGCCCACCACCTGATAAGGGGAGATATAGTATCTGCCTCGCCACCCTGGGTGGCCTCCCGGCCCAGATGAAAGAAGTCAGCACCCCCTCCATTCGTTTTAAAAAAGGATCTGGGAATGTGGGAAGGGGTATTGCGAAAGAAATATAAGAACTTAGGGAGGAACACCATTTTGAGCAGGTTCACTCTGCCAACTGGGGTCAGTGGGAGGGTGCGCCAGGCCGTGCATTTGACCGCGAGATGAGAAAGGAGAGGCTGTACGTTCCCCTCGATATATTCCTGTGTGGAGTTACTAATCCGAATGCCTAGATATGTGAAGTCGCCCACCCACTGGAGGGGGGTTCCAGTATCTACCCTCGGAAGTGAGGGGTGCAGTGGGAAGAGAACGGACTTACCCCAGTTTATACGGATTCCTGAGAACCGGCCGAATTCCTCAAATAGATCAAGTGCTCTCTGTAGCGACTGAGAGGCATCTGCCAGATAAAGTAAGGTGTCATCCGCATAAAGGGACACCTTCTCCTCTATATCCCCCACCGCTATACCCCTGACCCCGGCCTCAGCCCTCAGGGCAATGGCTAGGGGCTCAACCGCCAGGGCAAAAACCCCCGGCGATAGCGGACAGCCCTGGCGGGTGCCCCGGCCCACGGGGAAAGTAAGAAATATATGCTTAGTTCCTAATATCATCAGGATCTCATCCAGACAGCACTAAAATTGTGTAAAACAACAAACACTAATCGCATACTATGACAAATGTGTAAAACAATCAATATACATAGACTCGGTACTGTGACAATATAAGTGCATAAAAAAAAAAAACATGATAGTGAACAAATGTGCAATATATGAAAAACAACAGAAAATGCAATGACAGTAATAAGGTGAGTTCATATGAAGGTATATAACCCCAAAGAGAGAGAAAGTCCCACAGTTTTAAAATAAATAGAATGGACCTCTCAAGCCATCACCATCAGATGCTTAAAAGGTCTCCAAGGTGTCTATGGTCACACACAAGGCTTACCAGATTTTGTAACCCTCATAAGAGTGGTTAAATGTGAATAGTGGGAATTCACCCAAGGAAAAGGCATTCTTCTAAACTCCCCTCTTCTACAGGAAACACCAGGAATTTAGCTGGCTATCTATCATCACATGCATCCGCAGCCCACCGGGAACCACTAATCCACTGGGAATACACTCAGCAGGACCGATGTTCATATAATACAAAAGGTGCTCCACATGTTGTAAAACCGCTCATAAAAGGAAATTTATTAAGATTTAAAAACTTACAAATGCCAAGAAGTAACACAGTAACATGTCCCTGAACAAAGTAGTATGGGATTCCAGCAGCAAAATGGCCTCCGTTCCCTCGCGCAAGAGCAGTAGTGTGTCTGGCTCTGCCCTACCAGTTTTTTATCATAGATGACATCTTCAGGCGCACCAAGCCTACCAAAAGAAAAAGGCTCTATTCTTGTCTTTTTTGGGTCTCGCCACTATGATGCCACTCCCCAGTATTCAACACTTCCAGGTGTTTGATTGCCTGCTACCTCCACCACACACGGTGGTTCCTTCAGCTTGTATTTTACTACAAGACATACAAGTCGTGGCAGAAACTGTTGCTTGCAATGGGAAAAACTGGTATCATCCAGACAGAAGAATACTTGTAGAGGCATTTCAAGACACAGATTGACGGAAAGGAAAGTAAGAAAATATACAGCCTCTTCTTCATGTACTGTAGGTATTGCTCTTTGTTTTCACCCTTTAGCGACAGGGTCACTTTAAAGTAAATCTGCCATGAAAGAAATAAAGAAACTGCCATTGCTGAGCTCCCTTCTCACATGGCTTCAGTCCTTGTTCCTGAGTTCTTGACCCAAAGCACAAATACAGAAAGGACTAACTTAATCATACAATACCAGGCACAGGCTGGCTATTCATAGAACTTGACTCATAGGCTGCTGGACATGCCCCCCTGGGCATACCCCCATAAACCTACCACACTCCATTAGACCTTATTGCATAGCTCCCACCTGATTTAGAAGGACTGTCCCTCATTTGAGGCAATGTCCCTCATTTGTCCCTTATTTTGGCCTGATCAATATAGATGTATATAAAATTGAACTTTTTATCTATCTGACTTCTAAGCTGCTGCATTTGTAAATTTCCAAAAGCCAATATAAAGGAATAGTAGTGGTAAAAAAAAGCACTTGTGGGTTTAACCAATCTTGTTTTTTTTGTACAATTCTCCTTTAAGGGACACGTGTGTTTTAGGCCTGCATACTTTTGGCGATAGGTGTCCCTCATTCCCATATCAAAAATTTGGGAGGTATGTTATTGTATTGTTAGTGTCCTTAGGTTTATTAACCTCTTCCCTCTTACTGAGAAATCATTCTATGCTTAAAATGGTTATAAACCTCAGACATAAAATATGAAAAAAGCATACCCCTCTATAGTGTGTACTTGTCTCAATTAAGAGCACAAAGTGTAATTTCTGTCTGCTGCTTCGTTCCTCTGCTATCCTTAGTTCCTCTGAATCATTTCTGACAAGTTTTCTTGACACCAAAAGAAAAAAAGTGACACAGAGGGAGCTCCAGCAGATTGACACCCTCAGCTCTGTTCCTGTGTTCTGTGTGGGGAGGGGGATTGTCCCTTCCCTTCCCTTCAATCAGCTCTCAGAGCTCCCCTCACTGAGCTCTGCGGAGTGTAACTTCAGCTTTCCGCCCCCCCTTTTTTTTCTGACAACCGAGACAAGCTTTATAAATTCTGGACTTTGAATGGATGTAGAAAAGAGTAGACTGCTGATAAACAGGCACAACATATGCAGTAGGATTTGTTTAATCTCTAGTTTACTATTTTACTTTTGATTCTTCAATCAACTCCTTACTGATCTAATACAACAATAGAAGCAGTATATCTGGATCAGTGTATCATTTAAACATTTTAGGAGCCATGCCCAGACCCTACAAAGTGGAGAAGACCTTGTAATTGCTTCAGGCACTGGATCCTGCTTGGGCACTCATCTTGGCGATTAGGGCAATGTGTGTAGTTGGCCCCAGTGTGTTATACAGTACAGGTCCAAGGCTATGGTCCACCCTCATGGAACTCAGACCCTGAAGACTCCTCCAGGCATATGCCCACCATAACAGGCAAAGCCTGGACCCTAAATAGGGATCAATCAAAAATGTATAGGTAAGACAGGTTCATCCTGTATTGGTGAAAGTATTCACCTAGGGCAGGGGTGTCAAACTCAATTTCATTGTGGGCCGCATCAGCATTATGATTGCCCTCAAAAGGGCCGGTTGTATCTGTAAGATTAGATGTCCAGCGCATCCCCTCCCCTTACATTAGATGTCAAGAGCCACCCCCACCATCAGTAGTTGAGTCCCCCACCCTCACTTACATCACAGTGCACCCCCTTACCTTATGCTACTGCTGGGAAGAAGATTGAGGCATTGCTTGAAAGCAAAAAGTAAGGGTTTGAAGGAGGACCAGAGGAGGGCTGGAGCTCTCCTGCAGCTGCAGGAGAGGTGCGAGGGCCACATGAAATGGCCTGGAGGGTCATCGTTCAGAGCTTAGTGTCAGGTGGATGACTAGGTGTTACAAGAAACCACAGGTATTACCATTGCTTCTGTCTAGAGCTCTTTATAAGGTACTCAGGCACTTTCTACTGCCCTTCCGCCATGAGAATTCGCTACAGAACAGTTGACACCTGGGTTGCTGTGTACACCTTCAAGCAGAGCAGTAACTATACCATAGTTTGTCATCACGTCATTGCTGGGGCTCCTTCCCTGGCCACCAGGCCAGTAGGATAGAGGAGCCGAGCGTCGTGCATGCGCAGTAGGGTTCCTGGCGTGAAACTATAAGGCTTCACTGCCGGGTTCCCTTACTCGCAATGGAGGTGGCAGTGCCGACATCGCTGGACTCCAGGAGAGGCAAGTGTCTAATTTTTAAGTCAGCAGCTGCAGTATGTGCATTTCTATTTTCCTCAGCCAAATCAGTAGGAGGTTTAATGCCGCTAGTGCAAGCTGGGGAAGGATATAAATATTTGGGACAGGCCATGTGCTTACTTTCTCCCTGGGCTGAGAGATAGGGAGGTTTAATTAAGACCCCTTTTACACTGCGGCGGTATAGCGCCGCTATTTTTAGCAGCGCTATACCGTTGGAATTGCAGCGGTATTCGGCAGCTAGCGGTGCGGTATTAACCCCCGCTAGTGCCCAAAAAGCAAAGGCGAATTCCCGGTGGTATTACCGCGGTGTCCCATTGTTTTCAATGGGAAGGAGCGGTATACACACCACTTCAAAGATGCTGCTTGCAGGCGATTTATTGTTTCTCCCACCAGCGCATCGCCTCAGTGTGAAAGCCCTGGGCAGGAGTATTTCAGGCGTTATTTATGCGCTATTTTTAGCGCTAAATGCCTGAAATACGCCTCAGTGTGAAAGGGGCCTTATAATGTTCTTTACTTGTGATAAAGTATATTTAACTTGCAATAACACACTATGGTGCATTTTATAAATACAAATATTAATCTTGTTAAAGGTATTTTTCTTGGAATCCACAAAAAAAAGGTGAAGAGAACGGAACAATAGACAATGGCAGGTAAGGACCTAGACCTTTCTAACTACAATACTATTCCCTGAGAAAATCACGATAACAAAACCAAATTTACTTTCCTAGAACATCTGAGAACTGCAAGGTTGTCGCTTGTGAACGCTCTAAACAAAGCTACGATCAGCGGACTGGTTGATATGCTCCTGGATCAAAGAGTGTTCAATGATAGCGAGAAAGAAATAATTGACTCGATTTCGGTGACAAAAGAAAAAGCTCGAGAAATGATTGACATGGTTACAAAGAAAGGAGATAATGCATCAAGCATTTTTATAAAGGCACTTGCTGCTCAGGATCCTGAACTATGTAGAAATCTGTTTTCTAACCTCAACTTTTAAATTCCTAAGACTTTTTTTTGTGATCATCATCTCTACAACTGAATGCTGTCATCGTATTTTGTATTTTGTGGTAAATAAAAGAGACAGAACCATAAAAAGGTGGTCTGAAAAGTTAGGAGTTCATTGCTGTAGCCAAGCCCAGTATTCCTGGCTAAGGAAAACCAACAGTAATGCTCTTCTCCACTCTAAAGCCTCATACACACGACCAGGGGTGGACTGACAACTCATGGGGCCCCCGGGCAATAGAAGATTATGGGGCCCCCAGGCTTACAGATGGCCACTACGCCAGGTGGCAGTACAGAGGCGGGGCAGCTAAAATCTCAGGATTTTCACATCAAAAGCATGTCGGTTTTGGACATATCAGGGACAGATGTAAAAAAAACACAGATTTTGACATACTGTCCCTGGTTATATTGAGCTTGGAAACCCTGATGGGGCCCCCTAGTGGCAATGGTCAGTCCGCCCCTGCACACGACCGGTTTTCCCGGCAGGAAAACTGCCAGGAGAGTATTTGGCCAGGAATCCTGACGGGATAATAGAGAACCTGCTCTGTCCGGATTCCCAGCAGAGTTTCCTGCCGAGAAAACCGTCCGTCTGTATGCTCCCCTGCAGTGTAGAAAAAATGTGCATGCTCGATAACACTTTGATGCATGCACGGTAGCATACAATGTTAGTCTGGGGTGTAGCAAGATGACGGGCGACAAAATCGAATGTGACGAGACACCGGCTCGTCGTAGTCAATGACGTCACCGCGTTCTTGCCATTCAAAAGAACGGCAGGTTTTTGTGTGGGCGTGTGTATACACAGCTTTTCAGGGCAAGCCTGCCAGGAATCCCGTCAGGTAAACCAATGTTTTTTTTCCCGATGGGATTCCCAGTCATCTGTACAGGGCTTAAATCTTCCAGTCCCAAAGTGTAAGGCTACGTTTAGATGTATAACAAACACTGAAAAGCCATCTTTGATAAAGCACTTTTTAGCGGTTTCTGACATGCAATGAGAAGGCAATTAGTTAGCGCCTCACCCCCTGTTTTAACCCTGTAAATGCCACACCACTGCACTGAAGCCGCATATATTACACACAGTACAAGGCAGTTGTGACTTAATCCCATTCACTCGAGGCAGTACTGCTCACCGAGTGTGGGGGGGGGGGGAGTGGCGTGTCTATGCCTGGAAGTAGGTATCTGCACCCCCCTCCCCCTGAAAGCTGCCAAATGTTACACCGGAGGGGGGGTTCCGAAAAGCGGAAGTTCCATTTTTGGGTGGAACTCCGCTTTATTCTACCTAAAAGCACCCTCACCTCCAACCCTTGTTCTGAATCCTGATCTGCTGGTTGTAATCTACCTGTGTTTCTTCTGCCCACAGATCACTCCAGTCTATGGCTTGCTCCTCAACTCATCCTCCCTCACTCTAGGGTTACCACCATCCTTGTAAGGGTCCTTTCCGACGTACGGATCCCGCAAGGATCCGTACCTTTCATATCTGCTGTCACAGCGGGGATCGCTCCGTTGATCTCCGCTGAGCCAGCAGATGACACTGTACAGGGACCACACTGTCGGATCTCCGCTCTCCCCTATGGGGGGGGATCGGATGAACACAGACCATCTATCCGTGTTCATCCGATCCACTCTGCAGACGGATGAAAAAATTGGATTTTCCTCTTTCTGGAGAATCAGACCATAACGGGGACCGATGAGATTGGGTGTCAGCGGATCTTCATTCGCTGACATCTGCGATTAAGGATACATATGTCTGTATTTGATCCAAAAACTGATGGATAAAATACGGACATACTGTCCGTTAGTGTGAAAGGGGCCTAAGGTGAAAGAGAAACAAAACACTCCTCCTAGCAAAATCTTCAAGTTTTACTCACTAGTCACATGTGAGGTATCACAAGCATTTGAAGTGGCAAACCCCCACTGGTGTTCCCCATCTGAAGCCGGCACTCCAAACAGACTTCCACCAGGTGTCTCTCCCTGGTGTTTAACTCTCACCATTGACCCAGCACACTTCAAGGTATAAAGATTCCTCTTCATCATGGCAATGGAAAGTCTGCTATCAACCGCCTTTTATAAATTACCATACACTGATCTCTGCTGTCTAAGAAGAGATACAATGGGGGTTATTTATGAAAGACAATCCACTTTACACTACAAGTGCAGACTGCAAGTGCAAAGTGCACTTGAAATTGCACTGAAAGTACACTTGGAAGTGCAGTCGCTGGAAATCTGAGAGGTAGATCTGAAATGAGGGGAAGCTCTGCTGATTTTATTATTCAATCATGTGCAAGCTAAAATGTTGTTTTTTTACTTTCCTTGCATGTCCCCCTTGGATCCACAGTGACTGCACTTCCAAGTGTTCTTCCAAGCCTTGCAGGATAAATGTCACTCTTGAATGTGTGCGCTTAATCTGTTTTGTACTGTTTGTTGGTCTTGTAGCATCTTGAATCTAAACGCATTTTAGAGTGTGCCCCCCAAATATGTTTTTGAACTTCCAAGTGCACTTTCAGTGCAATTTCAAGTACACTTTGCACTTGTAGTAAATAGCCCCCACTGTCTGGACCCAGGAAGAATTTGGACTTCGATTTATAGAGTGGAATAAGGGATGTGTTTGTGTGTAATGCTAATAAAGGGACCTCTAGTTTAGTCTAAAGGCACTGGTATTCTATAAACTATTAATGTAATCTCCAAATGTTCTGATAAACATTAACCACTTAAGGACCGCCTCCTGCACATATACGTCATATGGCACTGCTGGGCACAAGCAGGTACAGGTATTTCCTCTTTAAGTGCCCAGCCATGGGTCGTGGGCCGAAGCTCCGTGACCGCGGGACCCGATTGCCGCTGGAGTCCCGTGATCGGTCCCCGGAACTGAAAAATGGGGAGAGCTGTGTGTAAACACAGCTTCCCCATTCTTCACTATGGCGCCGTCTTTGATCGTGTGTTCCCTTTTATAGAGTAACACAATCAATGATGTCACACCTACAGCCACACCCCCCTACAGTTAGAAACACAAATGAGGTCACACTTAACTCCTTCAGTGCCCCCTTGTGGTTAACTCCCAAACTGCAATTGTCATTTTCACAGTAAACAATGCATTTTTAATGCATTTTTTTGCTGTGAAAATGACAATGGTCCCAAAAATGTGTCAAAATTGTCCGAAGTGTTCGCCATAATGTCGCAGTCACGAAAAAAATCGCTGATCGCCGCCATTAGTAGTAAAAAAACAAATAAATAACAAAAATGCAATAAAGCTATCCCCTATTTTGTAAACGCTATAAATTTTGCGCAAACCAATCGATAAACGCTTATTGCATTTTTTTTCAAAAATAGGTAGAAGAATACATATCGGCCTAAACTGAAGAAAAAATAAATAAAAATTATATATTTTTGGGGGATATTTATTATAGCAAAAAATAAATTGCATTTTTTTCAAAATTGTCGCTCTATTTTTGTTTATAGCGCAAAAAAAATAAAAACCGAGGTGATCAAACACCACCAAAAGAAAGATCTATTTGTGGGGAAAAAAGGACACCAATTTTGTTTGGGAGCCAGGGCGCACGACCGCGCAATTGTCAGTTAAAGTGATGCAGTGCCGAATCGCAAAAACTGGCCAGGTCCTTTAGCTGCCTAAAGGTCCGGGTCTTAAGTGATTAAGGATCCTATTTATAAAATTGACAGTGCACTTGCCACACATTCAGCAGTGATGTTACTCTGCACTCTGACAACTGCTGTAATCACATTTGTAAAACATTCTTTAGCAAGTCCATTTCCAAAGTTCCCAGTTCAAAGTGTTTTTTGTTGAGTTGGGATGACTAAAGGAGTAGGGAAATGTCTTTCTGTACTTTTTTGCAACAAAACTTCTTTGATACTTTTAACCAAGTGGAATTAATAGGAAACCACGTAAGATAAAATATAAGAGCTCATTCACATAAGCAGCCTGGGGGGAGTGGTAAAGCAGAAGGCTGCGTATTTACTGCCCTATAAATTGGCATGCAGCTGCTCAGGGCTGTACATATGGCACAGCAAGCATTAAACACAATGGCCCAGATTCAGAGAGCGATTACGCCTGTCTAACTGGTGTTAGACAGGAGTAATTTCAAATTTTGCGCGCCGTATCACTAGTTTAAATCCTTAAACCATGATACAGCGGCTTCGGGCTTCGATCCGAGAGGCTTACGTCTTCATAAGCCTTCGGATATACGCTGCGATATTTTTGCGGCCGCTGGGAGGAGTCTGCGTCGTTTTCAGCGTCGGGATATGCAAATGACTTTTTACGGCGATCCACGAAGATACGAGTGGTCTTCGCAATCGCTTATGTCATTTTTTTGCTACGTACTGTTAGACCAGCTATTTGCTGGTCTAACGGTGCGTAGCCCATGTTAAGTATGGCCGTCGTTTCCGCGTCGAATTTAATTATTATTTTTTTTTTTTACGTAACTCGTTCGGGAATAGGAATGTCCGTAAACGACGCTACTCAAACAACGAATGACGTAACGACGTGATTTTGCGCAATGCACGGCGGGAAATTTCTGAACGGAGCATGCGCAGTTCGATCGCCGCGGGAACGCGCCTATTTTAAATGCTTCACGCCCCCTACTTGCGTAGATGGCTTGCGCCGGGAGAAATACACTACGCCGCCGTAGTTTACTGGACAAAATCTACCGGGATTCCACGTAGAGCCAGGTAAAATACGGCGGCGTAGTGTATTTCTGATACTCTACGCGAATCTAATTGTATGTGAATCTGGGCCAATGAGCGCAAGTCTTCAAGCAAGAGATCGAAGGACAGTTCCTGTTGCTCATGTTCAAATCTCAACTTCACTCCAGGGCTTTATCTAGCACACATCACTCATCTTCCTCTCCAAAAAATTGTTCACCTGCCAATTCTGAAAATTTTTGGGCTTTTAGTGCTGTGGGTGCACTCAACAGGAGGGAGGGGCCAGGAGCATCGAAGAGGGACACGAGAAGAGGAGGATCCAGGCTGCTTTGTGCAAAACCAACTGCACAGGGCAGGTACAGTGAGGCCTTGTACACACGATGGGATTTTTCCGATGGAAGCGGTCCGACGGACCGTTTCCATCGGATATGTCGGCCGGGCTGTTTGATCCGATGGCTGTACACTGTCTCTGATGGTGGGTGAAGCTGCGGAATCTCTGTCACTCTTCAGGTCACATACAGTAGACTACTCTTACCACCAATGCCAACTGCCAGGGTTGGGGTGTTCCCTTCCCTTGGAAGACCTCATGGCACAAGTAAGGTGGTGCATTAACTCTGCAGAAAAGACTTCAACATCCTAGAGCAATGTATGAGTCCCTGAAGATGTCTGCCTCAAGACACCGGGGAAAAAGGTCCCTATTCAAATTGCAACCAGGCAGCGGTGTTATATGTTCAGTGTCTGGGTAAAGGGAGTAGCCGCTCCAGGTGGGAACCCAGATGAATATCCTCCGTTGTAGACAACTCAGGTGCAGGCAATGCACTTAGCAAAGCAGGAACAAAATTTGTTTCTGGACAGCCGCACTCTGAACAAATTGTAACCTTTATTAAAAGAAGGACAGCACTATAGGTCACAGCAAAATAAAATCTGACTGTTAACGCGTTTTGCACTGAAACAAGTGCTAAGTCATAGCTCATGAGCTCCCTGTTCCAGGTAATGGGCAGTGAGGAATCTGGAAGATCTGAAGGTGATGTATGTTCCATCTTATGAAAACAACAGAGTGGATCATCTGTCTTGCCACTTTATAGGCAATAACCAGTGGTCCTTTAACGCAGAGCTCTTTTACCAGGTCCACCATCATTGGTGTTGCCTCTTCATTTCTCCTCACAACAGACTTCCTAATTTCTTCTCCAAGTAACCAATAGCTGAGGTAATCAGATGTCATCATTAATTGACACCCTTGTTCAACCCTGGTCATTCTGGCTAGGCTACATCTTTCCTTCAATTCCTCCAATGATGAGGTGTCTAGTTGAGCTTTTGCCCACGAGGGTGGAGATTCTGGCATTCTGGCCAGGGGTTTGGTGAGTCAGTCTCGCGGGTTCAGCGGAGGTCAAGACACACACCTATACACACTGGCGTAGCGTGTGTGGGGGGGGGGGGCAGGGGGCCTTTTTCACCGGGGTGAGTACAGTGCTATGAGGCTCATACCTATGTTTTGAATTTGAAAAAAATCATATTTTATTTTTCCAATTAAGAAGGGTTCGGTGAATGCACATATGAAACTGGTGGGGGTTCAGTACCTCCAACAAGGTTAAGAACCACTGTTCTAGTGTCTTCAAAGATTTAGCCACAAGATGAAGGCATTTACACACAACCAGACCTAGGGGGTGAGATGAGTAGTCTGTCTGCCTTAGGCTGCTGATCCACTGTAATTACCACCTTGCTCAAGGTCCCATAACCATCTACAAGTGCAGTCTACCATAGAGTCTAGAACAGTTTTTCTTTCTCGTACATCACGGGACACAGAGCGGCATATTCATTACTATGTGGGTTATATGGAGTACCTTCAGGTGTGGACACTGGCAATCTCAAACAGGAAGTCCCCTCCCTATATAACCCCCTCCCCTAGAGGGAGTCCCTCAGTTTTTTCGCCAGTGTCTTAGGTGTTGGTCACGGAATAGCTTTGCTCCACATCCTTGGGATTAAGGGCGGGCTAACCGGATCTGTCCAAGGAGCCTCAGTGCCAAAGTGGACAGTACCCGGGCCCCAAGCCGTGGGGTTTTGCCTATAATGCTCCTCTTTGGAGGGCTGGACCCTGGGCCCAGGACTTGGAGTTTGTAAAAACCATAAGTTCCTGTTTGCCAGGGTGCTATATAGGTCCAGGACAGTGGGTACCTTCATAGGACCCCAGGGCCTGAAGGTCTACTACGCTACCCACGGAGATGGGAGAAGATTGGATCAGTTTGCTGGACAAACATCCTGCAGCATGGAGCAGGTAAGGGGGAGCCTGCGGGACTTGGTTCGACAGCAGGCTCTCCGGGGTAACCTAAAAGGGGGGATAGCCTAAGTATGCTCTGCATGGGCAACCTTGTTCACTATGTCTAAAGAGAGACAGGATGACACCTTTCCCCCCCCCCATCACTAGGTCCCCCTGTCTAAATATGTGTGCTAGCTAAACCTGCTGTTTCTTCCTAGGGCTAGTAAGGATCCCTAGGGGCCTTTGGAGAGTCCTACCTGGCCGGGGGTTTGAATCTGCCGCCTGTTTCTGCGTTCCTGGATCTCCAGCAGCGCGGCTCCTCCTGTTTCCGGCATACGCGCGCGCGTGCGCGCGCACGTCTTATGGACGTTTTTCGCGCCGTTCACACAGGAGGGCGGGGGGGGGGCGTGCCTGCGGCGTCATACAGGGGCGCGCCTTTGTGCTGTTATAGACAGCAGGCATTGTCAGTGCTCAGTCTGAGGCTGATTTTCAGAGGAGAGGACGCAGAGCGGCAGAACAGTGACTCCCGGTGGCGGAAGAGGGGTAGTACATGTGGACTTTGTTCCAATACCTTTTTGTTAAGCCAAGAAATCCCCCTTTTTTGCAGCAAGTTTGGAGGCTGGCAAACTTAGTTTGGGGTCACTGTATGTTGTCAAAAGAAAATATATAATATATTTAAAAAAAAAAAAAAAAAAAAAAAAAAAAAAAAGAACATACGGGATCCCATCAGTTTTTGGGCATTAGTGGTCTATTGTCCCCTAAACTCTGATTTTTGTACTCCTGCCCACTACAGTCTGTTGTGTGGGCGGAGTCCCTCGATTTTGTATTATGGCTTCCAAGGGTTCGGGGTCAAAGGGTACAAAAAAGACCAAAAAACAAAAGGGTTCCCTTTCTGATTCTGATATGCCGATACTTTCCCCGCAACTTATTAATTTAAGAAGCGCCTGGGATGAGCCATTAGGGGGATCTGGTGCGGAGGCTGGCCCAGATCAGCCCAGCCCTGTGTTCATCACAGAGGAGATGCTAGCCGTATCCCTAGGGGGGCTAGAAGAGAGAATAGCAACATTGATCGCTAGAGCTATTCCTGGTAAGAAACGGGTTAGATCCCCATCACCAGGAGGTGTATCCTCAGATGCTGAGATTCTCTCTCCAGAGGAATTGGAATCACAGGAGGATCAACTAGACCTGAACCAAGAGGGTTCAGGGATTGAGGGATCTGCCTCTGAGGAACCATTTTCAGACTCTCTGGGCTCTTTGAAAGCTCCGTTAAACAACACAGTTTTTCCGGTCCATCCTCTCTTGGAGGAATTGATCTTTCGGGATTGGGTACGGCCGGACAGGATTTTTCTGCCACCGAAAAGGTTTGCGGTCATTTACCCCATGGAGGAAAAGTTCTCCAAGAGGTGGAGGCTCCCAGTAGTGGATGCAGCCATCTCATGTGTGAATAAATCACTAACTTGCCCGGTGGAAAACATACACATGTTTAAAGCCGGTTGATAAAAGATTAGAGACACTTTTAAAAGCATCCTTTGCTACGGCAGGAGCAGTGGTGCAGCCAGCGGTGGCTGCAATTGGAGTTTGTCAGGCATTAAAAGACCAGACAAAGGAAATGTTAAGGGACATGCCTACCCAACAAGCAGAAGAGTTTTCTGACATTCCCAGAGCTCTGTGTTTTGCGGTAGATGCTATAAAAGATTCCATCCAGCAGGCCTCTCGTTTATCACTATGTTTGGTGCACATGAGAAGGCTCTTATGGTTGAAGAACTGGGCGGCGGAGCCCCCATGCAAAAAGCTTCTGGCAGGGTTTCCCTTCCATGGAGGACGACTCTTCGGAGAGGATCTGGATAAATATATTCAGACTATTTCAAATGGCAAAAGTACCCTTTTACCGGTCAAAAAGACATTCCGGGCTCCTACATTTAAAAGGCAGCTCTTTCCTGTCTCGGGGCCCTCAAATTCCAGGCAGTATCGACGGCCGCCTGCACGATCCAACGTTAACAGTAGATCGCAGGGACAGACCCCTGGGGGTAAGAGGCCGTGGTATCGCAAGCCGTCAAAGACAGCCCCTAAGTCTGCCTTATGAAGGGGCGCCCCCACTCTTGCGGGTGGGGGGAAGGCTTCGTTTCTTCTCAGAAGTTTGGGAAGCCAAGATCCCCGACAAATGGGTCCGGGCATCTGTAACCACAGGTTACAGACTGGAGTTTCTAAGGTATCCTCCGCCTCATTTTCAAGAATCAAGGCTACCAAGGGATCCAGCGAGGAAGGCCTCAATGCTGGCAGCTTTGGATCACCTGCTTGGCCAGGACGTAATTATAGAAGTGCCAGCCCAAGAGCAAGGCCTAGGTTTCTATTCCAACCTCTTTGTCATACCAAAGCCCAACGGCGATGTCAGGCCAATCTTGGACCTAAAGAGGTTAAACGGTTACCTAAGGGTTCGTTCCTTCCGGATGGAATCCATCCGGTCAGCAGCCGCCACGCTTCAGAAGGACGATTTTCTGGCCTCCATAGACATAAAGGATGCTTACCTTCATGTACCAATCTTTCAGTCGCATCAAAGGTTTTTACGCTTCGCGGTGGGGCAGCGACACTTCCAATTCAGGGCGCTCCCCTTCGGGCTGGCCACGGCCCCCCGGGTATTCACGAAGATCCTAGCCCCAATTCTGGCCAATTTAAGGATCCAAGGGGTCACAGTCCTAGCATACTTGGACGACCTTTTAATCATAGATCACTCACGGCCGGGTCTGCAAAAGGCAGTAAACCTCACGGTTCAGTACCTCGAAGAATTCAGCTGGGTCCTGAACCGGGGAAAGTCAGCGTTCCAGCCTACAAAGCAGTTGGAATACCTCGGCATGAGGTTAGACACAGAACATCAAAAGGTGTTCCTGCCCCTTGTAAAGATCGAAGCTATCAAGGGGTTGGTTCAGTTGGTTCTAAACAAGAAAAGTCCAACTATTCGCCTGTGTATGCGATTACTAGGCAAGCTAGTGGCCACATTCGAGGCAGTACCATACGCTCAGATCCACACTCGCGTCCTACAGGCAGCCATTCTAGCAGCCTGGGGCAAGAGGGCACATGCCTTAGAGTCCCCTTTGACGCTATCATCAAGGGTCCGACAGAGCCTGGCCTGGTGGTTGAACCCTCAGAATCTTCTAAAGGGAAAATCCTTCAGCCCTGTTGTCTGGAAGGTAGTTACCACAGACGCCAGCCTGGCAGGCTGGGGGGCGGTCTTCGAGGGGTTCTCCCGCCAGGGAACTTGGGTGAAAGCAGAGAGGCAGCTCCCCATCAATATCTTGGAAATCAGAGCTGCCCGCCTAGCCCTTCTGGCTTGGACCTCCAGATTAAAGGGGTTCCCGGTGAGAATCCAGTCAGACAATGCCACGGCGGTGGCATACATAAACCACCAAGGGGGAACCAGGAGCCAGGCAGCTCAGAGGGAGGTGAACTTGATTTTTCAATGGGCAGAGGTTCATGTACCCTGCATTTCGGCGATATTCATTCCCGGAGTGGACAACCTGCAGGCAGACTTCTTAAGTCGCCAGAGTCTGTTGCCAGGGGAGTGGTCTCTGCATCCCCAGGTCTTTCAGACAATCTGCCAGAGGTGGGGAATGCCGGACGTAGATATAATGGCATCCAGGTTCAACAAGAAACTAGACAGGTTCGTGTCGCGAGCGAGGGATCCTATGGCCTGCGGAACCGACGCGTTGGTTTGCCCTTGGCATCAATTCAGACTTCTATATGCATTCCCTCCACTACAGTTACTCCCGCGCCTGTTGCGCAAGATCAGAGTGGAGAACAAGCCAGTCATTCTAGTAGCTCCGGCTTGGCCCCGGAGGACTTGGTACTCACTAGTCCTGAAGATGGCAGTGGGAGACCCTTGGACTCTTCCTCTACAACCAGACCTACTCTCACAAGGCCCGATCCTCCACCCTACATTACAGCGTCTAAATTTGACGGCCTGGAGGCTGAATCCCTGATTCTCAGGGATAGAGGCCTGTCTAGGCAGGTAATTCCTACCCTGATTAGGGCTAGGAAGCCGGTCTCCAGGGTGATTTATTACAGGGTGTGGAGGAACTACGTAGGCTGGTGTGAATCCAAGAGATGGAATTCCCGCAGATATACTATTGATAGGGTGTTAAGTTTTCTCCAGCTAGGAGTGGATAAAGGCCTGGCACTAAGCACAATCAAGGGACAGATCTCAGCTCTGTCAGTGTGGTTTCAGAGGCCGCTGGCCACCCACTCGCTGGTAAAGACCTTCTTACAGGGGGTCTTGCGTATTAATCCTCCTGTCAAGTCACCAATTTGTCCATGGGACTTAAATCTTGTCCTGTCCACTCTACAGAAACAGCCTTTTGAGCCGTTGGCTGAGATTCCTTTACTCTTACTGACAAGAAAGTTGGTTTTCTTGGTCGCCATAGTTTCGGCCAGGAGAGTGTCAGAATTAGCAGCCTTATCGTGTAAGGAACCATATCTCGTTCTGCATAAGGACAGGGCAGTTCTCCGGCCCCATCCTTCCTTTCTACCAAAGGTTATATCCAAATTTCACTTGAACCAGGATTTGGTACTTCCATCCTTCTTTCCAAAACCTACATCTAGAAAGGAGGGGTTGCTGCATACCTTGGATATTGTCCGGGCCATGAAGGCCTATCTTAAAGCTACAGAAAAGATCCGGAAAACAGATGTGTTATTCGTTCTACCAGATGGCCCCAAGAAGGGGCAGGCAGCTGCAAAATTCACCATCTCGAGATGGATTAGACAATTAATCATTCAAGCCTACGGGTTGAAGAGGTTGCCTCCTCCGTTGTCGGTAAAGGCCCATTCTACCAGGGCCATGGGCGCCTCTTGGGCAGCACACCATCAGATCTCTATGGCTCAGATATGCAAGGCGGCAACGTGGTCATCAGTCCACACGTTTACAAGGTTTTATCAACTAGACGTGAGAAGAAATGCGGATGCTGCCTTTGATCAGGCAGTACTACAGGCTGCAGTTTGAAATCCTCGGGATCAGAAACACCCTTGGTTATAAAAAAAAAAAAAAAAAAAAAGTTTTTTCTTGACTAAGTTGGAATTATTATTATGATTTGAGTTTATCTCTAAATTGAATCCTTCTTTGGAAGATGTCTCCCTCCCCTCATTAAAGCATTGCTTTCGGACATCCCACATAGTAATGAATATGCCGCTCTGTGTCCCGTGATGTACGAGAAAGAAAAAGGGATTTTTAAATACAGCTTACCTGTAAAATCCTTTTCTTGGAGTACATCACGGGACACAGAGCTCCCACCCCTCTTTTGGGTGACCATTTTGGGAGGCATACTGCTTGCTACAAAACTGAGGGACTCCCTCTAGGGGAGGGGGTTATATAGGGAGGGGACTTCCTGTTTGAGATTGCCAGTGTCCACACCTGAAGGTACTCCATATAACCCACATAGTAATGAATATGCCGCTCTGTGTCCCGTGATGTACTCCAAGAAAAGGATTTTACAGGTAAGCTGTATTTAAAAATCCCTTTTTTCATTTCTGCAACTCAATGTGGAGGACCCCTTCCTGATGCCATCTGTTGGGTGACTACTTGATCATCTTTGCATACGTTTCTGGGGCATTAGGTTTGGATTGTTCATCCTAGGAATCCCCAAACTTTGGCAGCAGAATCATGGCTGGTTCTTTTCATTCTGTCTCTCAATAAAAAAAAAAAATCAGCCCTGTTGCCTTCAATATGGTTAATTACTTACCACATCTGCTGCTGTGATGGCCCCAGAATAATGGAAAATAGTTTCAATATTCATCGTCATTTTTACTTTCCTGGTGCATAAACATGGCAGCTTACTTTGTCCCATGTCTAATTTAGGAGAGTGAGGGTAACATTTATAGAATCAATGTGCACCCTCCAATTTAAAATTTATCAGCAGCCCCCCTCCATCAATGTAAAGCTCCCTTTATATTAACGTATATGCAGCTTCCACTAATGTAAATTCCCTTTATAGTTATCAACCAGCAGCCCATATAGTTATCCATTAGCAACTCCTACAAACCATCTTATATATATCCATCAGCAACCTCCATCTCGCCCCTCATGTAAGGCCCTAATATATTTCCACAATTAACCTCCCTGGCGTTATGATTCTGTCTGGAATTTTGTACCAAAAGCGTTGCAATTGTTTTGCAAGGAAATGTGGTGTTATGTATTATAGGCCTGCAATTCTTAGTAAGTACTTACTTAAATCTATCTAAACAAGAGTCTAATAGGCATCCCGGGTATGATTTTTTTTTTTTTTTTTTATTAAAAATTATAATATAATAAATAATTATAAAAAATTATAACAAATAATAATATAATTATAGTAAAAATTATTCAATAATGTAATCAAATCAAAATCACTGAAATTTGCTCAGTTGCAGAATTTTTGCTGTCATAATTTTTTTTTTTTATGACGAATTTCCCCACAGATCGCTATCGCTAAATTCTGCAAGTGATTATAATTTATTATCGCTGTTTTTTAGCTGCTCTAAAACAATTTTTGCCATAAAGGGACACTTTTGGTTGCTATGGGCAATCTACAGTTTGCAGGGAGAAAGAAAAGTTTTTATTATATAAAATGACATGCAGGGCACTGGGCAGACCACTAGGGACATGGGGGGTGTGTATTTTTTACATACAGTACTGTAATCTATAAGATTACATTGTACTGTATGTAAAGTGTTTGTTTACATTTTTGAATTTGGCGCCGTTCTCCGTCCCCGTGCGACGTAACGTCGCAGGGAACGGAGCTCGGCGGCACACGGGGACGCTGTGTGAATCGAGCGAGCACCCGCTCGCTCACACAGCGTGGATGCATCGCTGGATCCAGGGAGAAGGTAAGTAAACAGTCTCTGGATTCAGCGAGGCGAGCCCGTGTCTGACACGGGATCAACAATAGTAGCAGCAAATTTTTACCCCGTGTCAGACACGGGAAAAACGCCAAGGAGGTTAAAGACCCTTATATTCATCCATTAGCATCTCCCCCTGGTTTACAGCCCCCACATATTCATCCATCTGAAGCCTACCCCACTTACATTTATCACCAGCCTTCATATTCATCCTTCACCAGCCTCCCCACATACTTCCATTGCCAGTACTCAGTGTAGAGCCCCTCATTTATCCATTACCAGTCCCCCTTACATTCACTGCATGTGCCCACGTGCACTGTCATGTCATCTGTACAAATGCCTCTTGGAATGTGTTACATGGGCATTCCAGGAAGCAGCAGGGGGGTCCCATCATTATTCTTGCCTAGGTGAGAAAGCAGAAAGTTCCTGACTGCTGCACAAAAAAAGGTAAGAAACCACTCCAAGTACAAATATATATATTTTTTTAACCTAAAAACAAAGATACTATACTGTATATGTATACAGTAAAACTATGTTTTTCTATTTTAAGATTACCACATCCATTGTATATCTTAGAACATTTTGCACAACATTGGATTCCATTTAGAGGCTTTGCTTCTGATGTCATCAGCACTACATTCTAGAAAACCAGTTAAAGAATAGGCAGGACCATGGTTAATCATTTTAGGTGCATAACACCCAATGTTCAGTCCTAGAGGGGAAAGGTGAGGGACCCAGGACAGGTTAAAGTAACGACAGAACATTTATTTATTTAGGGGTGGACGAGCAGAGGGTGTTTTCGAAGCTGGCCAATAGGAGAACTTTTCTGTGGTTTATACATGAACGCTCTCCTTAATAGTTTTATTTCAAATATTTGAAAACTAACACTAAGAGAGAAACTCTACAAGACTCTGAACACGTTCCACAATGGTATGTACTAACAGTTCTAATTCGTTTTTATTTTAGGTTTATATGTACAATGTAATTTTTGTTTATTTGTAGCAGTCATTATGGGTGATATATTTTACATACATACACTCTAAAATATCCCAATAGGAATACTCGAAGGTCCAGCATCGATTTGGTAAAGGACCTCTATTCAGAAAATCCTCAAAGAAATACAGGAAATATGAAAACAAGAATATTATGAAGTATGAAACAATAAAGCATATATCACCTCTGCTGTCTGGTACAAAGCCATTCAGACATTTTTGAAACAAGATCACAGTAAATCAGTAGTCAGCAACAGAGTTGGGAGTGCTGGACACAACAAATAATTATGGAAAATAATTGCACACATAGAAAGTAATGCCCCGTACACGTGATCGGAGGAATTCCGTCGGAGTTTACTCCGATGTGATTTTGGTCAGACAAAGGTCTGTCCGTGTGTATCATGCCGCGTACACACGATCATTTTTCAGCATGAAAAAAAATTTGTTTTTCAAAAACGTCATTTAAAATGATCGTGTGTGGGCTACACATCATTTTTCAGGTTCTGAAAAACGACAAAAAAAAAAAGATTCGAACATGCTGCATTTTTTAACGTTGTTTTAAACAATGTCGTTTTTCAGGTTGTAAAAAATGATCGTGTGTGGGCTAAAACAACGTTTTAAACCCATGCATGCTCAGAAGCAAGTTGTGAGACGGGATCGCTTGTTCTGGTAAAACTACCGTTCATAATGGAGTAAGCACATTCATCACGCTGTAACAGACGGAAAAGCGCAAATCGTCTTTTACTAACAAGGAATCAACTAAAGCAGCCCAAAGGCGAAAAGAACTTCCCCTTTAGAGTGCCGTCATACGTGTTGTACGTCACCGCGCTTTGTTCCCCATTTTTTTTTTAAACGATGGTGTGTGGGCAACGTCGTTTTTAATGATGAAGTTGGAAAAATGTTGTTTTTTGGACATGCTGAAAAATGATCGTGTGTACGCGGCATAAGGCTTTATAGTAACCTGGACACACTCGGCAGAACTATTTTGCCCAAGAACTCCCTTAAATGTTAAAGGTTTTCTTTTAACTGGCCATGCATGTTTCAATACAGTTGTACACTCTCCATTATATCTACCTACTAACTATATAGCGGAAGGGTATGCCTGGCCGCAAACTGAATGGATTGCATTATCCCTTTCATGCCTAAGCCTAGACATTTGTTGCTACAACATTACTTAGAACCCCAAACATTATATATATATTTTTTAGAAGAGATGATGGTGAACCTTGGCACTCCAGATGTTTTGGAACTACATTTCCCATGATGCTCATACACTGCAGAGTGCATAAGCATCATGGGAAATGTAGTTCCAAAACCTCTGGGGTGCCAAGGTTCACCATCACTGCCCTAGAGAATAAAATGGCGTTATTTTATGTCACACGGTATTTGCGCAGCGGTCTTTCAAACGCAATATTTTGGGAATAATTTTTTCATGAATAAAAAAAAATGAAACCCCAAAGTTAGCCCAATTTTTTGGTGTAATGTGAAAAATTATGTTACGCAGAGTAAATAGATACCTACAGGGCTTTTTTTCTGGGGGAACTTGGGGGAACTCAGTTCCACCACCTTTGGCTCAGACCCTTTGGTGCCCGCTCACCACAATCACTTGTGAACACAGAAGTCTGGTTTGTGTGTTTACAAGTGACTGCTTTGTAACCCCCTGAACTCTGCACACTGTATGTAATGCAATTCTGGTATTTAATGCCCCTTTAAGACCCTTTTACTGTTTGTGAAATCTGAACGGGTCGTGGTTGAGTTCCTGCACCTATTTTCTGAGAAAAAAAGCTCTGGATACCTAACATGTCATGCTGTGAAATTGCGCACACTTGTGGAATGGTGACAAACTACGGTACCTAAAAATCTCCCTTTAAAAACAATTATCGGGTTACCAGGTTAGAGTAACAGTGGAGGTCTGGTGCTAGAATTATTGTTCTTGCTCTGACGATCGTGGCAATACCTCACATGTGTGATTTTAACACCATTTACATATGCAGGCACGACTTCCGTATGCGTTTTCTTTGCTGCGCTCGCTGGCATGGATAGGTGTGCTTTAAAAAATTGCTTTATTATTTATTTTTATTTGTTTACATTGTCTCTTTAAAAAAAAAAAATATTTGATCACTTGTAATGCAGTCACAAGGAATGTAAACATCCCTTGTGACAGTAATAGGTGGTGACAGGTACTCTTTATGGAGGGATCGGGGGTCTAAAAGACCCCAAATCCCTCCTCTGCATTTCAAAGTATTCAGATCTCCAAAAACGCTGATTTTGAATACTGTAATTTTTTTTTTAAAAGGGACCATTGGCAGCCGAGTAAACCGGAAGTGATGTTGCTTCCATGTTTACACATAGGAGACTCGATAAAAACAGCTTCCAGCTTCGTTCCAGTCTCTCTCTAGCCAGCGGAAGTGCCAGATCGTGGCTCAGGTCTCCTGGTGGGGCGACCGGAAATACTGGTGGGAAGGGGGGACGTCCCCTCCTGTCCCTTCGGGATAACAGCTGAGTGGCTTTTAGACACATTTGTTATCCCTAAAGAGCCCATCACACATCATACCAACATTTTTGGAATTGGAGTTGCAGTGGCAATAATGCAGTATTTTTCTGAATGATGTATTTCATGAAGATACCACATTATGACCACAAGATGGAGCTGATGATGATAAAATTAACAGACACATTACAGTGAATTTTTGAAGTGGTCAGACATTCGCACAGTGAATTTATTTTTTTCTTATAAAGCAGCCCTATTGTCTTTTGAATTATTATACAACACATTGTACTGTGTTATTACAGTCCTAATTAATTAGTGATGCTTTGAGAGTGCCTAACTGGCACTAAAAGACACGATCCCTCGGGTTAAAAAGTAGTTACCACACAACAAACATATAGCTCAAGGGCAATGCTTTACTTTTAACCCCTTAGGCCGCGTACACACGAGGGGATATGTCCGCTGAAAACGGTCCAATGGACCGTTTCAGCAGACATATCCGCTCGTGTGTATGGGCTAGCGGACAGATTTCTCCACCCGACAGATTTCAAAGCAAGCTTTGAAATCTATCCGGTGGGGATCTGTCCGCCCGACATGTCTGCTGGTTAGTACACTTACCAGCAGACATGTCGTCCCCCACCGCCGCCGCGCCGCTGCCGAATGGATTCGGCGCATGCGCGGAAGTGTTTTACTTCCTGGTGCGGTGACGCGGCGGTGACGCGGCGGCGTCAACGTCACCGCCACGTCACCGCGCCGTCCGGCGGCGGGGAATTTGATCCGATGGTGTGTACACGCCATCGGATCAAACTCCCGATCGGACATATCCGATGGAAATGGTCCGCGGACCGTTTTCATCGGATATGTCCGAACGTGTGTATGGGGCCATAGAGCCAGTGACTGCTGACCCTTTATGGGCTTTGGAATACCAGGAGGCGGGGCTTATGGTCATGTGACCACCATGGCTGGCTGTCACGTCAAGCAAATTATCAGAAAGCTGCGAACAGAAGCTTTCAGTTAGTCGCAGGTAACTGTTCCGGGAGTGCGCAGGGTACGTGCTCTTGGCACAGCTCTATTGGCACTATTGCATGCAAATATGTAGCCACTCGGCACCAAGGCCCAGCCTCCGAGAGGCCGTATATTCGCATGAAAATATGTAGCCACTCGGCACCAAGGCCCAGCCTCCGAGAGGCCGCATATTTGCATGCAAATATGTAGCCACTCGGCACCAAGGCCCAGCCTCCGAGAGGTCGTATATTCGCTTGGCGCGAAGAGGTTAAGGCAGCATAAACACTGGTTAATTTTAGTTGGAACCATTTTTACTAAATTTACTTGATGATACACCTAGGCATAGTTTACCTTTTTTCAAAAAGTGTCTATGCAGCTTAGAGGGGCCTTTAGACAAAAACAAACTATGTAGCTTTGAATCAAGTTGAATAATACCTATACTATATGTGAAGGCCATTTACATACCTGACTGAAAACCCCCCAGAGATCATACCATCCCATCTTGCTTTGTTGCTAGGACAATGAAATCACCTTGAGTACCAGGTTGCTGTTCAGGACTTCTACCAATGACCAAATCTCCTGTACAGAAAGAGCATCCTGGATGCCTCCTCAGCCTGAAAGCAAGGCATGCTGGTCACTCAAACGGGACACACTGAAGTCTTGAGTGAAACTGGTGTATGGTACCATTTTGAAGGAAGCTACCATAAGGTCCAAGACCGTCATGCAAAAGCAAATCGCGCAGCGTCTCATGGATCACAGGGTCTGAACGTGTGAGCGGAGGGCTGGAAGTCTGTCCAGAGAGAGAAAAATCCTAACCTTGACAATGTCCAGATTAAGGTCCAGATACTCTAAGCATTGACTTTAGAAGGTTTATGATCCATTCAAGGTGTGGACAGACTGTTACTTCAGGAGGAGGTGTCCATGTATCCTACAACAAGGATACAATGAGAATACAGCAGAGTAAGAACAGGAGATAACACTTTGGTGAAGACCTGAGTTACTGTGTACAGGCCAAAGGGAAGGGCAACAAACTGGTAATGTTGCCTGACCATGGGACAGCGTAAGTAGCATTATTGCAGGAAGATTAAAGAGATGTGTAGTTAGGCATCTTGATGTCCACAGAGGCCAAAGGGCCCCAGATGTAGAAAAGTGATGACTGACCTGGCAGATTTGATACAAAACAGGTTTGAAAGAACCTGTTGAGAATCTTCAGCTACAGAATAGGGCAAATAATTTAATTTACCTTTGGGATATCCTCTGCCGCAATGGTGGCAAAAGCTTACAGGTTTTGTAAAGGCAGAAATGGGCAGGGGCTGTGTATTTCTTTAATAACACTCAATAGGGTTTTGCTGAGCAGAGTGCTTGGAATGGACACATATTTTATTTTCAGAATGAGGCCAGTCACCTACAAGAAAGGCTCCAGGAGTGAGTGTACAGGGAACGTTTGGCCGGACAAGGCATTTTTTTTGTTTATCTAGGCTGGTGATATTTGGTTGTCCAGCGCCAAAAAACATCCTTATGTTTGGCAGAGATAGCTGGTTGGGTCCCCTCCTGTGCGGAGTCCTCTGAGCCAGATGAAGAACCCTTTTCTTCCTCTTCAGGAAGCATAGAAGCTTTAAAAGTAAATCGGAGCTCCCACCCAAGATCCAGTGCCTAAAGCAACATTACAAGCTGTCCTGCGGTCCCTGGAAAATAACTCAAGGAGTTACCCGATCTGGAAATCTGTTAAATGGAATCTGGACTGAGCAACAAATAACTTGCTAAAAGTTAGCAAGAATTAGCTGAATGTAAAAACTAAAACACTTAAAAAAAATATATATATTTTCCTCTATCGGGGCAGAGAAAAGATGTCAGTATACCTAAAACATTAGCAAAAAATTAAGGCTTGCTGGAAGTCTGATGGGTTATGCTAGGACTGTTCTAACTGCTTTGTTTGCCAGTGTCCAATCACCTGTAGTTAACTGCATGGCCAATGGACTAAGACTAAGATCATGTGTCTTGTAATATACAATTACGGAAATAGGTTCTGGGAATAGATACACTTTGAGTAATAATGAATAATAACATAATATAGTTCTTATAAATTTAAAGTGATGGCAAACTCTCATCTTGCAAAATACCCCATTCAGCTTAAAATATAAATAAAAGGCAAAACATTTGTGCATAAAAAATAAAAAAAATGATTTTCTTTCTTATAAGTGATCACATTCCCTCTGTTCTGAGCTGCATACGAGCTAGGGGAGGAGAAACAGCAGTGCAATGAATTTCCTAGTGATAGGCAGTGCAGAGGAGGCGTGTCAGGACAAGTCTGATGATTGGAGGAGAACAGACTGGGTTCCCAGCATAGCTAGAGAACTGACCGTGGTGTGCTCTCCTGATAGTGTGGTCAGTTTTTATTAGGGAATCCGAGGAACTGTCAGGAACATCAGGAATTTCACACAAAGAAAGCAATACTATGAGAACGGGATACTTTTTAATACAAGTACCGTATTTATCAGGGTATTGCGCGCTCCGGCGTATAGCACGCACCCCTATTGTGGACCTGTAAAAAAACATTTTAGTACTTACAGTTTTGGTGTCTTGCGCGGCGTCCATCGGCGTCAGGTTCAGTGGTGTTCTCCCGGCTTCTCTAGTGCTGTCTCGAGTCGAATCCCCGCTTCCCGCGCTCAGTTTGAACGCCTCCGCCGACATATACCGAGTGCAGTACACTCGGGTACATTCGGCCAGGCTCAGCTTTGCTTATGCTCACGCTCTGTGATGTTTATGCATGAGCACGAGCAAAGCCGAGCCTGGCCGAATGTACCCGAGTGTACTGCACTCGGTATATGTTGGCGGCTCAGTTCAAACTGAGCGCAGGAAGCGGGTATCGGCGTATATCGCGCACCCATGATTTTCCCCTTATTTTAGGGGAAAAAGGTGCGCGGTATACGCCGATAAATATGGTACATAGTACAGCAAGCACATATCAGGAATTTGAAATGTTTGGTTTACATATTCTTTAAAGTATATCTAAAATTAAAGCTCTTTAAAGTTTTGAATCGAGTTGGAAACAAAAAATTCCTGACCATTTTTTTTTTATATTTGCCCTGTGTTCTATTTATAGAACTACTCTTCCTTTATGGCCCATAAACACAACCGAGATTGGTAGAAAATTCCCTCTTAGACGCCAGAACAAGTGACTAATCAGAATTTTTTTATTTTCCTCTCACTTTTTGGCCTGGTGACAAGAGTCACCAAAGGGGAAAATCTCTCCAGTGCAGAAACAAGACAGCAATAACAAC
Source organism: Rana kukunoris (assembly GCA_029574335.1). Lineage (NCBI taxonomy): Eukaryota > Metazoa > Chordata > Amphibia > Anura > Ranidae > Rana > Rana kukunoris. The sequence continues at coordinate 496,665,539 of CM056050.1, read as the reverse complement.
CTGGAAATGCTTCAAACCTCTTTCTATTCTATCCAAAACAGAAAGAAAAATTGGACGTTAGATACTCTTTATGGTGATACAATGCCTTGAAAGTGTATTCATACCCCTTGAAATTTTCCACATTTTGTCATGTTACAACCAAAAATGTAAATATATTTTATTGGGATTTTGTGATAGACCAGCACAAAGTGGCACATACTGTACTTGTGAAGTGGAAGGAAAATTATAAATGGTTTTCAACATTTTTCACGAATAAATATCTGAAAAGTGTGGTGTGCATTTGTATTTAGCCCCCTTTACTCTGATACCCCTAACCAAAATCTAGTGGAACCAATTGCCCTCAGAAGTCACCTAGTTAGTAAATATAGTCCACCTGTCTGTAATTTAATCTCAGTATAAATACAGCTGTTCTGTGAAGCCCTTGCAGGTTTGTCAGGGAACCTTAGTGAACTAACAGCATTATGAAGGCCAAGGAACACACCATACAGGTCAGGGATAAAGTTGTGGAGGAGTAGATGTAGGGACATTCGAGGATGAACAATGGGAGGAAGCACTCTAGGCATTGCAACTATGCTCCTTAAACATGACCCAACGATTATCTCAACTGTACATTACACGCCCGATAGGCTGTTTAGAATGGGTTTGAGACCGGACTCCAACTGTCCTAGATGTGCAAGGGATCATGGGGATCTAATCCATTTGTTGTGGCGGTGCCCCAAGCTTCAATTGTTCTGGTCGGGGGTTGTAGCCACCATTAACAGAGTTTATCTGACTGCCATACCCATTGATCTAAAACCATTGACAAAAAGGGAAAAGATTGATCCGAAATCATGCCTACTGGGGATTTTGGACGACATCCCCACGAATGACAATAGCAGGCAGGCAATAGTGAGGGCTCTGTTTCAGGCCCGTAGGCTGATCCTTCAACGTTGGAAGGCGGTTGAGCCCCCGACATTGAAGGAATGGATTACCCAAATGGGTGACACGATAAGATTTGAGAAATATATCTATCAACACAGGGGTTGTTCGGGAAAATTTGATAGGCTGTGGGCTCCATGGTTGGATACTCCTGGCCTGTCCCCAGTTGATTTTGTCATGGATAGGCTGTTCAGATAGCTGATGGGTGGACAGGTGGGAGGTAGTGTGGACAGGGAATAAGACTCATTACATGTATGCTTTTCAAATGCTAGGATGATCTTTTGAAGGGGTGGCACCTTTAAATTGTAGTGTTTGACATGTGTAACTTGTGGTGGCAGTGGTTGATGTGCAAACTGTTTGAATGTACCTTTTGAGCTGATACCTGAACTGTTGGAAGAATTGTGTGTCCTACATGTGAGCTGTGAACTTGCTGTGAATTTCATTTCTGTTTTTTGTCTCAATAAACATCTTTGATTTAAAAAAAAAAAAGTTGTGGAGGAGTTTAAAGCAGGGTTAGATTATAAAAAAAAAATATCCCAAGCTTTTGAACATCTCACGGAACACTGTTCAATCCATGAATAAAAGAGTATGGCACAAATGCCAACCTACCAAGACATGGCCATCCACCTAAACTGACAGGCCAGGCAAGGAGAGCATTAATCAGAAAAGCAGCCAAGAGGCCCATGGTAACTTTGGAAGAGCTGCAGATCAGCTCAGGTGGGAAAATCTGTCCACAGGACAACTTTTAGTCGTACACTCCACAAATCTGACCTGTATGAAAGAGAGGCAAGAAGAAAGCCATTGTTGAAAGAAAGCCATAAGAAGTCCTGTTTGCAGTTTGCGAGAAGCCATGTGGAGGACACAGCAAACATGTGGAAGAAGGTGCTTTAGTCAGATGAGACCAAAGTTTAACTTTTTGGCCTAAAAGCAAAACGCTATGTTTGGTGGAAAACGAATACTGCACGTCACCCTGAACACACCATTCCCACCGTGGTGGTGGCAGCATCATGTTGTGGGGATACTTTTCTTCAGCAGGGGCATGGAAGCTGGTTAGAGTTGATGGGAAGTTGGATGGGGCCAAATACAGGGCAATCTTGACCAGGCTGTCACAGATCGGGGATCGGCTGATCTGAAATCCTATTGGTGGGCCACCAATACACAGAGTGCTTCTGTCCTTGTTGTCTGGGATGCCTTTAAGGCTACCATGCATTGCTCGTTTTCTGCGGCTACAGGGCAGACCCGCAAGGCATCTCATTCCAAATTGGTGGATGTGGAGGGGGATCTTCGAATGGTAGAGGCAGCTTACTCTGCTTCTCCCACGCCCAAAAAACATGCTGCCTAGAGACACAAGGCCAGGGAATTAGACATGGTATTACTCAACGCACCCAGAAAAAACTGTTACAGTAAAACCTTGGTTTGCGAGCATAATTCGTTCCAGAAACATGCTTGTAATCAAAAGCACTTGTATATCAAAGAATTTTTTTACAGGGTATAAAAGTGAAGAGAGGCAACTCTAATGCTGCGTACACACGATCATTTTTTGTGATGAAAAAACATGCTTGAATTTTTTGTGTCGTTTTTCAAAACGTTGTTTTTTGTGTCATAAAAAGTGATGGTGTGTGGGCAAAACGATGTTGAAAACAACGTTTTTAATGCCGCGCATGCTCAGAGGCAAGTTATGAGACAAAGCTTCAATGAAACAGAGTGCCGTCGAACGTGGTGTACGTCACCACACTTTGCTAGAGCATTTTGGAAAAACGATGGTGTGTATGCAACCTCGTTTTGGAAAAGGAAGTTTGAAAAACGTCGTTTTGTTTCATCACTTGAAACGTCGTTTTTTTTCATCACAAAAAGTGATCGTGTGTACGCAGCATAAGTATAGCAAAACATTGCTAAATGTTGTACCTTCATTAAATGTAATCATATTGCTACACTTAGAGGCTCCGCTCTTCTTTTTTATACTCAGTTGTGACATGACACTACTCTTATATCAAGACATCACTTGTATATCAAGACAAAGTTTATTACATTTTTTTTGCTTGTCTTGCAAAATGCTCTCAAACCAAGTTACTCTCAAACCAAGGTTTTACTGTATATCAAAATCAGCGGCTCTTCGAATTTGGCGACAAGAACTTCTAGCCTACCTGTTGTCTAGACCAGACTTAGGCTGCATTCACACCTAATCGCGCGTCCTGACCCGCGAATTGCGGCGACAAATGTGAGGCGTTTTGTACCGCGATTTGCGGCGACAAAACGCCTCGTTTTTAACCCCCCTTTTTGGAGAGGTCCATCATCTCCTATGCCGAAGACGCCTGAAAAAAAGGGTCCGGGACTTGTTTTGGGCTTTAGGCGTTCGGCGTGGAGATGTGAACCATCTCCATAGAGGGGAATGTTAAATTTCCCCTCCAGCGTATGCGGCGTCGGGCGTAAAAACGCCTAGATGTGAATGCAGCCTAACAGCCATGCAGCATCCTTAGAATTTAGAACTCGGAGGGCAAAATAGTGGAACAGACAAAGGAGGTAGTGGAGGCCTTTGTTACATTCTACATTCCACTAGGGCCCATTATACCATTATGCAATCAGACGACTATTTACACAATATCTTACTTCCAAAATTACTAGACTCTCAGGTCTCTTTGCAAGATGCCCCCCTAACGACCGAGGATATAGGAGAAGCCATCCAATCCTTTGCTAGAAATATGACGCTAGAGTTGGATGGATTCCCCATAGAATGGTATATGCAATATAGAAAGTTACTGATTCCACATCTCCTCAGGGTTTACAACTATGCCCTGAAGACAGGACAGCCCCCAAAAAGACTTGCAGCTGTAATTTCGGTGAAAGGTGCTTGTACAAAGTATTGGTATGAATACTTTTTCAATTACTGTATGTGCTGAAAAATTACATGTGTGCAAATACAACCTTTTACCCTTTCACTTTTAATTGTTCATACTGTCCAATGTAAGCTCTACAGAGTCCCACAATTCGGCAAGTCCAAATTTCCTGCTTAATAAAACAAACAAAAACATTAAAGGAGAAAATGAAAACCACCATTAAAAACACATTGGCCATGCCTCAAAATGTCTGTGTTAATGGCCCTTGAACTTCTGCTAAAATGAGCAAGGAGCAAGCACACCAGACAGAATTGTATGCCCCTTCTTCCATCCATCCCTTCTTCTATCCATCCCACAATTATATTTAACCACTTGCTTACTGGGCACATACACCCCCCTTCTGCCCAGGTGAAATTTCAGCTTCCGGCACTGCGTCGATTTAACTGACAATTGCGCGGTCGTGCGACATGGCTCCCAAACAAAATTGACGTCCTTTTTTCCCCACAAGTAGAGCTTTCTTTTGGTGGTATTTGATCGCCTGTGCGGTTTTTATTTTTTTGCGCTATAAACAAAAAAGAGCAACAAATTTGAAGAAAAATACAATATTTTTTACTTGTTGCTATAATAAATATCCCAATTTAAAAAAAAAAAAAATTTTTTTCTCAGTTTAGGGCGATACGTATTCTTCTACATATTTTTGGTAAAAAAAAAAATAAAAAAAAAGAAGAAGATCGCAATAAACTTCTCGTTTGCGCAAAAGTTATAGCGCTTACAAAATAGGGGAGAGAATTATTATTTTTTATTATTTTTTTTTTACTAGAAATGGCGGCGATCTGCGATTTTTATTGGTACTGCGACGTTATGGCGGACACATCGGACACTTTTGACACATTTTTGGCGCCATTCACATTTATACTGCGATCAGTGCTATAAATATGCACTAATTACTGTATAAATGTGACTGGCATTGAAGGGGTTAATACTAGGGGGTGAGGAAGGGGTTAAATGTGTATCCTAGGTGTGTTCTAACTGTGGGGGGAGGGGGGGGTGACCGATCTGTGTCCCTATGTACAAGAGACATAGATCGGTCTCCTCCTCTCCAGAGACAGGACGCTGTCTCTGTGTAAAACGGCAATGAGAGATGATCTATGAGATCATCTCTCATTCGCCCACAGATCGCATCGTAAACGGCCACTCTGACTGGCCGTTTGCCGCGATCTGTGATTGGCCGTGTGCAAGCAACAAATGTCAGAAATAGGCTTAGCCATGAAAGGGTTAATGTGCTTTCAGAAAAAGCACTGTCTAACAGAAGTTCATGGGAGCACACCTAAAGCCGCAGGTAAATCGCACAGACCACAGTGCACCGGTGTGAGCCCGCTCTAATTGTTTATCTTCATACATGTGTTTCCTGGGAAGGGAAGGTAGAAAGAGAAAATATAATTTTTTGTACTCACCGTAAAATTTGGTTTGTACTGCTTGTTACAAACTGAGGCTGCATGCTACAGGGAGGAGGGTTATGTCCGGAAGGTGCGCACCCCCCCCCCCCTGGCCGGGCTGTTCAACTCTGTTAAAGTTACATGTATTTAAATATCTAACATGTTCTGCCTAGTCCTCTCCTATGAACAGGAACATAACCCATATGTCAAGACTTTGAAGGCTGTGTCTGTCCATGGACGATAAAAGAAATAATAATTTTAGAATTACAAACTGTTGGGCAATCATCAATTGATTACCTAAATTAGATTATAAGTATAATTTAGTAATTGTACCTCAAGCCTGTATCTTTTATTATTACTAGGTTCACACATATGGGGTACGGGAAATGCAGTGATCCGTGCATGTTTCCTGCACTGCATTGCAATTGCACTGTGTGCAAGATCCTCTGCAGGGGTCAATACAAAGTTAACGAAATCCCAAAAGGAACGCAAATGCATTAAGGTTTTCCCACACCGAATCGCGTAAAATGACCATGCGAACTGGCTTCAAAAAAGATGCCAGGACTTCTTTGATGTGATACAGTGTGATTTGAGACCATTCAAAATCACATTGCACTGAATCACATTGAATGCGTTGCGGTTCCTGTGCAATTCACATGCGGCATATAGTGTGATGAGAAAGAAAGTTTACCGCTCAGGTCCCAGGGAACTGCAAGGTGGAGTCCAAACACCTGGGTGCAGGCACTGCAATAATATGCAAAAATGTGTAGAGAAAAACCGGGACGGCCGCACTCCAAAAAAATTGTTCCTTTTAATAAAACTGGTCACAACATGAACTTATCACAGCAAAAAATCTGAAGAAAAGCTGACGCGTTTCACACTATCATACAATGCTTATTCATAGCTAGGTGTGCATGGCAGAGAAAAAGAAATGTATACTCTATTCAACATAGAAAACAATTGTGTAAACGCCCTCAAAGCCAATTGATTAATTGGCTAATGAGGAAAACAGGTAATCACAGGTGTATCACACAAGTAGGGCTGAAAGTGCTTCCCACATGTTCATAGCCATGCACCCTTTCATCCATTGGCCATAGAGATCTCTAAAAGTGCAGAACTATAACGTGTAATAAGTGGATGAATGGGCTAATGCGTGATTTATACACGCATAATGCAGACAAGTATGAATGAAAAACCGGGACTGAAAGAGCACATCAAAATGATGTGTGGACAAGTGTAGGGAAAAATGAAAGGGTTGATGAGTTAGTGTGTGTGTGAAAGGGGTGAGTGAATAAAAAGAAAAAGAAAAAAGAAGGATATGAGTGGATGGGTATATGAACTGAGGATCCTGTAACTGTGAAAGCGTGTGTGAAAGTGAAGAAAAATGTGTGGAAAAATAAATGGGTTGATGAGTTAGTGTGTGTGTGTGTGTGAAAGGGGTGAGTGGTTAAAAAGAAAAAGAAAAAAGAATATGAGTGGATGGGCATATGGTGTGAACTGAGTATTGGGAAGCAGACACAGGTTTATAGAATTATTTAAAGGTTTTTTAGAATCATTAGCCCCAAGTGATTTAATAAGTTCTTCATATGAATGAAAAATTATTCAACCCTAAGGGCTCTTTCACACGTCCGTTCAGTTCGTCTGTTTTTTTGGACGTCCGTTAACGGACCTCAATGCTTCCCTATGGGTTAGCGTCCGTTAGCGGATGAGCATCCGCTAAACGTCCGTTAACATCCGTCTGCGGTAAGCTCAGTTTTTTTGGACGGAAGAAAACCCTATTTTTCTTCCATCAAAAAAAACGGAACGGACGAAAAATGGATGAAAAAACGGATCAACTGAAGGGAAAAAAATGATCTTAAAAACTGAACGGACGTGTGAAAGAGCCCTAACATTTAACAATCAAGCACTTTTATTTTTGTATTCTCATATTAGATGCTTCTTGTTTGCATATTTATAAAGTTAGCTTTGTTACATCATATATACATTACAAACTTCTTTCTATTTTTCAGACTTCCTACACTGACAAGGGCGAGAAGGTAATAAAAAATTTCTTGAAAAATATATTTGCAGGTTAAAGCTGAAATCAGCCTCACATTCAAGTGATTGTAATGTTTTTTAACTATGCATGAAGATAAAAAACCTTCTATGTGTAGTAGCCTCCCAATACTTACCTGAGCCCATCTCTGTCCAGCGATGTGCACGAGTGTCTAGGGCCATCCGGGCCTCTCCCTCCTGATTGGCTGAGACACAGCAGCGGCACCATTGGCTCCCGCTGCTCTGAATCAAAGTCAGTTAGCCAATCAGGAGATAGAAGTAATGGGGCAGGGCAGAACCGCGGCTTCGTATCTGACTGGACATGCAAAGCTGTGGCTCAGCTCGGGTGCCCCCATAGCAAGCTGATTGCTGTGGGGGCACTCGACAGGAGGCAGGGGCCAGCAGCACCAAAGAGGGACCCAAAAAGAGAAGGATCTGGGCTGCTCTGTGCAAAACCATTTCACAGAGTAGGTAAGTATAACATGTTTATTTTTTTTATTTTTTTAAACTTACATTTTATTGATTTTCAAAATTTTCCAGCCGAGAAAAAAAAAAGAACAAAAAGGACATTAAAGGACACAAAATATTGTAGTGAGCAAGTACTTGGCAGGACATACAGTATTGCCAGCTGTAAAACTGAAGTAGAATATGCAGGACAAATAACCAAAGACAGTTCAAGGCAAGATCCGGTTGGTTTAATGTAATGCAGAGTTTCTGTATCATAACAATGTCCAGTCTGCCAAAGTGTACGTTAGCAAACAAAAGAGAATGGAGATATGGGGCCAGATTCAGGTAGGACTTACGCCGACGTATCTCAAGATGCGCCGCGTAACTCAAAATGTGCGCCGTCGTATCTGTGCGCCGTACCCACAGAAATAGATACGCCTGAAAATAGGCTTCTTCCGATCGATGTAACTTTCCTACACCGGCGTATTGTGGGGGCATATTTACGCTGGATGCATCTGGCGCGCCCATTGATTTCCTATGCAAATATGCAAATGAGGGATATACGCCGATTCGCGAACATACTTGCGCCCGACGCGTGCCGCTCGTAAGTTGTACGTCCGGCGCAAAGTTACCCCTCATAAAGCAGGGGTAAGTCAGCAGCAGACGTGCACAGGTCAGCTGGAGAGCAGCTACAGCAGCACCATTACGGACGAGCTGAGCAACCACACTTGCAGGACAACACATCTGTATGCCAACATGCCAGGGGCAGCAGTGGTCCTAGCACTACTACTGTGGCCACAGGCACAGAGAAGAAGGGCACGGGAAAGGATATACCGAACGCGCATTAACGTCTTAGGCATGGGGGAATTGGAGGTGTATCGCACCTTCAGATTCAGCCCTGATGCCATCCTGGAAATAGCCACAGCCCTGCATGATGACATCACCAGCCAGACACGACACTCACAAGCAGTGGAGCCACTGGTCAAGGTACTGGAAACACTCCATTTCCTTGCCAGTGGATCTTTTCAGCGTACAAGTGGAGTTGTGGCTGGCATGTCACAATCCACCATGAGCAGATGTGTGCATCAGGTTGTCCCGGCAATCCTCAGACGCATGTCCCACCACATCATCAAACCCACCCATGAGCACCTGCGGCAGAAGGCAATGCAGGATTTCTATAGAATTGCAGGATTCCCACGCACCATCGGGGCCATTGATTGCACACATGTGGCACTTTGGCCCCCCGTGCCACAGAGCACATATACCGCGATCGGAAGCATTGGCATTCCATCAACGTACAGGTGATAGCCGATGCCCAATACCTCATATGGCACGTCCGTGCCAAACACCCTGGGTCCAGCCACGACAGCTACATATACCGTCAAAGCACCATCCCAACAGAATTAGAACAGAACGTGTATGGGGACAGCTGGCTGGTTGGTGAGTGACATGGGAGTCAGGAATGACTGTCCGACCCCATGATGCAGACATCACGAGGGGCACATGCACGACTAACATCCTCCTGTCTTTTCCCTTCCAGGTGACTCGGCATATGCACTTGGGCCCCATCTCCTGACTCCATTCCGGGATCCCCAAACCAGAGGAGAGAGAAAATACAATAAAGCACACATACGCACCCGTGCAGTGGTGGAGCAAACATTTGGCATCTTGAAGTCACGTTTCTGATGCCTGGATACGTCCGGGGAGGCCCTGTTGTATTCCCCAAACTTTGTGTGTCAGATCATCGGTGCATGTTGTGTGCTGCACAACTACGCCATGAGAAAGGGCCTGCAGATTGATATATGTAATGACCTGACCCCCCAACCACACAGTCCCCCCCTGCCCGAGGCTACCCCGTCTGCTGAGGGAAGAGCAGTCAGGAGGGTCCTCGTGGTAGGCATCTTTGCACGTTAAACACACACATTCATCATGGCACACGGACAATGCACGCATGCACACCACTGTGGTCCCTAGATCACACACACCACATCCACATCACATTGGATTAGCCCAAGTCCACCATGCAGGACTTGGGAGGAGCAACGCCGCGCCAAGGCCCCAATGGTGTCGCTGTCCATTCATACCACATTCACACGGTCGTGGGGATAACTTCTCCCTGACGACCCACGGTGACAAACCTTACTGGCAGGAGTGTCACCCCTACATTCACACACCAGTCACACTGTAGCCTGCACTCCTCACCATGTGCAGATACTACAAAAAAAAACTTATAACCTGAGTATAGAAAAAAAAACACATCACGTGAGCATAAAAGAAAAATCAAAAAAGGCACTCATCTGCCCTGTCGTGGGCTACGCCTGGTGCCACAGCTCTGGCTCCTTAACTGCCTGGGGGGAGCCTCAGGTGGGGGGGTGGGGAATCAGGAGGTGGAGGAGCATCCCCTGGACTCTCCCTGGCTGGCTGCCTGCCCTCCAACGCCAGGGCAATGCAGGTGAGGACCGCATTCGTGTCCGCCAGCAGCAGCCTTGTCTGCCCCCCCTCCGCCGCGATGGCAGCAGTATTCGCCTTGACGGCCACTGCCAGGGTCTTGACTTCTGCCGCGAGGCCTGCTGTGGTGGCCTGTAGCTCCCCAAGGGAGGTTACCACAGCAGCACAATTACAGCTCACATCCTGGATGCTGTCGTGGATCTGGGACGTGGATGCCAGGCTGTCTGCCACACACCGCATCTCCACAGCAACAGCATCCATGTGGCCGGTCTGGCGGGCCTGATCCCTGGCCAGTTTCCTGGATGGCCTCAGGAACACCCCTGGTTTTTCGTGTTGCCTTCCTGGGGGCAGGAGAGACTTTGGGCCGTGTGTAGGGGGAGGCCCTTGAGGGGCTTTCCCTGATGAGGGAGGAGGGTGAGAGGCTTTCCCTGATGGGGGAGGAGGGTAAGGGGCTTTCCCTGATGGGGGAGAAGGGTTGGGAGGGCGCAGGGATCATGGGATCCTCCACAAGGTACAAAACTTCCTCCAGGTCCCCATGCTCCTCCACCACTTCCTCTAGAGGAGAGGTGTGGGCACACTCCTCTGGCGATGGCGTGGGTCGCCCCGCAAGCCGACGACGGCCCAGCTCCCTCCTGCACATCTGTGGATGACACAAAACATTCACATGTTGGTGGACCCACACACTTGGCACATGTTCCCTTCCACCCCCTCACATGCTACACCCCGGATAGGAGATAAAACACACTTACCTGTACTCAAGGCATGGTCACCGGAGTCATAGTCCCCAATGCCCTCCACATGCTCCCGCTGCAGGCATTGGGCGATGACCTCCTCCTCATCATTCGTCAATCGCACAGATGTGGCTGGTCCTCCTTCCGTGCCCCTGGTGTGCCTCCTTATAAGCGTCAGCTTGTCTTTGATCTTCTGCCTCAGGTCATTCGTTTTTTTGCCAATATCCTCGGGCTTCCTGGTCTCATGCCCTACTGTATTGACCTGAAGGGTGATCTCCTCTAAAATCTCCCTCTTCTGTGCCTTGCTGGTCTGGGCACTTTGGGCACCATGGAGGAACTTGTCATATTTGGCCATTCCAGCCACTATAAAAGCCCTCTCCTCCGTAGAGAAGTTCCTCTTCCTCCTCTCCTTGCCTCCATTTCTAGCTTCCGCCATCACCCAGCAAAAGTACCTTGCTTCAGGGGGGAAACAAGCAGGATGTACTTTTGCGCCGGACGGGCGCATGTCTGGGCGTATTTATGCGCTCGGCGTAAGCTGGTGGGCCGGCGTATTCCCAGGAGGTTGTGCCGACGTAGTTGTGAGCATGCGCATTGGGGCGCAAATCGTACGTCCATGTCACTGCGCATGCGCCGTTTTAGATACGCCGGGCGTAAAGCATTGCACCACGCTCGGACGATCATTTGCATAAGGTCACACCCACTTCCACTTCCGCTGCCTTACGCCAACGAAATTACATTACACCGGCGCATCGTTGGGAGCATTTCTATTGTGAATAGTGTGCTCGCCGTTCTGCGCCTAGTCGGCGTAGCGTATATTCGATACGCTATGCCCGCCTAAAGATGCGCCAATCTACCTGAATCTGGCCCATAGTGTAGAGGTTAGGAAAAGAAAATGAAGGAGAGCAGAAAAAGAGAAGTAAAGAGTAGTGAGGGAGAAAAGAAGGGAGAGGATAACCACCTGCCCCAGAACCTCCCCGCAGCCCAGGGATCCCAACCACGTGACGCCTCCCCAAAATGGGGGTTCATCAGGCGATCAGGGCCTCCAGCACATCCCATAGCTCCCATACCCGGTTTTGAGAATCGAGAGTGTTATTCAGGGAAGCTGTCATATACTCCATCCTTTTGACGTCCCTGATTCTGGAGTGTAGTTCAAACAGAGAGGGGGGATTCCCTCCTTTTCCATTTCAATGCTACCAAACATCGTGCGGCTGTTAGCACCCGAGCCAAGAGTTTTTTAGAGAATTTAGAAAAAGAGGATGGCGGGAGGCCCAGGAGCAAACGTTTAGGGCAAAACGGCACCTAGGAACCAAAGATGGAATGGAGTAGGGAGTGCACTGTCTGCCATTAGGGAACAATCAGAGAACAGGTCCAATAGGTATGATATAGCGTCCCCACCTCGCCACAACAGCGCCAACAGCAGCGATCAGCAGAAGGGTATATGGAGTGGAGCAGGTCTGGAGTTTGGTACCAGTGGAATAAAATGTTGTATTGATTTTCTTAATAGAGCGTACAGATAGAGCTCTTGGAGGCCTGCGACCATACAAGCTTCCATGCCTTTAGAGGTATATCCTCACCCAAGGCCTGCTCCCACTTGCGAATGTAGGCATACCGGGGCCCGGTTGGCGATATATCCATGTTCAGAAGATGGTAGGTGTGCAAGATCATATGTTTAGGGGATGAGCCTTCTAATCAGATTTTCTCAAACTTGGTTAGAGGGGAGAAATGGAGGTTCATTACTAGAGGTTGTGCATAGTGACAAATTTGTAGGTAGCTAAAAAAAAAAAGACTGTCTGAGTAAATCAAAAGCGTCTTTCAGATCTTGGAAAGACTGCAAGGTTCTGGTATCCACCAATTGACCGTAGCGAAATAAGGCCCTATCCATCCAGAAGTGGAACATCTGCAAGGTCAAGCCATTCGGGACATTAGGCGTGAACAAGAATAAGGTGACCAGGGAAGCAGTGGAGGTGAGGGGATACTGCATTTTAGCACGCCGCATTTTAGCACGCCGCCATAGCGTTCGCAATAGCGCCATTGGGCCTAGCAGTTGTGAAGGACTGAGCAATACATCAGTACGTCCACAGCATGGAGTTTGGATGGGTGGGGGACAACCACATTTTCTCGATTTGTGTCCATCGATTATAGGCATGAAGGGTACACTAAGAGGTTACAGGGCACAGCTGGGCGGCTAGGTAATATTTGGCAACATTGGGGAACGCAAGGCCACCCTGGTCACAGGAGGCGTATAGGACTGATCTAGCGTTTCGGTGACTCTTATAGTTCCAGAATTTTTTTGTCAAATCGCCCTGAAGGGCTCTAAAGTGCGTGGCTGGGATAGGGATGGGGAGCTTTTTTAAAAAGATAGAGATGCTTAGGTAGAAACGCCATCAAATAGGGACAACTGTAGAGTTTTCCATTTGGCCAGGGAGACACTAATGGAAGCGTACAGTTGGGGAAAGTTGGCCTTATAAAGAGTGTCATAGGAGGGCGTGAGGTAGACACCAAGGTACTTTAAGGTGGAAGTCTTCCACGCATAATTGAAGGATTGGGAGAGGGCAGACAGTGTCTGATGTGGTATATATAGGGGAAGGGCTCCCGTCTTAGAGTTATTCATTTTGTACCCAGAAAGTGCGCTATATCGGTCTAACTCTACGTGCAAGTTCCCGAGGGAGACTCGAGGTTGTGTAAGAGTGAGCAGGACGTTGTCCGCAAATAGAGAAATCTTACAGTCTCTAGTGTGAACTGTAATGCCGTGGATGTTTGAATTTTGTCTGATACGTGCCGTTAAGGGCTCAATACATAGGGCATAGAGGAGAGGGGAAAGCGGACAGCCCTGTCGGGTCCTGTTGATAATAGGGAAAGTGGGGGAGGAGGCAAATTGGGTCCTAACTAGTGCCGAGGGGGACAAGTATAAATGAGCAATAGCTTGTAGGATAGGGGCCCTTAATACCAACACGATGGAGGGTCACAAACAGGAAAGGCAAGCCCAGCGTATCAAAGGCCTTTTTCCGCATCTAGGCTGAGAAGCAGTGCTTCAGTCCTATTCCTGTTTGCCACCTCCACAAGGTCGATAGCTCGCCTGGTGTTATCCCCTGCCTGGCGGAGGGGGATAAACCCAACTTGATCCTTGTGGATGAGTGACGGCATGTAGTTGTTCAACCTGTTCGCCAATAGTTTGGTAATATATTCTGTGTCATCATTAGTTCCTTATAGTTCTTCTCTTTCAACAACATATATAGTAACTTTATGATCTAAGATTTACAGAAACAGTTTAAACATGAACACAAAAGAAAGTACAGCTTATTATTTTTTCCTTGAAAGGGGCTTCACAGTACTATAGCTTACCTGCATCTTTCTGCCCCCTGCATTGGCTTTAGAGGCATCCCATCATAGGGAGGGGAGGGGGAGGGGAGGGGGAGATCTATTGACAAGATCCTTTCTTTTATTCTCTAAGTCCGCGTACACATGATCAAACATGTCCGCTGAAACTGGTCTGCAGACCAGTTTCAGCGGACATGTTCGATCGTGTGTACGGCCTATCGGACCGTTTTCCAGCGGACCAAAGTTTCAAAACATGCTTTGAAACCTGTCTGGTGGAAACCTATCCGTCGGACAGGTTTGATGGTTAGTACACGAAATCATCGGACCAAAAACCCGCGCATGCTCAGAATCAAGTCGACGCATGCTTGGAAGCATTGAACTTTGTTTTTTCATCACGTCGTTGTGTTCTACGTCACCGCTTTCTGGTCCGATGGGATTTTTGTCCAATGGTGTGTACACACATCATACCAACAGACCACTTCAGCGTGGTCCGATGAAAACGGTCCGTCGGACATGTTTCATCGGACATGTCTGATCGTGTGTACGCAGCCTAAGAGCTATAGGAAGCCAGTGAGTGCCATAAAACTAGAACAGCTCTTTTATATTTCAAAAATAGGGAACGGGGAAACATAAAAGCACTCACATGTAGCCAACATCCGAAATAATTCAATCAAAAATAGGAGTTACTACAAAAAGTAGTAAAAAGGCGGACTTTTTCAGGCAATCACAGGGACATACAATTTAAGAAAAAAAATTTTTTTTAATTATGTATCATAAAATCCAAAACAAAACAAAAACTAAAATATACAAAAACAGGATATACAGGATATATATTAGCAATAGTAGCTTGAATCTCGCCTCGGCGAGATTCAAGCTACTATTGCTAATATATATCCTGTATATCCTGTTTTTGTATATTTTAGTTTTTGTTTTGTTTTGGATTTTATGATACATAATTAAAAAAAAATTTTTTTCTTAAATTGTATGTCCCTGTGATTGCCTGAAAAAGTCCGCCTTTTTACTACTTTTTGTAGTAACTCCTATTTTTGATTGAATTATTTCGGATGTTGGCTACATGTGAGTGCTTTTATGTTTCCCCGTTCCCTATTTTTGAAATATAAAAGAGCTGTTCTAGTTTTATGGCACTCACTGGCTTCCTATAGCTCTTAGGCTGCGTACACACGATCAGACATGTCCGATGAAACATGTCCGACGGACCGTTTTCATCGGACCACGCTGAAGTGGTCTGTTGGTATGATTTTAGTTTTTGTTTTGTTTTGGATTTTATGATACATAATTAAATTTTTTTTCTTAAATTGTATGTCCCTGTGATTGCCTGAAAAAGTCCGCCTTTTTACTACTTTTTGTAGTAACTCCTATTTTTGATACTCTTTTATATTTCATATTTATATGCGAACATATAACAAAAAAGTGCATTAATATTAGAAAATATTTGTCAAGAAAATGATTGTTAACACAATTATAACATATTGTTCTATTTTAAGCATGAAAGAGGTCGATTCCTAAACTTCCACCATCTCACTTTTTGGGTTGGAAATGCCAAACAGGTAAGTTATTATAATACTGCACACATAATGTTGCAAGATTGTCTTTGCAGATTGTGAAGGATTTCCCTTGCCACTGCCAGACGCATTTGCAACATCTGTTAACCACACGATCGCAAGTGTTGTTGTTTGCAGCACACTAAAATAAGTGAATTGTAAAAGAAATAAGGCATTAGTTACTACTATATGTATGGGATGGTGACAGAGTCACTTTTGGGTTTCATTTGAAAAGGTGCTCTCTCTCTTTCCAAAAAGAAGCCCTCAAAAGTCCTGCATCGAGAACGTGCTGGATCTCTGCCCGGGCTTCTCGGCTCTTCATTAGATAGATTGATAGCAGCGCAGCCTTTGGCTCCCACTGTTGTCAATCAAATCCAATGACACGGCCACCGGGGGGTGGGGACCATTCCGGCATTCGTGTCTATGCTGGACTCGGGAGCGTGCCCTCAAGGTAACCACCTTGGGAAAGCGCTTCCCAGAGGGGGTTATCAGATGCGGGGAGGAGCCTAAGCAGCCGCTGAGGGACCCCAGAAGACGAGGTTCGGGGCCACTCTGTGCAAAACAAGCTGCACCACAGAGGTAAGTATGATATGTTATTTTAAAAAAAAATTGAACCTTTACTATCACTTTAAGTAATCACCAGACCAAGGCTCTAGACAGGAGGTCTGGGTATGGGAGTCAGTGGGGCTTCACCTAGGAGAGAGAGGTGAGAGCCAGTCTAGCACAAGTCTACTTGCTGTACGCACGGAGGTGCTGAGTGTCCGGCCTGTGGGTGACAGACCAAGGCCCTAAAGTGCAAGGTTTGAGCAGGAGAGCTGAAAATAGTTTATTTTGGTAGCAGGAATGAAATACTGAATACCCCTGCGAGAGAATCTTTTGTTTGTTTTGAACTTTCTTTTAAAAAAAAGTGGGCAAAATCAGCTCTGAAACGGGGAAAAGCAAGTCGCGTGTCCTTAAAGCACTACACTCATGCCGCGTACACACGGTCGTTTTTTGCGATGAAAAAAAACGACGTTTTTTGTGAAGTAAAAAACGACGTTTTTGAAACGTCACTTTCAAAGACGATGTTGCATACACACCATCGTTTTTTTCACAAAAAACGAGGTTACGTTCACCACACTTTTCCACTGAAGCTCGCTTCATAACTAGCTTCTGGGCATGCGCGGGTTGAAAAACGTCGTTTTAAACGACGTTTTTGCTACACACGGTGACTTTTTGTGAAACAAAAAACGACGTTTTGAAAAACGACACAAAAAATTCAAGCATGTTGGAATTTTTTTTTGGTCGTTTTTTTTAAGACAAAAAACGACGTTTTGCCCACACACGATCAATTAAAATGCCGTTTTAAAAAACGACGTTTTTTTTCATCGCAAAAAAAACGACCGTGTGTACGCGGCATAAGAGTGAACCCCTGACAGTGTGTGTATATATATATATGTATATATATATATATATATTTGCAGTGTCCTCCTAGCTAGACTGCCAGGCAAATTATATTTTTGGCTCCATTGTAATCAGTGGAGTGGTGACTGATTGGGCCTACTCAGGATTCCTAGGGCGAAAGTTTGATTGCTCCCCCACCCCTGGAAGAAGCTTCTAGAGCAGGGGTCTCCAAACTGTGACCCGAGGGCCAGATGTGGCCCTTTGCTAGCTTTTATGCGGCCCTTGGGGCAATATTGCTCCCAATGATATGAGGCACTATTCCTCCCAATGACACCAACAATGGGGCTCTATTTCTTCCACTAATAGCAATGATGGAGCACTATTCCTCCTCCTACTGCCCACCAACACTTGGGTCATGTTTATTCTCACTGATGCTCAGCCCTGGGGCATTTTCTACCCCCATTGGTCAGAATCCGGCCCCCCTGAAGTCTCAAAGACAGTAAACTGGCCCTTTGCTTGAAAAGTAAGGAGACCCCTGTTCTAGAGCATAGGGAGGGAGATTCAAATGATCACCTGAATATTTATGACCCCCTGGCCAATTTCTGGAAGAGGGCATCTAGAAGGTGGCTGGGGAGGTGATAAATATGCAGGAGACCTGACAGACTGTTCTTTCCCTGTCAAGGAGAGTTCCTGTGCTCCTGGGGCTGCTGCCCCTAGGAGAAGGATTACAAAGACAAGATACCACCATTTGGGCCCCAGTGTATGCTGCACCAGGGGTCTGAGAAGGACAGCTAAAAAAAGGATATCCGTTAACACTGTTTCAGTGAGTCTGGGTCTGGAGGAGGACAGTGTAATTTCCCCCTTTGAGGTTCGGCCTGTAGAGACTGGGTGGTAGACGGCTCCTAGGACACTATGAGTAAGGATCTTACTGGGGACTGACAGTTGCACAGAAGTGGAAGGAAACCAGTTGCTAACAATCATCCCTATGGTCTACAGTTGTGGAGCCTTAGACATACTGATATCCCCAGCTACCTCCAGAGAATATGCTATTGAGAACCTAGAGAGAAGCTTGTTCTTTTGCTGTTGTTGTTGTCCATTTTGGAGTATCCTGTGACCCTGAACTCCTCTTCTGTTATAGTTATTGAGCAATAAATCCTAAAAAGAAACCCCCTTGGACTGAGCTGTAATTATCAGTGTGTATGGGTGACTGGTGGCCATCTGGAAGACTCTGTCTGTCTTCAGTGGCCCCTAGCTCAGAAGGGCTGTTTTATAAAATTTCACTTTATAAGAGCAACTGTTGCAAGTTTACAAACCCTCTATGAGGGATTCAATGTAATTCTATTGTAACTATGTTTGTTTTCTTCCCTATCTCTTATTGGAAAAAAACATATTCTACTCTACTCCAGTTTCCTGGCCCATGAGGATAGGGACAGATTTCATGGGAGGGGGTGGATGTAGTGCCCTCCTAGTTAGACTGATAGGCACATTTAGTTTTTGGCTCCATTGTACTCTGTAGAGTGGTAGTTGATTGGTCTGGTCCGCTCAGGATTCCTAGGCTGAAAATTTGATTGCTCCCCCCTGAAGAAGCTTTCAGAGCACAGGGAAGGAGATTAAAATAATCAGCTTAAATCATGCCCTAGCTAATCCCTGGAAAGAAGCATCCAGAAGGTGGATGAGGAGGTGATAATTATGTTTGAGACCTGATAGACTGTCATCTCCCGCTAGAGAAGCTGATATTGAGAATCTAGAGAGAAGCTTGTTCTCTCGCTGTTGTTGCTGACTGTAATAAAAAGACATCCTCTTGGACTGAGGTTTAATTGGCGGTGTTCTTGGGTGACTGGTGGCCTCTGTACTATCTGGGAGAACTTGTCTGTCTATAGCAATCCCTTTGAGGGTGAGCGCTACATACTGTATATCTATATGTTTTTTTCTAATAAAGCAGCTAATTAATAAGACTGACTTCATAGCAGAACACTAAGCATTGAAGAATGTCTGGAAACCATTATTTAATGCCCTTTGGCGACAAGTTAATATCTCAAATTAAAGAGAATCTTCTTGAGATCGAAAGAGCTTTGTTAATAAATGACTCAATACACTTTGTTAACACTTAAATGTTATAATATTAAGAAAGGCAAAGACATGTGTAATAATCTAGTCTCATAATTCTGTGTTATGAAGAACAGATGTGCTTCAGTAGAATTCTGCTCATGCATGTGCATACTATGACTATGTGAAACTGCTATAAACTTCAACTGAAAAATGAATGTGATTCAAAGCCAAAATCTCCCTACAGGCTGCATCATTCTACTGTGAAAAGTTGGGATTTGAACCTTGGGCCTATAAGGGTCTTGAGACTGGTAGTCGAGATGTGGTATCACACGTTGTCAAGCAGGACAAGGTAAGCAAGGCGAGATACAGTGTATAATATGGAATCTATATTATTTGATTATGGAAGGTGCTTATTGTGTTTTTGGAACAATTTTCACTCACATCATACATTTCCAATTAATTTTTTTACATATAATGTCACAGAAATAAGGAAAATAAGACAATGGTTAAAGCAGAAATAAAGGCAATATACAGTACTTACATCCCCTCAAATGGATAGGGTCCCTCACAGGCGCAGACATCTTCTTCCTGAGCGCTAGTCTTCAGGCATCCTTGTTGTGCTGGATGGGATGACGCAACTCCTGCGCATAGAGGGTCCATTCTGGTGTTGTAAGCTGAACTGTGCACATCTCAGTTTACATGCTGCAGAAGACTGTAAGCAGGCAGATAGGTGTATTTTTTTTTTCAGAAGAGACATGATAGCCTGCCTGTTCGCAGTCTGATGTAAAATTGTCTTTAGTTCTATTATAAGATTATAATACTGTACATAACTCAGTTTATATATTTGAAAGCTGGAACTTCCTCTTTAAGGTATCCTGACCCTCTGACATGCCACATTTGGCATTTCATTTTTGGAGGAGGGAGTGGGTACCTAGTTTTGGCAGGTACCCAGCAGGTACCCAGCTCCCACTTCTACCTACGCCGCCTAGGCGACTCCTCCCTCCCTGCAATCTTCTGGGTCATGTCACAGGTCCCAGATTGCCCAACCATTCACAATGCTCGACTCGCACATGTTCAATGCGCACCCGGCTGTGAAGCCGCAAGCAGTCACAGCCAGGTGCGCACAGTAGTGATGCCGGTGCCGCAGACAGGCGGGGGAGCGAACGGAGGCTTTGGGCATTCGCATCTCTGGACCATTGGACAGGTGAATGTTTGTTTATTAAAAGTCAGTAGCTACACTTTTTGGGTCAAGCTGGAAAGTAGAGGAAAATAGTCCCAGCTAAACACCAAAGAGGGCTAGCAATTCAGGGTCAGCAATGAGGTGTTTTAGTGATCAGGCTCCATCACCAGCACACTGAAGCATTTTATAATTTAAGGGCCTTTGGTGATCGACATTTCTTTGCTGCAAGCAGGTTTTGCATTTCCATACAAGTTCATGGGAATGCAAAACCAGCTTGAAGCAGGTCAAACTGATGCCATCGACACTAGCCCAAAATATGTCAATACAGGCCATTTGCCTGACTTAACATTATTATTATACAGGATTTATATAGCGCCAACAGTATGCACCATGCTTTACAATATAAATGGAGACAATACAGTTACAATACAATAAAATACAAGAGGGATGAGTGGGTCCTGGTCATAAGAGTTTACAATCTAATAGCATAAGGCAAGTGGTACAAAAGGTTATAACTGTGGAGGATGAGCTGATGGAAGTGATAAAAATTCAGTTAGTTGGAGGTGTGATAGGCTTCCCTGAAGAAATGAGATTTCAGGGATCGCCTAAAGGCAGCCAGAGTAGGAGATAGCTGGACAGACTAAGATAGAGCGTTCCAGAGGATAGGAGAAGCTCTAGAGAAGTCCTGGAATGAGAAGACAATAGAGCTTGAGAACAGGAGGTCTTGGGAAGAGCGAAGAGGACAGTTTTGGTAATATTTGGAGACATGATTGGTGATGTAGCTCAGGGCAGAGTTGTGAATGGCTTTATATGTTGTTGGTATTTTAAATCTAATTTGCTGGGCAATCGAAAGCCCGTTGAGAGATTGGCAGATAGGGGTGGCTAACACTGAGTGGTTGGTAAGATAGATAAATCTGGCAGCAGCATTCATGATAGACTGAAGAATGGAAAGCCTATGGAGAGGTAGGCAAGGTGAGAGATAACAAGGGAGTGACTGAGTAGCTTGGTGGTTTGATTAGTTAAAAAGGGGAGACATTTAGAGATGTTACTTTTGACAGCGATTGGATTTTGGGCCAAAGGGACAGGTCAGAGTCTAGGATTATGCCTAATACCCTGGCCTGAGGGGAGGGACTGGTAGTTATATTATTGATCTTGATGGAAAACTCATAGAGGGGGGCACAGGCGGGGGAAATATTATC
The DNA here is from genome assembly GCA_029574335.1 of Rana kukunoris. Classification (NCBI taxonomy): domain Eukaryota; kingdom Metazoa; phylum Chordata; class Amphibia; order Anura; family Ranidae; genus Rana; species Rana kukunoris. Next base: position 496,644,000 of record CM056050.1, on the reverse strand, counting down.
AGCTCGGTTTTAGAGAGATTTCGTTTAGAGATGTGGTGCGACATCCATGCTGATATGTCAGTTAGTAAGTTAGTAATGCGAGAGGAGACTGAAGGAATGAGATGAGGAGTGGAGAGATAGATTTGGGTGTCATCGACATAGAGATGTTATTGGAAGCTGTGGGAAGTTATCAAGTGACCAAGAGCCTTGGGGGGCCCCTACAGAAAGAGGAAGTGGAGAGGAGGAGACAGAGTTATAGGTAATACAGACGGAGCACTATGATAGATAGGAGGAGAACCAGGAAAGAGCTGAACCTCGGAAGCCAAGGGAGTGGAGTTTATTGAGAAGGAGTGCATGGTCAACAGTATCAAAGGCTGCAGAGAGGTGTAGTAGTAATGCCGCGTACATTCGGTTGGAATTTCCGACAACAAATGTTCGATGTGAGCTTTTGGTCAGATATTTCGACTGTGTGTAGGCTCCATCGGACATTTGCTGACGGCAATTTCTGTGGAGTACTATGTGTGAAAGTCAGACTGTAGGGGGTCAAGAAGGTTGTTTTCAGTGGTATAAGAGCTAAGATGGTTATAGACTAAGATTAAAAAACATTGAATGTTCTTCTGTTGGTGACTTTACGATAAAGTAAAAAGGAACACTTTTGTGCATTGGTGATACAGTATCTAATTCAGTATTAGTTTTCAGACAACATGGTAACCACCCATGTAGGTAGGGAATCCCATTATAGCTGAACAGTAGAACGCAAAATAAGAAAAGAAAGGGTGAAAAACAAAACAAAAAAGAACACAAATTAACAAATAACACAAAATGTCCAAAGAATATTACTAAACTAAAAAAAGCTATTAATGTTAAAAATAAAAATAAGTATCTAGCTTGTTCTTGGTGTTACTCTAGTTTTAATAACACGCAGTATGCCCCCACTGTTCTTCTATAGTATTAAATGAATGCTGAATGTCCATTAGGGGGGCTTTCCCTTCACTTCCTGTCCCATAGCCCAAACGGAAAGGGAAAGGAAATCTCCCAAAGGGAGGGAATCCATTGGTGTCACCAGAACTAGTGTCCACATTGCAAGATTTCCCTTCTATTCCTGTTCTGAGGACAACCCAAAATTTGGGATTTTATTACACTTTCACTCTCGGTCATAATGGTAAACAGGACAAATAGATGGTGAATCTCCCTGATTGGAGCAAAAGCAGCAATAAAAACTTGCTGTTCTAATCCCTCTCCACTCTGTCCAGAACTAAGAAAACTTTAGATCTAGTTTAGTCACAGTATGCACATTGCATGTGTTAATGCGTTGAAGGAGTAGAGCAGCTTTGGCCAGTAGCCTATCTCACCTCTGAACAGTGATCGGAAGTACTCATCTCAAAACTCCACTCTCCTTCTAGCCTCTGGAATTTGGCAACAACAAAAATGTGTGACTTTCCTCACACCAAAATGTTTTGAGAATCTCCACCTCTCTTTCTTGAGACTATGTTATGGATTGCTTTTTTTAAGACATTTAAGTTTACAAAGTAATGTTCTGTTTTGTATTTTAGATTTTTTTTGTGTTTCAATCTCCACTAAATCCGGGTAATCGAGGTATGTTTTTTTTTTTTTTAACTGTTTTATTTTATGCTTTATACAGTATATACATTAATGTTTAAAGGAACACTAAAGTCAGGATTTTTTTTTTTAAGTAACAAACATGTTATACTTACCTCCACTGTGCAGCTTGTTTTGCACAGAGTGTCCCCGAACGCTGTCTTCTGGGGTCCCACGGCGGCTGTCTCGGCTCCTCCTCGCAAAAGCTTTCTACCTTCATGCGAGCGAGCGAGCATGGTGGAAAGCTTTTGCAAGCGTGCTCCCATGATACAGCGACGGCCAGAGCCGCCGACTGTATCACTCGAACCGCCCCCCCCGCCGCGTCATCCGCTGTGATTGACAGCAGTGCCAGCCAATGGCCAGGCTGGGAACCGAACAGGATGACATGGACGTGCCCGGGAATTTCGAACGGTCAGGTAAGTAAAACGGGGGCTCGGGGGGGGGGGGGGGGGGGCGGTGCTGTCAGATGTTTTTTTTACCTTAATGCATAGGATGCATTAAGGTAAAAAAACTTTTACCTTTACAACCCCTTTAAGTAGTACTCAAGTCTAATTGTTTTTTTAGCTTTTAATAAAGTGGGAAGGAAGTAAAAAGATTCATTTTTGTATTGATGTCTGTGATCATGTAGGAGTGATCTTTACTTTACTTCTCTGTCTTGGGGATACGAAGTAGAGGGAAGTCGTTCCAAAGAAGGGAACCAGACAACAATAAAAAATTGACAGAGGCTATAACTCTTGCACACTCTATTAAAATGTTTACTTCAACTGTTTAATAAGGTTGAAACTTAAAAGAGAAGTGTAGGATTCAAAGATAGCCAATATTCATACATACCTAATGTATATAGATGCAGAATCGATCCAATTCTGCAAATGTCATCCTCGGAACACGCTCTGTGCCATGCCCCTTCAGCACTCCCTGGAGAGCTGAACTGTCAAGGGAGTGAGAGCAGCTGGCTCAGGCTCTCGCAAGTGTGCTGAGAGGCTGAGCCAGCTATCAGTTAGGAATCTTGGCAGATCTTAAAGGGTTTGTAAAGGATTTATTTTTTATCTTAATAGCTTCCTTTACTTTAATGCAGTGCTGTTTTCATGTCCACATTGTTCGTTTTTGCTCTCAAGTTGCTGTAATCCTTCTCTGATCTCCACACTTCCTGGTTGTCTGTTTCCTGATAACCACAGTACTGGGAGCTTTCTCTCTGTGGTCACTAATCAAGGAGGTGTGATTACTATGTGTCTAAAACCCCTCAGCACCAATCAGTTTTGTTTTACAAACCATCACTGTCCTGTATTGGCTCTGTGGCTCTGTACATCACAGAAGCAGAAAACAGCATGCAAAAACAAAACTAGAACTGTAGGTACATTATATGATTGATTTGTATCCATTTTTAATCATTTTTAAAAGGAATCAGTTAACTATTATGTCTCTATACCCTGTAAACAGTAATTTCAGCAAAAACATTTTTTTCCTTTACAACTCCTTTAACAGTATTGTCAAAGGACAAAAGAAACCGACTCTGTGACATCAGCCAACAGCAGGCTATAGCCTGCTGTCGGCTGACTCTGGGTCACAGGAGTGCAGAAATAAGTGCACTCTTGTGACCCACAGGAGAAGTATGGGCAATAAAGCTTTGCTCATACTTCTTCCTTAACCACTTGCTTACTGTGCGCATATACCCCCTTCCTGCCCAGGCGAAATTTCAGCTTCCGGCACTGCGTCGCTTTAACTGACAATTGTGCAGTCGTGCAACGTGGCTCCCAAACAAAATGTGCACCCTTTTTTTCCCACAAATAGAGCTTCCTTTTGGTGGTATTTGATCGCCTGTGCGGTTTTTATTTTTTGTGCTATAAAAAAAAAAGAGCGTCAATTTTGAAAAGAAAAAACACAATATTTTTTACTTTTTGCTATAATAAATATCCCATTTTTTTAACTTAGATAGTCTACTTGCCAGTTTTCTACGCCCGGAATGCATACGGCTCATAGAGCTGGCACACGCCTTTCTGCCCACCTCAGGATGTGAGTGACCTCTGATGCTGCAGCCAAGCTTCTTATTCCTCCTTGATGGTAGACATACGCCGCCACCATGGCGTTGTCTGACTGGATCCTAACTGGACGCCTTAGTAGCCTCTGTGACCCTGTGGGGAGGTACTGCCTGATCGCCTGAAGTTCCAGTACATTGATCAGCATTCTTCCTGTGTCCAGCGATTTTGTGTCACCTGAATTTCCCAAACACACTCCCAAACCGGTCAGGGTGGCGTCCGTCGTGATCAACGTACAACGAAAGGGAAGGAATGCCTTTCCGGACTGAAGGGCCGGAGACCTTAGCCACCAGACCAGGGAGGCCCCGACTAGTTGGCTCACCCGGATTTAACAATCTAGGGACAACGGAGACTTGTCACATTTGGACAGGATCTCCTTCTGCAAGACTCGAGTGTGGAATTGAGCATACAGTACTGCCTCGAAGGAGGCCACCATGAGACCCAGGATTTGCAGCAAGATTACCTGTGGGATGCCAACAGCTTCACCGCCACCTGAAGAGCCTACAAAGGGAGAAAAAAACTTTGCCTCCGAGGATTACAGAATCCAGCTAAGGTATTCCAGGTGCTGAGTTGGCACCAACACCGACTTCTGGAGGTTCAGTACTCAGCCAAATTCTTGAAGGGACTGACTGGCATTCGTCACATTCTCCTCTAATTCTGAAGCAGCTCTCAGAAGGAGCTCGACCAGGTAGCCCACTTAGCTGTCTTAGCAAACTCATGAAGGCGGGCCAACCCTTCATGCAGTTGCGGACTTGTTGGCAGGCTTGTTTGGCTTGTGAACCCAGGAACGCCTTTTGTCCCCCAGCTGGCCCCCTGTCGGGAACATCTACCTGTGGGTCCGGACTAACGAAAAAACCCTTCTGAGTGGAAAAGGAGGGCCCTGGCCTACGGCGCCATACCCTTTCTGGATTGTGGGAGCAGTGTGCCCTTACCCCCAGTGACATCCTTAATAATGTCATCCATTGAAGTTCCAAATAGCCTCTAACCCCGGAAAGGCAAATCAGCCAGAGCCTTCTTGGAAGTCTGGTCCGCGGACCAGCATTTTAGCCAAATCAGGCGACGCAGTACCACAGCAGATACTGAGGCTCTAGAAAGCAGGGGAGCTGTGTCCAGGGCTGTATTTGAGGCCATTCACCAACTGGTCAGGCATTTCTTTGCAGACTGGGGAAACCTTCCGTCTTTTCAACTCCTGGTGCAAAATTTTAGCCCTTTCTGTAGGTTTCTGTGATGCAAAAGCCGCAGCCAAAACTGCCCTCAATGCAGATCCCAGCATGGTAAACATGGACCGGACACACCGCCTCGGACCTCTTATCCGCAGGGTCCTTAAATGCAGTTGTCCCCTCAACCGGAATAGTGGTTACTTTGTTTAACCGGGATACGGGGGGGTCCACTACGGGGGGAGATGCCCATTTTTTCAGAAGTCTCTCCTCAAAATGGACCGCCATGCGTTTTGGGACCGTAAAGTTCCTCTGCGGTCATTCCCATTCCTTGTCTATGAACTTATCAAAATAAGTTACATAAGGAAACACCTCAGTAGTGTGGGTAGGCTTGTGGGACCCAAAAGGGACCGACACCTCAGTAGATGCCCCAGCCACATCCTCCAGCTTGAGGGTTTCCCGCACTGTGGTGATAAGTGCTCCAACAAGTGCCTTGCCCTGCGCTGACCCGGACACAAAGTCTTCCTCACTGTCCAAATGGTCCTGGTCTGCATACTCTGACCCTTCAGACCCTGACCCTGACCTCCTGTTTCACAGCCAGGTCCGAGTCTGAGTCAGAGTTTCCCCAGAAGATGGTGGGGTGAAGGGGCGTTTTTTTTTTTTTTTTTACCTCCGTTGCGCCCGCACACCGCTCTAGAGGTCCAGCCAATGTAAAAATCCCCACAAAGATGGCTGACGGTTACCTCAGGAAAAAAGGGGCTATTCAGCTTTGCTAAAGATTACATGTTTTAACTATAAACATGTCTGCCTAGTCCTCTCCTGATAGACGGAACATAACCCTACAGTCAAGATTATAAGAAAGCTGTGTCTGTCCATCGATGAAAACAGAAAATACAATTTTTAAAGCAGACCTTCCCGGCGAGCTCACACGCAGAAGCGAATGCATACGTGAGAAGCGCCCGCATATTCAAGCCAAACATGTGAGGTATCGCCGCGATCGTTAGAGCGAGAGCAATAATTCTAGCCCTAGACCCCTCTGTAACTCAAAACATGCAACCTGTAGATTATTTTAAACGTCACCTATAGAGATTTTTAAGGGTAAAACTTTGATGCCTGTTGGGTATCAACTTACTCGGCATTACAATATCTTTCACAATATAAAAAAAAATTGGGCTAACTTTACTGTGGTCTTATTTTTTTATTTAAAAAAAGTGAATTTTTTCTCAAAAAAGTGCGATTGTAAGACTGCTGCGCAAATTGTATTGTATTGTAAGCTGTTTTGGCTGCAGAAAGGGAGGCGAAGACAGGGCGGAGACAGGGCGGCAGCATGAGACGCATCGTTGGAGGCGGGGGCAGACACGGAGCGGCACAGAGTCAGTAAGGGGAATATGTAATGATTACATATTCCCCTTACTCTGTGCCGCTCCATCTCCGCCTCCGCCCACGCCTCCAACGCTGCATCTCAGGCTGCCACCCTGTCTCCGCCTCTGCCTCCCTTTCTGCAGCAAAGATGGCTTACAATGCCGCTCTGTTGCCCGCCTCCTCCTCCGCCTCTGCTCGTTCTACATTGTAATCAATGCCTGCTCAGACTGGCCACTCACTCGCTGAAACCTGGCAAAATTAGGTGGCTGCTATGCGGGCCACGTTACAAGGTCCGGCCCGCGAGCCTTGTGTTTGCCACCCCTGCTCTAGGGTGTTAGAAAAATATATATAATGTTTGGGGGTTCTAAGTAATTTTCTAGCAAAAAAAACTTACACACACTTACAGTATTGATCTATTGTTTCAATACTTTAAAACATGTATGCCTTGTGACTGTTGTTTTCAAACTTATTATTATATATTGCATGTGTGTGAGAAGTCAAAATATTGTACTGCATGTACAGTATTTAGAATTATGGTGCCACTCCCAGGATATTTATCTACATGCCTATGTCAATACTAGTAAGCTTTTCAGTGTTAAAGCAGTATTAAACCCAAAAGCAAACATTTAGGTCTCTCCTAGACCCCTTTCCTCCTAGCAGCAGTGTTTTGGCAGAAAACAACAAGTAACCATTGTAAACATGAGTATCGTGTTTGGGCACGCCAAGCCCCGCTAGCGGGCGAAAAAGGGTTAATACTGCCCGGAATGTGCCTCTGCAGAGACGCAATGCCGGCGTTATAGCTGTGGTTTCCTATTGCTTTCAATGGGAAGGAGCGGTGGAGGAGCGGTAACACAGCGCTCCAAACATGATGCTAGCAGGACTTTTGGAGCGCCCCTGCTAGCGCACTGCTTCAGTGTGAAAGCCCTCAGGCTTTCACACTGGAGAAACAGCAGCCGCTGTTTAGGGTCGGTTTGCAGGCGCTATTTTATCGCCTGCAAACCGCCTCAGTGTGAAAGGGGCCTGAGACAGGCAGTGTGATACTGGCTAAATCACCAGATGAACAGGAAGGAAAAAAAACAAAAACAAATGCAGACACCACATTTATGAATTGGTAAGCTGCCATATATATATATATATATTTTTTTTTTTTGCGGGGGGGGTTAATTCTGCTTTAATTCTGGTATGGCCTGGCTATATCGCCACTCGCAACAAGACTTGCCAAGATAATTCTGGCCACCAGAAAGAAAACAAGTTATAATTAACTGAAAAACATCTGAAAATGATAACAAATTACAATTATTGTCAGTAATGTTTTTCTTATTTTTTTTTTTATCAGAGATGGGGGAACATCTAATCAAGCATGGAGATGGTGTGAAAGACGTAGCCTTCCAGGTTGAAGACTGTGAATTTTTATTTCAGGTATTTCTAATTTATATTATCAGTTGAAATGTTTGGTGGTATAATGTCACTTTTTTTCTTCAGAATCTATATACATCGCACCGGAACTATTGAGTGATAGTGCCCAGATATCTACATGCTGATATTAAAGACTTTCCTGTGTCTAACAAAGACATCTAACAAAATATTATTGGAATCTTAAAAAAGTGTTCAGTTATATCAGACAGAAAAACAGGAATAAAAAATTGTCATTACATATTCCCACAATAATTGTACCACCTCCTATGACCAGACATCTCTGTTATATCCTACACACTAAAGGCTCTTCCTCTCATTGACACCAATGATGGGGCACTATTCTTCCACCAACACCAATAATGGGGCCTTCCCTAGGCTGGTAAATGTCTAAAAGTTCCTCTTTATAGCGTCCACAAGCTATGGTGCCAATATCTGAAAATTGATTACACCTGATGTACTGACGGCCTATCTCATATCTTGAGACCCTAACATGCCAGAAAAGTACTAATACCCCCCCAAATGACCCCTTTTTGGAAATAAGACATTCCAAGGTATTCAGAAAGAGGCATGGTGAGTTTTTTGAAGTTTTGCAAAATCAAGATTTGTTTTTTCACAAAATTGTCATATTAGCAGGTTATTTCTCACACACAGCATATGCATACCACAAATTACACCCCAAAACACATTCTGCTATTCCTCCAGAGTATGGCGATACCCCATGTGTGAGACTTTTACATAGTGTGGCCACATAGAGAGGCCTAACATGCAGGGAGCACCTTCAAGCGTTCTGGAGCACCCAGACCAATTCTGACATTTCTCTCCTACATGTAAACATAATTTATTTGCTCGAAAATTACATAGAACCCTAAACATTATATATGTTTTTTTTTTTTTAGCAAATACCCTAGAGAATACAATGGCGGTTGTTGAAACTTTTGTATTTACGCAGCAATTTTTCAAACGCGTTTTTTTGAAAAAAAAAAAAAAGTTTTGTGCTTAAAAAAAACAAAACAATAAAGTTAGCCCAATGTTTTTGCATAAGGTGAAAGATGAAATTACGCCGAGTAAATAGATACCTAACATGTCACCCTTCAAAATTGCACGTGCTCATGGAATGGCGCCAAACTTCGCTACTTAAAAATCCCCATAGGCGATGTTTTAAATTTCTTTACTGGTTACGTTTTGAGTTCCAGTGGAAGTCTAGGGCCAAAATTATTGCTCTCACTCTAACGTTCACAGAGATATCTCACATGTGTGGTTTGAACACCATTTTCATATGTGGGCGGGACTTACGCATGCGTTACGTATTTTATTGTTCATTTTACTTTATTTTAGTTTGATACTTTTTTCCCAAAAATTATTTTTTTTGATCACTTTTATTCCTATTACAAGGAATGTAAACATCCCTTGTAATAGGAATATGGCATGACAGGTCCTCTTAAGAGTGATAGATATAGGGTCAATAAGACCCCACATCTCACCTCTAGGCTGGGAAGCCTAAAATCAACAAAAAAATCTGGTAGAAGCACCGGAGGGCGGCGGGAAGCGGGACGTCCCCTCTTGCCTGCTGTAAGAACGATTAAGTGGCAGAACAGTCGTTATGATCGTTCTTATGGTGTAGGGGAATCACCAGCTGAAAAAGCTGATATCTGAATGATGCCTGTAGCTGCATGTAAACGCGGCTAAACAGCTGTTTTTAGAAGCCGGTTTCTAGCTGTCAAGTTAATTTGTTCAGGAGAGGTTGAACAACGTCCTGTGTACATGAAGCCTAAGGCCATCCCAACTGATCAGTAGTTCATTGCCCCCTCCAAGTGAAGGCCTCTTGAGCCCCTTAGGGAAGGAGAGCCTTGACTGATGGGGGCATGGCCAGGTACTGGACAAGGTGGTGGTCACGTAAGGATTGACTAGTTTGGTGGATGGGTTGGGCCTGAGCTCAGGTAAAAGGGATCACCCCAGGGATATCTGGGTCTTTTTGGAAACATGCTGGGAAGAGCTGCCCACCCTACCGCCCCTTTTTTGTTATGGTTTGACCTTGCCAGCAGAAAATGGCTGTAATGGGCCATGCCCTGGATGGACACTGGAAGTAGGCGGCCTGTCCAGCACTTATGGTAATTTATGGTAAGGACAGGCCCCTCCCCCCCCTTTTTGAATCGTGTGCTCACAGTACAACTGTGACTGGCACTGGCTATAAAATGTTGAATGTTCAAAACGTTATGTTTGCTTTTAATAAAGCTGTGGCCTTGCCCATTCCAACCTAATGGTTGTAAGAGTGTTTATTTAATAGGGTGAAGTGGCAAGGGGGGGAAGATTTTATGTACATATGTATTGCAGTAAGGGGTACCTGGGCTCATTGCGCCTCAACAGTCATGGCGCACAGGACACTTGCCATACATGCCATACCCTGAATCCACCACTGGCTATTGCTCACAAAACTCTGGCATGTGGTCTCTGCTAACGCCTTTATAAATAACCAGATAAAGGAATCTATAATCTAATGTTTATGGGCACCTTTCCTCATTAGTACATAGTTTATGTCTACCTGATCTAAATACGTGACCTCGGGAGTAAGAAAATCTAGCTGTAGTGTGACACACGAACTGTGGTTAAGATTTAATGTGAGAATAAACATGACGGCGCTTTGAAAGACAGGCTTGTTTAATCTAAAAAAAAAAGAAAAAAGGCTGTTTGCAAATAACTGGGCAAAGTTCTGAGTTCAGTGACATCACAGCCAAATCAAATAAGCTAATGGAGTGAAGAGGCGGCGTGAAGGCTTCACAGGGAGGAAAATCAGGCAAAGGCTTGGAAGCACAAATTACTGCTGAGATTAAATACATATTTATAGTAAAGATCAGTTTAGGAATGTATTTGTTCAGTGGCTTGTACCCACTTGGTTCATAATAGATAGTGTTACACCGAACAGAAATGATCTTTATTTTCCACGAGATCTGCTGTACACATCCTAATAAGGCTGTTGGGCCAAGTTATATAATGCAGTACATTTTTTGTCCATTTTCCAGTTGATCTCAGAATAATGGCCACATAACTGTGTTTTTGTGCCAAGTCAACGAAGCTTTGTAATTTGATTCTTTACACAGATTTCATATTTAACATTAACGTAACAATTACAATTTACAACATTTATATAAAAAAAGGGGGTGGGGGTTTAAACTTTGCCTGAAGTATTGAGCTGCAAAATTAGTTAAAGTGGAGTTCCACCCATTTTTTTATGTTTGTCTGTGCTGCATGCCCTAATCTCATAGGGCCAGATCAACAAAGAATTACGCCGGCGTATCTACAGATACACCGGCATAATTCTAATTTCCCGCCGGCGTATCATTGTTTTGTATCCACAAAACATGATACGCCGGAATTACGCTAAGAGACGACTGGCGTATGTATATTATACCGTCGTATCTTAGTTCTAGTGTTACGCTGGACGCTAGGGGTGCTTCCATCGGATTTCCACGTTGAATATGCAAATGAGCGAGTTACGATAATTCGCGAACGTACGAGTGGCCGGTGCATTCCATTTACGTCGTTTGCGTAAGCGTATCTCCGGTGTAAAGTTACCCGTGCTATATGGAGGCACAGCCAATGTTAAGTATGGACATCGGGACAGCGTCGTGTTGTACGTCGTTTACGTTGTTTGCATATGCCGATCCAGAATGGGCCTGGGCGTAAGTTACGTTCACGTTGTTTTCATTGACTATTTGTGACGTGATTTCACGCATGCGCACTAGGATACGTTTGCGTCGGGTCATTCATAATTATAATAAAACACGCCCCCCACTAGTAAATTTGAATTACACCCGCGAACGCCAGCCCATTTACGATACGCCGCCGTAAGTTACATCTAAATGCTGTAACAACCTAACGGACCTTAGTTTATAGACGAAGGGCCAGATTCTCAGAGGCGCTACGCCTGCGTAAATGGATATGCGCGGCGTAATTGTAAATGTGCGCCGGCGTATCGATGCGCCGTAAACACAATACCACATACGCCAGAAAATCTTTTTCGGCTGACCGGCGAAAATGCTTTAAGCTAGCGCGGCATAGGCGCATAGTTACACATCACGCATATTCAGCTCCCATTGAATTAGCATGCAAATATGCAAATGAGGGAGATGCGCGGATTCCCGAAACTATGCACGTTTGGCGTAGGCTACGCGTGGTGCGCGTAACACGAAAGCCTTGAGTAAACATACCCCTCATAAAAGCACGGGTAACTTTGCTCAAGACCGTGTGCAAGTCAGCGGGAGAGCAACTACATCCCACTTACTGGACAACACATTCGTATGCCAACATGCCAGGGGCAGCCATGGTCTTATCACTACTAATGTATGCAGAGGAAGAGGCGCATAGAAGGAGGAGGAGGGGGGCACGTGAGAGGATCTACCGAGCGCGCATGAGCCTCTTTGGCATGGGTGATGAGGAGGTGTATCGCATCTTCAGATTCACCCCTGCTGCCATCCTGGAAATAACCACAGCCCTGCAGGATGACATCACCAGCCCAACACACCGCTCACATGCACTGCAGCCACTGGTGAAGGTACTGGCAACACTCCATTTCCTGGCCAGTGGTTCATTCCAGCGTACAAGTGGAGTTGTGGCTGGGATGTCACAAACCAGCATAAGCAGATGTCTGCACCAGGTTATCCCCGCAATCCTCAGACGCATGTCCCACCACATCATCAGACCCACCACTGAGCAACTGCGGCAGAAGGCAATGACAGATTTCTACAGACTTGCCAGATTCCCACGCACCATCGGGCCATTGATTGCACACATGTGGCACTACAGCCCCCCAGTGCCACAGAGCACATATACCGCAATCGGAAGCACTGGCATTCCATCAACGTACAGGTGATAGCTGATGCCAAATACCTCATATGGCACGTCCGTGCCAAACACCCCGGATCCAGCCATGACAGCTACATATACCGTCAAAGCACCATCCCAGCAGATTTTGAGCAGAACATGTATGGAGACAGCTGGCTGGTTGGTGAGTGACATGGGTGGCAGGCATGACTGTCCCCCCCCATGATGCACACATCACAAGGGGTACATGCACTACTAACATCCTCCTGTCTTTCCACTACCAGGTGATGCGGCATATGTACTTGGACCCCATCTCATGACTCCTTTCCGGAATCCCCAAACCAGAGGAAAGAGAAGATACAATGAAGCACACATCAAAACCCGTGTAGTGGTTGAGCGCACATTTGGCATCCTGAAGTCCCGTTTCCGATGCCTGGGTAAGTCCGGGGGGGCCCTGTTGTATTCCCCAAACTTTGTGGGTCAGATCATCTGTGCATGTTGCATTCTGCACAACTTTGCCATGAGAAAGGGCCTGCAGATTGCCCTACGTGATGACCTGACCCCCCAACCAGACAGCCCCCCCCTGCCAGAGGAGACCCCGTCTGTTGATGGAAGAGCAGTCAGGAGTTGCCTCGTGTTACGAATCTTTGACCGTTAAACACACACAATCAGCATGGCATACAGACAATGCACGCATGTACACCACTGTGGTCCCTAGATCACACACACCACATCCACATCACATTGGATTAGCCCAAGTCCACCATGCATGACTTGGGAGCAGCAACGCCGCGTCAAGGCCCCAATGATGTCGTTGTCCATTCATACACCATTCACACAGCCGTGGGGATAACATCCCCCAATGGCCGAGAGTGACAGCCCTTACTGGCAGGAGTGCCACCCCCCCCTCCCCCACATTCACACACCATTCACACTGCACCGTGTGCAGTATCCAAAAATAAAATAAAAAGCTCTTTACCAGAGCATTAAAAAAAAAAAAGCTCTTTACCAGAGCATTAAAAAAAAAAAAAAAAAAAAACTCTTCACCAGAGCATTCAAAAATTTAAAAAAAGCTCCTCACCAGAGCAAAATATACAAATCCAATAATTACTGGGCCTGGCGTGGGCTCCGCCTGGTGCCACGGCTCCTGCCCCTCACTTGCCTGGGGGCAGCCACAGGTGGGGGGGGGGGGGTTTCAGGTTGAGGAGAAGCATCCCCACGTCCCTCCCTGGCTGGCTGCCTGCATGCCCTCCAAGGCGACCGCAATGCGTGTCAGCACAGCCGTCTAGTCCTGGACAGCAACCCGCAGACCTTTGACCTCCCCCACAAGGTCGGAGGTGGTCGTCTGCAGCTCCGCCAGCCTGGTGACTGTCACTGCACTGTTGCCAGCGACATCGAGGATGGCATCCGTTATGGCATCCGAGGAGGCCAGGCTGTCGGCCAGGCGCCTCATCTCCCCAACAACCTCAGAAAGATGCAGATTTTGCTGGTCCTGCTGTCTGGCCAGCTGTTCAGGCATAATCTTAGGAACACCCCTCGTCTTCCTAGTCGCCTTCCTGGGAGTGGCAGGGGACCTGGCATAAGGGGAGGATGTTGAGGGGCCGGAGATGAGGGGGGTGGAAACAGAGGGACTGGAGAGGTTGGGGGTGGACACTGAGGGGCTGGAAAAAGATGGGGGGATGGCTTGGGCTGGTCCGGGCAACCCATGGTCCTCCTCCAAAACCAGGTAGAGCTCCTGGTCCTGGTCAACAACCTTCTCCTCAACCGCGTCCTCCGTAGAGGTGTGCCCAGATTCCTCCAACAAGTCCTCTTCCAGGGGGGCAGCCAGAGGGACTGGATGCTCGGGGGATGTCTCCGGACGGGCCCTGGCAGCAACAGATGGCCCCGCTCCCTCCTGCACATCTGTGGATGACACAAAAGATGCACATGTTGGTGGACCCACACACTTGGCACATGTTCCCTTCCACCCCCACACATGCTACACAACAGATAGTATATAAAAACACACTTACCTGTCCTCAGGGCTGGCACAACAGACTCGTAGCCCCCAACTCCCTCAACCTGCTCCCTCTGCAGGCAGCGGTAGACCACCTTCTCCTCAGTCAGGCGGACGTTGCAGGGTGGGCCCCCTCCAGTGCCCCTGGCATGCTGAGCTCTCGCAGCCAGCTTGCCCTTCACGAGACGCCGCAGGTCATTCATCTTTTTTAGAATGTCCTGTGGTGTCCGGACCTCGTGTGAGAGGGCATTCACCTGGCAAGCCACCTTCATGAGGATTTCATCCCTCCGGGACTTGCTGGTCCGGGCACTGTCAGCACCATGGAGCCTGGAATCGTATTTGATGACAATGGCCCTCTCCTCTGGGGAGACATTTTTCTTTCTCCTCTCCTTCCCAATAGAAGCCATGGTCCTCCAAAAGCTTTCCCGTGACAATCCAAAAAATGGGAGACTTTTGCGCTGCACAGGCACATGTGTGGGCGCATTATATAAACAGCGCCGGCGAATCGTAGGGAGGCTTTGCGCATGCGCAGAAGGCATCCACGTCAAGGCGCGGGTCAACCACGGCGCGGGTCATCCACGTCACGGCGCATGCTCCGTTCGTCCCGGCCTTCATTTGCATGGGGTCATGCTTCATTGGAATGCAACACGCCCACTTCCTTCCTACTTTGGAGTTGCGCCGGATTACGCCAATGAATTTCCGCTAATTTCCGCTGCTTAGGGAATACGGTACTTGCCACTCCGCGTTACGTTGGCGTAGTGCATCTGAGATGCGCTACGCCTGCATAATTATGCGCGCATCTACGAGAATCTGGCCCGAACTTTACTATAATACATTAAGCTTGTGTATTACAGGGGTATTTATATTTAAAAAGTGAAATTGTGGGTGGAACTCCCCTTTAAGTGTAGCTTTTAGTGGTACGTCAGTGGGACGAGAGACCTGGGTGGAGTGGCGCAAGGTAGTGGGAGGGGGTGATAATGCCTAAACGGTTGATTAGCCTCATCAGTTGTTATTTACAAGAAAGCCGCCTGTCCGCTGTAAAGAGTAGTACCAGGGTGATGCCTGCAGCTGCACACATCACCCCCGTACAACCACTTGAAGAAATGTTTGTTACCGATACTGATTCTTAAAAAAAAAAAAAAAAGTGAATATCGGCCGCACCAATAATTAATTGGTCAACCCCTAGTAGCCATGAGCAGTATAGAAAAGATAAGTCATTAACTAGTGTGTGTAGTAGAGAATACATAATACCTTAGACAGAATTATTTGGTATTGATCAGGGTTATGGGACACGATTTCCATGAACAAATCTCCAAATCCTGGATCAACTGACAATCATGGGCATCTCGAACACTATTTGCACAAATGTATACTGCCATGATTAATTACAGGGAGTGCAGAATTATTAGGCAAATGAGTATTTTGACCACATCATCCTCTTTATGCATGTTGTCTTACTCCAAGCTGTATAGGCTCGAAAGCCTACTACCAATTAAGCATATTAGGTGATGTGCATCTCTGTAATGAGAAGGGGTGTGGTCTAATGACATCAACACCCTATATCAGGTGTGCATAATTATTGGGCAACTTCCTTTCCTTTGGCAAAATGGGTCAAAAGAAGGACTTGACAGGCTCAGAAAAGTCAAAAATAGTGAGATATCTTGCAGAGGGATGCAGCACTCTTAAAATTGCAAAGCTTCTGAAGCGTGATCATCGAACAATCAAGCGTTTCATTCAAAATAGTCAACAGGGTCGCAAGAAGCGTGTGGAAAAACCAAGGTGCAAAATAACTGCCCATGAACTGAGAAAAGTCAAGCGTGCAGCTGCCAAGATGCCACTTGCCACCAGTTTGGCCATATTTCAGAGCTGCAACATCACTGGAGTGCCCAAAAGCACAAGGTGTGCAATACTGAGACATGGCCAAGGTAAGAAAGGCTGAAAGACAAACAACCACTGAACAAGACACACAAGCTGAAACGTCAAGACTGGGCCAAGAAATATCTCAAGACTGATTTTTCTAAGGTTTTATGGACTGATGAAATGAGAGTGAGTCTTGGTGGGCCAGATGGATGGGCCCGTGGCTGGATTGGTAAAGGGCAGAGAGCTCCAGTCCGACTCAGACGCCAGTAAGATGGAGGTGGAGTACTGGTTTGGGCTGGTATCATCAAAGATGAGCTTGTGGGGCCTTTTCGGGTTGAGGATGGAGTCAAGCTCAACTCCCAGTCCTACTGCCAGTTTCTGGAAGACACCTTCTTCAAGCAGTGGTACAGGAAGAAGTCTGCATCCTTCAAGAAAAACATGATTTTCATGCAGGACAATGCTCCATCACACGCGTCCAAGTACTCCACAGCGTGGCTGGCAAGAAAGGGTATAAAAGAAGAAAAACTAATGACATGGCCTCCTTGTTCACCAGATCTGAACCCCATTGAGAACCTGTGGTCCATCATCAAATGTGAGATTTACAAGGAGGGAAAACAGTAAACCTCTCTGAACAGTGTCTGGGAGGCTGTGGTTGCTGCTGCACGCAATGTTGATGGTGAACAGATCAAAACACTGACAGAATCCATGGATGGCAGGCTGCATGAGTGTCCTTGCAAAGAAAGGTGGCTATATTGGTCAATGATTTGTTTTTGTTTTGTTTTTGAATGTCAGAAATTTATATTTGTGAATGTTGAGATGTTATATTGGTTTCACTGGTAAAAATAAATAATTGAAATGGGTATATATTTGTTTTTTGTCAAGTTGCCTAATAATTATGCACAGTAATAGTCACCTGCACACACAGATATTCCCCTAAAATAGCTAAAACTAAAAACAAACTAAAAACTACTTCCAAAAATATTCAGCTTTGATATTAATGAGTTTTTTGGGTTCATTGAGAACATGGTTGTTGTTCAATAATAAAATTAATCCTCAAAAATACAACTTGCCTAATAATTCTGCACTCCCTGTAATGATATCTATCTGTAAAAGCCAATTCCACCTTCATAAGTCATAATGCCATACCTTGTGTCATCCCTGGGTATGCAGTCCTAGCCCATATTTCCTGTTGACCCTGAGTCCTATAGCTCTAAATTGTGTTGCAGAGCCAGGTGCACCCCTTGACTACCTTAAGTAGACTCTCATATGGGAACTGCAAAGTAACCAAATCGTTAATGTTTCAAGGTGTCCATAGCTCAAAGACTGGAGTCAAGCCTTTGCCTTTTAAAATGTGCTTTGATGCTATTATATATGTGTTAAAAAAGCATGCAAAACACACCAAAACACATAAAAATGCACATTTATGAGTCAATAAATTTGGTAACGAGAAAAGATTCACATGCTTTAATGCAGAAGTATTAATTGAACTTATTATCAGGGACGAGGCTAAAAAAAAAAAAATGATTGAAGGGTGTAGCCCAGAGACATGGGGCCAGATTCTCTAAGATCCTGCGGCGGCGTCGCGTAAGCTATTTACACTACGCCGCCACAACTTACAGGAGCAAGTGCCGTATTCTCCAAGCACTTGCTCCGTAATGCGGCGGCGTAGTGTAAATGGCCCGGCGTATGGCCGCGTAATTCAAAGGGGGCGGCTTGTATTTAAATTAAGCGCGCCCCCACGCCGATCAAACTGCGCATGCGCCGGCCGTACAAATAGCCCAGTGCGCATGCTCCAGCTCACGACGGAAAATGTCAATGAAGCCGCCCTGAGCGTCATTGACGTAAAAAAGGATTTTTAATAAACAGCTTACCTGTAAAATCCTTTTCTTGAAGTACATCACGGGACACAGAGCGCATAGCCATTACACTTGGGTTATATGGGTACCTTCAGGTGTGGACACTGGTGTAATCAATTTCACAGGAAGTTTCCTCCCTATATAACCCCCTCCCACTGGGAGTGCTTCAGTTTTGTAGCAAGCAATTCTCCCGAGGTTACACAATGTTCCCCAAAAGAGGGGTGGGAGCTCTGTGTCCCGTGATGTACTTCAAGAAAAGGATTTTACAGGTAAGCTGTTTATTAAAAATCCTTTTTTCTTTATCGTACATCACGGGACACAGAGCGCATAGCCATTACACTTGGGATGTCATAAAGCAATGCTCTATGAAGGGAGGGAGACCGTAAGGCCAAGAATAGCCAAATAAAAACATTGTCAGGAGAAAACATGGCTCCACCAACAGAAAAACAAGGGGGCGTGAACCGGGCCAGAGGATTCTATACTGCTGCCCGTAGGACCGCCTGCCCAAAAGCTGCGTCCGTACCCTTTGCAACGTCCAACTTATAAAATTTAGTAAACGTATGTACGGAAGACCAGGTTGCCGCCTTGCAAACATGTGCCATAGAGATCTGATGGTGTGCCGCCCAGGAGGCACTCATGGCCCTCGTAGAATGGGCTTTAACTGATAAGGGAGGTGGAACGCGCTTCAGACCATATGCCTGAAAAATCAGCTGCTTAATCCACCTAGCCAAGGAAGACTTGGCAGCCGGCTGACCCTTCTTGGGGCCATCCGGAAGAAAAAAAAGCACATCTGTTTTCCGAATCTTCTCTGTAGCCTTGAGATAGACCCTCATGGCTCGAACCACGTCCAAAGTATGAAGCCGTCTTTCCTCTCTGGACTGGGGAGTAGGAAAGAAGGATGGTAGGACTAGGTCCTGATTCAAGTGAAAACTGGATATGACCTTAGGAAGGAAAGAAGGTTGAGGCCGCAGAACCACTCTGTCCTTATGCAGAATAAGGTATGGCTCCCTGCATGACAAGGCTGCCAGCTCGGAAACCCTTCTGGCTGAAGCCATAGCCACCAAGAAAACCAACTTTCGGGTTAGTAGCACAAGAGGGATTTCTGTCAGAGGTTCAAACGGCTGCCTTTGTAAAGCTGACAAGACCAGATTTAAATTCCAGGGGCAGAGGGGAGCTCTAATAGGGGGATTCACATGCAAGACCCCCTGCAAGAAGGTTTTCATAAGCGAATGGGTGGCCAAGGGTCTTTGAAACCATATTGATAAAGCCGACACCTGCCCCTTTAGAGTACTAAGAGCCAACCCTTTGTCAACGCCAACCTGGAGGAATCGCAAGATCCTGTCAATAAAAAACTTTCGAGGATGCCATTTTTGAGACTCGCACCACTCCACATAGGTTCTCCAGACTCTGTAATAAATATTTCTGGAGACCGGTTTCCTAGCCTGAATCAACGTAGATATGACCTGATCTGAGAGGCCTCTGCCCTTAAGAATTAGGGATTCAGCCGCCAAGCCGTCAAATTTAGCTGCTGTGAAGCAGGATGGCAGATTGGGCCCTGAGACAGCAGGTCTGGGCGCAGGGGGAGCGGCCACGGCGCCCCGACTGACATCTTCACGATGAGTGCGTACCAAGCCCTCCTGGGCCAGGCTGGGGCCACCAGGATCACAGGCCTGCGCTCCACCCGGATCCTCCGTAGAAGGCGGGGAATCATCTGCAGTGGAGGGAACGCATACAGAAGAGAAAACTGGTGCCAAGGACAAACCAAGGCATCGGTCCCGTAGGCCGAGGGATCCCTGGCTCGGGATATGAATTTGTCCAACTTTTTGTTGGATCTCGTTGCCATAATGTCCACATCTGGGACTCCGAATCTTTGGCAAATCTCTTGGAATACCTGGGGGTGAAGAGACCATTCCCCCGGGAGCAACTGTTGACGACTCAAAAAATCTGCTTGAGAATTGTCTATCCCTGGGATGAACACCGCCGAGATGCAGGGTACATGGGCTTCGGCCCATGAGAAAATCAGGTTTACTTCTCTTTGGGCTGCTGGGCTCTTCGTGCCCCCCTGGTGGTTTATGTATGCCACCGCAGTGGCGTTGTCGGACTGTATCCTTACTGGCTGACCCTGAAGGGGGAGAGTCCAGGCGATCAGGGCCAGCCGAGCAGCTCTGATCTCCAAGATATTGATGGGAAGCAGTTTTTCTGCCTCCGACCACTGCCCTTGCTGGGTCTGTTCTTCTAGAACTGCCCCCCAACCTGACAGGCTGGCATCAGTGGATACTATCTTCCACGTGATGGGGCAAAAGGATTTCCCTTTTGACAAATTTTGAGAGACCAGCCACCAAGACAGGCTGCGCCGGACCTTCGGGGAGAGCACTAACGGACGATCTAACGCCTGAATGGACTTGTTCCAAGCAGAGAGAATGGCTGCCTGAAGATATCTGGTATGGATCTGGGCGTAGGGCACAGCCTCGAAGGCAGCCACCATCTTCCCCAGCAGTCGCATACATAGGCGAATAGTCGGCCTCTTCTTGCCTAAGATCACTTGAACTGCTTGAGTTATTGATCTGATCTTTGCTTGAGGTAAAATTATCCTCTGGCAGTCTGTATCTAGCCGAAGGCCTAGATATTCCAACTGCTTTGTGGGTTTCAATACCGATTTTTCTAGGTTTACAATCCACCCGAATTCCTCTAGATGCTGAACTGTGCGACCTACTGCCTGATTGAGGTTGGAAGCTGAGCTGTCGATAACCAGAAGATCGTCCAAGTATGCCAAGACTAAAATGCCTTCTGTCCTTAGGACGGCTAGCACCGGGGCTAACACCTTTGTGAATACCCGCGGAGCTGTTGCCAACCCGAAAGGGAGGGCTACGAACTGGTAATGGCGGTGATCTATCATAAAACGAAGAAACCTGTGATGTGCCGGGTAGATCGGCACGTGCAGATACCCATCTTTTATGTCTATAGATGCTAGCAAGTCGTCTTGATGTAGGCTGGCTGCCACCGAACGTATGGACTCCATACGAAAGGTCTGAATGTTTAGAAAGCGATTTAGGCGTTTGAGGTCCAAGATAGGCCTGACGTTACAAGAGAGGCCCTCTTTAATGGGTCGCTTGGAAGACTTGACCCCTGAAAATGAGGAGGGGGGACTTCCCGAAACTCTAGCTTGTAGCCCGTGGTTACCACGGATCTTACCCAAGAGTCGGGAATTCTGGCCTTCCACACTTCGGAGAAAAACCGAAGCCTTCCCCCCACCCAAGAGAGTGGGGGCGCCCCTTCATGAATCTGACTTGAGGACTGGTTTAACCGGCTTGCGAGACCATGGCCTCTTGCCTGTCGTGGCTTGTCCTTGTGGGCGGCTATTAAATGCTGAATGCCCGGGAGGCCGTCGATACTGACGGGAAGTTGAAGGGGCCGAGCCTGCGAAGGCCTGTCGCTTAAATGCGGGCCCACGCGATCTTTTCTTGACAGGCAAGAAAGAACTTTTACCACTTGATATGGTCTAGATATATTTATCTAGGTCTTCACCGAATAGTCTCCCACCATGAAAGGGAAATCCTGCTAAAAGCTTTTTGCAGGGTGCCTCTGCTGACCAGTTTTTTAGCCACAAAAGGCGACGCATATGAACCAAGAGCAGAGATAAACGGGACGCCTGTTGAACGGAGTCCTTAATAGCATCTACTGCAAAGCAGAGAGCTCTTGGGAGGTCAGCCAATTCACGAGCTTGCTGAGCCGGTATGTCCCTTAATATCTGTTTAGTCTGATCCTTTAAAGCCTGACAAACGCCAATGGCTGCCACTGCTGGCTGAACCACGGCACCTACTGTGGTAAAAGAAGCCTTCAGTAGGGTCTCCAATTTTTTGTCGACTGGATCTTTAAACACCTGGACATTTTCCACCGGACAGGTCAGGGATTTATTTACGCAGGAAATGGCTGCGTCCACGGTAGGGAGTGCCCATTTCTTTGCAAATCCTTCTTCCATAGGATAGAGAATGGTGAACCTTTTAGGAGGGATAAAAATCCTATCAGGTCGAGCCCAATCCTGAAAAATCACGCTCTCCAGAAGGGGGTGAACCGGGAAAGACGCACCACTCAATAGTGCCTTCAAGGAACCTAAAGAGGATACCACGGGGGCTAATTGTTCTGACACTGGAAGTTTAAAAGCAGTGCGAACCATATCCGTCAGAGACTGGATCCACAGACTCTCTGCTTGAGAAGCCGAAAAAATGTCATCTATAGTGGAATCTTCAATGTCTGACCCGTCAGGACTCAGGTCCGCTTGATCCCCCTGTGGGTCCAATTCCTCCGAAGAGAGGACCTCTGCATCCGAACACACCGTTCTAGGTGACGGGGATCTAGCCCGTTTGCCACCCGGCAAAGAGCGGGCAATTAAAGCAGTTAACCTTTTCTCTAGCCCACCCAGGGTGGATTCTAGCATTTCTTCCGTAACATAAACGGGAATGGGTTGATTGGGGGCCACCTCTGCCCCTAGCACCCTCAATGGCTCCTGCACGATGCTGTTCGGTGGTCTATCTGGTGAGGGTGGGACCACTGGAGCCTGGCCCAAATCCTCTGACCCCGTTGGAGACCCCTTTACTTTTTTGGCACCTTTTGCAGCCTTAGCTGGTCCTGATCCCTTGGGAGCCATTGCACAACCTTGAGACACCCCTACAGCCAACACCCAACTGTTGTAGCTAGAAGTGAAACATTAATAAGGACAGGCTATGGTAAAAAAAAATCTAAATTTTCATACGCCTGAGAAGGCGGCAATACCGAGGAAAGCTCCACGCCGCAGGGTATTGCAAAATGCAAGAGGCCCAGCCTTCCCCCATCTCCGTGGGTATTGTCTTGGACCTTCAGGGACCGGGGTCCTGTGTTAAGGAACCCACACCCCTGGACCTATATAGCATCCTGGCATCAGTAGCGTTTAGTTCTTGGAAGAGACTAAGGCACTGGAGCCCAGAATCCAGCCCTCCAAGGAGAGGCATTATAGGCAAAACCCCACTCCAGCAGGGCCCGGGAACCGTACACCTTGGCTTTGAAGCACTTCGCGCGGATCCGGCTAGCTATCCTGGGTCCCGAGACCTCCGAGGGACAGCTAGACGTGACCAACACCTAAGACACTGGCGAAAAAACTGAAGCACTCCCAGTGGGAGGGGGTTATATAGGGAGGAAACTTCCTGTGAAATTGATTACACCAGTGTCCACACCTGAAGGTACCCATATAACCCAAGTGTAATGGCTATGCGCTCTGTGTTCCGTGATGTACGATAAAGAAAGTCCTATTCGCGAACGACTTAGTAAACGACTAAGTATGGCGTCCCAACGCCATACTTAACATGGCATACGACGGACCTTCGTAAACTTACCCCTCATATAGCAGGGGTAGGTTTACGCTTACGGAAACGACGACGAGGCGGCGCAAAAACGTTCGGGAATCGGCGTATCAGGCTCATTTGCATAGTCAAATGAGAAAACAACGTAAACGCCACCTAGCGGCCAGAGAAGAATTACATCTAAGATCCGACAGTGTAAGTGTCTTACACCTGTCGGATCTACGCCGTATCAATGCGTAAGTGATTCTAGGAATCACACGCATAGATACCCGGGCCAAAAAACAGTGATACGACGGTGTCCAGGGGCGTAACTAAAAATCACAGGGCCCCATAGCAAAATGTTGTATGCCAGATTGCCACTACTGTGCCCAATCAGATGCTGCCAGTGTGCCCATCAATTGCCGCTACTGTGCCCCATCAGATGCTGCCCGGCAACCTGATAAGCTGATGGATTCCTTCACTTTGTTAACACCCGACCATAGATAGATTCATGCATTGCATGAATCTATCTATGGTGATTGGATCGGTGCACGAGAGAGGGGGCGGCGCTTCTACGCCCTTTATGGACGTACCGCCACTGAACTTCCTCATCCTCACCGGGCCCCGCGTTGGTCACTATGGTGGTAGTTCCGCCCCTGCTAAGGTCACAGAGACCATTCGTCTAAGCTGTCCAATAAAAATGCTGCAGCGGAGGCTCTCCTAACTGCTGCGTCATAGAAGGGGGTTTGTGTCTAAAAGACAGATGCTCTCTTTTTTTTTAATCAAGCTAAATAATAAAATTTAATTATGCTATATGTTATAACATAATCATTTATTATTACTCTATTAACTGTGAAATTACTTTGACGTTAGAACTTCAAACTTAAGTAATTTATCCGTTAAGCCACCTGCTTAAGGACAGTTTTTGAAAATATAGTAAATTACCCTAAAAACAATATATAATAATTATTTGCATATTATTTATGGTAATTAACCCCTTGCCACCCAGGCCAATTCGGACTCTTTTCTCCTACATGTAAAAATCATATTTTTTTTGCTAGGAAATTACTCAGAACCCCCAAACATATATATATATATATATATATATATATATATATATATATATATATATATAAATCAGACACCCTAGGAAATAAAATGGTGGTCATTGCAACTTTTTATGTCACACAGTATTTGCGCAGCAATTTTTGAAACATATTTTTTTAGGAAAAAAAAATGTTTAATGAATACAAAAATGCTAACGTTAGCCAGATTTGTTGGTATAATGTAAAAGTAACTTGTGAATATGTACCCTGATGCTAGCCAGTGCCTCACCAGCCACTGTCCTCGCCGCACGTCCTTGCTTATCAGGTACCAGGGGTGCACGTAGGACGTAATGCTATAGAGGTACTTTGATGTAGTGTGCCCTAGTGCTAATTTTACTGTGTTTTATACACTAAAAATGCAGTAAACCACACTTTAAGGTGCACTAGATAGCAGTGTTTAACATTACAGTGTAAAACAATATTGGGGGTACAGTGTTGGCCAGCACTACAGAGGAAAGTATTTGAGGGCACTTATTTCAGATGATTGAAAAAATAGCAAACAGTGTGGCCAGGCAGAGGGAAAAGCAGATAGAATTCTAGGATGTATCATTGATTCCCCTATATAGATCTTTTGTTAGACCTCATTTAGAATACTATGTCCAGTTCTGAAGACCTCACTTACAAAAAGATATTTATAAGATAGGAGCCCAGAGACGGGCAACAAAAATGGTCCCAGGGGCCAAACATATCAAGAGAGACCTCGGGAACTTAATATTCACAGTCTAGAGTAAAAAATGGTAAAGGAAAACATGATTGAAACCTTCTATAAAAGGGGTAAATAAGGTTCAGGAGGACAGTGGGCCAGATTCACGTACATTGGCGCATATATTGACCGGCGTAGCGCATCTCCTTTACGTTAGACCGGCTCAATTTAGAGGCACAAGTACCGTATCCTTGTAGTATTTGCGCACAAATTTGCGCCGCTGCAGCGTAAATTCCGAGGCATAAGGTGGTGTAATTCAAATTGGGAAGGACGTGGGCGTGTTCCATTGAAATGAGCCGTGACCCCATGCAAATGAAGGGCCGGCCGGATTGCGCATGCGCGCAGCACCTCCATGCGCATGCTCAGAACTTGGCACAGCGCAATCAGTGAGATTGGAACTAGGCCCGGTCAACTTAGTGAGCTATGCACAGTGCTTAAATAGACCGAGAGAAACGCCCTTCCTTTGCAAAAGTACATCCATTTGTTTCCCTTCCTACAACAAGGTGCTTTTGTTCTGTTGTTTGTTAGTGTTTGTTGGTTTGTGACGTGTCTTTGAGATTTTTGGTGAGTGTTTTGGAGAGTGTTTTGGAGAGTGTTTTGGAGAGTGATTTTTGGTGAGTGATTTTTGGTGAGTGATTTTTGGTGAGTGTTTTGGAGAGTGTTGTGTGAACATGAGTGAGAGGGAGAGAAAATTAAATTTTTCCTTGCGGGAGAAGGAAATAATTATCAGGGCCATTACCCAATATGGGCGATTCCTGCACGGCCCGGAGAGTGCCAACACCCCCCCGGCCAGGAAGAGTCAGATTTTGCAGGACATCGCCGACGAGGTAAAATGCTTTGGGGGGTGAGACCCGGACACGCCAGGGGATCCAAAAGAAGATCAATGATCTCCGGCGTGTGGTCCGTGGGAAGCTGGCCAAGATTGCAGCACATGGCAGGGGCACTGGAAGGGGCCCACCATGCACTGTTAGGCTGACTGAGGAGGAGCGTGCGGTGGCCCAGACCTTCAACAGGCAGCAAGTGGAGGGGCTGCCTGGCTTTGACTCCATTGAGGAGGCCGTGAGGACAGGTACGTTTTTTTTTCTTTTCTATCTGGTGTGTAGCATGTGTGGGGGGGGGGGGGGGGGAATATGTGGCAAGTGTGTGGATCCTCCAACCTGTGAATGTTTTGTGTCATCCACAGATGTGCAGGAGGGTGCTGGGCCATCTGGCCTGTCCGCACCATCCCCGGGACAACAGTCTGAGGAAGACCCCCCAGACAAGGCCGGAGTCCTCTGAGGAGGTTAAGGAGGAGGAGATCATGTCAGGGAATGACTTCATGTTAATTTTGGAGGAGTCTTTCCCTATGGCTGGCAGCAGTCAGGCCTCCATCAGGGGAAGCCTCTCCCACTCCTCCCCCAACAGGGCTCCCCCCCCCAAGGGGCTCCCCTTCTCCCCGGCCACAAGCCTCATCTGGAGGCAGGAAGGCGACCCACAAGACCAGGGGGGTGGCCGAGGTTCTGCCTGCAAATCTGAGAAGGGACCAGGCCCTTCAGACCCGCCATCTGGGACAGGTCAGCCAGACTTTGGGGTGGATGGAGGAGAGCCTGTCCTCTATAAAGGATTCAGTTGGGGACATGGCCTGCAACTCCCGGCTCTGATCAATTGCCAAAATGAAATGCAGGCTACCACAGCAGGTGTTGGTCAGGATGTGCGGGCCCTCGGTCAGGATGTGCTGGCCCTCACCCAGGCTATCCAGCAACCCTCAATGCTGGCCTGACCAGAATTGCCGTGGCCTTGGAGGGCAGGCCGCCAGGTGGGCAGAGACCAGGGGATGCTCCTCCTTCCCCGGATTACCCCCCCCATGAGTCTCCCCTAAGGAGCCGGGGCCATGGCCGTGGCCACCCCCAGGTGTGGGTCACGCCAGCGGCGGTAGTTTTTTTTTGGCTTTTCTGTGTTTTCTTAGCTGTGCATTTTTTATTTATTTTTTTGCTGGGCATCTTTTTTTTTGCTGGCCATTTTTTTTTTTTTTGCTGGGCTTTTTTTTGGGGGGGATTAGGATTATTTTTTCTGTTTGTGAATGATTTTTTAATGTGGGGGTGACATTCCTGCCGGTAAAGGGGTGTCACCCTCATTTGTGGTGGAGAAGGGTTCCCCAGGACCAGGGAGAAGTGATCCCCAGGTCCGTGTGAATGGTGTATGAATCTACAGTGACATAATTGGAGCCGTGGCGTGGCGTTGCTGCTCACAAGTCCTGAATGGTGGGCTTGTGCTAATCCAATGTGATGAGGATGTGGTGTGTGTGATCTAGGAACCACAGTGGTGTGCATGCATGCATTCTCATTGTGCCATGATTAATGTGTGTGTTTAACGTGCAAAGATGCCTAATGTCTCCCCACTGTTGTATGCCCTGGCGGCGGAGCCCCTAGCTATGGCTATCCGGGCAGACCCAGAGATCACAGGACTTAGTGTAGGCCCCCTTACTGAAAAGATAAGTCTATATGCGGATGACACACTGCTATACTTGGCGAACTCCGGTCCCTCACTCTCCAAAGCCCTCCATACGATAGAAATGTTTGGCATGTTCTCAGGACTAAAGATTAACTGGGACAAATCACAGATTTTACCACTAGATAGTTCCCCCCCCCCCCCGAATCCCAGGCTAGTTTACCGTTACAGAGGGTGGAGAAAATAAAATACCTTGGTATATGCACGTCTAGAAACCGCACAGATTACATTGCCCTGAACATTGACCCGCTTCTCTCCACAATTAAGTCCAAACTGAACGCGTGGGCCCGTCTCCCGTTGGGGGTGTGGGGCCGAGTAAATCTTATTAAGATGGTCCTCCTACCTAAAGTGTTATATATGCTTTGGCATTCCCCCTCACGTCTACCCCTTAGGTACTTGAAAACATTAGAGGCTCTCCTTCGGCCCTTCGTCTGGGGCAAAACAAGACACAAGCTATCTTGGCAATCACTTAAGAACCCGACGGACATGGGGGGACTGGCCCTACCTGACTTCAGTAATTATTACGTCGCAGCCCAGCTCTCACATTTCTTTCACCTCGACAAGACCGACAGCGAAAGATTTAAAGCTTTAATATGTCCTTGGTGGTCGCACCTTACAGGAGACTCGTTGTATGCCGTAACGTCGGGGACAGATAGCACAGATGCGAGCAAGGAGGTCAAGCCCCTATTACGTCACTACAGACGGGTGTGGGACTTGGCATCTGCCACCATTGGGATACCCGTTCACAATGACTACTCGCCACTATGGCATAACAAACACCTGGGGGAATTCCGCAAGATCCCAGACCCGGTGGGCTGGAGTTCAAGGGGCCTACTCTATCTACACCAACTGGTGAGAAATGGCACTCTCAGGACGTTCGATAGCCTCAGGGAGGAATTTGATTTACCCGATCATATGCATTTCAGATTTCTCCAGGTGTGTCACGCCTTTAGGACCCAGTTTTCAGGGTCGGTGCCCCCACCTGCACCCAACCAAATTGTAGCTATAGCAAGAAGCCTAGATCCAAAAGGCCTTATCTCGTCATTCTATTCCATGCTCTCCGCTCCTAGATTTGGAAGGGTGGCCTATGCTCTCAAACCCAGGTGGGAGGGGGAGGTGGGCCCAATGGATACGGACGAATGGGAGGAGGCTATGGAGACCTGTAAAGAGGTATCCCCAAAGCTTTCAGACAGGCTTACTCAAATATATATTCTTCACAGGTCGTACCTGACCCCAGTTAGAGTAGCCAGATATAAGAGAGAACAATCTAATCTTTGCCCGATGTGTAAGGCTGACACAGGCACGTTCTTTCACCTTTTATGGTCCTGCCCGGTACTACAGGGATGCTGGTCCCAAATTGTTACCTTCCTACACGACAACATGGGCTCCCCGGTTGCTCTGGACCCCAAGCAGTGTCTCCTGGGTATTTTTCCCGTCCTCATGGACAGACAGACTAAAACCTTTTTACAGGAGACGTTGTTTTTGGCCAGGAAAATTATTGCTAGAAAATGGATGAGGCCCAGACCACCTAGATGGACGGAATGGAAGAGGGAAATAAACACACTACTACCGTTTAAAAAATTTATGTACATAAATAGGGGCTGCCCTGAGAAATTTAATAAGATATGGGATAGGTGGCTTAATGATTCAGATACGTGTGTATGATGCGGTGAAGGAGGAGAACCCCCCCCCCACAAAGACCCATTGGGCACAGTTTGTTGGTAACCATTATTGCTCCAGGGGAGGGTGGGTACCTCCGGACTTTCTACGGTGTTGCGGAACTCCCTATAGGACACCTCCAATGAATGCAAGCAATGTCAAACTTGCCAATGCCATGCTATGTATTATGCTATTTCACTCCCTGTGTATTCGTTTCATTTTCTTTTTATTGTTTATTGTTCTTTTTATTATCCTCTGACCATTGTTGCTGTACTTGCTGAACTGTACTATGTATACATGCCATTGCCTTTTCCAATAAAACATCTTTTCAAGAAAAAAAAAGATGCCTAATGTGAGCTGTCTCCTGGCTGCTCTTCCCTCAGAAGACGGGGTAGCCTCGGTTAAGGGGGGGGGGGGTTGTCTGGTTCGGGGGTCAGGTCATCACGTATGTCAATCTCCAGGCCCTTTCTCACTGCGAAGTTGGGCAGCATGCAACATACACCGATGATCTGGCATACAAAGTTTGGGGTACAAGAGGGTACCCCCAGACTTATCCAGGCATCAGAAACGTGACTTCAGGAGGCCAAAGGTGCGCTTCACCACTGCACGGGTACGTGCGTGTGCTTCATTGTATCTTTCCTCTCCTGGGGTTTGGGGGTTTCGGATAGGAGTCATGAGATGGGGTCCCAGTGCATATGCAGAGTCACCTGGAAGGGAAAAGACAGGAGGATGTTAGTAGTGCATGTGCCCCTTGTGATTTCTGCATCATGGGGGGGACAGTCATGCCTGACTCCCATGTCACTCACCAACCAGCCAGCTGTCCCCATACATGTTCTGTTCGAATTCTGTTGGGATGGGGCTATGATTGTATATGTAGCTGTCATGGCTGGATC
The DNA here is from genome assembly GCA_029574335.1 of Rana kukunoris. NCBI lineage: Eukaryota > Metazoa > Chordata > Amphibia > Anura > Ranidae > Rana > Rana kukunoris. Next base: position 496,613,764 of record CM056050.1, on the reverse strand, counting down.
CGGGGTGTTTGGCACGGACGTGATTTGGCATCGACTATCACCTGTACGTTGATGGAATGCCAATGCTTCCGATTGCGGTATATGTGCTCTGTCTCAGGGGGGGGGCTGGAGTGCTACATGTGTGCAATGAATGGCCCCCACGGTGCGCTGGAATCTGGCAATTCTGTAGAAATCTGTCATTGCCTTTAGCCGCAGGTCCTCCTGGGTGGGTTGATGATTTGGTTGGCCATGCGTCTGAGAATTGCAGGGATAACCTGGTGCACACATCTGCTCATGGAGGATTGTGCCATCCCAGCCACCACTCCACTTGTACGCTGAAAAGAGCCACTGGCAAGGAAATGGAGTGTTGTCAGGACCTTGACCAGTGGCTGCACTGCGTGTGAGCGGTGTGTTGGGCTGGTGATGTCCTCCTGCAGGGTTTGTGGTTAATTCCATGATGGCATGAGGGGTGGATCTGAAGATGCGATACACCTCAGAATCACTCATGCCAAAGATGTCTATGCATGTGCGGTATATACTCTCCCGTGCCCTCCTCCGTGCCCTCCTCCCTTTGCGCTCATCTAAAGTCAGTAGTATAGCTATGAGCAAGGATGCCCCTGGCATGTTGGCATACAGATTGTTGTCCTGCAAGTGTGGCTGCTCAGCTCGTCCCTAACGGTGTTGCTTTAGTTGACATGTAGACGGATTGTCCAAATTTAAACCTGCTTTTATAAGGACTAACTTTAGACCGGACGTGCAGCTGATGCGCACAGCACGTAGCCTGCCCTGCACAAACTTTTGTGGATCGCCGTATCTCCCTCATTTGCATATTTGCATAGCAAATCAATGGTGTGTCTAGCGCATTTTTGCGCGCACGATGCGCCAGTCTATCAAAATTACGTTGGTCGAAAAATTCAGGATTTCAGGCGTATATCGTTTTGGGGATACGGCGCATAGGTACGTAGGCGCATATTTAGACTTACGCCGCGCAACGCCGGCTTAAGTGCTTTGTGGATCTGGCCCGGTATTTTTAATATGAAGCTAAGATCAAGATTATGTGGACATGACCTCAAACTAGAAGGAAGAAAGTTCAAAGCAAATCTCAGATCAACGTGAGGAGAATAGAAGAAAGCTGGTAACTGGCATCTGTTACAGGGACATTGGTGCCTGCCAGTTCTGCTAATCAGTGCCACCTATCATTGCCCACCAGTGCTACCTATCATTTCCCACCAGTGCTACCTATCAGTGCCCACCAGTGCCACCTATCAGAGGCCATAAGTGGAACCTATCAGTGCTCATCAGTGCCACCTCAGTGCAGCTTCATCAGAGTCACCTATCAGTGCCCATCATTGCAGCCTATCAGTGCCCAACAGTGCAGCTTTATTAACGCACATCAGTGAAGTAGAAAAATTACAAAATGTTATAACAAGCTATGAAAAAATATATTTTTTTTTTCAAAATGGTTCGCCTTTGTTTCTTTAGCAATAAATAGCAATTGTCATTCAAAGTGTGACAGAGCAGAAAGCGGAAAATTGTCCTGGGAAAAAGGAAGAAGAAATTTCACTTTGCTAAAATGTAAAGTAGTGAGTGTACAGCTTGTATAACAGTGGAAATTTTCTGTCCCCTCAAAATAACTCAACAAACAGCCATTAATGTCTAAACCACTGGCAACAAAAGTGAGTACACCCCTAAGGGAAAATTTCTAAATTGGGCCCAATTAGCTATTTTCCCTCCCTGATGTCATGTGACTTATTAGTGTTACAAGGTATCGGGTATGAATCTTATCGCTCTCACACTCTCATACTGGTCACTGGAAGTTCAACATGGCACCATCCACAGAACTCTGAGGATCTCAAAAAAATTATTGTTTCTATACTTAAAGATGGCCTAGGCTAGAAGTAGATTGCCAAGACCCTGAAACTGAGCTTCAGCACAGTGGCCAAGACCTTACATTGGTTTAACAGGACAGGTTTCACTCAGAACAAGCCTCGCAATGGTCGACTATAGAAGTTGAGTTCACATGCTCAGCGTCATATCCAGAGGTTGTCTTTGGAAAACAGATGTATGAGTGCTGCCAGCATTGCTGCAGAGGTTGAAGGGGTGAAGGGGCAGCCTGTCAGTGCTCATACCATACGCCATACCTCCCAACCGTCCCGGATTGAGCGGGATTTTCTCGCAAAGGGATGGCCTTCCCGCTGTCCCGCAAATGCACACAGAATTCCGCAGCCCGAGGGTGGTTTTCTCACTGTGCGTGTGAAAATGTTCTTTGATTGGACCTTTCGGCTGCTTGTCCTCATGGTGATTGGCTGCAGCTCATAGCAATCATCCTCCTGTACTCACACCGTCTGTGACTCACTCTGTGCTGTGGGGGCAGGGGCAGTTACTACTGAAGACGAGGAGGTGATTTCCAATGGAGGAGGGCAGATCAGTGTGCGCCTGATAGAAAGTTGCTGCAGTTGCAGTGTCCTGACAGATGAGACGGATTTCTGGTGAAGCCTGTGCCCAGAATCTTATCAGATTATTGGAAGACAGAAGCTGGGCTCAGGCTGCAGACACAGAACACCCCTTGTTCTGTCTGCTTTATCTGTACAGGACTCTGCAGGAGATAAGAAGAGTGTGTGCTGAGAACGGGGAAGTGTTCTGTGTCTCAATCTCAATTGCACTGTTTATGCAATCTCCCTGTCCATCCCATCCATCCCTTCCTGCAATCTTCCTGTCCATCCCTTCCTGCAATCTCTCTGTCCATCTCATCCATCCCTTCCTGCAATCTCCCTGTCTATCTCATCCATCCCTTCCTGCAATCTCCCTGTCTATCCTTTCTTGAAATCTCCCTGTCCATCCCATCCAACCCTTCTTGCAATCTCCCTGTCCATCCCATCCATCCCTTCCTGCAATCTCCCTGTCTATCCCTTCCTGCAATTTCCCTGTCCATCCCATCCATCCCTTCCTGCAATCTCCCAGTCCATCCCTTCCTGCAATCTCCCTGTCCATTCCTTCCTGCAATCTCCCTGTCCATCCCTTCCTGCAATCTCTATGTCCATCTCATCCATCCCTTCCTGCAATATCCCTGTCTATCTCATCCATCCCTTCCTGCAATCTCCCTGTCTATCCTTTCTTGCAATCTCCCTGTCTATCCCTTCCTGCAATCTCCCTGTCCATCCCATCCAACCCTTCTTGCAATCTCCCTGTCCATCCCATCCATCCCTTCCTGCAATCTCCCTGTCTATCCCTTCCTGCAATTTCCCTGTCCATCCCATCCATCCCTTCCTGCAATCTCCCTGTCCATCCCTTCCTGCAATCTACCTGTCCATCCCTTACTGCAATCTCCCTGTCCATCCCATCCATCCCTTCCTGCAATCTCCCTGTCCATCCCTTCCTGCAATCTTCCTGTCCATCCCTTCCTGCAATCTCCCTATCCATCCCATTCATCCCTTCTTGCAATCTCCCTGTCCATCCCTTCCTGCAATCTACCTGTCCATCCCTTACTGCAATCTCCCTGTCCATCCTATCCATCCCTTCCTGCAATCTCCCTGTCCATCCCTTCCTGCAATCTCCCTGTCCATCCCTTCCTGCAATCTCCCTGTCCATCCCATCCATCCCTTCTTGCAATCTCCCTGTCCATCCCTTCCTGCAATCTCCCTGTCCATCCCTTCCTGCAATCTCCCTGTCCATCCCTTCCTGCAATCTCCCCGTCCATCCCATCCATCACTTCCTGCGATCTCCCTGTCCACTCCCCATCTCTTCCTGCGATCTCCCTGTCCATCCCATCCAACCCCCCATTCCTTCCTGCGATCTCCCTGTCCATCCCATCCAACCCCCCATCCCTTCCTGCGATCTCCCTGTCCATCCCATCCATTCCCCCATCCCTTCCTGCAAACTCCCTGTTCATCCCCCCCATCCCTTCCTGCGATCTTCCTGTCCACCACCTGCCTCCCCCCCCAATCCCATCCTGAGGTCTTTCTGGACATGTGGCCCCATCCAGTGCGCTCCGTGTCTTCAGAGACAAAATACTCAAATTGTCTAAACAACACACTGAAAAAGGCAGACTTGTGTTAAATTGATATATATCTTAATCTCGTCATTTCTAATAATTAATATCGTAATTTATTTTTGTTATATTGCTCATGAAGCACAGTTCAGAAAAAAAAAAGCGACAGACTATTTAAACAGTGCAGCATTGGGAAGTGGGCCAGCATCATATGTGGTCAGGTATGGGTCATGTGTTGTCGGGTATGGTCATGTGTGGTTGGATATGGTCATACATAGCTCCCAAATGTCCCTGATTTGAAGCAATGTCCCTCTGTCCCTCTTTACCCCTCATGCCAATAAAAAGGAATAGTAATGGTAAAAAAAAGTCCCTTGTGGATTTGATTAACCTTTTTTGGGGTTAATTCTCCTTTAAGGGGGTGTGGTAGGGGCGTGTCCTATGCCTACATACATTTGCTAGTAGGTGTCCCTCATTCCCATCTCAAATTGTTGGGAGGTATGCCATACGCCACACACTGGAGCAAATTGGTCTGCAAGGCTGTCGTCCCAATAGTAAGCCTCTTCTAAAGATGATGCACAAGAAAGCCTGCAAACAGTCTGCTGCAGACAAGAAGACTAAGAACATGGATTACTGGAACCATGCCCTGTGGTCTGAGGAGACCAAGATAAACCTATTTGGTTCAGATGGTGTCAAGCGTGTCTGGCAGAAACCAGGTGAGGAGTACAAAGACAATTGTGGCTTGCCTACAGTCTGGGGAGCTACAGTTCATTGAGGGAACCATGAATGCCAACATGTACAGTGACATACAGAAGCAGAGCATGATCCCTTTCCTTCGGAGACTGGGCCTCAGGACAGTATTCCAACATGATAACGGCCCCAAACACACCTCCAAGGCGACCACTGCCTTTTAAAAGAACCTGAGGGTAAAGGTGACAGACTGGCAAAGCATGTCTCCAGACCTAAACTCTATTAAGCATTTGTGAGGCATCCTCAAACAGAAGGTGGGTGAGCGCAAGGTCTCTAACATCCACTAGGTCCGTGATGTCGCCAATGAAGGAGTGGAAGAGGACTCCAGTGGCAACCTGTGAAGCTCTGGTGAACTCCATGCTCAAGGGTTAAGGCACTGCTGGAAAATAATGGTGGCCACAAAAAATATTGATACTTTAGGCCTAATTTCACTTAGAGGTGTACTCACTTTTGTTGGGAGCAGGATAGACATTAATGGCTGTGTGTTGAGTTATTTTGAGGGGACAGAAAATGTACACCGTTATACAAGCTGTACACTCACTACTTTACATTGTAACAAAGTATAATTTCTTTAGTGTTGTCACATGAAAAAATATAATAAAATATTTACAAAAATGCGAGGGATGCACTCACTTTTGTGAGATACTGTTCTCTCTCTCTCTCTCTTTTTCTCTCTTTCTCTCCCTCTCTCTCTTTCTTTCCAGTAATTCAAAAGATTAGACTGCCTTCTCCACTGTATTCTCTCGGTTCTGTTTTCATTATATATATATATATATATATATATATATATATATATACACACACACACACACACAGTTGCAATAAAAAGTATGTGAACCCTTTTGGAATGATATGGATTTCTGCATAAATTGGTCATAAAATGTGATCTGATCTTCATCTAATGCCGCGTACACACAATCACTTTTTGTGATGAAAAAAAACGACGTTTTATGTGACGAAACAAAACAACGTTTTTTTCAAACTTCATTTTCCAAAACGACGTTGCATACACACCATCGTTTTTCCAAAATGCTCTAGCAAAGCGTGGTGACGTACACCACGTTCGACGGCACTCTGTTCCATTGAAGCTCCGTCTCATAACTTGCTTCTGAGCATGCGCAGGTTTTAAATGTCGTTTTGCCCACACACAAACACTTTTTATGACACAAGAAATGACATTTTGAAAAACGACCAAAAATTTAAGCATGTTCGAATTTTTTTTTGGTCGTTTTTTTTTAAGACATAAAACAATGTTTTGCCCACACACGATCATTTTAAATGACGTTTTTTAAAACGTCGTTTTTTTTCATCACAAAAAGTGATCGTGTGTACGCGGCATAAGTCACAACAATAGACAATCACAGTCTGCTTAAACTAATAACACACAAAAAATTACATGTTACCATGTTTTTATTGAACATACCATGTAAACATTCACAGTGCAGGTGGAAAAAGTATGTGAACCCTTGGATTTAATAACTGGTTGAACCTTCTTTGGCAGCAATAACTTTAACCAAACGTTTCCTGTAGCTGCAGATCAGACGTGCACAAAGGTCAGGAGTAATTCTTGACCATTCCTCTTTACAGAACTGTTCAGCAAAATTCTTGGGATGTCTGGTGTGAATCTCTTTCTTGAGGTCATGCCACAGCTTCTCATTTGGGTTGAGGTCAGGACTCTGACTGGGCCACTCCAGAAGGCGTATTTTCTTCTGTTTAAGCCATTCTGTTGTCGATTTACTTCTATGCTTTGGGTCGTTGTCCTGTTGCAACACCCATCTTCTGTTGAGCTTCAGGACAGATGGTCTTAAGTTCTCCAACAAAATGTCTTGATAAACTTGGGAAGTCATTTTTCTTTCGATTATAGCAATCCGTCCAGGCCCTGACACAGCAAAGCAGCCCCAAACCATGATGCCCCCACCACCATACTTCACAGTTGGAATGAAGTTTTGATGTTGGTGTGCTGTGCCTCTTTTTCTCCACACAGTGTTGTGTGTTTCTTCCAAACAACTCAACTTTGGTTTCATCTGTCCACAGAATATTTTGCCAGTACTGCTGTGGAACATCCAGGTGCTCTTGTGCAAACTGTAAACGTGCAACCATGTTTTTTTTGGACAGCAGTGGCTTCCACTGTGGTATCCTCCTATGAAATCCATTCTTGTTTAGTGTTTTACGTATAGTAGATTTGCTAAAAGAAATGTTAGCATATGCCAGAGACTTTTGTAAGTGCTTAGCTGACACTCTAGGATTCTTCTTCACCTCATTGAGCAGTCTGCGCTGTGCTCTTGCAGTCATCTTTACAGGACGGCCACTCATAGGGAGAGTAGCAGCAGTACTGAACTTTCGCCAATTTGTCTTACCGTGGACTGATGAACGGCAAGGCTTTTGGAGATACTTTTATAACCCTTTCCAGCTTTATGCAAGTCAACTATTCTTAATCGTATGTCTTCTGAGAGCTCTGTTGTGCGAGGCATCATTCACATAAGGCAGTGCTTCTCAAATAGTGGGGCGGGCCCCCCTGGGGGGGCCCGAGGCTCCATGAAGGGGGGCTCGAGCCTTATTCCGGACTGCAGCGACCGCGCCATTTAGAAGCCGCTGTCCCCAGCCTCCTGCGCTAGTTAGAGGAGCGGACGGCGGGAGGCGGGACATTGTTGAACTGACAGGTGGGACCAGAGAGGTAGCAGCCTATCATGTTGGACGGCAAGTGATTGGCTGCTAGGAGGTGGTTCGCCCAAAAGTCTCCCCGCTCCGCCCAGTGCTGCTGCGGCTTCACTTGACGAATGTCTCGCCTCCTGCTCTCCGTGCTGAAACGTTACAGGTAGGAGTGGAGAGGGAAGGGAGGAAAAATATATGGAAATGTTAAGGACGAGAAATGGGGGCTGTGCTGTGGGGGGTTATGTGATGGGGCAAACTGTGTGCAGGATATGTGATGGGGGTCATGTAAAGGGGGAAATACTGTGTGGGGGGATATGTGATGGGACAATACTGTGTGGGGGGATATGTGATGGGACAATACTGTGTGGGGGGATATGTGATGGGACAATACTGTGTGGGGGGATATGTGATGGGGCAATACTGTGTGAGGGGATATGTGATGGGGCAATAATGTGTGGGGGGGATATGTGAAGAAGGGCAATACTGTGTGTGGGGGGGATATGTGAAGAAGGGCAATACTGTGTGGGGGGGGATATGTGAAGAAGGGCAATACTTGGGGGGGATATGTGAAGAAGGGCAATACTGTGTGGGGGATATGTGGATACAGTGTTATGCAGAGTTGTACTTATAACAATTTTATAGACAAATTATACTATTTACAGTCGCGCGGGGGGGGGGGGGGGGGGGGGGGGGGCGCGAAATGTTTTCTTCTTCCTAGGGGGGGCATGACAGAAAATAATTGAGAAGCACTGACATAAGGCAATGCTTCTTGTGAAAAGCAAACCCAGAACTGGTGTGTGTTTTTTTATAGAGCAGGGCAGCTGTAACCAACACCTCCAATCTCATCTCAGTGATTGGACTCCAGTTGGCTGACACCTCATTCCAATTAGCTCTTGGAGATGTCATTAGTCTAGGGCAGGGGTGTCAAACACAAGGCCCGCGGGCCGAATCCGGCCCTCCAAGCCATTTCATGTGGCCCTCGCCCTCCTCAAGACCCTTACTTTCTGCTTTCTAAGCAATGCATCAGCTTCTTCCCAGCAGCAGCGTAAGGAAAGGGGGGTACACTATGATGTAGGGGAGAGTGGGGACTCAACTTCTGATGGTGGGGTGGCTCTTAACATTTAATATAAGGGGAGGGGATGTGCTGACATCTAACCTTACAGATACAACCGGCCCTTTTGAGGGCAGTTTTAATGCTGATGCGGCCCTCGATGAAATAGAGAGTTTGACACCCCTGGTCTAGGGGTTCACATACTTTTTCCACCTGCACTGTGAATGTTTACATGGTGTGTCAATAAAAACATGGTAACATTTAATTCCTTGTGTGTTATTTGTTTAAGCAGACTGTGATTGTCTATTGTTGTGACTTAGATGAAGATCAGATCACATTTTATGACCAATTTGTGCAGAAATCCATATCATTCCAAAAGGGTTCACATACTTTTTCTTGCAACTGTGTGTGTGTGTGTGTGTGTGTGTATATATATATATATATAAATATTTTTTTTTCCCTCAAGATTTTTTCCCTACTACCAATCTCCTTTTTTCTTTAATTCTACAATGCTTCCCTCTACTCCTATACACTTAGTCCCCCTTCGCTACAATTGTTTCCTCCTGTTAAGGGCTACATCCAGGTTAACTAAAAGTTATGCAATTATATCCTGATTGAAGCTTAGTTATTTAGTTACAGTAATGGTTTCATGTATCGTAATCATATACAGTAATGCATTTGTTTGTTTTTTAACTTATTTTGTGCTGCAGAATTGGTAAAATACCCTGGGCTAGCAGCATGATAGAGAGTCAGACTAAAGAAGAGCAGTCTGGTGCTCCAGTAATCTGACCATTGCTACCATAAACATCGCTGATCAAAGATCATGAGTACTGTTAAGTGAAGCACTGGGCAGGGGGGGGGGGGGGGGTACAGCGGTCCGACTTTCTAGCATGCTACTCACACATGGTATTTTAACCAATGCTTTATCTAAAAGTAAAATGAATAGACACGGTACCAGTGCATGTACAGTAAATAATATGGAAGCTCTGGGCTTTCAAGCATTTCAGGCGAGTAACGTACATTTATTCTGTCTGGACCCTCTTAAAGGTAATACATTGCAAAACTTTCAGCAGTTGTATGATATGTCCACTAGATGGTGTAGCTACATTATATATTAACTGCTATGGAAGTATTAGAAAGTTGCTCAATTCTAGTTTTTTTGTTGTTACAGTAGCTGGCATTCAAATATCAGCTTTGTTTTCTCAAGTGTTTCCTGCTCAAATCTTATTGAATGGCAGCTCTAATTAAAAAAAAGGAAAAAAAACGGTGTACTGGTACTAATACCCCTAGTGCAAACCAGCTGCTATGTGTACAGCGCCTGCTGGCGTCTACAAGACACTACAAAGAGGAATCATCTAGGAAAGGGTAATGTGGGGGTACTGCACTATCAAAAACTAGATGTAGACATCTATATTAAAAGTATATGTATTAAGCCCTGTACACACGATCGGTCGATGGACCGTTTTCATGGGACAAACCGATCGTTTGTGGGCCCCATCGGTTTGTTTTCCATCGGTGAAAAAAAGTAGAACATTTTAAAATTTTCCTACGGATAAAAAAACGATAGAAAAAACGATCATCTGTGTGAAAGTCCATCGGTCAAAAATTCACACATGCTCAGAATCAAGTCGACGCATGCTCTAAAGCATTGAACTTCATTTTTCTCAGCACGTCGTAGTTTTTTACGTCACTGCGTTGGACACGGTCGGATTTTTGACCGATGGTGCGTAGGCAAGACTGATGAAAGTCAGCTTCATCGGAAATCCATCGGATTAGATTCCATCAGATATCCGATTGTGTGTACAGGGCTTTGATCTATTCTGGAAAACAGGGCACCTTTGGCAGCAGCATTGTCAATCTGGGGAGAGGGTAGTGTTATGCTGCGTACACACAATCAGGCTTTTGCCTGGCCAAATCACATCGGAATTCCAACATAATTCCATCAGAGAAAAATAGAACACGTTCTATATCTAAACGCCAATGGAATTCATCAGAATTTCCATAAAGAAAAAAACTCCAATGGAGCTACACACGATCGGAATATCCAATGGAAAAAGTCCGTCTGACTTTTTCCATCGGAAATTCCAATCGTGTGTACAAGGCATTAGACTAGCTAGTAGATTTAGATGGATTTGACAAATTAAAGCTTTGCAAGTACCCATTTGAGTGTTAAAGCTGGATTCTAGGAATTGCTCATTTGTAAAAACTGAAAGCACACTATGAGTTAAAGGATAAGTACACCTTTCATAACATGTTACATGTTATACCCATACAGTGATGCTGTTTTGCCCGTCCCTCCCCTTTCTACCCTATCACAGAGGCCCTGGAAATATGTGTACACATTCATAAAATACAAAGGCGTCTGTGAATGGGCAGCAGAGAGGAGGAGCAGGCATAGCTGCTCTGTGCGCATCTCTCCAACCTGTCAAATGTAGATAATAGAGAAATGCCCAGGAGATGTTGTGCATCTCCTTGGACTTAACTTTTAGTGTGCCTTCACTTTTTGGCTGAAATCCTAGAATTCAACTTTAAATGTTTTATCTCAATACTCTAACTGCCACTTTTGTTGGACAGCTTAGTCTGTTGAAAAAGAACAGGCTTACTGGCCGGGTCATAAGTGAAAATAAAGCCTAAAAAGAAAACGAACGCAGTCACCACAGCTAAGAATTAGTACGTTGCAATATAACACTTTTTTGTTTTTAGGTTTAGTACTGCTTTAAGAATAAACTGGTGTTAATATTGGATTTCAGGTAATCACAGACTGCATATACAGTAACAAATAAAAAAATTATTTTGTGCTACAGCACCATAGAACACTGCACAACACAGCGCAGCACCCCACATCTCCAGCGGCCCTCAAACCCCCTGCCCAGTGCTCAAAGGTGTGCGCAGCCTTTTACTTTAGCATGTGCACTCAAAGCTCAAACACACACACTATTGATCACGCACGATGTTCACTCAGAAAGAAATGGGGCCAGTAAATGACATGCTTACTGTCCCCTTCCCCAACTCATTCTAAAACATCACTGCAGCAACAGTCGGCAGGAGAGGAGTGGAGGGAAGCCAGAGGCACTGCGGGGGAAGGGGAGGGAGCCAGGGCAGTGGTGGGAAATTGTGCTGCACAGGGCAATTTGGGTGTGCCTGGGCACATCTGGCACACCTTGTGTGCACGGCTATGCCAGTGCTCCAATCAGCAGTGCTTTATTGACTAGGGCACTGAACGGGGGGCATGTTGGACTGTTAAAAACCTGAACTGCTATCATGCCAAAGCCAATCTATAGAAGTCTGTGGAATCAAACAGTCTATTTTTACAATAAAACAGTCAAAATTGTCTACTGAAATAGCTATTTAAAGTGCCTCTGGATCTGTAGAGTAGAAATAATACGGTGAATCAGGAAGATAAAGGAATTAGGCACTTCAGAAGACGAGCATCCCAAGGGATTTGGCAGGTTGGAATTTTTCCATCTCTGAAAGCTAAGCAAGTGCTCCTGGCGGTAAAGGATTTGCATGTTGGGGCATGGAAGGATCATCTAAGAGTTTGATAGTTTGTTTATAAATGATCTGAGTATGATCAGAAGGTGTAGTGAAGAAATCTGAACGGAGAGACTAATAGAGTTTAGTCACCTGGTTCTAAACTGGTCTCTTCCTTAAAATTTCTTTAATTCCTCAGTGCCACAGAACGCTCGTAAGACACTTAACACATACAATTTGACATACATACACACTAGAATACAGTTTTGTCACCTTTACAGGGATGAATACTTTATCATAAACCATTATTTCCTTCCTTTGTCACACATTACTTACTAGATCTAAAGGTGTAATTTAAATACAGTATATACTCGAGTATAAGCCGAGTTTTTCAAATGCCCCCCTACGGCTTATACTCGAGTCAGCTTTTTGCGCCTGATCTCCCGGATTTTGAGGTCCCGGCCGGCCCTAGGTCCCCTGCACCCCAAATTTAGCACACATGTAGCCCCATTCTTTCCTCTACAAGTGTGCAAAGTTTGTTGTCCGGGGGACCTACGCCTGAGGAGCACCAATTTTTTCAAAGCTGGGCACCCCTTCCATAGACTTCCATGTTAAACTGTAATTTCTCTGGTGAATTTGCGGACCCGGTACTAGCCGGTCGTAGGACCCCTGAACCTGGCACACATGTAGCCCCATTTCTCTTATATAAGTGTGCAAAGTTTGTTGTCTGGGGGGCTTACGGCTGGGGAGCACCGATTTTTTTCAAATCTGGGCACCCCTTCCATCTTGCCGAGCCTGGACCGTCTCTGTTAAATCAGCCAACAGTGGGCTTCAGCTCGCTGTCTGCTGAAAATGAGTCACAGGAGTGCAGAGCGAACTACACTTCTGTGATTCACAGGAAAAGTACAACCAAAGGAGCTTTGGCTGTACCTTTTTATTTAAAGACTTTGCTGCATGTGCTGTAAATGTATTCCAAAAATGCTTGTGGCTATAAAGTAATTGGCTAATTGTAGGCCAAAAAGTTATTTCAACAACACATCACCTTTATATCTCAAACCTAGAAAGTGACAGCTATATTCCTGGTAACAGATTTATAACAGCTAGTAAAGTAAAAAGGCTATGCATCTCAAGCCTGTAATTTCAGTGAGTGGTAGTTTCTAGTAAATTCATGCAAATTGCTATGTCTCACAGAAAATCCAGCAGAGAAATCTTACGGGTGCCGCAGCTGCCTGATAACAACAGCCAGCAGTTGGATTCTTCCAACCGTCAGCACATTATGAAAGACTTACCAGAAAATCAAGCCCTCCAGCAGGGCACACTGTCACCGCTGACAGGGCTTCCTTCTTCACCCGGTCTTTCGTCCGGGTTCGCAGGCTGGGGCCGTTTGACTGGCCAAACCGTAATGACATCACTCCCACGCTTGTGCAAGGGGAGTCATGGTCGCTGCATGGCAGTCTCTATGAGCAACACACCGTCCAATAAGAACACAGTGTACATGCACTGTGACATCACCGGCACTGCTAAAGTAGATATATCTCCTAAACGGTGCATGCTTAGGAGATATTTACTGTACCTGTAGGTAAGCCTTATTATAGACTTACCTGTAGGTAAAAAGAAATGCCTTTACTACCACTTATTTATAGCCATAGATGCAGGTTTTACATGTGTGCAAACAATGAAAAAAACTGCTAGAGTGCCGAAAGTGGTTAAACTATCCTGGACCTGTTCTTGTGCCAAAAAAGGACCCCTTAAAGCGGATGGCCCATTAAAAAAATATATTAAAAGCCAGCAGCTACAAATACTGCAGCTGCTGACTTTTAATATTAGGACACTTACCTGTCCTGGAGTCCAGCGGCGTCCGCAGCAGAGGACGAGCGTTCGCTCGTCTCTCTGCTGCTCCCCTCTCCATCCACGGTGAGGAAAACAAGGCACGAGTCGCGCTGCACCCGCCGAGTGCTGGGAGCCGAGAGTTCCCAGCACACAACGGGAAAAACCCGTCTTTTGCCCAAGACTGCGGGCCGGAAATGGGTGCAAATACCTGTCTTTAGACAGGTATCTGCACCCCCCTCCCCCCTGAAAGGTGTCAAATGTGACACCGGAGGGGGGAAGGGTTTCGATCAGCGGAACTTCACTTTAGGGTGGAGATCCGCTTTAATAACTCATTATTTTACTTTGTATTACAGGAAAAACAAAGTTTAAAAGTAAGATAAAAAAAAAATACAGATAACACTAAATTAAATAAAACGATCCTAACTGCATCCTAAAACACCAAAATATACCCTCTAAATAAAGAAAAGAAAAAGTAGACAAATGTCAACTAAACATACAAGGGGGAATTTGATGGGACTTTAAAGTAAAGGGGAACTCTTTGATTGAGAGCCACTACTTCTACAAAATTTCACAGAGTATCCTAATCTTCTTAATACTTTCCACATAGGGAGAATGTAACCCAATAAAACTTCTGACAGTGTGTAATATACATGTCACAAAAAAAAAAAATCATTGTGCAGGCAGCAGGCTTTCCATTTATGTGCTGACTGATCTCAAAGTGGAGACAGTGCCACAGTCATAAAATTACTACATCTAAGTTGTCCAGTTAATAATTGCAAAACGTTGTTTATTATCCCACACAAAAATCAAATGTTCTTTATAATAACTGAATAGTCAGCTCTTTCATATGTCCCCTTGTGTATTTGCCCAAATACAATAAAGATAAAGCTGTCTGGCAAATAGAATGGCGGGATTTGCAAGTGTATGATCCCTTTATATACTGTATAACAGTGCTTTAAGTGGGCCAAAAGAGGTGCCGGTACTCTATTAGGCGCCGGTGCCCCCCCCAATACTGAACACTGTACAATACTGTGATGTCATGACGACGACGCCGAGGAGGAGGAGCCGGAGGAGGGTGAGTGACGGGGCCGGGAGCCGGGAGGAGGGAGCAGGAAGTTTTAGCGCCGCGGCCGCTGCTGCTCTGCATACAAGGGCCTTACTTGTATGCTGCAGCTAGAGCAGGGGTCTGCAACTTTTAGGACACAAAGAGCCACTTGGACCCGTTTCCGAAGAAAAACTGGGAGCCGCAAAACCATTACGACATTTCAAACAAATATAAAACTGCATATATTGTTTCCTAACTTAATGCTATATACACCATCATCATCATTAATTAAATCACCATACGCCCCCCTCACCATCATCATCAGCCCCCCCTCCCCACCATCATTACAAAATCATCAGCCCCACCATCACCATCATTAATTACATCACCATCAGCCCCCCCCCCCCCCCCCCACCATCATCATCATTAATTACATCACCATATGCCCCCCTCACCATCATCAGCCCCCCCCACCATCATTACAAAATCATCATCCCCCTCAGCATCATTAACAGCCCCCCTGCCACCATCATCATTACAAAATCATCAGCCCCACCATCATCATTAGAAAATCATCATCCCCCCTCACCGTCATCATCATCATCAGCCCCCCCCCCCCCCAAACCATCATCATCATCATCACTAAAAAAAATCAGGTCCCCTCACCATCACAAGCCAGCCCCCCCCCCCCCCACCATCATCAGCATTAAAAAAAATACATCAGTGTCCCCATCAGCAGCCCCCTTACATCAGAGTGTGTCCCCATCAGCACCTTCTGACATCAGAGTGTGTCCCTATCAGCACCTCCTTACATCAGAGTGCGTCCCCATCAGCAGCCCTCTTACATCATCAGAGTGTGTCCCTATCAGCACCTCCTTACATCAGAGTGCGTCCCCATCAGCAGCCCTCTTACATCATCAGAGTGTGTCCCCATCAGCACCTCCTTACATCAGAGTGTGTCCCCATCAGCAGCCCTCTTACATCAGAGTGTGTCCCCATCAGCACCTCCTTACATCAGAGTGTCCCCCATCAGCACCTCCTTACATCAGAGTGTGTCCCCATCAGCACCTCCTTACATCAGAGTGTGTCCCCATCAGCAGCCCTCTTACATCATCAGAGTGTGTCCCCATCAGCACCTCCTTACATCAGAGTGTCCCCCATCAGCACCTTCTTACATCAGAGTGTCCCCCATCAGCACCTCCTTACATCAGAGTGTCCCCCATCAGCACCTCCTTACATCAGAGTGTGTCCCCATCAGCAGCCCCCTTACATCAGAGTGTCCCCCATCAGCACCTCCTTACATCAGAGTGTCCCCCATCAGCACCTCCTTACATCAGAGTGTGTCCCCATCAGCAGCCCCCTTACATCAGAGTGTGTCCCCATCAGCAGTCCCCTTACATCAGAGTGTGTCCCCATCAGCACCTCCTTACATCAGAGTGTGTCCCCTATCAGCACCTCCTTACATCAGAGTGTGTCCCCATCAGCAGCCCTCTTACATCATCAGAGTGTGTCCCCATCAGCACCTCCTTACATCAGAGTGTGTCCCCATCAGCAGCCCCCTTACATCAGAGTGTCCCCCATCAGCACCTCCTTACATCAGAGTGTCCCCCATCAGCACCTCCTTACATCAGAGTGTGTCCCCATCAGCAGCCCCCTTACATCAGAGTGTGTCCCCATCAGCAGCCCCCTTACATCAGAATGTGTCCCCATCAGCACCTCCTTACATCAGAGTGTGTCCCCATCAGCACCTCCTTACATCAGAGTGTGTCCCCATCAGCACCTCCTTACATCAGAGTGTGTCCCCATCAGCAGCCCTCTTACATCATCAGAGTGTGTCCCCATCAGCACCTCCTTACATCAGAGTGTCCCCCATCAGCACCTCCTTACATCAGAGTGTCCCCCATCAGCACCTCCTTACATCAGAGTGTGTCCCCATCAGCAGCCCCCTTACATCAGAGTGTCCCCCATCAGCACCTCCTTACATCAGAGTGTGTCCCCATCAGCAGCCCTCTTCACATGAGAGTGTCTTCCCTCTCCTCCCCCTCACACGTATACTCACAGTTCTGAAGGCAGGAATCGGATCTTCCTCTCTCCAGTCTCACGGTGAACAGTTCTGGCGCTCTGATACATGTCCCGCCCTCCTCCTCTAGACCAGCTTGTGTGACAGACAGCACACTGGCTCTATCACACGAGCTAGGAGGAGGAGGGCGGGACATGTATCACAGCGCGGCGCACCCTTTTTATTCTTTATTTTTTTTAATGCCCGTTTTAAAGTCCACCGCGGCCGGGAGCCACGGCAAAGCTACAAAAGAGCCGCATGCGGCTCCGGAGCCGTGGGCTTGCCGCTCCCCTGAAAGTGCCGCCTGGGGCTGCGTTCCGGTACGGGAAACCCACGTACTGGACGCACGGAGAGGTGCTGGTACTCTCCAGGGCCATTTTTGGAAGTGCCGGTACTGAGTACCGCCGCGATCCGGCCCAGTTAAAGCTCTGCTGTATAATGTAAAGTATACCAAAAGACAATTTATTTTTTCTTAGATTTGGATAGAGCGGTGAGGGATCAGAACCACTGTCAAGTTTTATTGTTGTCTGTCTCCCCATTAAGGAGATTTTTGCTCTCGTCCTGATAACCAATGTCACTGGGAGTGAAAAAAAGGGTAAATACAACATTTTGAGTCTCCACCAGAACAGGAATAGAGGGGATATCTTCTGGATTCGACGCATGCACGGAAGCATTTTATTTCCGGGTTTGGTGACGTGGTGGCGGCGTCAACGTCACCGCCACGTCACCGGGTTCCCTGGCCGAGGGGATTTTCATCCGATGGTGTGTACACACCGTCGGACGAAAATCCGGAGGAGACATGTCTGCTGGAAACGGTCCATCGGACATGTTTCAGCGGACATGTCCCTCCGTGTGTACGCGGTCTAAGAGTGGCTATCCCTCATAGTGGATAGTTATTCCCTTATTTCTCACTTCCTCCCCTGTGATAATAGGAAATACTTACCGTATTTAAGTGGCCATAATGCAGTACTTTCCCGATTCATGTTCTAATGAACATAGAACATTCAACCTGGATAGAAAATGGCTTAGTAAAAGTCTATTTTCCTAGCATTCACACAGAATGAATGTACATTCACAGGATGAATAGCTCTGTAATATTTTTTTTAAATACGCCCCTAATGCCGCATACACACGATAATTTTTCGGGTTCTAAAAAACAACGTTTTAAAGCGATCATGTGTGGTCTTCAGAGCATTTTTCGGGTTCTGAAAAACTTCCAATTTTTTTTTCAAACATGCTCTATTTTTTCACAACGTTTTAAACGTGGTCGTTTTTCGGGCTGTAAAAAATGGTCGTGTGTTGGCTTTAACCACATGAAAAACCCACGCATGCTCAGAAGCAAGTTATGAGACAGGAGCGCTCGTTCTGGTAAAACTACCGTTCATAATGGAGTAAGCACATTCATCACGCTGTAACAGACAGAAAAGCGCGAATCGTCTTTTACTAACACAAAATCAGCTAAAGCAGCCCAAAGGGTGGCGTCATCCGCATGGAACTTCCCCTTTATAGTGCCGTTATACGTGTTGTACGTCACCGCACTTTGCTCGAGCATTTTTTTTTTCAAGATCGTGTGTAGGCAAGGCCGTTTTAATGATTAAGTTGAAAAAAAACTTTGTTTTTTCTAGAGCCTGAAAAACGTTGTTTTTTAGAACCCGAAAATTGATCGTGTGTACGCGGCATAAGTGTTCTAGGTTCTAAAGTATTCGAGGCTACAATTTTTCTTTGCTTTGAATATAGTGGGGATACAATGAACCATTGTCAGATTTATGTTGCTACATTTGTATCAATATTTTCTTATTTCTGTCTACAGTTTGTCAATTTACAGTTTCTACATGTAGGCAGCTATATATACTGATTTCACTGATTGGAGCTGTACTGTTTTTAAATTAATCTGCTCAAATGATGGGTCAATAAACTATGGCTAATGGGCCACATTCCCCCCACTACCAAATTGTATCCAGCCCTAAACCTAGTGTCTTCAATGGGCCAGATTCAGGTAGATGAGAGTATCTTTCCTCTGGAGTAACGCTTCTCATTTACGTTACTCTGAAGACCCTTTCAGCGCAATTCCTGTAATTCACATAGCAGTTGCGCGTAAACTTGCGCCAGAGTAACGATAATGCGCTGGCGTAACCCGACGCAAGTGGAAGTGGGTGTGATCATATGTAAATGATGGGCGGAGCCCGGCGCAGAGGCTTACGTTCAGCGCATCATCCACGGAGCATGCGCAGTGAGTGCGGCTCCACTCGCCCCCTTGTGCGCATGCTCACAACTTCCGTCGGCACCACTTCCTGGGAAACGTCAGCGCAATGCGTTCCGCTGGGCGCTTAAAAGCGCTGGCGGAAACGCCATTCCGGCGCAAAAGTAGTTCCGTTTCCCCCCACCCCAGGGAAGATACTTTTGCTCTGTAATGGCTGCTCCCGCTACCCCCAGAGAGAGGAGGAACCTCAATTTTAATACCCAGGAGGTCTCTGTCATTATCTCGGCTATGGAGACGGAGAATGAATTTCTCCATGGCAAAAAAAGCCGCAAGACCAGCCGGGAGAGGAAGCAGGGCATCCTGGAGTCGATTGCTGCCAGGGTCAATGTCCTGGGCTACTCCACCCGGACTGCTGGGGACATACAAAAGAAAATCAATGACCTGCGGCGCAAGGTGAGGGACAAGGTGGCCTCCATCAGGAGGTATGAGAGGGGCACAGGTGGTGGTCCCCCATGTCCTGTCACCCTGACCGCAGAGGAGGAGGTGGTTGCTCGCTGCCTGGAGAGGGAGCAGGTGGAGGGGGTCGCAGGCTATGACTCCGTGGAGGAAGGCACAAGGACAGGTAAGTGTTTTTTAATCCCCTATTTGATGTTTTGCATTTGGGGGGGGGGGTACATGTGCCAAGTGTGTGGGACCACCAACATGTGTCTGCTTTGTGTCATCCACAGATGACGGAGCTGGGCCATCATCTGTCAGCCTGCATTCCACCCCATCCCCCCCACGCCATCGTGTGCCTGAGCCACTGGGTGGTGAAGAGGTTGTGGAGGAGGAGAGTGGCCACACCACACCTGCCGAGGTGGTTGTGGAAGATCCTGCTGTGGCAGAGCAGGACTTTTCTTTGGTGTTGTCTGTCTCCTCCCCTTCTCCTGGCCCGTCTGTCGTCCCCTCCCCCATCCTTGGAAGCCCCTCAAGGGCGACTCCTTCCACCCGAGGACCTCCATCTTCTGGCCCCAGGAAGGCGACCCAGAAGACCAGGGGGGTGTCTGATGGTGTCCAGGACCAGTTGGCAAGGGATCACGCCAGACAGACAGAACAAATGGGGGCCATAGCGGACCACTTGCAGAAAGTGTCGGACAGCCTGGGCTCCGTTGCCAACCTCAGCAACGCAGTGCAGGATGTGAGCTCTAATTGCGCTGCAGTGGTCACCACTTTGGGGGAGGTGCAGGGGGATATCCAGCACCTCACTGCAGCCGTCCAGGCCAACACTGCTGCCATCCATGGTAACAGTGCTGCCATCCGGGAGCAGGGGAGGCTGAGTCGGCGGGCCCAGCATTACCAGATGACCCGTCAGCTCCGGATGCAGGCCCAGACCAACAGTTATCTTGGACGGATAGCCAGGGCCTTGGAGGGCACGCAGGCCACACCTGCCAGGAGTGGCCCACCTGGGGATCAGCCACCTCCAGATGCCCCCCCACCCCCACCCACTCCATCCAGGCAGCTGCGGAGCCAGAGAGGGGCCCCCAGAAGAAGCCCCCGGCATCCCCGATGAGGCCTTTTTTTTGTGGCTGGTTTTATATTATTATTTTTCACATACTCAGGTCATGAGTTTATTTATTTTTTTTCTCAGGTTATGAGATTATTTTTCTTTTATTGATCAGGATATGATCTTTCTAATTTATTTTTGTACTGCACACGGTCAGGAGTGCAGGGGACAGTGTGAATGGTGTGTGAATGTGAGAGGGTGGCACTCCTGAAAGTAAGGGGTGTCACCCTCGGCCGTGGTGGTGAAGTGAACCCCACGGCTGAATGAATGATGTGTGAAAGGTGTGTGAATGGACAGTGACATCATTGGGGCCTTGACGCTGGCGTTACTGCTCCCAACTCCTACATGCTGGACTTGGGCTAATCCAATGCGATGTGCATGTGGTGTGTGTGATCTAGGGACATCAGTGGTGTACACGCGTGCATTGTCTGTGTAATTAATGTTTTGGTTTAGTGTCCAAAGATGCCTACGGCGAGGACCCTCCTGACTGCTCTTCCATCAGCAGACTGGGTGTCCTCTGGCAGGGGGGGGCTGTGTGGGTCGGGGGTCAGGTCATCACGTATGTCAATATGCAGGCCTTTTTTCATAGCAAAGTTATGTAGTATGCAACATGCACCGATGATCTGACACACAAAGGTAGGGGAATACAATAGGGCCCCCCCAGACTTATCCAGGCAGCGGAAACGGGACTTCAGGAGCCCAAATGTTTGCTCCACCACTGCACGGGTTTTGATGTGTGCTTCATTGTATTTTCTCTCTCCTCTGGTTTGGGGGTTCCGGAAAGGAGTCATTAGATGGGGTCCCAGTGCATATGCAGAGTCACCTGTAAGGGAAAAGACAGGAGAATGTTAGTCATGCATGTGCGATTTCTGTTGTGCATGACGGGAGGGGATAGTCATGCCTGACTCCCTTGTCACTCACCAACCAGCCAGCTGTCCCCATACATGTTCTGGTTAAATTCTGCTGGGATGGGACTCTGACGGTATATGAAACTGTCATGGCTGGACCCGGGGTGTTTGGCACGGACGTGCCATATGAGGCGTTGGGCATCGGCTATCACCTGTACGTTGATGGAATGCCAATGCTTCCGATTGCGGTATATGTGCTCTGTGGCACTGGGGGGCTGTAGGGCCACATGTGTGCAATCAATGGCCCCCACAGTGCGTGGGAATCTGGCAATGTTGTAGAAATCTGTCATTGCCTTCTGCCGCAGCTCCTCAGTGGTGGGTCTGATGAACTGGTTGGACATGCGTCTGAGGATTGCAGGGACAACCTGGTGCACACATCTGCTCATGGAGGACTGTGACATCCCAGCCACCACTCCACTTGTACGCTGGAATGATCCACTGGCAAGGAAATGAAGTGTTGCCAGTACCTTGACCAGTGGCTGCACTGCTTGTGATCGGTGTGTTGGGCTGGTGATGTCATCCTGCAGGGTTGTGGTTAGTTCAAGTATTGCATCAGGGCTGAATCTGAATAGGCGATACACCTCCTCATCCCCCATGCCAAAGAGGCTCATACGTGTGCGGTATATCCTCTCACGTGCCCGCCTTCTTGGTTCCAGGGGACCCATCAGTAGTTCTAGGACCACGAGTGCCCCTGGCATGTTGGCACACAGAGGTGTTGTCCTTGCAAGTGGGGGTGCTCAGCTAGCTCCTATCGTCGGTAACGCTGCTGTAGCTGCTCTCCTGCTGACCTGTGACCGTCTGGAGTAAAGATAAAGCAGCCTTTTGTAGAAATAACTTTGCGCCGGACGGATCAGATACGCGCGGCGCATGTAGCCAGCGTATGGTGCTAATCCGTTCGTGAATTGTGAAATATCCCTCATTTGCATATTTGCAGGGGAAATCAATGGGCGCGACTGATGCGCCCAGCGAAAATAAGCGCTGACGATACTCTGGCGTCGGAACGTTCCGCCGGTCGCAAATGACCCGTTATTGGGCGCATCTAGTTTGGTGGGTACGGGCACATAGAAACGACGGCGCATCATCACAGTTACGCGGCGCATATCCAAATACTCCAGCGCAAGTGTTCGTGAATCTGGCCCAATGTGTACAGATCGGGGCTACAGGTCAGCAGAGGTTGTCTATGGTCTTCACTCAACACACACACGGACTCCAGAACAGGTTCCCCCTTGCTGAGTTGTCATGCTCCCTGGTGGGCACCCCACTGTAAAGCGGGACTCTGTTGGGGACGCTGATGTAAGGGGGCACTTTAATGGGGGACCTGGAGGTAAGGGGCGTCACTTATGAGGACCCTGGTGTGGATCTAGATGTAAAGGGGACTTTGATGGGACTCTAAAGTAAAGGGAAACAAATTTTTCCACAGTTTAGACCGATACGTATTCTTCTGCATATTTATATAAAAAAAATTGCAATAAGTGTATATTGATTGGTTTGTGCAAAAGTTATAGCGTCTACAAAATAGGGGATAGATTTATTGCATTTTTTTTTTTTACTAGTAATGGTGGCGATCTACGATTTTTATTGTGACCGTGACATTGTGACAGATATATCGAACACTTTTGACACATTTTTGGGACCATTGACATTTATACAGCGATTAGTGCTATCAAACTGCACTGATTACCTTATAAATGTCACTGGCAGGGAAGGGGTTAACACTAGGGGGTGCTGAAGGGATTAAGAATGTTCCCTAGTGAGTGATTCTAACTGTAGGGAGAGGGGACTCAAAAGGGGAGGAGACCGATCTGTGTTCCTCTGTACTGGGAACACACATCGGTCTCCTCACCACTGACAGGACATGGATCTGTGTGTTTACATGCACAGATCCACGGTCCTTCTGTGATTGCGGGTGCCCGGCGTACATCGTGGCCACTGGGCACTCGCACCGGGTCCCGAGCAATGTTACGCGCCCCCTAGATGGCCGGGAAGCCCAAGACGTCATATGACGTCCACCCAGGATGGGAGATCCCATCTGTGGACGTCATATGACTATGGGCGGGTAGGGAAGTGGTTAAGAGTCGGTTCACACAGCCGCAGCATGACTTCAGGGGCGACTCTGCAAGTCGTCCTGAAGACGACTTCAGAGGCGACCTGCAAAACGACTTCTGTATAGAAGTCAATGCAGGTCGCCCCGAGCCGCCCCCAAAGTCGTGCAGGAACCTTTTTCTAAGTCGGAGCGACTTGCGTCGCTCCTATTAGAACGGTTCCATTGCATTGAATGGGACTGAGCCGCCCTGACGAGTCGCCCCAGTGTGAACCAGCTCTTAAGATTCACATAATTTCCTGCCCTCATGAAGCTTGCAATCTAAGGTCCCTAACTAACATTCATACATACACATACTAGAGCCAATTACCTTACAAGAATGTCTTTAACCGCTTGCCGACCAGCCGCCGCAGTTATACGGCGGCAGGTCGGCACTCCTGCGCGAGAGCCCGTAGCTCTACGTCGCCACTTTCGACGGCCACTAGGGGCCGCGCGCGCGCCCCCCGCTCGCCCCCGAGTCCCGTGCGTGTGCCCGGCGGGCACGATCGCCGCCGGGCACACGCGATCGCTCGTTACAGGAAAACACACAGCTTTCGTTCCTATCAGCGGGGGAAACGCTGATTTTCTGTTTATACAGTGTATGAACGGAAGATCAGTGATTTCCCCTAGTAAGTCCACCCCCCCATACAGTTAGAACACAAATAGGAACACACTTAACCCCTTCCCCGCCCCCTAGTGTTAACCCCTTCACTGCCAATGGCATTTTTATAGTAATCCAATGCATTTTTATAGCATTGATCGCTAAAAAAATGCCAATGGTCCCAAAAATGTGTCAAAAGTGTCCGAAGTGTCCGCCATAAGGTCGCAGTACTGAAAAAAAACCGATGATCGCCGCCATTACTAGTAAAAAAAATAATAATAATAAAAATGCCATAAAACTACCCCCTATTTTGTAAACGCTATAACTTTTGCGCAAACCAATCAATAAACGCTAATTGCGATTTTTTTTTACGAAAAATATGTAGAAGAAGAATACGTATCGGCCTAAACTGAGGAAAAAAAAGTTTTTTTATATATTTTTGGGGGATATTTATTACAGAAAAAAGTAAAAAATATTGAATTTTTTTTCAAAATAGTCGCTCTGTTTTTGTTTATAGCGCAAAAAATAAAAACCGCAGAGATGATCAAATACCACCAAAAGAAAGCTCTATTTGTGGGGAAAAAAAGGACGCCAATTTTGTTTGGGAGCCACGTCGCACGACCGCGCAATTGTCAGTTAAAGCACAAAAAGTGCTCTGGTCTTTGGACAGCAATATGGTCCGGGGCTAAAGTGGTTAAGGTGTGGGAGGAAACTGGAGTACCTGGAAGAAAACCCACACAGGCCCAGAGAGGATATGCAAACTCCAGGCAGGTAGTGCCATGGTTGGGATTTAAACTCCCAACCCTAGTGCTGCTAGGCGGAAGGGCTAGCCACTGTTTGTAAACGATGTAATGTGGCCCTTACTAAAAAGTCTGGAGACCCCTGTCTTGGACTAACTAAAAAACAGCAGGTTTGGCTTTCATTTGTCTATTGGTGCAACAAAGAGAACCTCTTCATGTATTATTAATCATAACACCATGTGTAACTTTCTTATTTACAGAAAGCCAAAGAACGTGGGGCAGTAGTTGTAAAAGAGCCATGGATTGAAGAGGATCAAGGTGGCAAAGTGAAATACGCTGTTTTACAAACTGTACGTTTTGACTCCCATTGAAGGGTTAATTGAATTATGATTTCTCTTCTGACACAAGAGATTATTGAAAGCTGCTATTTGTTTCCCTTATCCCCTCAGGCCCTGTTTTGTCCAGTGATTAAACTCTCTCTCTTTGATCTTTGGCTTCTCTCTGATGAGCTAGTTTTCCCTTCTGACAGTGACTGGGAGGGGGGAGGGGGGGGGACGACTTCATTTCACTTCCTAGGCTATTTGCCTGAGGCAAATTCTTTCTAGGAGAACTAATAGACATTGTAGAATGCACAACATGCTACTATTTCACAATTTTGTTCTTTTGCAGTATGGAGATACTACACATACCCTTGTTGAGTACCTGGGGCCGTATCAAGGTGTATTCCTACCGGGTTTTAAAGAGCCACTGTTTAGAGATCCGGTGCTCGCTTCTTTGTAAGTTCATACTGATAATAGGTACACCTATATTAAAAACATTTTAAAATATGAAAAAATTATTAAAATAGTTTTTTTTCTTAATTTTTTTTTAGTTCTGGATAATGTGGAGAGGGATTAGAACACCTGTCAGTTTTTATTGTTGTCTGTGCCTGTTAGGCCCGTTTTAACACTGAAGAGTTTTTCAGGCGTTTTAGCGCTAAAAATAGCGACTAAATACCGGATTGACACCAGAACAGTAAAAACGCTCTAACTCTGATAAAAGTGGGGCTCCGTGGTGGCGAAACAAAGTTCACCTCTCCCCCTCCCTCTCAGCAATCATCTGGGACATGTCACAGGTCCCAGATGATTGCACGGTCAGTCACAGTGCGCAGCACGGCTTGCACATGCGCAGTGCGTCCATTGGCTGTGAAGCCATAGCCGGGCGCCCACAGTGACAATGGCGGCGCCGCGAAGAGGATGGGGGAGAGGAGCAGGCCTTCGTTCCCTCGCATTGCTGAACCCTAGGACAGGTAAGTGTCCAATTATTAAAAGTCAGCAGCTGCAGCATTTGTAGCTTCTGACTTTAAATATATATATTTTTTTTGTTTTAGTCTGAGAAATCTGTACCTGAGGACCTGCATTGCAACTGTTTCTTCTTTCTTTAATCTCTATTGCCATTTGAATATTCCCCCGCCAGTCATCAGATTGCCAATAATAAGATAGTAGCTCTAAAGTGAAGAATCAAAGCTCTATCTCTACCTAAAGCCAAAACTTTTTTTTTATTATTCATTTTAATTTCCAGCAAGAAGTAAGAGAATATCTTTCAAATGTGAGGGATATCTCTTCTTAGACAGTTGTCACGGAAACAAGTGTCCCTAATGAAGATCGGATATACCTTTTTTTCTGTTCTGGCAACTAAAAATTATGGGCCATATTCAGAAAGCTATTTACGCAGCGTATCAAGAGATACGCTGTGTAAATACTAAGAATAGCCGGCGTATCTTTTTTTGCTATTCTGAAAAGAAGATACGCCGGCTTTTTTCTAAGATACGAGCGGCGTAAGTCTGTTACACGGTCGTATCTTAGTTGCATTATTACGCTGGCCGCTAGGTGGCGCTTACGGCGGTATTCGCGTAATATATGCAAATGAGCTATTTACGGCGATTCCCGAACGTACTTGCGGCGGAGCGTCGTAGTTTACGTCGTTTGCGTAAGCGTTCGAGCGGCGTAAGGTTACCCCTGCTATAGGAGGCGTAGCCAATGTTAAGTATGGACGTCGGGACAGCGTCGAATTGTACGTCGGTTACGTCGTTTGCATAAATCGTTTGGGAATGGGGCTCGACGTTAGTAACGTTCACGTCGTTTTCATTGAGGAAAAGCGACGTGATCTCACGCATGCGCACTGGGAACGTCCACAGACGGTGCATGCGCCGTCCAAAAAAAACGTTAATTACGTGGGATCATGATTCATTTACATGAATTATTAGCAGCCAAAAACTGCTTTACCACTCATATGCAGATGATACGCAACTGTATTTCCGCATCTGCAACAGACAGGATCACCGCCTCAATCTAGAGACATGCCTCTCTTTGATAGAGGACTGGATGACAAAGAGTTATCTTAAACTCAATGGAGCAAAAACAGAACTTCTCCTGTTTCATGCCAAGCGCAGGAATCAACTTTCAACAGCGTGGACCCCCCCGCCCATTCTGGGCAAGCTCATCACCCCTAGCGCCAAAGTCAAAAGCCTAGGGGTCATTTTTGACTCCTTTATGACAATGGACGCACAAATAGGGTCAGTAGTCAGTGGATCTCACCATCTACTGCGCCTACTACGCAGACTCACTCCGTTCATCCCTAAAGAAGATTTAGCGGTCGTGGTGGGAGCAATTGTAAACTCCAGGCTGGATTATGCAAATGCCCTTTACCTCGGCCTCCCCAAGTACCAAATCGCCCGTCTACAAGTCGTTCAGAATACGGCCGCCAGACTTGTGACTGGGAAAAAACCCTGGGAATCCATCTCACCTTCACTGAGAGCCCTTCATTGGCTGCCAGTCAAAGACAGAATTGCTTTTAAAGCTCTCTGTCTTACTCATAGATGTGTCCATGGGAATGCCCCACTTTATTTATGCGAAATAATAAAAGCGCATAATCCCAATCGCGTTTTGCGATCCACGAATCGGAACCTACTCCAGGTTCCGAAAGCCAACTTCAAGTCCAAAGGAGAAAGGAGATTCGCGATCCAAGGCCCCAGACTATGGAACGCTTTACCAACCAGCATTCGGTTGGAGGAGAACCACCTAGCATTTAGAAAAAAGGTTAAGACTTTTCTCTTTTGATATCAAAGGAGACAGGAACAACAAGCGCCCAGAGGCGATTCAGTTCGCATGTGTCGCGCTATACAAGTTTTCATTCATTCATTCATTCATTCATGAATCACGCCCCCACTTCAGACATTTGAATTGCGCGGCCTTACGCCGCCACACATACGTTACGCCGCTGTAAATAATGGTGTAAGTTCTTTATAAAGAACTTGCGCAAATATTTACAGCGGCGTAACGTATTGGGGATACGTTACGCCAGCAGAAAGATCCACGGATCTTTCTGAATCTGGCCCGATGTCTTTATCCTCAATATCAATCTCTGTGGCATAGGGGCTATTAGACAGAGTGAAGCTCCCTAAAAAATTACAGTGGCTCTAACCCCTCACCGCTGTGTCCAAAAAAAAAAGGTTTTGCCTTTTATTATACTAAAAATCTGATGTCCCTGCCCTGTAATTTTTCCATGGGCCATTGCTGTGTATTTTTTAAATGCATAAAACAAAAATAGATAAATGCAATAATAGTCACTGCCCTACCCCTTCTCTCCCACAGGCCACCAAGTTATCTTAGATTTATTGATCACATTGTTGGAAATCAACCTGATGAGGATATGCTCCCCGTGGTGGACTGGTAAGCAAATAGGCTACAAACTTAAATCTAAAGAATTCAAATGGTTTGGGATAGCATAGACAGAGGATTGGTTCATTTAAGCTAGTGCATTGTTGGTTCACTTACCCTTTCCTTCAATTTCCCTTCTAAATGTTTTTTTTCTTTGTCTGAATTTCACACTTCCTGTTTCTCCTCAGTAAGCTTTCCACCATCCTCTGAGCGGTGGTTAGTCAGCCAGAATAGCTTACTGAGGAGCAACAGGAAGTTCAGAGAAATTCAGACAAAGAAAAAAAACATTTAGAAGGGAAATCGAGGGAAAAGGTAAGTGAAACAACAATGCACTAGCTTAAAGAAACCTTTTTCGAAAATAAAAAAATGAACCTTTACAACCTATTTAATTAATCTTTGGTTGCTACTTTATTACAGTTACATTTTTAACACGATGGGTAATTGGCCAAAAGATCAGACGGAGAGTAATACCCCGTACACACGATCAGAATTTCCGATGGGATAAACTCTGATGGATTTTTTTGACGAAATTGTCTTGCATACACACTGTCACACCAAATTTCCGACCATCTAAAACACGGTGACGTACAAAACTATGACTAACCGAGAAAATGAAGTTCAATGCTTCCGAGCATGAGCTGACTTGATTCTGAGCATGCGTGTTTTTTTCTCCGTCGGGGTTCCATACAGACAAACGGAATTTTCATTTTCATCTGGAAAAAAAGAGAACATGTTCTCTTTCTAAGTCCGTCTGAATTATCAATGAAAAAAAAACGCCAATGGGGCACACACACGGTTGGAATATCCAATGTAACTTGCAGTTTACTAAACGGGTGCAAAAATTAGAACCAATAATGCAAAACAGGTTCAAGATGGTAAAGAGCATGCATACGCTGCAGAGTAATACAAACCAGATGATGAAAGCTGCACAAACATGGAGTCTTCACTAGTCTCTATAATATTTATTAACAACAGATTCTCTAGCATAGAATCGCTGCTCCAGGAGAACAGTTCAGAACACAAACAGCTACCTACATTTACTCTCATAAATAGCTTCCCTCTCAGTGAAGTCCAGTGTAGCTCTGGTGTAACAGGAAAGCATATTGTAGGATCCCAGACCCAAGGAGTATTCTGGCAAAAATTGGTGAGATACTTTCACAGTAGCTGCTCCTGCTCGCATGGCAGTTCTGACAGTGAAGAGCCACTCACCTGGTGGCAGATCACTTGCCCAGCTACCTTTGCTCACCATGCATAGCCTTTTTGAGCTAGGGAAGCATGGAAAGGTATCCTTCCCATATGTGTTCAGGAAGTTGTGAGCGTTAAAGGGGCCTGCTCCGGTATCTGAGCATGGGGAGTACATGGGTACTCAATTACATTGCCTAACTCCTCTAAATCTGCATAGTCTGCTCTATAAATAAATTGGGTCATACACTGGACTTATAGGCCCGGATTCACATACATCGGTGCATCTTTATGCCGGCGTAGCGTATCTTATTTACGCTACGCCGGCGCAACGCTGAGAGGGAAGCATTGAATTCACAAAGCAAATGCTCCCAACGTTGCACCGGAGTAGCGTATAGTCGTCGGCATAAGCCGACGTTAGTTAAAGTAGGTGGAAGTGGGCTGTAAGTGGGCGTGATACATTTAAATTAAGTGTGACCCCATGCAAATGATGGCCTGAGCTTCAAACAAGTACTAAAAACGAACGGCGCATGCGTCGTACCTTGGACACATCCCAGTTCGCATGCTCACAGTCACATCGAAATAACTGCCTAAAATACGTCGAATCACTGCCTACGACGTGAACGTAACCTACGCCCAGCCCTATTCACGTACTACGTAAACAACGTAAACTATGTAAATTATTACGGCGTTCGTTCCCTGGTCCATACCTTTGCATGAGTTGCGCCTCGTATATGGCGAATAACTTTACGCCGAACATAACCCTTACACAAATCGCTTAAAACATGCGCCAGGCGCAAGTACGTTCGTGAATCGGCGTATCTCCCTCATTTGCATATTTGCAGCGAAAATCAATGGGAGTTCCAAATGCGTCCAGCGTAACTATGTGCCCACTATACGCCGGTGTAGGCAAGTTACGTCAGTCGGATGAAGTTTTGGCGTATCCTAGTTCTATGGGTACGGCGCATAGATACGACGGCGCATATTTACACTTATGCGGCGTATCTCGAGATACGTCGGCGTAAAAGTGCTTTGTGAATCGAGGCCATTTTCTCTATTACCAGAGCCACAGGGTCAAGTTTTTATCACCGAGCTACATGGGCAGTTTTAATCCTTGCTACTAAAAATGTATATTTTACTTGTTGATAATGATCTCGGCAACAGAACCTTGAATTCAGACATCACATCGCTGGAGCAGGGCACACTGAAGAGTAAAGTTGAGAACATTTTGTCTGGTTCTTAATATACCCACCAAAATTCAAGTAGGTGGCCCTGTGAACATCATTCCGCCCCACGTATTTTGTTGGGCTATCCATCACCTTCACATATTTCAGGAGACTGCAAGAGCATGAACACAATGGCTGGAAGGCTGACCTGCTGGCACGTCATCAGAGGCCAGCTGCAAGAACAACCAGTTCCCAATGACAGAGGAAGGGAAGATGGTAGATGGTGAAGTTCCTTTTCAATAAACAGGAAAAATGACAAATTATTGGTGCTATAGTTCTGTCAGAGTATACCTGAAGTGAACTGTTGATAGGGAGAACTTCTTTGCTAGTATAACTTACCAACAATTCACTTTAGTGTTATAAAACTAGCAGCATTCATTAAAAAATAAAAATGTATACACAAAACACAACATGAGCACAACACATTATAACAACCTGTGCACAGCTACACAACAACCTATATACAGCTACAAAACACAATGGCATGTGTACAGCTACATGACAACCTATCTGCTTTGTAAACAAGCAATAAAAGCTGTTCCCTTATCACCAAATTAATCAACTCAATTTTTCAACATGAAATATTCAGAAAATATAAAATCAATCGTTTGTCACTATCTGTACCTCACACACATTATAGTAAGCAGCTCACAGCATCAGCCTGTTAAGAACTACAATTGCGAATCCAGTATTATTGTTTTCAGCCTTCTGCTGCATCACTTACCACTAGGGACGTGCAATGATGTGTTTATATCCTAGGCCACGTACACACGATCAGACCGGTCCGACGGACCGTTTTCATCGGACCAGGCTGAAGTGGTCTGATGGTCAATGCTTCCAAGTATGCGCCGACTTGATTCTGAGCATGCGCAGGTTTTTGGTCTGATGTTTTTGCATACTAACCAACGAATCTGTCCGACGGAGAGGTGTCCGTCGGACAGATTTTAAAGCAAGTTTTAAAACTTTGGTCCGACAGACAACGGTCCGATAGGCCGTACACACCATCGAATTGGTCCGATGAAACTGGTCTGCAGACCAGTTTCATCGGACCGGTCTGATCGTGTGTACGCCGCCCTAGACCAAAACGGCAAATATTTCCAACATAATGGGGCTGAATGCGTATGAAAGAATTACATATTTCCTATAACCGTCAGCTCCATCTAGTGGCCATAATGTGGTATTTTTCTGATTCACTCTAAAGCAGTGTTTCCCAACTCCAGGTCATGTTTTTAGGATTTCCATTATTTTGCACAGGTGATTCGATCAGTTTCACTGCCTTAGTAATTACCACAGCTGTTTTAATTGAGGGAAATCCTGAAAACATGACCTGTTGGTGTGCCTTGAGGACTGGAGTTGGGAAACACTGCTCTAAAGAACATTTGAACTGGAGAGAAAATAGCCTATTAACTAGGGTTGTCCCGATACCGATACTAGTATCGGTATCGGGACAACCCTAGTTAATAGGCTATTTTCTCTCCAGTTCAAATGTTCATCCCGCAAATACCCCTTATACTAAAATAGGCTACCCCCCCAGTTCAAATGTTCATCCCGCAAATACCCCTTATACTAAAATATAATACCCCCCCCCCCCTATTGCAGCGATGTCCTGTCCCTCATACTTGTAGATATGATGCCGCCGCTGCCGCATACCGCCGTTAATCCCCCTTCATTATAGCTAGCGCGCATTACAAGCTTTCGTTTTGAATACTTGTAATGCCCGCGCCGCCGTGTATTGACACTCCCCTTCTTGGGATTGGATGGATCTGTTCAATCCCGAGCAAGGGGGAGTGTCTATGCAAGAATCCGCGTATAGACACTCCCCCTTGCGTGAGATTGGACGGATCCCTCCAATCCAGAGAAGGGGAGTGTCTATACACGGCGGCGCGGGCATTTACAAGTATTCAGAACGAAAGCTTGTAATGCGCGCTGCGCTATAATGCAGGGAGATTAACGGCGGTATGCGGCAGCGGCGGCGGCAGCATCATCATATCTACAGGTATGAGGGACAGGACATGGTTGCAATATGGGGGACATGACATGGCTGCAATATGGGGGACATGACATGGCTGCAATATGTGGGGGACATACATGGCTGCATATGTGGGGGACATACATGGCTGCAATATGTGGGGGACATACATGGCTGCAATATGTGGGGGACATACATGGCTGCAATATGTGGGGGACATACATGGCTGCAATATGTGGGGGACATACATGGCTGCATATGTGGGGGACATACATGGCTGCATATGTGGGGGACATACATGGCTGCAATATGTGGGGGACATGGCTGCATTTGGGGACACATTTAAAAAAAGTATCGGTATTCGGTATCGGCGACTACTTGAAAAAAAGTATCGGTACTAAAAAAGTGGTATCGGGACAACCCTACTATTAACGTTTGATTTTCTCCAATTAGCACAGAACCAATGTATATGCAGTTTCATGGGATGAAAAGCTCTGCAGATTTTTTTAAAACACACCCTATTGAATCAGGTGCCTCTATGGAGTGATAATCATCTCATGCGTACCCCCACCCCATATATGACACTATTGAATCAGGGAATACAGCTGCCGCTAAGTCCCACTCTTCTCTGCTAATGTTGTCAAGTAGTCCCAGCCAAGATATACTAGAGAAAAAAAATGAATACAGCCACTGTCAGATTAGCTGCTGTTTGAGGATGCTTTCAGAACTTTTGAATTAAAGCTACATTTCAAGAATTCAGACACTTTGTAAAAAATAAAGGCACACAATGAGTTAAAGGGGTTGTAAAGGTAAAACAAATTGACCTTAGTGCAGTCCTCCTTCACTTACCTCATCCTTCAATTTTGCTTTTAAATGTCCTTATTTCTTCTGAGAAATCCTCAATTCCTGTTCTTCTGTCTGTAACTACACACAGTAATGCGAGGCTTTCTCCCTGGTGTGGAGTGTCATGCTCGCCCCCTCCCTTGGACTACAGGAGAGTCAGGATGCCCACTAACACAGCTCCTTTCTCTATCTGCAACTTAGAGACCGTCCTGACCCTCCTGTATTCCAGGGGAGGGGTCAAGCATGACACTCCACACCAGGGAGAAAGCCTTGCATTACTGTGTGGAGTTACAGACAGAAGAACAGGAAGTGAGGATTTCTCAGAAGAAATAAGGACATTTAAAAGCAAAATTGAAGGATGAGGTAAGTGAAGGAGGACTGCACTAAGGTAAAGGAGCTATTTAGGAAAAAAAAACAT
This sequence comes from Rana kukunoris, assembly GCA_029574335.1. NCBI lineage: Eukaryota > Metazoa > Chordata > Amphibia > Anura > Ranidae > Rana > Rana kukunoris. The sequence continues at coordinate 496,579,534 of CM056050.1, read as the reverse complement.
TTTACCTTCACTACTCCTTTAAGTCCAAAGAGCTGCATGACACCTTCTGGGTTTAGCTCTATTATTTATATCTGACGCTTTATAATACTCCCAGTAGACAACTATCGCTGTAGTTCTGGGAGAGTGATGCTGATCCTTCTGAGCTCTGCATCTTGAACTGGAGAGTCGCTGCACCTGATATGCACAACCCTCCTCTCCTCTTGCCCAATCAAAGAAGATATGGTATTATGTGAAAGCATTCTGAAAATATAAAGGCTTCTGTGAATAAGTAGCAGAGGGAGGGGTGGGCCAATCTGCTATGTGTGTTTCTCAGATCCCCAGACTTCTCTCATGCAGAGCAATATACCTGTCAAATATAAATAATAGAGATAAATAAGCCCAGGAGATGTCATGCACTCCTTGGACCTAACTCATAATGTGTCTTCACTTTTTACAAAGTGGCTGAATTCCTGGAATTCAGCTTTCAGAACCCATCTGGCGCCTATACTGCTATCAGTATATAACGTTATAACTTTATTTTGGATGTAGTGCATAGATAGTGGTGCTCTTAGAAGTAGATAGACATCTTTTGGTTCCTTATTTACATTCCAAAGCTACCAAGTAAGAGAATATAAAGGAAATTAATTATAACAATATACAATGATTATCACAATCTTTTTCTCTTTTAAAAATAAACTTTCAAGAAAATTGCCTTTAAAGTGGTTGTAAACCCTCTGATACTACTTTCACCTACAGGTAAGTCTACATTAAGGCTTTACCTGTAGGTGCTTGCAATATTTCCTTAACCTACTTTGTTAAGGTGATATGCACCAGGTATTGAATGGAAATATGCCGGGAATGTGCGCATTCGCGGGAATCGTGCTGGTTCTGCGCGCATGCGCGGGAGTGATGTCATCACCGCTCTGGCCAATCACAGCTCCAGAGCGGCGATACCTGGAAGTAAACTCCAAGAGAGATGGCTGCGGCTGAAGGGGAAGATGAGGATGGCTTTGGGGGCTTTGATCTAAGGTAAGTAATACATAATGAGCTAGTATGCTAGTCATACTATCTCATTATGCCTTTGTCTTGCAGGTTTTTATTTTAAAAAATAAATAAATTTGGCGTTTACAACTGCTTTAAAACGTTAACAGCCTTTAGTGCTGCAAATTGAACTATGTTTAACTACAAATGAACACTACTACATTTTTGATGCTCATTATTGTACTTTCGTGTAGCAACTCTTTTATTTATTTATTATTTATTTACCTGTTTTAATTGCAATGCAGTGTTTTCTATCTCTAAAACCTTGGTTTGTTTTCAATATTGATAATAAAGTCAACATAGATGGATCACCTATATTCTTGTTTCATCATTTTCTAGGTATCAAAACTGCTTGCTATTTCATAGATTCTGGTCTGTAGACGACAAACAGGTTCATACCGAATACAGTGCATTACGCTCAATTGTGGTAACAAATTATGAAGAGACCATAAAAATGCCAATAAATGAACCAGCTCCTGGAAAGAAAAAGTCACAGATCCAGGTAATCAGATTCCAAGATAGACAGAAATAATAATGTTCAATATTTAGAATTCTTTTTTGGATAAGATATTGGTGATCTTATACTCCTTCTCTATAGAAGATAACCACCATGGCTATAAATATATTGAGGCCCTACTGATATTTAAACCTTTTTTTTAGAGTGTGAATAGTTATATTTTCTATTTTTGTTTATTTTTTCCCTTTGTAATATGTATATTTGTATTTAAATATGAGGAAATAAAAACAGTATTATTAATGTATGTAATATGTTTTAGTAGCAGTGATATCATAGGCCAGTGATGACAAACCTTGGCACCCCAGATGTCTTGGAACTACATTTCCCATGATGCTCAGTGGACTCTGCAGTGTTTTGAGCATCATGGGAAATGTAGTTCCAAAACATCTGGGGTACCAAGGTTTGCCATCACTGTGACATTGGCCCTACTTTTCCTATTTCCCCTGGTCTATAAGGTGGCTTGATTTTTTTGCAGAATTTTGATTTGGTTATTTATATACATTCTCTCTTGCAAAGACATGTAGACGGTTTCGATCTTGTGCAGGGTTTTTTATTGTCATCTATATTCTCTTTTACTAACTGTCGCAATCACCAAAGTCACTGGGAATTAAAGTTAAGATAAATCCAAAATTTTGATCTACAATCAGAACAGGAATGGAGGGGAAGTCTTCCAATGGGGACACTTGTTCCTGTGACAACCGTCTAAGATAAGATATTCCTCACACTGAAAAGATGTCTGCTTGCTTCTTGTTGAATCTACAGAATAGGAAGTAAACGGGAAATCTCCCTAATGGTCTAAAAAAACTGACAGTTTATCCAAAATTAAAAAAGTCCTTTTCTGTGAGTTTATTGGAGGACACCGTGGAGATCTTTAGATCTTGAGCATAGGGTTATAGTAGAGCCTGCAGGAGTTTTGGACGTTGAGCACAGCCTAGAAGGGTGTCCTTCAATGAACACAGTAAAAACAAAAATCCAATTTTCTTATCTGTTCATTGAAGTACATAGTGAAAACTGTTAGAACTACTGGTATGTCCCAAAATAGTGTCTACCAAGGGGTGGGGAAAAAAACGAAACAACTCCTTTACAGGCAGGACCATTGCACTACTGCCTGTAAGGCTGCGTACACACGACTAAACAAATCCGATCAAATCGGTCTGACAGACCGTTTTGATCGGATTTGTCTCCTGGGATATGTTGGTTTGATCGTGTACACACGATTAAAGCAAAATCCCCGCCGGCAGACAGCGCGGTGACGTGGCGTTGACGCCGCCACATCACCGAACCAGGAAGTAAAATACTTCCACGCATGCGTCGTATCCATTTGACGCATGTGCGGACAGATATGTCCGCTGGTTAGTGTACTAACCAGCGGACATGTCGGACAGATGGGTTTCCAGCAGACAGATTTTAAAGCATGCTTTAAAATTTGTCTGCTGGAAAAACTTGACTGCTCGCCCGTACAAACAATCAAATTTGTCTGCTGAAACGGTCCTTCGGACCGCTTTCAGCAGATAAATTTGATCGTGTTTATGCAGCCTAAGGCTTGCATAAGATAAACAGGACACAGAATGCCCCCCATTTGAGAGATTTCCAGACTGATTAATGTGTAAGGCCGCGTACACACGATTGGTCAAAACCGATGAAAACGGACTGAAGTTCAGTTTCATTGGTCCAAACCGATCGTGTGTAGGCCCCATTGGTCAGTTGTCCTTCGGTCCAAAAACAGAGAACTTGCTTTAAAATTGAACTGATGGACGCCTGACCGATGGGTCAAAACCGATCGTTAGTATGCAAAGGCATCGGTCAAAAGGCCGCGCATGCTCAGAATTAAGTCGACGCATGCTTGAAAGCATTGAATTTCGTTTTTTTCAGCACGTCGTGTGTTTTATGTCACCGCGTTCTGACACAATCGTTTTTTTAAACGATCGTGTGTAGGCACATCAGACCGCCAGTCGGCTTCGTCGGTTAACCGATGAAAACGGTTCTTCGAACCTTTCTCGTCGGATGTACTGATCCCTACAGGAAAAATGGCCATGTGGTCCCAGAGTCCTTCTCCAGGAAACTCAGAGAAGGTAGAAATGCCTGTATAGCCCAGTGTTTCTCGATTCCAGTCCTCACACCCCCCCAACAGGTCATGTTTTCAGGATTTCCCTCAGATGAAAAGGCTGTGGGAATTACTAAGGCAGATCAAATCACCTGTGCAAAATAATGGAAATCCTGAAAACCTGACCTGTTGGGGGGGTGTGAGGACTGGAGTTGAGAAACACTGGTATAGCCATACATCTTACAAGTAAGATAGGCAGGATATGAAGCTGACACAGAGGGGAATGGTCAATTCCAAAGAATCCTCAGGGAGAGGCGTCCAGCCCTCCTAGTTGCCACAGGCATCAAACACAGGCTACCCAGCATAAATATAGATACGAAGGTGCTGCCACAACCAGAACAGACTCACATAACCCTGGATTCATCATGTATGCTATAGGAGCTGAGGAGCAGTGAGTACTCTCCTCAAAGCCAGTAGAAAGGCCACCCTGCATCCCAGTAACAAAAGAAGAGTACTAGGCACAATGTCATTACCTAGAGCCCAACCATGAACTGGTACCTGTCTATACACAGCAGCCACTGGAGTTTCCTTTATAGTAAACCACACTGACAAAATGCAAGTAGTCCAGGAGCATGAAGTCAGGAGAACACTGGTGGTAACTGCGAGTAAACCTGCCACTCACACAGAAATACCCACAAGCTAAGTTAAACTAAATGGACTTTGGCCTTTTTGACACACAACACAGGGTAGCAGAGGGGAAATGGGTATTTATAGACGGACAGAAACAAATAAAGAACTCCTTCCAAAAAAAAAAGGAACTAATTCCCAACATGGAGCTTAGGACCTTATGCCCTGGCACTGTGGGGAAAAAAAAAACAACAATCTGCCTCTAGAAAATAGAGATTTTGGCTACCAGCAAGGGTCGACCCTATGCTGTGCTTTTGTTCCATTTGTCCTACTCCTGTGTGTGGCACTATAACCCAATGGTCAAGATATAAATATTTCTTAATAAACAGAAGAGGGGAAAAAAAAGTTTTGAATTTAGATATACTTTAAAAACAAAACAATTGACAAAAAAGCCTGATACAATATTTCTGGTAGACAATTTAGAAAAGCAAAGTTCAGCCTCTATGGGCCAGATTCTCGTTGCTGGCGGCGTAGCGTTTCCTATTTACACTACGCCGCCGCAACTTACAGGAGCAAGTGCCGTATTCTCAAAGCACTTGCTCCGTAATTTGAAGCGGCGTAGTGTAAATGGCCTGGCGTATCGCCGCGTAATTCAAAGGGGGCGGCTTGTATTTAAATTAAGGCGCGCCCCCGCGCCTAACGAACTGCGCATGTGCTGGCCGTAAATGTAGCCCACTGCGCATGCTCCATAGTACGCCGCAAATACATTGGTTTCAACGTAATTAACGCACAGCCCTATTCACGACGAGTTACGTAAACGACGGAAAAACACGACGCTGTCCCAACGTCCATACTTAACATGGTGTACGCCGGACCTACGCAAGGTTACCCCTCATATAGCAGGGGTAACCTTATGCAAACTACGTAAACTACGTCGACGGCGCGCAAATATACGTTTGGGAATTGGCGTATCAGGCTCATTTGCATATTCAACGCAGAAATAGACGGGAACGCCACCTAGCGGCCAAGTGTAAAATTGCAACTTAGATCCGACAGTGTAAGTGACTTACGCCAGTCGGATCTACGCCAAATCTATGCGTAACTGATTCTAAGAATCAGTCGCATAGATAGGAGGGCTCAGAAACAGAGATACGACGGTGTATCTGGAGATACACCGTCATATCTCTTCTGAGAATCTGGCCCAAAGTGTTTTATGTACTCACCAACTGGTATTTTATGTAGCCACACCTTATTCTAATTATACAGGGCTGATTTACTAAAACAGACAACAAGATACTTTCAGTCAGATGTTTTGACAAAGTACCAAGTTGTCAGGCCATTTCCCACCTGTACTTTAACAAATTCAAGTCCTACATTTTTAAAGAAATCCATGACTGCATAGCTTGCGTCATTTCCCTTTTTTTACGTGCACACTTATCCATACACGTAAATGTTATATAAACTTTTATTTTCTCTGAATTTTCTAAGTGTTTACATAAGGATATGGTAAAAACAAATCTAACATAGTTTATCAGGATGACCTTTTTCCTTTATTTTATTTTTTTCAGGAGTACGTGGACTACTATGATGGTCCTGGTGTACAGCACATTGCTCTTAATACTTCCGACATCATCAAAGCAGTGAGTAATGCAGACAGATAGGTATAAAAGAATAGGCAACCGAGGGAGGGGCAAGTCCTCCTGTGACTAAGGCTTTGATCTTTGCGCTGTTTGGCTAAGAGGGTGGTGTGTTTATATATGCGAGTTTGTGCATGAATACCTGTGTATGTTTTCAAACTTGTCTGCTGTATATTTCTTTAAGTCTCTTCTTGCTATAAGTTATTATGAAGGAATTAAAATTAAAGTTACATGGTTATATAACCATTCTAGCAGCAAAGATAATGTTTCTGTTTTCTATTTTTCTTTACACAAATTAGGAAAAATCTGGTTGACGTAAATTACAGACTATATTTTGCAGGACAATTTTAATCATTAACTGTAGTATAATCTGCCAAAAGCAGTACAAGCTAATCTGACCTAGTCAATGATTGCTGTGAACGCCCTGTAACTGTCTTCTGAAAACAAAAGTTATCCATATATCTGTGACACCACAAGACATAGATGGGCATGTGTCACCCAGAAAGAAGGGAACTGAAAATTATCATTGATTACCATATTTATCAGCGTATAACACGCACTTGTTCCCCCTTAACCACTTCAATACCAGCCACCATCATATTACGTCCACAAAGTGGCTCTCCCATCCAGAGTGGATGTCATATGACGTCCTGGACTTTGGGGGGGGATATCTGAATGATGCCTGCAGCAAGAGGCATCATCCAGATATCCATCTCTTGTGCCGGCGATTCTGCACAACATAAGAACGATCATAGCGGCAGTTCCGCCGCTTGATCGTTCTTACAGGCGGCGGGAGGGGACACCCCCCCTCCTGCCGCCATCCGGTGCTTCTCCGGGCTCTCCCGTGCCATCGGGGACCCGGAGAATGAATCATCCGGTGCTTGCAGGAAGTATAGAGATCTCTATGACTGTAGGAGGACCCGGGCGCGATGTGATGACGTCACGCCCGGGTCCCGTAAGTAAACAAAGCCGCGATTGCGGCTACTAAGCGACAGTATTCATGAGATCGGTGAATTTTTTTCACCGATCTCATGGTATCCAGCCTGGAGGAGAGATGTGGGGTCTTATTGACCCCGCATCTCTCCATAAAGAGGACCTGTCAAACACATTCCGATTACAAGGGATGTTTACATTCCTTGTAATAGGAATAAAAGTAATAAAAAAAAAAAAAGTGTAAAAAAAAAAAAATATGTAAAAAATAACAAAAATAATAAAAAAAAGATTAAAACGCCCCTGTCCCCGGTAGCTCGCGCGCAGAAGCGAACGCACACGCAAGTCCCGCCGACATATGTAAACGCGGTTTAAACCACATATGTGAGGTATCGCCGCATGCGTTAGAGTGGCAGCAACAATTCTAGCACTAGATCGCCTCTGTAAACTGGTAACCTGTAAAACAATTCAAAGCCTTGCCTATGGAGATTTTTAAGTACCGAAGTTTGACGCCATTACATGAGTGTGCACAATTTTAAAGCGTGACATGTTAGGTATCTATTTACTCGGTGTAACCTAATCTTTCATATTTTACAAAAAAATTGGGCTAACTTTACTGTTTTGTTATTTTTTTTAATTCATTGAACTATTTTTTCCCCAAAAAAGGCGTTAAAAAATTATTGCGCAAATACCGTGCAAGATAAAACGTTGCAATGACCCTCGTTTTATTCCCTAGGGTGTCTGCTAAAAACATATATAATGTTTGGGGGTACTGCGTAATTTTCTAGCAAAAAAATTATGATTTGTAAATGTAGGAGAGAAGTGCCAGAATAGGCCCGGTATGGAGGTCGTATAAAAGCCCTGTATTGAAGTGGTCAAAATCGTGTGTGCGTGTTATACACCGATCGCTACTGTCTGAGGGAAGAGGATGGTTCGCCGCTGAATTACATAGAGCTGTGACCCCCTTCCTGTGTATCCGGCGCTCCGTCACGCACAGCCACGCCTCCTGGCCCCGCATTGGACCACTGTACTGTCTATCATATGAGCAGGGGCAGGAGGCCTGGCTGTGAGTGAGTGAGCGCCGGGTATACAGGAAGGAGATCGCGGCTCTATGTAATTCAGTGGCGCTCGCTCCCCCTCTTCCCTCGGAGACAGCAGGGGTAATCTGACACTGAAAGGTGAGACTACAGATGGGCACTGAACAGGCAGGGCATTTTGGTAAATTTATAGGCTGCATATGGGCACTAATCAGGCTGCAGTGAGGAGCAATGCTGCAGATGGGCACAGATCAGGCTGCACTGAAGCTGCAGATGGACCCAGATCTGGCTGCATTGAGGCTGCAAATGGGCACAGATCAGGCTGCATTGAGACAGCAGATGGGCACAGATCAGGCTGCATTGAGACTGCAGATGGGCACAGATCAGGCTGCATTGATGCTCAGATACCATTATTTTGCTTCAAAGTGGTTTATTTAAAAAAAAAAATTCAATGGCCAATTTCAATGACCATACTACTCCTTTTTCTACCAAGTAAAAGGGACAAGCAGATCCTGCTTAGAGATCTTTAAACAAATAGTAATACCATGGGGTTATTTATGAAAGGCAAAGCCACTTTGCACTACAAGTGCAAAGTGCATTTGAAATTGCACTGAAAGTGCACTTGGAAGTGCAGTTGCTGTAAATCTGAGGGGGTCCATCTGAAATGAGGGAAAGCTCTGCTGATTGTATTATCCAATCATGTGCAAGCTAAAATGCTTTTTTTTATTTTCCTTGCATATCCCCCTCGGATCTACAGCGTCTGCAATTTGCACTTGTAGTTTGCACTTGTAGTGCAAAGTGGATTTTCCTTTCGTAAATAACCCCCTATGTTCATTCAAACCCCATCAATGCCATGCTATTGTAGGGTTCTAAATAAGTACCATTTGAGTGCTATTTGGCTGCTAATCATTTTGCACATAAAGGGGCTAGTGGTGCTGACATATGGGGGTATGAGGGCATGTGTTTTATTTGCTTGTTTGTGGTTTAAATTAACTAACTGTGGAGTACTGCATACTGCACAGGTCCCCATTGCAGGGTTTTTTTTTATGCTTTATTTAGAATTTTTAGCAAAATACAATATGCCATAAAAAAAGGGAAATCAAAGAGAAAGAAAAATGATACCACATTGAAGGGGAAGACCCCAAACATTACATAGGCATTTACGGTCAACACTGAGGACAAGGGGGCACTCTTTACGTCTAGAGGAAAACAGATTTCACCTCCAAATACGGAAAGGTTTCTTCACAGTAAGAGCTGTGAAAATGTGGAACAGACTCCCTCCAGATGTGGTTCTGGCCAGCTCAGTAGATTGCTTTAAGAAAGGCCTGGATTCTTTACTAAATGTACATAATACCTGGGTACTAAGATTTGTAGGTAAGTTGATGCAGGGTAAATCTGATTGCCTCTCGGGGGATCAGGAAGGAATTTTTTTCCCCTGCTGTAGCAAATTGGATCATGCTCTGCTGGGGGTTTTTGCCTTCCTCTGGATCAACTGTGGGTATGGAGTTGGGTATATGTGATGTACTGTGTGTTTTTTATTTTGTTTGTTTATTTTTTGATGGTTGAACTGGATGGACTTGTGTCTTTTTTCAACCCGACTAACTATGTAACTATGTAAGGCCCCGTACACACGACCAAGCTTCTCGGCAGAATCCAGCGAGAAGCTCGCTGGGAGACATATTCTGCCGAGGTTCTTGGTCGTGTGTACACTTCCGACGAGCGTCCCGTCAGGAAGCTCGTCGAGCCAAAAAAGAGAGCACGCTCTCTTTGTCCTCGTTGTTCAATGAGGACTTTGGCTCAACGCTCATCGGGAACCTCGTCGGGCGGAACGATGAGTTTAGCCCGACGAGGTTCTCGGTCGTGTGTACGCGGCCGCTCTCTTTTTCCTCGTTGTTCAATGAGGACTTTGGCTCGACGAGCTTTTCCGACGGCTCATCGGGAACCTCGTCGGGCGGAACGATGAGTTTAGCCCGACGAGGTTCTCGGTCGTGTGTATGCGGCCAAACTATGCAAACAAGATATAAGGAGAGAACGAAATCCATACATATACAAATAAACAGATATAATGCATATATAAAAGGGTCAATATGGCCAGGGCTCGTCTCTCCCTGCTATTGAAAGCATCACGTAGCTCAAGTTTAAGTCGAGAAACAAAACAGAAAAAAAAGGGGGATATGATGGGAGAGGAAGGGGGGGATGCAATTAGAGGTTTATCAGCCAAATCCAAAGCTGGCAGCCCCTGGACCAAAAAATCTGGAGAAGTGGAGAAGCATTCCATTCTACAGATGATATGGCGCAACTCCACAAATCAGTGAACAAAGCAAGTCAAGGTGAGGGGTCTAAGCTGACTGTAGGTAGGCCAGGTCTACCACATAACTGCAGGAGAAAGTATATTCTGTCCAGTGGAAACATTTTGGGCCAGATTCTCAGAGGCGCTACGACGGGGTATCTCAGATACCCCGTCGTATCGCCGTTTTTTCCCCCGGGCATCTATGCGAGTGATTCCTAGAATCACTTAGGCATAGATACGGGTGAAGATCCGACAAGTGTAATACAATTACACTTGCGGATCGTAGATGTAATGACAACTCCGGCCACTAGGTGGCCTTTACGTTGTTTTCTCATTTGCCTATGCAAATGAGGCTACTACTCAGATTCCCGATCGCTTTTATGCCGCCCCGTCGTAGCTTACGTCGTTTTCGTCCGCGTAAGGTTACCCCTGCTAATATGTGGAGTAACCTTACGCAGTACCGTCGGATGCCGTCGGGTGCCGTCGGATGCCATGTTAAGTATGGCGTCGGGTCAGCGTCGGCTTTTTCCGTCGGTTACGTCGTTTTACTAAGTCGTTCGCGAATAGGGCATTGCGTAAGTGACGATCACGTCGTTTTGACGTCGGTTTCAACGACGCTTTCCGACGTGAGCTGGAGCATGCGCACTGGGCTTTTTCCCCCGGCCGGCGCATGCGCAGTTCGATCGACGCAGGGGCACGCTTAATTTAAATACAAGCCGCCCCCTTTGAATTACGCGGCCTTACGCTGGGCCATTTACACTACGCCTCCGCAAACTACGGAGCAAATGGTTAGAGAATACAGCACTTGCTCTGTTAAGTTGCGGCTGCGTAGTGTAAATGGCTTACGCTACGCCAGGGCAAATCTATGAGAATCTGGCCCTGAGTGTTTTTATAATATTTTCTTTTAATGGGTTTGTGATATATACATGTTCTCAATACTACGGCTTAAAATTTCAAGTCCTGAGCTACTAGCCAGGCCTCAAGGGTTACTCGCCACCAGTTGCCCCACCCACCCCCTGAAATGACACTTAAAAGTTTTATGCAGAATTAAATTACAAAAATAAATATTAACAAGAACTTTATCAGTTCCCCTCAGCACAGCCTCACCAGTGCCCATCAATGCAGGCTCATCTGTGCCCATCAATGCAGCATGACCTGTGCCCATCATTACAGCATGACCTGTGACCACCATTGCAGCATGACCTGTGACCACCATTGCAGCCTCACCGTGCCCAACATTGCAGCCTCACCACGCCCAACATCGCAGCCTCACCACGCCAAAATTGCTGCCTCACTGTGCCCTCATTGCTGTCTCACTGTGCCCTCATTGCTGTCTCACTGTGTCCTCATTGCTGCCTCACTGTGTCCTCATTGCTGCCTCATTGTGCCAACATTGCAGCCTCATTGTGCCAACATTGCAGCCTCACAGTGCCAACATTGCAACCTCACAGTGCCCCCTATTGCAGCCTCACAGTGCCCCCTATTGCAGCCTCACTGTGCCCCCCATTGAAGCTTCACTGTGCCCAATATTGCAACCTCACCGTGCCCAAAATTGCAGCCTCATCGTGCCCAACATTGCAGCATCACCGTGCCCAACATTGCAGCATCACCGTGCCCAACATTGCAGCATCACCGTGCCCAACATTGCAGCCTCACCGTGCCCAACATTGCAGCCTTACCGTGCCCAACATTGCAGCCTCACCAGGGCAGAGGAAAAGAGAGGGTGGCCAGATCATGACTGGAGGAAGTGGAGAACCATGAGGACACAGAGTGGTATTAGGAGGAGGCGGGGCTGTGTGTGATGGCGAGCATAACGGTAATTTTTATGTAAACTGTAATGGCATGCAATTCCACTCAGTGATCTCCCGTCTCTCCTCTTCCTCCATGCTCTCTTCCACCGGGAGGATTGCTGGGAGAACGGCTCCTGAACACTCCCAGGTAGCCCAGCTTGCAAGTACTCATTTTCCACTCACAAAATGCGAGGAGGCAAGTGGAAAATTTGAGGGCTGCTCTATACTACACCCTCAGAAGTGTTGGTTTACATTTATTTGGTCTTACCAAGTACATTCAGTGATTGGAAGCACCCATTTGGCCAATAGACCCTAGATCAGTGGTTATTAACCCCTGACCCACCAACAGGCCAGGTTTGCAAGATACCTGAAATACATCACAGGTGATATAATTTGCTGCTCAGCGATTGCAGTATTCTAGTCTGCATCTCCCCAAGGTAATACATAAAGCCTGGCCTGTTATTGGGTCCTGAGGACAGGAGTTGAGAACCACTGCCCTAGATGGTTACATAGCCACCTTTCCAAGTGCATTATTTGGAAATAACAGACCACATATTGCCATCCACAGAGTATACAGTATTCTAAGACAGTGGTTTCCAAACTGTAGCCTGGGAGGTGGATGCGGCCCCTTTCATGCCTTTACCTGGTGCTTGGGGCACTATTCCTCCCACTAATATGGGGCACTATTCCTCCCACTAATATGGGGCACTATTCCTCCCACTAATATGGGGCACTATTCCTCCCACTAATATGGGGCACTATCCCTCCCACTAATATGGGGCACTATTCCTCCTACTAATATGGTCCACTATCCCTCCCACTAATATGGTCCACTATTCCTCCCACTAATATGGTCCACTATTCCTCCTACTAATATGGGCCACTATTCCTCCTACTAGTGTGGGCCACTATTCCTCCTACTAATATGGGCCACTATTCCTCCTACTAATATGGGCCACTATTCCTCCTACTAATATGGGCCACTATTCCTCCTACTAATATGGGCCACTATTCCTCCTACTAGTGTGGGCCACTATTCCTCTTACTAATATGGGCCACTATTCCTCCTACTAATATGGGCCACTATTCCTCCTACTAATATGGGCCACTATTCCTCCTACTAATATGGGCCACTATTCCTCCTACTAATATGGGCCACTATTCCTCCTACTAATATGGGCCACTATTCCTCCTACTAATATGGGCCACTATTCCTCCTACTAATATGGGCCACTATTCCTCCTACTAATATGAGCCACTATTCCTTCCAGTGACACCAACAATGGGGCACTATTTCCTCCAGTGATTCCAACAAAGGGGCATCATTTTTTCCAGTAATATAAATGATGGAACACTGACACCAAATATCAGGCACTATTCCCCCAACTAAAACCAACCATAGGGCACCCCCCCCCTCCCCCAACACCACTTTTCTGCCTCCTAATGACCTTAATATAAATTAGCGATTTTCTTTAAAAAATGGCCACAGTGCAGCCCCTCCAACATCTAAAGCAGTGGTCTCCAAACTGCTGCCCCTTGCTTGCCTTTATCTGGCCCTTGGGGCAATATCCCTCCCACTGATACGAGACACTATTCTGACATCTGACACTGACAGTGGAGCATCATTTCTCCCACTGACACCACTAATGGGGCACTATTCCTCTCTATGATACAAATGATGGGGCACCATTTCTCCCCCTATTACCATATGTTAAGTCTCACTGATGCCAGGAAAATTTCCACCCCCCGCTTGCCAAAGTCCGACCCTCCAAGAGTCTAAAGGACAATAAACCGGCCCTTTGTTTATAATGCTTGGAGACCCCTGATTTAAAGGACAGTATGCTGGCCCCTTGTTTATAAAGTTTGGAGACCCCTTCTCTAAGGCATACCTAGGTCATCTGACCAGTAATTAGTAGCAATAAGCCTAGTTTGTAAAACATATCGCCATTTTATAAATCTTTACATTAATTTCTATCATTGCAGGGTACAAAAGAAAGGTTACATAGTGAATAAATACACGTAAAGATGCAGCCATCATGTCATCTTGCCTGCAGATAACTAACTGGTTTATTTACTTCACAAGCTATCAAATGTAATTTCTAAAACCAAATATATGCATATGCCTGCAGGTGAAACATTTGAAATCTCGCGGCATAGAGTTTCTTTCTGCTCCTGACACCTATTACGATGATCTAAGAAAAAACCTTAAAACTGCCAAGATCACAGTGAAGGAAGATTTGAGTGTCCTGCAGGTATTATATGATTAACATATAAATGATATTATAAATAAGTTTTGCAGTTTGATTCATGTTATTTCTTACTTACAGGACCTCAGAATATTGGTTGATTATGACGACAAAGGCTACCTTCTTCAAATCTTCACCAAGCCAGTGCAGGACCGGCCTACTCTCTTCCTAGAAGTTATACAAAGATACAATCATCATGTGAGTTATATTAGACTTTCCCTTAGAAAGTAATGTGTGTAGTAACAGAAAAGGAGAACACTATAAGAACACACTTCTGCATTTCAGGGGAGCATAGAGCAAGTATGAATTCTGAATTATGTATAAAAGTGTACCTGCAGTCAGTGTAATGTACAGTGGGCAGCTATAGATACAAATATCTTCTATAATAGCTCAAAAACCTATGGCAATCTAAGTTGCAAATAACAGTTATAGCTCAAAAATAATAAGGCATGAAAGGCTAATGGGGCCAAACACTGCTTATAAGTGTGCTTAGCGCAACGCTGACTTTGCTTCCTATCAATGGCGGCTGGTGGCATATTTGGTGGGGGCAGCAAACAATGCAGCCACAGCGAGTAGTTCGGGTCGGGTCATCAGCACCCCCTGGTTGGTCGAGGAGCCCTGCATTAACCCCCAGGCTTTGCTTCCCTCTTGGCGGAGGCTTCGTCCCCTGCGTCTCCTCCCGTGGACTCCACATATCCTCCTCTCTCCTTGTCGTGGTCTAAAAGGATCACTTGTCGTTTTGTCCAATCAGGAAATGGGTCTCAGGATTGGCGGGAAGGAGATTCAGTGTGAAAAGAGCGAATGTTCATTTGCTATTGTCACACAACTGGGTGGGCTCGGAGCTGATGAGTCGTTTGTTAAAAATGCAGCTGCCCGCTCCTTTATAGGGTGACCACATTTCCAAACTACCATTTAGGGACACCCCCCCCCCCCCCCCTCCCAAAAATCAGCTTGTGCTATAACGAATCAGTGGTTGGACACAAGAGGAAGGATTTCTCCAGTCACAAGCAGGGGGTGGGGATTGTGCTTTTCCAGGCATTCCAGGACCGGAAGTACTGTCAGTGAGTAGAGCGGTGATGTTGCAGCCTTTTTTGGGGGGAATCAGATTGCCCCCGGGGGGTGGCTGTGTCAGTTTCATTCCGGGACACTGTATTGTCCTGGCATAAAGGTACCCGGGACAAACCTGCAAAATGCGGGACTGTCCCGGGTAATCCAGGACACATGGTCACCCTACTCCTTTAGAAAAATACTACCACTCCTAAACACTTGTAAACACTCCTAAACACTGCAAACTCGCTGGCAAAAATACTAAATATTAGCATTTTTATCAGCAGTTTTTGAGTTTCTAGTGTCCGTGGAGCCTAAATGCGCTAAACAGAAACAAATCTGAGGCCGCGTACACACGTACGAGAACCTCGTCGGGCTAAACCCATCGTTCCGCCCGACGAGGTTCTCGGCCGGCCGTCGAGTTCGTCGACCAGGCTGTCGAAAAAGGCGTAGAGCCATTAGTCCCGATGGGCCATCGAGCAAATAGAGAACCTGCTCTCTATTTTGGCTCGACGCCTCGCTCGTCAGTTTGCTCGGCGAAAACGTACACACGATCGAGCTTCTCAGCAGAATATGGATCCCAGCGAGCTTCTGGCTGGATTCTGCCGAGAAGCTCGGTCGTGTGTACGGGGCCTAATATGTATTTTCTGGAATCTTGAAAGTAGAAAATACCCATCACTACAATATTGCTCTGTACACATAAAATACAGCTACATAAATACATTTTGGGAAGCAAGAACAATAATACAGCTATTCATATTGCAGGGCTTTGGAGCTGGTAATTTCAAGTCTTTGTTCGAAGCAATAGAAAAGGATCAAGATGCCAGAGGAAACCTAACAGTGTACACAAGTAATGGAGAACCACAACTGTTCAACTGAAGCCTGAGGAAATGAAATGGAAGACTGAGCGGGCACACACTTCTAAAAAGGGAATCGTTTAATACACAGAACTACATAATTCAATAAAGTCTAAAACGTTTCATTTATTACCTATATTATGTTTGTAAGAGTAAAGTTATTGCTGTCAAATGACTACAGCTGGTTAGAGGTATATTTTAAACTGTACAGGAAGCCTACACTCTCCCCCCCCCCCCCACACTATATTTAACCACTTCAATACTGGGCAATTTCGCCCCTTCCTTCCCAGACCAATTTTCAGCTTTCAGCGCTCTCGCACATTCAATGATAATTGCGCGGTCATGCTACGCTGTCCCCAAATTACATTTTTATAATTCTGTTCACACAAATAGAGCTTTCTTTTGGTGATATTTATTCATGACTCTGTTTTTTTTGTTTTTTTTTGCGATATAAGCGGAAATTAAAAAAATATATATATTTTCTTCTTTCTATTTTAAAGGAAGTCCAGTTGTGGCATAAATTTGAGCCAAAATGTATTCTGCTACATGTCTTTGGTAAAAATAAATCCTGTTAAGAGTATAATAATTGGTTTATGTGATCATGAACAGATGTGCGCAGGTGATCACGGACATATGTGTGCAGAAGATCATTGGGACATATGATTTTACTGTTACATATGTGGGGGACAGATGTTTTTACTGTGTGGGGGCATGTGTTTTGGGGACACTATTTTGGGGACTTTGTGCGTTTACATTGTGTGGGGACATGTGTGTGGACACTAGGCTGGTGATCAGTGTGTAAAAAACTGTAAAAAAACAGCTCATACTCACTGGACCCAACAATGGGGCACAATCCCTCCCACTGTCACCATCAACATAGCCCTTTTCTACTACTGACAATGATGGGGCACTATTCCTCACTATGTCATCAACAATGGACCCCTATTTCCCCTCTTACTGACACCAATGGTTGGACACTATTCCACATCTTACTGACACCAATGATGGGGCACTATTCCTCCTCTTACTGACACCAATGATGGGACACTATTCCTCCTCTTACTGACACCAATGATGGGACACTATTCCTCCTCTTACTGACACCAATGATGGGGCACTATTCCTCATCGTGTCACCAACAATGAAGCCCTATTTCTCCTCTTACTGACACCAATGATGGGACACTATTCCTGCTCTTACTGACACCAATGATGGGACACTATTCCGCCTCTTACTAACACCAATGGTGGGGCACTATTCCTCCTCTTACTGACACCAATAATGGGTCACTATTCCTTCTCTTACTGACACCAATGATGGGACACTATTCCGCCTCTTACTGACACCAATGATGGGACACTATTCCTCACCGTGTCACCAACAATGAAGCCCTATTTCTCCTCTTACTGACACCAATGATGGGACACTATTCCTGCTCTTACTGACACCAATGATGGGACACTATTCCGCCTCTTACTAACACCAATGGTGGGACACTATTCCTCCTCTTACTGACACCAATAATGGGACACTATTCCTTCTCTTACTGACACCAATGATGGGACACTATTCCGCCACTTACTAACACCAATGGTGGGACACTATTCCTCCTCTTACTGACACCAATGATGGGACACTATTCCTGCTCTTACTGACACCAATGATGGGACACTATTCCGCCTCTTACTAACACCAATGGTGGGACACTATTCCTCCTCTTACTGACACCAATGATGGGACACTATTCCTCCTCTTACTGACACCAATGATGGGACACTATTCCGCCTCTTACTGACACCAATGATGGGACACTATTCCTCCTCTTACTGACACCAATGATGGGACACTATTCCTCCTCTTACTGACACCAATGATTGGACACTATTCCTCCTCTTACTGACGTCAATTATGGGACACTATTCCTCACCATGTCACCAACAATGAACCCCTATTTCTCCTCTTACTGACACCAATGATGGGACACTATTCCTGCTCTTACTAACACCAATGGTGGGACACTATTCCTCCTCTTACTGACACCAATAATGGGACACTATTCCTTCTCTTACTGACACCAATGATGGGACACTATTCCGCCTCTTACTAACACCAATGGTGGGACACTATTCCCCCTCTTACTGACGTCAATGATGGGACACTATTCCTCCTCTTACTGACGTCAATGATGGGACACTATTCCTAACCATGTCACCAACAATAGACCCCTATTTCTCCTCTTACTGACACCAATGATGGGACACTATTCCTCACCATGTCACCAACAATGAACCCCTATTCCTCCTCTTACTCACACCAACGGTGGGACACTATTCCTCCTCTTACTGACACCAATGGTTGGACACTATTCCACATCTTACTGACACCAATGATGGGGCACTATTCCTCCTCTTACTGACACCAATGACGGGACATTATTCCTCCTCTTACTGACGCCAATGATGGGACACTATTCCTCCTCTTACTGACACCAATGATGGGGGAATATTCCTCCTCTTACTGACACCAATGACTGGACACTATTCCTCCTCTTACTGACGCCAATGATGGGACACTATTCCTCCTCTTACTGACGCCAATGACGGGGGACACTATTCCTCCTCTTACTGACACCAATAATGGGACAGTATTCCTCCTCTTACTGATGCCAATGATGGGACACTATTCTTCCTCTTACTGATGCCAATGATGGGACACTATTCCTCCTCTTACTGATGCCAATGACGGGACACTATTCCTCCTCTTACTGATGCCAATGACGGGACACTATTCCTCCTCTTACTGACGCCAATGATGGGACACTATTCCTCCTCTTACTGACATCAATGATGGGACACTATTCCTCCTCTTACTGACACCAATGATGGGACACTATTCCTCCTCTTACTGACGCCAATGATGGGGGACTATTCCTCCTCTTACTGACACCAATGGTGGGACACTATTCCTCCTCCTGCTGACACCAATGATGGGACACTATTCCTCCTCTTACTGACATCAATGATGGGGCACTATCCCTCCTCTTACTAACACCAATGGTTGGACACTATTCCACATCTTACTGACACCAATGATGGGGCACTATTCCTCCTCTTACTGACACCAATGATGGGACACTATTCCTCCTCTCACTGACGCCAATGATGGGACACAATTCCTCCTCTTACTGACATCAATGATGGGACACTATTCCTCCTCTTACTGACAACAATGATGGTACACTATTCCTCCTCTTACTGACACTAATGATTGAGCACTGTTCCTTCTCTTACTGACACCAACATATTGCCCTAAATTTATGAATAAATTCAATTTTTATTTTTATTTTATTGGATATGTTTTTTAGCAAAAAGTAATATATATATATATATATATATATATATATATATATATATATATATATATATATATTTCTTTTATTGACTGTCTTTTTTTGTTTATAGCGCAAAAAATAAAAGCTGCAGGAGTGATCAAATAACCACAAAAGAAAGCTCTATTTGTGGGGGGAAAAAAGACATCCATTTTATTTGGAGACATGACCCCCCGCAATTGTCAGTTAAAATAATGTAGTGCCGTATCGCAAAAAATGGCCTGGTCATTAAGGGGGGTAAATCTTCCAGAGGTCAAGTGGTTAAGGCTCAGATAAGCGCATAAACGAATTGGATGCACTTTGACCGCATCCGATTCGCATAACATGTGAAATGGAACTGGTTTCAACATGTCCATTTTTAAAAAGATTACTGTGCCAATTTAGGCCAGTAATGCTGGGTTTCCACTATTGCAAACCTGAAAGTCGCGCGATTTTGCCGCAATTTTGATGCGACTTGAAACAATGCCTGTGTATTCTTGAGGTCTATGGACCTCAAGTCCCAACAAAGTAGGACCAAAGTAGTGCAGGGATTACTTTGAAGTTGCTGCGAATTGAAGTCGCACAGATATGAATGGTACTCATTGGAAATTATGGGGTTCGACTCGCACATGGGCAGTGCGCACCCGACTGTGAAGCCGCAAGCTGTCACAGCCGGGTGCCCATACTTGCAATGATGGCACCACGGAGAGGAACAGTATCAGTGCATTTTCATAGCACTGATCCCTGTAAAAATGACAATGGTCCCAAAATGGTGTCAAAAGTGTCCGCCATAATGTCGCAGTCACGAAAAAAATCGCTGATCGCCACCATTACTAGTAAAAAAAAAGATATTAATATAAATGGCATAAAACTATCCCCTATTTTGTAGACGCTATAACTTTTGCGCAAACCAATCAATAAACGCTTATTGCGATTTTTTTTTTACCAAAAATATGTATCGGCCTAAACTGAGGAAAAAATTTAAATTTTATATACGTTTTGGGGGATATTTATTACAATTATTTATTTATTTTTAAAATTGACGCTCTAGCGCAGGGGTCTTCAAACTACGGCCCTCCAGATGTTCAGGAACTACAATTCCCATCATGCCTCGTCATGTCTGTGAATGTCAGAGTTTTGCAATGCCTCATGGGATGTGTAGTTCCCCAACAACTGGAGGGCCGTAGTTTGAGGATCCCTGCTCTAGCGCAAAAAATTAAAACCGCAGAGGTGATCAAATACCACCAAAAGAAAGCTCTATTTGTGGGGGGAAAAAAGACTTCAATGTTGTTTAGGAGCCACGTCGCACGACAGCGCAATTGTCATTTAAAGCGACGTAGTGCCGAATCGCAAAAAGTAGCCTAGTCTTTGGCAAGCGAAATGGTCTGGGGGCTTAAGTGGTTAATAAACTTAAAAACGTGTGGAACTCCGCTTTAAAGCCACACCTATGGAGATTTTTAGGTATTGTAGTTTTCTGCTGTTCCCTGGGTGTGCACAATTTAACCACTTAAGGACCACCTCCTGCACATATACGTCGGCAGAATGGCACGGCTGGGCACATGCACGTACAGGTACTGCAGCCGTGGGTCACAGGTGCGTGCCCCCGGCACGCTCCCGTGATCCGGTCCGAAGCTCCGGGACCGCGAGATTTGTGGACCCGATTGCCGCTGGAGTGCGGCGATCGGTCCCCAGAGCTGAAGAACGGGGAGAGCCGCGTGTAAACACGGCTTCTCCGTTCTTCACTGTGGCGGCATCATCGATCGCATGATCCCTTTTATAGGGAGACCCAATCGATGATGTCACACCTACAGCCACACCCCCTTACAGTTGTAAACACACATTAGGGAACACATAACCCCTTCAGCGCCCCCTGTGGTTAACTCCCAAACCGCAACTGTCATTTCCACAATAAACAATGCAATTTAAAAGCATGTTTTGCTGTGAAAATGACAATTGTCCCAAAAATGTGTCAAAATTGTCCGAAGTGTCCGACATAATGTCGCAGTCACGAAAAAATCACTGATCGCCGCCATTAGTAGTAAAAAAAATAAAATAATAAAAATGCAATAAAACGATCCCCTATTTTGTAAACGATATAATTTTTGCGCAAACCAACCGATAAACGCTTATTGCGATTTTTTTTACCAAAAGTATGTAGAATACATATCGGCCTAAACTGAGGGAAAAAAAATGTTTTTATATATTTTTGGGGGATATTTATTATAGCAAAAAGTAAAAAATATTGCATTTTTTTCAAAATTGTCGCTCTATTTTTGTTTATAGCGCAAAAAATTAAAACCGCAGAGGTGATCAAATACCACCAAAAGAAAGCTCTATTTGTGGGGAAAAAGGACGCCAATTTTGTTTGCAATTGTCAGTTAAACCGACGCAGTGCCGGATCGCAAAACCTGGCCGGGTCCTTTAGCTGACTAAAGGTCCGAGACTTAAGTGGTTAAAAAGTATGACATGTTTGGTATCTATTTATTCAGGGTAACATCATCTTTTATATTTTTCAGTTGGGTATTATATTGTATTTTTGTGCAATTAAATTCATTAAAGTGTACACTCCAAAAAAAAATGTGCATTTGAAAAACTGAAAATATCGCAAACATTAAAAAATGCAACACCCAGCGTTTTATTCTCTGGGGCCCATAATATTTGTGGGTTCTAAGCAGTTTTCTAGCAAAAAAATAATAGTTGCTGATTTTTACATGGAGGGAAGGAATGTCAGAATTGGCTCGGAATAGATTTGGTCGATTAACCACTTCCCGCCCGGCCAATAGCCGATTTACGGCCGGGAAGTGGTTATGAAATTGTGACTAGCCATTCTCAAACGTCTAGCACGATTTCAATGCCGCACGCGCCCGTGCGGGCGCGCAGCGCGGCGATCGGTGATGCGGGGTGTCAGTCTGACACCCTGCACCTCCGATCTCGGTAACGAGTCTCCGGCGGAGCCTCGTTACCACGTGATCAGCCGTGTCCAATCACGGCTGATCACGATGTAAACAGGAAGAGCCGCCGACGGCTCTTCCTCACTCGCGTCTGACAGACGCGAGTACAGGAGAGCCGATCAGCGGCTCTCCTGACAGGGGGGGTTCGCGCTGATTGTTTATCAGCGCAGCCCCCCCCTCGGATCGCCACACGGACCACCAGGGAGTGCCCACACTAGACCACCAGGGAACATAAAAATAAAAAAAAAAGGACAAAAATAAATAAAAAATCAACAAGAAAAAAAAAAAAGGGGCAGTAAAAAAAATGATGCCAATCAGTGCCCACACATGGGCACTGATTGGCAACATTGATCCATCAGTGCCACCCCTCAGTGATCATCAGTGCCACCCCAGTGTCTGTCAGTGCCACCCCACAGTGCCAATCCATGTCCAGTGCCCACCTATCAGTGCCCACCTGTGCCACCTATCAGTGCCCACCTGTGCCACCTATCAGTGCCCACCTGTGCCACCTATCAGTGCCCACCTGTGCCCCCTATGAGTGCCCAGTGCCGCCCATGAGTGCCCATCAGTGCCGCCCATGAGTGCCCATCAGTGCTGCCCATGAGTGCCCATCAGTGCCCCATACCAGCGCCGCCTATCAGTGCCCATCAGTGCTACCTAATCGGTGCCCATCAGAACTACCTCATTGGTGCCCATCAGTGCCACCATATCAGTGCCCGTAATTGAAAGAGAAAACATACTCATTTACAAAAAAATTAACAGAAAAAAATAAAAACTTTATTTTGTTTTCAAAATCTTTGCTCTATTTTTAGTTGTTGCGCAAAAAAAAATAAAAAATCGCAGAGGTGATCAAATACCACCAAAAGAAAGCTCTATTTGTGGGGAAAAAAGGACGCCAATTTTGTTTGGGTACAGTGTAGCATGACCGCGCAATTGTCATTCAAATTGCGACAGTGCTGAAAGCTGAAAATTGGCTTGGGCGGGAAGGTGCGTAAGTGCCTGGTATGGAAGTGGTTAAATAAAGAAAACAATGCTCCCTGTATTATGGTACATACACGCTGTATACATACATATACATAGCAGGGATGTCTTTCTGAATTATCACACACTGTTCTCTTCTCAATAAAGTACAAGAAAATGTCTGTCCTCGTGTAGAAAGAAGGAAGCTGCGCTCACCCTCTGCATTGCAACTCATCTTCACGTCTCCCACACAGCCACAGAACGTTCTATGCCAGCCTATGGGGAACTGCGTAACCTCCTCCACGTTCCTCCTCCACGTTCCCTCCAGCTGCGTGACGTAGACGTAGCGGAAACGCCCACCACGACCGTAACTAACTCGAAACCGATAGGTTGGAGCTCGGAGAGGGGCGGGGCGGCAATGACAGTTCGGATGCAGTGTGACGCAGTAAGGAGAGATCGTCATAGATCGTCATTGATCTTTGCTGTTTCGACATTCTACAAGACCCGATCATCTACCAACATCTAACCGTGTGTTGGGAAAATAGATGTCATAGAAAATGCCTATTCTATAGAAGAAATTATATATTGTCTGATAGGAGGGATCTATAATATCTGGGGGTACTTACCTAGAAGGGGTTCCAGCTGGTGTTATATTGAATATTCTCTGTATTGTATGTAGAATCCCATCCAATGGCTGTAGAGCAGTGTAACCTCCCTTCTGGGATGATCCCCCATACTTTTCCAGCCAAGCTATGGCAAATTGTGAATGACCCCCGCTACCGTTCAATGCGATGGGACCCGCGCGGAGAAGGGATTGTCATCGATCAGGAGTTTTTTGAGGCCGACATATTAGCCCCCAGAGGGATTGTGCGCAATGACATCATGTTTAAGGTAACCAGCCTTGGCAGCTTTTTCCGTCAGCTCAACATGTACGGCTTCAGGAAAGTGGGGTTCGGACCCGGCGATTCCGGTCACCATGTCGGTAACCAAGGAGATGGAGGTCGCAGCCTTCATCACTTCTGTAACGCCTTCTTCCGCAGAGATAATCCACAGCTTCTGTTCAAGTTAAAGAGACTGACGAACATTAACAAGGCAAAGATGGCGGCAGGATTTAAAGGGAACGCCAGGCCTCAAAACCGATACTCGAGAATTCCTCCAAATCCACTGGAAGAGCAACGAAGGGCAAAGAGCCAAGGTGAGCTCCAGGTTGGCTTAAGCCCTTTACCAAAAAACTGCCTATGCAAATAATGGGCATCTGTGGATCAAAACAAACGGTGCGGATCTGACTGAAGTTAAATAAGTGTAGGCCATTTTGGTATCTCATGAAGCCTGACTGGAAAACGCCTAGGGTGTTGCTAAGGCCCCTTTCACACTGGGGCGGGAGGTGCGGTGGAGGTATAGCACTGCTATTTTTAGCGGCGCTATACTGTAGGAAATTATGGCGGTGTTCGGCCGCTAGCAGTTCGGTTTTAACCCCTGCTAGCGGCCCAAAAAAGGGTTTATACTGCCCGCAATGCAGAGGCGGTATAGCCGCGGTTTCCCATTGCTTTCAATGGGAAGGAGCGGTAAACACACCGCTCAAAAGATGCAGCTAGCAGGACTTTTGGAGCAGTCCTGCCAGGCTTTTACATTGGAGAAAGGGTCGGTTTGCAGGCGCTATTTTTAGCGCAATAGCGCCTGCAAACCGCCTCAGTGTGAAAGGGGCTTAAGAGACGCCTAGCTGTTACTGTTCGCCTTCGTCAACGCAGGAGCGAGCTCTCAAATGCTGAGCTCAGAACTGCTGCATCAGAGGAGAGAATAAACAAGCGAGGCAATGGCATAACTGCCAGGGTCACACTTGCGACCGGCGCTGGAGTTCCGACACTGCGAGGGGCCCCAAGATGGCCACGTGTCTGGGGCAATGTTAAAGGGGTTGTAAAGGTTTGTTTTTATTTTCTAAATAGGCTCCTTTAAGCTAGTGCATTGCTGGTTCACTTACCTTTTCCTTCCATTTCCCTTCTAAGGGCCAGATTCAGGTAGAGTTAGGCTGGCGGATCAATGGATCCGCCAGCCTAACTGTCACTTTAAGCCGGCGTTTTTGTTTTCTGTAACCAGAAAACAAGAAACGCCGGGTTGGAGTTCCGATGCGATCGGCGCAATTGAATTTCGCCATTGCGTCGTTACTTCAACTTAAAAATGGCGCCGGGGGCGTTCCCGCCGATTTACGCTCAAAAAATATGTTAATGAGCGGGAATCGGCAATTCACAATCTTTTTCGGGCGCGACGCAGTGACTTTACGACGTTTCCGGAAGCGATACACGGCGTAAAGATAAAGCAGCCCCCTAGTGGAGTATCCTATGTTAAGTATAGGCGTCGTCATCGCGTCGGAAAAAAAACAAATCGCGTCGCTTGCGTAAAACATTCATGAATGGGGATGTGACGTCATTGACGTTCACTGACAGAATTTGGAGCATGCGCACTGGGATGCATTGACACTCGACGCATGCGCAGTACGTTCGCCGCGGGATCGCGCTTAGTTTGAATACTACACGCCCCGTACCCGCCCAATTTGAATTCCGCCGGCTCAGTTGCGATGCGCTGCCGCAACTTTAGGAGCAAGTGCTTCATGAATAACAGCACTTGCTCCTAAAATTTCGGCAGAGTAACGTAAATGAGAAACGTTACTCCAGAGCAAAGATGCTCTCATCTACCTGAATCTGGCCCTAAATGTTTTTTTTTTCTTTGTCTGAATTTCTCACTTCCTGTTCCTCCTCAGTAAGCTTTATTGGCTGACTAACCCCCAGCCAGATGATGGGGGCAAGCTTACTGAGGAGAAACAGGAAGTGAGAAATTCATACAAAGAAAGAAAACATTTAGAAGGGAAATCAAAGGAAAATGTAAGTGAACCAACAATGCACTAGCTAAAGGAACCTTTTTACAAAATAAAAAAGGAACCTTTACAACCCCTTTAACAGGCTCTTTTCTCCTGTCCGTAAAAATGAGAAAAGCACCTGTAAAAAATGTCCTGTCGGCATCTTTGAACCACGCATGTGCAGTTCCGGAAGTAGCCGATTAGAGAACTGCTGGTATCAGGCTGCAGGGTGTGGCTTATATTCACACACCCTGCCCCACGAATAGGGACCGAACTCGGCACTACGCTAATCGGCTAAATTCAGAACTGCACATGCACAGTTCCGTGTCACCAGTAAGGACATTTTTGAAAAGTGTTTTACTGCCAGCCTGGCCGCTTAAGAGTTGCGGGCGACCCGCTGTACACAATATCTGCACTTGCTTACCTCCCTGAGAGTCCAAGCCCACAATGACACTGGGAAAAGGAGGTGATTGGTAAGTGTCTGGACTTTTACATTGCTCATACTGACAGCATAGATTTCAGATTAAAGAGGTTGTAAACCCTCGAGTTTTTTCAGTTCCTATGCATTAAGGTGAAAAAAACCCTGGCAGTGACCAGCCCCCCCGTTTTACTTACCTGAGCCCGAATTTCCCTCAGCGGAGACACACTCTTCCTCTGCCCGGGGTTCTCAGCTCTTGATTGGATAGATTGATAGCAGCATAACCATTGGCTCCTGCTGCTGTCAATCAAATCCAATGACCCGAGCTGCACAGTGGAGGTAAGTATTATATGTTTGTTATTTAAAAAACTAATTAAAAACAAGCCTTTACAATCACCTTAAAGCGGATGTACGCTGAAAAACAAATATTAAAAGCCAACAGCTACAAATACTGCAGCTGCTGACTTTTAATATTAGGACACTTACCTGTCCTGGAGTCCAGTGCCGTCCGCAGCAGAGGACGAGCGATCGCTCGTCACTCTGCTGCCCCCCCGCCATCCTCGGTGAGGAAACCAGGAAATTAAGTGTTTCGGCTTCACAGCCTGGTTCCCTACGGCGCATGCGCAAGTTGCTCTATGCCTGCCGATTGGCTCCCGCTGTGTAGTGGGAGCCAAGTGTTCCCAGCACACAACGGGGAGGGGGACGGGAGGTGATGTCATGCCCGCAGTTTGCCCGAGACTGTGTGGCCGGAAGTGGGTGCAAATACCTGTCTTTAGACAGGTATCTGCACCCCCCTGAAAGGTGTCAAATGTGACACCGGTGGGGTGGAGGGTTCCGATCAGCGGGAGTTCCACTTTAGGGTGCAGCTCCGCTTTAAGCTCTGGAGAAGGATATGGGGGCATTCTGGTTCATGTAAGGGGCACTCTGAAGGCACTAAGGGGGCACTCTGGATGATGTAAGGGGGCATGCTGGAGTCACTAAGGAGGCTTTAGGGGGCACTCTGGAAGCTTTAGGGGGGCACCCTGGATGATGTAAGGGGGAATGCTAGAGGCACTAAGGAGGCTTTAAGGGGGCACTCTGGAGGCTTTAGGGGGCACTCTGGATGATATAAGGGGGCACTCCACAGGCATTAAGGGAGCACTTTGGAGGCTTTAGGGAGTACTAAGGGGGCACTCTGGATGATGTAAGGGGGCACCCCAGAGGCATTAAGGGGGCACTATGGAAGTGCCCCGTAATATCCTCCAGAGTGCCCAGTTACATCCTCCAAAATGCCCCCTAGTAATAATAAGGTCAGTGGTGAAACTGTCAAGGTCTCAAAGGTCGCACTTGAGGGCCCCAAGATGGCAGGAAGGGGGTCTGCTGCAGAACATGAGAAAGGGCCCTGGGACAGGGTCAGAGGTGGGCCCTTCGCAGTTTCTTGCACCGGAGGCCTGAAGGTTCCAGCTACACCTCTGATGTAAAATCAGAGAAAGAGCTCACTACTGTGATGGTGGAGGTAAAGAGTAAGGCCCCTTTCACATGTGCGGACCGTATGTCCGCATTTTCATCCATCCGTTTGCGGATGAAAACGGGACATACATTGGTCCCTATGTGATTGCGGGTGTCATCCGCTGACACCCGTAATTGTCCGCCTCCGCAAAGATCCGGTTTTTAGGATTTTCTTCCGTCTGGCAGATCGGATGAACACGGACATACTGTCCGTGTTCATCCGATCCCCCCATAGGGGAGAGCGGAGGAAAGACAGGGCGGTCCCTGCACAGTGTGCGGGGACCGCCCTGTCAGCCGACGGCTCAGCGGGAATTTTACGGAGGATCCCCGCTGAGCAAAAGCAGACACACGGAGGCGGATCATTACGATCCGCCCCGTGTGAAAGGGCCCTTAAAGATAAGCGTCTCTTAGCAACCTCCTTAGCAACAGTTTGGTAGTTTTCTAGTCAGGCTTCCTGAGGTGCGTAAATGGCCTACACTTCTAGCAAGAGCAGGTAACAATTTTGATCAGAGCTGCACAGTTTGTTTTTATATACAGATACCCCTTATGTGCAGTTTTTTGGTAAAGCTGATCTAGACCTTTAAGGTGTATCTGAAGCCTAAGGGCCAGATTCTTAAAAAATGGCGTATTCGCGGCGTAGCGTATCGTATCCCATTTACGCTACGCCTACGCAGTTTTTACGGGCAAGTGCTGTATTCTCAAAGCACTTGCTCCGTAATTTGCGTCGGCGTAGTGTAAAGGGGACGGCGTAAGGCTGCGTAATTCAAATAGTGAAGGAGGGGGGCGTGCTGTATTTAAATTACGCCGCAAATACAGCGAATACGACGGCAACATAATTAACGTATAGGCCTAATCACGACGAGTTACGCAAACAACGTAAACGACGGAAAAACACGACGCTGTCAAGAGGTCCATACTTAACATGGCTTACGGAGGACCTACGCAAGGTTACCCCTCCTTCTAGCAGGGGTAACCTTACTCCTACGTAAACTACGTCGACGGCGCGCAACTTCGTTCGGGAATCGGCGTATTTGCATATTCGACGCAGAAATCGACGGGAACGCCACCTAGCGGCCAGCGTAGTATTGCATTTAAGATCCGACGGTGTAAGTGACTTACGCCAGTCAGATTTACGCCGTATCTATGCGTAAGTGATTCTAAGAATCACGTCGCATGGATACCCGGGCTCAGAAACAGAGATACGTAGAGAGTCGTATCTCTTTGAGAATCTGGCCCTCAATGTTTTTTTAAATATTTGGATGCCATGGAAAAAAGTTTGGACTTGTTCACACTACGGTGAGCAGCATTGATCTACATGGATCAGTGCAGCAGTACTTCAAAAACAATTGTTTTCTATGTACCTTGCTCCATAATGTTGGTTGCAGAAAAGCTGCAATTTTATGTAGTGCAACTCTAATGCCGCGTACACACGGTCGTTTTTTGCGATGAAAAAAAACGACGTTTTCTGTGAAGTAAAAAACAACGTTTTTGAAACATCACTTTTCAAAGACAATTTTGCATACACACCATCGTTTTTTTCACAAAAAGCAAGGTTACGTTCACCACTCTTTTCCATTGAAGCTCGCTTCATAACTAGCTTCTGGGCATGCGCGGGTTGAAAAACGTCGTTTTGAACGACGTTTTTGCTACACACAGTGACTTTTTGTGAAACAAAAAACGACGTTTTGAAAAACGACACAAAAAATTCAAGCATGTTGGAATTTTTTTTTGGTCGTTTTTTTTAAGACAAAAAAAGACGTTTTGCCCACACACGATCAATTTAACCACTTAAGGACCCCCGCACGCACATATACGGCCACAGAATGGCACGTACAGGCACAAGGGCGTAAATTTACGTCCCCGCCTAAGTGTGGTTCGGGGGTCCCATCGGGACCCCCTCCGCGGCGTGCGGGGGTCCCCCTGGCACCGGGAGCGATCCGGGATCAGCGGGCGGATGTCGGCGAATACCCGCCCCCCCCGCGATCGCTCCCAGCCAATGGGAGCGCGCTCCCATCCTGTCACTTCCTCCTCCTGTGTTTACACAGGAAGGAGGAAATGATGTAATCTCTCATCGCAGCGCTGTTTCCCAGCGCTGCTGATGAGAGAAGACACCACAAGTAAGTGTGCACCAACACAACACTGACACACACTCACATAGGCATATTAACCCCTTGTGATCGCCCCCCCCACCCCCCTGTCACAGTGTCACTGAATGCAGTGATCTAATCACTGCATTTAGTGTCAGTGTGACAGGCAGTGTAAAAAACAGTTAGTGTTAGGTTCAGGATAGCCCCCCCACCCCCCCTAATAAAGTTTTAACCCCCTGATCACCGCCCTAGTTAACCCTTTCACTCCCTATTGCCAGCATCACTAAGCGATCATTTTTCTGATCGCTGTATTAGTGTCGCTGTTCCCGCTAGGTAGCTATTTTTTTTTATTGCGATTTTTTTTTTTACTAAAGACATGTGGCTAAATAAATTTTGGCCTAAATGTTTGACTAAAATTTAGTTTATTTGATTTTTTTTTTAACAAAAAGTAAAAAATAGTGTTTTTTTTTCAAAAATGTCGCTCTATTTTTGTATATAGCGCAAAAAATAAAAATCGCAGAGGTGATCAAATACCACCAAAAGAAAGCTCTATTTGTGGGAAGAAAAGGACCCAAATTTGGTTTGGGAGCCACGTCGCACGACCGCGCAATTGTCTGTTAAAGCGACGCAGTGCCGAATCGCAAAAACACCTTGGGTCATTTACCTGCGTATTGGTCCGGGTCTTAAGTGGTTAAATGACGTTTTAAAAAACGTTGTTTTTTTTCATCGCAAAAAACGACCGTGTGTACGCGGCATAAGCACCAATGTGCTGTGATTCATAGACTTGAACAAAGTGTCCTTTTTGTGACACTTCAATAAAGTCAAAAGAAAAGGTAAACAGTGTCTTGCTTTGTAACAAAGCAGACATATTGGGGGGGGGGGGGTTTACTAAAACTGGTGCACACAAAATCTGGGGTGTAGCTGTGTACAGGGAATTGTGGGGCCTCTTACACAGCTCCAGGCATGGGCCCCCTGGTGAGCAGAGAACCGGGGGGGGGGGGGCTGCCGCGAATTGAGAAGCGGGGGGCTGCCACAAATTGAGAAGCGGGGGGTGCCACACTGCTAATGGGGGGGGTGCTGCCGCCGCAAATTGAGGTTGGGGGGCTTTGGGTGGGGTTGGCGTGGGGACCTGTGGGCCCCTTACAAAAAAATAAAAAATAAAATTCTAAAAAAAATGTAAAAAGGGGGGGTAGCCATCCGGGGCCCTGGGGACCTCTGGGTCCTTTAATAAAAACAAAAAAATATGTATATAAACAAAAAAATATATATATATATATATATATATATATATATATATATATATATATATATAAAAAAGGGGGTTGCTATCCGGTGCCCTGAGGACCTCTGGGCCCCTTACAGGTTTACTGCCTGTACCCCCCTGATGGCGGCCCTGGCTGTGTATGGTAG
This sequence comes from Rana kukunoris, assembly GCA_029574335.1. Taxonomy (NCBI): domain Eukaryota; kingdom Metazoa; phylum Chordata; class Amphibia; order Anura; family Ranidae; genus Rana; species Rana kukunoris. The sequence continues at coordinate 496,547,960 of CM056050.1, read as the reverse complement.
CCAATTAGCTTCTAACTTCACCTTGTTCAGTTAAGCTTTGACAATAAAATCTGAAAGCTTATTGGTTAGTATGCACAGCAGCACCAGATTCTGTGTGGTTTAGAAAATCTCCCCTTCGAGTCGCGCTGGCTGGTGTAAATGAGCCTTTGGAATACCTGGGGATCGGCCTCGGGGGGCCAACATCGCGGGTGCCTGGGACAGGTAAGTGTCCTTATTAAAAGTCAGTTTGTAGCTGCCGACTTAAAAAAAAAAATACACACGATCAGAAAATCTGCTGACTTTAAAAAAAAAGCCACTCACCTGCCCCACGATCCAGCTGTGTGCTCACCCAAGTAGGTCTCACTCCTCAATGCAAATGGAAAGGAATATCTGGACAGCCGCACTCTGGAAATGTTGCCTTTATTTATAAAACAGAATCACAGCAGACAGGAGACCAATTGACGCGTTTCACCCTATTGTTTAGTGCTTAAAGCGGTAGTAAACCCGCTGAACACGCCGAGGGAGATGACATCTTGCCTCGGCGTGGTAATCCTTACCTGTAGGTAAAAGTAAAAAAAAATAACTATACAGCCGCTTTAATCATAGCTCAGCTGAACAATAGTGTGAAACGCGTCAGGGGGGTCTCCTGTCTGCTGTGACATGTACATTGTGATCCTGTTTTATAAATAAAGGCAACATTTTCGGAGTGCGGCTCTCCACATATTCCTTTCCATTTGCATTACTACATGCATTGCCAGCACCTGTGGCTCCAGATCTGGTGAAGAGGTTCATCATCTTCTGTGTTGAGCGGTGACTCCCTTTCTCTAACAGGTCTCACTCCTCAGCACCGGTATCTTCACCATGGGCATCGGGCTGTGACAGCTTGTGGCTTTACAGCCGGGTGTGCACTGCACATATGCGAGCAGGGCTGTGTATCGTGAATGGTGAATGCAGTCTTCTGGCACCTGTCACAGAAGACTGCAGGGGGGGGGATGGAGGAGAACTTCCGGTCTGATCGACCAGGTGGTCATAGCGGAAATAGGAGTGGGTACCTATCAAAATCAGATACCGCCCCCCCCCCACCCCCCTCGCTCCTCAAAAGTGCCAATTGTTCAAGAGGAGCGGTGGACGAGTCCTTAAAGCAGAACTTCCCCTTTTGGGTGGAGCTCCGCTTTAAATAACTTGCCACAACTGCATGGCAAGTGTTTGCCACAAGGTTGCGGTGCAGGCTCATTGACCTCAATGGGTGCATTTAGCAAGCGGCACTACCTACCAAATGTAACATTGCAATTTTTTTTACCACCCTTTTGTAAAAGCAGCCTAATGCCTCATACACACGATCGGAAATTTCTGTTGGAAAAAGTGAGACAGATTTTTTTCATCGGCTATTCCAACCGTGTGTATGGAACTCAGACGGAGAAAAAACACACGCATGCTCGGAAACAATTTGACGCATGCTCGGAAGCATTGAACTTCATTTTTCAAGGCTTCTCGTAGAATTGTATGTTTTTCGGCACTCTGATGGGGACACCTGCTCTATGAGGGCACTCTGATGGGGACACCTGCTCTATAGAGGCACACTGATGGGGACACCTGCTCTATGGGGGCACTCTGATGGGGACACCTGCTCTATGGGGGCACTCTGATGGGGACACCTGCTCTATGGGGGCACTCTGATGGGGACACCTGCTCTATGGGGGCACTCTGATGGGGACACCTGCTCTATGGGGGCACTCTGATGGGGACACCTGCTCTATGGGACACTCTGATGAGGGCACCTGCTCTATGGGACACTCTGATGGGGACACTTGCTCTATGGGGGCACTCTGGTGGCGACACTTGCTCTATGGGACACTCTGGTGGGGACACCTGCTCTATGGGACACTCTGATGGGGACACCTGCTCTATGGGACACTCTGATGGGGACACCTGCTCTATGGGACACTCTGATGGGGACACCTGCTCTATGGGACACTCTGATGGGGACACCTGCTCTATGGGACACTCTGATGGGGACACCTGCTCTATGGGACACTCTGATGAGGACACCTGCTCTATGGGACACTCTGATGGGGACACCTGCTCTATGGGACACTCTGATGGGGACACCTGCTCTATGGGACACTCTGATGAGGACACCTGCTCTATGGGGCACTCTGATGGGGACACCTGCTCTATGGGGGCACTCTGATGGGGACACCTGCTCTATGGGACACTCCGATGGGGACACCTGCTCTATGGGACACTCCGATGGAGACACCTGCTCTATGGGACACTCCGATGGGGACACCTGCTCTATGGGGGCACTCCGATGGGGACACCTGCTCTATAGAGGCAGTCTGATGAGGACACTTGCTGTATGGGGGCACTCTGGTGATGACACCTGCTCTATGGGGGCACTCTGGTGATGACACCTGCTCTATGGGACACTCTGATAAGGACACCTGCTCTATGGGACACCTGCTCTATGGGGGCACTCTGATGGGGACACCTGCTCTATGGGGGCACTCTGATGGGGACACCTGCTCTATGGGGGCACTCTGATGGGGACACCTGCTCTATGGGACACTCTGATGGGGACACCTGCTCTATGGGGGCACTCTGATGAGGACACCTGCTCTATGGGGGCACTCTGATGAGGACACCTGCTCTATGGGGGCACTCTGATGAGGACACCTGCTCTATGGGGGCACTCTGATGAGGACACCTGCTCTATGGGGGCACTCTGATGAGGACACCTGCTCTATGGGGGCACTCTGATGAGGACACCTGCTCTATGGGGGCACTCTGATGGGGACACCTGCTCTATGGGGGCACTCTGATGGGGACACCTGCTCTATGGGGGCACTCTGATGGGGACACCTGCTCTATGGGGGCACTCTGATGGGGACACCTGCTCTATGGGGGCACTCTGATGGGTACACCTGCTCTATGGGACACTCTGATGAGGACACCTGCTCTATAGTGGTACCCTGGTGGGAACACCTGATCTATGGTGATACTCTGATGGGGTTTAGTGAATTTTATTTCAATACGCCTCTACACGGCGGGCGCAGGCGCCGTATATACTCATTCACTAAGAATCAGAACCCGGAAGCCTGGGCAAAAATAACAATTAAACGGTATGTACGGAGAAAAAAAAAAGACCAGCATACTGTACATGTCATTAGTATGCTGGATGTAATGTTAGATAATTGTTTTAGGGTGAACCCCTGCTTTAATTAGGTAGGCACACTAAGAGGGTTTTAAAAGTGATAGCAACCATCTTGTGGTGTCTGATTGTTGGCATAATGTTTACCTTTAAAAGTTTTAGGCTGGGTTCACACTATTGCGAATTGGATGTGGATTGCGGACCAAGAGAAAATGGATGCCCGCAGCCCGTCAGGTACACTGACTCGAGAATAAGCCGAGAGGGGTATTTTCAGCCCTAAAAAAGGGCTGGAAAACTCGGCTTATACTCGAGTATATACGGTATTTCCCTTGTCACAGGGTGATATTGTTACACTGATAATTTGAATTATTACATTGTTATCATCTTTATAGCGATACTTGAAATTGTACTGCGTATGAAGTTGTCTTTATTTTATTTTTAGGTTTATCTTTGCATTTTTTTTGAGTCATTTAGCGCCACTTATTCTTTCACTATTGAGTTTGGATAGAGGTGAAAAATACAATCACATATTTTCATTACCTGTCTTATCTAATTTCTGCTATTTCTGATCTATAGGTCTAATGCCACTGGAACAGAATAAGCATTTTCCGAAGGAAGACAATATTTCTCTGTATCCCCGTGCTGGTCCGGTGTCCCAAAGCCATTCTGTGTCTTCTATAAAAGAGTTTGTTGACATGCCAGTGTCTACTAAGATGTTGCCAAGTTCATTGGGACCCCATCAAGGGTACTTCAGTGTTCCATCACCATTCCCAGAAAGGCCAGTCCATTTTCCTCTCGTCCAGCAAGTTCCAAGTCAAGTTGCATATACAATGCAATCCACTGCCACTTCTCTTCATGTCCAACCAGGTCACTCTGTCATGATGCAATCTGTGCAGAATTATGGAAATTCACTCCCCATGCAGTATCCTATTGCCTATTATCCAGCAGGTGAGTCTTCAGTCTTTAGACAGAAAGATGTTCTGCTGGAATCGTCAAATATATTTTATATATAGATAAGCAAGAACGTCTTTCTTTCAGAACTTGTGAAATTAAAGTGGATGTAAACCCAAATATTTTTTTTATTTTTTTGCTGTCACAGTGTACAGTATAAGATTTCCTATCAGCTGTGCCCAGTCTTGTCACAAAGAGTTAATCCAGCTCTGAGCAATCCTCTTTTCTTTTTTCAGTGGGATAAACGGACAAAACTTTTGTCTGTTATTCCCCCTTGCTGTGAATGACAGGTTATTTACATATCTCATGCACTAGTCTGAGACAGGCATTATTTTTTAATTCCCACCCCCACTCCTTTTCTGAAGATATGTGGTTACTTTTCTGGATTTTGATTGGATGTTAGTGATCATAGCAGAATTTAGTGTAAGGAACACACAGGAGAAACTGCATGTTGACAAGGGTAGTGTAGAAGTGGGCGGGGAGTCTACTGACATCACAACTCCACCCACCAAGCTCCAGACAACAGATCCACCCACAGAATCTGCAGTTTTTCAGTTCTTATAACAGACAGAGAGGAGACATTTGACAGGTAAGGATACATGCAGGAGGCATCCAAATCCTTATAGATCAGCACTATGGCAGTAGTTTAGAAAGGATGAGAGTGGGTTTACATCCACTTTAGGGATATTGCAAAGCATTTTATATACAGAAGTGTCAATATGAAGAAGAAATAATGTGTAAAATTTTGTAATGAAGAAGGAATTAAAAGATTTCTATCTGCAGGAGAGGAGCAATGGAAGGTATGACAGTGGTAGTATGTGCAGGAGAGAAGTGCAGAGCGTATAAGAATGTTCAATATATAGGAAAGGAATGGTAGAAGTTAGTATGTGCTGACTTATGGAAGGCAATATGTGCTAAAGAGGAGTACTGGAAGCTTTGTTTCCACTATGTGCAGGAGAGGTGTGAAGGGCATGATATTAGCCAGTATGTGCAGGAAAGGAGTGTTGAGGGTAAAGCCCCATACACACTATTACATTTTCTACAGATTTTTGTCTTCAGATTTACCAAAATCGTATGAGGCAAAGCTTAAAGGGGTTGTAAAGGTAAAAACATTTTTTCCTAAATAGCTTCCTTTACCTCAGTGCAGTCCTCCTTCACTTACCTCATCCTTCCATTTTGCTTTTAAATGTCCTAATTTCTTCTGAGAAATCCTCACTTCCTGTTCTATTGTCTGTAACTACACACAGTAATGCAAGGCTTTCTCCCTGGTGTGGAGTGTCGTGCTCTTCCCCTCCCTTGAGGGGGCGAGCAGGAGAGTCAGGACGCTCTCTACGTTGCAGATAGAGAAAGGAGCTGTTTATTAGTGGGCGTCCTGACTCTCCTGCTCGCCCCCTAGAGAGCAGTACATGCATGAAAGGAGATTATGCAACCAATTTTTTATTGTGTAGCCAGCTTTAAAAATTACTTATGTCTACCCCAATGCATATTAATTCACGACACACCACAACAATGCAAGTCTTTTTTTTTTTTTTAAAGTATAACTAGGGGGAAAACTTTTTTTTATTAGTTTCGGATAGAGTGGAGAGAGACTAGAACACCTGTCAGATTTTATTTCTGTCTTTGCCGCTTTAAAGAGATTCATCCTCTCTATTTGTCCTGTTTACTATTATCATTGAAAGTAAAGAAAAGGAAAATCACAAATTTTGGGTTGTCCCCAAGAAAGTAATAGCGCAGAAATCTTCCAATGGGGACACTTGTTCTGGTTACCTAGGAATTCCCCTTCATTTGCAAGGATTTCCTCTCACTTCCTGTTTGGCTATCAGGTAGGAAGTGAAGCGAAATCTCTGCAATTGGACACAGATGGTGGGGAAAAAAAATATGACAGAGGTTATAAACTTTTCTTATGCCGCGTACACACGGTTGAAATTTCCGACAACAAATGTTCCATGTGAGCTTGTTGTTGGAAAATCCGACCATGTGTATGCTCCATCGGACATTTGCTGTTGGAATTTCGGACAACAAATGTTTGGGAGCTGGTTCTCAACAAAAGTTCTTGTCTGAAATTCCAATCGTCTGTATGCAATTCCAATGCACAAAAATTCTACGCATGCTCAGAATCAACTTGACGCATGCTCGGAATCATTGAACTTCATATTTCAAAGTCGGGCACCCCTTCCATAGACTCCCATGTTAAACAGTAATTTCTCCAGTGATTTTGGGGACCGGTACTGGCCGGTCTTGGCACACATGTAGCCCCATTTCTCCTCTACAAGTGTGCAAAGTTTGTTGTCTGGGGGACATACGGCAGGGGAGCACCGATTTTTCAAAGCCGGACACCCCTTCCATAGACTCCAATGTTAAACGTCAGTCTAGTCATGGACACAGTGAGACATAGGCACAGTGAGGCATGGGCACAGTGAGGCATGGGCACAGTGAGGCATGGGCACAGTGAGGCATGGGCACAGTGAGGCATAGGCACAGTGAGGCACAGTGAGGCATGCAGATGGACACCCTAGGCTTATAAGTCAATAAGTTTTCCCATCTTGTTGTGGTAAAATTAGGTGCGGCTTATACTCCAGTATATACGGTATATACCAAATGTGGCATGTAAGGGGGTGAGGAGTGCTTAAAGGGGTTGTAAAGGTTTGTTTTTTATTTTCTTAATTCCTAAGGTTCCTTTAAGCTTGTGCATTGTTGGTTCACTTACCCTTTTCCTTTGATTTCCCTTTTAATTTTTTGTTTCCTTTGTCTGAATTTCTCACTTCCTGTTTCTCCTCAGTAAGCTTTCCACCATCATCCATGGTGGTTAGTCAGCCAGAACAGCTTACTGAGGAGGAACAGGAAGTGATAAATTCAGACAAAGAAAACAAAGAAAAAAACAAAATTTGAAATGGAAGGAAAAGGTAAGTAAACCCACAATGCACTAGCTTAACCAGTTAAGGACCGCCGCATGTACATTTACGTTGGCAGAATGGCACCAACAGGCACATCAACGTATATATATGGTGCCTTGGGGGAGTTCGGGGGTCCGTTTTGCTGGCCGAGCGATCCGGGATGAGGGGGGGCTATTCGTTTTTGTCCGCCCCCTCCGGATCGCTCTCAGCCAATCCGCGCGCCCCCCTGCCCTGTCACTTCCTCCTCCTGTGTAAACACAGGAAGGAGGAAGCGATGTGATCTCTCCTTCAGCGTTTTTTTCAACCACCACTGAGGAGAGATCACATCGCACAGTAAGTCTGCACTAACACTACACTGACACACACTACACATAGTCACATTAACCCCCCCCCCCCCCCCCCCGATCGAAACGCTCACAAGCTCTCATATTATACACTGATAGAACCCTTAATCTGTGCCATTCCATAGAATAACGCATATAAAGATTATACCCTTATTAAGGTGGAATTGAGGCTATTTACAGACGCACGCTACGAACCCCAAATCCTGCTGATCAGACATGACCCAGATAAGGGCGTACATCTGTCTATAGCCACTGGTGTGCTTGCGAAATGAACGCATCCCCCTCAACGATCGTCTGTGCTAAATGCACAGAGGGGCCCCTCGCTGGTGGACATATGCCCACGCCGCAACCATCACACTCCAACCTCAAGACATTTTCTACTACCAGACGAGAGTCAACCAGCCTTAGGACTGCCACAGTCAGCTCTATTTAGAGCGGGTTAGGGAAGTGTCAAGACTGGGTGCCAATTATGACAATACATAATAAATACATCTTCAAATTTCCACCACACAGGCAGTGTGACAGTCAGTTAGTGTTAGGTCCAGGGTAGCCCATGTACCCCCCCCTAATAAAGTTTTAACCCCTTGATCACCACCCTAGTTAACCCTTTCACTCCCTATTGCCAGCGTCACTAAGCGATCATTTTTCTGATCGCTGTATTAGTGTCGCTGTTCCCGCTAGGTAGCTAATTTTCTTTTTATTGCGATTTTTTTTTTTTACTAAAGACATATGGCTAAATGATTGACTAAAATTTAGTTTATTTGATTTCTCTTACTGTATAACAAAAAGTAAAAAATATTGGTTTTTTTTTTCAAAAATGTCGCTCTATTTTTGTATATAGCGCAAAAAAAAAAAATCGCAGAGGCGATCAAATACCACCAAAATTTTGTTTGGTAGCCACGTCGCACGACCGCGCAATTGTCAGTTAAAGCGACGCAGTGCCGAATCGCAAAAAGGGGCAAGGTCATTTAGCAGCTTATTGGTCCGGGGCTTAAGTGGTTAAAGGAACTGATTTAGAAAATAAAAAACAAACCTTTACAACCCCTTTAAAGCAAAAGATCCACTTTTGGGTGGAACTCTGCTTTAAGGGGTTGTAAAGGTTCGTCTTTTATTTTCAAAATAGGTTCCTTTAAGCTAATGCATTGTAAGTCACGTGGCTAAGTTTACAGTTTGACATTTAAAAGTATGAAACAAGTGGGCACAGATTGCTTTTACAATATAGTGCCGAGGTACAGATTAAGATTTATTTGATATGTCCTTTGAGTGTCACACATTTGTATCCAAAAAAAACTCCTTTCCTGACAAGAGTATATTGATATCCCTTTGTACTCTGGAGGAAGTAAGGTTTCAGCACAGTAGCTTCAAGTGACAATTGAAGGGTAATTTGATGACTTTCTTGTTTGGCCTTGAAGCTCTACTGCTGAATTATGTGGAATGTTTGCAACTAAGCTACAATGTAATTGAACTTTTCTCATGTTCTATCACTTGCTGAATTCCAAAGCACCCATACAAGACAGAAATTACTGCAGATCTGCATTTATTAACCACTTGCTTACTGGGCACATATACCCCCCTCCTGCCCAGGTGAAATTTCAGCTTCCGGCACTGCGTCGCTTTAACTGACAATTGCGCGGTCGTGCGACGTGGCTCCCAAACAAAATTGACGTCCTTTTTTCCGCACAAGTAGAGCTTTCTTTTGGTGGTATTTGATCGCCTGTGCGGTTTTTATTTTTTGCGCTATAAACAAAAAAGTGCGTCAATTTTGAAAAAAAATACAATATTTTTTACTTGTTGCTATAATAAATATCCCAATAAAAAAAAAAAAACATTTTTTTTTCTCAGTTTAGGGTGATGCGTATTCTTCTACATATTTTTGGTAAAAAAAAAAACGCAATAAGCGACTGGTTTGCGCAAAAGTTATAGCGCCTACAAAATAGGGGACAGAATTATTATTTTTTATTATTTTTTTTTTTTTACTAGAAATGGCGGCGATCTGCGATTTTTGTTGGGACTGCGACGTTATGGCGGACACATCGGACACTTTTGACACATTTTTGGCCACATTCACATTTATACTGCGATCAGTGCTATAAATATGCACTAATTACTGTATAAATGTGACTGGCATTGAAGGGGTTAACACTAATGCCGCGTACACACGATCATTTTTTGTGATGAAAAAAAACGACGTTTTCAAAAACGTCATTTTAAATCAACGTGTGTGGGCAAAACGTTGTTTTATACCTTCAAAAAAACGACAAAAAAAAATATTCCAACATGCTTGAATTTTTTGTGTCGTTTTTCAAAACGTCGTTTTTTGTGTCATAAAAAGTGATGGTGTGTGGGCAAAACGATGTAGAAAACTACGTTTTTAAACCCGCGCATGCTCAGAAGAAAGTTATGAGACGGAGCTTCAATGGAACAGAGTGCCGTCGAACGTGGTGTACGTCACCACGCTTTGCTAGAGCTTTGTAGAAAAAACGATGGTGTGTACGCAACGTCGTTTTGGAAAATGAAGTTTGAAAAACTTCGGTTTTTTTCATTGCAAAAAGTGATCGTGTGTACGCGGCATAAGGGGTGAGGAATGGGTTAAATGTATTCGCTGCAAAGTGTTCTAACTGTAGGTGGAGGGGGGGGGGGGGTGACTGGGGGAGGTGACCGATATGTGTCCCTATGTACAAGGGACACAGATCGGTCTCCTCTCCAGAGACAGGACGCTGTCTCTGTGTGAGCCGGCAATGAGAGATGATCTCATATGTTTACATATGAGATCATCTCTCATTGGCCGCACAGATCGCATCACAAATGGCCACTCTGATTGGCCGTTCGCCGCGATCTGTGATTGGCTGTGTCCAAGGGACACGGCCAACACAGAATTTCCCCGCGGCACGCTCTGGAGCGCGCGCAGGGAACACCCAAATGGGCGGACGTCAATTGACGTCCAGTTGGATATTCAGGTCCGCGCTGTAGCCGTCATTCGGCTATAGCGCGGGTCTCAAGTAGTTAATATAACAGTAATGTATATTTTCATACATTATTTTTATTTTTATACAATGTATATTTAATCTTTCCATCTATTAAATCTTCAAAGTAGAGAGTGTCCTGACTTGCCTGCTTGCCCCCTCCCCCCTCAAGAGGCTTTCTCCACACCAGGGAGAAAGCCTTGCATTACGGTGGTGAGTTACAGACAGAAGTACAGGAAGTGAGGATTTCTCAGAAGAAATAAGGACATTTAAAAGCAAAATGGAAGGATGAGGTAAGTGAAGGAGGACTGCACTAAGGTACAGGAAGCTATTTAGGGAAAAAAATGTTTTCCTTTAACGGCCCTGTAATTTTTTCCATTAAATCATTTCTTACGGTGGCATTCTGCCTGCTTGTAACATTCTCCATGAGCTCCCAAAGCTCTTTTTCCTTTCACTTTTATATTCACTATATTACCAAAAGTATTGGGACGCCTGCCTTTACATGCACATTAAATAATTATTCTCAGCGCTGCTCCAAGAATGTGCAAATACTTTATATATATATATATAAATATATATATATATATATATATATATAAAAATGATAAAAATTGAAAAATAAAGTGCTGTGCAAACACTTCAGTGTAATTAGACGTGTGCACTTCTGCTTGTGAGGCTATAGGTGCCACTCTGTGCTCCCCTCCTGGGTCCCCACTCACCAACAGTAAGCTTTATAATGCAAGGTCTTTGTCCTACATCAATAGCTAGGATATCTCTTTTCAGCAACATACTTTGAATGATTCCAAGGTCTTTGATCCACAGCTATGGATAGATCTCCTTTGCATTAGTATGGGTATGTAATGTGCCAATGAAGAGAGAAATGCACATAGCATAATACTGCTAAAAATGTATTGTTAATCGCACAAAAGTAATGCATTTACATCGAAGAAAGGCATACAGGTAAAAATCGCTGCCTTGGCGTGCTTCCAGCCGTCACAATCACTTGTGTGCGAGATCCCTGCTTTACATGCACATGAACATTATTGGTATCCCAGTCTTAGTCCGTAGGGTTCAATATTGATTTGGCCCACCCTTTGCAGCTATAACAGCTTCAACTCCTATGGGAAGGCTGTCCACAAGGTTTAGGAGTGTGTCTATGGGAATGTTGGAGCATTCTTCCAGAAGCGCATTTGTGAGGTCAGGCACTGATGTGAACGAGAAGGCCTGGCTCGCAGTCTCCGCTCTAATTTATCCCAAAGGTTTTCTATTGGGTTTAGGTCAGGACCAAACTTGTTCATCCATGTCCTTATGGTCCTTGCTTTGTGCACTGGTTCACAGTGATGTTGGAACAGGAAGGGGCCATCCCACAAAATTGGTAGCATAAAATTGTCCAAAATGTCTTGGTATGCACCTTAAGGGGATTGTAAAGCTTTTTTGTCTTTTTTTTTTTTTTAAATAACAAACATGTCAAACTTACCTCCACTGTGCAGTGAGGTCCCTCAGCAGCGCTCCTGGCTCCTCCCCGCATCGAGTGTCCACATTGGAGAAGCGATCTCCTTGGTGGACACCGGTGCACTCCCAAGTCCGTTCACACAGAATGCAGGACTCAGCCCCACCCCCGGCGCCACGTTATTGGATTTGATTGACAGCAGCGGGAGCCAATGGCTGTGCTGCTATCAACCTATCCAATCAGGACATGAGACACCAGCTAGAGCTGATATGCTCGTTCCCAGCCAAAGAATGTCGGTGTTCAGGTAAGTAAAACGGGGGGGCTGGGAGGCTGCAGCACTACAGAAAGTTTTTCACCTTAATGCATAGAATGCATTAAGGTGAAAAACCATGAGGGTTTACAACCCCTTTAAGGCCGCATACACACGGGGAGACATGTGTGCTCAAACATGTCCGACGGACCGTTTCCAGCGGACATGTCTCCTCGGATTTTGGTCCGATGGCGTGTACACACCATCGGACGAAAATCCCCTCGGACTGAGGACGCGGTGACGTGGCGGTGACGTTGACGCCGCCACGTCACCACTCCAGGAAGTAAAATACTTCCACGCATGCGTCGAATCCATTCGGCGCATGCGGGGGATTTCTGTCCACTGGTTAGGCGTACTAACCAGCGGACAAGTCAGACGGACAGGTTTCCAGCGGACAAATTTCAAAGCATGCTTTGAAATTTGTCCGCTGGAAAAACCTGTCCACTAGGTCGTACACACGATCGGATTTGTCCGCTGAAACTGGTCAGTTTCAGCAGATAAATTTGATCGTGTGTACGTGGCCTAAGAGTTTCCTTCACTAGAACTAAGGGGCCAAACCCAAGCCCTGAAAAACAACCCCACACCATAATTCCCCCTCCACCAAATGATTTACTGTAGATCAGTGAACAAAACAAGGTCCATAAAGGCATGGATGAGTGAGTTTGGAAGTTGATTGGCCTGCACAGAGTCCCAACCTCAATCATTTTTGGGATGTATAAAGCCCCATACACACGATCGGACTTCCATCTGATTTTTCCATGGATTTTTTTCTGAATGGGCGTTGGCCATGAACTTGTTCTGCATACACACGGCAAAACATTTTCAGCCAACTTTCACCAAATCATGTAGTTTTTCAGCTCTTTACCGCCACTCTTTGGGCAACTTCTGCTATTGTTGGCTGATGTTTAGCATTGGTTCTGAGCATGCGTGTTTGTACTTTGGACTTGTGTACTCACAATCAGATTATCCTCCATCTGACATTTGTTGTCGAAAAGTTTGAGAGCATTCACAGCGAACATTTGTCCGTTAAAAAAGCAACAACAATTGTCCGATGGAGCCTACAGACGGTCTGATTGTCCGATAAAACAGGTCCATCGGACCGCTGTTGTCGAAAAGTCAGATCATGTGTCTGCAAGCCTGGCCTTCTCATCCAGACTGCAAGCCTGGCCTGCTCATCCACATTAGTGCCTGACCTGACAAATGCACATCTCGATCTGTGGGCCAGATTCTCAAAAGAGATACGATGGTGTATCGCAGGAAACACCGTCGTATCTGGTTTTTTTTACTGGGTATCTATGCGTGTGATTCCTAGAATCACTTACGCATAGATACAATGAAGATCCAACAGGTGTAAAACACTTACACCGTCAGATTGTAGATGTAATTACTTTTCTGGCTGCTAGGTGGCCTTTACATTGATTTCTCATTTGCCTATGCAAATGAGCTTAATACGCCGATTCCCGAACGTTTTTACGCTCCCCTGTCGTCGTTTCCATAAGCGTAAACCTACCCCTGCTATATGAGGGGTAGGTTTACGAAGTTCTGTCGTTGCCATGTTAAGTATGGCGTCGGGTCAGCGTCGTCTTTTTCCGTCGGTTAAGTCGTTTTACTAAGTCGTTCGCGAATAGGGCATTGCGTAAGTGACAATCACGTTGTTTTGACGTCGGTTTCAACAACGCTTTCCAACGTGAGCTGGAGCATGCGCACTGGACTTTTTTCCCGGCCGGCGCATGCGCAGTTCGATCGACGTGGGGGCGCGCTTAATTTAAATACAAGCCGCCCCCTTTGAATTACGCGGCCTTACGCCGGGCCATTTACACTACGCTGCCGCAACTTACGGAGCAAGTGCTTGGAGAATACAGCACTTGCTCTGTTAAGTTGCGGCGGCGTAGTGTAAATGGCTTACGCAATGCCGTCGGCCATTCTACGAGAATCTGGCCCTGTGTGTTTAGCTGTTTGCCTGGATTTCATGTTGAACGTGATCTTGCAGGAGCACCAAGTGTGATACGTTATTTGCAGCTTAGGAAAGCAGACACAACAATGCAGTGCCTTTACACTAATTTAAAGACCTGCCATAAATGCCATCATTATGCTCACAATCTTAAAATTCCTTATCCTTTATCTACACAAAAAGTTTAAGTATAATAACGATAAACCAAAATAAATGAAAACAGAATAGCCATATCTTTTTTGACCTGTTGTCTTTAGTAGAATAAGTTAAAGAGGAACTGCAGTCTGCTCACATAATAATAATAAAAATATCTTTGCCATTCTAAAGCTTCCCTCCAACCACTTTGCATATTATTTTATATGTACAGTGATTCTATACTTGCCAAATAAGCTGCAGAAATCTCCCTCCACTAAGTCTGGCTGCAACCATTTTAATTGTGGGCAGCTGAAGCTGATGCCTGTTCACTTCCTGGATTTACACAGGCACACCTCCAGCTCTGCAGCTCTCATTGGCCCTCTTATGACCCCCCTCCCTTCCTGGCAAACTCTTACGAGGATTTGGATTGACACAGACACACAGAGGCACACCACCTTCTATGCAGCTCTCATTGGCCCTCGTATAACTCTACCCCCCCCCCCCCCTTCTGGCAAACTGTCACGAGAGTGAGAGAGAGAAATGTACATGATGTCATAAACCTAAGTTTTTTTTTACCAGACAAAAAAACAGAAAATGGGCTGTATAAGGCATTTACTGGCAGAATAAAACATGTTTTACTATCCAATGTTAAAACAACAAGGACAGAAGATTTAATAGACGGAAAGATGAAAAAAAAATGACTGAAGTTCCTCTAAGTTCTAAAACCTAATACAGCTTTCTTTGTTTTCTGCCTAGCTATGTTTCAGGGCTATCCACCATCATACACGGAATGTCCCCCAAGCTTTTCTAACCCTGTTTTGTTATACAACCCTCATAATTATTATCAGGTAAGCAGGGGTACATTTTATGTAATGTAAAAGCATACATTTGAAAGTTAAAGAGAAACAATATTGGTTTTGGGTAGGGTTTTCTTTTTATAATTATATGTTTTAGAAACTTTTTTATAATTACTATTCTATTAATAATTTTCTAAACAATCTATAAAGGGTGCACATATAATAAAGTGCTTTATGCTTTCAGACGTCCTCTCTCTAATTGAAATTTCAGAGCAGACACAAATAAAAGAGGTTTGGGGGATGAGTCACTCTTTGGACTCATTCAGTGGGCCAGATTCTCATAGAATTCCGGCGGCATAGCGTAAGCCATTTACACTACGCCGCCGCATCGTACTAGAGCAAGTGCTTTATTCTCTAAGCACTTGCTCCGTAGTTTTCGCCGGCGTCGCGTAAATCGCCCAGCGTAAACCCACGCAATTCAAATGGGGCGGCTTGTATTAAAATTAAGCGCGCCCCCGCGTCGAACGAACTGCCCATGCGCCGGCCGGGGA
Source organism: Rana kukunoris (assembly GCA_029574335.1). NCBI lineage: Eukaryota > Metazoa > Chordata > Amphibia > Anura > Ranidae > Rana > Rana kukunoris. The sequence continues at coordinate 496,532,484 of CM056050.1, read as the reverse complement.
AAAAGCCCAGTGCTCATGCTCCAGCTCACGTCGGAAAGCGTAGTTGAAACCGACGTCAAAACGACGTGAGCGTCATTTACGCAACTCCCTATTCGCGAACGAGTTAGTAAAACGGCGTAAGCGACGGAAAAAGCCGACGCTGACCCGACGCCATACTTAACATGGCATCCGACGGCACCCGACGGCATCCGACGGAAGTTCGTAAGGTTACTCCACATAGAAGCTGGGGTAACCTTACGTGGACGAAAACGACGTACGCGACGACGGGGCGGCGTAAAAGCGATCGGGAATTGGCGTACTAGCCTCAATTGCATATGCAAATGAGAAAACAACGTAAAGGCCACCTAGTGGCCGGAGTTGTCATTACACCTACGATCCGCAAGTGTAATGGTTTTACACTTGTCGGATGTTGCAGCGTATATATGCAAAAGTGATGCTAAGCATCACGCGCATAGATACGAGGCAAAAAAAACGGCGATACGACGGGGTATCTGAGATACTCCGTCGTAACGCCGCTGAGAATCTGGCCCAGTGTGTATATTTCAGTCTGAGCTATTGAACTCTGTTAATGCGCTTTTTTTCTTTCCTCAAAAAATCAAATATGGATAGACAAGTAAACATGTCTGAAAGTTCTTAAAGGTCCTTGCTAGGATAGAGAATATACATATGCCATATTTAACCCCTTCACGCCAACCGCCGCCTCCCAGCCCTTTAGGAGATTTAAAAGCCGGGAGGCGGCTTACGCACAGCTGTTATGCTAAATGATAACATCCCTTCCTATTAAAATTATCCGCAGGTTTTCTTTTTTCGGTGTTAGTCTATGTACCAAATATTGCTCTATATATTATATGATCATTGAAAGTTATTTGTTGGAGTTCGGTCGTAATGTCTGCTTCCCTATGACACAGTATGTTCCCTATCGGGGTGTGTGGGCGAGGAGAACAAGACCCATATTGTAATTTCCCTATGAATTCTGCACTTTTGATTCAACACTCTGAATTATCGTTTTGATAATTTGATAAACGGAAAGCATCTTATTTGTATCACCTTGTTGCCAATATTCTCCATTATGAGAAATCTCAATAAAAATATTGAAATATAAAAGCCGGTAGGTGGAGGTGGGTATTCAGGTCATGTGACCTCTGTATTTGGCTCTCACAGTGGTCACATGATCGAAAAGCTCCTGATTGTAACTATGCATCCGGAACTTACCGATCCCCGCCACCTACCATGCTGGGAGCGCACAGGGAGGTTTACACAGGGCCGCATATATCCACCTTATCAGCGCTGCCTCATCAGTGTAGCCCATTAGTGCAGCCTCATCAGTGTAGCCCATTAGTGTAGCCTCATCAGTTCCCATCATTGCAGCCTCATCAGTGCACATCGGTGAAGAAGAAAAATTACTTATTTGCAAAATTTTATAACAAAGAAAAAAATTTATTCAGCAACATTATCAGGTCATTTTTTTCGTTTGTTTAGCAAAAAATAAAAAAACAGTGGTAAATACCACCAAAAAAAGGTCTAATTGTGTGGAAATAATGCTAAAAATACGTGTAGCGGGGTCATCCTATCAGAGACTATTGGTAGGCCTGAATCCCACCTGTAAATATGTTATGATACCTTTAAGAAGCTATGTATTGTGGGACTGCAAGTGCCTGGAGATATGGACTCCATTGACTCTTTATAGAAAAAGACTACGCTTCCCACAATGCCCTGCATTATTGGAACATGTGACACCTCCACACAAACTTATGGGGGAGGTTACTTAACCACTTCCAGACCGCCTTACGACTTTATACGGTGGCACTTTAACCACTTAACCCCCGGACCATATTGCTGCCCAATGACCAGAGCACTTTTTGTGATTCGGCACTGTGTTGCTTTAACTGACAATTGCGCGGTCGTGCGACGTGGCTCCCAAACAAAATTGGCTTCCTTTTTTTCCCACAAATAGAGCTTTCTTTTGGTGGTATTTAATCATCTCTGCGTTTTTTTTTTTGCGCTATAATCAAAAATAGAGCGACAATTTTGAAAAAAAGGCAATATTTTTTACATTTTGCTATAATAAATATCCCCAAAAAATATATAAAAAAAACTTTTTTTTTCCTCAGTTTAGGCCGATGCATATTCTTCTACCTATTTTTCATTAAAAAAATCGCAATTAGCGTTTATTGATTAGTTTGCGCAAAAGTTATCGGCCCAGATTCAGAGAGAATTAGATTCTCGTAGCGTATCAGAAATACACTACGCCGCCGTTTTTTACCTGGCTCTACGTGGAATCCAGGTAGATTTTGTCCAGTAAACGACGGCGGCGTAGTGTATTTCTCCCGTCGCAATCCATCTGCGCGAGTAGGGGGCGTGAAGCATTTAAAATAGGCGCGTTCCCACGGCGATTGAACTGCGCATGCTCCGTTCGCAAATTTCCCGCCATGCATTGCGCGAGATCACGTCGTTACGTCGTAGTAGCGTCGTTTACGTACATTCCTATTCTCGACCGAGTTACGTTAAAAAAAAAAATATATTTTCAAATCGACGCGGGAACGACGGCCATACTTTACATGGGTTACGCACTGTTAGACCAGCAAAAAGCTCCTCTAACTTTACGTAGCCAAAAAATGACGTAGGCGATTGCGAGGGACACTCGTACCTTCGTGGATCGCCGTAAAAACTAATTTGCATATCCCGACGCATGAAAACGACGCAAACTCCTCCCAGTGGCCGCAAAAATATCGCAGCGTAGATCCGAAGGCTTACGAAGACGTAAGCCTCTCGGATCGAAGCCCGAAGCCGCCGTATCATGGTTTGAGGATTCAAACTAGTGATACGGCACGCGAAATTTGAAATTACTCCTGTCTAACACCAGTTAGACAGGCGTAATTGCTCTGTGAATCTGGGCCATAGTGTTTACAAAATAGGGGGTAGTTTTATGGCATTTTTATTAATATTTTTTTTTTTTTACTAGTAATGGCGGCGATCAGCGTTTTTTTTCGGTACTGCGATATTATGGCGGACACATCGAACACTTTTGACACATTTTTGGGACCATTGGCATTTTTATAGCGATCAGTGCTATAAAAATGCATTGGATTACTATAAAAATGCCATTGGCAGTGAAGGGGTTAACACTAGGGGGCAGGGAAGGGGTTAAGTATGTTCCTGGGTGTGTTTTAACTGTATGGGGGGGGTGGCCTCACTAGGGGAAATCACTGATGTTCCGTTCATACATTGTATGAACAGAAGATCAGCATTTCCCCACTGACAGGACCGGGAGCTTTGTGTTTACACACATAGCTCCCGGTCCTCGCTCTGTACCGAGCGATCGCGCGTGCCCGGCGCGCCCCCTAGTGGCCTTTAAAGTGCCGACGTAGAGCTACGGGCTCTCGCCCAGGCGTGCCGACCTCCCGCAGTAAAATGATGGCGGCAGGTCGGCAAGCAGTTATAGATGGATATCTCGGTAACAGCAGCAGCTGCTGCCACAACCGAGGTATCCATCTTTAGTGTGAGTGGTCCTGTAAAAGATAACTGTGGTATCCGCGGCGGGTTCGCCGCGAGATTGCCGTTATCGTCGGCGGGAGAGGGAACCCCCCCTCCCGCCACTCTCCCGTGCCCTCCGCCACTTACCGGAGCCGTTGGTAGCGGCGGAGGCGATCGGGTCCGCTCGGCTGCTGTGTGGGGATGCAAGTGAGGGAAAAATCGCCCCCACCCGTCTCCATAGCTCTGCTGGGCAGAAGTGACATCAAATGTCAGTCCCGCCCAGCGTCTTAAAGAAACATTTTTTTTTTTTTTGTCATTTGAATTTCAATTATTTTTTTTTGCATTTAAGCCTAAATATGAGATGTGAGGTCTTTTTGACCCCAGATCTCATATTTAAGAGGACCTGTCATGCTTTTTTCTATTACAAGGGATGTTTACATTCCTTGTAATAGGAATAAAAGTGATCCATTTTTTATTTTTATTTTCCAGTGTAAAAAATAATAAAATAAATAAAAATAAAAGAAAAGAAAAATATTTTTTTTTTAAAGCGCCCCGTCCTGACGAGCTCACGCGCAGAAGCGAACGCATACGTGAGTAGCGCCTGCATATGAAAACGGTGTTCAAACCACACAAGTGAGGTATCGCCGCGATCGTTAGAGCGAGAGCAATAATTATAGCCCTAGACCTCCTCTGTAAGTCAAAAAATGCAACCTATAGAATTTTTTAAACGTCGCCTATCGAGATTTTTAAGGGTAAAATGTTGACGCCATGCCACGAGCGGGCACAATTTGTAAGCGTGACATGTTGGGTATAATTTTACTCGGCGTAACATTATCTTTCACAATAAATAAAAAAATTGGGCCAAATTTATTGCTGTCTTATTTTTTAATTCAAAAAAGTGATTTTTTTCAAAAAAAGTGCGCTTGTAGGACCGCTGCGCAAATATGGTGTGACAAAAAGTATTGCAATGACCACTATTTCATTCTCTAGGGTGTTAGAAAAAAATATATATATAATGTTTGGGGGTTTTAAGTAATTTTCTAGCAAAAAAAACTGTTTTAGTCTTGTAAACACCAAATCTGATTTCTACAAGGGCCCTTGCGGAGTCATTGTGTGCCACTGTATGATTGTTATTGACGTACAATTCAAACCCATATTTTCTTTCTACCTAAAGTAAAGTCATTCTTTTTGGTTTGAATATATTAACTGTGTGAAGTATTCTTTTTCGCTTGAGAAACCACCCACAGGAGCAGGTAATATTGTTGTTGCATTGCCACTATATATATATATATATATATATATATATATATATATATATACATACATGTATGCCTGCTATTGTGGCCCCAGCCAAGCAGAGGTCACAATACATTTACTAGACATCTGATGTGTAAAGGGAGGGTTCGAGCCAGTTAAATAGGGGTGAGCCAAAAGTAAAGAGAGTAGATCCCAAATCTAATCAGCGGCTCCTGAGGGGGTAGTGCTACATACGCTTGGGTACAGTGTTGCATAACCACGCAATTGTCAAAGTGCGACAGTGCTGAAAGCTGAAAATTGGCCTGGGCATGAAGAGGGTAAAGTGCCCAGTAGACAAGTGGTTAATCATTTGTTGGCAGTCAATTTATTTTCAGCCAACTGCATTTAATTTCATGGTAATGAGACAAATGTTAGCAAATAGTTGAATCAGTTGCAAAGATATTTATTCACCTGTGTAGATTTAGCCCTGGGTCTAAATCCATATTTAACACTAGACACCATGCCCAGGATCAGGGATAGACAGAAAATAATGCACACGATAGCATGCACATTCAGCTGGTCTTGTCTTGTCTCTCGCTCATTCAAGCGTTTTTTTATTTCTAATGAGTGGCAGAAAAATACCCCAGCATTTATAGCCACATGCGGACCTTAGTCCCCTCAGTCCTATTATCAAGGAATGCTGAACTGGGCAGGGCTTAGAACAATGCTTGAGATTTCAGTGTAGCAGAGGATCAACAGGTATTTTTTTGTATTATTAAACATATGTAATAAATTACTTTTAATAGTAGATTAAAAAGACCAAAAAGAGCTAATGATAAAAGTAATTTTTTAAGGTTTGCATACACTTTAAGATACAATACTATATACGAGTCTGTAGGTTCTGTTCACAGAACCATATCGCATGCGGTATTTAGTAGGGTTGTCCCCATATCGGTATCGGGACTGATACTGAGAATTTGCGGGTGTACTTGTACTCCCGCATATGCCCCCGGTGCCAGATCCGATAGTACCCCCGCCGCAACGCCACCACCGCCTAGTTAATCAGCGCTGGGAACATTACAGCTTTCATTTGAATAGCTGTGTGTTCCCCGCCGCGCCTCGTATAGACACTCCCCCTTTTCTTGGGATTAAACGGATGAGCTGTCTATCAAAGTGCCCGAGCAAGGGGGAGTATCTATACGCGGCGCGGCGGGGAACACACAGCTATTCAAATGAAAGCTGTAATGTTCCCCGCGCTGATTAACTAGGCGGAGGCGGCGGCGGCATCTGCATCTAGGTATGGGGAACGTCCCAAAACAGAAAAGCATTGAGTAAAGAAAAAAGGAAGGAGACAGCAGAAAGGGCCTCTCGCCCAGAGGGTGAGGCTGAATCCGGGAAGCTCAGCTCGATTGAGCCACCTCCTGTAAATAAGCGTCAGTGTATCCCTCCGCCGGTCTACTTAAAGAGGCATAAGTAATGGAGAGACAATGCCGGACCGGTTCCCCCCGGCAGCACAAGCGCTCCAATTCTGTAAGCGGACGAGAGGTGCCAAGGGTCCATAGACACTTGTGCAGAAAGTTGCAGAAAGTTGCATCACAGCGGATCCTTCCCTTCCTTCAGAATAAGAGAGCTGTAGGCCCGCAAAGTATCAATCGGGAAGGACTCTCCTTCCGTGATTGAGTTAAGCGCCGAAACCAACGGCTGAGATAGGGTCTCAAAAAAACGCTATAGTAGCTCGGGGTGAGGCCGTCCGGACCGGGGGCCTTTTTGGGCTTGGTTTGAGCCAAGGCCAGCCCCAGTTCTGCAACCGTGATAGGCTCTTCCAATTCCTCCTGGACTGCAGGAGACAGAGAAGGCATACCCGAGGAGGCAAGGTAAGATTGGGGGGTGACGCCAACAACAGGAGGGGGAGCAGAGTTAGGGGAGCAATTGAGGTTATAAAGGCCCTCATAAAAAGAATGGAACTCCATCGCTATGTCAGAGGAGGTATGCAGCTTCCGCCCGGAAGAACCCACAATGTGGGAGAAGTTTTGGTTCGTGGGCCCCTCAGTGCCCTGGCCAACAACGTGCCCGGTTTATTGGAGTATTCAAACATCGTACGATGAGCCCATGCCAATTTTTGCTTCATTTTGTGAAATAAAAGTACACGGAGTTCCTCGCGGACTCTGAGAAGATCCTGGTATGTGGAACGAGCAAGTCTGGCCTTATGAGAGCACCCCAGACTGCGTAGTCGAGCAAATAGTTCCTCTGTATGACGAGACCTTTCTCGCTTAAGACGCGCTCCTATTTTAATCGACGCATCCCGGACAACTGACTTGTGAGCCTCCCATACCACCAAGGGGTCAGAGACCGAGGCCTCATTGATTGCAAAATATTCACGCAGGGTAGTCAATAGCTCCGCACAGGTCTCCTCTGATTGAAGGAGGGACTCATTCAATCTCCAAGAAGGCGGGTCTGGGTCACCGGTCCCAATTGGAGGGTCATATGTCATATCAAGAAGGGGATCCATAGCAAAGTTAAGGTCTCCCCCAAAGATCAGGAGCCCCTCTGCAAAATCCAGAATTTCCGGGAGTAGCTTAAGCATGAATTGTGGGTGATCCACATTTGGAAAATAAACATTAGCAAAGGTCACCTGCCTGTCAAGCACCCTACCTTTCAATAGGAGGTAACGACCCAACTCATCAAGATCCAGGGGACTGACTTAGCCAACAGAATGCTCACACCCTTGGACTGCGTACACACGATCAGTCCATCCGATGAGAACAGTCAGTTTTTATCGGTTTTGACCAATCGCGTGTACGCGGCCTTAGAGATGGGAGAGACACTGTGGCACTATTCATCAATTTAGGGATTCGATCACCGCGGAAGTGCGTTTTCTGCAGGAAAGCAACTCGAGTCTTACCCCTTCGCAGCCCCGTAAAATCTGCGAGCATTTTTCGGGAGTGTTAAGACCACGTACATTAAAAGAGGTGACCTTAAAGGGGTGTTCCAGCCAACAAATGTGTTTATTAAAAGTCAGCAGCTACAAAAAGTGTAGCTGCTGGCTTTTAATAAACACTCACTTACCTGCTCCTGCGTTCCAGCGATGCGCCGACCGGGGCTCCACTCCTCTCCCCCCCTCCCCAGTCGGCGTCTCCATCCCGACTGTGGGCACCCAGCCGCCCACTGCGCATGCGCGAGCCGCACTGCGCATGCACGCGCGGCGCGGCTCGTCGCTGATTGGACAGGCGATTGCCTAGGACCTGTCAGTGTCCTAGGCCATCGCCTGCAGGGAGGGGCTGAAATAAGGCGATTACGCCTCTCGCCTTATCAGCCCCTCGGCGGAAGCAGGAAGTGGGACAGGAAGTCCCACTCCTACTGAAGCCCCCACTCCCCCCCCAAAAAAATTACATGCCAAATGTGGCATGTATGGGGGTGAGGAGTGGATTAAGAGGAAGTTCCATTTTTGGGTGGAACTCCTCTTTAAGTAGACCCATGGCTCATTCCAATATTTTACTGTGAATATATTTTTACAGAATTTCATATATTACTCTCAATTTGTATTGCCTTTTGTGTGTTTTCAGTTAGAATTCAACTGTTGCGTCCACCAATAGAATAGTATTTCCGCTGCTTTATCTATCTGTCCTCTTTAGACTGTAAAAAAACATTTTCATGTGGGAATTGGCTTTTTTTCCCCCATGCAGTTTTTTTCTGTGGTCTGTAAATGATATAACCTCACTTACCTTTTTTAAACTTTACTATGGTGTCACTTGTCTTTCAACTGTCACGGAATCTGTGTGCACTTGACAGTTACTTAAAGAACCAACTTTGTTATCTAATAACTGTATGTGGGAAATAGCGTGCCTTAAAATATTATTCATACGCCCGGAATTTTTTGAGATTTTATCACATTACAACCAAAAACGTAAACGTTTTATTTGGATTTTATGTGATAGACCAGCACAAAGTGGCACATAAATGTAAAGTGGGAGTAAGAGAGAAAGTGTCACATTACTGTGTGTAGTTACAGACAGAAAAACAGGAAGTGAGGATTTCTCAGAAGAAATAAGGACATTTAAAAGCAAAATGGAAGGATTAGGTAAGTGAATGAGGACTGCACTGAGGTAAAGGAAGCTATGTAGGTAGGGGGAAAATGTTTAACCTTTACAACCCCTTTAATTTATTATAGAGTATTTTGTTTTGGACAGTGGCGAACTCCTAGAACCATATGCCAATTCTTACTGCTCTCTGTTGTTCCATTGTGGACATTTCCCCTCACACCTTCACAACCCCTTTAAGCCCTATATAAGAAAAAATAGGAATATCTGTGGAAAACAAACCCCACAGTAGAAGTTCTCCTTTAAGTTTTCATTTTATCATCCCACACAGTACGTATGGTATTAATTAATGATCACATTATTATCCCCATCACACAGGGACCACCAGTGCAGGCACCCAACCTTGTGGAATTCTACAATCCAAATTTGCCACATACTAACTACAATGATTTCAGGAGAGACCAGGCGAATTTGAATACAGCTGTCTGGGTTTCAGATAACATGCAGGCTTCACACCAACCTGAAATGGCTCAACTAGGTGTTCAAGTAAATCACAGACAACCATTGTCAATTTCAAATTATGGTCATGTTCCAGAAACCTTTGAACATAGTCAAACACAGCAGCTGCAATACATAATGCCTGTAAATATGGACATCACCAACTGTGCTGCGAGATCGTACCAGGCTCCTCCCTTCTTGCATACACAGGCATCAGATGGTGCTTATCCTTCATGCAGTAACACTGAGGTAAGTGGCAAACTCTTTCTGCCGTTATTTTACATAAAATTGTGTGTACTGTAACATGGGGGTGATTAGTTGGGCAAATGTTTTCTACTGAGAACCTTAAAGGGGTTGTAAACCCTTGTGTCTTTTGCACCTTAATGCATCTTATGCATTAAGGGGAAATGTCCACAGTAGGACAGCTGAAAGTTCTCCAATCTGTCCAAACTTAAAATCTTTGGCTGGAGATACTCAATAATAAATTAAAGGGGTTTTAGAGGTTCGTTTTTTTATTTTCTAAATAGGTTCCTTTAAGATGGTGCATTGTTGGTTCACTTACCTTTTCCTTCGATTTCCCTTCTAAATGTTTTTTTTCTTTGTTAGAATTTCTCACTTCCTGTTTCTCCTCAGTAAGCTTTCCATCATCATCTGAGTGGTAGAAAGTCATTTAGAACAGCTCACTGAACAACTTACTGAGGAGGAACAGGAAGTGAGAAATTCAGACAAAGAAAACAAAGAAAAAAAACATTTAGAAGGGAAATTGAAGGAAAAGGTAAATGAACCAACAATGCACTAGCTTAAAGAAACCTATTTAGAAAATAAAAAACGAACCTTTACAACCCCTTTAATGTTGGGATTGTAGTGTTGATGATTGAATGGCACACAATATGTAGAAATTGCCCTTACTGGCAGTGACTGTTTTTTTCAAAAAGTAAAGTGTATTGTTTGGCATTGTTATTATATGCTTTTTTTTTTTAGCTTTTTTTATGTCGCTCACGTGACCTGCTGACACTCTCCCTCCTTGATCCGAGCAATACAGTGGAAGGAGCTGTGTTTCCCTGCTGGCGTCAGCTGGAAGGAAAGCGGTGGGAGGTCACGTGAGCATCCCCAAAGCGCTGTAAATAAGGTATTTCACTGAATCGTTTTTTAAAAACACACCCACTGCACATTAGATCTTCATGTAAGAAAGAGGATTATAGGATTTGTCACTAGTATATTTAACATCTATAGCGGCCGGAGGGGTGGGGAGGAGATGAATAACACAGATTCCCGAGCTGACAGGCAGAGAGGGAGGGTGAGAGATAGCGGAATGATGGAGGGACATAAACTGACCACAGTAATCGGATCAGCAGCTATGATTACTGTGGTCGGCGCAGACAGGGGGATATAGGAACTGGCAGGATTAACCTGTTTTTTTAGAACATAGAGAGGGACAAATGACACAGCATAACCACTATGCTATGTATCTTGCTGTAAAGAATCAGGATCATTTTTTTTTATTTTTTTTTAAGGTTACTACTACTTTAAAGTGGTTGTAAACCCCATTCATGAAATCTGACCTAAGCACATATATCTGTAGTGTTTATTTATATCTCTCCAAAGCTCTCAGTGCCGTGTCTCTCTGCTGCTTCATTCCTCTGTTATCAACATGATAAATTCTAACAAGTTCTCTCACACACGAGATAAAAGCAGCTGAAAATTTGTGTTGAGGAGGCAACTAAGGCCCCTTTCACATTGCAGAAACAGCTGCGCTGACAGTATAGCGCCACTAAAAATAGTGGCACTATACCGTCGGATTTGCCGCGAGTTGCGGCCGCTATCGGTGCAGTATTAACCCCCGGTAGCCTCCGTGAAAGGGTTAATACCACCCCCACAATGCGCCTCTATAGAGGCGCATTGCGGGCGGTATTGTTGCGGTTTCGCATTGTTTTCAATGGGAAGGAGCGGTATACACGCCGCTCCTCTCACCGCTCCAACGATGCTGCTGACAGGAGATGATTTTCTCTCCTGCCAGCGCATCGCCTCAGTGTGAAAGCCCTCGGGCTTTCACATTGAGGATGCAGTGAAGGAGTTTTTATCGCTGTACCGCCTGAAAAACTCCTCAATGTGAAAGGGGTCTTAGAGATAGATAAGCAGAGCGCTTGTCTATTCAGACTGCAGCTCTGTAAGTTTCTTAATTTCTCTGCCTATGTGATGTGTGCCTTTGCTCCAATCAGCTTGCACACAGTGTATGCCAACACTCCACACCCACTGCTGAATAAGGAAACAAGATTTGTAAAACAATGTGCACATTCTAAAGAGTGTAGAAAGCTGACAACAGCAGATATAGAAGTAAAACTGTAGGAGGATTTGTTTCATATCTGTGTTTCATCTGAGGTTATTCACTTCACTGGGTATATGTGAGGGTTTACATCCACTTTAAGCCTCATATTGGAAAAAATAGGAATATCTGTGGAAAGCCAGCCCAACTGTAGGGGTTCTCCTTTAGGATTTCATTTTATTGTCATATACAGTACAGTATGTTGTTACTTAAAGATCACATTATTATTTCCATCACACAGAGACCACTAATGCAGCCACCTTACCCTATGGAGGTCTTTCATCCATATTTGCCACACACTTACTTCGCTGATTTCAGCAGAGCCCAGGTGAATTTGGATACAGCTGTCCAGGTTCTAGATGACTTGCAGGCTTCACATCCGCCTGAAATGGCTCAACTAGCTGTTCAAGAAGATCACAAAGAGCCGTTATCATCCTCAAATGATGGTCATGTTCCAGAAACCTTTGAACATAGTCAAACACAGCAGTTGGAATGCTTACTGCCTGTAAATATGGACATCACCAACTGTGCTGCAAAATCATATCCTTTAAGCAGTACCATTAAGGTAAGTGGCACACTTTTCCTATTATTTTTATTTTTTTTGCAAATCAGATCACTTTTTTATTAGAAACTTTTATTTTATTTTACAAGACTACATACAAAACATTCCCACTAAAGGTATAAAATGGCAATATCAAATCATAACTAATAAAAAATAAACACATTCATTGTTACTTTCAAGATCTTTCAAGATAACAATGGATTCATAATTACAATTTTCATAATAACATAGCGACATTAAAAAGTAAGCCATTATATTCAAACGATTACACCTTGACGGCTTATATGTATTGCTATCCCGTACCAGGGAGCTATCCCTCTGCCTACTTTTAACAAACTCAGCAGTAGACTCAACATATTTATGCATACAAATTGGAGTCTAGCCATCGTGACCAGAAATTTGTTGGGCATTTCCTGTGTATATATATCAATTCGCCCCTTCTTAAATTAACATTAATCACATCAGATAAGTGAGCAATTGTTGGTGGGGAATTTGATATTCATTTCTGCAATATGAGTTTTCGGGCTATATATAATGCATCCAGAAACTATTCACAGCGCTTCATTTTTCCACATTTTGTTATGTTACAGTCTTATTCCAAAATGGATGAGTATGATGTTACAAGCTTGGCACACCTATTTTTGGACAGTTTCTCCCATTCTTCTTTGCAGGACTTCTCAAGCTCCATCAGGTTGGATGGGGAGTGTTGGTGCACAGCCATTTTCAGATCTCTCCAGAGATGTTCAATCGTTTCAAGTCTGGGTTCTGGCTGGGCCAATCAAGGACATTCACAGAGTTGTCCCGTAGCCCCACCTTTATTATCTTGGCTGTATGCTTAGGGTCGATGTTTTGTTGGAAGATGAACCTTCATCCCTCTGTACATTGCTGCATTCATCTTTCTCTCGATCCTGACTAATCTCCCAGTTCCTGCTGCTTAAAAACATCCCCATAGCATGATGCTACCACCACTATGCTTCACTGTAGTGATAGTATTGGCCGGGTAATGCCTGGTTTCCTCCAGACATGACTTTCCATTCAGGAGTTCAATCTTTGTTTCATCAGACCAGAGTTCTCCTCTTTCCGCAGAGAAATGCTGGAGCTCTGTCAGAGTGACCATCAGGTTCTTGATCAACACCCTGACTAAGGCCTTTCTGACCCGATCGCTCAGTTTGGCCAGTCGGCTCGCTCTAGGAAGAGTCCTGGTGGTTCCAAACTTTTTCTATTTACGGATGATGAAGGCCACTGTACTCATTGAAACCTTAAATTCTTCAGAAATGTTTCTGTAACCTTCCCCAGATTTTTGCCTTAATACAATCCTGTTTCTGAGGTCTACAGGTAATTCCTTGGACTTTGTGGCTTGGTTTGTGCTCTGACATGCACTGGTAACTGTGGGACCTTATACAGACAGGTGTGTGCCTTTCCAAATCATGTCCAATAAACTGAATTTACCACCGGTGGACTCCAATCAAGTTGTAGAAACATCTCAAGAATGGTCAGTGGAAACACCAGAGCTCAATTTTGAGTGTCATGTAAAAGGCTGTGAATACAGTTATGTAAAAACGTATTTTACGTTGTCATTATGGGACATTGTTTGTAGAATTTTGAGGAAAATAATGAATGTATTCAATTTTGGAATTAAGCTGTAACATAACAAAATGTGGAAAGAATGAAGCGCTGTGACTACTTTCTCGATGCACTGTACATTGACCGCAGCCACATCACATGTATTTAAGGTGGAAGGATATTTTCTGATATAATCCCTAGCAAAGCTATTTTTGGATCAGACTGAACATGTGTAGAGCATCTAGTATTTATAGTATCAGATATATGTTCCCAATATCAATGCAGTTCAGGGCAACGCCACACCATATGTATAGGTGTACCCATTTCGGTAGTACATCTTGGACAGTTTGTTGTAGCTGCTTCACCCCAAGTATGTTCTTTTTGAGGAGTATAGTGAGACCTGTGAAAAATAAATCATTGGGTCCGACACTGTGAGGAGGATAAGGAGACCCTGGTCAAATTTTCCAAGACCTGCAGAAAGTAGATGCTGACAACTCTGACGGAGGACTGCTAAAGTGCTATGGGACCACACTGTGCAATATACAGTAGTTGCCCAGAGCAGGTAAGTATAAACCTCTTTGTAATAGGAAAAAGAGATAAACATTAATATCACTTTAACCCCATAATACAAATTTTACAAGCCAAAGATTCAAAACCTTACCCATCTCTGTATCAGTGTAGATGCTGTAAATATGTATTGTGTATGTATATGTAACAAACTAGGAGCACAGGGAGAAGCAGGTGAAGACTAGGAAACAGGGACCTAACTTGCCGTATTTAGAATTAATTCAAAAAGGCTCCATCAAAGATAGTACAGGTTATACAGTATAAACCACTAGAAAACATACAGATCTAGTTGAGTCCTGGACTCTCCACTAAATCGTTACTACATTCGTGTTGGTTGATGTCCGTCTACAATAATAAAAAAAAGTCAATGGACACTACCCAAAAAACCAACATTAATGACGTGTTATTACACTTCTGAAAATGGAGCGATTGGTAGAGAGATTACTGGATCCAACAGTTGATACACAAGCGATGACATACAGGTCCCAGGAAGCAACAGGCAGTGGATGGATCCAAAAGTTCCATTACAAGCCTCAACAAACAGCATACAACTGAGCACCAACCATGAACAATGGTCACTTACCGCATACCCCCTTGCTTCTTTGGCTTTCCATACAGAGAGAAGACCTTAAACAGCGATGTCAATCACCAGTTTAGGCCTACATAGTTACATAGATAATCTGGTTGAAAAAAAGACACAAGTCTATCCAGTTCAACTAACAGAGAAAAAAAAACACAAATCTTAAACCTCCATATACATCCCAAATAAATCCTACACTCACGTTTGATCCAAAGGAAAGCAAAAAAAAAAAAAAAAAACAGAATCTAACTTTCACCAGTTGGGGCAAAAAATTCCTTCCTGAACCCCCAAGAGGATATTCCCTCAAATTTACCTATAAATATTAGGATCCAGTTATATTATGTGCAATTAGGATATAATCCAGGCCTTTTTTAAAACAGATCTACTGAGCTTACCAGGACCAGTTCTTGAGGGAGTCTAGTCCACATTTTAACAGCTCTTACTGTGAAGAAGCTTTTCTGTATTTGGAGATGAAATTTCTACCTGCTCAGAGCTTTCATTCATGCGGGGGGCATGGGAGACACATGCATAGCCTAAAACTATGCAAGAAGCTGGAATTTTTGTGGCATGGAATGATTTCCCGATCTGATAATTTTTAAGAACATCTATCATCTCATGTACTGTATATGGGATAATATGTCATGAATGGTTTTGTTGCTTTTTCTCCACAGACTGCACCACTGTAGAAGAACTCTCAAGTTTCCTAAAGAAAAAAAAAAGAGAAAAGTGATGTGACGCTGGAGCAGTCGTTCACTGAACTAGACACGTTTTATTGACAGTTGCAAGTTGTAGTCAAAAACTAAGTCTAACTTATTAATTGGTTGATAGTTTCATTTGTATTGCTACCGAAAGTTCACAAACTTTGCATTATTTAAAGCAGTTTCAACGTATATATAGGTTTTTAGTTTAATTATAGAAAAACTCCAGACAAAACATGTTTTTCAGTTTTGAATATAGTAGGAAAGAACTAGAACAAGGTTTTTATTGCTGTCAGGCAGTTAGATATATTGCTATTAAGATGTGCACCTGTCACAAACACAGGAAGTGGGGGGAAATCTTTCCAATGGGAATATAGCATTAGCAGCCTGACAGGTTTCCTACTTTACCCAAAACAAAAGTTTAGTGGAGTTCCACTATAAGAATAATTCCACTAAGCCCCATTTTACTATATTGTTTATATTGCAAACTTTGCCGTTTTAGAAACACATCATCTCTTTCCCTAACATTTTAAACTCCTGTACATGGGCAGATCAAGCTGCTTGAGATACTTCTTAACTGTGGACAGCCCAGTCTATATAAATTTGTATAGTTTAAAGATCAGTGGACGAGAGGATCGGGGCGTAAGCATTGTAATTGCCAGTTATTCATAATGAGATCTACAGTAAACTTTGAACATAAATGTTTATCTGTGCATCTTGTGGGGTCCACACACCATGTAGGTTAGGTTCACATGAGTTTCAAAATGTGGTGATGGGCACTTTTCATAGGCATTTTTTGATTTGCACTGTTGGCATTTGCTTTTCCATTGATTTCAAGCCCTTTTACTTGGAGAGCATTCTCCGTGCCATACTTAGAGAGCATTCTCCGTGCCATACTTAGAGAGCATTCTCCGTGCCATACTTGGAGAGCATTCTCTGTGCAGGACATAAGAGGCTTAACATAGCACTGGACAGGGTTTCTGCATCCAGTACTGAACTTTCTTTGTTTAGCAGTCCTTCATTTTTGCACAACACTTTGTAGATACTAATAACTCCAAACATCTCATATGTTCTGAAAAACAACATCCTCGGCACTCTTTCAGAAAATAATTAATATATTAGAATTTTAAATGATTAGTCATATGTGTCCTTTACACTCATGCTCCATTTGGAGCTAAGATAGGTAATTTTGGAAGAGTTGTCCAAATTAGTAATGATACATACAACCTTTTCCTTTGAGTAAGACTTTATTAGAACAGCTATTAATTCCATCAACACGATTCTTGGCTACTAATGACCACTTTTATCAGCTATGGTGTTAATCAACTTGTCACTTTAGGCTGCCTGCTGCATAGAAGATTTACGTTGTAAGCTAACAGCTCATAGTAAGAGGTTGACATACACCATACATGATAAGTGTGTACCAGGAAACTCATTGAAGTTGTTTTCAACATTTTTTTTTATAAAGCATCATTGTAGATACAATACCACTGCCACAGAGTATATATTTAATTCACAGCAAGAAAAAAGGAGTGTTGTGGCCCAAATTTTTAAATGCGCATAAAAATTGTTTCCTTACAATCCAGACATCTGGGACAATACACATAGGGCTCCTCAATAAAGTGTTTCATCTCTCCATTTTTCTGTCATGTTTGACTTCAAGGGTCTTTTCTTGTGGATTTTTTCACAAGCAATCTGCTAGAGAAGCATATTTTAAATTTCTAAAAAAAAATCAAGTCTAAGGATAAAGAAGAGCTTTTGATCTTTTTAACTTTCAAAACCAAAGAATCAAGGCTTCTTAATACCAGAAAGGATAATTCAAAAAACACTCAACAGCAGCCAAAGCATAAAAAAAACATCTGATGATGGTAAAAGAGTTTTATACTTGTTGGTCAAACTAATATTAGACAGTTTTATACTTGTTGGTCAAAATAATATTAGCCAGTTTTATACTTGTTGGTCAAAGTAATATTAGCCAGTTTTATACTTGTTGGTCAAAGTAATATTAGCCAGTTTTGGTAAAAATGAACTTTTACAAAGGAAGTGGTTTAGTTCACTTTTTGCATACAGATGGCCAAGGATCCTAAAATTTGTATTGATATCAGTCTCCTGTACTTTCCTGTACAACTAATTTGAGACTGAGGCAAATAGAGTCAGCATTAGAAGAGGCCTAGGAAGAGGGTTAGCAGAGATTGCAAGTGTTCTGGACCCCTGCTCTGGGGGAGATCGATTCTACCTACCCAATAGGTAGACACTCTTCAGGATCATCACATGTTCAGATAATTTGCTACTATTAGCTGAGAAAGGACATGTTGTATCGGGGGGGGGGGGGGGGTTATAGGAGTTGGAGGGATTAGGAGGACAGGTCCTCGCCAAACTTTCCAACAGGTGTCTGGAACCGCATGACTCTCTGAAAAAAAAACGTTTCACTGTTAGGAAATTTCACATTTATGTATTTAATTGTTTAAAACTCCTTGTCTATGGGTCCCAACAAACAGCTTAGTTTTTTGCTGTGACACATCTTTGGCCAAAGATAATCAATCTGAATTTGCTCAGCAAAAGAAAGATAGTGGAATGAGACCCTTTTTGAAACTGAGATTTACAATATTGCAGTGGGTTTCTCCAAGAACTCAGTTGTCACTATTGATATTATAAGTGATTTACTGTCGGTGTCTTTAGCCAAAGTCAACCTGGACACTGGGTCTTTTTCACAAAACCTCCTTTAAAGCTTGACAATCGGGTAAGATTGATGTTAGTACAGACAAGATTTTAATGTTGATCTGCAGTGTCAGTTAATCCTGCTATAATATGTAATACATATTGCATATGTTTAATAAAGTTATTTTAACCAACATTTAAAAGAGTCTACCTGTATGATTTTTGCCCATATACATTTTAAACATTATCTCAAAATCCAGATGAAACTCGAAAAATTAGAATATCGTGTAAAAGTTCATTTATTTCACTAATACAACTTAAATGGTGAAACTAATATATGAGATAGACTCATTACATGCAAAGCAAGATAGTTCAAGCCGTGATTTGTCATAAATGTGATAATTATGCGGCTTACAGCTCATGAAAACCTCAAATCCACAATCTCAGAAAATTCGAATATTACATGCAGTCAATAATACAAGGATTGTACATTACAGTACAGAACAGTATCAGACCTCTGAAAGTATAAGCATGTATGTGTACTCAGTACTTGGTTTGGGCCCCTTTTGCAGCAATTACTGCCTCAATGCGGCGTGGCATGGAAGCGAACAGCCTGTGGCACTACTGAGGTGTTATGGAAGACCAGGATGCTTCAATAGCGGCCTTCAGCTCTTCTGCATTGTTAGATCTCATGTCTCATCTTTCTCTTGGCAAGGCCCCATAGATTCTCTATGGGGTTCAGGTCAGGCGAGTTTGCTGGCCAATCAAGCACAGTAATCCCACGGTCATTGAGCTTTTGGCAGTATGGGGCAGGTGCCAAGTCCTGCTGGAAAATGAAGTCAGCATCCCCATAGAGCTTGTCTGCGGAAGGAAGCATGAAGTGCTCCAAAATCTCCCGGTAGACGACAGCGTTCACCCGGGACTTAATGAAGTACAGTGGACCAACACCAGCAGATGACATGGCTCCCCAAATCAACACAGACTGTGGAAACTTCCCACTGGCTTTTAAAGCATCTTGCAATGTCTGCCTATCCATTCTTCCTCCATATTCTGGGTCCCTGGTTTCCAAATGGGAGTCAGAATTTGCTTTCATCAGAAAAGAGGACTTTGGACCACCGAGCAACAGACCAGGTCTGTTTTTCTTTAGCCCAGGTAACACACTTCTGACATTGTTTGTTATTCAGGAGTGGCTTGACAAGAGGAATACAACATTTGAAGCCAATGTCCAGGATCAGTCTGTGTGAGGTGGCTCTTGATGCACTGACTCCAGCCTCAGTCCACTCCTTGTGAAAGTCCCCAATACTTTTGAATGGCCTTTTCCTGACAATCCTCTCCAGACTGTGAAAAACGGACGGTATCCCTCAAGGATCCCCTTTGTCGCCGTTTCTGTTCAATATTTATCTCCGCCCTCTTTTTGAAATTATCAGTAACCAGAGGTTACTTTATCATTCTTATGCAGATGATACACAGTTGTATTTTCGCATATGCAACAAAAAGGATCATTCTCTTGGACTAGAGAAATGCCTTTCTTTAACCTCCCTGGCGGTGTTCCCGAGTCTGACTCGGGGTAAGATTTCTGTGCTACGATCGGTAACCCCGAGTCAGACTCGGGCTCGCCTCGCAGCATCCACAGAGACTGTATACTTACCTTCTCCGTGGATCCAGCGATGCATCCGCGCTGTGTGAGCGAGCGGCGTCCTCGCTCGATTCACATAGCGTCCCCGCACGCCGCCGATCTCCGTTCCCTGCGACGTTACGTCGCACGGGGACGGAGAACGGCGCCAAATTCAAAAATGTAAACAAACACTATACATACAGTACACTGTAATCTTATAGATTACAGTACTGTATGTAAAAAAATACACACCCCCCATGTCCCTAGTGGTCTGCCCTGTGCACTACATGTCCTTTTATATAATAAAAACTGTTCTTTCTCCCTGCAAACTGTAGATTGTCCATAGCAACCAAAAGTGTCCCTTTATGTCAAAAATTGTTTTAGAGCAGCTAAAAAACAGCGATAATAAATCAGAATCACTTGCAGAATTTAGCGATAGCGATTTGTGGGGAAATTCGTCATAGAAAAAAAAAAAATAATGACAGCAAAAATTCTGCAACTGAGCAAATTTCAGTGATTTTGATTTGATTACATTATTGAATTATTTTTACTATTTGTTATCATTTTTTATAATTATTTATTATATTATAATTTTTAATAAAAAAAAATAAAAAAAAAATACCCGGGATGCCTATTAGACTCTTGTTTGGATAGATTTAAGTGAGTTATTCCTAAGAATTACAAGCCTACAGTATAAAATGCCAAATTCCCTTGCAAATAATGGTACCGCTTTCAGCACCTAAAATCTGAAAGAATCATATCGCCAGGGAGGTTAATAGAAAACTGGATGACAAAGAGTTATCTCAAACTCAACGGCTCGAAAACAGAACAGAACAAGATGGACACCCCTGCCCATTCTGGGAAAAACTACCACCCCTAGCTAGGGTTGTCCCGATACCAGTATCGGTATCGGGACCGATACCAAGTATTTGCGGGAGTACTTGTACTCCCGCAAATACCCCCGATGCCTAAATAGAATACCCCCCCCCCCCCGCCACTGCCGCCACCACCACATGGAAAGCCGCCGCCACATGGATTAAACAGCGTGCGGGAAAATCACAGCTTTCATTTGAATAGCTGTAGTGTTCCCGCTGCGCATAGACACTCCCCCTTGCTCGGGATTGGATGGGTGATCGTGATCTGTCTAATCCCGAGCAAGGGGGAGTGTCTATACGCGCGGGCAAAACAGCTATTCAAATGAATGCTGTGATGTTCTCCGTGCGACGGCTTTCGATGGCTAGGTATGAGGGACATGGCTGGAGGGGCATGGCTGGAGGGACATGGCTAGAGTTACATGGCTGGAGGGACATGGCTGGAGGGACATGGCTGCGGGGACATGGCTGGAAGGACATGGCTAGAGGGACATGGCTGGAGGGACATGGCTAGAGGGACATGGCTGCATATGTGGGGGACATGGCTGGGGGGAAATGGCTGCATATGTGGGGGACATGGCTGGAGGGACATGGCTGCATATGTGGGGGACATGGCTGGGGGGACATGGCTGCATTAGTGGGGGACATGGCTGGGGGGAAATTGCTGCATATGTGGGGGACATGGCTGCATATGTGGGGGACATGGCTGGGGGGAAATGGCTGCATATGTGGGGGACATGGCTGCATATGTGGGGGACATGGCTGGAGGGAAATGGCTGCATATGTGGGGGACATGGCTGGAGGGACATGGCTGCATATGTGGGGGACATGGCTGGAGGGACATGGCTGCATATGTGGGGGACATGGCTGCATATGTGGGGGACATGGCTGCATATGTGGGGGACATGGCTGGAGGGACATGGCTGCATATGTGGCTGCATATGTGGGGGAAATGGCTGCATATGTGGGGGACATGGCTGGGGGGACATGGCTGCATATGTGGGAGACATGGCTGCATTTGTGGGGGACATGGCTGCAATATGTGGGGGACATGGCTGCAATATGTGGGGGACATGGCTGCATATGTGGTTATATAATGGAGTTGGAAAATATGCCACGTATCACGCTCAATGAGAGCCATGGGAGGGAGCTCCCCGAAAATAAGACCTACCCCGATAATAACACCTAGCATGATTCTTGTGGAGGGCTGCAATATAAGCGCTACCCCGAAAGTAAGCCCTAGTAAAATTAGTTTAACAGTTTTTTAATCCATTTTGCAGAATGATTGCAGCGGCTCCCACTCTCCTCTCTCCTCCCGCCCGATGCCCGCAGCCCCTATCTCCTCAGCGTACAGAGCAGGCAGAAGCCAGCAGGACACCGGCTCCCTCCTCTGTTCTCCTCCCGCCCGACGCCCACGGACCCTACCCCAGTGCACGGAGCAGGCACAGAGCAGGCTGATGCCGGAAGGATGCCGGCTCCCCCCTCCTCTGCTCTCCTCCCACCCGACGCCCACGGCCTACTCCTCAGTGCACAGAGCAGGCCGATGCCAGTGGGGATCCTGGAGCAGAGAAGAGCCCAGGCAGACCGTACAACAGCCAGGAAAGTCAGGGAAGCTGCAAGAAAGGTACCCACTTTAGGATCATTGTACATACCAGAGTTAAATAAGAAACCCCCCGAAAATAAGCCCTAGTGTGTTTTAGGTTGCCAAAATTAATATAAGACCCGGGCTTATTTTCGGGGAAACGCGGTATATAACGGGGTTAGCAGAGAGATCATTTTGGTCTGATCACTGGGCACATCCATCCCTGGGAAATTAGGTGTTCTTATAAGAAGCATCCTTCTTTCTAAAGAACTCTGCAATCTCTTGGGCAGTGAGTGAGTTAGTGGGTAGAGGGGGTGGGGGGCGAAGCAGAGAGTTAAAGGTTGAGAAGAGCCGACAGGGACTGGATGACAAGATATTAATTAGAGGTCGACCGATATATATCGGCCGTCCGCTATATTGGCCGATATTTGGCAGTTTTTAAGAAATCGTCATCGGCCGATTATTGTGAAAATTAGGCCGATTTTCGCTGCCCCATTAAACCTGCTGACCAGTGCCCCGCTCCACCTACAGCAGCACATGAAATGAATTCACCCGCGCCGCCGATAGCCTGCGTGCCGCCCCTATAGAGGATAAGAGAAAGTTGGCAGGCTGTAGCAGAGGAAGAAAGCATCAGCAAACATCATGTCACAAGCTCGAGCCGCCGCTGCCACTGCCGCCTGTCTTACTAGTAACCCCCCCTCCCCAGGAGGTGATCATAGCCAGCACTACATCCTCTTCCTTCCCTGCATGGATGGAGAGTAAGTCAAAAATGTAATGTGTGCTGCTGCTGTGCTCCCTGCAGACGTTAATCTCCTTTGATGGGACACCTGGCTGAGACTGACAAGCTGGCATTGAGTTGCATTGTGAAAATGTATGAGGATGACTCTGGGTAGATATGAGCCTCTTCATAATAAAACTCTCATCCTCGTCCATTTTCACAATGCAACTCAATCATCTTCATCCCCCTCCACAATGCATTCCCCACCCAGCACCATCCATCCTCCTCTACAACGCATCCCCCACCCACGGCCAGCACCATCCATCCACCCCCCCTCCACAATGCATCTTGCACCCACCGCCAGCACCATCCATCCCCCTCCACAACGCACCACCCACCCACCGCCAGCACCATCCATCTATTCCCTTCCACAACGCATCCCCCATCCACAGCCAGCTCCATCCATCCCCCTCCACAACGCATCCCCCACCCATGGCCAGCTCCATCCATCCATCCCCCTCCACAACGCATTCCCCACCCATGACCAACACCATCCATCTATCCCCCTCCACAACGCACCCACTGCCAGCACCATCCATCCACTCCCCTCCACAATGCATCCCCCACCCACGGCCAGCACCATCCATCTATCCCCCTGCACAACGCTTCCCCCACCCACCGCCAGCACCATCCATCTATCCCCCTCCACAACGCATCCCCCACCCACCGCCAGCACCATCCATCCCCCTCAACAATGCATCCCCCATCCATCCATCCCCCTCCACAATGCACCCCCCCACCCACCGCCAGCACCATCCATCTATCCCCCTCGACAACGCATCCCACACCCAGCATCATCCATCCATCCCCTTCTACAACGCATCCCGCACTCACACCCAGCACCATCCATCCATCCCCCTCCACAATGCATCCCCCACCCACACCCAGCACCATCCATCCCCCTCCACAACCCATCCCACACCCAGCAGCATCCATCCATCTCCACAACGCATCTCCCACCCACGCCCAGCACCATCCATCCCCCTCCACAATGCATCCCAATCCAAAAATCTGCCCTAAATATTGGCATCATATATCGGCCGCGCCGATTTCTAAATATCGGTATCGGCCAGAGAAAAGCCCATATCGGTCGACCTCTAGTATTAATAAAAGAGACAAAAAGTAGGCTTGTTTGGCAGCATGGAGGCAGGAATTGTATTTTAGAAGGGCAGATTTATATAGGGTGAAGTCCTGCAGGCATTTGGTTTTACGCCACAGTCGTTCAAGAGCACGGCAATGTCTCTTGACATTGCAGCAGGAGAAGCTGAGTCAAATTTTTTAAGCCAAGTTCCAGTTATGGCGAGTATGTTAAAGCCATGAGAGATGAAAAGATTATGCACAGATGTTAGTTTGTTACAGATGGAGCGGGCATTCCAAAGGGTGCATGAAATTGGGGGGCTGGTTTGAGGAAGCAGGGGGATAGAAATTAAACTGAGCGGATTGCGGTGGTTGCCAGAGGAGGAGGAGGGGTATTGGATATCTGTTTTGAAGTTGGAAAATGGCGGACCAGGATTAGGAGAAATGTCACCTGAGACTAGGAGAAGGAGGGTGAGGAAGGCAAGATGGGAGCGGGATGTGCGTGAGTGCACATGTCTAATGGCTCTGGTGTTTATGTCAGCATGTGGGTGCAGAAAATGCAGGAGATGGTGGGTGCAGTAGTAGAGAGAGGGTAGTAGTGAGAGTGATATGTGCATTAGGGCTGCGCATCTTCACCGGTCTCACGATTCGATGCGATTACGATTATCAAGTGCACGATTCGATTCGATGCGATTCCGCGATGCATCACGATGCATCACGATTGCAGCGCAAGTGCGCATGGCTTTCATCAAAAAAAAATTAAGTACATTTTTTTTCTATCTGTTCTTAAAAAAAAAAAACACAATATAACACTTCCTGCATGTAGCAAAGTCTAAACACAGCAGACCTGCTACAGGAGACGGTCAGAGATTGCAGAACTGCTACAGGAGATGGTCAGAGACTGCAGACCTGCTACAGGAGATGGTCAGAGACTGCAGACCTGCTACAGGAGATGGTCAGAGACTGCAGACCTACTACAGGAGATGGTCAGAGACTGCAGACCTACTACAGGAGATGGTCAGAGACTGCAGACCTACTACAGGAGATGGTCAGAGACTGCAGACCTACTACAGGAGATGGTCAGAGACTGCAGACCTACTACAGGAGATGGTCAGAGACTGCAGACCTGCTACAGGAGATGGTCAGAGACTGCAGACCTACTACAGGAGATGGTCAGAGACTGCAGACCTACTACAGGAGATGGTCAGAGACTGCAGACCTACTACAGGAGATGGTCAGAGACTGCAGACCTACTACAGGAGATGGTCAGAGACTGCAGACCTACTACATGAGATGGTTATTCTACCCCATGCACCGTCACTACGTGTTAAAACAATGCACCCTCATCTTATCTGTGATCTGTGCTACTGCTAGCCGCCGTGGTCACTCAGTGAAAGCCAGTCACGGTTGGTAAAGTGATCTCTATCTCTCCTTCTCCAATCTTCGTGGCACACTGGCATTGAACAAACAGCTACAACAACATATGTCCCAACATCCTCCCGCCCCCTCCCCCAAATGACAACGTATGCCATTTCATTAATTATGGTTTTATGTATTCATTGTCTTAGTGATTGATTCACATAACAACTTCAGTACTTACCTTGTTTGTATGATTTATGGTTTTGCTCATCACTGCCCCACACATGCACTGCATTGCATGTGTGGGGTAGTGATGAGCTAAATCATACAAACAAGGAAAGTAATGAAGTTTTGATCAATCAGTAAGACATTGGACAATAGATTAGAGCTAGACCTACATAAACCATAATTGTATGTGCAATGGTATGGTCACAAACTCAGTTTAATGTTTAGAAATAGAATAATTCAGTTTACCCAATCACCATCATTAATATGTATTATTTACAATTATTATTACAGTCATACAATTGGCATATTTAAATTTTGCAGTCCACTCCACATGGTGCATCAGAGATATGATAATATAATATATACTTTGGTTACAGTTATTAGTGTACTAGTAGTACTACTGTGACAGTCAGTGTCTCTGTTGTGTACCTGATGATGATGATGATCACGTGTCAGTGCTGCATTCAGCTACTCACTGCTGGAGGAGGACAGAGGACAAGTGCAGCCTTTCTTGCTCAGGGTCTCTCTCCCACAGTCCTGCAGCTGCTGCCCACAGCAGCCAGTTGTGAGTCGGGCGACGTTCTCCCCCTGTACCAGGCAGCCTGTGTGCAGTGCACGCTGCATAGTTATAGTAACCCGAGGAGGAAAGCTCTGGGAACTGGGACCGGAACTCACAACAGGTGTCACTCTGTCTTCTCTCACGTGTCTGCCAGTGAAGCAAGCGACACAGGGCGGCTGTGGATGACGTCGGCGGAAGGCGGAAAAAGACGGCTCGCTTACTTCAGCTGCGGACTCGGAGGAAAGCTAAGTGTCTGAGCGCTCTGGGGGGGGGGGGGGGGGCTCCGCTGTGCTGGCGCTGCATGTGTCCGTCTCCTCTACTCAGGACTCCGAGTGCGACACAGGGGGAGGCGGCAAAACTTTCTCTTCACTCGGCTCCGCGCGGCAGGACGCGACGCTGACGTCATCAACATGCATCGATTATTTAAAGCTACAGCATCGACACAGCATCGCCGGCGGTCGAATCGCGATGCATCGATTCTACGATCATATTCAACAGCCCTAATGTGCATGCTGCAGGGTAGAGAGGAAAGGTAGACTAAAAATAATTTGAGGATAGAAGATACCGATGTGAGAAAAAAGTGAAGGAGCATTTTAGTGGATAGAGAGTGGGAATCTGACTGCATATAAAATAAAAGTCAAATGCTGCTTTGCCTATTGTCTTTCAGAGCGGAGCAGAGTTCTTGTTGTATCTTCATCCAGCTATCTAGTTATCCTGCTTTCATTAAACTGCAGCCGCAGTCGCCCATGACAGAGCCACTCTGGAAAGAGCCATGGTGTCCGCGCCTTGTCTGTCTGCGCCTCCCCATAGGGTGCTTTAAATTTATAGGGAGACTGAGCAGGCATGCATTTCTCAAATGGTCATTATAGGGTCTGATTTTAGACACCTGAATATGGGAGAGGAGATGATCAATACCAGACCAGCTACAGACACAGGCTAGGGTTGTAAAAGCTAATTAATACTCTTGATCACTCAAGCCAAATGGGGTTGAGAATCAGTCACCAGGAATGTTGCTATTGCACTGCGTTTGTTATGGAGCTAGTATTAAATATAGAAGTTTAACCCCTTCCTTACTGCGTCATTGTGAAATGACGGCGGCAGGAACCCCTCCTCGATCCGGGTGGACGTCATATGACGTCTTTTGTTTCTGGCGATCTTACCCGCAGCACCACCCGCAACCCCGCGCACGTGCCCAACGGCCGCGATTGCCGTCAGGCACCCGCGATTTTCGACGATCACGGCAGGAGTGTGGATCTGTGTGTGTAAACACACAGATCCACCTCCTGTCAGCGGTGAGGAGACTGATGTGTGTTCCCAGTACAGAGGAACACACATCGGTCTCCTCCCCTGTGAGTCCCCCTCCCCCTACAGTTAGAACACACTTTAGGGAACATTTTAACCCCTTCAGCACCACCTAGTGTTAACCCCTTCCCTGCCAGTCACATTTACACAGTAATCAGTGCAGTTTTATAGCAATAATCGCTGTGTAAATGTGAATGGTCCCAAAAACGTGTCAAAAGTGTCGTCGCAATGTCACGGTCACAAAGAAAACACGCAGATCGCCGCCATTACTAGTTAAAAAAAAAAAAATATGCCATAAATCTATCACCTATTTTGTAGACGCTATAACTTTTGCACAAACCAATCAATATACGATTATTGCGTTTTTTTTTACCCAATATATGTAGAAGAATACATATTGGTCTAAACTGAGGAAAACATTTTTTATTTTTTTGTGATATTTTTTTAAAAAAAAAGTAAAAAATAGTGTTTTTTTTTTTAAATTGTCGCTCTTCTTTTGTTTATAGCGCAAAAAATAAAAAACGCAGAGGTGATCAAATACCACCAAAATAAAGCTCTATTTGTGTGGGGAAAAAACATAGGGCCAGATTCAGGTAGAGTTAGGCTGGAGTATCAGTGATACTCCAGCCTAACTCTCACTTTGAGCCGGCGTTTCTGTTTTCTGTAAGCAGAAAACATGAAACGCCGGGTTGGAGTTCCTATACGAGCGGCGTAATTGTATTTCGCCGTCGTATCGGAACTGCAATTTTAAAAATGGCGCTCGGGCCCGACACAATGATTTTCCGACGTTTCCGTAAGCGATACGCGGCGCAAAGAAAAACATGACCCCTAGGTGGAGTATCCTATGTTAAGTATGGCCGTCGTCATCGCGTCGAATTTAAAAATGTTCACGTCGTTTGCGTAAAACGTCCGTGAATGGGGATTGACGCCATTGACGTTCCCTGACAGAATTCGGAGCATGCGCACTGACAGTCGACGCATGCGCAGTACGTTCGCCGTGGGATCGCGCATCGTTTACATAATACACGCCCCCTACCCGCCCAATTTGAAATACCCTGTATGGAAGGGATTAAAGATATGGCAGCATAAAACATTTACCAAAAATAAAACAGCAACGTCAGATTATCCAGTAGAGTAGAGTGTACTTATGGATAGTAAAAAGGCAGAGTAGACATGATCAGAATTGATAACTGCGGTGGCGAAACTACTCATCACTCATGACAGAGCCACTCTGGAAAGAGCCATGGTGTCCACACCTTGTCCCTGTCTGCACCTCCCCATAGGGTGCTTTAAATTTATAGGGAGACTGAGCAGGCATGCATTTCTCAAATGGTCATAATAGGTTCTATCTTTGTAGGGCTGTCAGGGCCGCCATCAGGAGGGTACAGGCATTACACCTTTAAGGAGCCCAAATGTTCCCAGGGTCCTGGTCTCCCCCTTCCCAGCTCACAGGTTAGAGGAGAAAACTTTAATTTCTGTAGCCCTATCATGTCATGTCAGTTTGCGGCCAGAGGAAGAGGTAAATGGGATGCCGAATTCTCGGCAACCCAACCCCCCCCCCCCCCTGGTTCTCAAATCGCGACAACCCCTCCCTGTTCTCAATTCGCAGCCATTCCCCCCCGGTTCTCTTCACGGCAGCACCCCTCCCCGGCTTCTCAACTCGCTGCAGAACCCCCCGGTCCTGAATTTGCTGCAGCAAACCCCCGGTTCTCAATTCGCGCCAGCACCCTCCCCCCGGTTCTCTGCTCCAGGGGGCCCATGTCCGAAGCTGTGTGAGGGGCCCCCAAATTTATGATGGCTACCCTGAGGGCTGTAAATGGAACTGAGGCCGTTCCAACCAGCTGCCCCACAATCACTGTTAAGGAAAAGGCGCTAGATCAAGCACTCAACACCTTCAGACTCTTCCCTCTTGGAAACGAGATGTCAGAGGTGTGAGGGCAGGCAGAAGAAGCCCTCAGAGCCATCGGTGACTGCTTGTCGCAGCCCCGGCCACTAGTTCCCTGGCCAATGAAAGCATCTCACTCCAGCAGGCCACAAAGCCGCGACCTTAATTACTGGCTGGCATGGCATCTTAGTCCGCACACCCGCGCCGGGGGGGGGGTCACATGGGGACAATACATCTCCCGTGTAGTGTAGCCCAGGCACCAGGCTGCTAATTCTAGTCGCAAACGTGACCTGGCACCTAGGGCTTGTTGAGCCCTGCTTTATGCTGTTTACAAACCCACCTCAAGACTTTGGTGGAGCTAGCAAGGAAGGACAGATTGCTTACTTTCCCCTGAGTGTGAGTTTTTATAAAGATTGAAGATTCTAAATGTTTTTAGGAACTGAATTTTACAAAACAATATGCTACTGCTATAAAAAGCAGGTTTTCACTACAGGGCAACTCTTTCGAGTTTGAAAGAAGGTGGGGTAGTTAATTAATACTGGCCATACACTATACAAGAATTCGTTTTTTGAACAGTTAATGGGCACACAATCGAAAATCGTTGGGACGTTTTGGAGCCGAAAAAACGAAGGACACATATGGAAATTTTCTGCCCAACGAACGATAAACCGGAAGGTTAATGTGATTCCCATCCAAACTTTCTGCACAAGGTATATGCAGGGCTTTTTTTCAGGGGGAACTTGAACCTCTGGCTCAGACCCTCTGGTGCCTGCTCACCACAATCACTTGTAAACACAGAAGTCTGGTTTCTGTGTTTACAAGTGACAGCTTTGTAACCCCCTGAATTCTGCACTCTGTATGTAATGCAATTCTGTTATTTAATGCCCCTTTGAGACCCTTCTACTGTTTGTGAAATCTAAACGGGTCGTGGTTGAGTTCCTGCACCTATTTTCTGAGAAAAAAAGGTCTGGGTATATGTAAAAAAAACTGAACGATTTATCAGTCATTGCATGATGGCACTATCGTTTGCGCTCACGACCGAACGTTCGTTTTCCGAAAGTTCGTTCGGATGATTTTTCGTGGAGTGCCAGCATTAGTATCCAGGTAGTAGTGTCCATGGAGTTGGTCCTCGATACGTTTTTATTAGCAATCAACCCATTAGCTTCTCCAGCAAATTCCAATCCTTGTACCAAATAAAAATAACTAGTGATACCCCATAAAAGATTCATATGATGTTCTCTTGCTAAATTTTCACACGACTTGCACTTTTAAATTAGAAGTTCTGTGTAGTAATTTGAAAATGTAATCACAACATGAACACATTTCTATAGAAAACATGTTTGTTTTTCTGCTCTTGTAAATGAATAAATTGTTTAACGCTTACATAAATAAAGCTGGATTTAAAAAAATAGTTGCAGGTAGGTTTCACAAGAATAACTGAAGATGTGTACTGTCTGGACGTATGTTCCTTTTACAATATGGAACTTTGATTACACATAAAGGATCATTCTGTTATACTACTGTTGCAGATTACATTGACACCAGGTGTGAGTCAATATACCATCAATACCTCAAAGGATACCTCAAAGAATCACGTTTTGTTACCAGGAACGCTCATCCGTAAACTAAAAAGGGGGGTTATTGTTATTACAAACTATAGACGAAATGACTCGGAAAGGTAAGACAGATCACAGTAAGCATGCCTGGGCTAGCGGATATGTTAACATTTCCAAAAAGCTTTTTCATGTAGCTATATGTTTAGTTGGTTTAGCACCCTCCCTTATCAGAGGAACATTTACAATGGTTTTATTCGTATTCTAGAAAGATTTTTACTTTCACTGTGGTCATCCAACTGGGTCATTTGAAAGCCTTTTTCTAGTAGTCTGTGAAGATTAAATGGAACAGATTTGCATTGTGTTCTTTTTTTTATATTTACTGTGCTCTATATGAGGTTAAAGGGTCACTAAAGGAAAAAAAATTGGGCTGAAATGACTGTTTACAGGGTATAGAGACATAAAAGTTAACTGATTCCTTTAAAAAAATGATTAAAAATAGATAAAAATCAATCATATAATTAACCTACAGTTCTAGTTTCGTTTTTGCTGTTATTTCCTGTCTCTCTGATGTACAGAGCCAGAGAGCCAATAGAAGACAGTGATGCTTTGTCTAAAACCCCTCAGCACCAAACCAGTTTCAGTTTACACACAGTAATCACACCTCCTTGATTAGTGACCACAGTGAGAAAGCTCCCAGGACTGTGGTTATAAGTAAACAGACAACCAGGAAGTGTGGAGATCAGAGCAGAATTACAGCAACATCAAAGCAAAAATGAACAATAAGGACATGAAAACAGCACTGCAGTAAGGTAAAGGAAGCTATTTAGCTAAAGAAAAAATCCTTTAGTGATCCTTTAATGTTTCCAGGATGTCTAAATAAAAAATACAAGCTCAGTTGTCAAGTTTCGGTTTCAGTTTACATACTGTACTCTGACATGGGTACCTGGCAGGGTGCTTGCAACAATGTCATGGACCAATAGGCTCAAAGGGTCCTCAGAGTGACTTTGCTACTCATATACATTTGAGCAACAGGCCCAACCATCTCACTGAAATAATGGTTTCCTTGAGTACAGATCTTCCAACCCTGTCGAAGAAAAGGAAACAACGAGTTTCTATGGTTTCTTTATCTCAGCTGAAGATAAAAAAAACATGGTAATTGAGATAAGTAGGAAGGGAAGATGCCTAGACCTGAACACCATTTAGATTTATATATCTATATCTATATCTACATATAGATATATATACACACACAGTGGAACCTCGGATTACGAGCATAATCCTTTACAGGAGATTGCTCGTAATCCAAAGTACTTCGATATCGCGGAGCCCCCCCCCCCCCCACCTCAGGCCAAACGTGGTACTGCACACCGCTTGGCCTGAAAACAAAGATTATGGTTTATTATTCCATATTGCTGGAAACAAGTGCAAGCATCCAAACAGCATAAACAAAACAAAACATAAAATAAACCCTGGCCACTTGGGGCGTCTACCTTCACCACACAGGAACCTATCTATGGAGTCTGGCAAGAGCCTACTGCTGGGCAGACACTGCTGGTCATACAGCAGTAAAACAATACTCTTCAGGAGTCTTTCTCAGCTCACTGCTCACCTTAACTCAAAAAGCCTCAGGATGCAGCAATCAGTAGTCATTCTCTGGATAACTTATAAAGGCCTTAATTGCCTCATACTGAACAGCTGAAGTTTTCTAATGCCCTAAACCTTTCTGGCTACCTCTGTAGCCGACACCTGATAGTAATCTAAACAAGGCAGAAATGTATCTCCCGTCTGTGACAACACCCACAGATTTACCTGACTTCCTGTCACAATATATATATATAATATATCACCAAAAGTATTGGGATGCCTACCTTTGCACATGAACTTTAATGACATCCCAGTCTTTTTTTTTTTTTTTTCACTTCAGATTCAACCATAGCAAGAGACCCACTCATGGTTTCGTTCAGTAGTTCTGACTCTACTTTGGTTTCACATCATGTGTGGATTTCTTATTGAATATATATATATATATATATATATGTTTTTTTTTTTTTTTAATTATACGCTTATATATAAATTTACCATTCACGTTAGAAATGCTTCTCAGCCCCCCTCTCTTTCCTCTCTCCCTTTATCCCTCCCTACCCCCCCTCCCCTCCCCAGCCTCCCTTTCAGTCTTTCTATTTGCAAACTTAACTTTCTCTAATTCTTTATTAGTACTATCCTCACGACGTAATTATAAAAAACGTTGGGTTACGCCTCCATCATCTCTGCATATCCCATCTTGTTCTTAAATCTTTTCTATTTTTCCCATTTCGCTTCAAATTCCTCCAGTTTATCCTCGTCTCTAGATCTTAGATATTTGTTATTGTAAATTTCATCTATTTTGTAAGACCACTCTCTCAAAGTGGGGCTCTCAGATTGTTGCCAGCAGCCAGATATTTGGCACTTTGCAGCATTCAAGAACTCCGGGATTAGCGTGCTAAGATATTTTTTTGTTGGCATTCGGACCCCATGTAGGACGCATTCCCATGGATCATCTGGAAGAGACATCTCTATGATTTCTCTGATTTTTTATCTAATGTTTGTCCAGAATGTTCTAATTTTGGGGCAAGTCCACCAGATGTGGATCATTGTACCGATTTCATTGCACCCTCTCCAGCATAACCGTGTTCTGGTTACTGATGGCGTCAGTACTCTATCCGGTGTAAGGTACCATCGTACTAGACACTTATAATTCTGTTCCATTATCTTATTATTAACCGACGTCACATGAACCCTCTTTATTATCTGTTTTACCTCATATTCATTTAAACTTGATCCGATTTCCTCCTCCCATTTCTTGACGAATGGAGGTGCGCTCTGTATTTTTTAAACATTCAAGATTTTATATATCTTTGAAGTTGTTCCTTTTTCGATCTTCCCTATACACAGTCTTTCCAGCGGTCGAAGATTTGTTTCAGATCTCATTGGTTGTGGAAGACTCTCAAAGAAATGTTTCAACTGAGCGTACCTCCATTCGTCAATCTGAACAATTTCTTTCCTGTTTTTTAAATCTTTTAAACTTGCTAGCTTATTTTGCTCCATTAGGTCTTTTAATTGGATATTATCCTTCCTTAACCATTTACCAAATCCTTTTTCTACACCTGGTGGGAAGAAGTGTGTGTTTTTTAAAGGGTGAATTAAATACCCAATTTTCTTTTTTATGAATCTGATCCCAAAGTTTCAGTGTATGTCTTGTAATAACGTGAGCTTCTGAGCTTAATCCTCTAAACTGTGTCGGAATCCATATTACTTTTCCCAGTGCTATTTTACTAATTTTATTTTTCATATATAACCATCTTTTATCTATATTGTTTTTAGCCCAGTCTATTATTCTTGAAAGAACAATTGAGTAATAATACTTTCTAATATCTGGTGCTCCCAGTCCCCCTTGTGTCTTATCTTTATTTAATAGTGTTAATTTAATACGTGGTTTTTTCCCTCGCCATATAAATTTAAGAAACATTGACTGAAGTTTTTTAAGAAAGGATTGTGCAATTGGTATTGGGAGCATTTGCATTTTATAAACAATTTTTGGGAGTATTGTCATCTTAAAAATATTAATCCGCCCCATCCACGAGAGTTGGCCGGGTGCAATCCTATTGAGGTCATCTTTAATCTCATTTAACAATGGGATGAAATTGATCTTATAAAGCGTCTCTTCGGCATTTGCTAATCTGATTCCGAGGTATTTTAAATCTTTTTTCCAAGTGAATGGGAAATCTACCTGTAGAGCTCTTATTTCTTTCTTTGCGATGTTGATACTTAATATTTCTGATTTATTCATGTTTATCCTAAAATTAGAGATCGTTCCAAATTCTTTTATTGTTTTGATGATATTAGGTAAAGTTAGCCTGGGGTTTGTTACAAAAAACATAATATCGTCGGCATATGCGGTGAGTTTATGTTCCTCTCCTCCAATGTTTATCCCCTTGATGTCCCCATTTCGCCTTATTTCTCTTAATAGGGGTTCTAGTGTCAGCGTAAACAATAGCGGGGACAAAGGGCATCCCTGCCTGGTCCCATTTTCTAGCTCAAAGGGGTCTGAGATGTTTCCATTCACTTTGATTCTTGCGGTTGGTCTGTTATATAACGCTCCTATCCAGCTTCTCATTCTGGGCCCTATCTCCATCGCCTCTAGTATATTCAACATGAAGCCCCAGTCCACTCTGTCGAAAGCCTTTTCGGCATCTATCGACAAGAGTAGGCCTGGGGCCTTCCTTCTCTTGATTTCCTCTATGATTAGGAGGGATCTGATACTGTTGTCTCTTCCCTCCCTACCTGTTATGAAGCCTACTTGGTCTATGTGTACTGCATCTTTCAAAATTTTTTTCATTCTATTAGCGAGAATTTTTGAGAAAACTTTAAGATCGATATTTAAGAGCGAGATCGGTCTGTACCTGGAGCACAATGTATTATCTTTACCCTCCTTAGGTATTACAATTATTAGGGCTTCTAGGGCTTCTTTCCTCATTTCCCATTTTGTTCCAATCCCATTAAAGTAGGAGCATAATTTTGGTGTAATGATATCGGCCAGTAGTTTATAATATAATGTCGTCAGTCCATCTGGGCCGGGGCTTTTACCGTTAGGCAAGTCCCGAATGGTTTTAAGGATTTCTTCTTCTGTTATTGGGGTGTCCAAACTAGCAAGTTTCTGTACTGCGATTTTGTATAGCTCTATTTCCTTTATGTATTTTTTTGTTTTTCCCTCTTTTAATTTTATTTCCTCTTTGGTACTATGTTTATTGATAGTATATAGTTTTTCGTGGAATTCCTGAAACTTTGTAATAATATCAGACGTTTTATATCTCATTTCTCCTGTATTTGTTTGTATTTTCTCAATATAATTGGCTGATTTTTTTTTTTAATATACTTGCTAGATGTTTTCCCATTTTGTTGCCCCATTGGTACTGTTCTTTCTTAATTATTCCTAGAGTTTTTCGAGTTTCCTGTTCTATTATTTCTCTCATTTCCTCTCTTTTTGAGCAAAGATACAGCAGTAATTCTTTTTGATTGGTTTCTTTATGTAATTGTTCTAATTTAGTTATTTCTTTAATTAGTTTTGTTTTTTTCTCTTTAATACTTTTCTTTTTAAAGGTCCCCTCTTTTATTAGGATTCCCCTAATAAAAACCTTATGGGTTTCCCAGATTATTGCCTCTGACATTCCCTCTGTGCTATTTTCCTTAAAAAATTGATTTATCTCCTTTCTTATTTTCTTCTCTATCGCTTTGTCAAGTAGTAGCTCTTCATTCAGTTTCCAATTAACTTTCTTATTTTCTAATTCGCCAATTTTCAGTTGAAGTGTGATAGGCGAGTGGTCGGAAAATGTTGTTATTCCAATCTCTGTATCTACCACCCGTTCACACCCGTTAAGACATCCCAGTCTTAAGCCCCGTACACACGGCCGAGGTTCTCGGCAGAAACCAACGAGAACCTCGCTGGGAGCCGCATTCTGCTGAGAACCTCGGCCGTGTGTACGCTCTCGGCGAGCCCCGCCCGTCGGGAAACCCGTCGAGCAAATAGAGAGCAGGTTCTCTATTTGCTTGACGGCCCGTCGGGATGAATGGCTGGTTGCCTTTCCCGACAGGCGGGTCGCCGATTCTGACGGCCAGCAGAGAACCTCGATGGGCGGAACGATGTGTTCCGCCCGTCGAGGTTCTCTGCCGTATGTACGGGGCCTTAGTCCGTAGGGTGTTCAATATTAAGTTGGCCCACCCTTTGCAGCTATAACAGCTTCAACTCTTCTGGGAAGGCTGTGCATAAGGTTTAAGAGGGTTTCTATGGGAATGTTTGACCCTTCCACATTTGTGAGGTCAGGTCAGGCATCTAAATTTAGGGCGTGCAGTCTTGGGTGAACAGTATTTTGACAGGTTTTTTAAATCCTTTCGTTGCCACTAGGGGGTATGCACATACTGGGCCGGATTCACGAAAGACTTACGCCGAAGTAAGTGGAAATTTGCGCCGGTAAGTGCAAATGTGCGCCGGCGTATCTGTGTGCCGGACCCACAAACCAACATACGCCTAAAAACTGGCCACCCTACGCCGACGTAGCTTACATACGCCGGCGTAGCGTGGGTGCACTTTTCATCTGGACGCATGTTGCTGCTCCTATTGATTATGCATTCAAATATGCAAATGAGGGAAATATGACGATTCACGAACGTACGTGCGCCCAACGCATGGTACGCGAGGTGCGTGTAAGTTTTACGTCCGGTGTAAAGTTATTCCCTATAGATGAGGCGCAACCCGGCAACAGACATGCAAAGGTCTGCACCAGAGAACACAGGCCGGTGTATTGGGCGTACGTTACGTTCACGGCGTACGTGGTGATCCGGCGTAGCTTAGCCATTTGTCCCGGGGGGGTTGTGAGCATGCGCATAAGGGTGCTGTTTCATGCGTTCACGTCACGGCTACGTCACGGCGCATGCGCAGTTCGTGATACGCCAGGCGTAAAACACTGCACCATGCTCGGACCATCATTTGCATGCTCACTTCCACCTACGCCGGCCTGCGCCTTCAAAACTTACGCCACACCGACGCAGTGTTGGGAGCAATAGCTTGCTGAATGCAGTGCTTGTCTCTCCACGCTGCGTCGGCGTAGCGTACAGCGTTTGCGCTATGGCAGCGTAATGTGCGCCCAACTCTCTGTGAATCTGGGCCTCTATGTGTAAATCTGACAAGCCGACTGACTGTCAGCTGTCAATTGGAAATGATCAGGTGGCTGTACAGCTGCCCAGTCACTTCCACACACCCTGCAGACTTGGGACCGGCATGATGGATGCCACCATGTGGAGCGGAGGGAGACCAGTGAACATCGGCTCTCTGATCTCTTCTACCTAGTAAGAACCCTAAAGAAAATTAAATCAATTTTGGATTCGACTGTCACTTTCCTTGCTTTTTAACCAGCATTTTCACCATGCAATCTCATACTCCGATTGATCAATAATATGATTGAATTTATGGACAAAGAATCTCAATGTACTGATTGATGCAGCACGATCAATAGTTTTCCTCCCTGGCTGATCAACCAAGTATAAGTCTAAATCGATCAGCATGGGGAATTATGGCTTTTAGATTGTTTGCTGATTTGATAGTTTTAGTCACATCAATCAAATAATAAAATCAGTGGGCCAGATTCAGAAAGCATTTACGCCAGAGTATCTATATATACGCTGCGTAAATACTAAGAATAGCCGGTGTATCTTTTTTTGCTATTCAGAAAAGAAGATATGCCAGCTTTCTCCTAAGATATGAGCGGCGTAATTCGCTTACACCGTCGTATCTTAAGTTGCATATTTACGCTGGCCACTAGGTGGCGCTTCGCGTAAATTATGCAAATGAGCTACTTACGCAGATTCACGAGCGTACTTGCGACGGCTCGTCGTAGTTTACGTCGTTTGCGTTAGCGTAATAGCGGTGTAAGGTTACCCCTGCTATAGCAGGCGCAGCCAATGTTAAGTATAGACGTCGGGACCGCGTCAAATTGAACGTCGGTTACGCCGTTTGCGTAAATCGTTCGGGAATGGGGCTCGACGTTAGTTACGTTCACGTCGTTTACATTAAGAAAAAAGCAACGTGATTTCGCGCATGCGCACTGGGAACGTCCACGGACGGCGCATGTGCCATCCAAAAAAAACGTCAATTACGTGGGGTCATGATTCATTTACATGAATCACGCCCCCACTTTAGAAATTTGAATTGCACGGCCTTACGCCGTGCACTTTATGCTACGCCTCCGCATATTATGGAGCAAGTACTTTCTGAATAAGGCACTTGCCCATAATAATCTGGCCCAGTATGTATGGCCACTTTTAAAATGGCTGTACAAATCTCTGCACACAGCTTACATAAGAGAATGTAACTTAGCACTGCAATTCATGATATTAATATAAGGCTGCATTCACAGCTAGGCGTTTTGTCGCCCTACGCCCGACGCTGTAGCAGCCTGAAATACGCTGGAGGGGCGGATTTACAATGTCGGCTATGGAAATGGTTCACATCTCTACGCCGAACGCCGAAACGCTGTATGCCTGAAGTTCAAAACAAGTCCCGGACCGTTTTTTTCAGGCGTCTTTGGCGTTCGGGCATAGCCGACAATGCTAAAATCACCCCTCCAGCGGAAAACAAGGAGCGACTTGTCGCCGCAAATCGCGGAGACAAAACGCCGACTTTATGTCGCCGCAATACGCCGCATACCGCCTACGCCTAGGTGTGAATGCAGCCTAAGTCCGTGGCTGGTCAAATTGTGTTATGTAGTGACAGCGTTCTTTCAAAATTGACGCTCTTTTTTTGTTTATAGCGCAAAAAAAAAAAAAAAAGCAGAGGTGATCAAATACCACCTAAAGAAATCTCTATATATGGGAAAAAGGACATCAATTTTGTTTGGGAACAGCGTCGCACGATCGCGCAATTGTCAGTTAAAGCGACGCAGTGCCGTATCGCAAGAACTGGCCTGGTTATCCTTCCGGTCTGGTCACAGAGAGGTGAGTGTAAACAAACCTCTCCCTGTGCTTCCTAGTGTGGCTGACACTGATCCCTGTGTTAGGGAACGACGATCAGTGACGTCACACGCACAGCCACCCCCCCCCCACAGTAAGAACACTCCTTTAGGGCACACTTAACCCCTACAGCGCCCCCTCCTGGTTAACCCCTTTCGCTGCCAGTGTAATTTTTACAGTAATCAGTGCATTTTTATAGCACTTTTCGCTGTGAAAATGACAATGGTCCCAAAAATGTGTCAAAGGTGTCTGATGTGTCCGCCATAATGTCGCAGTCACGAAAAAAATCACTGATCGCCAGCATTACTAGAAAAAAAAAATATTAATAAAAATGTCATAAAACTATCCCCTATTTTGTAAACGCTATAACTTTTGCGCAAAGCAATCAATAAACGCTTAAAAAATATTGCATTTTTTTCAAAATTGTCGCTCTATTTTTGTTTAGAGCGCAAAAAAAAAAAATCGCAGAGTGATGAAATGCCACCAAAAGAAAGCTCTACTTGTGGGAAAAAATAGGATGCCAATTTTGTTTGTGGGAGCCACATCGCGCAATTGTCAGTTAAATCGACGCAGTGCCGAATCGCAAAAAGGGAACAGGTCCTTTAACTGCATAATGGTGCGGGTCTTAAGTGGTTAAATACACATTTGTCTTAGTATAATATATCTGACCGTTGTTTAGGAAGCACTTGGCATGGGACACACGCCCAGCACCTCCTTTTATTGCCCTTGTGAATACAGACTTATGCCCCGTACACACAATCGGAAATTTCGACAGCAAACGTCCGATGTGAGCTTTTGAATGGAAATTCCAACCGTGTGTATGCTCCATCTGACTTTTTCTGTCGGAATTTCCGCCAACAAAAGATTGAGAGCTGGTTCTCAAATTTTCAGATGGAAAAAAATCCTATTGGAAAATCCGATCGTCTGTAGCAAAATTCTGACGCATGCTCGGAAACAATTCGACGCATGCTCGGAAGCATTGAACTTCATTTTCTCGGCTCGTCGTAGTGTTGTACGTCACCGCCTTCTTGACAGTCGAAAATTCGGAGAACTTTTGTGTGACCGTGTGTATGCAAGCCAAGCTTGAGCGGTATTCCGATCGTGTGTACGCGGCATAAGAGATCAATATAAAGCTGAAAGGTATTTGCAAGTATAAATGAAAGCTACCCTGAGTTTAATATAGAATAAAAGAAAACATAATCTCTAATCACGCATTAATTCAGTCAACTCACCAAAAGGGTGTAACACACATCCCAGCCCCTGGAGTGTACAAAAAGGAAAAAGAAAAAGTATAAAGAATCTTAATTACCCGTTTGCCCAGGGGAAATTACTAGTGCTTTGAAAATATACTGTATGACTTTTCAGTCTGTGCTCACATGATGCAATGTAATAAAACAGGTTACTTTTACAGTACCGCTCGCCATTGTCTTTGTCCACCAGCAGTGACTAAAGTGACCTTTTGTGTTTTTTCTTTTTTCTTCTAACGTTGGGGAAAATTTTCGGATAGAAACACACAACTTAAAGGGTTTGTAAAGGAATTTTTTAATCTTAATAGCTTCCTTTACCTTAATGCAGTGCTGTTTTCATGTCCTCATTGTTCGTTTTTGCTCTCAAGTTGATGTAATTCTTCTCTGATCTCCACACTTCCTGGTTGTCTGTTTCCTGATAATCACAGTACTGGGAGCTTTCTCTCTGTGGTCACTAATCAAGGAGGCGTGATTACTGTGTGTCTAATACCCCACAGCACCAATCAGTTTTGTTTTCCAAACCATCACTGCCCTGTATTGGCTCTGTGGCTCTGTACAGCACAGGCAGGAAACAACATGCAAAAACAAAACTAGAAACTGCAGGTACATTATATAATTGATTTTTATCTATTTTTAATCATTTTTAAAAGGAATCAATTAACTATTATGTCTCTATACCCTGTAAACAGTCATTTCAGCAAAAAAAAAAAAAAAACATTTTTATTTACAACTCCTTTAACCATAATGAAAGACAAATAAATCTACCTGTAGACAGACCAGAATTTTGGCCAGCTCTTCCCCCCAAAAAAACAATGTTTCATAAAAAATAATAATTCTATCAACAGTTAAAAAACAACACACACACCTACCTGTAAGGCATTCATACTTTTATATTTTGTGCGCATTTACGAGATTTGTTGTCCAAAATACGTCCAAAAACTATGGAACATTTAGGCCCCTTTCACACTGGGGTAGGAGGTGCGCTGACGCTATGCCGTTGGATTTGCGGCGGTATTCGGCCGCTAGTGGTGCGGTTTTAACCCCCGGTAGCGGCCGAAAAAGGGTTAATACCATCCGCAATGCGCCTCTGCAAAGGCGCTTTGAGGGCGTCATTACCGCGGTTTCCCATTGCTTTCAATGGGAAGGAGCGGTGGAGGAGCGGTAAACACACCACTCCTTCACCGCTCCAAAGATACTCCTAGCAGGAGGGTCTTTTGGAGTGGTGCTGCTAGCAGTGGCGGCCCGTCCATAGGGACGCACGGGCGCCACCCCCCCTCCCGCAGTCACACAAAAAAAATGTAAAATAAAAAAATAAAAAAACAGGCCCTTTAAGAACTTTTATTCGGCTAAAATGTCATTTTGACATTTTAACCGCAGTTCTGGCGGCCGTCTATAGAGGGCGCTGCAGGCCACCCCCTCTCGCAAATAACACACATTCATGCATAAATGCACGAATGTATGTTATTGTTGGTTGCCAGCTGCCTGGTCTATTCATATAACCGGACATGGGTCGCCGGTTACCCGAATAGCGGCAGCTGGTTGGCTGAGGGGAACTGCCTATCAAAGCCAGCGGCTCTGATAGGCTTTTCCAGGACCGCCCTCCGGATCTAGGAAGTCTATTCTCGGAGCGTAGACAGCCTGCGTTCCTTGAAAAAGACTGACAGCCGTTTTAGCCAATCAGGTTCCAGGATTCTGGTTATCAGGAACTTGATTGGCTGAAGCGTCACCAAGCGGGACAAGACATCGAGGGAGGACATGGAAGCTTCAGGTAAATTCATTTTACAGGGAAAGGGGCTACAATGGGCACAGAGAGCGGCAAAGGGGACAGAGAGCGGCAAAGGGCACAGCAAAGTGACAAGAATGGGCACAGAGGCGACAAAGGGCACAGCACAGTGACAACAATGGGCACAGTGGCAACAATTAAAGGGCACAGCACAGTGGCAACAATGGGCACAGTGGTGACAATTAGCACAGTGGCTGCATTTGATGGCATGGCACAGTGGTGACAATTGATGGCACAGTGATTGCGTTTGATGGGATGGCACAGTGGTGACAATTGATGGCACAGTGACTGTGTTTAATGGCATAGTGGCTGCGTTTGATGCCATGGCACAGTGGTGACAATTGATGGCACAGTGGCTGCATTTGATGGCATGGCACAGTGGTGACAATTGATGGCACAGCGGCTGCGTTTAATGGCATGGCACAGTGGTGACAATTGATGGCACAGTGACTGCGTTTGATGGCATGGCACAGTGGTGACAATTGATGGCACAGCGGCTGTGTTTAATGGCATTGCACAGAGGTGACAATTGATGGCACAGTGACTGCATTTGATAGGCACAGTGAGGCTGCAATTTTTATTTTTTTTCATTTGCGCCCCCCAAAAATGTTGAGCACCAGCCGCCACTGCCTGCTAGTGCACCGCTCCAAGGGCTTTCACACTAAGACTACAGGGCAGGAGTTTTTCAGGCGGTATTTAGGCGATATTTTTAGCGCTAAAACACCTGAAAAACTCCTCAGTTCGTTTTGCAGGTGCTATTGCGCTAAAAATACAAACCGACCCGAAACAGCCACTGCTGTGTTTCCAGTGTGAAAGCCCTGAGGGCTAGCAGGAACGTAAAAAAAAAATTCCTGCTAGCCGCACCTTTGGAGCGGTGAAGGAGCGTTGTGTATATCGCTCCTCCACCGCTCCTGCCCATTGAAATCAATGGGACACCATTGCTATACCGCAAGCAAAGCGCCTCTGCAGTGGTTATAACCCTTTTTTGGCCGTTAGTGGTCGAATAGCGCCATGAAATTGGCGGTAAAGCGCCGTTCCCACCCAGTGTGAAAGGGGCCTATATATTTTATTTTATGTGTTACCCTGAAAATGTTTCTTTTTTTGTCTTGAATTCCTCCTAAACTATAGCAGTGCAGTTTCTAGTATGTGGGTGTGCCTAGGCAGTCCTGTATCTACAGCTATAGTTGCAGAGGCGTGCGCACAGGGTGTGCCGGTTGTGCCTGGGCACACCCTAATCCCCCCCCCCATGTGGCGCATGATATTTCAGGGCTCTTAACTGCTTGCCGACCGCCGCACACACTTATATGTTGACAGAATGGTACTCCTGGCTGGGCAAAAGGATGTACCTGTACGTACCCTTTAAGAAAGCGACATTGTGGACGTGCGTGCCAGCCACAAAGCCAACAGCAAGTCCCGTGGACTCGATCGCCGCGGGGATACCTGCGATCGTCTCACGGTGAGGAAGTACGGGGCTATGCTGATGTAAACAAGCATCTCCCCGCTCTGCCTAGTGACAATGACACTAATCACCGCTTCCTGTAATCGGTTGTCACACACAGCCCATCCCCCCTACAGTTAGAACACGTCCCTAGGCACACTTAACCCCTACAGCCCCACCTAGTGGTTAACCCCTTTACTGCCAGTGTGATTTTCACAGTAATCAGTGCATTTATATATATATATATATATAAATGCCAGTATACAGCTCTCCCAAACCGCCCCAAAGATGCTGCTTGCAGGAATTTTTCTAACGTCCCGCAAGCAAAGCTCATGGGTGTGAAAGCACCTATTGCAATGAATGGGAGGCAGTTTTCAGGCGCTTTACAGGTGCTATTTCTAGCTCTAAAACACCTGAAAAATGCCTCAGGCTGCGTACACACGATCGAACATCTCCGCTGAAACTGGTCTGCGGACCAGTTTCAGCGGAGATGTTCGATCGTGTGTAAGGCCTATCGGACCGTTTTCCAGCGGACGTTTCCAAAAGTTTCCAAACATGCTTAGAAACCTGTCTGCTGGAAACCTGTCGTCGGACATGTTTCATCGGACATGTC
The DNA here is from genome assembly GCA_029574335.1 of Rana kukunoris. Classification (NCBI taxonomy): domain Eukaryota; kingdom Metazoa; phylum Chordata; class Amphibia; order Anura; family Ranidae; genus Rana; species Rana kukunoris. The sequence goes on along the minus strand of CM056050.1, from coordinate 496,487,856 downwards.
TGATCGTGTGTACGCGGCCTAAGTGTATAAGGAAGACTGCGAGTCAGGCCTTCTTGTCCACATCACATCTGGAAGAATGCTCAAACATTCCCATAGACACACTCCTAAACTTTGTGGACAGCCTTCCCAGAAGAGTTGAAGCTGGTATAGCTGCAAAAGGTGGGCCAACTCAATATTGAAACTTACAGACTAAGACTGGGATGCCATTAAAGTTTATGTGTGTGTAAAGGCAGGCGTCCCAATACTTTTGATAATATAGTGTATGTATATAATTAAAGATTAGAGACAGGGAGTATCTGCCTCCTTGTTATCTTACATGCACTATACTAGATAATTAGGTCTAATTAGGTCTGTGATAAGGTGTGTGTAGTGGTCACCTTGCTTTATATGAGTAGATGAACCTGTTTATTACAATAGAGTTTATATGCAGCTCCTGTTATTTTAGTTAACCCTGTCCTTTCTGGTCTGGATTTCTATAGCTAGTTTTAGCTCAGGGCTCAATAACTGGCATAGGCTAGAATCCGGTTAGGCGTCTGATGGCCACTTCAGTTAGTTAGAGGTTTGGTTGTATGACAGACTAGAAACTACCAAGGACCAAGACCCAGAGTTTCAGGACCACACTGGTGAGAATCTGCATTGCAGTATGGTTGGACAACAGCAAGAGGATCTCCCCATCACTGCTGATCTTTTCTTCAGGTCTCTAACACCAAGATGAATGCTGCATTCAGAGCTGTATCCTGGCCTAGGCCAACAAGGCCCAGGCCTAGGGCAGCACTTTGCGGGGGGGGGGGGGGGCAGCACGGTAAGAGTCCCTGCTGGCTTTTGCTACACTGTTAGTGTAATGCAAGCTGCTTCTAATTTTGACTGTCCTATCCTCCTGGACCACAGACCTTCCTCCCTGTGCTAAATGTTTTCTGCTGCACAATTGGCATGGTTATATCTTCTTAGTCCTCTTCATAAAATTATCAGAAATTTGTGCTTAAAGTAGAACTTTAGGCAACACTTTTTTTTTCCATTTTGGATAGAGTAAGAGAGGGTTATAGCCCCTGTCAGTTTATTTTTTACCATCCCTGTCCCATTGGAGAGATTTCCCTTCACTTCCTGCCCCATAGCCAAACAGGAAGTGAGAGGAATTCTATGCAAATTAAGGGAATCCATTGTTTATAATACCTGTTTATTTTGGACGCTGTACTATTCCAATGCCGCGTACACACGACCGTTGTTCATGTCATGTAAAAAAACAACGTTTTTCTCGGCGTGATTCCTCTCAAGCCTGCCTTGCATACACATGTTCATGAAAAAAAAAATGCTCAAGCAGAAAAATGCTCAATTTAAAAAATGGCATTTTTCTCGTCATGAAAAACGGTGGTGCGTACGTTGCATTATTCTTTCCCTACATAAAGCTTGTATTATTTTCATACCGGTGTGTCTATACCTGCCCTCAACAATTCCACTTGCCTGCTCGCATTTTGCGAGTGGATTTTGAGGGCTGGCGAGTTTGGTCTGTCTGGGAGCGGGGCAGGGGCGAGCACCGCTGGCAGGCGGTTTGTATGGGAGCCGTTTTCTCATCGATTGAAGGGGAAGAGAGAGGAGAGCCGCCGCCTGGTTAATCAGAGCGCGGGGGAACATAACAGCTTCTATTTCAATAGCTGTGGGACACAGGCTGCATTGGGGACACAGGCTGAATTGGTGACATAAGCTGCACTGGCAGACACAGGCTGCATTGGTGACACAGGCTGAATTGGTGACCCAAGCTGCACTGGCAGACACAGGCTGCATTGGTGACACAGGCTGAATTGGTGACCCAAACTGCACTGGCAGACATAGGCTGCACTGATGACACAGGCTGCACTGGTGACACAGGCTGCACTGGCAGACACAGGCTGCATTGGTGACCCAAGCTGCACTGGCAGACATAGGCTGCACTGGTGACACAGGCTGCACTGGCAGACACAGGCTGCATTGGTGACACAGGCTGAATTGGTGACCCAAGCTGCACTGGCAGACACAGGCTGCACTGGTGACACAGGCTGCACTGGCAGATACAGGCTGCATTGGTGACCCAAGCTGCACTGGCAGACATAGGCTGCACTGGTGACACAGGCTGCACTGGCAGACACAGGCTGCAGACACAGGCTGCACTGGCAGACATAGGCTGCACTGGTGACACAGGCTGCACTGGCAGACACAGGCTGCATTGATGACACAGGCTGAATTGGTGACCCAAGCTGCACTGGCAGACACAGGCTGCACTGGCAGATACAGGCTGCATTGTTGACACAGGCTGCACTGGCAGACACAGGCTGCACTGCCGGACACAGGCTGCATTGGCGGACACAGGCTGCACTGGCAGACACAGGCTGCATTGGTGACACAGGCTGCATTGGTGACACAGGCTGCACTGCCGGACACAGGCTGCACTGGCAGACACAGGCACTGGCAGACACATTGGTGACACAGGCTGCATTGGTGACACAGGCTGCACTGGCAGACACAGGCTGCATTAGTGACACAGGCTGCACTGGCAGACACAGGCTGCACTGCCGGACACAGGCTGCATTGGCGGACACGGGCTGCACTGGCAGACACAGGCTGCATTGGTGACACAGGCTGCACTGGCAGACACAGGCTGCACTGGCAGACACAGGCTGCACTGGCGGACACAGGCTGCACTGGCGGACACAGGCTGCACTGGCAGACACAGGCTGCATTGGTGACACAGGCTGCATTGGTGACACAGGCTGCACTGGCAGACACAGGCTGCATTAGTGACACAGGCTGCACTGGCAGACACAGGCTGCACTGCCGAACACAGGCTGCATTGGCGGACACGGGCTGCACTGGCAGACACAGGCTGCATTGGTGACACAGGCTGCACTGGCAGACACACGCTGCACTGGCGGACATGGGCAGGCTGCATTTTTGGGCATGGATAAAGTCGTTTATATTTATTTTATAACTTAATTCTGCATAAAACGTTTAAGTGTCATTTCATGAGATAATTCATGAGGGCATGTTTAGGGACGGAGCAGGTGTTGGGCGGGGCAACTGGTGGCAAGTAGCCCTTGAGGCCTGGCTAGTAGCTCAGGACTTTTGAGCCCTGGCCTATACTGTATATATGTAGGATTCATTTATAATGTTGGTTGCAGTAGTTCCTCTGCTCCCAATGACTTTTTATTAGATTAATGGTCATTTTCCCAGGAAATGAATCCCCTCTGTTCACACAGACCCTGACTTTGTTACCTACAGGTTTAGTGCAATATCCTGTTTCTGTAGGGCCATTTCTCATAACCCCCTCCCCTTCCTAAAAGGGGGCTACAAATAATATTACTGCTATTTAAAAATGCCTCTCTCACTTTGCCCTTTGGCTTTATTTACACACACCTAGATTTTCTCTACATGTACAAGCATGTTAAAGGAAGTAACAATTAAGGAGGGTTTTTTTTTTTCGCTCGGATTTTTACTATGTGTTTTTATACACAATAAAATGTGTTAATTTGCCATATTTTAGTATATTGTACAGTAATGCAGGTACAGTAAAACCTTGGTTTAAGAGAAACTTGGTTTGAGAGCGTTTTGCAAGACAAGCAAAATGTTTTAATAAATTTTGCCTTGATATACGAGCGATGTCTTGATATAAGAGTAGCGTCATGTCACAACTAAGTATAAAAAAGAAGAGAGGATCCTCTAAGTATAGCAATATGGTTACATTTAATGAAATATGGTTTTGCTGGTAAAGAAATGCATATATACATGTGGAGAAGGACAGAGAAAGATAGGGCATAGGTGGTCTTCTTTGGTCCACCAATCCAAAGAGAAAGTTACAGTGGATGTAAACCCTCACATATACCCAGTGAAGTGAACAGCCTCAGATAAAACACACGGATGAAACAAATCTCCCCACATAAGTTTTACATATATATCTGCTGTCTTTAGCTTTATATATTGTTTAGAAAATGCACAACATGTTAGAATTATTTTCCTGTTCCAGAAGGGGGAGGGGAGTCTTGCAATACACTGTGAGACAGCTGATTGGAGGAAAGGCACACACCCTCTCTCCACATAGAAAGATATTTGCAGAGCTGTCCTGTGAATTAACCAGCTGTCTAATCTATTTATAGTACCCACCCTGACACAAATTTCAGCCTGGTTTTATCACATGTGTCAGAGAACTTATCAGAAGTTATTACGCTCATAACAGAGAACGGAGCAGGAGAAAGTCACAGGACTTGGTGCTTTGAAGAGCGATAAGTAAACACTGCAGATAGATGTGCCCAGCTCAAATTACATCAACTTTAAGGCCACACTATAATAATACCATATCAACAGTTATATTTCTGTACCCTTTCTAAATGGTTAAACATAGGGAAATGTGCATGTATTGCTCTGATGTACTGCATGTTTTTATTTTCCGCTGGACCGACGTATGATCTTGTATTGATTATGATGTGGGCTATGTTGTCCTTGAAGGGGTTTGTAACCAATGGAGGTGTGGCTTGGATGAGCCCTGTTAGGGTGAGGTGCTACTGCTTCTCTGAAGGTGACGGAAAAAGCGTGGCACAAAATACTTTTGGATGGCAAGTGTACACTTTCACAATTTGATGGGACCAAACGAGCTATACCCTTAGCTGAATCTTGGTTTCCGACCACATCTACCATTACAGTCCTGATGAAATGGGAAGCATTTACCCTGACATGCATTGGCTTTATCACCTGTGAACTGTAAACTTCAACAGACTTCTTAAGTGCCTGGAATAGACCTCTTTGGCTGGACATGCACTGTGAAAATTTTGTCCGGGTTCCTGATGAACCAGCTAAAATTAATTTAGTGGGTGGCCCGACAGCCCCCTCCCACCTGACATCCATCAAAGGAAGCTGGGTGGAAAATTGACAGCCATGCAGCAGCTGTTTCCAATTAGATGCAGCCACTGTTGGGGTATTCTGACAGCTGCAGGAAGGAGCTTTCAAAATACAATATCCCAGCTGGGGTGCATCAGCACTGTATGGTCAGCCTTTTTTTACATCAGCCTTTCCTAATGGGTAATATAGCAAGTAACCAGCAGGGGATATGTTCGAAAATAGCTCTTCTGCATCACAAACAGAGGTTCAAAGCATACCAGATTACTGACAGATAGAAGCAGGGTGGACTAGTGTGCCCTACAATGCCTGGAGGAAAATTTGTTCTGATGCTTCCTTTATGTGTTTAATTTTGGATTTTAACAATTTTAAACAGTAAAAGCACGTCTGACATTGCCATAATGTATTAGCTTGAATACATTTTTTTTAAATAAATAAATAATTTAAATAAATAATTTTTCTAATATTTAATTGCTTGTAGTTGACAGATCTTCATCCTGTGTCTAAGGGTCACCTTAAGTGAATTAGCCATTGATAGAAGGAGCAAAAGAGGGATTAAAGAGAAACACTTTTTAAACACAACTTAGTCCTTCTGTTCATTAAATCCTTAAGTATCACATTAATTCGTCTTTTTCCTAGAATTGTATTGCTCATTCACCTTGACACAATGCCAGTATCACCACAAGCTGGAAAACAGCGACATTGAAAACGTACATTTAATTAAAAGACTACACGGCAAAAAAACTATTTATATCGCATCATATAAACCCTTTACAATAGACATTCTGAATCATACACTTGCCTAATTAAATTATGATCCTACTTAAATTAAATGAAAAATAGGACAGAAGGTGTGCCAAGAAGTGTTATTATATCATGAGTAAGTTCAAATAAGTTAATGTAGTCTGAGAACCTCTTGTAAGAATGTTCTTGATTCATGAATTGCCAACCTGTTTCCTGCCCCACGAAAATGGCAGCCATGTTATCACGGTCTCTTTGTACCTAACACAGATCATAAATGTAAAGCAGAAGCTACGGCAGGATTGAAGTTTAGGGAAATAATAATGTCAACACATTTGACTGTAAACTCCTTTGATCTTCAGAAACCAGCAATTGTAGCTGAATTACCGCCTCCGGGCACAAGCTTGTGAGCAAACAGAAATTTGTTTTGTGTTTTTTTTTTTTTTTTGTAGTTGTATTTGTTACGTGTGTTTTACTACATTTGAATTTTATGTGTAAATTTGCTAAATTAGTAAATTTATTTTTTAAAGAGGATGGAGACGTGGGGGGTTCTAGCCTCACATGCTGTAAGGACAACATAGCTTGCATTGCCTTTTGGGCAAAAGTCTTTGTAACATTCATCTAATTTATACTGTATATTGGGTCAGTTAATTTTAGATTGTTACACTGCCGGAGGGGAGAGTAACACAACAAAGGGTGTTTATAATACCCATGGCAACCAAACACTTTGAAGCATTTTTTATTATCTGTATGTTCTTTTTTCTGATCATTGTTACCAAAATGAGTTAGACTGGAAAATTACTTTAATAATTGAGTCTATGCAGAAGTCTATAAAACAAACCATAAGCACTGCAATTTTAATTAAAGAACAATGCATTGCAGCATTTGAAATCATCAGTAAACTGTGGTCCAGAAAATATTGAAACTGTGCTCATCAAAATGTTGTTGTTTTTTGCATGCTAGTTTCCATATTGAAAATGAAGAGGTCACTAAAGTTACGAAAAATTCTTGGAAGTGATGTAATTTATTGTATTTGTATTGTATTTTTAGTCAAAAATTGTAAATGAAAATGTATCGATCTGGTATTGTACAAGAAAAATGTTTATATATGTCCCTTCTGATAATTTCGGATGAAGTGTCATGTCACCTCAAGCTGTGTACTAATGATCAGATTGTAATACGATCGCATAGAAACCAATATTTTGCGTCCGATCTTCTGATTGTGTGCACTAGGCTTCAAGCTGGCCATACACTGGTCGAAATGAAATCAATGTGTGGCTCCCCACTTAAACCCCCCTATCGTTTTTACCCAAGGAAGCTGCCATCTTTGCCCTATTCTACAACTGCCATGATTCTGCACATGTGATCAGTTATAAGACCAGCTATTGGATGGTTTGACAGTTTGGTTGAGAGCACAACCACTGGGAGTGTTACATTTCCGGCACATGCCACAAATTAAACTGTTTTATGGATGGGTTTATTTCCACTTTAACAGAAGCCGATTGTTTAAACGACTTCTGTCAAAGGGACCTGTTGGAAAATATTCCATTGATCAGCAGCTGCAGCCAATCAGATGCATCCACAGATCAGTGTATTTTGACAGCAGCGGGTGCCTCGCAGTCAGAATACAATGTTTCAATGGTGGAGCGGAGTTCCTCTATCCATCTTGTTTCTGTGGATGTTTTTTTTTTTAGTTGAACCAAAATATGCAGCTTACTAGTCTTCGTTCTATGAGACTGTATTAAAGCCAACTCTTGGCAAAAAAAAGTTTTCCCATGCATTGGAGCTGTGCATGGGTTAAAGGCTCATTTTAGTCCAGGGAAGAGAAGTAGATATACTTACTTTAACCTTCAATCCCCCAGCACAACACTAGTCTGGCACTCCCACGCGCCAGCGGTCTTGAGTTATGCACTGTTTCTGGCATCATCAAGCCCAGAGCGGGTTCCATAGACTAGGCACAGTCCTCTTCTGGACCATTGGGGGAGCACCTTTTTGCAGTGGAACAAAGAATCGGGTGAGTATAATCTTTCTCCTTATCCCTAGACAAAAGGAGCAGTTGACCTGTGCAGTGCGGGCACAGCCACACTGCCTGGGAAAAGTGTTTTTTTTTGCCCAATGATAGGCTTTAAACATTTTTGCTTAGCTTTCTATGGTGGAGAGGCCTTTAAGGTCCGGAATGAGGGAGGTTATTCATAAGTACTGAAATATATATATATATATATATGAACCCGCTCTACGGATAATTAAATATAATTTAGAGGAAGGATAATTAAGAGGAACACACACTGTGAATGCCTGTTACCCCTATATGGGGGATTGGATCTGGTGGGTGCGGGACCTATCAGATCACAGGGAGAGAGCACTGAGTGATTCACTGAATATTTACCATTTATTTATTTTTGCACGGAGCACGCAGCACTTTTTGCATGGAGTTGGATTATACTTTTGATAATGGACTTTTGATAATTTTTTATAATGATATGTTATTTATTTAAGTACTTGGCTAATAGAGTACAGGGCAAGTACCATATGAGCACTAGCACCTTACTATAGTCACCAATTAATAATTTATTGTTGCACATTTATAATTTATTGTTATACAGCACTTTTCCACATTATTGTCAGCTACCATAGGAGGCGCCATCACCTACATACCTTATCCTTTCTTATTCATAAGTACATTTACACTTTATATTAGAATTCCAAACAACATTGTTTTGAGGTATCTTTCTGGTGTCTGTATCCCCACTATGGGGGATTCTGCATATACACACACACATGTAAATCTATACAATTATTATAGTTTTTTTAGAAACATATTAAAATAACAGATACAAATTAAAACAATATACCAGGCTATAATAATGATCAGAGAATGTTGGGTACAATTCTCTACCTTCCCAATAGACTAGAACGAGAATCTGTAAGAGACCCAAGTGATCATGATGAACATATGGCCAACATCATTGCTGTCCTGAAATGCCACCCAGAGCCACCCCAGGGAGAGGACTCCAAGGACTGCCTCCCTCAGCAAGACTAAAAGCGATAGTAAATGTCTGAGTGTATTCCACCTGTTGGGATTTTGATTTGATTATGACTTTCTGACTCCTGTTGGTTCCAATGCCTGCTTTGACAGACGTCTTAGATATGACCCTTGGTTCTTCTTTTGACCCTGTCTTGTTTTATCCCCTGGTTCTGTATCTGCCCACCTGGTTTTGATCATAACTTTTTGACACCTGTTAGTTCATGTCACGTACCTGGTAGGAGTCTGATGTGAAGAGGTCGGCCTCTCTTGTATCTCCAACCCGGAACCCCTCTGAGGGTGAAACAGATGGCGTTCAGGTAGGAGGAACACGAGTGCTTGATGGTATTAGCTTGAAGTGCCGTTGGATGCAGGAAGGGCAGAAGACCCAAGATGAGCAGCAGGCACAGGGCTAGGTGGTGTAGAGCGAAGAGCTCAGAAGAGGGGGGCTCCAGCCCCCTAGCAAGTCAGGATGACCCGTGGCAGGAGCCTTGGAAGCAGAGGTCTTACGATGGCCGGGTTGGCAGCAGGCAGGCAGCGAAGTACAAGGGATTGAGCAGAGGCAAGGTCAAAGGTCACAGGCCAGGTCGTTAGCAGGCAGGCAGCGGAGTATACAAGGGTTTAGCAGGGTCAAGGTCACAAGCCGGGTGGTTTAAACAGGAATCGTGGTGAAGTATACGGGCGTCAGGAATTCAGGAACCATAGAAGACCGGTCAGCACCGCACAGACATCAGAGCGCCCTTTAAATAGGTAGAAGGGGTCAGAAACGCCCCCTGCGTGTGCGCACCATCCGCCGCGCCCACGCATGCGCGGGAGTGCGCCGTTGTGGTTGGTGGATGCACGCATGCGCGTGCAAACGCACGCCATTGGTCAACAACGTCTTCTGCGTTTCAGGTATGCACGCATGCGCGCGTGTGCGTGCCAACGGTGTCTCAGTCCTTTCCTTACAGTTCAACTGCCTACCTTGATGGCCACCATAGATTTGACCTTTTGTTCTTGGTTTGGTCCTATCCTGTTTTTGTATCTGATATCCTGGTTCAGACCTCTGGTATGTTTGTGGTTTAAGCTGACCATACACCAGCAGAATTTTTTATCCATAATGGCAAGGAAAAAACACTGTAAGGGCTCCTTCACACAGGCGGACCGTTCAGGTCCGCCTGCCAGTTTTTTAGGCGGACCTGAACGGGTGCTCCATCCTCCTCTATGGAGCCACGGATGTCAGCGGTGACATGCCCGCTGACATCTGACCCGCTGTGATCCGCCAAAGTGTGACAGAGGAAAAACCTACTTTTCCATCCGTCTGGCGGATCGGGTGAACATGGACATACGGTCCGTGTTCATCCGATCCCCCCCATAGGGGAGAGCGGAGAAAACACAGAGCAGTCCCTGCACAGTGTGCGGGCACCGCCCTGTCATCCGCCGGCTCAGCAGGGATCAACGGAGCGATCCCCGATGAGCAAGCGGAGGTTCACGGGGTGGATCATTACAGTATAAACATACAATCCCTTGTGTTAAATAACAATATGGGGGAGATTTCCTAAAACTGGAGCACTAATGCCGCGTACACACGATCATTTTTTGTGATGAAAAAAAACGACGTTTCAAGTGATAAAACAAAACAACGTTTTTCAAACGTCATTTTCCAAAACTACGTTGCATACAAACCATCGTTTTTCCAAAATGCTCTAGCAAAGCGTGGTGACGTAAAACACGTTCGACGGCACTCTGTTCCATTGAAGCTCTGTCTCATAACTTGCCTCTGAGCATGCGCAGCTTTAAAAACGTTGTTTTCAACATCGTTTTGCCCACACACCATCACTTTTTATGACACAAAAAACGACGTTTTGAAAAACGACACAAAAAATTCAAGCATGTTGGAATTTTTTTTTGCCCACACACGATCAATTTAAATGACGTTTTAAAAAACAACGTTTTTTTTTTCATCGCAGAAAACGACCGTGTGTACGTGGCATAAGAATCTGGTGCAGCTCTGCATGGTAACAAATCAGCTTCTAACTTTAGCTTGTTCAATTAAGCTTTGACAATAAAACCTGGAAGCTGATTGGTTTACATGAAGAGCTGCACCAGACCACCTATGTGTCACAGTGTCTGTGTGATATAAAAAAAGATGACAAATTCTACCTTATATCAGAGCATCTCTTGGCGCTCACGTGACTTCTCTGCTCTCTCCATTCCCCAGCTGACAGCTATAGAAGGAGGGGCCGAAAACTCCTGCTGACATCAGACAGGGAGGAGAGAGAGCTGAGCAGTCACGTGAGCGTCGTGAGAGGCTCTGATATAAGGTAGAAATTGACATCTTTTAAAAAAAAAGCACAGACACTGGGACACATAATGTTATTTAACCACTTAAGACCCGGACCAATACGCTGGCAAATGACCCAAGGGGTTTTTGCGATTCGGCACTGCGTCGCTTTAACAGACAATTGCGCGGTCGTGCGACGTGGCTCCCAAACAAAATTTGCGTCCTTTTTTTCCCACAAATAGAGCTTTCTTTTGGTGGTATTTGATCGCCTCTGCGATTTTTATTTTTTGCGCTATATACAAAAATAGAGCGACATTTTTGAAAAAAAATCAATATTTTTTACTTTTTGTTATAATAAAAAACCAATAAACTAAATTTTAGTCAAACATTTAGGCCAAAATTTATTTAGCCACATGTCTTTAGTAAAAAAAAAATCGCATTAAAAAAAAATTAGCTACCTAGCGGGAACAGCGACACTAATACAGCGATCAGAAAAATGATCGCTTAGTGACGCTGGCAATAGGGAGTGAAAGGGTTAACTAGGGCAGTGATCAAGGGGTTAAAACTTTATTGGGGGGGTGGGGGGGCTACCCTGACACTAACACTGACTGACTGTCACACTGACACTAAATACAGTAATCATACATGTATGATTACTGCATTCAGTGACACTGTGACAGGGGGGAGGGGGGGGGGGCGATCGCGGGGGTTAAATGTGTTTGTGTGTGTGTCAGTGTGCTGTTTGGTGCAGGACTTACTTGTTCTGTAGTGATCTCTCCTCAGCGGCGCTTGAAACAAACGCCGGGGGAGAGATCACGTCGCTTCCTCCTTCCTGTGTTTACACAGGAGGAGGAAGTGACAGGTCAGGCAGGCGCGCGCATTGGCTGGGAGCGATCCGGAGGGGGCGGATGAAAACGGATAGCCGCCCCCACTTGTCGGATCGCTCCTGCAGCCGCGCGGACCGCCGCATGTACGGGGGGGGGTCCGATCGGACCCCCGATCCCCCCCAAGGCACCAACGTATATATACGTTGATGTGCCTGTCGGTGCCATTCTGCCGACGTAAATGTACATGCGGCGGTCCTTAAGTGGTTAACAGAGGGGATGGAATGCTTATACTATAGTTATGATAGCCACAGGCAGGGAGGGGAGGGCAGGGGAGAGCAGACAGGAGAGCTGTGGATGAATGTAGAAACATTTAAAATAATGCATTTGGGTGGCAAAAATAGGAATGCAATCTATACACTGGGAGGAGAACCTCTGGGGAAATCTAGGATGAAAAAGGACCTGGGAGTCCTAGTATATTATAGGCTCAGCAATGGCATGCAATGTCAAGCTGCTGCTAACAAAGCAAACAGAATATTTGCATGCATTAAAAAGGGGATTAACTCCAGAGATAAAACGATAATTCTTCCGACTCTGGTCCGGCCACACATGGAGTATGCTGTCCAGTTCTGGGCACCAGTCCTCAGGAAGGATGTACTGGAAATGGAGAGAGTACAAAGAAGGGCAACAAAGCTAATAAAGGGTCTGGAGGATATTAGTTATGAGGAAAGGTTGCGTGCATTGAACTTATTCTCTCTGGAAAAGAGACGCTTGAGAGGGGATATGATTTAAATTTACAAATACCATACTGGTGACCCCACACTAGGGATAAAGCTTTTTCGTGGAAGGGAGTTTAACAAGACACTCATTCAAATTAGAAGAAAAGAAGTTCAACCTTAAACTACGTAGAGGGTTCTTTACTGTAAGAGCGGCAAGGATGTGGAATTCACTATCACAGGTGGTGGTCTCAGCGGGGGGCATCGATGGTTTCAAGAAACTATTAGATAAGCACCTGAATGACCACAACATACAGGGATATACAAGGTAATACTGACATATAATCACACACATAGGTTGGACTTAATGGGCTGGTGTCTTTTTCAACCTCACCTATAATGTAACTATGATGACAGAGGCATGCAAACTGACCACGGTGTCAGGGCTCAGCAGCCATAATAAACCATGGTCAGTTTATAGGGGGGAGGGCAGAACCAGGCAGGATCAGCCAGGTTTTTTAGGTTATACAAGGGTCCAAATTACACAGCAAAAGCACTGTGCTGTTATTCAGGCTTTAAGGCAGCCATTCTCAACCAGGGTTCCGTTGAACCCTAGGGTTCCTCCAGAGGTGGCTAGGGGTTTCTTGAGCTGTAGCTGATTTACCTCCTATTTGATGGTGCCTACATAGTTCTGAGCCAATGCCACTTGGAGAAGCCAGTGGTATGACACCAATGATCTTTATAGCTCTCTGTAAGGGTGTCATGCTTACCACCACTGTAAAAAAAATGTCATTCTTCTCACTGACCACCAAAGTAAGGGGCATTGTTCCCACTGACCACCAATGAAAGGTTTTATCAGGGGTTCCCTGAGACGTGAAAATTATTTGAAGGGTTCCCCTGGGGTAAAAAGGTTGAGAAATGCTGCTTTAAGGGAACAGGGTCCATTATTTTTGTTTTAGGGTAACAAACGCTTTAATTGAACAAGTGGAAGTTAAGCCTCATACACACGCTCGGTTTTCTCGGCAAGAACCAGCAAGAAAACTGCTGGCAGAGCTTTCTTGCCGAGTATACAGAGCGTGTGTACGAGGCTTTCAGGTTTCTCGTCTGGAAATCTGGCCAGAATCTCAACGAGAAAAATAGAGATACTGCTCTTTATTTTCTCGTCGAGATTCTTGTCAGCCTGTTTCCAGATGAGAAACCCTAGAGTGTGTATACCTACCTGTCGCCATGGAAACCCGTGCATGCTCGAAATGACTTTGAAGCATGCACGGTAGCTTCCACAGCATAGGTAGGGTGCAGCAAGATGACGGTGATGGAATCCAATGTAAGGAGTGCATGCTCGTCGTATGCGATGACGTCACCACGTTCTTGCCTTTCAAAAGAACCGTGGTTCTTTTGAAAGGACTGTGTGTACACTCGGGCAGCAAGAAATTCTTGCCAAGAATCTCGTCAGGAGAAACAACGTTTTTTTCCTGGCGAGATTCTGGCCCGTGTGTACGAGGCCTCAGAAGCTGATTGATTACTATGCACAGCTGCACCAGACTCTGTCTGTACCAGTTTTAGTAAATCTCCCCAGTGCACTTTGCAAGTGTAGTTGCTCTGGAGCTTAGTAAATTAGTTAAAGCTTCACTTTGCAAATAATACTTAGTCACATGCAGTGGCGGTTCGTCCATAGAGGGCGCTGGAGCGCTGCCCCCTCTGGCTCTCACCGCCACTGAGTCTAATAACATAGATTCATGCATTGCACGAATCTATGTTATTATGGCCGCTGCCGCTGTTATTCAGATGGTCGGCGCTCATGTCCGGCCATCTGAATAACGCCAGCTGGTTGGCTGTACGGAAATGTCAATCAGAGCCAACAGCTATGATAGGCTTTCCCAGTACAGCCCTCGGGTCCCGGAAGCTTATTCTCGGAGCGCACAGACTGTATGCCCCTTGGATAAGATGACAGGTGTCTCAGCCAATCAGGTTGGCTGGTTCTGTCTACCGGTAACCTGATTGGGTGAGACGCCTGTCAGTCATCGAGGGCGGGAGAAGACATGGTGGGACATGGATGCCTGACTCCAGTAAGGGTAAGTGCCGGGGGGGGGAAGCAATTTACAGGGCACAGTGGGGACAATTGGCACAGCGGCGACCATTAAAGGGCACAGTGGTGACAATTGATGGCACAGTGGCTGGTGTAATGGCATGGAACAGTGGTGACAATTGATGGCACAGTGGCTGGTTTAATGGCATGGAACCGTGGTGACAATTGATGGCACAGTGGCTGGTTTAATGGCATTGAACAGTGGTGACAATTGATGGCACAGTGGCTGGTTTAATGGCATGGAACCGTGGTGACAATTGATGGCACAGTGGCTGGTTTAATGGCATGGAACCGTGGTGACAATTGATGGCACAGTGGCTGGTGTAATGGCATGGAACAGTGGTGACAATTGATGGCACAGTGGCTGGTTTAATGGCATGGCACCGTGGTGACAATTGATGGCACAGTGGCTGGTTTAATGGCATGGCACAGTGGTGACAATTGATGGCACAGTGGCTGGTTTAATGGCATGGCACCGTGGTGACAATTGATGGCACAGTGGCTGGTTTAATGGCATGGAACAGTGGTGACAATTGATGGCACAGTGGCTGGTTTAATGGCATGGCACAGTGGTGCGAATTGATGGCACAGTGGCTGGTTTAATGGCATGGCACAGTGGTGCAAATTGATGGCACAGTGGCTGCATTTGATGGCATGGCACAGTGGTGCAAATTGATGGCACAGTGGCTGGTTTAATGGCATTGCACAGTGGTGCGAATTGGTGGCACAGTGGCTGGTTTAATGGCATGGCACAGTGGTGCAAATTGATGGCACAGTGGCTGCATTTGATGGCATGGCACAGTGGTGCAAATTGATGGCACAGTGGCTGGTTTAATGGCATTGCACAGTGGTGCGAATTGGTGGCACAGTGGCTGCATTTGATGGCATGGCACAGTGGTGCAAATTGATGGCACAGTGGCTGCATTGGGCACAGTGAGACTGCAAATTTTTTTTCCTTTGCGCCCCCCCAAAAATTTTGAGCACTTTTGCTTGCACATGATTGGATGATGAAAGACAGCAGAGCTGACATTTACTAAGCTCTGGAGCAAATGCACTTGCCTTTAATAAATCCACCTAATTGTGTCTCGGCGGTCACAAGAGCAATCATAAAAGCTCTGCAAATTCACTAGTACACAGAGGCCCTTACAAGGACATGCAAATGTCCTTAATAATTCCTCATTTTACATTGATTTAAAGCTACACCGCCGCATACCAGTGAAGATCAATGGCCTTACATTTGTTCTGCTCAAAGGCAAAACGCAACAAGTTATTTCAAACAACTTTTGAATGATTCAAACCACACCCACTAGAAAAAGAAAAAATACTCTTGTGTGTTTAGCACCGTGCAAGTATGCGAATTAGCTAAAGGATTTCATGAAGCGGCTATGCTGTTTACATAAGGAATGTCTTGAAGAAACAGCGTTGAAAAAGAAAACAGAAAATCAGAAGCCGCTGATGTTTGAATACGATTCCAGTCTGCACTTGTTTTTTTTTTTTTATTATTATATCTCAGCTAATTCACCATTTGAAGTCATAGTCATTCTATTGTTGAACCTTCCTAGTGATGTCACTGCTGGAATTGTAACATTCCTCGGAGTCCTGCTGTGAAATTACTGGATACAGTTCCATTATTAAGCGATCTGTACCTTCAGTTTAGGTCTGTTAGCTGTTCCTCTGTCAGATCCCAGCAATGCACTGCTGGCCCTGTTCTAAGCTCTTATCCCCTCGTGTTTTTGTAATGCTGATTTTCGGAGATTGTTGGAATCCTACAAAGGCACGGTGTATGTGTGTGGCACAAAGCTCAACAACAGATGCTGAAAAGCCGCTGGCTTGATTCTCCAATCCTTTTGATGCTTGCGATACGCCATTATAATCCGTAAAATCTCACTTGCATTTTGATTCACTTTCTTTAGATGCAGATCAAACATTTCATTGTTTTTTTTTCTTTTATCCCACGCTTGGTAGCCAACATTTTGAAATTATTTCTAGGGACACTTTGCAGCTGAGTTGACATATCAAAGGCTGTCAAAAATAATGCTGTCCCATATGGAGCGTTTTGACATGACTACCAAACTGGGATATATGGTACATTTTGCGTGTTAAATCTTGTTTTTCCCTAAAAAAATAATAATAATAATAATTTTAAAACATCCTCGATAGTGAGGCTTCATTTCCATGGACGTTTTAAAAAACGGGCTGTAAAGCTAGTACAGACGGCAGGAAAAAAGCGGCGTTTTTACTGCGATTTTGACACGTTTTGCATTGAATTCAATGCACGTTTTGCCGCGCTAGTTTTCTGCCGCGCTTTTCTCTTTCTATTCAAAATCAATGAGCTGTAGATGGCTGAGCCGTTTTTAAGCTGCAAAAAAAAAAACAGGACCAGTGCGTTCTGAAGCTCCAGCGTTAGAGCTGTAAGCCTCGTCCTGCGTTTCTTTCTCTATTCAAAATCAATGGTTCCCTATGGGAGCACATTGATTTGAATAGAGATCGCACCAGAAGTTGGATCAAGATGATCCGACTTGCGGGGCAACTGGTGTGCAGAGAATCTTGAAGGGGAACCCTGCGCAAATTAAAAAAGAATGATGATACCAGACCCTTCGGTCTGGTTTTGATTTTTAAGGGGACCACCTACTCCAAAAAAAACGGCGTGGGGGTTCCCCCAAAATCCATACCAGACCCTTATCCGAGCATGCCGCCCGGCCAGTCAGGAATGGGGGTGGGGACGAGCGAGCACCCCCCTCCTGAGCCGTACCAGGCCGCATGCCCTCAACATGAGGGGGTGGGTGCTCCCCCCACCCCAAAGCAATTTGTTGATGGGGACAAGGGTCTTTTCCCGACAACACTGGCCGTTGGTTATCTGGGTCTGCGGGCGGGGGGCTCATCGGAATCTGGGAGCCCCCTTTAATAAGGGGGCCCCCAGATCCTGGCCCCCACCCTACGTAAATGAGTATGGGGTACCCCTACCCATTCACCGGGAGAAAAAGTGGCAATAAAATAAAAACACAACACAGGTTTTTAAAATAATTTATTAGCCAGCTCCGGGGGTCTTCTCCGCTCTCCGGGGTCTTCTTCTGCCTTCGGGGTTCTTCTCCCACTCTCCGGTGCCGTCTTCAAGGCATGCTCGGATAAGGGTCTGGTATGGATTTTGGGGGAACCCCCATGCCGTTTTTTTCGGCGTAGGTGTTCCCCTTAAAATCCATACCAAACCGAAGGGTCTGGTATCATCCTGGGGGGGAGCCTTACGCAAAAAAAAAAATATTTGTGCGGGGTACCCCTTCAAGATTCTCTGCACACCAGTCGCCCCCGCAAAGTCATCTTGATCCGACTTCTGGTGCGACCTCTATTCAAATCAATGGGCTCCCATAGTTATTTATTTCCTTTTTTTAAAACATATAGGCCCGGATTCACAAAGCCCTTACGCCGACATATCTCCAGATACGCCAACGTAAGTACAAATGTGCGCCGTCGTATCTATGCGCTGACCCACAAAGCTAGATATGCCGAAAAATAGGCTTCATTCGACCGACTTAACTTGCCTATGCCGTCGTATAGTGGGCGCATTGTTACGCTGGACGCATTTGGCACTCCCATTGATTTTCGATGCAAATATGCAAATTAGGGAGATACGCCGATTCACGAACGTACTTTAAGTGATTTGCGTAAGGTTTACATCCGGCGTAAAGTTATTCCCCATATTGGAGGTGCAACTCATGCAAAGGTATGGACCAGGGAACGAACGCCGTCAAATTTTACGTAGTTTACGTAGTACGTGAATAGGGCTGGGCGTAGGTTACGTTCACGTCGTAGGCAGTGATTCGCTGTATCTTAGCTAGTTGTTTCGACGTCAATGTGAGCATGCACACTGGGATGTAAGTACTTGTCTGAAGCTCAGGCCATCATTTGCATGGGGTCACGCTTCATTTAAATGTATCACGCCCACTTCCAGCCCACTTCCACCTACTTTGACTTACGCTGCCTTACGCCTACGACTATACGCTACGCCGGCGCAACGTTGGGAGCATTTGCTTTGTGAATTCCATGCTTTCCTCTCTGCGTTGCGCCAGCGTAGCGTAAAGAAGATACGCTACGGCGGCATAAATATGCGCCGAGGTATGTAAAGCCGGCCTTAATACCATACTGATATTTTATATTACTTCTGTTAACCACTCTAGCCCCAGGAGGTTTACCCCCCCTTGGCCATTTTCGCGATACGGCACTGGGATATTCTAACTTGCAATTGTGTTGTCCTGGGACACTGTACACAAAAAAAATCCAAATAAAATGTATGACTTTTTTTTCATACAAATAGAGCTTTCTTTTGGTGGTATTTGATCACCTCTGCGGTTTTAATTGTTTGCGCTATAAGCAAAAAAAGCAGCGACAATTTTGAAATATTTTATTTTTTATTTTTTTAATTTATGCGAAATCACATCCAATAAAAAAGTGTAACAAAATCAAATTTCTTCATCTGTTTAGGCCAATATGTTTTTTTTTTCTTTACTAGTAATGGCAGCGATCATTTATTTTTACCCTATGTACTGACCACAGCATGACTCATGTGCATAATATAATTCTATTACATGTATATCTTGTTTTTATTACTGGTGGGCTATGTTTGCTCGTCTGTATATGCTCTATATTTATTAAAGTGGCGTCACTGCCTTTTAAACTAATTCTATATTGGTTTCTATACAGAAATTAGCCTGATTTTGAGATTTCCAGCTTTAGTAAATAAACCCCATTGTGTACTTAAAAGTGGGGTATGCCTGTATTAGAGTGTTACTAAACCCAGGACACTGCATTCACTATAGCTGGTCTCCCACAGTACACAGAACATTATTTTAGTAAATATAAACTGCTGAATACCTTTTCTCATCAGCAGTCTTGTGACTTCTATCAGTGTCTGGTTAAAGCTTGTAGGAAGACTTACCTGGCAGGGGAGACACCATGATCATGAAGGTGGTTCTCCCAGGGCGAGGCTCAGCCATTGCACTCTGGCTGGGCTGATCGTGGTGTCTTCCCTGCCACTGCTCGGCCTTTTGGCTGAGATCAGGTGTGGTATCCGTTCTCATCAGTTGTTAGAGGAGCGCTGAAGCACCTCCTATATGTGGAGGGTGGATGCAATCCAATAACGTCATTGCACCTGAAAGGGTGGTTTCAACAGGGACTACGCCGTGTGCCCGACAGATACTGGGGGCCGGCCAATGGTTGCGTCTGAGCCACCTGGAAGGGTGCTTCTGGTGAGGATGGGTGGCTGTGCCTGGTCTGGTCTTTTTGCCGGGTTCTAGTCTGGCCTTCTGGCTGGCTGGTGTAAGTGCTGTCCCTGTCGGAGATCTGGTAGGAGGAGCTGGAACTGCCCTGTGGTATGATGGGGTAGGGCCATGCAAATCCCGCCGGGTTGACAGGGAGTCTGGAAGGGTTGGTATTGGCGGAGGCTGCTAGATGGGGGCAGCTCTCCCCAAGAAAACCTTGAAGGCCTCTCTATCTGGCAGGGGTGGAGGGCTGCACTGGCCGGTCGGGGCGTTGGATTTGGAACAGAAAAGCCTATGGTGCATGTGCCCCTGGAGTGGCAGTCCAGGGGTGTCTGAGAATCACTGTGAGTGAGGGTCACTTTGATTTAAAGACACCACGGTCACTGCACCAGCTACACGCTTTTTTTTTAGCACCTGCCTCCTGGGCCGGGCCTTTTGGCCAGGACCGGAGGAATTTTTTATTCCTGGCCGGAGGGCCTGGTCATTGTTGAACACAATGACCACTTCTTTCACTCTCCTCTCCACTATCCCTTTCCCCCACTTTATTTAATTTATTGCCTATGTTTGTGCACGTTTTGTTCACTGTGTGATTAGTAGGGTGCCGGTCCTCGGGCCAGCCCTGAACATCTTGGGAGTGGGTGGACATGGCCTTCTGGCTTAGTTCGCCCGCTCTCATGGGGTCTCCCTTCGGGGGAGTCCCACCTAGTACCTGGAGGGTTCTGCTTCGGCAGTCCCTCCAAGGAAATTGGGCCCGTGTCGGCTTCGGTTGCTCGGACCACAGTACCTCAGTCCCCGTCTGGAGCCTAACGCCCCGGGGGATCAGGGTTTGGGTCCCTTCTGCACAGGAGGACCACTGTGACGTTGCACATTTTTGTGAACACTCTTTATGTGTGTGCACATTTTTTCTGCACCGGGTGGAGTTTTTTGGGTGTGTTTCACACGCCATAGGCTTTTTAAAAAAAAAAAAAGAGTTATCATTCTGCACGGACTGTCCTATCAGGATGCAGGACCCCTGACCCTCTAGCAATACACACCAAACTGAGCATGTGCAGCCTGTCCCCTGGCTCTGTTTTATCAGGAAATATACTGGGGACAGTGGAAGGAGGGGAGAATCAGACAAGCAACCACCTATTGTTTTAGAAAACAACATTTTTATTTAGCTTGGAGTTTTATCTACTTTAAAGTGGACCTGAATTTAAAAAGTCAAGATTTACCCAAATGGTAAATACTGAAATGTTTTCACTGTATGACTGTGTCTAGGTTAGGGTGACCAGATTTTTTAAATTTGGGGGACATATTTTTTTTTTATTTTTTTTTTTTATTAGTAACTAGTAAACTATTTTATAAGCATATTTTCCTCAAATTATATATGCAGTGTGAGGGGTATGTGTTTATGTAATGATTGTATGATATACTGTATATGCCCAACCGCATAACATTTTTTTTCTTGTTCATAAATGAGAAAATCATTCATTTTTTAGCACATTTGTATTATACTCGCCAGTGCTCATCAGCACAGCCTCATCAGTGCCCATCAACACAGCCTCATCAGTGTCCATCAGCTCAGCCTCATCAGTGCCCATCAATGCAGCCTCACCAAAGCCTATCAATGCAGCCTCACCAGTGCACATCAGCTCAGCTTCACCAGTGCTCATCAATGCAGCATGAACAGTGTCCATCAATGCAGCCTGATTAGTGCCCATCAATGCAACCTGATCAATGCCCATCAGCTCAGCCCCACCAGTGCCCATGAGCTCAGCCCCACCAGTGCCCATAAATGCAGCCTCATCAGTGCCTATCAGTGCAGCCTCACCAGTGTCCATCAATGCAGCCTGATCAGTGCCCATCAATGCAGCCTCACCAGTGACCATCAATGCAGCATGTTTAGTGACCATCAATGCAACATGTTCAGTGACCATCAATGCAGCCTGTTCATTGCCCATCAATGCAGCCTTTTCATTGCCCATCAGCTCAGCCTGTTCAGTGCCCATCAGCTCAGCCTGTTCAGTGCCCATCAACACAGCTTGTTCAGTGCCCATCAACACAGCTTGTTCAGTGCCCATCAATGCAGCCTGTTCAGTGCCCATCAGCTCAGTCTTACCTGTGGTCAGCAATGCAGTCTGACCAGTGTATGGTGATTACAGGAGATTAGACAGATTATACAGAGACGTCACCAGTGTGCTGGCTATCATGGGAGCTGGCCCAGACGGGTAAGTGGGGGATTCCCCCCTCTGTATAACCCTGTGGCGCTCACCCCCCCCCCCCTCCTTGTCTAAGACAGTTCAAGACCCAATGAGCTCAGCGGGACCCATGGTAGTGCCAGGCATCCCCCCTCTGCCCCAGCTTGCGGTGCACTCACCCAAAGCGGAGACAAAACTGGGGACAGCGTCCTCGGTACAGGGCCTGGGGGTGTCTGGTCACCCTAGCCTAGGTACACCTGTGGTCTCATAGCTGTATATCTTGGATCATAAGATCTTAGACACTTCAGCGTCCCCAGGCCCCCTTAAGTAAGTACCATGATTATAGTTATTATTATATTTATGTAAACTGCATAAAACAGACACTATTGTCAGCCATAGTTTCCAAGCTTATGCTCCTTATAATAACTGCCATATAATTTGTCATCTTTGTATTCTTTGCCTTTCCACCCAGAAAACATAACATGAACCTGTCAGGACAGAAATAGCTTATACGGCAGCCACATACTCTGATCAATGTAATTACCATAAGAACATATTTTTCCACTTGCGGATGATTCCCAGTTGGCAAACAATTGCACCACATACCCTGACTAATCAGTCCAACCGTTGCAGGGAACCAGCTTATAAAAATCTGATGAAATTAGGTTTAATTATTTTTAGCAGTAGTTAGCCAAAGTACTTACTCCTTTTCATTGCCAATTAAATTTGACACTATCTTAAAGTGCATCTAAACTCAACACATAATGTAGTTCTCAGAGAATATTGATGACTGTCACAAGATTTTCAGCGAGCATTTTTATTAACTTATCAAACAGATAAAACACTTTCACGGGTATATTTAACAGACTAAAAAGGACCAACAAAAATACATTTATTGTTAGGTTTTATATAAACCTTAATCAACCAATACTAGCATCAATCATTTTTATTTCTTTATTTTAGTCTTTTTTTTTATCTGAGATGGTTTAAATAAATACATTATTGAATGCTTTATGCGGTGTGTGCTGTGCCCATGTTGCTGCTTCTATTTAAAGTGATTGTAAAGCTTCTTTTTATATTTTATTGAAATAACAAACATAATACTTACCTGATCTGTGAATTGGTTTTGCTCAGAGCAGCCCTGATCCTCCTCTTCTGGGGTTCCTGCCAGCACTCCTGGCTACACACCCCCCCCCCCGCTCACCGAGTGCCCCCATAGCGAGAAGCTGCTTGCTATAAGAGCACTCGTGCATGCCCCTGCCCCAGCACCCTCATCACTGGCTTTGACTGACAACAGTGGGAGTCAATCATTTTTGCTGCTGTATCAATGAGGAGTGAAAAAAAGACAAGAGAGCCTTGGCTCTCAATCATGTCGCTGGATTGAGATTAAAGGATCACTAAAGGATTTTTTTTAGCTAAATAGCTTCCTTTACCTTACTGCAGTACTGGTTTCATGTCCTTATTGTTCGTTTTTGCTTTGAAGTTGCTGTAATCCTGCTCTGATCTCCACACTTCCTGCTTGTCTGTTTCCTTATAACCACCATACTGGGAGCTTTCTCACGGTGGTTTAAGCTGTCATTACTGTGTGTCTAAAACTTCCCAGAACCAATCAGATTCATTTTAAAAACAAAACACTGCCCTGGATTTGTTTGTTTTTGTTCTGTGTGTCTATTTCTACTTTGCAGAAACATGAAGCCAGTTCAAAAGTTAAACTAAGGGTCCTTTCACACGGAGCGGTCCGTTTTTCGGTCCGCTCCGTGTGCCCGTCAGCTCAGCGGGGGGGTCTCCGCTCAGCTGTCGGCGGACGGGGCAGTCCCCGCACACTGTGCAGGGACCGCCCCGTCTCTCCTCCTCTCTCCCCTATGGGGAGTCGGATGGAAACGGACCGTCTGTCCGTTTGCATCCGATCCGTTTGGCCAGACGGAAGAAAAATAGGACATTCTTCCGTCCGCAAAAACGGATGCGGATCTAGCGGATGTTAGCGGATGCATCATCCGCTAACAGGTCCGCTCCCATAGGGGTTCATTACAAGTCCGTTAACGGACTTGTAATGAACGGACAGGCGGAGCGGACGTGAGAAAGGACCCTAACCTGCAGGCACATTATATGATTGATTTTTATCTATTTTTAATCATTTTGAAAAGGAATCAGTTAACTTTTATGTCTCTATACCCTGTAAACAGTCATTTCAGCAAAAAAATTGTTTCCTTTAGTGACCCTTTAAGTGGGGCTGTGTGGGAAGCTGCATGTAGAAGGTTTTTTACCTTACTGTATACAATCACTTTAAGCTAGGGTGACCAGACATCCCCAGTTTCAGAGGACAGTCCCCTGATTGAGGACACTGTCCACAGACCAAGTCTGTCCCTGGTTTTGTCCCCAGATTGGATTTAATAGGGGGCAGGGGCAATTTCAAAGACAGTCACTCCTAAAGCTAGGTCCACCAACAGTGTATAGTGACCAGACACCGCCCTAGGAAGATATCTAACATCACTCATCATGCTGAGTAAATCAGAGGACAGTAAACATAGGTCAATACGTGATAGTGTTCCATGAGAGTCAAATTGACAGGAATATTCCCTCCCATCCGCATGTTTTCATTTCCAGGCCTCTACCAGGTCATATTAGGTCAGATAAGTGCATAAGGGAGTGGGGGGTGTAGTAGAGCATCAAAATCTGTCAAGAGAGTTGTCAAGGACCATGTTATAATCTCCAGCTATCAATAAAGGGTCTGCAATTTCCAGGATGTAAGTGAGTTCACGATCAAAGAATTGTTAAAGGGGTTCTAAAGGTACAAGTTTTTTTACCTTCATGCATCCTATGCATGAAGGTAAAAAAACATCTAGCAGCACCGGCCCCCCCCGAGCCCCCGTTGTACTTACCTGACCGTTCGAATCTCCCGGGCGCGTCCACGTCGTCCTCTTCGGTTCCCAGCCTGGCCGTTGATTGGCTAGGCTGGGCGGATTGATAGCAGCGCAGCCATTGGCTAGCGCTGCTGTCAATCAGGGCGGATGACGCGGCGCGCTGGGGGGCGGAGCCGAGTGATACAGTCGGCGGCTATGGCCGCCGCTGTATCACGGGAGCGCGCTCGCAAAAGCTTTCCTCCATGCGAGCGCCCTCGCATGAAGAAGGAAAGCTTTTGCGAGGAGGAGCCCAGACAGCCGCCGAGGGACCCCAGAAGACAGGTTTCCGGGCCACTCTGTGCAAAACGAACTGCACAGTGGAGGTAAGTATCACATGTTTGTTATTTAAAAAAAAAAAAATCCCTGACTTTAGTGACCCTTTAAGTAAAGGGTGGTGGGGCATACAGGCTAGTCACTGTATGGTTTACCAATGAGTTTTAACACCACAATTACTTAGCAGCCAGTAGGATCCAGCTTAAAGCGGAGTTCCACACAAAAATGGAACCTCCGCTGTCCGAATTCCTCCCCACTCCAGTGTAACATTTGGCACCTTCCCGGGGGGCAGGGGGAGCAGATAAATGTCTAATGTATTTGCACCCACTTTCGGGCATAGATCCCCGCATTATCTGCAGGAATCTACGCCACATCCGGCGCCCTCCTCACTGTCTTCTGGGAGACACACTGGTCCTAGAAGAAGGCAGGGACCAGTGGCATTGCGCAGCGCGAGTCGCGCGTGTGCAGTAGGGAACAGGAAGTGAAGCCGCAGACTTAACTTCCTGATTCCCTTACCGAAGATGGTGGCGGCAGCATCCGAGAGCCGAGGCAGAAATCAGCTTCGGGTGCCGACATCACGGGCTCGCTGGACAGGTAAGTGTCCCTATTTTAAAAGTCAGCTGCTGCAGTATTTGTAGCGGTTGACTTTAAAAAATAAAAATTTGGCGGACCTCTGCTTTAACCACTTCAGGCCCGCGCTACCGTCGAATGACGGCAACAGCGCGGGCCTGAATATCCAACATGCCGTCATTTGATGGCATCTGCTTTAGGCGTTCCCATCAGAGTGGCCGTTTGCGATGCGATCTGTGGGCGAATGAGAGATGATCTCTCATAGATCATCTCTCATTGCCGTTTTACACAGAGACAGCGTCCTGTCTCTGGAGAGGAGGAGCCCGATCTGTGTTCCTTCCTACATAGGGACACAGATCGGTCACCCCCCCAGTCACCCCCCCTCCCCCCACAGTTAGAACACACCTAGGATACACATTTAACCCCTTCCTCACCCCCTAGTGTTAACCCCTTCAATGCCAGTCACATTTATACTGTAATTAGTGCATATTTATAGCACTGATCGCAGTATAAATGTGAATGGCGCCAAAAATGTGTCAAAAGTGTCCGATGTGTCCGCCATAACGTCGCAGTACCAATAAAAATCGCAGATCGCCGCCATTTCTAGTAAAAAAAAAATAATAAAAAATAATAATTCTCTCCCCTATTTTGTAAGCGCTATAACTTTTGCGCAAACCAGTCGCTTATTGCGATTTTTTTTTTTTTACCAAAAATATGTAGAAGAATACGTATCGCCCTAAACTGAGAATTTTTTTTTTTTTTTTTTTAATTGGGATATTTATTATAGCATCAAGTAAAAAATATTGTATTTTTCTTCAAAATTGTCGCTCTTTTTTGTTTATAGCGCAAAAAATAAAAACCGCACAGGCGATCAAATACCACCAAAAGAAAGCTCTACTTGTGGGGAAAAAAGGACGTAAATTTTGTTTGGGAGCCACGTCGCACGACCGCGCAATTGTCAGTTAAAGCGACGCAGTGCCGGAAGCTGAAATTTTACCTGGGCAGGAGGGGGGTGTATGTGCCCAGTAAGCAAGTGGTTAATATGCTTAATAGTAACAGGAGCTGATTCAGCTATGAGAATAGATGTCCCCCGGAAGTATGTGGAGTGTAGGGCATAGGCAATTTTTTTCCTCTTTAGCGCCATCATTCTGGAGCCAAGAAGATGGGTTTCTTGGAGAAGGGTCATATGCGGATTGTGTCGTGCCCGGTACTCAAACATCAATGAACGTTTAACCTTGGAGTTAAGCCTCCTAACAGTCCACGAAATGATACGTATTTTAGACATTACCATGCAATGTATACCATAATAAAGAATATTTTCTGTGTTGTAGTGAAGTTAACCAGGTTTGATTAACCTGCAACCCCTTCCCAGCATAACTTGCGATAACAATACATAGATAGGGAGGTACATTATTTCTCTTACAACTGTAGACCGGAGACCATGATGATCAATCCTGCCAAAAACCATGGGGGAAAAAAACACAAAAGGTAAAAGTTAAAATGGAAAATGGAGGAGTATAACCCAAAAACAGTTAGAACCTAACCCTCCCAGCCCCCAATCCGGAACACTTGGGGCTTTGGTCCCATAAACAAAACATGTGGGCCATGGTGTAGTCCCGTACCCAACAAACCGTGGTGGGTGGCGATAGAGTTCGCAACAGTTAGGCTCCATCTGCGCCCACAAATTGAATTATGGTAGATGACCTGGGCCCTACAGGGATGTGTCAGTTATCTCATGGCCAACAATTTTCTGCCTGGTTGCTTTGATTTTCGGATTGAAGAATGTTGGGTGGGATGATGATGACAGGGCTAACCATGGCTTGATTTTTCTGAAAGGTCCCAAATGGCTAGCTGTACATTGCCTTTGCGTCCCTGTTGCTCTTACCACTTGCAGAAGCATGCAGAAAAAGGCCAGTGGAAGCTCCAAGTTGAACCTTACCAAGGTCTAATGATATTTTGCCCACATTACAGCATTTGGGGCAATTGGCAAGCATCATTGCTGTCAGCTGGGAGGAAGGAGAGTGGTTCTCTCTTGCTTTCTTGGACCAGAAGAATTGGAAGTATAAACAACTGTGAGGGCCACCATTAAAGGGGACGCCTCGCTTTGTCTTTTCGGCTATAATTTAATAGACAAAATGTAAACTGCGTTTAGTAATAGACTAAAACTCTTTGTGAAAATTCACAAGACTATCATCGCTCTCCATTATAGTATTAAATAAAGCCGACAAAGCTGAAATAGATGAATACGAACATCGGTAGTATTTCAAGTATCGCAGTCATTTGGTGCTAGGCAAAATACTTCAAAGGCTTTAAAAAACATACGCCATTAATTAGCTGTCCCTAATAATTGTGGTCTGGCTTGTTGTTTGAAATCACACTTGTGTCTGTATTATTGCCTCGGGTGGCTCGCCTTTATATTCTTGAAGCTCTGTTGTGAAGTACTAAAGCACTTTAGAGAGGTGGAAGGGGAGAGTGTGTTAGCGGGCGGCTCTTTGTGGTGCTAAAACCCAACACTGACCTTTGCAGGACCATTGTGGGGTCAGAGGTCACTGGCAAAGCATTAGCACCCTCGTCCTACGAATGTCAAAGGATGGGAACAGCTGAATTCCTGACCTCTGACATCTGCTTGATCCCTACTCTGATTAGGGTTAACATGGGGAAAAAAGAATTGAAACATTATCTTGCCCTAAGCCGTTATATAAGAAAGAATTAGAAGGATGGAAAACGTCTATATATTACAGATGTGGTTAATTTGTCTACGCCATGAAAATATAAAGCACTTTGCACAGGCTTGAAGCCATTTAGGTTATCTTCAGAAGATGACACTTGCAAAGGAAGTGGAAAAGCATTTACCTGAGGACATTAGTCACAATGTTGTGTACAGTAAATACTTATCAGATACAAGTGCTTCTCTTTCATGTACTTCCAACTGGTTTTAAGCTGGCCATACACCAGTAGAATTTTTGCTTTCGGAATGATTGTTCAATTTTAGAATGGTTAGTGGGGCCAAATCAAAGTGATTTTTCGACCATAGTGATAGGAAAATTTGAAGGAGCAGAATGAAAAACTTTTTGGGAATGAATGGAATTCTAACTGTGAATGTGGTTTATTATGTCTGGGGTTCCATTCAAATAGCAGGTTTGGATACAATTTTAAGGGCTTTCAAACGGAAGTAGCCAATTAGTCCAGGGCTCAAGTCCTGCGGGAACGCGTGGGAACGGAGTTCCTGCACTTTTTTCACAGCAGGAACTCAGTTCCCTTTGCAGGACTAGAGCAGCCGAGCCGCCCGAGCCAATCCTTCACTAAGCGCCGATGCCCAGCTCGAGTCACTGTCAGTGGCAGGCGAACCTTAGTAGTCCTTTATGTTACTGGCCGCTTCCTATATATGGATTCATCGGGTAGTGTGCGGGTATTCCGTCACTTCCTCGATACCGCAATGTCTCCTGGGAGCTTTTGTCATTGTTCCCAGGAGACATTGCGGCATCGAGGAAGTGACGGAATACCCACGCGGTTTAGTAATTATGCATATGAGAGTATCATTTTTTTTTAGTGGGGGGAGTGGATCTTGGGTGGGAGTTCCCACACTTTTTTCCCCAGGACTTGACCCCTGAATTAGTCAATGGGGTTGATTTACTAGAGGCAAATAGACTGGACATTGCTAGTGTAGGTGCACTTTTTTCCCCAGAATTTAATGAATGTGGTGAAGCTCTTCTGATTTTGATTCTCTGATCACGTGCAAGCAAAAATGTGAAGCTTCGCCACATTCACTTGCAAAGTGTACATTAATGTCATTAGTCAGGGCTTTTTTTCAGCCAGGGCTTGCTGGAACTCCGGCAGGCAGCCGTCTTCTTTCCAACCTGTCATTTAAAACAGAAGTTGGTGGAGGAAGTTTTCTGCACAGTTCACTCCTGCTGGCTTCTCTGTAGTAGGGCTTGGGTCTTGGGTCCCAGCATGGCAACTACAGCTGCCTGTGGTGATTCGAGAGGCAGCTTTTGTCCCAACCTTCCCCTGCTACCAGTGGCGGTGTGTCCATATAGTGTGCGCAGGAGCACGGCCCCCTCTCGCTCCTGCACCACCAGTCCGCCACTGAATAAATACAATACAATGAATTGCATGAATCCATGTATTATCCCCTGGTGAGCGCCGGCCATCTGAATAACGGCAGCTGGTTGTCTTTGGAAGTGCCCATCAGAGCCAGTGGCTCTAATAGGCTTTCCGATTACAGCCTGAGGGCTGTAATCGGCTTCCAAATAGTTAACCAGGGGACTCACGGGGGGTGAGTTCCCTGGCTAACACTGACAGGCGTCTCAGCCAATCAGGTTCACCAGTTCTGGTTGCCGGTAACCTGATTGGCTGAAGCGTCATCGAAGGCGGGAGTAGACATCGAGGGACCGTGGAAGAAGGAGGATTGCTGACCCCAGAAAGGTAAGTGCCGGGCGGAGGGCAATCTGACAGCGTTTTACAGGGCACAGTGGCGACATTTGATGGGCACAGTGGTGACAATTGATGGCACAGTGGTGACAATTGATGGCACGGTGGCTACGTTTGATGGCATGGCACAGTGGCTGCGTTTGGCATGGCACAGTGGTGACAATTGATAGGCACAGTGGCGACAATTGATTGGCACAGTGGCAACAATTGATTGGCACAGTGGTGACAATTGATGGCATGGCACAGTGGTGACAATTAATGGGTACAGTGGCGACAATTTATGGAAGAGTGGCTTTGTTTGATGGCATGGCACAGTGGTGACAATTGATGGGCACAGTGGCGACAATTGATGGGCACAGTGGC
The DNA here is from genome assembly GCA_029574335.1 of Rana kukunoris. Lineage (NCBI taxonomy): Eukaryota > Metazoa > Chordata > Amphibia > Anura > Ranidae > Rana > Rana kukunoris. The sequence continues at coordinate 496,457,378 of CM056050.1, read as the reverse complement.
AACAATTGATGGGCACAGTGGCAACAATTGATGGCATGGTGGCGACAATTGATGGCACAGTGGCTGCGTTTGATGGCATGGCACAGTGGTGAAAATTAATGGGCACAGTGGCAACAATTGATGGAAGAGTGGCTGCGTTTGATGGCATGGCACAGTGGTGACAATTGATGGGCACAGTGGCGATAAATGATGGCACAGTGGCTGCGTTTGATGGCATGGCACAGTGGCTGCATTTGATGGCATGAAACAGTGGCGACAATTGATGGCACAGTGGCTGCATTTGATGGCATGGCACAGTGGCTGCATTTGATGGCATGGAACAGTGGCTGCATTTGATGGCACAGTGGCGACAATTGATGTCATGGCACAGTGGCGACAATTGATGGCACAGTGGCGACAATTGATGGCATGGCACAGTGGCAACAATTGATGGCACAGTGGCTGCATTTGATGGCACAGTGGCTGCGTTTGATGGGTACAGTAGCTGCATTTGATGGGCACAGTGAGGCTGCAATAGTTTTTATTTTTTCGTTTGTTTGCGCCCCCCAAAAATGTTGAGCACCAGCCGCCACTGCCTGCAACTCAGATATTGTTGCACAGAGCCGAGTAAAGATCCCTGAAACTCCTCCTTGGCTCTGTGCTACAGTTCTGATAGGTCAAGCTTTTCCCAATCCTGGCTTTCCTAAAGAGGTGAGGGAGCTGTGAATGAAAGGGGGGGAGAGCTTTGGGGAGAGTGACGTTGTACAAAAAAGAGAGCTGGGAAAATGGGGGGAGGGGGGTTTGTGTAGAGAGGCAAGCTGGGAAAATGGGGGAGGATATGTGCAGAGAGGGGAGTTGGAACAGTGGGGGGGGGGGATTTGTTCAAAGAGGGGAGCTGACAAAATCAGGGGGGTTTAGTAAAGAGTAGAGCTGGGGGGTGGGGGATTTGTTTAGAAAGGAGAACTGAGAAAGTGGGAAGGGGGGTTGTGCAGACAGGAGAACTGAGGGGGTGGGATTTGTGCAAGGAAGAGAACTGGTGAAGTGAGGAACTGAGAGAAGTGACACACTCTTCTCACCACTGCGCAATACACACTCCTGGGCCCTGTGTGTTATGCACTCCTGAGTGCTGTACTCTGTGTGTTACACAATCCTGAACTATGTGCCTTGTTCGATACACAGTTCAAAGCCCTAATTTATTACCATTATTTGTCCCTGTGCTGTACTTCTCTCATTTAAGGAAGGTGTGGCCTGGGGGGTTGGGGGGTGAGTTCTTTGAGGACAAAATGCATGCCTTTAGTAAATCGACCCCAGTGATGGCAAGAAAGAATGTTGTGATGGTCATAGAATCTTCCTATGAAAGTTTAAACAAAGATATAACCATGTATGGCCAACTTTAGTCACCATCTCTAGAGTAAAGTCTTTTAAACACGGGCTAATCATCTGAAATTGGCCTGTTCCTGCTTTCGGCCCGTGTGTACAGCTGTACGTTCTACAGAAGCCTTCACTGTTGGTTTCCCTTAGCCAAGATAACGGCGCCAGCATCCAAGAGCCTATTCAAGAATTGGCTTGGATAAGGACACCACTGGATGCCTGGACAGGTAAGTACCCTAGTATTAAATGGCAGCAGCTACAGTATTTGTAGCTGCTGACTTAAAAAATAAAATTTGGGGGGGGGGGGGGGTGTAACTCCACTTTAAAGTTTGTAATTTGTGGCTATATTTATATATCCATACAGTTTAGAAATATAGTACAAATAATGGTTTGACTCTCAAGGTTTGGCTTTGTGAAAGTTCTTTTAGTGTGCTGGAGTTGTTTTCTTAACCTCCCTAGCCGTAATCCTGAGTGTGGATCGGTGTGAATTTTTTATTACCAAAAGCGGTATAACCCCGAACCACAATTGTGATTGCATCGCAGGATCCAGGCAAAGTTACTTACCTTGTCCCCAGGATCCTGCAATGTCTCCCCGCTGTGTCCTCTGCTCAATCTATCACTGTGCTGGGCTCCCTTCCCTGTGATCGTCGCAACGCGCGGGGACGGAGCTCTGTGCAAAATTCTAAAAGTGCAAAAAGCATAATAAATACAGTATAATGTTATCTCACAGATTACATAACTGTATCAAATAATCTCACCTACCTTTTGTTCCTAATGCTTTGTCCGGTGCCCTGCATGCAGTTTTATTTTATATATATAGTTCTCTGCCTGGACATTTGAGATTATCCATGGCAACCATAAAGCGCCCCTTTACATCAAAAGCGGTTTTAGACCAGTTAAAAAACAGCGATAGCAAATAAGAACATTTGCAGAATTAAGCGATAGTGATTCGTGGGGAAATTTGTCATAAAAAATGTATTACAAAATAGATTACATTATTGAATACATTTTATTATATTATTATTTGTTATAATTATTTAGAGTTATTTATTTTATTATAATTTATGATTTTGTGTTTCAAACTTCATCATACCCGGGGTGTCTACTAGATTCTTGTTTGGACAGATTTAAAGGGGTTGTAAAGGTAAAAAAAAAAAAAATCCTAAATACTGTATTTTTTGGCGTATAACACGCAGGCACAGTTTACCCTTTGTTTTGAGGGTAGAAACGTGAGTGTTATACGCCAATAAATACAGTAGCTTTCTTAACCTTAGTGCAGTCCTCCTTCACTTACCTCATCCTTCGATTTTGCTTTTAAATGTTCTGAGAAATCTTCTGAGAAATACTCACTTCTTGTTCTTCTGTCTGTAACTCCACACAGTAATGCAAGGCTTTCTCCCTGGTGTGGAGTGTCATGCTCGCCCCCTCCCTTGGACTACAGGAGAGTCAGGACGCTCTCTATGTTGCAGATAGAGAAAGAAGCTGTGTGTTAGTGGGCGACCTGACTCTCCTCTAGTCCAAGGGAGGGGGCGAGCACGACACTACACACCAGGGAGAAAGCCTTGCATTACTGTGTGGAGTTACAGACAGAAGAACAGAAAGTGAGGATTTCTCAGAAGAAATAAGGACATTTAAAAGCAAAATCGAAGGATGAGGTAAGTGAAAGAGGAATGCACTAAGGTAAAGGAAGCTATGTAGGATTTTTTTTTTACCTTTACAACCCCTTTAACCACTTAAGCCCCGGACCAATATGCTGCTAAATGCCCAGAGGCGTTTTTACAATTCGGCACTGCGTCGCTTTAACAGACAATTGCGCTGTCGTGCGACGTGGCTCCCAAACAAACTTTGCATCCTTTTCTTCCCACAAATAGAGCTTTCTTTTGATGGTATTTGATTGCCTCTGCGATTTTTATTTTTTGCGCTATAAACAAAAATAGAGCGACATTTTTGAAAAAAAAAATCAAAAGTTTTTACTTTTTGTTATAAGAAAAATCGAAGAAACTAAATTTTAGTCAAACATTTAGGCCAAAATGTATTCAGCCACATGTCTTTAGTAAAAAAAATCTCAATAAAAAAAAAAATAGCTACCTAGCGGGAACAGCGACACTAATCGCTTAGTGACGCTGGCAATAGGGGGTGAAAGTGTTAACTGGGGCGGTGATCAAGGAGTTAAAACTTTATTAGGGGGGGGTACGGGGGCTACCCTGGACCTGACACTAACTGCCTGTCACACTAACTGTCACACTGACACTAAATGCAGTGATCAGTAAATATATGATCACTGCAATCAGTGACATTGTGACAGGGAGCTGGGGGGTGATCGGAAAGGGTTAAATGTGCCTATGTGTACTGGTGTCAGTGTAGTGTTTGTGCGACTTACTGTGAGTCTTCTCTCCTCTCGGCGGATTGAAAATACCGCCGAGAGGAGAGCTGACATCACTTCCTCTGCCTGTGTTTACATTATACAGGCAGAGGAAGTCACACGGCGGAGGCTCAGGGGATTGGCTGGGAGCGATCACGAGGGGGCGGACAGAAACGAACAGCCGCCTCCTTGTCACGGATCGCTCCCAAAGGTAAGACGCACGCAGCAGAGGGGGTCTCGATCGGACCCCCGACCCGCTAGAAGGCAGGGACGTATATGTACGCCCACCTGCCTGTACGTGCCATTCTGTGGACGTTCATAGTCGTGCGGCGGGCGTTAAGTGGTTAAGTGAGTTATTCCTAAGAATTACAGGCCTACAATATAAAACGCCAAATTTCCATGCAAAACAATGTACCGCTTTCAGCATCAAAAATCTGACATAATCATACCGCCAGGGAGGTTAAATGTTGTGATAACTCCTTTTTTAAACTTTGATGTATTTGATACCTGTCAGCACTAAAAATAACACCTAATATTTTATGCTCACGCACGCTGTAGTACTAACAAAATAAAACAATGTCTGCAAGGTGTTGTAAGAGGTCTCTGTCACAGGCGAGTTTTGATTGCACATTTAAAAAAAAAAAAAAAAAGCAGCACAGTCAATCATGTCACATAACTCTGCACTAATATATGCCCAATGTTTATGCAAGAAATGCATTATTTTTAAAAAGAGGGATGTTTACCAGATCACATGACATGAAAGAAAGTAGTCTTATATTGGATTGTCAGAAATAAAAAAAAAATTGTATTACTATTACAATGCTGATGTTATAAAAAATGAAAGTGTATGCTGTCACTATAGATCTACTTTTACCACTTCAGCCCCGGAGGATTTGGCTGCCAAATGACCGGGCCACTTTTTGCAATTCGGCACTGCGTCGCTTTAACTGACAATTGCACGGTCATGCGACGTGGCTCCCAAACAAAATTGACGTCCTTTTTTTCCCCACAAATGGAGCTTTCTTTTGGTGGTATTTTATCACCTCTGCGGTTTTTATTTGTTGCGCTATAAACAAAAATAGAGCGACAATTTTGAAAAAAAATGCAATATTTTTTACTTTTTGCTATAATAAATATCCCCAAAAAATATATAAAAAAATATGTTTTCCTCAGTTTAGACCGATACGTATTCTTCTACATATTTTTGGTAAAAAATAAATCGCAATAAGCGTTTATTGATTGGTTTGCGCAAAAGTTATAGCGTTTACAAAATAGGGGATAGTTTTATGGCATTTTTATTAATAATTGTTTTTTTTTTTACTAGTGATGGCGTCGATCAGCGATTTTTATTGTGACTGCGACATTATGGTGGACACATCAGACACTTACGCTATTTGGGGACCATTCACATTTATACAGCGATCAGTGCAGATTACTGTATAAATGTGACTGGCAGGGAAGGGGTTACCCACTAGGGGGCTAGGAAGGAATAAATTGTGTCCTAGGGAGTGATTCTAACTGTGTGGGGGCTGGGTTTACTGTGACACGACACTGATCACTGCTCCCGATTACAGGGAGCAGAAGATCAGTGTCCTTTCACTAGGCAGAACAAGGAGATACCTTGTTTACACAGGCATACCCCCGTTCTGCAGCTCCGTGATCCGATCGTGGGACACCGGTGGACACCGGCGGGCATCAAGTCCGCGGGTCCCACGGGCACTGCGCGAAATTCAAAGTGACGTAAATATAGGTTACTTTGCCCAGCCATGCCATTCTGCCAATGTAAAAGTACAGGCGGCGGTCGGCAAGTGGTTAAAGTGGCATTATACTGTTTGTTTTTTGTAATTATATGTGGCCCCCAAGTGGTTTATGCCACAATGTGCTAGTATGCACAGTCTTACCGGTCATAATGTACCCTCCAGCACTGTGTTGTCACTGTTTCCACTGGTCCCATGTGCTTCCATTTTCGCCCCGTAGACTTCCAGGTTCCGTATATTCAGTCGCTTCAAGGGCCGGACCGCAATGATGTCAGTACCATGCGTGCGCACAGGAGTCATATTGTCGCGGCACAGATAGGGTGTCGTAAATTCACACTGAGATGTAGGTACTGATGTAGATGTACTGAGATGTAACCCTCCATGTACGGTTGCCACCTCATCCCTTTAAACCCAAACACATATGAGTTACACAGGTTCCGAGGCTAATTTAATGCAGATAAGGCACCAATTCAGTTTAACTACCACCTTAATTAGCCATATAACCTGTGTAATTAAAATGTGTTTAGTTTTAAAGGTATGAGGTGGCAACTCTTCTGTAACCTCAAAGTCATGATTTGGAGCTTACACTGAGCTCAGGCTCTCTCCCTGCCCCTATAAATAGTGCTGTGTGCCTAAAGCTGGACATAGATGGATCTGAGGCCTCATACACACGACCGAGGAACTCGTTGTTTCAGACACATCGTTTTCCTCGTCAAGTTCCTTGTCAGGCTTGTCGAGGAACTAGACAAGCTGTCTTTGCGTACACACTGTCAAGACCAAATCTCCTCGTTCTCAAACGCGGTGACTTCACCACATACTACGGCAGGGGAAGTTCAATTCCACTGGCACAACCCTTGGGGCTGCTTTTGCTAACCTCATGTTACTGAAAAGTTTGGTAAGAGACATTTTCACTTTTCAGTCTGTTACAGCGTGACAAATGTGCTATTTCCATTACAAATACTACTTTTACCGAAGGTGCACGGGTTTCTAAGCATACACACACAAAGTATTCTTCTAGATATTTTTGGTAAAATAAAAATCGCAATAAGCGTATAATGATTGGCTTGCGCAAAAGTTATAGTGACTACAAAATAGGGGATAGATTTATGGCATTTTTTTTTTTTTTTACTAATAATGGCGACAATCAGCGTTTTGTTTTTTTTGACTGCAACATCGCGACAGACAGATCAGACAGACACTTTTGACACTTTTTTGGGACCAGTGACATTTATACAGCGATCAGAGCTAAAAATAGCCACTGATTACTGTATAAATGTCATTGGCAGGGAAGGGGTTAACACTAGGGGCGATTAAGGGGTTAACTGTGTTCCCTGTTGTGTTTTAACTGTGTTTTAACTGTGGGGCTGACTAGGGGAAGAGACGATCGGTGTTCCTACGTAGTAGGAACACACGATCTGTCTCCTCTCCCCTGACAGAACCGGGATTTTTGTGTTTACACACACAGATCCCATTTGTCACGAGCAATCGTGGGCACGCGCATCGGCTCCAGGGACACTGGGGGTGTGCGTGCATGCCTGCTACACCGTCATAAAGAGCCGGCATTCAGCTACAACGGCTCACCCAGGGGAGCCAACCGGCTGGAGTACAACTGTTGCTGCTGGTCAGGAAGGGGTTAAAGTGTTACTAAACCCAGGAGCCTGCATTCAATATATCTCTCCCACAGTACACAGAACATGGAAATGCAATTATTTTAGTAAATATAAACTGCTAAATACCTCTTCTCATCAGCAGTTAGAGCAGTCTTGTGACTTCAAAATTCAAGCTTGTAGGAGAAGATTTCAATCTCCCCTGATTGTCCTATGAGGTTGCAGGACTAGGGTTGCCACCCTTTCTTCAAGTCAAATCTGAACACTTTTTTTTTATAGTATAAACACTACTTATGTAGCGCCCCTGTACTTTCAAGTACGGACGCTGTTCAAATTTAAAGGGGGATGAGAGAGTTACTCAGCTCTCATCCATATGATTTATGTTAGTTTAGTGCTGTGCTGTTGTTTCATTCTGTGTTTCAAAGATACCTTACCATCTTGGAACGACAGGTGGCGGCAGTGGAGACCAGCGAGAGGGCCTTCTTGCCAGCAGCCAATCAGAGGAGGTTTTCCCTCGCGGGGCATGATGGGGGAGGGTACTTCTTGAGGATGCCATCTTGGCCTAGGGAGTTTGAGGTTGGATCCAGGTGCGGCACCCACCTTTAGGGTGTGCGCACATCACGGGACCCGGCGTTATGGCCTACTAGGCCAGGGCGCACGTGCTACGCGGAGTTCCTGACTCTGGGCCCTCATGGCCCGGAGCAACCCCAGTGACTTACTGGGTCCTCAATTCTATAAGAAAGATCCCAAGCGAGTTGTGCTGTTCGGTGGGGAGTCAGTCTGAGGAGAGCCCGGAGGCAGGCGATCCAATAAGGCCCAGACGAACCATCGGGGATCAAGTTGACCGGACACTGGGAGTTTGTTCTATGGCAACTTGTCAGTCGATCACCTAAAATCAAGGACTACCTGAAGACAATTCAGGCAAACTACTTTACTGAGAAGGAATCGCTCCACCAAGCTACATTCCAGAGCAGGGGCCTGTGTCAGATGTACCTCTCCTATTCCATTGAGCCAAGTCTGTGGCAGAGGCTTGTTTTCTTCTCAAAGTTCCAAGTGATACTCCGGCTGCCAATTCTGTGAGAGAGACTGTCCGAGTACATTACACCCACTCCGGCTGGAGCGGCGACGAAGCAAAGGTATTGTTGGAGCAGGACTGCTGCTGTACATAGTTAAGGCCTGAATCTGCATCTTCTTCTTTCATCACCTTCCCCTATTCACCTGATTACCTGTTACCTGTTGCCATGTTGGGCGCAAGAATAAAAGCACAGAAAACGACACCTTGCTGTTTGGACATTCTATCATTACTCACACCATCTACTTTTCATTATACCCCTAGACATGCTACAGAGGTAACACACCGGTCCCAAATCTAACCAGCGGCTTCTTCAGGGGTAGCGCTACACTTTTTGCTATTACTCTTTCTAATCATATGAAGTTAATAACAAGAGTTCCACTTTACATCAGAGTCCACAGAGTTCCCCTTTTACATCTGAACTCGCAGAGTTCTCTTTCACTGTAGGGGGTGGGGGGACTCTGCAGACTCTGATGTAAGGGGGAACTCTGGGTACTCTAACATAAGGGATGCTCTGGGAACCCTGACTATAGGGGTAACACTGAGAACCAGGGGTGTATTTAAGTTTTGTGCTGCCCTAGGCCTGACTAAACTCGTGCACCCCCTAATTTAAAAAATGACCCACCCCTTTCTGTCAAGGCCACACCCTGTTTTGTTTAAGACCCTAGACCCGCCCCTTTTTGAGTGGGGACCCTAGTTCTGAGGGCCTGGGGGCCTAAATTTGCATAGATTTCCTTTCACTTCCTGTTTGGCTATGGGGCAGGAAGTGAGGGGAAATTTCTGCAATTGGACAGGGATGGTAAAAAATAAACTGACAGAGGCTATATACCTCCCTTACTCTATTCAAAATGAAAAAAAAAGTGTTGCCTACAGTTCTACTTTAAGCACAAATTTCTGATAATTTTATGGAGAGGACTAAGAAGATATAACCATGCCGAAGGTACAGCAGAAAACATATAGCACAGTGAGGAAGGTTTGTGGTCCAGGATGATAGGACAGTCCAAAATTAGTAGCAGTGCCACCCTCCTCCCCACACACAGTTGCGGAATGCCGGCCGCCCGTATACCGGAAGCAGTCCGGCCGCTTTATGGGGGCGCTGGACTAATTTGCCTCTCAGCCCAGTCCGGCCCATAAGACTGGCACTACACTTACAGTGTAGCACAAGCCGGTGGGGACTCTTTCCATGCTGCCCCCTGCAGAGTGCTGCCCTAGGCCTGGGCCTTGTTGGCCTAGGCCAGGATACAGCGCTGCTGAGAACTCTGATGTACGAAGAAGACTCTGATGTAAGGGAGAACACTGTGGCCTCTGATATAAAGGGGAATTCTGATGTAAGGGGTGTTCTGAGAACCCTGATTTGCCTTAGTGTACTCACTCAGAGACAGGAGAGAGAAGGCGTAAAGTGCCAATCCAAGGAGCTGATCAGTCTAAACAAGATTTGCAAGTTATCGTCAGTCCTCTTCTTGAGGAGAGGAGAAGAGAGCTGGTAAGCGGTGATCCACATGGGGGACATCTACACTAATAATCAGGGCACTGATCCTCAGTATGCTGATTATCAGCGCAGCCCCAGCAATGCCCATTCGTGCTGTCAATAAGTGTCCATCAGTGCTACCAATTAGTGCTCATCAGTGTTGCCAATAAGTGCCCATCAGTGCTGCCAATCAGTGCCCATAAGTGCTGCCTATCAGTGTTCATCATTGCTACCTATCAGTGCTTATCAGTGCCACCTAACGGTGCCCATTAGTGCCGCCTATGAGTACCCAGTAGTGCCGCATATCAGTGCAGCCTCATCAGTGCCTCCTCATCAGTACTGCCAAAATCAGTGTAGCCTATCAGTGTCCATCAGTGCAGCCTCATCAGCGCACATCAGTGAAGGAGAAAAATCATTTATTTACAACATTTTATAACAGAAACTAAGAAAAAAAATTTTTTTTTAAATATTCAGGATGCTTACATTTGTTTAACTAAAAATAAAAAGCCCAGTGTTGATTAAATACAACCAAAAGAAATCTCTATCTGTCTCAAAAAAGGATAAAAAAATTGTTTGGGTACTGTGTTGCATGACCGCACAATTGTCATTCAAAATGCGACAGAGTTGAAAAGATTAAATTCTGGACTAGGCAGGAAGGGGGTGAAATTGCCCAGTAGGCAAGTGGTTAAACTCTGACCATAAAACTTGGAAGCTAATTGGTTTCTTTGCAGAGCTGCACTAGATTTTCTAACAGTTTTAGTAACTCAATCCCAGTATTTCCTGTTTACTCAGCACACTTCTGTAACACAAGTCACAACGTGGAAGTATCATTGGACATCACTTCTAGGTAGTGCAGAGGCAGTGCAGGTATGAACAGGGAGCACTAGTCTCCTTCCTCTCCAAATAGCTGCAATTAACCACTTAAGGACCGCCGCATGTACATTTACGTCGGCACAATGGCACCGTCAGGCACATCAACGTATATATACGTTGGTGCCTTGGGGGGGATCGGGGGTCCGATCGGACCCCCCCCCGTACATGCGGCGGTCCGCGCGGCTGCAGGAGCGATCCGACAAGAGGGGGCGGCTATCCGTTTTCACCCGCCCCCTCCGGATCGCTCCCAGCCAATGCGCGCGCCCGCCCGCCCTGTCACTTCCTCCTCCTGTGTAAACACAGGAAGGAGGAAGCTATCTGATCTCTCCCTCGGCGTTTGTTTCAAGCGCCGCTGAGGAGAGATCACAACACAGCAAGTAAGTCTGCACTTACACACACACAAAAACACATTTAACCCCCGCGATCGCCCCCCCCCCCCCCATCCCCCCTGTCACAGTGTCACTGAATGCAGTAATCATACATGTATGATTACTGTATTTAGTGTCAGTGTGACAGACAGTGTGACAGTCAGTTAGTGTTAGTGTCAGGGTAGCCCCCCCACCCCCCCAATAAAGTTTTAACCCCTTGATCACTGCCCTAGTTAACCCTTTCACTCCCTATTACCAGCATCACTAAGCGATAATTTTTCTGATCGCTGTATTAGTGTCGCTGTTCCCGCTAGGTAGCTAATTTTTTTTTAATGCAATTTTTTTTTTTACTAAAGACATGTGGCTAAATAAATTTTGGCCTAAATGTTTGACTAAAATTTAGTTTATTGGTTTTTTATTATAACAAAAAGTAAAAAATATTGATTTTTTTTCAAAAATGTTGCTCTATTTTTGTATATAGCGCAAAAAATAAAAATCGCAGAGGCGATCAAATACCACCAAAAGAAAGCTCTATTTGTGGGAAAAAAAGGACGCAAATTTTGTTTGGGAGCCACGTCGCACGACCGCGCAATTGTCTGTTAAAGCGACGCAGTGCCGAATCGCAAAAACCCCTTGGGTCATTTGCCAGCGTATTGGTCCGGGTCTTAAGTGGTTAAACATGCATTTTTCAGTCATGGCACCCTTTAGTATGCAAAAATATGCAAAATCACAAGGCATCCAGGTCCTATGTATTTATTGGGCTGAAGGATATTGACATCTACGCTGGATAAAAATTTCGCACTCTCCTTGGTGTTGTAGGAACGTAGTAGGAACACACGATCTGTCTCCTCTCCCCTGACAGAACCGGGATTTTTGTGTTTACACACACAGATCCCATTTGTCACGAGCAATCGTGGGCACGCGCATCGGCTCCAGGGACACTGGGGGTGTGCGTGCATGCCTGCTACACCGTCATAAAGAGCCGGCATTCAGCTACAACGGCTCACCCAGGGGAGCCAACCGGCTGGAGTACAACTGTTGCTGCTGGTCAGGAAGGGGTTAAAGTGTTACTAAACCCAGGAGCCTGCATTCAATATATCTCTCCCACAGTACACAGAACATGGAAATGCAATTATTTTAGTAAATATAAACTGCTAAATACCTCTTCTCATCAGCAGTTAGAGCAGTCTTGTGACTTCAAAATTCAAGCTTGTAGGAGAAGATTTCAATCTCCCCTGATTGTCCTATGAGGTTGCAGGACTAGGGTTGCCACCCTTTCTTCAAGTCAAATCTGAACACTTTTTTTTTATAGTATAAACACTACTTATGTAGCGCCCCTGTACTTTCAAGTACGGACGCTGTTCAAATTTAAAGGGGGATGAGAGAGTTACTCAGCTCTCATCCATATGATTTATGTTAGTTTAGTGCTGTGCTGTTGTTTCATTCTGTGTTTCAAAGATACCTTACCATCTTGGAACGACAGGTGGCGGCAGTGGAGACCAGCGAGAGGGCCTTCTTGCCAGCAGCCAATCAGAGGAGGTTTTCCCTCGCGGGGCATGATGGGGGAGGGTACTTCTTGAGGATGCCATCTTGGCCTAGGGAGTTTGAGGTTGGATCCAGGTGCGGCACCCACCTTTAGGGTGTGCGCACATCACGGGACCCGGCGTTATGGCCTACTAGGCCAGGGCGCACGTGCTACGCGGAGTTCCTGACTCTGGGCCCTCATGGCCCGGAGCAACCCCAGTGACTTACTGGGTCCTCAATTCTATAAGAAAGATCCCAAGCGAGTTGTGCTGTTCGGTGGGGAGTCAGTCTGAGGAGAGCCCGGAGGCAGGCGATCCAATAAGGCCCAGACGAACCATCGGGGATCAAGTTGACCGGACACTGGGAGTTTGTTCTATGGCAACTTGTCAGTCGATCACCTAAAATCAAGGACTACCTGAAGACAATTCAGGCAAACTACTTTACTGAGAAGGAATCGCTCCACCAAGCTACGTTCCAGAGCAGGGGCCTGTGTCAGATGTACCTCTCCTATTCCATTGAGCCAAGTCTGTGGCAGAGGCTTGTTTTCTTCTCAAAGTTCCAAGTGATACTCCGGCTGCCAATTCTGTGAGAGAGACTGTCCGAGTACATTACACCCACTCCGGCTGGAGCGGCGACGAAGCAAAGGTATTGTTGGAGCAGGACTGCTGCTGTACATAGTTAAGGCCTGAATCTGCATCTTCTTCTTTCATCACCTTCCCCTATTCACCTGATTACCTGTTACCTGTTGCCATGTTGGGCGCAAGAATAAAAGCACAGAAAACGACACCTTGCTGTTTGGACATTCTATCATTACTCACACCATCTACTTTTCATTATACCCCTAGACATGCTACAGAGGTAACACACCGGTCCCAAATCTAACCAGCGGCTTCTTCAGGGGTAGCGCTACACTTTTTGCTATTACTCTTTCTAATCATATGAAGTTAATAACAAGAGTTCCACTTTACATCAGAGTCCACAGAGTTCCCCTTTTACATCTGAACTCGCAGAGTTCTCTTTCACTGTAGGGGGTGGGGGGACTCTGCAGACTCTGATGTAAGGGGGAACTCTGGGTACTCTAACATAAGGGATGCTCTGGGAACCCTGACTATAGGGGTAACACTGAGAACCAGGGGTGTATTTAAGTTTTGTGCTGCCCTAGGCCTGACTAAACTCGTGCACCCCCTAATTTAAAAAATGACCCACCCCTTTCTGTCAAGGCCACACCCTGTTTTGTTTAAGACCCTAGACCCGCCCCTTTTTGAGTGGGGACCCTAGTTCTGAGGGCCTGGGGGCCTAAATTTGCATAGATTTCCTTTCACTTCCTGTTTGGCTATGGGGCAGGAAGTGAGGGGAAATTTCTGCAATTGGACAGGGATGGTAAAAAATAAACTGACAGAGGCTATATACCTCCCTTACTCTATTCAAAATGAAAAAAAAAGTGTTGCCTACAGTTCTACTTTAAGCACAAATTTCTGATAATTTTATGGAGAGGACTAAGAAGATATAACCATGCCGAAGGTACAGCAGAAAACATATAGCACAGTGAGGAAGGTTTGTGGTCCAGGATGATAGGACAGTCCAAAATTAGTAGCAGTGCCACCCTCCTCCCCACACACAGTTGCGGAATGCCGGCCGCCCGTATACCGGAAGCAGTCCGGCCGCTTTATGGGGGCGCTGGACTAATTTGCCTCTCAGCCCAGTCCGGCCCATAAGACTGGCACTACACTTACAGTGTAGCACAAGCCGGTGGGGACTCTTTCCATGCTGCCCCCCTGCAGAGTGCTGCCCTAGGCCTGGGCCTTGTTGGCCTAGGCCAGGATACAGCGCTGCTGAGAACTCTGATGTACGAAGAAGACTCTGATGTAAGGGAGAACACTGTGGCCTCTGATATAAAGGGGAATTCTGATGTAAGGGGTGTTCTGAGAACCCTGATTTGCCTTAGTGTACTCACTCAGAGACAGGAGAGAGAAGGCGTAAAGTGCCAATCCAAGGAGCTGATCAGTCTAAACAAGATTTGCAAGTTATCGTCAGTCCTCTTCTTGAGGAGAGGAGAAGAGAGCTGGTAAGCGGTGATCCACATGGGGGACATCTACACTAATAATCAGGGCACTGATCCTCAGTATGCTGATTATCAGCGCAGCCCCAGCAATGCCCATTCGTGCTGTCAATAAGTGTCCATCAGTGCTACCAATTAGTGCTCATCAGTGTTGCCAATAAGTGCCCATCAGTGCTGCCAATCAGTGCCCATAAGTGCTGCCTATCAGTGTTCATCATTGCTACCTATCAGTGCTTATCAGTGCCACCTAACGGTGCCCATTAGTGCCGCCTATGAGTACCCAGTAGTGCCGCATATCAGTGCAGCCTCATCAGTGCCTCCTCATCAGTACTGCCAAAATCAGTGTAGCCTATCAGTGTCCATCAGTGCAGCCTCATCAGCGCACATCAGTGAAGGAGAAAAATCATTTATTTACAACATTTTATAACAGAAACTAAGAAAAAAAATTTTTTTTTAAATATTCAGGATGCTTACATTTGTTTAACTAAAAATAAAAAGCCCAGTGTTGATTAAATACAACCAAAAGAAATCTCTATCTGTCTCAAAAAAGGATAAAAAAATTGTTTGGGTACTGTGTTGCATGACCGCACAATTGTCATTCAAAATGCGACAGAGTTGAAAAGATTAAATTCTGGACTAGGCAGGAAGGGGGTGAAATTGCCCAGTAGGCAAGTGGTTAAACTCTGACCATAAAACTTGGAAGCTAATTGGTTTCTTTGCAGAGCTGCACTAGATTTTCTAACAGTTTTAGTAACTCAATCCCAGTATTTCCTGTTTACTCAGCACACTTCTGTAACACAAGTCACAACGTGGAAGTATCATTGGACATCACTTCTAGGTAGTGCAGAGGCAGTGCAGGTATGAACAGGGAGCACTAGTCTCCTTCCTCTCCAAATAGCTGCAATTAACCACTTAAGGACCGCCGCATGTACATTTACGTCGGCACAATGGCACCGTCAGGCACATCAACGTATATATACGTTGGTGCCTTGGGGGGGATCGGGGGTCCGATCGGACCCCCCCCCGTACATGCGGCGGTCCGCGCGGCTGCAGGAGCGATCCGACAAGAGGGGGCGGCTATCCGTTTTCACCCGCCCCCTCCGGATCGCTCCCAGCCAATGCGCGCGCCCGCCCGCCCTGTCACTTCCTCCTCCTGTGTAAACACAGGAAGGAGGAAGCTATCTGATCTCTCCCTCGGCGTTTGTTTCAAGCGCCGCTGAGGAGAGATCACAACACAGCAAGTAAGTCTGCACTTACACACACACAAAAACACATTTAACCCCCGCGATCGCCCCCCCCCCATCCCCCCTGTCACAGTGTCACTGAATGCAGTAATCATACATGTATGATTACTGTATTTAGTGTCAGTGTGACAGACAGTGTGACAGTCAGTTAGTGTTAGTGTCAGGGTAGCCCCCCCACCCCCCCAATAAAGTTTTAACCCCTTGATCACTGCCCTAGTTAACCCTTTCACTCCCTATTACCAGCATCACTAAGCGATCATTTTTCTGATCGCTGTATTAGTGTCGCTGTTCCCGCTAGGTAGCTAATTTTTTTTTAATGCAATTTTTTTTTTTACTAAAGACATGTGGCTAAATACATTTTGGCCTAAATGTTTGACTAAAATTTAGTTTATTGGTTTTTTATTATAACAAAAAGTAAAAAATATTGATTTTTTTTCAAAAATGTCGCTCTATTTTTGTATATAGCGCAAAAAATAAAAATCGCAGAGGCGATCAAATACCACCAAAAGAAAGCTCTATTTGTGGGAAAAAAAGGACGCAAATTTTGTTTGGGAGCCACGTCGCACGACCGCGCAATTGTCTGTTAAAGCGACGCAGTGCCGAATCGCAAAAACCCCTTGGGTCATTTGCCAGCGTATTGGTCCGGGTCTTAAGTGGTTAAACATGCATTTTTCAGTCATGGCACCCTTTAGTATGCAAAAATATGCAAAATCACAAGGCATCCAGGTCCTATGTATTTATTGGGCTGAAGGATATTGACATCTACGCTGGATAAAAATTTCGCACTCTCCTTGGTGTTGTTTCAGCAATCCCCCTTCACCTTCATCAGATTCTCCCCATTACATCAGAGTCAGTCCACTGCACATCGCAGTCCACACATTACATCAGAATCAGTCCACTGCACATCGCAGTCCACACATTACATCAGAATCAGTCCACTGCACATCGCAGTCCACACATTACATCAGAATCAGTCCACTTCACATCACAGTCCACACATTACATCAGAATCAGTCCACTTTACATCGCAGTCCACACATTACATCAGAGTCAGTCCACTTCACATCACAGACCACACATTACATCAGAATCAGTCCACTGCACATCACAGTCCACACATTACATCAGAATCAGTCCACTTTACATCGCAGTCCACACATTACATCAGAATCAGTCCACTTCACATCACAGTCCACACATTACACCAGAGTCAGTCCACTTTACATCGCAGTCCACACATTACATCAGAATCAGTCCACTTCACATCACAGTCCACGCATTACATCAGAATCAGTCCACTTTACATCGCAGTCCACACATTACATCAGAATCAGTCCACTTCACATCACAGACCACACATTACATCAGAATCAGTCCACTGCACATCACAGTCCACACATTACATCAGAATCAGTCCACTTTACATCGCAGTCCACACATTACATCAGAATCAGTCCACTTCACATCACAGTCCACACATTACACCAGAGTCAGTCCACTTTACATCGCAGTCCACACATTACATCAGAATCAGTCCACTTCACATCACAGTCCACACATTACATCAGAATCAGTCCACTTTACATCGCAGTCCACACATTACATCAGAATCAGTCCACTTTACATCACAGACCACACATTACATCAGAATTAGTCCACTGTACATCACAGTCCACACATTACATCAGAATCAGTCCACTTTACATCGCAGTCCACACATTACATCAGAATCAGTCCACTTCACATCACAGTCCACACATTACACCAGAGTCAGTCCACTTTACATCGCAGTCCACACATTACATCAGAATCAGTCCACTTCACATCACAGTCCACACATTACATCAGAATCAGTCCACTTTACATCGCAGTCCACACATTACATCAGAGTCAGTCCACTTCACATCACAGACCACACATTACATCAGAATCAGTCCACTGCACATCGCAGTCCACACATTACATCAGAATCAGTCCACTTTACATCGCAGTCTACACATTACATTAGAATCAGTCCACTTCACATCACATTTCACACATTACATCAGAATCAGTCCACTGCACATCACAGTCCACACATTACATCAGAATCAGTCCACTTCACATCACAGTCCACACATTATATTACAGTCAGTCCCCTTCACATACCAGTCCACCCATTACATTAAAGTCAGCCCCCTTAACATCAGAGTTCCCCCATCGCACCTGAGTCCAACACCTTAGAACCTTCCTGATACACCCATGACTCACTCTTTACATAGGAGTCCACCGATCACATCAGACTGCTGAGGCACTGATGCCCCCAACTCCATCCATGTAAACTCCCCCTATAAAGAGCTACAGGTTATTTTGTTTGCTTCCATTGGTTGAACAGACTGGCAAGGGAGTACACTTAAGGTGAGTTTGTGCTGCATGGGTAAACACAGGTTTGATTTAAGTGTATTTACACCCAAAGCCTCTTTCTTGTTTGTATAGAATGGGGAAAGATCATAATTGTCAGGTTTTGCTGCAGTTGGAAGCTTAGTTGCGGGGATTCCATCATTGCCTCCTTGGTGTATAAGGTTGTCACTTGGACAGATGAGAGTAAATCTGTCTAATGCCGCGTACACACGCTCAAAATTTCCAACATCAAATGTTCGATGGGAGCTTTTGGTCAGAAATTCCGACCGTGTGTAGGCTCCATCGGACATTTGTTGTCGGAATTTCAGTCAACAAACATTTGAGAGCTGGTTCTCGAATTTTCCGACAACAAAATCTGTTCTCATCAATTTCGATCATGTGTTTTACAATTCAGACGCACAAAATTCCACGCATGCTCTGAATCAAGTACGAGACGGACACGCTCGGTCTGGTAAAACTAGCGTTCGTAATGAAGATAGCACATTCGTCACGCTGTAATAAACTGAAAAGCATGAGGCTGAAAAGCGAGAATCGTCTCTCACCAATCTTCTACTAACATGACTGGTATCGAACTTCCCTTTTCTTGTGCCGTCGTACATTTTGTACATCACCGCGTTCTTGACATTCGGAATTTCCGACAACATTTGTGTGACCGTGTGTATGCACCGTGCCCTTTGAGAGCGATCGTATTGATCGAAACTAGTCAGGGCGGAGCCACGCACTGACATCACCGTGTCCAGAAGTGACCCCGTAAGCACGGGCGCACGTTCGTTTTGTTTGTTATATTTTGTTTTACTTTGACTGGATGTAATGCCTTTGTATTTTGGACTTATGAAGTGCATCTAGTGTATACTCTTACAATTTTAATAAAACCCGTATAATTACGGTACTTCACTATTTGAGTCCCCCTTTTTTTCTGGGTCTCCAACTGGATCCTTTGGAGCTGTGCAACCAGCTTAGGACCTGGAAAGGAGTTTTGGGATCCACACCTATCAAAACGAGGACCAGCTGAATGCAGAGGAGTGCTGCAGTTCCCCCCCCTCCCTTCTGGGATCGAGTGGATCTATATGCTTTACTAGCTGGGAATCTGGTAAGAGTTTATTACCTACCCCTCTCCTGGTGGATCTTTTCTATTCTATCCAAACCTGACTGGTGGTGGAATCCCTTTCATCTTGGCTTTTTCCCCCCTTCAACATACATCCATGGAGTTGATACTTTGATGGGGACATTATGTTTAAGAAGTCACAGATTTTTTTGGACTGAATTTTTTTTTTTTTTTTTTATTATTATTATTTTTTTCACACAGTCATAAATTCAATTTATTTTGGTTGTCTCACTAGAAGGTTTTCCTTACCTTCTTTCCCTAGAGTTTAATATATTTCTTATATTTAATATTATTTATTTATTTATTTAATTATTTTTTAACACTTTGTTCACCACATGGTATGACTAGCGCAATTTTTTCTCCAATGTTTTCGACCGTGTGTATGCAAGACAAGTTTGAGCCAACCTTCCTTCGGAAACGGTTTTGCTGTTGGAATGTCCGATTGTCTGTACATGGCATTACAGCAACACAGACAGATGTTTTTCATATTAATAGGGGAAGGCTAGAGCATCCATAAGCATTCTATTTTTAATATTTTTTCAATGGTTGCAGATTTTTTTATAAATTTCTGTCCGGTAAAAAGTTGTCCGTAGAAGAGAAAGTGAGCGGAAAACTTGACAGGGATTCTAACATTCTATCCATAAATGGCTATAGGTACACTTTAACAGTCAAGCTAAAATAACTTCAAGCTAGTATGAAACAGATGTGCAAATATATACACACACAAACAGTCAAGGTGTGAATGAAGACAGTATCCATGATAATGACTAACACCTCAAATATGAAGCTATTGGTTATACAAATGATGTTGTAAGACATTAAAGGATCACTAAAGGAATTTTTTTTTTAGCTAAATAGCTTCCTTTACCTTGCTGCGGTACTGGTTTCATGTCCTCATTGTTCATTTTTGGTTGTTTTTTTTTGCTTTGAAGTTGCTGTAATCCTGCTCTGATCTCCACACTTCCTGCTTGTCTGTTTCCTTATAACCACAGTGCTGGGAGCTTTCTCACTGTGGTCTAAGCTGTCATTACTGTGTGTCTAAAACTTCCCAGAACCAATCAGATTAATTTTAAAAACAAAACACTGCCCTGGATTTGTTTGTTTTTGTTCTGTGTTTCTATTTCTACTTCACAGAAACATGAAGCCAGTTCAAAAGTGAAACTAACCTGCAGGCACATTATATGATTGATTTTTTATCTATTTTTAATCATTTTGAAAATAAATCAGTTAACGTGTATGTCTCTATACCCTGTAAACAGTCATTTCAGCAAAAAAAAAATTCCTTTAGTGACTCTTTAAAGACATTATGTAGGATTTTGGCGAAGACAATGTAGACCAGTGCATTAAACCTTTGGTGTGGTATTGTCCTATCATAGGTAAAAAAGTATTCCAGCCAGTTCGGGAAAGCACAGCATTACTGAAACTCTAGGACCAGCACTAAAATAAATAAATTGTCTCTTCGGACACTGCAAATATGAAACATACAAATGAATTACCACATTCCTCTTTCCCAAAATCCCCAGTGATTGCTTATACTTTACAGTCCTGTGATCTTTTTTGCAAGAGGATATCAGACTGAACCATCATGGCTCTCTCTAAGAATTCTTTCCCACAATCATCTTACTGTAAATATTTGAGTGGTTTTAGCATTTTGCATGGGCCAACTCAACTTTATCCTCTAGGCCAAAAGTATCCAGCTGTCCTTTGCTGAAAACTTAGGATTGGGTGGTATTTAGTGTGCGCAATAACACATAATGCTTTTATTTATCCAGATGTTGCCTGCAAAGAGATTGACTGTCTGTAGAGGTCCCACATCGTCTTTATCTACCATTCTGTCTTTGCTTTGTTTCACCGAATTAATGGGGAAATCAAAGGGCAGGGTAGTGCCTTCTTAATAAAAATGCTTGACATTTCAAAGGTAGGCTGTTATTTATGGCTGCTGATTGGGTCGTAAAAGACCAGGAACACTCCTGGACTACTATATTGAAATATTGTGGGGCATTTAGCATAACATGATGGAAAGTAAATGAGGCAATTTCCTAATCCTATGTCATCTCTTTTCTCCCTACTTGTTCCTTTTTACTGTCTTTGATCTCCTTCCCCTTTCCTCCTTTGGAGTTGAATCATTAGTGTTGTGTGCTGACAGCAGTCCTAAACCAGAGATCCAAATGCAGCTTACAGCTTCACAGTATCCAACGGAATTTTGCTCAAAATGTTTAATTTAAAGAACATTTGTTCAATCATCAAATGTTTAAAGACTTTTCATACAAATGTTTCTTCAGAAATCTACTAGTGTATATCCAGCTCTATAGAATGAAAAGCTGTCACTTGGGAATGCTTTTCATTCGTATTTCTTGGTCAAATCTGGGTCTAAACCTTGTACACGCGACCGGTTTTCCCAGACAGGAAAGCTGCCATGAGAGCGTTTGGCCGGTAAAACCGGTCGTGTGTATGCTTCATGGCAGTTTTCCCGACAGGAAAACTAGAGAAAAAAAATTGAGAACCTGCTCTCTATTTTCCCGTCGGGATTCCATCTGACTTTTTCCAGTCGAGAAAACCGGTCGTGTGTATGCTCCAAGGGTAAAAAAAACGTGCATGCTCAGAATCAAGTATGAGACGGGAGCGTTCCTTCTGGTAAAACTAGCGTTCGTAATGGAGATAGCACATTTCTCACGCTGCAAATTATTATTAAGCGCAAATCATCTCTCAACAAACTTTTACTAACATGCAATAACACAAGTTCAGCAAAAGCAGCCCAAAGGGTGGCGCCATTGGAGTGAAACTTCCCCTTTATAGTACCGTCGTACATGTTGTACATCAACGCGCTTTGGACCGGCGGGATTTTGTATGACAGTCTGTATGCAAGACAAGCTTGGCAGGAATTCCGTCTGGAAAACCAAAGTTTTTTTTCCCCCGAGGGGAAAACTGGCCGTGTGTACAGGGCATAAGAATGTACTAACTCTAACTTAATTTATAAAAGGACATGAAAAAAAATGTAATATAAAATGGATTTTTACTTTTAGGTCTCATGCATATGGGACATTTTTTTTCTCCTAGAAACCAACACCGTTTTTGCAGAAAAAAATGCCAGATGCTTGTAAAAATGTCCAGAGCTTTTCAGAGCTTTTACAGGCGTCAAGCTCTTGGGCATTAATTAATTTCATTGGCCAGAATAAATAAATAATTCTTGCTATAGAAATTGATTAATGCTGAATTACTAGCATTTCATTCATTCGGAGGAAAACCACCTGAGCTTCAGAAAACTCTGCTCTTTTGATGACCAGAGAGACAGAAACAACGAGCGCCCAGAGGCGATTCAGTTCGCAATTGCCGCGCTATATAAGTTTTTCATTCATTCATTCATTTAAGCACTTTTAGCAGCTTCTATGAGCTTTTAGTAGCTCCAAGCGTTTTTTTCTGCCCAAACTATGCTGCTCCTGGATGCACTGGCAGTGTTTTTTTTTTTCTCTGTCTCTAAAAGCTCCTGCCAAGTTAGTTGAAAGCAGATAAACTACACAATGTTGAAAGAGCACATTTTGAACAGAATGCAAAATGCTATTGTTAATTAGCTTTAGCTATTAAGCCCAAGCAACCCATTTCTTTCCCAGTTTTTCCAGAAATCACTTCCAAATACGAACTGTTCAGCTCATAAACTACTGGTGCAAAATCAATCAACAAAAATTATACTTCAGTCTGTCCCCCAGGTCACAGCTATTTCCCAGAGTGCCACCATCTTGTCTCTTGCACAGCAAAGAAAGAAAAATGTGATGCAGTTAATTACCGTCCACATTTTTTGGACACTTCTGCCCTTTTTTTTTGCTCTGCATACATCAGAAGGGGCGTAGCTGGCCATAGAATTCATTTGATCTTTAATATGGAATTTACAAAAAATCTGAGCATTTGATCTTGCCATCTTTGAGTAATTTCAGTTTGTTTGAAAGTCCTTCAAATCTCATCTAGATCTGCTACTTGAATGGAATCCCAGAAGTATTGAATAGATTTATTTTATACCTTAAAGGGGTGGTTCCCCTAAAAAGAAACTTTTAACATTGCCTGTCTCTTCTTAATAACATTTAGAATCGGCTGGTAGTTTAAAAAAAAAACACCCGTACATACCATTTTCGGCATGTAGTCTCACCGCCGCTTCCGGGTCTGGCAGCCGGGGACAGGCATCCGATCGACGCATACAGCGCGTCACGAGATGCCGAAAGAAGCCGAACGTTGGTGCGGCTCTATACGGCGCATGCGCACCAACGTTCGGCTTCTTTCGGCATCTCGTGACGCGCTGTATGCGTCGATCGGATGCCTGTCAATGAAGTAGGCCCTCCCATCCCCGGCCGCCAGACCCGGAAGCGGCGGTGAGACTACATGCCGAAAATGGTATGTACGGGTGTTTTTTTTTTAAACTACCAGCCGATTCTAAATGTTATTAAGAAGAGACAGGCAATGTTAAAAGTTTCTTTTTAGGGGAACCTCCCCTTTAACCACTTCCCTACGGCCGTACGACTATATACGGCCTCAGGGTGGTTCTAATTCTCTGGCGCGCCGCCGTGTTTTCACGGCAGCCCCTTTAGTCGTTCCCAGCGCGCGCTCCAGAGCGCGCAACGGGGAACTTCTGTGCTGGTCGTTTCCCTTGGACACAGCCAATCACAGATCGCCGCGAACGGCCAATCAGAGTGGCCGTTTGCGATGCGATCTGTGCAGCGAATGAGAGATGATCTCATATGTAAACATATGAGATCATCTCTCATTGCCGGCTCTCACAATGACAGCGTCCTGTCAGGGAGAGAGGAGACCGATCGGTGTCTCTTGTACATAGGGACACAGATCGGTCACCCCCCGGCAACCCCCACTCCCCTCACAGTTAGAACACTATACAGGATACACATTTAACCCCTTCCTCACCCCCTAGTGTTAACCCCTTCCCTGCCAGTCACATTTATGCAGTAATTAGTGCATTTTTATAGCACTGATTGCAGTATAAATGTGAATGGTGCCAAAAATGTGTCAAAAGTGTCCGATGTGTACGCCATGATGTCGCAATAAAAATCGCAGATCGCCGCCATTACTAGTAAAAAAATAAAATAATAAAAAATAATAATTCTGTCCCTTATTTTGTAGGCACTATAACTTTTGCGCAAACCAGTCGCTTATTGTGATTTTTTTTTTTTTACCAAAAATATGTAGAAGAATACGTATCGGCCTAGATTGAATTTTTTTTTTTTAAATTGGGCTATTTTTTATAGCAACAAGTAAAAAATATTGTATTTTTTTTTCAAAATTGGCAAAAATTGGCAAAAAATAAAAACCGCAGAGGTGACCAAATACCACCAAAAGAAAGCTCTATTTGTGGGGAAAACAGGACGCCAATTTTGTTTGGGAGCCATATCGCACGACCGCGCAATTGTCAGTTAAAGCGACGCAGTGCCGCAACCTGAAATTTCACCTGGGTATACATGCCC
Source organism: Rana kukunoris (assembly GCA_029574335.1). Lineage (NCBI taxonomy): Eukaryota > Metazoa > Chordata > Amphibia > Anura > Ranidae > Rana > Rana kukunoris. Next base: position 496,432,727 of record CM056050.1, on the reverse strand, counting down.
AGTAAGGAAGTGGTTAAACATACTCATTACAATATGTACAATTTTTCCTGTTTGAAAACTTCATTTTAAAGTTAGAACTTTTAAGTTTGAGAAAAAATTTCCATCTTGCTCTTACAAATTTTCTCATCACTATGGTTGAAAACATAGATTTCTCTTAGAAAATTATATATTTTTTCGAACAAAATTCTACAAATTGTTGACCAACTTTAGACATGGAGATAAGGGCTTATGCCATGTACACTTGATTGGATTTACTGTCGGAAAGTCCTTGGATGGTTTTTCAAACGGAATTCCGCTCAAGCTTGACTTGTATACACACGGTCGCACAAAATTTCTCTGAAGTTTCGTCCGTTAAGAACGCTGTGACGTACAACACTAAGACGAGCCGAGAAAAGTTCAATGCTTTTGAGCATGCATCAAATTGTTTCCGAGCCTGCATCAGAATTTTGCACGTCGGAATTGCTACAGACGATCGTATTTTCCAATCGGAAAATTTGAGAACCAGTTCTCAATCTTTTGTTGGAGGAAATTTCGACAGCAAAAGTCAGATGGAGCATACACACGGTCTGGATTTCCGTCTAAAAGCTCACATCGGACTTTTGCTGTCGGAATTTCTGATTGTGTGTCTACGGGGCATAAGTTGTTAAATCTTGAGAAAGTCAAAATTTGTATATCGATAACAGCGTTGTTTAGTCTATTTAGACTGCATGTTTGGGGAGTGCATTTGGAAGAACTGATGATGCATACACAAAAAAATGTAACAAATATCAAACAGCTATGAAAAAGTCCATTGTTGGCAGGTGAAAAACAGCACAAATCCTGAAAAGAATTCTGAAAATAATTTCTCCCGTGCTGGATATTTATAGATGCGTGCTTGGCGCTTGGTGAAAGTGACACTTTTAATCCCAGTGGGTGGACACTGCAATCCGTGCCCCTGATATACACCTCCTCTTGGGGTATGAAACCTTCACAGTGCAAGCCACTGTGTCAACTTTTTTGCTGTTCTGGTTTTTCCACTCCAGCTCATATACAAGAGAAAAGGCCCCACATAGTGTTTTATTATTTTTAAAAAGTTTATTGATAAAGATTTTAAAATGGGTACTCACACATTAGTAGAGTAAAAATCGCATATAGTCTTATTAGGAAGTGTTGTGGCGTTCTGCTGCTCGACTGGTTTCGTCTGCTGACTTCATCTGGAGCATGCAGGACGCCTCTATTACTTCCTTAATTATAGCAGATTATGACGGCGGACACTTTTGATAGGTTTTTGAAGACCGTAGCCTTTCGTATCTCCATGTATTAGAAAATATACGGTGGCCATTTTGGGTTGGTTTTTGAGGACCAAAGTCTATGGGAACCTATTAGGTTGAGGTAATGAGCGGTCATTTTTAGTGAGTCTTTAGAAACTAAGGTTAGCGTTGTGACCAGCAGCCATTTAAGATTCGATTTTGAAGCCCGAAGCCCGCAAGATCATATTCATTAAGAATTGAATAAAGACATTTTCGGTAAAAATCACATTCGCGCCCCATTTTTATGGTTTAATCTGACTGCTCATGTGCCACCGTCATGGATGCTTTAAAAATGATGCTATAATCAGCTTGTGTTAACACTATTAATTTATGCTGATATATATACTCGTCACTGATTTCATTACAGCAATAAATGCAGAAAAAACCCTATTATAATGTATTACTAAGAGATGGAAGGGAGAATAAATAGATATAAATATGTAAATAAATGGTGAATGTATAAAAGAACAGTTATGAGCCTATTGTAAAAACTGAATACAATCTGAAGAGGAACCTGTGTGAAGGCTGCTAGATACCTTAAATGAAAAAGTTGCAACAATTGAAACTGATACGACCTAAATAATAGTGTATCACATATAGGAATGAGTGATATAAAATTAATTAAAATATTTATTGAAAAAATATTAATTGAAAAAATATAGTTGAGCCAAGAGTGTGGGATTAAATTTAAAAGATAATGTATATCAAATGAAAATGGAGGATTAAATTAATAATATGATGAAAAATATGATATAAATTGATAAAAAATATGACAAGGTTAGATTAAAAATTAGTTAAAAAACAATTCAGGTCTAAATCTATGTTTAGGACTGATGCCTGAAGGGTGTCCAACTGGAAGATCCAACGGGTTTCGTTCTGGGATACTTTTATCTTTTTGTTCTCCCCTCTCCAATGACCTTTCATTTTATCGATACGATAAAGGATCATGCATGTGGGGTCACAATTGTGATAGTCTCTAAAGTGTTGTGAAACACTATGTTTGTTGAACCAGTTCTTTATGTTGGTTTATGAGTGCTCTTACATGTGATAAGTTCTTTGATATTATATTCTGATCCATTGGATGAGGAGGTAAAATTCACTTTCTTCTTGTTTTTTTTTTGTGCTTACTCTGCAGGGAAGACAGGTGGCATATTTAAAAAATCCTTTGAGGTGTTTAAAAATTCTAATCTTTTTTGGAGGGTCCAGGGCATTATGTACAAGTCTATTGGTATAATTTTGTTCAGCACTTTGTCTGACTGCAAGATGGGCCAGTGTTTTTTTATAATGTTTTCCACAGCCAGAAGGCCATATCCATGTGTTTTTTCTTTTTATGCTCCTTTTGTGATACATTGTTTACCATAAGATTCCTATTAGAGTTGAGCGGACACCTGGATGATCGGGTTCGGACCCGAACCCCAACTTTGAAAAAAAAGTTCGGGTTCGGGACCCGAACTTGACCCGAACCACATTCAAGTCAATGGGGACCCGGACTTTTGACTACTAAAATGTCTCTAAAAAACTAAGGGGAAGGGCTGCAAATGGCAGCAAAATGTCGGGAAGAGCATGGCAAGTACTCTGAAAATAAATGTGGATAGGGAAATATCTTAAAATAACATTAAAAAAATAAAAATAAAATCATTTTGACCTAGGAGGACGAGGTCCATATGGAGTAGGAGGTTGAGGTGGCGGTGGATGTGGCGGTGTAGGTGGAAGCGGCGGTGGAGGAGGACGAGGTAGCCAACACAGCAGGTTTTGGTTTTTAATTGATTTATTTTTTAAATTAGGGTAAACCCCAAAATAGTGAGAAAGATCTAGGGTTGCTACCTCATCCTACTGTTGATAAGGCACCAAGTGAGTTTAATTTGCAGCACCTTAATCAGCCAGAGAACCTGTGTAATTAATATGTTTTTGCTTTTAAAGGAATGAGATGACAAAAAAAAAACAAAGTCCATACCGAACCCGAACTTTACAGAGTTCGCTCTACCCTAATTCCTATTCATTTTTCTCACATTTTCTTTCAGCGCTATTATGTCTTTCTTCATATATCCTTGTGATACAAATTGACTTATTATCATGTCTGCTTGGGTATCATATTAATTGATGTTACTGCAATTTCTGTATATTCTCATCAGCTGACCTTTTGGTATATTACCTATCCACTGCCTGTGATGACAGCTATTGGTAGGAATATATCATTTTTTTTTTTTTTCAAAAAGCCTGGTGTTAATAAAACCATTGTTAATATACAGCTGGAGATCCAAAAAGTCCATAGTTTACTTATCCCAAGATCCAGAGAAAGTGATATCATAGGCATTATTTTTGTGAAAATAGTGCAGCGCTACGTATCTATAAATCTTAAATAAACAAGTAATTAAACATTCCTTAAACAAATTCTGAAAAAAGAAAATAAATAAATTAAAAAAACAGTTCATGTGTAGGTTTCCAAAGCTGTCACCGCTGTGAAAAATCCTATTTAACCACTTTAATAATGGCCCATTGTCATATGACGTCCACAGAGGGGATCACCCATCCCGGGTGGACGTCATATGACGTCCTGGGCTTTGTGGAGGGATATCTGAATAATGCCTGCAGCTAGAGGCATCATTCAGATATCCACGTCTTCTGCCGGCGATTCTGTGCAACATAAAAACGATCATAGCGGATCATAGTTCCGCCACTTGATCGTTCTTATAGGCGGCGGGAGGGGACATCCCCCCTCCCGCCGTCATCCGGTGCTTCTCCGGGCTCTCCCGTGCCCAGATGGTCACCAGTCATCTCTATGACCGTCGGAGGACCCGGGCGCGATGTGATGACGTCACACCCGGGTCCCCGTAAGTAAACAAAGCTGCGATTGCGGCTACTAAGCAACAATAATGAGACCGGTAAAAAAAAAATCTTATTGACCCCGCATCTCTCAATAAAGAGGACCTGTCACACACATTCCTATTACAAGGGATGTTTAGCTCGCGCGCAGAAGCGATTGCACACGCAAGTCCCGTCGCCATATGTAAACGCCGTTTAAACCACATATGTGAGGTATCGCCGCGTGCGTCAGAGTGCCAGCAACAATTCTAGCACTAGATCTTCTCTGTAAATCTAAACTGGTAACCTGTAAAAAATTCCAAAGCATTGTCTATGGATATTTTTAAGTACCAAACTTTGGTGCCAGTCCATGAGTGTGCGCAATTTTAAAGCGTGACATGTTAGGTATCTATTTACTCGGTGTAACATAATCTTTCATATTTTACAAAAAAATTTGGCTAACTTTACTGTTTTGTTATTTTTTTAATTCATGAAACAATTTTTTTCCAAAAAAAAGGCGTTTGAAAAATTATTGCGCAAATACCGTGCAAGATAAAATGTTGCAATGACCGTCGTTTTATTCCCTAGGGTGTCTGCTAAAAAAAAACATATATAATGTTTGGGGGTTCTGCGTAATTTTCTAGCAAAAAAATTATGATTTGTACATGTAGGAGAGAAGTGCCAGAATAGGCCCGGTATAAAGGTGTGTATAAAAGCCCGGTATTGAAGTGGTTAAATGGATCCAATATTCAGTGCACACCACCACCTGCTAAAATGCCTGCTCACCTCAAGGATGAGTATAAAACTCATAGACAGATCACTCCTTGTGTCCGCCACGATCAGTCCACTTTACCAATGGTAGCAATTCCTACAGTCTCCAGACTGCACCTCTGTATGGGTAATCAACGTATAAATTGTCTCCAAACACCACCTTCCTTCATTCGCTTTTTAATAATCAATTCCACTTATCCAGGGGTTAAGGACATGAAACAAAACCATAGGCATTATGATTGATCTCATCAAAGAAGTTTTGCAACTCAGCTTCTGTGCCATTCCAGACTATCACTATATCATCGATATACCTGCGGTATAATTTAAGATTTTTCCTTTGGACACTATAAATCTGTTCTTCCTCCCAGTGATCCCAAGAAGATGTTCGCTACACTTTCATTGCATAATACTGCTTGTGGACTGGAGCAAGGCTTGGTTCAGCTTAACAGAATCTACTTACAAAGCAAGCGAATGCCCTCTTGTCCTAGGATGACAGATGCTTTGGAGGATGAGGCCAACAAGAGGATGTCCTCCACATTTGGTGGACTTTCCCTAAATTGTTCTATTTTTTGGTGAGAATCTTAGGCCTTGTTCACACTCTGCTTTGCAAGTCTGTTCCAAAGGACCCTGAAATGACACCATGATAGCTAAATTTGCTAATAAAAAAACTCCCAGATTTCCTAATGTTTTGGAATCTTAGCTCTGCTATGTGCTCTCAACCTTGGACCCAGAGTTGCTCCTAGTCAACTCTGAGCCCCAAGAACCCTTCCTACCCACCTTCTTCTACCCACAGTTATCATCTCCTTTGTCCCTCTCCTTTTTTTCCTAGCCAGTGTCAGCAGTGTCAAGCCTACATCTCTGGACATTTGCCTATGAGAACACCCTTTGGGTAGATTTAGACATCTTGCCTCTAAAGCCTGTCTTCTCCAAGCTGAGGAGATACAGTGACACTTGCTTGCACACCAAGACAGCGTTTTTATGCACGGTTTTAAAAGTCTGATGTAAGTGTAAAGTTTATTGGCTTTTAATGAATTAAATTAGCAGTATCATGCTCCGTACACACGGCCGGGTTTTCCGACAAGAAAACTGCGAGGAGAGCTTTTGGTTGGGAATCTGGTGTGTATGCCCCCTTACAGTTTTTGCGACGGGAAAACTGATGGAATCGGCCAGCATAAAAAAGAGAACCAGCTTGGGATTTTCCAAGCAGCATACCAAGCTATTATAAAGAGTAAATCTGGTGAGTGGGGACCCAGGAGGGGAGCACAGATTGTCACAGAGATCTACACCAACTGCATAATTTGCACAAGTTCAACACATCATATGGATGGACTTTTATTTGATTGCACTTTAAATTGTATAGAGTTATTCATTTATTATTATTGTTCTCCATAGCGTGGGCTCTTTAAAATGTATCCATTATGGTATGTGATGCTACTGTTATTACGTAGCCACCACGTGAGCAACTGTTATGTTTTCTTCCCTTTTGAAATCAAATAAAATTATTTAAATAGAAAGTTCTCGCTTATTTGCCACTTAGTTTTTTATATTTTTGTGAGTTGTAGAAAAAAAGTATGCTGCTTCATCCCTGAGGAAATTGGAATTTTATAAGAAAAAAGTCATCTGATCAATTAGCTAAAACAAATCCATCATTGTAAAAAAAACTTTGATATCAATGTAGTTAATATCTAAAATGTTTCCATGAAACAGTAACTACTGTATGTATTTGCTGCTCTGTACCTGTATATGAGAGAACTGTCAGATTATTCAGTCAATCACAGAGAATACTACTTACAGGAATTATGTAGGCTGCCATTGCTTTCACTTCCATATTTTCCGAGTCACTGTCCCAGAACATGTATTAATTAAAAAAACATTTTACCATTTTAGGGCTGTCACTTAGAAGTACTGATGCAACCAGGCAGCTGGTAGTTTTAGAAAAAGGTCATACATTTTTTTTTCTTGATGTGTACTTTCAAACTAAATACTAGCCCTTGATAACATTATACTGTTTTATTGCTTTGTACATTTATAGTTATGGATGGTCTGTAAATTATTCTAGGAAAGGACACTTTCAAGTTGAGCAAGTTATCGCTTTATTGTTGTTAAGTGGATCTACTATGTTTATAGAGTGTGTAATACTTGCAAATAGTTGAATAAAAAGAATTTATGAAAAGTCATGTAAGGACACCCATTACTGTATTTTACCTCTAAGGAAGTTTTGTGAGATTCAAATTTTTCATTTATTCTTTGTACATATAGATATTTGGCTTCCATTCAAAACACATTGATGTGTATGTACATACTGTATACTTTGTGTTTAGCTTCCATACAAACGTTAATTTAAATCCCAAATAACATGATTTTAATTATGATTATAAATACATATTTTGTACTCCAATTGAAATTAAATAATAACTAAAGATATATATATATATATATATATATATATATATATATTTTTTTTTTTAAATAACAAACATGTTATACTTAACTCCACTGTGCAGCTCGTTTTGCACAGAGTGGCCTTGAACCTGGTCTTCTGGGGTCCCTTGGTGGCTGTCTCGGCTCCCCCCGGCCATAGCGGCTCACTGTGTCACTCAGCCCCGCCCCCCCGGTGCGCTGCGTCATTGGATGTGATTCTCAATCCATCCACTGTAACCAATCAACAGCCAGGTTGCGAAGAGGATTTTGGGGGTGAGTGTGGGATTTTCGAGGGGTCAGGTAGCTATAATGGGGGGCTGGGGGGCCGGTATTGTCGGATGTTTTTTCACCTTAATGCATAGAATGAATTAAGGTGAAAAAACGTTTACCTTTACAACCCCTTTAAGTAGACAGGGCTGACAGCATGTGCTTAGGATTGCAGAGCTTAAAAGACCCTGTGTTGTCAGCTCTTATAGAAAGTAAGGGGCATGATATTTCTGCCATAGGAAGTTTTGTGTACTTGCAGCATGTTTAAAAAGGTCAAACATAAGAAATGTATTGCAGAGACCTATAAAATATATATATTTTTTGCCTTGACATATGCTTTATGCTTTATTATTATGCTTTATTCACTGTAGAGCCTGCTGCAGGTGAATCAATCACTGTAATTCTAAACACATGCCCCAGTAAGAAACACCTTGAGTGAATATTTGGTGAATGTCACATTCACTGCTTTATAAATACGAGGTGTGTTTAAAAAGTTTGATGAATTGTTTGATATCTTAACGGCAACATGGGCCAGGTGCGGGAACATGCATATGGCTATCCAGAGACCCGTCAAGAAACACCACCTAGCGTGCAGTACACGTTACCATGAAAATACTGTGGGCAATCGAATGTAGTCAGTGTGAGAGGCAGGGTGTGACAGAGCAATGGAACATTAAGTGAACATCAAGTTCTGCTTCAAATTGGGGGACACAGTGTCAGAGATGCATGAAATGTTGGTGCCAGTGTATGGGACGGAAGCTGTGAGCAAACAATGGTTCAAACTTTCGCGATAGGAAGGAAACAACGCTTAGGTCGGCAATTGAGCCAGGTTTGGGTCAGCCATTGACCAGTAGCGCCTCAGACATGATCATTTGCAAATGCGTGCGGACAAAACCCCTGTTTTTAACGCATACTGTTAGACAGGTTAATTGGTTGTTCTGCTAGCTGGTCGGTAAGTAGGCTTGGTTATTCCCTGGGCATTCCCCAGGTTTTTGTTGTTATCTGCTTTAGTCTTCCATTGCTACTTACTGCGATTGCCAGCCATAGATGGGGGCGGTGGACACGTTTTGCTTCACCTGTGGTGTTTATATTGGTCCAGCAGTGCACCAACACCTTTGCAGCCATTGTGCTATATGCTGGGTGTTTGGTGTGCTCCTGTACCTTTAAGGAGGGGTGGCTCCCCTTCAGTCCACCTGCCCCTATCTATATTTTAAAATGCATGTGCCTCCACTGTGAGGACACTCATTGTTTAGTGTTAGGCCTCGTACACACGAGCGGATATGTCCGCTGAAAACGGTCCGATGGACCGTTTCAGCAGACATCTCCGATCGTGTGTATGGGCTAGCGGACAGATTTGTCCACCCGACAGATTTCAAAGCATGCTTTGAAATCTATCGGGTGGGAATGTGTCCGCCCGACATGTCTGCTGGTTAGTACACTTACCAGCAGACATGTCGTCCCGCACCGCCGCCGCCGAATGGATTCGGCGCATGCGCGGAAGTGTTTTACTTCCTGGTGCGGTGACGTGGCGGCGTCAACGTCACCGTCACGTCACCGACACGTCAGCGCGCCATCTGCTGGCGGGGATTTTGGTTTGCTCGTGTGTACACGCGAGCAAACCAAAATCCCAGCAGACAGATTTGTTCAAATCTGTCGGACGGACAGATTTGAACAAATCTGTCCGCTCGTGTGTATGGGGCCTAAGGACCACAGAATTATGGGGTGCCTTGGCGCGGCTCTGTGGCTCACGCATGCGTTTGCAAATGCGTGCGGACAAAACCCCTGTTTTTAACGCATACTGTTAGACAGGTTAATTGGTTGTTCTGCTAGCTGGTCGGTAAGTAGGCTTGGTTATTCCCTGGGCATTCCCCAGGTTTTTGTTGTTATCCAGACATGATTGAGCCTGTGCGACAAATGCTGGCATGGGATCGGTGACTGACTCTATGATTGATGGCGGAGGAATTGGGCATTAGCAAGGACAAGTTGCGCACAATCATCCGCAAAGATTTGGGTAAGCGGAAGATCTGTTCCTGCTTTGTGCCGCACAAGCTGACAGACAAACAAAAAGCAAAACAGATGAAAACCTCTGGAGATTTCATTACCATGTGTGACCAGGATCCATACTTTCTGGGAACCATTGTCACAGGGGATGAGAGATGGTGCTACCAGTTCGATCCAAAATCAAAGCGGCAGTTGATGGAATGGTGTTCATGGTCTTCCCCACGACCCAAAAAGAGTTGCCTGCAAAAGTCCAAGGTCAAGACAAAGTTGATTTTCTTCGACAACGATGAGATCATTCAAGAATGTGTGACAGTGGTTCTGCGATCGATTCCCAAAGAGGCCTTTGTTGACAGTTTCAAGAAGTTTTTTTTATTGAATATTGCCAAAAGTGTGTTGTGAAGGATGGCGATTATTTTCGAAGGCCAATAAAGGTAATTTGTTTGAATCTTCTGTTTTGTTTGTTTTCTGATACCATTTACCAAACTTTTTAGTTTGGTGAATGGAAAAATCATTATAGTTGCCTGGGGGCTTTGTCTTTTGCAATGCAAAAAGAAGATTTGACCACAATATTGTATGCAGGTATAAATTAGGGCAGTGTTTCTCAACTCCAGTCCTCAAGGCACCCCAACAAGTCATGTTTTCACGATTTCCCTCAGATAAAACGGCTGTGGTAATTACTAAGGCAGTGAAATTGATCATATCACCTGTCCAAAATAATGGAAAGCCTGAAAACATGACCCGTTGGGGCACCTTGAGGACTTAAGTCGACACACACTGAATACGGGTGTCATGAATGAAGATTCTGAGCCCAATGGGGGAGCTTTACCAAGACTGATGCGAATAGAATCTGGTGAAGCTGTGCATAGTATCAATCAATTGTAAAGCTTCATTTTTTAATTTTATTTTTTTTTTTAAATAGCAAACATGTCATACTTACCTCCACTGTGCAGTTCGTTCTGCACAGAGTGGCCCTAATCATCCTCTTCTGGGGTCCCTTGGTGGCGCTATCAGCTCCTCCCCACATCAGATAACCCCCTTGGAGAAGCATTTTCCCGGGTGATTACCTTGTGGGCACGGTCCCAAGTAGACGCAGAATGGCGGACTCGGCCTGGTGCCCGCATCATTGGATTTTTATTGACAGTAGCGGGAGCCAATGGTTGCTCTGCTATCAATTTATCCAATCAAGAGCTGAGAACTCCGGGCAGAGAGGAAGAGCATGTTTCCACCATGGGAATTACAGGGCTCAGGTGAGTAAAACAGGGGGGCTTGGGGCCGGTCAGTGTGAGAAGTTTTTTCTATGCATTAAGGTGAAAAAACACAAGGGTTTACAACCCCTTTAACTACTTGTCCCCCGAGGACGTCATATGACGTCCTCGCCTTTGTGCAGTGATATCTGAATGATACCTGCAGCTACAGTTCCACCGCTTGATCGTTCTTATAGCTATCCGGTGTTTCTCCGGGCTTTTCCGTGCCATCGGGGGCCCGGAGAACGAATCGGCCGGCGCTTGCTGGGAAGCATAGAAATGACTGGTGACCAGATGGTCACCAGTTATGACGTCATGCCCGGGTACCCGGAAGTAAACAAAGCTGCAATCTCGGCTGTCAGCATGAGATCTGTGAATTTTTTTTCACAATCTCATGCTTGTAAACCTGGAGGAGAGATGTGGGGTCTTATTGACCCCACACTTCTCCATAAAGAGGACCTGTCACAGTGATTCCTATTACAAGAGATGTTTACATTCCTTGTAATAGGAATAAAAGTGATAAAAAAAATGAAGTAAAATAAAAATAAAATTAAAAAACTATTTTTTTTAAAACGCCCCTGTCCCCTGTAGCTCGTGCTCAGAAGCAGACACATATATAAACGCTGTTCAAAGCCCACATGTGAGGTATCGTCGTGTGCGTTAGAGCATGTGCAACAATTCTAGCACTAGACCTTCTCTGTAACTGGAAAATAGTAACCTGTAAAAAAAAAATTAAAGCGTCGCCTATGGAGATTTTTAAGTACCGAAGTTTGGCACCATTCCATGAGTGTGCGCAATTTTAAAGCGTGACATGTTAGGTATCTATTTACTCGGCGTAACATCATCTTTCACATTATACAACAAAATTGGGCTAACTTTACTTTTTTTTTTTTTTTTTATTCACTAAACCGTTTTTTTTTTCCAAAAAACTGCGTTTGGAAAATGATTGTGCAAATTCTGTTGCAATAATTGCAATTTTATACCCTAGGGTGTCTGCTAAAAAATATATATAAAGTTTGGGGGTTCTGATTAATTTTCTAGCAAAATTTTTTTTATTTTTATATGAAGGAGAGAAGTGCCAAAATAGGTCCGGTGGACAAGTGGTTAAGCTTTAACAATAAAACCTGGAAGTTGATTGGTTACTATGCATAGCTGCACCAAATTCTGTGTGCACCAGTTTTAGTTTTACATACTGATGCTATATACCGACTCTAGGGTCCTATCCTGTACATAGTAAATATATTGCCAGATGTTATGCCCCTTTTAACACAAATAGTCTGCATATAGAGACTAATGACATGTTCTGTGCATAGTGATATGGTGCATCTGATTTGTGATCTATTCTAAGATGCACTGAATACATTTACATACATACTCTTACATTATTTTTTTACTGCAGGGACAATGCAAATGGAAAGCATTTGATGTAGCACCTTATGTTCCTTTGTTTATTAAATTCACTTCTTGCAGTTTATGGTTCACTGCAAACACCTTATTAAGCCACAGACACAATATAACTTGGAAAACGATATTAGGACTGAAGCAATAATATGCATGTTACAAAATATTTTTTTTCTTCTGGAAAACCTGAAGATTGTCTTTAAATGGGGATTTGAAAAAAAATCATTAAATGCAACCTGTAAATCTTCAACTTTTCCTTTTGCTTACTTATATGCTTGTCATTCCCCCACCGCGTTCACCATTTCTATCTCATTGACTCCGGCCTACCTTCTACCCATGTCTATTCTTTTTTTTTAAACCTTAAATAAAAAAATTAGGGCTGTGCAAATTAACTGTTAATTGATCGATTAATCTTTAATTTTTTTGATAGATCAAAATCTTTTTGATCGACTAAAATTCTTTTGATTGGTACTCACCTCTCCGTCGGCTTCTGGGCCTTCAGGGAGTACCATTCGGAGATCCGGTGACATTACGGACACCAGCGGGGTTTGCCGTGTTCATCTGAAGGGCTCCTTTGCTGTGTCTTCATATCTGCATGCCTATGGGAAAAACCGGCCGCGTTTAGGGGAAAGACTGACCAAGCAGGTTCTCGGCTTTCCCCTCTGGATTTCCGATGGGAACTTTTCCCATCGGAAATCCTGCACGTGTGTACTAGGCATAATTAGGAAGGAGTCACTGCTGAGATGATTCGTTTGTATGCTGTAATCAACTGACTTCTTTCAGGAGAGATTAACCGCTTATGGACCGCCGCATGTACATTTACATAGGCAGAATGGCACGTACAGGCACATTGGTGTACCTGTATGTCCCTGCCTAGACGTGGGTCGGGGGTCCGATCGGGACCCCCCCGGTACTTGCGGCGGTTCCCGTGGCTGTCGGAGCGATCCGGGATGAGGGGGCGGCTGTTGGTTTTTGTCCGCCCCCTCCGGATCGCTCCCAGCCAATGCGCGTCCTCCTCGCGTGTCACTTCCTCTGCCTGTGTAATGTAAACATAGGAAGAGGAAGTGATGTCAGCTCTCCTCTCAGCGGTATTTTCAATCCGCCGAGAGGAGAGAAGACTCACACAGTAAGTCGCACCAACACTACACTGACACTACACACATAGGCACATGTGTTCCGATCACCCCCGCCCCCTAGCTCCCTGTCACACTGTCACTAAATGCAGTGATCATATATTTACTCATCACTGCATTTAGTGTCAGTGTGACAGTTAGTGTTAGGTTCAGGGTAGCCCCGTACCCCCCCTAATAAAGTTTTAACCCCTTGATCACCTCCCTAGTTAACCCTTTCACCCCCTATTGGCAGTGTCTGATCTGATCATTTTTCTGATCGCTGTATTAGTGTCACTGTTGCCGCTAGGTAGCTAATTTTTTTTTCATTGCGATTTTTTTTTTTTACTAAAAACATGTGGCTGAATACATTTTGGCCTAAATGTTTGACTAAAATTTAGTTTATTCGATTTTTCTTATAACAAAAAGTAAAAAATATCATTTTTTTTCAAAAATGTCGCTCTATTTTTGTTTATAGCGCAAAAAATATAAATCGCAGAAGCGATCAAATACCATTAAAAGAAAGCTCTATTTGTGGGAATAAAAGGACGCAAATTTTGTTTGGGAGCCACGTCGCACGACCGCGCAATTGTCTGTTAAAGCGACGCAGTGCAGAATTGTAAAAATGCCTCTGGGCATTTAGCAGCATATTGGTCCAGTCTTTAAGTGGTTAAAATGTAAATGGCTGAATATCCAAAATAGAGACTTGACTTTCATTGGCTTCCTGGATAGAAGGCTGCATAATATTACTACGCAAACTGTTATACAGTATTCACCTGACTGAGAAACAGAAAAATATCTGCATTTTTTTTAATCTTGATCCATAAAAAAAAATGACTATACATTCACTTTCAATAAATGATTTAAGAGACAGAGGGCATAACCGCTTATAAATACAGAAGGTGTGTTGTGTTATAGTTATTATTTGTGCTCATTTTGAATGCAAATTATGCATACAAAAATCGTTCTTTCGTGCAATGATACATTCTGTTAATTTGATAATTTAAAAGAAAACAAGCAATTTATATTTCTCTTGTCACTGTTGCTATCACAAACTACAACCGCACAATCAGAAAGACACAGGGTAGCAAGACAATCTACATATAATTTAGAGGCAATTAAGTGCAAGCGTAAATCATTTTTGGGTGTAACTGCCCTTTGATGAACATTAACATGCAGACAGGTGATAATTATGCTTTGGAATTGGTGCAGAAACAATTTTCCGCATCAGCCCACAACAAAATCTACAGCCACAGCCACAACTGTACACTCTCTCTTATTTTGTCTCTGTCTTTATCTCTGTCTCTCTCCCTTGTTCTTTCTCCTTCCTCTCATCTCTCTTATTTCAGAATACCGAAATATGTATATATTCTACTTTGTTTTCAGAAATCAACAAGGACAGTCCACAAACTGCTCGCGGTAGGTTTATCGCTAAAGTTGGCCATATGCTGTTAGTTTTTCCTGTGAACCTTCACATGAAGATTATCAGAACATTCGATAATGCCATTAGTGACTACACAAATTTCATATGAAGAAAAATGTTGTTTATTTGCCATAACAATGTTGCATTTTTTTATTTATTTTTTTATTATTTATTTTAAGTTTTGGGGCAAAATAATAGTACAGGAATACAAACAGGGCAAATCAGGCCCGTCTGCAGGGGAAACCTCATGTCCAAATGGTACTGAAGAAAAAGCAAAACAAAAAATTGTGGTTACACTGGAACATAGCTGAGAGGTTCAGCGTGATGGACCAGAATAAGGGAAAATTTATATCAAATACTTACCGTAATTTTCCTTTCCTGATGGACTCCATGGCAGCCTACGTGTGGGTTAATCCCGCCTCTCATACCTCATAGGACCCTACTCCCATAAATCTTTGCGTCTCCCCATAGACTGTGTTCCGTAATATAGCCTACTCCAGCAAGGGGAGGGAACTCCTGCTGCCATGGAGTCCATCAGGAAAGGAAAATTATGGTAAGTATTTGATATAAATTTTCCCTTTTCCTGACAGACTCCATGGCAGCCTACGTGTGGGAAATAACTAGCCGACACACCCAGGTGGGAAATTGCTGATTAAAGAAAAAAAGGTTTAATTGACATTGTCAACAGATAAAACATGTAAACCAAAATCAACCGACGACAAACAGGCCGGTTCTACGCAGTAATGCGTCATGAATGTGTTTAATGACGACCAGGAGGCCGCCCTACAGATTACTTCCGGGGTAACATGCCGGGCGGCTGCCCATGATGTGGAGATGCTCCGAGTCGAATGCGCTGTCACCGCTTCAGGAGGAGCCAACCCTTTTGCTTTGTATGCCCCTTTGATTATTTGAACTATCCATGCAGCGATGGTTCTGGGGGAAGCACGCATTCCCTTGCTTTTTCCATGGAAGGAAACGAACAGATGGTCAGATTGACGGAAGGCTGCTGTGGCTTCCAGATATTGTCTTAATACATCTCCGACGTCTAGAGGATGAACATTAGAGCTCTCAGGAGATCGAAAAGTGGGAAGGACAATTTCTAGATTTTCGTGAAAGACCGATGTTACCTTTGGATTGGATCCCAACATGGGAATTAATACGACCCGATCAGGGAAAAAAGTAAGAAACGGTTCTTTGGATCCTAGAGAACCTATTTCTGAGACCCTTCTGGCCGATGTTATGGCCACAAGGAAGACAGCTTTTAAGGACAGATCTTTGATGGATAAGTTATCCGAGTGCGTAGTTTCTGAAAGGAAGTCCAAAACCAAGGGAAGGTTCCATTTTGAGAACCTTGGTTTCCTCTGTGGCCTAAGCCTCATGGCACCTTTGAAAAATTGCTTGACAAGGGTGTGTTTGGCCCATGAAAACCCAGTGAAGGCCGAAATGGCCGAAACTTGGACTCTCAGGGAGCTGACTGATAAAGACAGATCCAGACCTGTCTGAAGGAAGCCAAGAACATCCTGAATCCTAGGATTACTAGAGGACCCATCCATGGAAGAGACGAAATCTGCAAACTTTGACCATATTCTCTGGTAGACCTTGTTGGTGCTTGTTCTCCTCGCACTTAACAGAGTGGAAATGGCTTTACTTGGACAGCCTAGTGCAATAAGCCTTTCCCTTTCAAAAACCAGACCATCAGATGAAGATGGGACGGACATGGATGAGGGGGTTACCCCTTGTAACAGGAGATCTGCCCTGTTCGGAAGCGGGACCGGAGCCCGGAAGCTCAGATGAAGCAGCAACGGGAACCATGGTCTGTTGGGCCAATAAGGGACTATCGCCACCACCTTGACCGCTTCCCACCTGAGTCTTGCCAGGAACCGGAGGATGACCGGGACTGGAGGAAAAGCATAGGCTCTGTGAAAGTTCCACTGGTCTGTTAGAGCATCCACTCCGAACGCTTGGGGACAGCGACCCCTCGTATAGAATTTCTCTAGTTTGAAGTTGCATGGAGATGCAAATAGGTCCACTTCCGGCATAACTCCCAGGGATAGGACCCAGCTGAAGACTTCGCTGTGGAGAGACCATTCGTTGTTGTCGAGTGTCGTCCTCGAAAGGAAGTCTGCTTGGAGATTTTGAGATCCGGGGAGATACACAGCTGTCAGGTCTGAGAGATGAACTTGTGCCCACGACATGATCGGATCCACTTCCTTCAGTAGGGACAAACTGCGGGTGCCTCCCTGTCTCTTTATGTATGACACAGCTGTCGTGTTGTCTATTCTTAGCAGGACTGACGATCCTTTTACTAGATGAAGAAAGGATTGAAGGGCACAGTAAGCCGCATGGAGTTCCAGGGCATTGGAACTCACACTCCGAGAAGGTAAGATCCACTTCCCTTGAGCAAATTCCTTCAAGCACAGAGCCCCCCAGCCTCTGTTGCTGGCATCTGATGTAATTGTGATCCAGGAGATCGGGGCTAATGAATGGCAGTTGAGGAGATTTTTCCTTAGTAGCCACCAAAGGAGACTTTCTCGCATGGATAAAGTTATTCGAATGCGCTGATCCTGAGACTTCGGATCCCACTGTTGGAGAAACCCCTTCTGGAAGGGCCGCATCCTACATTGTGCCCATCTCACCATGGGGACTGTGGACACCATAGTGCCCACTATCTTGAGGCATTGCGAGGCTTTTAGAAAGGGAGATTCCAGCGCAGGCCGGATTCTGTCCCGGACTACCGGGATCTTTGTCAGGGGTAAGGAGATGGAACATTGAACTGTGTTGAATTGGGCTCCCAGAAAAATCAGAGATTGTGTGGGTTGCAGATGACTCTTTTCCCTGTTTATCAGCCAACCGAACTCGGTCAGGGTGGAAATGACCTGGTTCTGATGTGTCAACAGCTGTTCCTTGTCTTGCGAAAGTAACAGTAAGTCATCGAGGTAGTGATGAAGTCGAATGCCCTTGATTCTGATCAGGGCGACGACAGCCAATAGAAGTTTTGAGAACACCCGGGGCGATGTTGTGAGCCCGAACGGGAGACACGTAAATTGGAGGTGGACATTGTCTACTGAGAATCAAAGGTATTTTTGGAACTCCGCTGCGACTGGAACATGGAAGTAGGCATCCTTTAGGTCTATGGACATCAGCCAATCGCCTGGTTGAACCGTCTGGCGAATAGTAAGCAAGGACTCCATCTTGAATTTTTCCTTTTTGATAAAGGTGTTTAGATGTGTCAGGTGACTCAGGTCTATTACCGGTCTCCAAGAACCTGTTTTTTAGAACCATAAACAGGGGCGAGTACATCCCTTGACCTCTTTCTGAAGATGGAACATGTATAGCGGCGCCCAGAGCTAGGAGAGAGCTTGTGTATGACAGAAGAATTTCCCTTTTTTCTTCTGAGCCGGGTATTGTTGTGGGTACAAACTGGAGAACGGGTAGACTGATAAAGGTCCAGGTATGGCCTGTAGATACTGTTTTGACAGTCCAAACATGTCGGAACTGTAGTAACCGGGCGCCTACTTTTTCCGTCTGGGCTGGCCCCGCATCAAAAGGACTTAGGGGCATCGCGTCCAGCAGAAGAGGGTCCCTTAGGGGGCCTCTGTCCAGAGGGCTGGACTTTCCTCCAGTTTTTCCAGAACTCGCGACCGGGTCTGGACCGGCGCACATCTCTTGAACGGTCTTGATCTTGCCTAGGGAAGGATCTCCTCTGACCGAACGGACGGCGATCCTGAGGAAGGAACCCAGGAATCCAAAGTTCATTGTATATTACCAGGATGTGTTATGTGGGGGAGGGGTGGATTTCTCACTTTTTATACCTCATGTTATGATAAACATAACATAACATATGATAAACATGTCCAAGCTAGATATGTAAATAACCTGGCACTGAAAGCAAAAACAGAGAAACGGACTTCATAATTGGGCACGTTTTTATCTAGAATTCTGTTAATTTGCACTGAACATTACAAGATGATTACTCAGCGCTGGATTAACTCTGTGTGGCAAGACTGGGCACAGATGATAGGAAATCGTATACTCTACATTGTGACATCATGTTTACATCCACTTTAAGTAACTAAATTGTAAGTGACCTTTCATAACTTTGGAATGACATGGGAGTTAAATGAAGCAGATAGGCTGCTGGATCCCAGTTGAACGTCAGTGAGTTTAAATACAAGGTCACAAACCCTAACCCAGAAGGGTTTAAAAACTGGACAACTCCAGAACATATGGAGAAATGTGCTCTCATGCTGGGATCAGCACTAGCAAAGGGAGGGTGTGGTTCTAAAAACATTATGTAAAGTTGTAGGAACCCTATACCAATGCGTCCAAATTTTGAAAGCTGGAAAGAGAAGCGGTGTGAGTGAAACGCATCATGCATGTCTTTTGTTTTTCCAAAAGGCTGATGCCCAAGTCAGATTCCCACTTCACAATGTAGGGTGGATCTACATGAACCGGAGGGTGGGAAAGTAGCTTATAGGATAGGGATAGGCCATGTTGAATTAGGGAGAATGAGGTACATAGCTTTTAAAAAAACTTAGTTAACCACTTCCTTACTGGGCACTTATACCCCTTCCTGACCAGGTGAAATTTCAGCTTCTGGCACTGTGTCGCTTTAAATAAAAATTGCGCGGTCGTGCGACGTGGTTTCCAAACAAAATTGGCGTCCTTTTTTCCCCACAAATAGAGCTTTCTTTTGGTGGTATTTGATCATCTCTGTGGTTTTTATTTTTTGCGCTATAAACAAAAAAAAGCGACAATTTTGAAAAAAATATATTTTTTACTTGTTACTATAATAAATAGCCATTTTTTTTTCTCAGTTTAAGCCGATACGTATTATTCTACATATTTTTGGTAAACAAAAAAAAAAATCGCAATAAGCGACTGGTTTGCGCAAAAGTTATAGCGCTTACAAAATAGGGGACAGAATTATAAATTTGTATTATTATTTTTTTTACTAGTAATGGCAGCGATCTGCGATTTTTATTGGGACTGCAACGTTATGGCGGACACATCGGACACTTTTGACACATTTTTGGCGCCATTCACATTTATACTGCGATCAGTGCTATAAAAATGCACCGATTACTGTATAAATGTGACTGGCAGTGAAGGGGTTAACACTAGGGGGCATGGAAGGGGTTAAATGTATTCCTTGGGTGTGTTCTAAATGTGGGGGGAGGGGGGTGACTGGGGGAGGTGACCGATGCTGTGTCCCTATGTACAAGGGACACAGATCGGTCTCTTCTCTCCCCTGACAGGACATGGATCTCTGTGTTTACACACAGAGACCCATGTCCTTGTCCCTGTAACCGCTGATTGCGAGTGCCTGGCGGACATCGCGGCCGCCAGGCACGCTCCTCGGTATCTGAGGAATGCAGCGGGCACGTGCGCGCCGGCGACGGCCACGCGCGCGCCCTCTAGTGGCCAGGAAGAGCGCTGGACGCATATATGCGTCCAGTCAGAGATTCAGAGGCACCCGACGGCCGCATATATTCGTACGGCCGTCGGGAAGTGGTTAAAGGAAGAAGCGAAAGTGTTTGTTTTCCCCAGCGGTGCAAAACATTTCTTAATTGAAATGCTTTCCAAAATGTCAAAGGCGGGTCCATCAGTTGAAGTTCTGACAGAGATTTAAAACCAGTAAAAGTGACCAACATGGATTCTGCTGGAGTTAGGGTCAGAATTGGCGGTCAGTGATTCCCAATGTTGCAAATTTTAAGACTCGATTTTGGGATGGACAGAAGTGAACGTGATTATGAATGGGAATGATATTTGTTAGAATTTCGCTCCATCATATAAGAAACAAGAAAAAAGTTTGATCCTTTTCCTTTGATGTTGTTCTTCACAGCAGTTAAACACAATTGCCAATTTGACCACACTAACCATTAAAAAATCGAATACACATTTAAAAAACAAACATTTTCTAACACAATTCTATCAGTGTATAGCCAGCTTAACACTACGGTTTTTACCTTTTGTACTATAACCTTTTTATGTCTCTTTTTTGCTTTTTGATGCTTAACTACACTGCAGAGTGCAAGAGCATCATGGGAAATTTAGTTCAAAAACATCTAGAGGTCCAAGGTTCGCCATCACTGGCCTAGAGAGATCAATTACTAAAAAACTGTAGCTCTTTCAGACTTGGAGTCTGGTACCCTGAAGGAAATACTGTTTATACCTGGTTCTGCAAAATTGTGTCAGAAAGGCACCTCTATTTCATAATTTTGTCATCTCAGCCGTCATCTCTATCCTGGGAGTAGATACTGACACTGAATAATGCCTAAACAAAGATGGCGCTGTCCCTTTGGAGAGAAAAGCAGATAGAGAGCCGATATTGTGATCTGTCTAAGGCCGCGTACACACGATGAGACATGTCCGCTGAAACATGTACGATGGACCGTTTCCATCGGACATGTCTCCTCGGATTTTGGTCCGATGGCGTGTACACACCATCGGACGAAAATCCCCTCGGACTGAGGACGCGGTGACGTGGCGGTGACGTTGACGCCGCCACGTCACCACTCCAGGAAGTAAAATACTTCCACGCATGCGTCAAATCCATTTGACGCATGGGGGAGATTTATGTCCGCTGGTTAGGCGTACTAACCAGCGGACATGTCCGACGGACAGGTTTCCAGCGGACAAATTTCAAAGCATGCTTTGAAATTTGTCCGCTGGACAAACCTGTCCGCTAGCCCGTACACACGATCCGATATGTCCGCTAAAAATGATCCTCACACAGAAGATAAAAAAAGAACCTTCATATTCACCTCTATGCTGCAACGTCGGTGTAATGCTGCAGATGTCCCGCATAGGCTCAGCAGGAACGAACGAGGCATGATTCAAACTGTGTATGGGCAGGCTGAATGTACCAAGTTGATCGATCAGTACAACCGAATCTTTTCTCTCTATGTAGAATAATCTTGGACTAATAGAGTTAACCACTTAAGGACCGCCTCCTACACATATACGTCGACAGAATGGCACATGTACGTACAGGTATGTCCTGTACTAGCACCCAGCCGTGGGTCACGGGCGCGCAATCGGTCCCCGGAGCTGAAGAACGGGGACAGCTGTGTGTAAACACGGCTTCCCCGTCCTTCACTGTGGCGGTGTCATCGATCGCGTGATCCCTTATACAGGGGATCGCAATCGATGATGTCACACCTACAGCCACACCCCCCTACAGTTGTAAACACACATTAGGGAACACATAACCCCTACAGCGCCCCCTTGTGGTTCACTCCCAAACTGCAAATGTAATTTTCACAATAAACAATGCAATTTAAATGCATTTTTTCTGTGAAAATGACAATTGTCCCAAAAATGTGTCAAAATGGTCCGAAGTGTCCACCATAATGTCGCAGTCAGGAAAAAAATTGCCGATCTCCACCAATAGTAGTAAAAAAAAAAAATGCAATAAAACTATCCCCTATTTTGTAAACGCTATAAATTTTGCGCAAACCAACCATTATTGCGATTTTTGTATCAAAAATAGGTAGAAGAATACGTATCGGCCTAAACTTAGGAAAACATTTTTTTTATATATATTTTTGGGGGATATTTTTTATAGCAAAAAGTAAAAAATATAGAATTTTTTTCAAAATTGACACTATATTTTTGTTTATAGCGCAAAAAATAAAAACCGCAGAGGTGATCAAATACCACCAAAAGAAAGCTCTATTTGTGGGGGAAAAAAGAACGCCAATTTTTTTTGGGAGCCACGTCGTACAACCGCGCAATTGTCAGTTAAAGCAACGCAGTGCCGAATCGTAAAAAGGGGCAAGGTCCTTTAGCAGCATTTTGGTCCGGGTCTTAAGTGGTTAAGGTTAGGCAGATTCGATAGACACAGATTGCTATTGTCAGCGTCATGTCGAATCTCCAATCTATATCGAACTGTTATAGCAACGAAAACTAAAATAAAGCATTTTTATGTCGGATGTTTTGGATTTTGGATTCTGCGCGTTCGTTTGTTAAAACAATAACGAAAATACCCGAAATTCGGACGAAAATGCATTCAGGCAAAAATGCACATGTCTATAAATTATTGATGTCAAGTGGGGGTCTAGTGAGGAACTTAGGGCATCAAAGGATGACCCAGAGGAAAGTTTATGTTTAGTAAATTAATTGACCTATTATGTAATGCCCCGTACACACATTAAAATTTCCAACAATAAAAGTCCGATGTGAGCTTTTGGTCGAAAATTCACACTGTATGTAGGCTCCATCTGACTTTTTCTGTCGGAATTACCGCCAACAATAATTTGAGAGCTGGTTCTCAAATTTTCCAACAAAAAAAATTCCAATCGGAAATTCCAATCGCCTGTAGCAATTCCGATGCGCAAAATTACGACGCATGCTCGGAATCAATATGACGCATGCTCGGAAGCATTGAAGTTAATTTGCTCGGCGCATCAGTGTTGTACGTCACCGCGTTCTTGACGGTCGAAAGTTCCGAGAACCTTTGTGTGACCATGTGTATGCAAGCCAAGCTAAGCGGAATTCCATCGGAAAAACCATCCAAGGTTTTTCCGACAGAAAATCTGATCGTGTGTACGCGGCATAAGTATTTGCACATTCTAGTGAACACTTTCAGAGATGCTCTTATGATGGGGTGAGGGTTAAGGAGATGGAGAAGTATTTTCTCTAAATCCAGGGGCTCCAGGAATTGATATGTGGTTCTGAAAATAATTGCTCACATTGTGCTCAGTCCTTAAACATTCCAGTCTGTTATGCATGCAAGATGGTAAGCCCAGTAATATATGCGCACATTAGGTAGATCAACGCCACCCCAGTGTTGTGGTCTGGAAAGGGTCTCTATGCTTATTCTGGGAGATTTATTATTCCACAGAAATCTATGATCTTTTTACCACATTAAAAAAATGATTATTGGTTAGTCCGCATTAACCATTAGAAAATTGAACAAATGTGCACAACGCTGGATCGAATGAGGGCTTACGTAAGTAAAAGGGGGGGGGGGGGGGAATGCTGAAAAATATATATTTTTTACCTTAATGCAAGTAATTAATTAAGGTAAAAAATATTTAGGCTTTACAACCACTTTAAGGATAGGTTACATGCCTGTTTTACTTAGCTTTAGATATACCTCTATTATCTTATATTTTTAGGCATCCTAATATCAAGTATCTGATGGCTAGGGCCATGCTGATTTATTCACACATTTTAATTATTTAAAGCCTAATATGTGTAGCACCCTGCTACTTTCGTAGATGGTGCTGCCTTACATTTAGAGGGTAGTCAAAGATTTAGTTACCTCTGACAATGTTATTTTGGGCAAATTTGGGCCTTTGTTCCAGCCATGGCTGTGCTGTGAGTGACCACTATTGCTGCCTGGGGTGCCTATACCACCCCAGGCCAAGGGTGGCAGCAGTCAATTCAGGGTTTTTTGGGTGTTTTTCCTCAGCAGCCTATCAGTGGGGGTTGGCCCGATGTGCATGCTGGGGGAGAGTACTTAAGGGACAGACGTCATTAGTTCTGGGTGGACGTTGTGTTGAGGCCGTCCCTGGCTGTCGTCCCACCACCCCCCGTGTGTAGCCCTCATGCCCGTGTGTTCAAGTGTTTCAGGCTCCGGGACCACGTTGGTCCAGAGTTGCAATTTACCTTGTAGGCCCGGTAGTCAGACTGCGTCTACAGTTGCAGAGTGGTCCTGTGCTGTCCGTCCTGGGGGAGGAAGCCGCCCGATGAAGAATCTGTCTGGGGGAATACCGAGCACGAGGCTGGTATCTCGGGAGAGGCCTTAGACTTCATCGTAGGACGCACCATTACTGAGAGTTATACGCCTGAACCTACTATTTACTATCCCTTCTACCTTTCTCAACTACTACAACTTTTATCATTTTACCCTGTTGGGTAATAAAGCACAGAAAAAGACAAAGGGCCAGATTCAGGTACACGTAAATTTGCGCAGCATATTCAAAATACTCTACGCTGCTGTATTTTACCAGACTCTAAATCGAATTCTGGTAGATTTTTGCCCGTACGATATGGCGGCGTAGTCTATTTCTCGCCGCGTAATTGAAATACGCGATTAGGGGGCGTGAAGCATTTAAATTAGGAGCGTCCCCGCGGCGATCGAACTGCGCATGCTCCGTTCAGAAATTTCCCGCCGTGCATTGCGCGAAATCACGTCGTTACGTCATTTTTTTTTTGAGTAGCGTTGTTTACAAACATTCCTATTCCCGGACGACTTACGTTAAAAATAATAAAAGACGTCGGAAAACGTTGCATTTCGACGCGGGAACGACGGCCATACTTAACGTGGGCTGTCTAATATTAGACCAGCTAAAAGCTGGTATAACATAACGCAGTGAAAAGATGACTAAAGATGCCGTAAGAGATTTTGATTGAAGATCGTAATTTCGGGGATCGCCGGCAAAAGCTCATTAGCATACCCCGACGCGGAAAACGACGGGAAGTCCACCCAGTGGCAGCAATTTTATTGCAGCGTAGATCCGAAGGCGTACGAACACGTAAGCCAGTCGAATTGAAGCCCCCAGCCGTATTTTCATGGTTTGAGGTTTCAGACTAGCTAAAAAACGCGCATAATTTGAAAGTACTCCAGTCTAACACCAGTTAGACAGGAGTTACGGCTCTCTGAATCTGGCCCAAAGTGTGGACAAGTGTGGCAGTTTCTTCTCAGCTCTCATCGTGTACCCTTGATGGCGGAGGAATAGAGGTAACATGCCACCCAAAACAAACCAGCAGCTCCTTCGGGGGTAATGCTACATATGCATGATATAAAAACAGATTTTATTTTATTATTTTTGGACTGTTTTGTCACTCTTGGTTCCCAACACATAATTTTTATCCTATTCAATACAAAAGGGTAAAAGCTTTGCAGATTTTAAGCTTTATGAGAATACATTTTATTATATTACAGTAATCAGACTTTCTTTTAACTTGTGTAGCAGTGAATCCTGCGGGAGGCGTTTTCCTGTCATGTTTATCAATGACATTTTTTACATTATTTATGTGAAGTGCACAATGTAAATAACTGATCGTTCTTGCATACCTTCCATAGCTATACATTACATGCTGAAAGCCATCACTATTTAGCTGACAGTGAGTACACAAACGGATGGAAGTGGGAATTTTCTGAAGCTTGACCTGAAAGAACATGTACATATCATCACTCCTTTTCTCCAGAGGGGATTGCCTGGAAGCATATGGACCTAGTGTATAAGTACCCAGTGATCTCCCAATAAGTACAACCCTCATCCATAGAATATACAGTAGATAGTAACATAACTGCCAATTCCAAATATATTTTTAAGGCCAACCACCTAAAAAAAATATGGCTTTTCAAAAAATGTATGGATACACCAGCTAAACATTGTTAAAGATCCTGTTCTTCTTGAGTCCCTCAGAGGCTGTCTCGGCTCCTCCGCGCAAGAGCTAACCCCCTTCAAGAGCTAACCCCCTATCACTCAGCCCCGACCCCTGGCACGCTGCGTCATTGCTGAGAAGACTGAGGCCAGTAGCCAGCACGTTCACGGCGCAGGACTTTCAAGGGCTCAGGTAAGTAAACCGGGGGGCTGGGGGGTTTGTAAGCATCGGATGTTTTTTCACCTTAATGCATAAGATGCAAAAACGTGAAGCTTTACAACCCCTTTAAGACCTTTGTCCATAGATTTTTATTTATTACAGGTGTTTTTATAGTGCTGACAATTTTTGCAGAGTTTTACATATGTATATAGCTGCATCTCAAAAATTGGACTATAATCAAAAAGTTAATTTATTTCAGTAATTCAATTCAAAAAGTGAAACTCATATACAATATAGATTCATTACCCACAGAGTGATTTATTTTAAGCATTTTTTTCTTTTAATTTGGATGATTATGGCTCACAGCTAGTGAAAACCAAAAAATGCCCGGGTAGGGGTGCCAGAGACTCTTGAAGATCTAATTACCAAGGCCATCCAGATTGACCGTAGACTCCGTGAACGTCGGGCCGAACGCTCTTCTCAGCCAAACCGGCCTGTCTGGATGACCGCTAGGGCACCGATGCCCGCTTCCCGCTACCTACCTCCTACCAGCATGAGTTCTCCCAGCGCCCCTCCAGATACCTCCGAACCAATGCAACTCGGCCTCATGCGACCCACGCTGCCACCTGAAGAACGGGCACGTCGCCGCCAACTAAATCTGTGCCTCTACTGCGGCGGGGCTGGTCACTACGTGAACAACTGTCCCATCAAGATGCGTAAGTGCCCTCCTCCGAATCCTGTTAACCTGTCAACCCTGCCCACTCATGCCCACCATCTTGCTCTTCTTCTTTCATTTCAGCTCCAGGAAAAGACAGTGCCAGTCAACGCCATCATTGATTCGGGAGCTTGTAGCTGCTTCATTGACTCTACCTTCGCTGACCTCCACCACATTCCGTTACGTAGAAAGACTCATGGACTTACCGTTTTTCATGGCTGATGGCTCCCGCATAAGCTCAGGACAAGTTACTCAAGAGACTCTTCCCTTGCTTACTACGATTCCTCCCCTGCATAAGGAACTACTTACCCTAGATGTCATCTCTTCGCCTCTGTTCCCTGTGATCTTGGGCCTACCCTGGCTCCAGGCCCACGATCCCCTAATTAACTGGAGATCCGGAGAGGTGTCATTTGCTTCTTCCTACTGCCAACAAAACTGCATACCGGCTCCTCCTCGCTCACCCACTGCTGTACTCTGTATGGACACTGACCCCAATCTGCTCCAGTCTATCCCAGAACCCTACCATGAGTTTGCCGATGTTTTCAGTAAAAAAGGAGCCGACTCCCTTCCGCCTCATCGTCCATACGATTGTCCAATCGAGCTCCTCCCATGGGCCGAGATCCCCTTTGGACGCATTTTTCCGCTGTCTGAGAAGGAACAGGAAGCCCTGAAGGAGTATGTTGACGAAAATTTGAGTAAAGGGTTCATCCGCCCGTCTACCTCCCCAGCAGGCGCAGGAATATTCTTCGTCAGTAAAAAGGATCAATCTCTCCGCCCATGCGTAGACTATCGGGAATTAAATAATATTACAATAAAGAACCGTTACCCATTGCCATTGATACCTGAGCTATTTCATAAACTAAGATCTGCCACCATCTTCACGAAGCTGGACCTGAGGGGAGCTTACAACTTAATTCGCATTCGGGACGGGGACGAATGGAAGACGGCTTTTCGCACCCGTTTTGGACACTACGAATATCTGGTCATGCCCTTCGGTCTGTGCAATGCACCCGCGACCTTCCAACACTTTATCAACGATGTGTTTAGAGACTTTCTTGACATCTTCGTCATCGTCTACCTAGACGACATATTGGTTTTCTCCGGATCGCTGGATAAACACCGGGAACACGTCCGTAGGGTCCTAAGTCGCCTCCGTCTACACAGACTATATGCCAAGGCCGAGAAATGTGAATTTGAACAACGAACCATTCAGTTCCTTGGCCTGATTATATCCCCTACAGCAGGGGTGTCAAACTGGCGGCCCTCCAGCTGTTGCAAAACTACAAGTCCCATGAGGCATTGCAAGGCTAACAGTTACAAACATGACTCCCACAGGCAGAGGCATGATGGGACTTGTAGTTTCGGAACAGCTGGAGGGCCGCCAGTTTGACACCCCTGCCCTACAGGAATTAAGATGGATCCCAACAAGGTATCCGCCATACTAGACTGGCCAGTACCCCTGGACAAGAAGGGGGTGCAACGATTTGTGGGATTCGCAAATTTCTACAGACGATTCATTAGGAATTTTTCCGCAATTATCTCGCCAATCACACAACTGACCAAGCAGAACCAACGTTTCCAGTGGAACCCAGAAGCCAGAAGCCCAAATGGCCTTCGATACGCTTAAAAGACTGTTTACATCTGCCCCGATTCTTAGCCATCCTGATCCGGCACTACCCTACCTCCTTGAAGTAGACGCATCCGAAGTAGCAGTGGGGGCTATCATCTCCCAACACCAGGGGAACAAAGATCTGATGCATCCCGTGGGCTTCTTCCCGAAAACTCTCCTCAGCAGAGAGGAATTATGATGTTGGCGACCGGGAACTACGCGCCATCAAGGCCGCACTGGAGGAATGGAGGTACCTTCTGGAGGGCGCTGCACATCCGGTCTTGATCTATACGGACCACAAGAACTTAGAATACTTAAGATCCGCAAAACGATTGAAACCCCGTCAGGCCCGATGGGCACTATTCTTTTCACGCTTTTCCTTTCACATCACGTACCGCCCCGGCTCAAAAAACATCAAGCCAGATGCGTTATCACGGATGCACGACAGTCCCAAAGACTCACCTGTTCCTGACACCATTCTCCCGGCCAGGAACTTTTTACTTCTGCAACACGATCTGCTTCCCCGACTCAGGGAGGCATCCACGGACTCTTCCAGACCCCCTGGTGTCACCTTGACCCCCAGAGATGGACTCTTTTGGAGAGGGAGCCAAATTTAAAGCTACTTCATGACCACCCATTGGCAGGACATTTTGGAGTCCGTAAAACCCTTGAACTGGTACGGCGTACCTTCTGGTGGCCAGGGTTGGAGGAATTCTGTAAATCATACGTCAATACCTGTCCAACCTGTAATCAAAACAAGACGACAAGGAATCGAGCCTGGGGCTTACTAAAACCTCTGCCTGTACCTGATAGAACATGGCGGATGATCGCCATTAGTGTTGAGCAGAATATGCCATATTCGATTTCGCGATATATCTCGAATATATAGTCGAATATTCGAGATATATTCGCTAAATACGAATATTCGTGATATTTTTTGGAAATGAAATGATTGCGAAATTTCGCTATTGCGAATGCGAATGCGAATGCGAAATTTCGAGAAATGCGGAATGGAGCACTCTGATTGGCTCAGAATATTCGTGATATATTACAATACACAATAATTGCGAATATTCGGCAAATGCGGAAGGAGCACACTGATTGGCTCAGAATATTTGTGATATATTACAATACACAATAATTGCGAATATCCGAGAAATGCGGAATGGAGCACTCTGATTGGCTCAGAATATTCGTGATATATTACAATATAAAATAATTGCGAATATTCGAGAAATGCGGAATGGAGCACTCTGATTGGCTCAGAATATTCGTGATATATTACAATATAAAATAATTGCGAATATTCGAGAAATGCGGAATGGAGCACTCTGATTGGCTCAGAATATTCGTGATATATTACAATACAAAATAATTGCGAATATTCGAGAAATGCGGAATGGAGCACTCTGATTGGCTCAGAATATTCGTGATATTTTACAATACAAAATAATTGCGAAATTTCGAGAAATGCGGAATGGAGCACTCTGATTGGCTCAGAATATTCGTGATATATTACAATACAAAATAATCGCGCGATATCGCTATTGCCAAATAATCGCATTGCGATTTTTCGGCAATATAAAATGAGCGCTGCAGCTACTCGGCCCAAGGTCTCTAATCATACCAGCAATGCTTTTAGACGTCGATGGGGATCTCTAGGATGTGATCTGTTCTAAAAAAAAAAATTGAAAAAATACGAATATTCGAAATAGCGAATATTCGCCGCGATATTCGTGTTATTCGCGAATACTCGAATATGCAATATTCGTAGCGAATATTCGCAATGCGAATATTCGTGAGCAACACTAATCGCCATGGACTTTATAGTAGAGCTTCCATGTTCCGAGGGGTGCACAGCAATTTTCGTAGTCGTAGACCGCTTATCAAAAATGGCCCATTACCTTCCATTGAAAAGTACTCCATCAGCTGCTGAGACTGCCCGTGTCTTCATCAGGGAAATTGTCAGACTCCACGGGGTTCCTTCAAACATCGTGTCGGATAGGGGGGTCCAGTTTACATCACGTTTCTGGAGAGCCTTGTGTGAAATCCTGAATATTGAACTTGCTTTTTCCTCGGCCTACCATCCCCAAACCAACGGACAGACTGAACGCACAAACCAGACCCTTGAGCAATATATTAGATGTTTTACTTCCTTTTCCCAGAATGATTGGGTCTCCCTGCTGCCTTTGGCAGAATTTGCCTACAATAATGCCAGCCATTCGGCAACCGGACAGTCCCCCTTCTTCGCCAATTATGGCTTTAATCTAACCTTCTTACCTGATTTTCTTCCAGAATCCCCAGTTCCGGCAGTGCAGAGCACGGTGGACTTCCTCAGCCGCAACAACCGGTGCTACAGGAAGCAGTAACGAAAGCTCAAGCCGACAGCAAGAAAGCCTTCGATAAGAAAAGGAGAGGTGAGCTGGACCTGCAACCGGGAGACCAGGTATGGCTTTCTACTAGTAATCTCAGATTGGCTTGTCCTTCCAAGAAGCTGGCACCTAGGTTCATGGGACCCTTCCCGGTAAGAAGAAGAATCAATGAGGTTTCTTATGAACTGTCTTTACCTGAGTCTCTTAAAGTTCATCCGGTATTCCATGTATCGTTGCTGAAACCCACAACCCCTGATCCCTTTCCTGACAGATGGCTGCGAGGAATATGTGGTAGAGGCCATCCTCGACTGCAGGAAACGGCAGGGGCAAACTCAATTTTTGATCAAGTGGAGGGGGTACGGGCCGGAGGACAACTTGTGGGAACCCGAGGACAATGTTCATGCCCAAGAACTAATTTGTGCATTTTTTTCTGCCCACCCTGAGAAACAGGCTCGGCTTGGCATCCGGAGGCTGCCCCTGGGGGGGGGCAATGTCAGGGATCTGCCGCCGGCTCCCGGCGCGCCCCTGGTGTGCGCGCGCGTGCACGCGCTCATGCGCGTGCGCCGGTGGGAGCCGGCGGGAGCGCGCGCGTGCACGTTAGCGCGAGTTTGGTGCCAATGTGCCTTTAAAAGGCAGACAGATGCAGCAGCCTCTTGCTGTCTGATCTGCCCTATTTACCTGATCAACCTGTATCCTGATTAACCAGTTCCTATACCGACCCGGCTACGTCTGACGATCCGCATCTCTCCGAACCCGACCTCGGCTTGCCTTGACCCTGCCTTCTGTTTACGATTACTGCTGCCAGACCTTCTGCCTGAATACCGACTACGCCTGCCTGCTGGACCCCCTGTCTGCTCACGTGTCTGACCCGGCCTGCCTGACCCAGCCTCCGTCTAGTCCACTTGCTTACTCCGCTCTGCACCAGCTCCAGAGTCGCCTGTCGTCTGCACCAAGGTTGCTTGCCAAGACGCATCAGAGTCGCTAACCACCTGCACCAGCCCCCGGAGACGCTAGCTTCCGCATCAGAGTGCCTGCTCCCCTCTTGTTCCAGTGATCCCGGAGGGACCAGTGCCGTGCTGACCTGCACCATCATCCAGGCACCCTTACCCCGCTGCGCTCCCGAGTCCGCTGTTTCCAAAATCCAGCGGCTCCCGAGCCAGTGCTGTACGAGAGGCCGCCTCCTGCGACTAGGCTCTGACGACCCGGTACACCGTCCTACATAACACTGGCTGTTCACAGAGTGCTGTATCCAAGCATAATAATGGAAAGTTGAGTGGATGGAAAAAGTGTGGTAGAAAAAGGCAACAGAGATAATCGCAGCCTTGAGAGGATTGTGAAGGCCATCCAAGAATTTGGGGGAGATTCACTATGGCTGGTGTCAGGGCTTCAGGAGCCACCACACACAGATTTATCCAGGACATGGGCTACAACTGTCACATTCCTTGTGTCAAGCCGCTCCTGAACCAGTGAAAAAGTGACTTACCTGGGCTAAGGAAAAAAAAGAATGGACTGTTGGTCAGTGTTTCAAAGTCCACTTTGTTGGATAAAAGTACATTTTGCAGATCATTTAGAAATCAAGGTCCCAGAGTCATTGAGGCGAGGCACAGAATCCAAGTTGCATGAGGTCCAGTGTAAAGTTTCCACAGTCACTGATGATTTGGGGAGCCATGTCATCTGCTGGAGTTGGTCCACTGTGTTTTATCAAGTCCAAAGTCAAACAGGAAATTCTAGAGCACTTTATGCTTCCCTCTGCTGACCAGCTTTATGGAGATGGTGATTTCATTTTACAGCAGGACTTGGCACCTGCCCACACTGCCAAAAGACCTAAACCTCATAGAGAATCTGTGGGGTATTGTCAAGAGGAAGACGAAAGACACCAGACCCAACAATGAAGAGTAGCTGAAGGCCGCTATCAAAGCAATCTGAGCTTCCATAACATCTCAGCAGTGCCACAGGCTGATCGTCTCCATGCCAAGTCGCATTGATGCAGTAATTTATGCAAAAGGAGCCCCAAACCAAGTATTAAGTGCATACTATACTGTACATGGACATACTTTTCAGTAAGCCAACTCTTCTGTATTCAAAAATATTTTTTTTTATTGATCTTATGTAATATTCTAATTTTCTGAGATACCGAATCTTGGGTTTTCACTAGTTGTAAGCCATAATCATCAATATTAAAAAAAAAAAAAAAAAGCTTCAAATATATCACTCTGTGTGTAATGAATCTATATAATATATGAATATCTGATATTTTTTAGATACACACACACACACATATATATTATATATAGGTATATATATGTGTGTGTGCGCATCTAAAAAATATCAGAGCATTTGAATTATATATTTGTCCACAACAGGTGCTCTTTGCTGTGCTCTTTATTACCCAGCCGGGTAAAAACAATAAAACTTGTTGTGAGCAAAGTAAAGTTGAAGGAAGAAAGGAGAATAGCAAATTCAGGCGTAGTAATAGGGAAACAGTCCTGCTCCCACTTGTAACACTTCTCTGCGCCACTCCTGTTTGAGTGGGGATAGCGTACCCGGACAGGCCTCTCACACTGACCTGGCAGCCAGAGTATCGCTCGAATCTTTATGAGAAAAAGGCTCTGCCACAGACCCTCCTTGGATAGACTTCAGGAAGATACCTCTGCCACAGGCCCTCTCTGATTTGTAGTTACAGAGGCAACGCCCTTTAGGTGAATTACGCCTAGATCTCCTTCTTACTGTCGCTCAGGTACCGACTGACACGTGATCAATCCTTCAGTGTCCAGCTACCTCGATCCCCGGTGGTTTGTCAAGATCCTTTTGGACCGCCAGCCTCTCAATGGCGCTCCTCAGACAGACTCTCCACCAAACAGCAATACAGCTTGGGATCCTCAAAGGTGGGAACCCATTCGCTCACTGGGTCCCCGTCGCTGTTTAGATGCTCCGGGCCAACGTGGTCCCGGAACCAGGAACACCGCATGGCACGCACACCCCGGCCAGGTGCCACACTGGAAAAAGAAGACGACTAACCAATGGCGTCTGCCCAATAAATACCCATCTCAAATCTTGACTCCACTGCTGCCACCTACCACACTGGGGTTGGAAGAACACCCCAGCACAACAGAATAAGCCCACAGCACAGCCAAGCTGAGACAGAGACCCTATTTTGAACATACCAATTTGGATCAGAGATCAACTACACTCTGATCTCCCTCTTAATTTAAATATCACAAAAATACTACTACTATCGACCAAGCAACTGATTTGGAGCACTGAGTTGTCCATGATCACTCACATGATAATTGAGATGAAAACTGCCAGTGACTTTTACAGAATATAAAACAATGGGAAGTATATATATATATATATATATATATATATATATATATATATTGTGCAAAGTAAAGGAGGTTCACTTAGAGGCTCATGTATAACAGACGTTGGATACACTATGTTCTATATGCCTTTAAAGTAGAACTAAAGGAAAAACTTTTTTTCATTTTGGATAGACCAAGGGAGAGTTATAACCCCTGTCAGATTTTTTTATTGCCATCTCTGTCCTATTGTGGAGATTTACCTTTTACTTCCTGTCCCATAGCCAAACAGGAAGGGAGAGAAAATCTCTAAAAATTAAGAGAATTCCTTAGGGACCCCCAGGCCACCAGAACTAGTGTTCCCATTGGAAGATTTTCCCTCTTCTAATCCATCTCCATTCACGACTGCCTAATTTAATAATGCCCATGTAGATGTCGTGTTACATAAGTCGTATATAAATATCTGTTTAATTACATTTTAATGAATACTTAACTGCATAATTGTAATTACCTGTTGAATAGACGTTTCAACTGTTTCCAAGTTTTGAGTAATAAAGATACCTTTCAGCGGGTCTGCGTTGTTTTTTTATAGATTTCCACCACAATCTTCATTATCTAGTTGCCTGCAAATTGGGTGGCAAATGAAACAATGCGATCCATGTACAGTAGTTGAAAGCTGATGAAAGCTCCAAAAATGTCAAAGTATATGACTAGCATTACAACTCATTAGGAATTAAAAAAAAAAAATCTTAATGGACTTAATTTTAATTAAAAAAAAGCAACTGAATGGGCAAAGTGACGGCCTCTCTTATTACCACTCCCAGCTGATACTCGAACTTTGATGTGCTTCCCTGCCGCTCTCTTCATCTGGCCAAGCTCTTGGAAATACCTAGAATTTCTGGGTATGGTGGAAAAGCCAATCACTGGGGCTGACCACTAGGGAAAGCTGTCTAATGCCTCGTACACACGACCGTTTTTCTCGGCAGGAAAAAAATACAACGTTTTTCCAGATGGGATTCCTCTCAAGGCTGCCTTGCATACACATGTTCAGGCCAAACACCACCCGTCCAAAATGCGGTGACATACAACACGTACGACAGGGACTATAAAGGGGAAGTTCCATTCAAAACTGCGCCACCCTTTGGGCTGCTTTTACTGATCCTTGTGTTAGTAAAAGTCAGTTGCGGCCCGTCCATAGGGGGCGCCCGGGCGCTGCCCCCCCCTCCTGTAGTCATAAAAAAACGGGCCCTTTAAGGCTTTTAAAAATTCTGCAGCGCCGCGCAAATAACATACACTCATGCATTGCATGAGTGTATGTTATTGTGGCCGGCCTAGTCAGATAACCGGACATAGGGCGTCGATTATCTAAATAAGGACAGCTGGTTGGCTGTGGGGAAGTGCCTGTCAGAGCCAGTGGCTCTGATAGGCTTTCCCAGTACAGCCCTTCAGCTCCCGGATGTCTTATCCTCGGAACGTAGTGGGCTACGTCCCTTGGATAAGACTGACGGCCGTCTCAGCCAATCAGGTTTCAGTGATTCTGGTTTTCCGTAACCTGATTGGCTGAAGCGTCATTGAGGGCGGCAGAAGAAATCGAGGGACAGTGGAAGGAGGATGGCAAACCCCAGAAATGTAAGTGCCAGGCGGGGGGGGGGCAATCTGACTGGCAGCATTTTACAGGGCACAGTGGGGACAATTGATGTGGGGACAATTGATGTGGGCACAGTGGGGACAATTGATGTGGGCACAGTGGGGACAATTGATGTGGGCACAGTGGCAACAATTGATGTGGGCACAGTGGAGACAATTGATGTGGGCACAGTGGGGACAATTGATGTGGGCACAAAGGGGACAATTGATGTGGGCACAGTGGCGACAATTGATGTGGGCACAGTGGGGACAATTGATGTGGGCACAGTGGGGACAATTGATGTGGGCACAGTGGGGACAATTGATGTGGGCACAGTGGCGAAAATTGATATGGGCACAGTGGGGACAATTGATGTGGGCACAGTGGTGACAATTGATGTGGGCACAATTGATGTGGGCACAGTGGTGACAATTGATGTGGGCACAGTGGGGACAATTGATGTGGGCACAGTGGGGGCAATTTATGTGGGCACAGTGGGGACAATTGATGTGGGCACAGTGGTAACAATTGATGGCATGGCACAGTGGCTGCGTTTGATGGCACAGTGGCTACGTTTGGCATGGCACAGTGGTGACAATTGATGGGTACAGTGGTGACAATTGATGGGCACAGTGGTGATAATTGATGGCATGGCACAGTGGCTGCATTTAATGGGCACAGTGGCTGCCTTTGATGGGCACAGTGGCTGCTTTTGATGGGCACAGTGAGGCTGCAAATGTCTTTTTTATTTTTTTCATTTGTTTGCGCCCCCCAAAAAATGTTGAGCATTAGCCGCCACTGGTAAAAGTATGGTGAGAGACGATTCGTGCTTTTCATGCAC
This sequence comes from Rana kukunoris, assembly GCA_029574335.1. NCBI lineage: Eukaryota > Metazoa > Chordata > Amphibia > Anura > Ranidae > Rana > Rana kukunoris. The sequence goes on along the minus strand of CM056050.1, from coordinate 496,396,031 downwards.
TGCATTAAACAATGCAATAATTTGCAGCGTGACGAATGTGATATCTTCATTACGAGATACAGTTTTACCAGAAAGAGCACTCCCGTCTCATACTTGATTTTGAGAATGCACGTTTTTTTTTTTTCCTCGGAAAAGCATACACATGACCGGTTTTTCCAACGGGAATCCCGACAGGAAAAAAGAAAGCTGGTTCTTTTTTTTTTCCGCCAGTTTTCTCATCGGGAAAACTGCGCTGGATCATACACACGGTTTTCCCGGATAAAATCTCTCATGGCAGTTTTCCCGATGTACGAGGTGATAGGCTCCATTCGCATCTATGCCTGTTGCTTTTCACCGTGATTTTCCTGCGATTTGCGTTTTTTTATGGCTTTTTTTTTTTCAGCAAATTTGTTGTTGGGCAGATTAAAAAACACAAAATGCAAATCGCAGCAAAATCACTTTAAATGCACTATATGCTTTTCTACAGCTTTTTTTTTTTTACAACACTTTATTTTAAGAATATTTTCTCATAATATACAAATACGTTAAGAAAAAGTTCTAACAAAACATCCTATTTACCATTAACCACCCCCCCTCCCCACCCCAAAAGTTTCGGTATTTTCACCATTTTAGCTTATTTCAGTCACTTCTGTTTCTATCATGGCTACTGCATTTTTTTCTGTTTGCTTAAACTCAAGGCATTTCTTCCAAGTTAATCGATGTCTTTCCTTCATTCGCTGCTCTCTGCCGCAAAGGTACTCCATCTCAGATATATAATCTACCCTCTGTATCCATTCTTTTATGGATGGTTTCTCCACTTGAAGCCATTTTTTGGGGATCAGAGCCTTTGCGGCATTGAGCAGGGGAGGGACCAAAGTTTCATTATATTGTTTTTTGGTTTTGTTGTTCCCATGGAATAACATTCCAGGCATTTTGAGAGATCTTTTCCCCGGTTATCTCCTCGATGTGCTCTAATAGGGTTGTGGGAGTACTTGCCCCCGATGCCTGATAGAATACTTGCTGCGCCGTGTATAGACACTCCCCCTTGCTCGGGATTGGACGGATCTGTCCAATCCCGAGCAAGGGGGAGTGTCTATACACGGCATGGCGGGGAATACAGATATTCAAACGAAAGCTGCCTGTAATGTTCCCTGCACGCTGATTAACGCGGCAGCGGCATCATCATCATCTAGGTATGGGGGACATGGCTGCAATATATGGGGGGACATGGCTGGATATATGTGGGGGGACATGGCTGCAATATGTGGGGGGGACATGGCTGCAATATATGGGGGGACATGGCTGGATATATGTGGGGGGACATGGCTGCAATATGTGGGGGGACATGGCTGCAATATGTGGGGGGACATGGCTGGATATATGTGGGGGGACATGGCTGCAATATGTGGGGGGACATGGCTGCAATATGTGGGGGGACATGGCTGGATATATGTGGGGGGACATGGCTGGATATATGTGGGGGGACATGGCTGGATATATGTGGGGGGACATGGCTGGATATATGTGGGGGGACATGGCTGCAATATATGGGGGGACATGGCTGGATATATGTGGGGGGACATGGCTGCAATATGTGGGGGGACATGGCTGCAATATGTGGGGGGACATGGCTGGATATATGTGGGGGGACATGGCTGGATATATGTGGGGGGACATGGCTGGATATATGTGGGGGGACATGGCTGGATATATGTGGGGGGACATGGCTGGATATATGTGGGGGGACATGGCTGGATATATGTGGGGGGACATGGCTGCATATGTGGGGGGACATGGCTGCATATGTGGGGGACATGGCTGGATATATGTGGGGGGACATGGCTGGATATATGTGGGGGGGACATGGCTGCAATATATGGGGGGACATGGCTGGATATATGTGGGGGGACATGGCTGCAATATGTGGGGGGACATGGCTGCAATATGTGGGGGGACATGGCTGGATATATGTGGGGGGACATGGCTGCAATATGTGGGGGGACATGGCTGCAATATGTGGGGGGACATGGCTGGATATATGTGGGGGGACATGGCTGGATATATGTGGGGGGACATGGCTGGATATATGTGGGGGGACATGGCTGGATATATGTGGGGGGACATGGCTGGATATATGTGGGGGGACATGGCTGCATATGTGGGGGGACATGGCTGCATATGTGGGGGACATGGCTGGATATATGTGGGGGGACATGGCTGGATATATGTGGGGGGACATGGCTGGATATATGTGGGGGGACATGGCTGGATATATGTGGGGGGACATGGCTGCAATATGTGGGGGGACATGGCTGCACTATGTGGGGGGACATATTCGGTATTCGGTATCGGCGAGTACATGAAAAAAAGTATCGGTACTTGTACTCGGTCCTAAAAAAGTGGTATCGGGACAACCCTATGCTCTCATATACAATGCAAATAGTCTTTTATTTTTGGGCCATCGAAGTCTTTTGAACCTAAAACACAAAAAGAAAAATCACAGTTTTGCGTTTAAAAAAAAAAGTCCATGATCCTTTTGCAAAAACGCAAAGGCACAAAAATGCATTGATGTGAACATGTTCCATAGGAACCCATGTTAAAAAATGTCCTGCGTTACTGCAAAAAGCATTAAAAAAACGCATTGGTGTGAATGTAGCCCCCAGCCCATTTACACCTTGATACACTGCTCTGCAACACATCCCTTGCGTGTTGCATTAACGTGGTTGTAAACTACTTACAGACCACTTTCACCTACAGGTAAGCCTAGATTTAAGCCGTGTACACACGATCGGATTTCTGATGGAATAAAATCCGATGGATGTTTTCGTTGGAATTCCGATGAAGCTGACTTTCATCAGTCTTGCATACACACCATCAGACCGTGCCAAAACGCACTGATGTAAAACACTATGAGGAGTAGTTTAATGCGTCGACTTGATTTTGAGCATGCGTGGATTTTTCTCTGAATGGAATTCCATACAGACGATCGGAATTTACTATCGGTTTATTAACCATCGGAAAAATTTAAAACATGTTCTAATTTTTTACACCAATGGAAAAAAGACCGATGGGGCACACACACGTTCGGTTTGTCCGATTAAAAAAAGTCCATCTGACTTTTTTTCATAGGAAAAAACGATCGTGTGTACACGGCTTAAGGCTCACCTGTAGGTGCTGGAAATATTTCCCAAACCTACACAGATTAGGAGATACTTACAATGTCCCCAAACAATGCCATCTTCTGCGCATGCGACCGATGTATTCGGCGCATGCGCACTCTTGAAAGGGCACGCTGTGCCGTTTCAAGCTGGGGTCATGCCGTGACTGGCGGCTCCCGACTCCGGCCAGTCACAGAGACAGAGTTCAGCGAAGGAATTATATAATAAAAAATATATATAAATATTATAAAATAATAAATAACAATATTAATAATAATATAATATCTAAAACGAAAATATTAAAGGGGTGCTAAAGGTTTGTTTTTTATTTTCTAAATTTCCCTTCTAAATGTTTTTTTTTTCTTTGATTTCTTTGTCTGAATTTCTCACTTCCTGTTCCTCCTCAGTAAGCTGTTCTAAATGACTTTCCACCGCTCAGATGATGGTGGAAAGCTTACTGAGGAGAAACAGGAAGTGAGAAATTCAAACAAAGAAGAAAAACATTTAGAAGGAAAATTGAAGGAAAAGGTAAGTGAACCAACAATGCACTGGCTTAAAGGAACCTATTTAGAAAATAAAAGACAAACCTTTACAACCCCTTTAATAACTAATAAGTATTATCATAATAATAATAATACAATGAAAGTAAAATAAATAAATATAAATAAAATATAAATAAAATGATAAAACAGATACCAATAATAATATAAATATTATAAAATATTAAAATGTAACAATATCTAAAACGAATAAAAATGAATTAATAATAATTATAACAACACAATTAAAGGAAAACAAACAAATAAATAACATATAAAGAAAATAAATGTAATAAAATGAATAATAATAATATCTAAATCTAAAATAATAATAATACAATAAAGTAACATAAATAGACACAAATAAAATACAATAAAAACATAAAATAAAATCTAAAATATTAATAATACAATTAATATAAACATAAATAGACACAAATAAAATACAATAAAAACGTAAAATAAAATCTAAAATATTAATAATACAATTAAAATAACATAAATAGACACAAATAAAATATAATAAAAACATAAAATAAAATCTAAAATAATAATAATAATACAATTAAAGTAACATAAATAGACACAAATAAAATAAAAAATTAATAATATTAATATCTAAAATAATAATAATACAATTAAAGTAACATAAATAGACACAAATAAAATAAAAAATGAATATTAATAATATCTAAATCTAAAATAATAATAATACAATTAAAGTAACATAAATAGACACAAATAAAATACAATAAAAACATAAAATAAAATCTAAAATATTAATAATACAATTAAAGTAACATAAATAGACACAAATAAAATACAATAAAAACATAAAATAAAATCTAAAATAATAATAATACAATTAAAGTAACATAAATAGACACAGATAAAATAAAATAAAAAATGAATAATAATAATATCTAAATCTAAAATAATAATAATACAATTAAAGTAACATAAATAGACACAGATAAAATAAAATAAAAAATGAATAATAATAATATCTAAATCTAAAATAATAATAATACAATTAAAGTAACATAAATAGACACAAATAAAATACAATAAAAACATAAAATAAAATCTAAAATAATAATAATACAATTAAAGTAACATAAATAGTCACAAATAAAATAAAATAAAAAATGAATAATAATAATAATAATATCTAAATCTAAAATAATAATAATACAATTAAAGTAAGATAAATAGACACAAATAAAATACAATAAAAACATAGGGGCAGATTCACAGACATTTTGCTTAGCGTAGCGTATCAGAAATACACTACGCCGCCGAATAAAAAATGAATTTTAATACCTAAATGCTAAAATAATAATAATACGTGGAATTAAAGGTAACATAAATAGATTTTCAAATACGGTAAACGACGGCGGCGTAGTGTATTTCTCCCGTCGCAATCCATCTGCGCGAGTAGGGGGCGTGAAACATAATTAAATTAAAGGCGCGTAACATCCCGCGGCGATCGATCTGCGCATGCTCCGTTCGCAAATAAAATAAAATCCCGCCGTGCATAAAATGCGCAAAATCACGTCAAATAATAATAATGACAATTAAAGTCATTCGACACAAATAAAATAAAATAAAAAATGAATAATTTATGTAGCGTACTAAAATAATAATACGGGCGATCCACGTCCCGACGAGTTACGTAACATTAATAAACAAATAAAATAAATAAAAAATGAAAAAAAAAATTTTAAATAAAATTCGAAGCGGGAACGACGGCCATACTTAACATGGGCTACGTAAAGTAACATAAATAGAGCAGCAAATAAAATAAAATAAAAAAGCTGCTCTAAATAATAATTACGTATAAAAAAATAGACGAAAACGATTGCGACGCCCGCTCGTATGTTCGTGAATCCCCTAAAATAATAATAACACAATTTAAAGTAACATAAATCCCGACGCAAATACAATAGAATAAAAAACGAATAATATAATAATACTCTAAATCTCCCAGCGGCCGCAAATAGATGGCAGCGTAGATCCGAAGGCTTACGAAGTAACGTAAGCCTCTCGGATCGACAGCCCGAAGCCGCCGTATCAATAAAATGGTTTGAGGATTCAAACTAGTGATACGCCGCGCGAAATTTGAAATAAAATACTCCTGTCTAACCCCAGTAACATAAATAGACAGGCAAATGAAATAAAATAAAAAATGAATAATTTGTGAATCTGCCCCATAAAATCTAAAATATTAATAATACAAATAAAGTAACATAAATAGACACAAATAAAATACAATAAAAACATAAAATAAAATCTAAAATAATAATAATACAATTAAAGTAAGATAAATAGACACAAATAAAATAAAAAATTAATATCTAAATCTAAACTAATAATAATAATACAATTAAAATAACATAAATAGACACAAATAAAATAAAATAAATAATAATATCTAAATCTAAAATAATAATAATACAATTAAAGTAAGATAAATAGACACAAATAAAATAAAATAAAATATGAATAATATCTAAATATAAAATAATAATAATACAATGAAAGTAGCATAAATAGACACAAATACAATAAAATAAATTAAAACATATAGTAATAATAAAAGTTATATAAATATTATAATATAATATTTAAAGCTAAAATATGAATACAAAAATAATAATTATAGTAAACCATAAAAATAATTTAAATATTATAATAAATAAAAAAATACCATAAACTGAGAAAAATGATTGAGATGAATGGACTGTGATTGTGTGTATGATGGGGTCCCCCGAGGTGTGAGATGTAGGGGTCCCCCCAGGTGGATGGTATTTGGTAAAGTATATACAGTGCTATACGGTATATAGGACACGCAGCGCTCCCCCCGGGGTCTGGCTGCTATGTGCCGGGCCGCCTGTAGAGGGAGCCCCGCCGTTGTCGGAGCCGCGCTGTAGGTCGGTGCGGTGGGGCGGAGGGGGAGGGGATGTAGGGCTCCGCCCTCACTTTGTGTCAGCAGGTAGGAGCCGAGCCGTCCCGGGGAAGGAAGGAGGGAGCGGAGTGCGGAGTGGAAGAGGCGAAGCTGGGAAAGTAGTTCTCCCGGGACGAGGCGCTCCTCTCCGGTTGGATACCTGTGTCAGTAGCGGGGAGAAGGATGTTGGCGGGGGAGTGAGGAATGGCCGGGGCTGCATGCGGTGGTTAGTGGCCCCTCTCCCGGGACTATGGATGCCGGGCGCCGGGTGCAGTATGAGTAGAGGCCGGCTGGTGTCCCTGTGTGTCCTCCTCCTCATCCTCAGCGCTCTACAGGCGAGCCTCGCCGTCTCCCAGCCCCGAGCCCTCATCCGGGTCTTCCCCCTCAGGATGGACACCCCCAACTTCACCGTGGAGGGGCTCTTCGCCAAGGTGGCCGACGTCAGCTCTGCCGAGGGCAGGCTCTTCCAGGTGAGCGGGTGGGAGCTGGGCCAGCACGAACTCTAATGTACAGGGGAACTTTCAGCCCCCTTTTTTTTTCGCCGTTATTGAAAACGCTTGTAATGCTATATTTTCCTAAAAACGCCTCAGTCGCTGGTGGTCGTGCGGTTTGTAACGCAAAAGTCGCTTGGCTCACTGCCAAAGACAGGTGTGGGAGCTACTTAAAGCGATGCGTAAACTGTTGGCGCTATATAAATCCTGTATAATAATATTAATACTTTGGCGCAAACAAAAGGGGAGAGGGCTCATCCTTCCTGGGCAGGAAAATGCATGCGATTGGTTTGTATAGTGAGAAGCGCACACAGCTACATCTACATCCACTGCGGCAGAATAAACGCACAAACGCCTGTGCTTCAGGTGTGTAGATTACACAGGAGACTTTATCCCTTTTTTAGATTGTAAGCTCTGAGGGGCAGAGCCCTCTGATTCCTCCTGGATTCTGCCCTCGTGTTGCAAAGTGCTGTGCAATCCTGTGTTGTAATAACGCATGAAATACGCATGAGCCGTAGCTGTGTGTGCGGCTCATTGATTGCTATGGTACTGAGGTGTGTACAAATCTGCTGTACACTGTTTTATTTTTATTTTATTAAAAATATATATATATATATATATATATATATATATATATGTTTATTATTATTATGTTTATTATTATTATTATAAATTTATTTTTATGTTTATTATTATTTTTATAATTATTATTTTTATGTTTATTATTATTATTATAAATTATTATTATTTTTATGTTTTTAAAATATATATATATATATATATATATATATATATATATATATATATATATATATATATATATATATATATATACTTTTTTCTTTTTCTTTAATTTTCTTCAGATTTTTGTTTTCAGATTTACCAAAACCATGTAGTGCCAGGGCCTGTCTGCATACAAATTGGCACTCTTTAGGGTTTAACCTCATTATACGTTTTTTGTTAAATCTGAAGACAAAAATCTGCGTGACTTATGTGACTCCATGTGATTTCCATTGTGACTTTATATTGCAACTTTGGCGGTTGAATTTTTTTTTTTGCTAGTGTCGCATTAAAGCAGTTTAAGCATTTACATCGCAGTCTATGACATTAAAGTAGCACAGGAGCCTTTTTTTTTTAAGTCGCTTCCATTGAAATACTTATCTTGAGCCTTTATGGCCCATACGACTTTTTTCGCTTAATATTCGCAAGTAGAAATTTGAATAGGTTACTAAAGTCATGAAAATTCTCGTACGTCAGAAAAAAAAAAAATCGGAAGTGATGTCATGTGTTGTAATGTATTTGTGTTGTATTTTCGGACGACGGCTATACTGACTAAACGAAAATCGCATGATCTGGCATCGTACGTGGAAAATGTTTGTGCTTGTCCGATTGGATGAACTGTCGCGATCGCCTCTCAAAGTAGTGTACACACGATCCGTAAATCGTACGATTCTTCGTCGGACGAGCGTTTTCGTCCGATATTCGGATCGTGTGTACGGGCCATTACACCCCGTTCACACTCGTCATGCGACTTTGTTTATAAATTTGTTTATTACAATTTTTTTCAACTTTACAATTACATGCGACTTTGGACATCAAAGGCGTACCTCCATGTTTTCCAATGATAGCCACTTAATGTGGTTGTAAACTCCAAAAAAACAAGCCTGTAAGACAGGGATCTTCAAACTACGTCCCTCCAGCTGTTGCGGCACTACACATCCCATGAGGCATTGTAAAACTCTGACATTCACAGACATGACTAGGCATGATGGGAATTGTAGTTCCTGAACAACTGGAGGGCCCTAGGTTGAGGACTCCTGCTGTAAGACGAAGGCATAATAAGCCAGTATATACCTCGCATAGTAGCTCATTATGAAATACCTTAGATTTGAAGCTGTTGCAGTTTTCCCTGCACACCGCTGTGACCAGCGACTTGTCTCCTGCAGTTTAGGATTCTTAAACTCCGGCGCTGTGATTGGCTGGAGCTGCGATTTCGCACGGCCATGGCTCCTGGAGATACGGCATGAGTGAACATTTCTTCAGTGCGCATGACGGCAGATGCAGTGAATATCTTATAAACGGTGCAAGTCTAGAAGATAGTGATGGTACCTACCGTTCATATAGGCTTACTTACCTGTAGGTATCAAGTGGTGTAACAAGTTTACAGCCACTTTAAAAATCCTTCATGCTCTACTTTGACTTTCATGCACCTCGAGGGCCATAGACATTAATAACCCTCAAAAGTTGCATGAATGTCGTACCTGAATGTTTGTTTTCTATGCAACCATGTGTCTGACTTTGCAGAGGGATAACAAGTCGCATACAAGTCGCACCCATCCAAATAGAGCCCTAAGCTGGATACATGCGATACAACTTTTGTTTGATTTCCTTTTAGGTTTACCTTCAACTATGTAGTGCAAGAGCCCGTCTGATTGCACACAAGTTGATGGTGTTTAGGCTCGATTCACACCTATGCATGTTGCTTTTGAGTGTTTTTGCGGTGCTTGCTGCGTTTTTACCGCAATTTGCATTTTTTCTCTTTATTATTTGTGTATGTATGTGTATGTATGGTATGTATGTATGTATGGTATGTATGTATGGTATGTATGTATGTATGTATGTATATGTATATATATGTATATGTGTGTGTGTATATATGTGTATGTGTATATATATATATATATATATATATATAATATATATATAATGTGTGTTAGCTGTCAATTTAATTTTTTTTAGATTTTCTTTAACAAACAGCTATAAACACGTAAAAAAAAAAAAACGTAAACCACGGTACTTGCATTTTGGATGTGGGTCCATTGAATTCTATTACATGCAAAACACTGCTTTTTTTGCGGTGAAAAAAATCCCAGACCCTTTCCAAAACTGCAGAGGCACAAAAAAGCATTGATGTGAACATGTGCCATAGGAAACCATGTTAAAAAATGTCCCTGCAAAATGCATGAAAAAACGCATTAGTGTGAATTGAGCCTTAGGTTTTACCTCCTATTATATGTTTTTGGTAAATCTAAAGAAGATTGTATAGTGTGTGTGTGTGTGTGTATCCAGCTTAAGGCCCCATGCACACTGGACGCTAAACTGTTACAAAAAGCCAGTAGCTTTGCAGGGAGTCTTTCCATGTGTTTTTTTTTTTTTAACATTTTTGCAATGGCATTTATTTGTTTTTTGCGTTTTTTGGCGTTTTGTGACAGTAAAAAAATGGATAAACACTGGCGAGCCACGTTTTTGAGCATTTATTTGCGTTTATCGGTGTGTGTGACGTTTTTTTTAGGTAAAAATAACGGCACTTTGAATGCGGTTTTCGAGCGTTCAGAAAATAGCCCATAAACTCCACTGCTCATTAAAGCTGAAAAACGTCCATGGACACATAGGCTAATATAGGTTGAAAAAACATGCCCAAACTCCAATAAACTGAAGTTTATCAGTGTGCATTGAGCCTCAAAGTGCGTTTTCAGAAGAGCTCCGCGCTCAGATTTATTTGCGTTATTCTGTTGCATTCATATACACCTGTGGCTAGGTTAGCATTTCATGGTGCGCTTCTGCAAGTGTTTTATTTTTCTCTTTTTCAGACTTGAGTATTTTTTTGTTTTTGGCCAATGAAAAGCCAGTTACTAAGAGATGGTGAGGGAAGAAGTCGCGTGTGCTGACTTATTCACATATTTTCTGCACAGAACGCAGGTTCTTGCTAGAAGATCCCGTGTAAAATACACACCTAATGTACGGTCACCTATGTGTACGATTTTTCCAATGACTTTACACATACATGCCTAAAACCTGCAGCTGTGTAAGGCCGCAGACAGGGCTATTCTTTTTTTTTGGTATGCTGCTAATTGCACATGAATGCGTAAAATCTGCAGGTATGCACAAGCAGGGCTATGTTATACTTTTTTTTTTTTCTTCTCTTGTACGCCGCTAAACGCGCATGTAAAATTTGCACGTATGTACAGCCACAGACTGGACTTTATGTTCTACTTCTCCTTTAATTTTATTTGGTACGCTGCATAAAATCTACAGGCATTTGCAGCCACACACTGGGCTGTGCTGTACTTTTTTTTTTCTTGTACTCGCCTAAACGCACATGCGTACATAAAATCTGCAGATGTGTGGCCACAGACGATGCTATGTTCTAATTATATGTTTTGTTTTGCACATTTTACTGATGTACTTGTAAAGTCATTATATGAGGTGTCGGCACGTATTTTACGCGGGATCTTCTCGGGCATTGCCAGCCAGCACCTGCGTTTCATGCAGAAAATATGCACATTTTTGCTATGTATATGACCCCCTTGATTCCTGTAGGGCAGTGTTTACATGGGTAGAAAGCTATACATGGCTTTTGACGAGGAGCTCTTGTATGCATTTTCAGTCTATAGGGACCAGTAATGTGTGCCTCTGTCCCATAGAATCTTGTGTACTTTTTGGAGCTTTAAAGGATAAGTTCACCTTAGTAACAAGTGAATAAATAAACGCACATCTTTTTTTCCAGGTAAGAAAATTGCACTTTATTTATTTTTATTTTCACTAGGAGCCTGGAAAGCATTGCACCCTCAATAAGCAGATCACGGGTGCCACGCAGGACTCCTGCGGACTGTCCGTGTATCTGTCTACTCATACCAGCAAGTAGTTACACATTGACAGGAACAATCAATGAACTATCAGTGCTCAGCAGCACCCTGGTAGTTCATTGAGAACTACAAGCTGACAGCTGCAAAGGCGATCTGTAGTTGTAGTTTTCACATTCACAGAACTCTGTAAATGAATGAGGTGGGGGAGGCAGAGCTCTGCATGGTTTTATTTATTAAAAAAAAGTGGTGGAATGTGGGAGAAGATCTCCCGCTTGCTGTCACTGAGTGGCTGCATGTCAGGGGTCATGGTACATGTTCCAGACGTTTTTTTGAGCATCATGTACCATGTTCCCAAAGATGAACGTCTTTAAGCGGTGCCACACTCGTGGAAACGGGCACCATTGAATAGGGTGAGAATGTGGATGATGAAGGGCTTCAGTTCAGGCAGTTTAAATCACTTGAGTGAGAATTTGGGCTTCTATAAAAGTAGCGGAGCTGCTTGGGGTGTGATTGCACAATTTTGGCTTCAGCAGTAGAGCATGAAAAACACACAATTTCAGGAACTCCTATTGAAGTCTGTAGGTGCCAAAAATCCACCCCAAAGAGTTGCAAAATTGGCACAACACTCTGGTGTAATCAGGCACCATTGAATAATATGAGAAGCGTGATGTTGTGCGTTGGCGCTCTTTGAGAAATGGGCTTCAGATGGGGTCCTGAGATCCTGATTGTCATGGATGATGTCCAGCAATAACATAACCCCCATACTAAAACGGCCCTTGTAGATGGTGTGGCCCCTATGAAACCCAACACAACCTTCAACCTCTGCCAGTTCTTGACTCTTTAGCCTGGATTCCCACTGTTTTCTTGTGATTCTGCATGTTTTTCAAGGTTTTATGTATTAACCAATGGAAAGCTAGGTACTAGGACAAGGTTGTCTGCTGCAAAAACACACATTTTTTGGACAAATTTTTGGCACACCTTCTCATAACTAGCTTTCACAAGCCTGAAACTGCCCAAAAATATGTACAAACGCCAAAAAATGCTCATATGAACGAGGACTTGTGTGGATCTAAGGTAGATTTCCACTTGTTTTGCTATTGTCTGGTTACTATAAAAATGAATGTCATTTCTGGGAGTTGTTACTGAGATGATGTTGGATGGGCTGACTTCCCTTTAACCAGGCAGGTAAACAGCGATGGTTGGTATGAATAATCTAGAACAGAAATATGTAATTAGCGGACCTCCAGCTGTTGCTGAACTACAAATCCCATGAGGCTGAGTTCACACTATACTACTACTTTTGTCCTAAGTTGGTCCTACATTGGTCCTACATCGGTCCTACATCCATCCTACTTTCATGAACAGGATACTACTTTGATCCGACTTTGTGATAGTCTGACTTGTTTTTGACCAATCAAAACAATCCCAGAGTGAGATAAATTCCTTTTACTGCTGCTGTAATCACATGTCAGATGTGAAAAGTCGGATGGTTAGGACAAGGCTCCTACTTTGGTCCGACTTCAATGATATTCAATGGGCTGAAGTAGGATCAATGTAAGACCAAAGTAGTACAGGGAGCGTTTTCAAAGTCGGACAGACTTGTGTAGGACCAGTTAAGACGGCTCTCATAGGGAAACATTGATTTTCGCACGTCATGCGACATGAGCTCCCAATGTAGGAGCGTATGTAGGACAAGTGTGGACCCAGCCTGAGGCATAGCAAGACTTGACAGCTACAAGCATGGCACCTAGAGGCAGTGCCAAACCTGACCTCCCTGGGGCCCTAAGCAAAATGACATGTCACATTAAAGTTGAAAAGCGCAGGGGGGGGGGGGGGGCTGACGAAAATGACATGTCACATTAAAGCGGGGGGGGGGGGGGGGGGGGGGGGTGTTATGCTTTCGGAAATAACATCTTACATTAAAGTGAGAAGCCAGCAAGTTGAGAAGCGGCGTGAGGGGCCGAATAGGACTTCTCACCAGGTGGGGCCTCTAGTAATTTTGGGGGGCCCTAAGCGGCTTGCATAGTGAGCCTATAGGGTGGATCGGCCCTGGGTAGAAGCATGATGGGACTTGTAGTTTTGCAACAGCTGGAGGTCTGCTAATTGCATATTCCTGGATAGGGGTGGAGTCGGTCCCCATTCACACAATGCCATTTTATGGAAGATTACCATTACGTTCTATGGGGCCTGGTGGCACCTGTGCATTTCTCTTCAGTGTTTCTTGGTGAAAGATTCAAGATTTTTTTTTGGGTCTATTGGACTTCAGTAAGGGCACATGAAAATTGAATAATAAAAAAAGCATTAAGGCTTCATTCACACATGTATAACTCCAAAATCGTGTGACTTTGGTGTGCTTCTTTGGAATGGATGCGACTTTGAGCAATGGTAATGGACATCTTTTTCACAACTGTTGCATGTAGAACATTCAGGTGCGACTTTCATGCTGCTTTTGCGAAATGACTTTGCAGTCTGTGGCACTCAAGTTGCATAAAAGTTGGACCAAAGTAATACAGGAACCTTTTTAAAGTGTCTGGAACTTTATTTGAACGTTATTTGTCGCACATATTTGAATTGTCATTGAACAACATGGGGTGCAACTTGGAGCCTAAAATGTAGATACTTAATTCTGGAGCTTCCAGGGAAACCTTGTGGTGTAATTTGTTACAAAGGTGTACAGTGCACTGTTTTGTCTGCTGAAATATTCTTTGTACATTATTAAGCTCACCGCCACCCACATTACAATCTCCTTCAGATCTGCCACATCTGTGCAGTGCTGATCAGGTTGTTATGTTTATCGTCACCCTTAGCAGTATTGTATGTCTAAAGCTAAAACCTTTTTTGTTTTGGCTTCGGTAGGAAAGGGATAAACCCCTGTCATTATTTTCATCTCGTGTTCCTTGAGAGATTTCCAGGTACTTCCTTTCCATTAACAAAACAATGTGATTAGAGAAATCAGCTCTTGGTTGTCACTTGAACAGGTGTCCCCTTTGGAAGATTTCCCCTTCTAGTCAGGCAGGGTTTACACTGGTGTGATGCAATAACCACAGCGATTCCTGTGCGTGTTCTGTATCGCATCTGACTCACAGGCAGTTCACACTGCTCTCTGCCAACCATTGCAGGTGTCAATATAAAATTAACGACACCCCCGAATCGGTTCATAAAACGCAGTGCGAAATTTGGAATCGGACCTCATGGGCCTAAACACCCATGCGATCAAATTCCAGTGCTGACAAAAAGAGGTCCTTGCACCATTTTGGTCCGAATGCGATTTCAGCCATTAAAACTGTATGACTAAATTTGCACTGCAGACATTGTGTGTGATGTGCACAGACATGCGGTGCGAATCGCATACAGTGTCTGTGATTGCTCCAGTGTAAACCCAGCCTGACAGCTTAAGATTTTGGATTGCCCCTCACATTCAGTGCTGGTGGTCATCGGGACAGGTGAAGGTAAGTTTCTCTAGTGTGGATACACGGGTAGTGACACGCTGACACGTGTCGGTTTTCAGTTAAACAGTTGTCTTATCATACAGATCATTGTAGATCAGTGTGTGTGTGTGTGTGTGTGTGTGTGTCGTATCACAAGTACTACTATATATGGAAAGTTTTCTGCATTCACGGGTGCCCGCCCCCCAGAAAGTCAAGTCCCCGTTTTACTTGCCTTACCGTTTGAAACTCCCGGGTGTGTTTGCGTCATCCTCTTCGGTTCCCAGCCTGGCCGTTGATTGGCTAGGTTGGGCAGAATGATAGCAGAGCAGCCGTTGGCTGGCGCTGCTGTCAATCACAGCGGATGACGCGGCGCGCCGGGGGGCGGAGCCGAGTGATACAGTCGGCAGCTTTGGCCACCGCTGTATCACGGGAGCGCGATCGCAAAAGCTTTTCACCGTGCGAGCGCCCTTTTCACCGGCGCGCCGCGTCATCCGCTGTGATTGACAGCAGCGCGCCGGGGGGCGGAGCCAAGTGATACAGTCGGCAGCTTTGGCCACCGCTGTATCACGGGAGCGCGATCGCAAAAGCTTTTCACCGTGCGAGCGCCCTTGCATGAAGATGGAAAGCTTTTGCTTGGAGGAGCCCAGACAGCTGCCGAGGGACCCCAGAAGACAGCTTTCCAGGCCACTCTGTGCAAAACGAAACTTTACAGTGGAGGTAAATATAACATGTTTGTTATTTTAAAAACAAAAAAATCCTGAGTTTAGTGTCCCTTTAACTTTGAGTGGTTGCCTAGTTGTCCTCTGTTTAGGGAATGACATTTCTGGTGCACTGTGATGGACTGCAGATCTTATTGGCATTATATAATACCTCTAACGAGGCATAGGATAATTGATTCTACAAAGAATGCCGGATGTGTATAGGTTTACAAAGCATCTTTGTCCCGCTTCTGGAGATTCTATAGGAAGCTCTAAACTAATTTTAGTCTGAAATTGCCATCTCTGGTCATAATTACTGTCACATAAAACGTAATATTTTTTTGTTTTGTTTTTGGGCAGCTTGTGCATGCTTGTGTGTGAGTGTGTATATACACGCCAACCGCTATACATATATAAATGTTGCGGCTTGCAAGTGGTTTACCAGGGTTATGGCTGAAGCTGTCAGCCATAACCCCGCTATTTTTTTTTTTTTTTTCTAGCCGGCGATTCTCAGTAACTTTCTGCCCGTATTAGAACTACAGCCACCAAATCGCTTACAGAAGCAGCGGGAGGGGTCACCCTCGCCCTGTTCACTGGTATTTCTAGGGCTTACCACTTGTACCAGTGAGCCCAGGAAATGATCCAACGGTTTGTGTGGCTGGTCACAGAAGTAAGCAGAGACCAGATCGTCTCTGATCACCTCTATGATCTAGAGAACCGGAGCAGTGTTATGTCAATTCCAAACTAGGGTGAAAGTAAATAGTTTTTTTTGATCTCTGGCTTTCAAAGGAGAGGATAGATTTGGGGACTTGTTAGAACCCAGATCTCTCCATAAATAGGACATGTGATCCCTTATTTCTATTACAAAGGATGTTTACATTCCTTTTTATTAAGGAAAAGTCATAAGTTGCGCACGCATATGGAAACGTGTTTGTACCACACTTGTGGTGCAATCACCGCAAACGTTAGAACGAGGGCAAAAATTCAAGCATTAGAACTCCTGTGTAGCTCTAAACCAGTGGTTCTCAACCTGGGGGTCGGGACCCCCGTGGGGGTCAAATAATAATTTGCCAGGGGTCACCAAATCCTGGGCTGTTCCTGAAGCCTGCACCACTCTCCCAGCCTTTTTGCGGCTGCCCAGCAGGGCTGTCCCTGGAACCTGTGGCCACCCAGCTGTGCTGTTCTTGGAGCCCAAGGCCACCCACTCAGCCTCTTTGCAGTCATCCAATCAGTTCACGGCATGGCTGGATGTCCACTAACTGGTGAGGATTGTGAGATGGGAGGGGCTGGTGGAGACGCTATCTCCTGACTTCAGCATAGGTGTCACTGCTACGAGACACTACAAAGTCGGAGACACAGTGGGTAACACTACCTGTGATTTATAGTTGCCAATAAAAGTCCGCACCTAAGTTGGCTGATCAGAACTCCCCCCACCACTGCCGCTCATCCTATTCCCCCCCCCCCCTCCAAGGAGTAACAAGAAAGAGGGATGGGGGGGGGGATTGGGATAGAGAGATAAAAGGGAAAGAAAGGAGAAGAGTGGTACATCCTAAAATGTACCATATGAGGTTTTAATACTGTTCAAAGTGGAAGGGGCTCGGGGAGCGCTAAATGTCCATGGGTTGGGGGTGCAAATTATGTCTTGCCTTGGGTGCTGACAGCACACACTTCAAAAATAATTTTATTTTTGGGGGCCCCGACAACTTGGGAAATTTTATCAAGGGGCCACGGCGCTAGAAAGGTTGAGAACCACTGCTCTAAACACATAACCTGGAAAAAGTTTTAAGCGTCACCTATGGAGTTTCCAAGTATCGTAGTTTGTCGTCATTCAACGAGCATGAGCAATTTTAAAGCGTGACAGGTTAGGCATTATACGCAAATACGCAAATACTGTGTGACGTAAAAAATTGCAACGATCACCATTTTATTCTCTAGGGTCTCTGCTATAAATATGTATAATGTTTGAGGGTGGCAAGTAGATTTCTAGCAAAAAATACAGATTTCTTTACAGAAAATGATGGATATCTGGGCTGGGCAGGTAGCCATTGCTTCATAAGGTTCCATTCACACTTTGCCTAATGGACACGTTCACTCCCGCTGGCTTTTTTTTGGGGGGGGGGGGGGTTTCTGTGCGTCACGCATAGGACAGCCCATTAGCTTGCATTGGCTGGCCTACATGCTCCAAAGAAGCTCCTGCACGCTTTCAGGTGTGGAGCGTCGCACATTTCTTCCACACCTAACAATTTATTGCCCTGCAAGTGCAATGCACATTTCCTATGCGTTTTGTCGTTTAGGAAAAAAGTGTTAATAGGGCCTTAAAAGGATAAGTTCACCTTTTTGGAACATGTTGCATCTTCCGCCCATGTTGGTGGAAGATGTTGTATGCTCCTGCATCCTCCCCCAATCACCCTGTCCCTGAGGCTACGTAAATAGATAAACAAGTCCTGTCAGCCACCATGGCTTGTAGTTCTCATGGACTGTGAGTGTGCTGACGTAGTTCATTGATTCTTCCTGCCATTCAGTAACTGACTCTGCCGATCACGGGTACAATGTGTTAAACGCTCCAGTGTAAAAATAAATTCACTTTTTTTTTTTTTTTTTTTTTACCTGCTAAGTGTATTTTTTATTATTTTTTATAAAAGGTGAACTTATCCTTTTTAGACAGCTGGCCCCAAACTTCTATGGCTTTTGCTAGTTTCTAAATTGAGCAGGCTACAAAAAACCCTGCTGTCTCCTGGATTTTTTATTTTTTACTTGCATATGTGTCTGTAATATTCAAAATTCTAAGCCCCCCTCCTGGTACAAATGCAAATAAACTAGTTAAATAAGGTTAAACATTATCCACGCATGGGATTCATTATAATGTCTCCTACAGTACTCTTGCAGGTGAGGCCAGTCCCATGGTTGTCGGCAGCGCTGCGTTTCTCAGTAGAGCCAACATTTAGATGCCAATACTTTTATGTGTGGGAAACATGTTTATATGGCGAAATGTGAGAACAAATTGCAAAAGCCACTTTAGAATGCTGGCAGGGATTTTTGCTACTTTTTCCTTGATCATTTTGTTTGTTTTTGTTCAATTGTTTCACCTTACATGGGTACATAGTAGGTGAGGTTGAAACCAGACACAAGTCCAACCTATGTGCGATTTTATGTCTGTAATTGTATGTCCCTGTATGTTGTGGTTGTTCAGGTGCTTATCTAATAGTTGTTTGAAATTATCGATGCTCCCTGCTGAAACCACCACCTGTGGAAGAGAATTCCACATCCTTACCGCTCTTACAGTAAAGAACCCTCTACGCAGTTTAAGGTTAAACTGCATTTCTTCTCATTTTAGTGTATGATCGGGTGTCTCTTTTCCCTTTCGCGGAAAAGTTTTTTTATCCCTATTGTGGGGTCACCAGTACGGTATTTGTACATTGAAATCATATCCCCTCTCAAGTGTCTCTTCTTCAGAGAGAATAAGTTCAGTGCTCGTAACCTTTCCTCATAACTAATATCCTCCAGACCCATTTATTCGTTTTGTTGCCCTTCTCTGTACTGTACATTCTTCCTGAGGACTGGTGCCCAGAACTGGACAGGATACTCCAGGTGCGGCTGGACCAGAGTCTTGTAGAGCGGAAGAATTCTCATTTGATCTCTGTAGTAAATCCCCTTTTTATTGCATGCCAATATTCTGTTTGCTTTGTTAGCAGCAGCTTGCTGAACCTATCATCTACTAGGTCTACTAGCACCTACTTGTTTGGGTTTATACAGGCCATATATTGTATGTTTAATATGTCTGAGGTGATTAGGAATAGTTTGACAAATGTGGCCAAAAACATCACAAGTAAACAGAACTTGTAAGGTGTCACTGAGATCACACAAATCGAGTAAAAATAAATAAATAATTATTTACAGCTTTAAAGCAGAACTCCGGGATCTGTAAAAAAAAAAAAAAATTAGTACACCCCCTGCACAAAACACTAAACGGTTATTACATTTGTGAAATTCCTTACCATTTTACGAGAAAAGTCTAATTGAACTTTCAGGAAGTCTAATTAAAAAAATGCATCATCTATTCTGCCAAGGAGGAGCTGTTGGAACAGTGATCACATCATATCCTCTCCTCTCTCTACACCAGGGGTCGACAACCCCCGCACGTGCCATACATGGCTCGTAGACACCCTTCAGCTGGCAGACGAGCGATCCTGGGAGTCCCACCTCCCACACGTCGGAGCCAGTCTAGTTGAGTGGCCGTATAGTAGAAATGCAATGCGCACTTGGACAACTGTCAGGTGGCATGTGAGACGATCCTGAGACCCACCTTTCACAAGTTCTGCCAGTTGGCGGCAGTATAGAGGTGATTCAGCAGTGGGGCTGGTCCCCACCCACCTCTTCCCGCTGGCATAGTGAGCACTTTCCATTGATTCCAACTGTGAAGTGAGTCGGGTGCCCTGGGGCCAGCAGCACTGCTCATGGTGGTAATTATACACTTTTTCCCCCCTGTGGCAGTCTCCCAATCAGCCGGCTTATAGCTGGGCTTTACCATGTGTGTGAGCCCTCCTCTGCTGAAGTAGCTATGTGACAGACTCAAGCAGAAGGGGATTTCCTGGTAACTGTAGGCTGGCTATTTAGAAGGCTTTGTAGGTACTTGTATAAAGCAGTTTTTCTTTATACCAGGCTTTGTGAGAAATGCTTGTTTTTGTCTGGCTTTGCAGTACTCACAAAGCCAGTAATAAAGAATTTAACATTGTTTTATGTAGCCGGCACTTTCATTGCTCAAAAGGTTGCCTACCACTTCTCTACGCTATATAATCAAACTACACCATGCTTTGAGAATTGCAGTGAATGTGGGAGGTACACTAGGCCTGTACATGTTCAATTCTGTAGCCAGCCATGCTACTCTTTAACACAAAGCAGGATAGGTAGGTTACAGCCTTATAAAATGCAAAGCATGTTTGTGCTCCCCCTACAACAGGAGATAAATTGCCCTTGCTTTATGTAATCCTTATCGAACTGTAGACACGCGCCCATAATTATACATTATACACACTATGCTGTAATTCAGTATTATAAATATTCCTCTTCCTGCGGTAGCTTTGTGCTCTTTCCAACAGCAATCAATGCTTGTATGGTGTATATAAGTGCAGCCTCATCCATGCAGTTTACCAGTTGCCATTGGTGCAGCTTTATCTGTGCCCATCAGTGCAGCCCCCATGGTGCAGCTTTATCTGTGCCAACTTAGTGTCACATTTTTTGTGTAAATTATTAATTTCAGGCCCCAGCAGTTGTATTAACTAGTAAATGAAAGCGTTCTTAAACCCTCAATGTAAAATGTGACATATAACGGCATACTACAGGGCTTTATTGCATTCTGTTTGCAGCCTTTCAGTTGTTTGTAATCCACCTTAACCGTTTCTTTCATCTCCATTTCCATCTTGAGGGTGTCTCTACTGCTTTGCAGGGTCCCATGGAGACTCGTGTGCTTTTATATTATGGTCGGTCGTGTTACCACAATTTGACTAAGGTGCGCTGGTTTCTGCCTGGGACAAAACATGCGTGTGCTGTTTTTTGGCGGGATGAGTAAGCGTATGTACTGCTGATGGGCGTACCTGTGCTGTGAGATCAACAGGACGCAAGACCAAATACTGATGACCTAAGTGGTCATTTGACATCTCCAGTGTGCACGTTCCCTCGTTCCCTGTCCTCCCGGACAAATTCAAGCTAGAAGCATTGATCCCTAAGGAGATAGTGGCAACAAAAAGTAAAGGTTGTTGTAGATTGCTTGAAATTTAATTCCTGCTAAATCAAGATGAAATTCAAGTATGTTGCCCAGTGGCCTTCACTCGGCTCGACAAGAATCGGCCAAACATTGACTGCATCCTATCTTATGTCACTATTCAGGTAGTCTGACAGCTGTGAGTGCTGGCTCTGAGAATACCATAGCCGACAGTGGAGATTGGTCTATAGTACTGTTTAGCATGAGCAATAGGATTTCCATAATGTCAGTTTATATGTGTAATGATTTATTTAGACTATTGGAGATATATTTTGCCAAAAAAAGGGGGTTAAGTTTAAAGCAGCATTAAATCCAAAAATTTATTCTATTGCAGCTTGCCAATAATTTAGATGTGTTGGCTGTATTAGTTTTCCTTTTTAAACTCCCCACCCTTCTGTTTTGACCTGATGAATTAGTGTCCCTACTCTGGACGAAGGAAGACAGAGGGCACAGCAGACAGTAGCATTGTCAGTTTGGGGGAGGGAAGTGTTAAATGTTCTAGCAGATTTAAATACACAGGTACAGCAAACTTATGTTTCTCTTTGGAGAAGTTTTACATGAATAAAAGCTGATCATTGAAAGCACCCCTGTCGGTGTTGTAAATAGTTTGTCTCATCCCTGTAAACTTCTAAATCTGGAAGAGAGTTGTTGTTTAGAAGAACAGCGGACTTAGTGGTTGGATCACCAGATTAAAATAGAAGGAAAAAAGCCTAATAAAACTGATGTAGCCATCACATCTATGGTTTGGTAAGCTGCAGTATAATAAATGTTTGCATGTGAGTTTTCCCCTTGTTTTGTCACAGCCAGCTTGGCGCTACTGTCAAAGGCAAGACCTATCTTTTGTTTACTTCAGTTCAAGATTATGCATGTATGTTCAGAACAGTCACACAGCCATATCTGGAACATATATGAGAAAAATGAATAATACAAACGCTAATCAAATGTACACAGCCCTGGAGCAAATGGCAGTCATGGTTCCTAAAGAATGCGTTTTATGTCTGAGAATGCATCAAGCGACGCAGAGCTGCAGCTGGCAATTGTGAAACGCATTTGACAAATTCCAGTAATATTTGACACTCTCTGAGGTTTGTGGGTACCTTAATTACATGTAAAAGGTTGTGTACTGCGCACACGTTGACTTATTCCTGGCACAGATAGTGGAATGGAATCTATTACCGTACTGGGTGATAATTTATACTTGTTGAGAGAAGTCGCATGTGGTATGCGGCACAGGTAAGTGGCTAGGAAAGATACCTGCATTTTCATTATCTCTACGTTTTATTATGTCATTAATATTATTGTAACTGCTCATTATCCAGTCCAAGGCTACCTGCAGGCTTCATTGCCAAAAAAATATTTATTTAATCTTTTCAGGCATGCATTTTATATACTATTTCTAAAGCCATTATTATCTGTTATAGCTCTAGTTATATTTTTACATTAGTCGTTTTTTTGTAACCCAGCAGATTGGGATGTAGTATAAGGCTGCTTTCACACTTAAAGTACTGGTCGTTAGTGCTAAAGCGCAGCTCGTTTTAGCGGCTGCATTTTGGCTGGTAGCGGGGTCCCCCCACCCCCCCCCCCCCCCCCAAAGTTAAAGTCCAGTTTTGTGGGAATTTCAAATCGCTTTTCAGGGGATTTGAAAGCGCTGCCCATTTACAAAACTCCCAACCCACCCCAAGGATGCTGCTTGCAGCATATTTCAGGACATCACACATGCGCACTGGCTGAGTGAAAAGACACACTGAAATGAATGGAAGGTGGTTTTCAGGCGCCTAGCGGAGGCTATTTCTAGCGATGAAGCGCCTGAAAACTTCCCCAGTGTGAAGTAACGCTGCACGATTCTGGCCAAGATGAGACTCACACTTTTTTTTGCTTAGAGTAAAGATCGCAATTCTTTCACGATTCTCGCGGCGTTAAATATTTCACATTATACAAACAAAGTTTGGGCTAACTTTACTGGTTAGGTGTGTTTTTTTTTTTTTTTTTTTTTTTTATTTATTGCATTTGAAAGGCTGCTGCGCAAATACAGTGTGACCATAAAATATTACAACAACCACCATTTTATTATCTAGGGTCTCTACTAAAATATATACGTGTGTGTTTGGGGGTTCTAAGTAATATTCTACCAAAAAAATGCCAAATGTCAAGGGTTTTTTTTTTTTTTTTTAAAGTGGTTAAACTTTCCTCATTTACACACAGAAGTGTATTCCTTTTTTATGTAAAAGACAAATTGTTACAATGTTTAGACTTAACATTCCATTGACATTCCACTGATAAAGAATGTTGTCATACTTGGCAGACTGCCCAGATTTTTTTTCTTTTGAGTAGAGAAAATTCTCTGCATACAAAAGATCGCAAAATAAAGATCGCAACAGGGAAAGTTAACGATTCTTGGCGATTAATCGTGAAGATGGTCTAAGTCAGTGATGGCGAACCTTGGCACCCCAGATGTTTTGGAACTACATTTTTGATGCTCAGCTACACTGCAGAGTGCATGAGCATCATGGGAAATGTAGTTCCAAAACATCTGGGGTGCCAAGGTTTGCCATCACTGGTCTAAGTAAACATGATTAGCAACACAAGGAAGCCTGTTGTGAAAATACGTAAGCTGCCATACATAACCACTCCACCTAAAAATGCTAGTTGACTGGCTGTCATGCTGATTCAATACCCTTAGTCACAGGATTGCAGCATGTGTGAAGATCAAAGAGGATTCACTATGACTTTAGTGCATGTGTGATCTGGGCCAGTGACTGAGGCTGCCTGACAACTTGATTTTTAGGAAGGAGAAGATCAATGGCAGCCCTGGTATCTCTCTGAAAAGTGGACACTGAGGGAACAAGGCAGAAGTACAACCAGGTGGGTTGTGGCAAAGTGGGCTTAATGGTAACCCTCTGCTAATCAAATACAGAGGAGAATCGGGGCTCATTAAGGCCTCGTACACACGATCGAATTTGTCCGCTGAAAACGGTCCGATGGACCGTTTCAGCAGACATCTCCGATCGTGTGAATGGGCTAGCGGACAGATTTGTCCACCCGACAGATTTCAAAGCATGCTTTGAAATCTATCCGGTGGGAATCTGTCCGCCCGACATGTCTGCTGGTTAGTACGCTTACCAGCAGACATGTCGTCCCGCTCCGCCGCCGAATGGATTCGGCGCATGCGCGGAAGTGTTTTACTTCCTGGTGCGGTGACGTGGCGGCGTCACCGACACGTCAGCGCGCTCTCTGCTGGCGGGCATTTTGGTTTGCTTGTGTGTACAAATCTGTCGGACGGTGTGTATGGGGCCTTAGATGGGTTATTGGCTTCTCCACCGCAAGAATATTCAGCAGGGAAACTTCAGCCCCATGCATATTTTTGAGCATTGGCACAGCCAGAGATTTGTACCCTGTACAAACCAATGGTCAGTGGTGCCTCTGTTGACATGTAACTGTTCATCTGACCTTGGGCACAGACAGTTTGCGTCTCAGCCCAGTGTTTCTCCAAGAATTCATTCAATTTGCAGCCAACAAAATTGAGTCGGGCTGCTCTGCCATTCACAGGAAGCTTTGTATTTTCTGAATGAGTACAAAGCATGCTCTGATAGGCAGAGGTGGAGATTATAATTAGGGTTGTCCAGATACCGATACTAGTATCGGTATCGGGACCGATACCAAGTATTTGCGGGAGTACTTGTACTCGCGCAAATGCTCCCGATACCTAAATAGAATACTTTTTTTGTATTTATCACTATGTTCTGTGAAAATTCTTTGAGTTTTTTACTACTGCGTGACAAGAAAATAATAATTTTTTATTCATTTTTACTCATTTTTATTCTTTTATAATGTCTTGAGTTCGAGTTCTTCATAATTCTAAAGAAAATATCCTTAGTCTGTATTGTGGTTTGAAAACTGTCACATGACATTTAAAAAAAGTATCGGTATTCGGTATCGGCAAGTACATTAAAAAAAGTATCGGTACTTGTACTCTGTCCTAAAAAAGTGGTATCGGGACAACCCTAATTATAATGTCACCTACCCACTTCAGACCAAGGTAGAGAAAGCCCTGTATTCATTCAGACAATGCAAAGCTGCCTGTGAATGACTGAGCAGTACTCAGTCCAACTCGATTTTATTCCAGAATGGGAGGCCCTGTTCCACATACTGATTTTTATACAGGAGTCGTAGCGGTGAATCTGTTAGTAAAGGTAATTGATTGTTAGGACCAGCTTGGCCCAAACGATTTAAAAGTTACAGAAAGCTTGAGTTGCATTTTAAAGCCAAACTCCAGCTAACCGTTTTAAACTGTTACAGCAAGCAGTTTTTTTTTTTTTTTTCTTTTTAGAATAATAGATTTACATAAATAAAAGCTGACTGTTGTAAGCCCTCCTGTTAATGTTAAATACCTTTTCTCAAAATGGACACTTTTGCTGGACAGCTTGGCCTGTTAAAAGAAGTTGAGAAATGACAGATTTATTGGCCGGATCATCAGGTGGAAGAGGGAAAAAAATAAATGCAGCTGTCACATCAGAGATCTGTTAAATTGTAATAGATTGCATTATAGTCTATGGATTTGATACACTTTAACCATAAATTCCTTCCATGCATACTTGAAATACAGTTACTGTATGCATTCATTCGCTGGAGAAGATTGCAGGCTTCAGAAATGATTGGAATTAAATCCATGAGCACAATAGTTTTAAAATCACAAGACAATAAGACCTTTGTAAACAGGATACAGTGGTATTTTTGTCATATGATTAATTCATGGCCATAGATGACCATAATGTCTTATGTGAATATGTGCAAGCACAGTTTAAGGTATAGATTTAACAGGAAGTAAGAAGATCTCTTCAAAGGGTATCAGAGACCTGACCATAATTGAAAGGGTTCCCCTGCATTAAAAATTGTAACAAGAGAAAAAAAAACAGATCTATTGTAATTCCATATATTCTGAGACTGGGATGTTTAGCTCAGGGCTTGACAAATTTGCTTTCAAGCTAGGAGCCATCTAAAAAAGTTAGGCGCCAGGGTTTTTTTTTTGTTATGACTCCGTGATGAGCCCACTTGGGGGGAACTGTCTGGTTCAACCTCCTGAGGTCATATATTGTCGTTGTGGAGAAAGGCTGCACATAAGAGCAGACGGCAAGCCTGCCCAGAATTTGTATTGGAAAATGTATGTACAGGGCTGTACGCCACGCTGTCATACATGCGGACAGGGCCGCTGTTAGAAATCATGGGGCCTGGTACAGCCTACATGACAGGGCCCCCCTCACCCGCCATCCTGCTGCCACAGTGCCCTGCCAATCATAAGTGGTCAAGAAATTCCCTGCTCCACTGCCACATGTATACAGGATCCATGTATGTGTGGGTAATGCCTCAACTGATGATTGTGTGTGTATAGTGTGTGGGGGGGGCAGGAAAATTGGCAAGTTAAGGCAGTTTTACCATCCCCCAACCAATGCCCCTTAGGCTGAAAAATTACTGCTTCTGTAGTATGGCTGCAGGTTGTTTTACACAACATCCCATCACTACTGCCCAACTTTGGCAGTAGTGTCTTGGAAGCATAAGGAGGAGTGATTGGAAGAAGGTAAAACTGTGGTTGAGCTGGACGTTTTTACTGCCCCCCCACCCCCCCACTCAAATACAAAAGTAAACAAGACCTAACAGCATCTCACTGTGCTTATGTGATAATCATCGTTATCGTAATGATGATCACACGGTACAAAAGGTGGTTGCATTTCTGTCTGTATGTATGGATGTATCTCTGTACCTTCCAGAAAGCAGAAATTGTGAGTCTGCCCGTGCATCAGAAAACCTTGTGCTGCCTGCGCTCTCGGACACTTCTCTCTTTAATCTCCCGCTGCCCGGGTAGAGCCCTGTCCTCTGCCCTCCTCAGTTGCGGTGGGAGGAAAAGGAGTATCGTTCCGCCAGGGATCGCGTGCCATCAGCCGCAGCGAGCAGGAACTTAAAAGTGCGACACCGGCTTTAGACACTGGTGCCCGAAATTGAAAATATAGTCCCTCGCTAATCACCACCTGGGAACAGCAGCTATGTTGTTTATAATAACTATACAGCATTTCTGCCATGTTCAGCCTCTCCTCCAGTCAGAGGAGCAGGGTGCTCTGGTGCCGGGGAATCACTGACTCTGGATCCCCCATGTTCATGAGCCGTGCCATCGCTGCCTCCCGCAATACCCTGGGGCAGGGCGGCAGCAGCAGTGGGGATGACAGACTATTGGGGATCCCCAGCTGGATCACTTGTTCCTCCCGCTGTCAGCAGGTGCTGTGCCACTCTTCCTGCTCCATCCCCACTGCTACCACTAATCGCATTCCCGGGCCAAGACCCTGACAGAAGCCCAGGCGTCGGGGTGCAATTTCTAGTCGCAATGGCGACCTGGCGCCTGGGATTTGTCGAGCCCTGGTTTAGCTACACTTTTACGTGATAGCAGACACGATGTATCTGATTATCCCATAATGGGTTGTGTTCATTCCACGATATGTACATTTTTTCTTTCCACATGTTAAACTTGACATCCGTGTGTTTTTTCTGGCTGTTGTGGTGCAAAAATTCACACGTTTTTTGAGTTTTTTTTTGCCCAATTGCAATATTTAAAATGAATTGGAGGTGCACCGAATGGAATTTTTTTTTTGGGGGGACGACGAAAATTACAGTTTGTAAAAAATGTATACAATTGTATTTTATATTTGACATTTTAATCAATATCATGAATTTAAAATGAATATGACTGCCGGACATTTTTGGCACCTTTAGCGCAAGAAAATGTGTATCCTTTTAAATTCTATATGTCTTTACAATGGTCTGTTGCTCTTCTGTTGTGTTAAAAATCTTGGAAATAAATTCAATTGTTCCGTGCTATGGACCTAGTGATGTCACTAGATAAGGTGTGACCCTTCAAAGCTGCTACCTTCACTGCAGACACCCACCAGAAGGTGGGTGCCAGAAGATAAAGGGTAAGGAGGATGTCGGTCTGGTGCTGTTAGTAATAACGTGGTAATGTATTTGTTTGTAAAGTGATAAAAAGAGCAAAATAAAGCATATGTAGCATTCACACTATGGAGGCTCTCGTTGATTTTTTTACATTGTACCCCTAAGGAGATAGACATCCAGCTTGTAAGGCTGGCTTCACACCTATGGGAATTGGATGTGGCACTTGTCACTTTTTGGATGTTTTTCCACTCATGGACTGATCGTTTTGTTTAAGTTTTTGTGTTTGTTTTTAATCTTGGCACTTGTCCGTGTGTTTTTCATGTACTTTATGGTCAAGAGCATTCGTACTTTATCATCATTTAATTTGGGGAAAATGTACCTATATATAATTTTATGCTGTATATGCTTTATTTTGCTATTTTTTTTTTTTTTTTATCAATTTACGCACATTTAGATTATAACGTTATTAGCAGTGCCAGACCCACATCCTTCTCTTACCCTTTGTGTTAAAAATCTTGCTTGCTGCATTTTTGGTCAGTTAAAAAAATGCACCAAAAACGCACCTTCCCATTTAAATGCATTGAAAATGAAGCAATGGCACACCCATGTTATGTTTTTTGATGCAGGTTTTGAGTCGCATGATCTATATATAAAAAAAACATAAGCACAGAAAAATGAAAAGGGGGGGGGGGGGGAGCTGCCTCTAAGTGCAGAAGTTAAACTTTATATCTCCTAAAAGGGTTAAAAACACTTACAAAAGGGTGGAGTGGTCGAAGCGCTTCATATTAGTAATACGGCAGGAGGTCCGGCGTTCTGGTAGTCCCAAGGAGTCTCCGTAATATCCACAGGTGTAATTCTATGGTAGCATATTCTGAAGTGGCCGATGTATGGAAGCCACAACTCGCCTGGATGCTGGGAAGAAGGCATGGAAGCCAAATCCAGGAAGTGATGTCAGCTGGAAGGGACCAGCATGGACAGCAAGCATGAAGTGATCTCATCAACATGCGGCGTGTTTCGGAACAGCTGATTCCAGGTTCCTCCAAGCAATGACTTGTGGCTTCCATCTGCCGGCCACTCTAGAATATACTACCATAGTATTCCTTGGACTCCTTGGGACTACCAGAACTCCGGACCACCTGCCATATTACTAATATGATGCGCTTCTACCCATCCACCCTTTTGTAAGTGTTTTTATCCCTTTTGGGAAATATAAAGTTTTACTATTGCACTTAAAGGCGCTTTTTTTCTTTTCATTTTACTTACAAAGTTTGCTTCTCTCCAAGTGCTGCCAAACGTGCATGAAGACCCTCTTCTATTCCTACGTAGACTGATATCTGCTTGGTTTGTTACTCAGAGCGCCCTTATACACACTCTTATCCATAAGCACAGGAGAATGGTGGTAAAATCGTGCTTGTTTTCAATGCCGAAATCGGCACCCTTTTTCTCCCATCAGCAAAACCTTCGATAACGTCATTTTCAACAGATATGTTTTAGTGGCTAAAATGTTGGTGCATCTCTAAAAATAAGACCATGAACCCTAATATTCAACCATAACACTAATATTAACCCGAATCCTAATATTACCCCAACAAAATAAAGTAAATTAACCCCTTTAACTCTGGACCCCACAAAGAACAGTATAAAATAGTGAAGAAAAAAGTGAGTGTTCCATAAATAAAACTTTGTCTTTTTTATTTTTTTCCAATAGTGTAGTCTTCAGTGTTTTTAGTTATTATGTAAATTCCCTCGCACCAGACACTCCCCCCCCCCCCCCCAAAGCTACGAATTGGAACAGACTAATTTTCAGTTTCCTTTTCGAAAAGGAAAACGCATTTGGAGAAGGAGGTCTGAGGCACATTTGTGTATGCTGCACATGATTATGTTGTGGTTACACTGCAGACAGTGGTACTGGGTAGGGACAAGCAAATGATCACCCACTGATGCAGGTTTCCTAAAAAATCTTGCCATATATCATTATGATTCAGACTATGAGGTCACTTGTTCCATTTTTAGCATGTGGCTGGAAATGCTGGTGTGCATATAAGTGCAGATTATTTCTTAAAGTGTACCCGTCATACATAACCTCAATGCTGCTTTAAACCACCTTTAACCACTTGGGCTCAAAAATTTTACCCCCATTATGATCAGGCCACTTTTTATGCCGTTTGTCATTGCGCTACTTTAACTTTTAATTGCGTGGTCATGCAACACTGTACCCGAACAATTTGTGTAGGAAACAAAATGATACAAATTTTAATCACCACTGTTTTTATTTTTATTTTTGGGGGATTTTATATAAACTGATTTTTTTTTTTAAATTTTGAACAAAAAAAAATATTTTTACATTATGCATATCCAATAAATTGTAAAATAATTCTTCATAAATTTTGGTCAAAATGTAAAAAATCCCAATGAGTTTATTGGTTTGCGTGAAATTTTTAGCATCTACAAACGATGGTGTGTGTGTGTGTGGTGTTTTTTTTTTTCTTTTTTTAATACTACTAATGGCAGTGATCAGCAACCTTATCAAATGGGACTGTGATACTGCGGCGATCAGTCTGACACTGAATGACGCTGGGAGGAGCTGACTAACTGCCACTGACATCACCAGTGAAGTTAAAGTGATTGTAAGGGAAAATGATTTATATATAAAATAACAAACATGTTATACTCACCTGCTCTGTGCAGTGATTTTGCACAGAGCAGCCCTGTTCCTTCTCTTTGGGTCCCCTGCCGGCGCTTTGGGCCCTCCAACCTTGCAGAGTGCCCATATAGAAAGCTGCTTGCTTTGAGGACAGTCGTGCATGCTCCCTCCAATCTGGAGGGAGAGACCAAGAAGAGCCTCCGGTCTCGTGCACATTGCTAGATCGAGCATAAGTATTAGGGGGTCGGAATACATAGTCACCCAGGAAATTCTTAACAGGCGTATCAAGAATTCAAAGTTCCATTAACTAAGGATGTTTGAATTAATGAACGGAATATTTACTAGTCATCTAAAGAGTCTACGTTTGTAGACGGGATTCTACCCAGATGTTCCATATTTTGTGAAATTTCTTGGCACACCCTCTAGGCAAGTAAGTGGCCTTATACAATGGTAAAGCAGAGTTGATTACTAGTTTCCAGAGATTGACGGATGGCGCAGCAGAAGATTTCCACCAGAGTACAATGGCCTTGCGTGCATAAGACTAATGATCCCAGGAGGGTTCTGACTGCTCGGCTATGAGCCATGAGGCTCGACAAGACCCAGTAGGCACACCTCCCTGGAGTTGGTTTTTTAAGTTATGCAGCTACTTGTGCTGTGTACCATGTACTATGACATAAGCCATTACATTATTGCATGTAATATTTCCCACTGCCATGGAGATCCTTGGATCCACAGTGAAGGCAATATCTTCCTTTTTAAAGGTCCATGTCACCTTGCCCATTCAGGCCATGGTGACTGTATTTGTGTAAGGCCCAACTCTAGCTGCTTTATACTCACTCGGATCTCCAGTGTTCACCCGCCACTCTTCTGCTAATAGGCCCTGGCATTGCTGACGACCTAAAAAAATGCAAGCTGCCTGGCTGTTATACAGACCCTAAAGCTTCAATAGTGTTTAAGTGCTTGATCCAAACTTTTGGTGCTTCCAAAAATTAAGGTGAAAGGGACTTGCAGTGTTGCTTGTTGCAAGTCATTAACTTATTTATTGGGGGGAGGGGGACAAAAGGCCAGACTAACCTCCCAGGCAGCCAATATTTTCAGGATGAGCTGGCAGCCTTTATCTTGCTCTCCTCACAGGTTGCCCTTATGCTGTTGTCTGTCGGAGGCCTTTGTGAGTTGCAATCTTTCCCTTTAGTAAGAGCATTCAGTAACACTAGTGTGCAAATTGATGACGTGGGAAGAGAAAATAGTTGTGTTTAGGGAATGGGTAACTGCAGTGCTCTATCTTCTAAGGACCAGTACAACATGGAACATGCAAGTGTATTTTTAATGAATCTTCTGTTAATTTGCAGCGTTTTTTTTTTTTTTTTTAAATGGTGTACATTGGCAGAGAAAACATGAGATACTCGCTCCTTCCTCGGGGTGGGTTAGGTCAGCATAAGAAAGCTGAAGTAAAGTCTGCCGTCTTCTCCAAATTGAGAACATTGACTCTATATTTGTTCCATGTTCTCATTCACTTAGCATAATGGCATAAAAAAATGCAGCTTACCTTTTTTTTTGATGCTCTATTCTAGATCCTCCAGCACTGTAAAATCCTACTAGTTCTGTGTTTTAGGGGGCTAGGCAGTTGTTTGCTATAATTGACAGTCATTACTGTGAAGGCAGATCTTTTACCAGTTGTAGCTAGATGTGTACACGGTCTATCCTAATGGGTGGATAAAGGTTTAACAGCTTGGTTATTGTATTTTATTGAGAACAGACTAAAGCTGGTTTTACACATTTTTCGTTCAACCGAAAAAAAAAAACTGCCACCGCCGTACCCACACAAGCGATGTTGGTGTGATGATCTTCCCTGCTGTTCTATTGAATTCTGACAGTGGGGAGGCTCTTCCACCCCACTCCCTGCCAGAATTCAGGTTTTCCAGCATGTCCCTTCGAGAAAAGCTGGTCACTTAGACTGACTTCTATCAGACCGCTGTACCCACTGACCGAAAGGAAAGTCGTCCGGTTCCTACTAAATTGGATGATTTTTGGCCAGTGTGTATGCAGCCCATATATTGGCAATTTTTAGTCAGCATGTTGGGGAAAAACGACCCAAACTTTCTATCCATGCACTCAAGGTGGATGGGGAAATCGCTCCCGCTGAACTATTGTTTTCTTATAGCGGGGAGACTTGCCCTCCATCAGAATGCACAGGCTATAGTCAGTGACACTGATTGTACAGAAGTCAATCGTTTTGCATGAAGTATATCTTGAATCGCATCCTTTTTGAAAGCCTACACAAGGAAGTATTTATAACATGCATACCAGGGCTGCATCAATATCGGTATCCATGCTGAATGATACTAAAGGCGGCCATACACTGTTCGAATTTCGAAAGAATTTTCTTTCGTAAATCGTATGAAAGAATTTTCGTTCGTATTTCGCACCGTTAGTGGGCTGCAGCAACAGCCGATTTTCATGCGGCAAACAAATTTGAGAAATCCGACATGTCGGACATTTTTTGAAAGGCGAACGATTTTCTGATCAATGATGGGAGAATCGTGCGAGAAATGTAATAGAAAAAAAATGTGCTTGTGCAAGAAAAGAATATTCCCGGCGAGAAACAAACATTTCCGGCAACATGAAGGTTTTGTCGGTCGAATTTCGAAAATCAATGGTGGCATCGGATCACAAAAAAAACACTTTCTGATTTTGAAAAGAAACTGTTTGAAATTCGACCGTGTATGGCCTGCTTAAGCATTTTCTCGAACTCTTGCGCAAATGCTTTGATACTTGAAACCGATATCTTTGCAGTGTGATTTGAGCCCATACAAAATGAATGGCATTAAATTGCACTGCAAAGAAGTGCATGTGATTTGAACATGTGTGCGTGCAATTCCTTTCCATCGCATGCGGTTTCCCACACCGCTCCTGTGTGAACCCATGCTTGTCATA